>CM051833.1:1426250-2852500 GCA_028451465.1 Erethizon dorsatum | reverse complement strand
TGAGCCCATGTAATAGATCCCCTCCTATGTTCTAAGGACTCTACTCTTCTAGAGAACCCTAACCAGCACATCGGTCATATCCACATGCCCAGCAATCCCTCCTGGAACACACTCTCAGTGTCTGGGGATTTAGGGCTTCTGGGAGGTGAGGTTTACCTCCTCTCTTCCCTCTGTTCCCTTCCACTGATAAGGTCCTCATCCTCTTCCACTGGTCTCGTGTGGAAGAGCCCTGAGACATGGAACTGTGGCGACGTGTCCCATAGACATAAAGACGACTTGCAGACCTAGCCATGTGCTGAGGCAAGTCACCCTGAGTGTTGCCGCCAGCTGGGAAGCTACAACTTTTCGAACTTCCATCTTTCTTGGACTACTGAATGTGCAATATGCCACTGCCCAGAGTAGTAATTTTTAGTTTATGTGAAGGGGAAAAAGAACAGCAGTTACCACAATAGTTAATATTAAAACAGAGTATTGTAAAATCAAATGATTGGGCTCACTCTTCAATGGGGTGAGAGGGAAGATATTGCTAATAATAAATCTCTCCACAAAGGTCCAACGCCAGGCTCAGCCGTGTGTGTTCTGAGCCCTCTGTTGGCTTCCACATACAGTTCTTTGAAGTTCTTTTCTTTCAGCTGTAAAATTGTTTTCTGCCTCTATACTGAACGTGGGTAGAACTGCAGCAAGGGTCTGGGGGTTCTGCAGTACCGTGCAGTGCTTACCGTGAGCACAGACTCAGAAACGGTCAGGAGACTCCTCGTGAAGACCGACTTCAGCACCTTGCGGGAGGTGTGGGTGGGCACGGCAGGTTTAACTGTGGGGTGCTCAGAAGCTGTGGTTTCCTGTAAGGGTGTGTGGATTTCTTACTCATTCTTTTGATATATTTTGCTCTGAAAAGCATTTACTTCCATTCCAGCTCTTGGAAGCAAATTTGTACTTTGTTTGATTTTAATGCCTAATAATCTGTTGTTGACGTTTTGCTCTAAGGAAAGAAGTAAATCACTAAGTGCTAAGAAATTATCATGTGGGATTGGTTGTGCAGCTATTCATAATCACCTCCAGTTTTCTTAACCAGCCTTATGATTTCTCTATCAATATTTAAAAGTGTTTGGGTTCTCCAAGGGAATGGATTGCTTCTGCTCCTGCCGCTGCTCCTACTTCCCCCCTCTCCCTCCCCTCTCCTCCTCCCCCTCTTGTTCTTCTTCTTCTCCTTCTCTTCCTCCTCCTCCTCCCCCTCTTCTTCTTCTTCTCCTTCTCCATCTCCTCCTCCTCCTCCTTCGCATTGGAATTAGGAGAGTACTCTTACTGGCATTCTCAGGGCATTATTTCAGAACCTGGGTGTGTCCCCTTCCCGCTGTCCTGGCTGTGCCCTCAGGAATGGACCAATGCCATTGTCTTGGCAGTGGATTTCTTATAAAATGATGACTTTGGTTCCCCGTTCCTCCCCGTCTCCCTCTTGCCCTCTTCTACCACAAGAATAACACACAGAGAAAGTCCTTGTCAGATGCCCGCCCCTCAATCTTGGTTTTTGTACCTTGCAACATTATCAGCCAACAAATTTCTGTCCTTATAAATGTCTCAACCTCAGAAGTTCTCTTCTGGTGACATGAAGTGGACTAAGGTGTTCCTGTGACTTCTGCTTTTGGATTCTTCAAAGAGGAATCAGAATCTTAATATACTCAGGAAATAATTAGCATAAAGTTTCTCTAAATTTGTGTGGTTCTTCGTCCCTTATGTATTTCAGACTCAACTAATACGGCAGCAAAATTTATAGCAATGACACGTACTTGTTTCTATGCAGAGCATTCTTCTGGGTATTCATTGTCTCTTGTTAACTTTCGTATTTCCTTAATTTGTGTAATATTTCATACACTTAACTGGTAAGAAGAATACGCTTAACTGTCATCAACATAATTTTGGAACAAGGGTCTATGATAGAGACCCAAGAGGGACTCAGCAGTGTGGGAGGCTGGGAGCCACAGAGCACCCACCAAGAGTGACACAGGCTGGGCGTTCTCACTGGAAGGCAGTGAGTCTGGGACCCCCGAGGTCTGTGTCCACCAGGAAACCCCGCCCTGCGTCTGCCTGAACCCTGTGACGTCTTCCACTCAGCTTCTCAGCAGCTTAGCTTTGCTGTGAGGAGGGGGCCATGGTGACTGCTCTACAGCGAATACCACAATTTACAAAATCATATCCGAAAGGCTTATTTCAGATTTATCCAAAACAGATATATAATGATTTAGACTTTTTGATTTATTATCACTATTTTTTTTATGTGGGTACCAGGGGTCGACCTCAGGACCTCACGCTTGCCAGCAAGTGCTTGTGCCGCTGAGAGATATCACTGGCCCTTTTTTCGTATGTGGGTTCCGGGTGTCGAACTCGGGCCCTCGCGCTTGCCAGGCAGGCGCTTATGCCACTGAGCCATCTCACCGGCCCCTATTATCACTATTTTTAATGGCAAAGTTGTTTCTTAAAATGTTATACACAGGGGTGTATAAGCAAGTGGATTGCTAGCCCCAAAAATCCAATTTTCAGGTACTTGTATGAGTATTTATTCCTGCTAACTGCACCATTTGTTTTCTTTCTGCTTGTGCAGGACGTTTCACGATGAGGATTTCACTCTCACAGCCTCGCAATCTCCATGGACACTGGAGTCCTGCTTGCCCTTTGTTTTTACAAACTTATTTGGAATTGTAAAACTTAGTTACTGTTTTAACCATTTATTTTGTAATTTATTTATTTATTTTTAATTTATTTTTAAAAACTGTATTTTTCCACTGAGCAGCTTTTGTGAACTAAATATCTAACAACACAGTAGAAAGAGCAATACAAACTCAACAACTACAGGTAAGCTGAAGTAATGTGAAATTACATTAGCCAAGATGCAAAGCAATTCAAGTAAATGTGATCACAGACCAACAGATTCAGTATCTAAACCATGGGCCAAGACCGTCATTACATGATTATCAATGTGAGAGGAAGATTTTTGTTTTTTTTTACTGAAAATCACAATATATGAGGAATGCATGTGAGAGACACAGAGACATAGAGACGATGCTGGAAGAGAATAAAACGCTAGCAGCCTGTGAGTCACCTGTCAGGCTGTGGGACCCCAGGTCGGAGCAGAGTTGGACGTCCTGGCGTTGGCTCTGGTCACGAATCCTTGTGTCTTTCCTCCTGGGAGTCCTCATTCTGAAACTTGTCTTAGTCCATTTCATGTGGCTATAAGAAAATACTCCGGCTTCGTACTTTACACAGTAAATAGGTTTGGTGAGTTTGCAGTCTTGGATGCTGAAGTGTAGGTTTGGGCCACCTCATCTGTTCGCCTCTGCTGAGGGCCTTCTGACTACATCACAACACGGCAGCAGGGGGCAGTGATCATGTGCAAGAGAGATCACATGCCAGGACAGGAAGCAGGAGACTCGGAGGGGCCAGGCTCCTTCCTTTATAACAACCCGGTTTTTTGTTTGTTTGTTTGTTTGTTTGTTTTGTTTTATTTTAACATGGGTACCGGGAGTCGACCTCAGTACCTCGCGCTTGCCAGCAGGTGCTTGTGCCGCTGAGCAGTATCACCGGCCCTTATTTTCCTTTATGTGGGTTCCGGGAGTTGAACTCAGGACCTTGCGCTTGCCAGGCAGGCACTTATGCTGCTGAGCTATCTCACCGGCCCAACAACCCATTCTTGCAGAATCAAGACCCAACCTACCCTAGGAGACCAGTATTAGTCCCTGCCCACTGAGGAGCCCCTGACCTAATCATGCTCCACCGGGTCTCGCCCTTCACAGATCCACCACCTTGCAACACCATTGCATTGAGGACCAAGCTTGTAGCAAGTGAGCATTGGTGAAAAAGCACATCCAAGCATAAAATATATAGGATCTTTCCTTGTCAGCACCCATTGGCAGGTCCTTTGCAACCACAGGCAAACACTTGCCTTCCACAGAAATTAACCTCTCCTCCTAGGACCTCCTGGGTCTCTCAGCAAACTTACCCGCCTGCTTCTCAGTGTCCAGCTCTGCCAGTGGCCACGGAGAAAGGCCACCCAGGGGACGGTGCCCCATTGCTCCTTGTGATTACACAACTGAGGAGGTGCATATATGCAAGAGTCTGGTCTGACAAAGCACACCTACTGCTGCTATCTTGCTCTCTTCTGCGTCGGACATGTTTGGTCACTCCCTCGCAGCTGAGCTTACGTGCCGTCTACACACACAGACCAGACACAGACACAGACACACACACGGCCAGAGTAAAGCAAGACCCAGGGTGACTTTCCAGCTCTGTTTGAGTTTTGTGGACGTGTCATACATCTGCTTTGACAGAGTTAAAGAGCAGCATAACATGAAGTGAGATAAGTCAGACACGGAAGCTTAAAGATGGCATGCTTTCTCTTATATGAGAAACCCAAACTATAAATAAAAAAACAGGACAACATAAAGGCAAAAGGAAACAGGGAGACAGAGCTTTTGCAAATGGGATGGGGGCAAAGAGGTGGAGAGTGGGGAGCGAGGAAGGGGACGTGAGAAGAATGAAAATGTGTCATGTGCGTGTACCAACTCCCCATGATAAATGTAATCATTACGTACTGCAAGTGTGTACTAATAAAAAAATTTAAAAATTAAAAAAAACAGAATTAAAGAGCAGCATTCACAGACCTGAAGGCTATCTTGTCCCTGAGCCAAGTTGGAGACGATGGGAGGTCGGCTGGGGCCATCTTGGCAAAGTGCTGGTGAGGACCCTGTACCTAGGACAGTCCCAACTTACTCCTGACGAAGCGCAGGAAATGCTGGTTAAAATGTCTCTTCTAAAAGGCATTTAGAAAACATTGATGCCATTACCATGGGGTAAGCAAAATATAATTATCCAAATTAAATGAGAAACAGTAAGATATTACTTCATTTTAGTGTTTTTTCAGCTCCTAATATACTTTAAAGTGGCTCAAATATACATGTAGCTATGCCTAGACATTAACAAGTAGAATTTAATTATCATAATATGTCTTCATTGACACCAAAATGTGCAGCGGCTGGGGGGGGTCATTGCATTTTCTTTGCAAAATGAAAATGCTTAGAGAAGACATTATGGAAAACGTTCACAAGATACTGCTGAGGAAAGTAATAAAAACTGACAACAAATATCTCAGGTTTGTGTCGGCATTTGATTAACTAGAAAGAGCGCACTATTTGTGCTCTGTGGGTCTCCAGTCTAATCTCTGGGTCTCATGCGGCAGGCCTGGTCCCTGCTCTTTTTTAATTTCCGGCTGCCTCTTGTGGGTCAAGGGGCAATATTCCTACCTGTGCTTCATGGTAATCCTAGGGTCGGAGCTCTTTCCTCACTCCCTGTTATCCTCACACCGTGGAAGCGTTGGAGCTGCTCTGAAACCAGCCTCCTCCTCCTGCACAGTGGGGAGCTTGGAGCAGAGTGGAGTCTAACTGGGGATCAGGGACTCGGAAGGGACATAGAGGAGGCCCCAAGCAGGAGCATCTTCAGTAGCCACGCAGGGATGGGAGGAAAGAGAGGCTCTGCAGCCACGGGACAGGAGCCCTACTTTGGCCCCTGGCCACTCCCTAAAGACAGGTGCATGCCGGAACCGCTTCTGCTTACACATTTATACTACAGTATTTCTTCTTTCTCATCCTCTACATTTTCTGCTTCCTTTCTCTGCACCTCTGGACACATTGCTGCTCACTGTGTTAAAATGAGATGTGTGCTGCCTGTCTTGGTCATTGCTGGGACACAACACCGGACACCCACAGCTTCGAGGAGGAGAGGTTGATTTTGGCTTACGGTTATGGTCAGTGTGGTTACTGTCAATGGTCAGCAGGCTCCACGGCAGGAAGGGCAGGCAGAAGGGTTGGGCGGGAGAAGCTGGACACCTTGTGGCTGCCTGAAAGCAGAGACAGAAGGGAAGAAGCAGGAGGGAGATGCACCCTGCCAGATCACTCCCCAGTGACCACCTCTCCCCACTGGGCCCCATTCCTAACAGCACATTCAGCCCTGGGTTCACAAGTGGATTAACCCAGAAATGAGTTTAACATCCGCGACACAGTCACCTTCCACTCGGAGCAGAATTTCAGGTGACATTTCAGATCTAAACCGTCACACTACCTGTGAGCGTTACCCCTAACTGATTAATTTCACAGTTGCCAGAGCCATTGGAGAAAATTTTGTTTTTAAATCATTCCTCTTGTATAAACAGTATGTATGTATGCTTTTTCCCCTAAAATTGATGAGCCTGATGCCAATTTAATATACACATCTGGGTTCTGACTTCAGTTCTACTCATGATCTTTGAGTTTATGAAGCTGTAAGAGGAATAAGTCAATAGAAACAGTCCTTTGAATTTTGAACTTGGAGTTTCCTTGGGTGGTGAGAAAGTTTCCTTTCTCATGATGCTGACCAGCAGGAGTGAGCCATAGCTCCGGGCATCCCCACAATCGGTGGTGGCACTGGTGCTGTCCTCAGTTACTCAGCTAGGATGTTCAGGAGATTTGACAGATTTTTACATATTTGCAACCTGATGATATTTTCAACTTACGCTGGGCTTTTTGGGATACGGCTCCATTGTAAATTGAGAAGCATCATTACTAAGTATATTTCTAGCCTCTAGTTTTCTTTCATTGGCTAAAAAGTGTTTAGTGATGTGCTAAATGTTAAAGCTATCAGGATTTTGGAATTAGAGGAGCAGGTCTTTAATCAAGGTAGAAAATTATAACTACCACCTTTTTCTCAGCAGTGAGCATATAATCAAATATAATTGCATTGTAATCACTTTTAGGCTTTAATGCACCATTATTTAAACTTGAGGTTTAACTAACTATTGGAGATGTATCTGCTTCTCCTTCCCCAATAACAGCTCTGCCTTCTCATGCAGTGCTCTGTGATCATTTGTAGGATAATACTACTATTGAACTTGGACTGTCCCCAAAAGGCCCCTGTGATAAAGGTTTTGTCACCAGCTTGTGGTTGCCATTGGGAGGCAGTGGAACCTTAGGAGGTCAGTCCTTGTGAAAGAAGTTAGGTCACTGGGTGTGTGCCTTCAAACAAGATCAGGCCCCTTCATCACTTTCTTTCTTTCCTGTCCCCAGGAGGTGAACAGCTTTTCTCTGCCAGGGGTACCCACAGCTGTGATGTACTGTGCCACCATAGGCCCCAAGACAATGGTGCCAAGTTACTATGGACTGAAGCCTCTGAAACCATGAGCCAAAATAATCCTTTCCTCCTTTAAAGTTTTGTCATAACAATGAAAAGCTGACTGACATACTGCATGGTTTAATTCATTAGAGAATTTCCAGGATGGGCTTCCCAGTGCGGGCACAGATTCAGCCTCACATGGTCACATTTGTAGCAGGTAGGGAGAGGAAGTAAAAGCTGAGCACTCAGGCAGTTTAGACTCAGCACTGACTCCTGGTATCGAGACCATCTAAATAACAAAGTAGAGCAAAGTAATACCCAGGGGTACTGCTCTGTTGTCCAGGAACAGTGCCTGGGAGCGGAAACTCCTAGAAAGACTTCTTATTAATGACCAAGACAAGTTTCTGAATAAGGTGATTCTTGACCCAAAATGTCTTTTTTGTCTTTCTTGTTTTTGTGGATGTTGATTACTTCAATTGAAAGACTCTGGTCTTTCAGACTCTCATTGGATTATGTGAAATAGTTAAATGAACATATTTTGGAAAAAGTATTGGAGGCAAATATGTACGCAATATGGAGGAAGATGTGTCATGGGAGTGGGGACGTTTTGGAAACATATTTGCTTGAAATGATTAATTCCTGGATGTGGACGCTTCCAGCTCTCTGTGAGTTAATAAAATGTGCAGAGCTCTACCAAGCACTGAAGGCAGCTCTGGCAAAGAGCTTCAGTTCCCCTCTGTTCAGCGCTCAGAGCAGGGAAAGTGGACCAGACCCATCAGGCTGCATGAAGAGGACAGAAAGGGACAATTTTAATGTTTCTATATCTGCAGCTAATTTGAACATAATTTCTACAAGACAACTAACTGCTGGATTCACTCCCTTGAGTTCTCCAAAGCATTTTAAAATTATTGAACAGAACAATGTTCTAACACAGATGAAATTCTTCAGCTTTTAGCTTGATTCTTAAAAATGGCTTGATTTCCCTTTCCCTCTCTTCTCCTCTCCTCTCCTCTCCTCTCCTCCTCTCTCCTTCCTTTTCTTCTCTTTTCTGGTAGATTAACACACCCACTGGTGTTTTGTAGTTTTTGCCAATTTGTCTTGGAAGCCCCAATCTCTCTGACATACCATGGCATCTTTTGTGATTATGAGGCCCGTGGGAAGTTTGTTGACACCTGTAATAGGAATCCAAAGGCTTTGCAAGATTGCATTTGCAATATAAGAAGAAAGGTGACTCAAGGCACTGTAAGGAGCATTGCAAGTAACTACGAATTACTTTCTTCTCTTTTGAAAGCTACTTCAGTGGATTAACTTCACGGTGTAATACTGTGTCTGGCACAATCTATCTTGTATAATAACATTTCTATGCTAGGTGACTTGAACAACTTTTGAATAAGCAATATCACGTTTCCCTCAATGCCTGGGCTTCCAGCGGAGACGTGTTCAGCTAGAAGTTGGGAAATAAATAAAGCATATTGTTACGAAGAGTCTCTTTAAAGCTTGTGTCTATGCTAATTTATTTAAATATATACATTAGGACAGTGTGGATCTGAAGATTTAAGCGATGGTTGAAAGTTCTATGTGCTGATGATCCCTTTTATTTAATGTCTAGCTATTGCTGATGTAATTTTTCCCTTTTGAATTTGTTCCTGAGAAATTATTTATTATTTCACAATGATTATCATCTCCATCGTACCATCCCTTTTTCAAACCACCTTAAGTGTATGCAGACAAAGCAAGGTTGCTGTTAGGCTTATGTTGTGATTCTACAGAGCCATTTTAATGAAAACTCATGAGATTTTCACACTCAGGGAAATTGGTTTTTTGTACACCCTCTTGTTTTTCAGTTGCAACCTAGGAATTTGAATCAGGAATGCTGATGACACAGGATGGGTGACCCCTTCCCTACCAGTCGCTCTTCTTAACCACAGCAATTGTAAGGGTTGTAGGGACTCAGGGAGGGCCGAGCCAGCATTTCAGAGATGAGAGGAGAGGGATTCGGGGTGTGAAAGCCCTGGCAGGGCTTGCAGCATGGAGTAGTCGCTACGTAAAGCAAACCTACCTCCTCGATATTACTAATCCCAGTGCCAAAACAAGCTTCTGAGTCCATGAGGTAGTCACTAACATTGTTTGGTTATTGCAAGAAGCCATATGACAACCACAGAGAAGCCAGAAAGGACACCACACTGATCCAGTCCAAAGCCATTTGCTGTACACCTACAACAATACTGGAATTAAGCATCAGCCTCCACGCTTATATTTGTTCACCTCCTGGGTTTCCCTCCCAGTAAACCACACTCTTATTCAGATACGCAAGGGGGAACTCACTCATCTCTGCAGCCTCTCTGTCCCTGTCCCTGTCCCCGATGGAAAACATAGATCATGAAGACCCCCTGCCCAGCTCCACGAGCTCCCCACAGGGACATCCCAGCACCTGAAAGTAGTCCTCCTGCTTCTCTTCCAGGCCAGCAAGTCTGGATTTTAATTCATTTCAACTGCATCTGTTCTTTGGGGTATTCTACATCAAACATTATTATTATATCCTAAAACTATGTCCACCCATGGTTAATGAGATAAATAGTTCAGAAGGAGTAATAAATAAATAAAAAGTAAAAAAAAAATTCTGTGCCCAATACAAGACTCACTGTTCAATAATAACTGGAGAAAAAAAGCAGTCATTTTCAACAATACACATCGTGAATATTTTCTGTTTACCAGTTTCAACAGCGTACTTTGACTCCATAATATGAAATACAAAGATATTGTTTCCTCTTTGCTCCTTTCTACCTCTTCTTCTGCTGGCTTCAATAAGTTATTTATTTTTGTGCTGAAAAGCTGTAAAATATTTACATTCTGTTCTGCAATTATAATTATGTTTGCTTTGCTTTGTCTATATGTCAATTACAAAAGCTGAAATTTGTAATATGAGCATTATGTAAATATTACTTTCTGCAGGAAAAGAAGCGTTTTTCAGCAAGCCATGTAATTAGATGTCTGTGTCGATTGGAACAGCAGATGCTGAGCAGGCCGCTGTCAGTAGGTGCATCGGTGAACAGCTCAGTCTGTGATCAGGCAGCAGCCGGTTCCGGGTCACTCAGGTGGTGAGGGAGGGAGGGGAAGCTGCTCTCCAGGGCTAAAGACTCAAGAGCAGCGTGGCCCCTCTGTCTTCTGCTGTCCCCATGCAGGAGCAACACGGCTGGCCTGGGCTGCTCTGCCCTTTCCCTTGATATCTGGAAGGGCCGCCAAGCCAGGAGGTGGAGAGGAGAAAAGTCCCCCATAGCAAGAGCCAACGGGACAGGAAGGTTGGGGACAACTGCTGCACCCCAAGGAGATGAGGGCAGAAGCCCTGCTACCTGGGTCTTACGTTACTGTTGGTTCGAAGCAAGTCAGTTAATGCGTGGAATGCTCCGAAAGTCAGAGTTACTGAGCATCATGTCCTCTGTGCTTCCTGGTGAGGGAGGGACAGGAAAGCAGACCCTGCCGCTCAGTGTAAAGCCCCATGGTGCACAGCACAGGCTTCAGAGAGGAAGAGTGGGTTTGACAGAGCTGACAGATGTGCAGCTGAGCAGGAGTGAGGGAGGTGTTAGTGTTTATGGAGGTGGAAATGACACAACCTGCAGAAGGCTGCTCTGGTGATCCGTGTTGAGAGCCAGCAGCTGTGCACACTGGAGCTGGGACTCAGTGACACGAGGGTGCCTGTGTCTTCCTCTTGGCCTTTCCTCTTGAATGCTGCAGTCCAGTCCTCAAAACTGCATTCATGGAAGACGCTGGAAGCTGATGGCTGCGACACAATTGGGCCAAGTGGTGGAGTGGTCCATGGCCCCGGTCAGGGGCAGGGCCGTCCTCCCTAGGATGGAGAGATCGTTGCTTCCATGTGACCAAGACAAACTCTTTTCCCTGGGAAGGAAGAGGTGTGCAGAGATGCTCTGGGGAAGGCAAAGGACTCACGCACCTCCCAAAGTGGTGTGCAGGATGCGGAGGTCCTGGCGATGTGTGCTCAGGAGAGGAGACGGGGGAGGGACACATGGGGAGGTACAGGTGTTAGTGAAAGTTATGGTGAAGATCTAGGCTGCCCTGCAAAGCCTCCTGTGTTCAGAGGTTGGGATTTTGGAAGGTGATTGCACTATGGGGCTCTGTACTCACGTGTGGAAGGCAGACCTGGTTGGAAGAGCTGGGTGATGGGGGCCATGGCTGGATGGGTACATCTGCCTCCCTGGATCCCCCTCTCTCTTCCTGTGTCCTGGCCACCATGACGTCTCCAACTCTCTTCCACCAGACCCTTCCACCTGCCCTTCCCGCCTTGGAGTCAACTGACCATAGACTGAATCTTCTAAAAACCATGATCCAAAATAAACATCTCCTCTTTTAGATTGTGTGCTTTGGGTGTTTCTTCCCAGTGATGAAAAGGTGACAAAAACAGCTTTTACTTTAACTTTTTGACTGGAATAAGGAGGTCTTCAAGTGTTTAAACAAGTTTGAGGTCTTTTTTTCTGCATCCAGGTTACCAGTAAAGAAAGCCAGAATTAAAACCTTAAGTAGACTTACCAAGAAGGGACCAAGATTATCAAGCCACTTCTCCCAGAAGGTCTTGCTCATGTAGGATGGTGCCCGATGTCAGATGCAGAGTAGAATCTCAAGGACTATCTCCTGAGACTAATGGGAAAACACAAAAGGACCGGAATGCGAGGAAGAGTGTGGTGGGAGAAGTTTGGAGTCAACTTCAGACAGGTTGAGCTTGAGGTCCTCACACAATGTCTAGGAGGAAATGTGTTTTTTCAAGTTTATTAATGTATTTGCTTCTTTTTTATTATCACATATTTGTAGTACATACCGATTACATCTATCGTGGAGAGTTGGTGCATGTATGCGATGCGTCTTAATTCTTCTCTTGTCCCCTTCTGCTTCCATTCCTCCCTGCTCCCTCCAGCTCTTGGTCTTCCTACTATTTGCAAAAGCAAACATGGATTAAGAAACATGGTGTTTATACACAGCCGAGTACTACTATGCCGTAAAGGATTAACTTGAGGCAATTGTAGGTAAATGGATTCACCTGCAACTACAATGTTAAGTGAAATAAACCATAATGTTAAGTTTGAATATTGCATGGTTTCTGTTTATGAGAAACACAAAGTACAAATAAAGAACAAAATAAAAGATAGATAACAGGAAGTAGTGAGATGTGCCTTGAAGCAGCAACAGGCACGTCAGGGATTTAGGAGAGGTTTGTGCTAGGAGACTGGAGGGACTCGCTCATGCCAAGGTGAACTCGGGGTAGACCTTCTGAAAGATCAAATGATAAAAGATGAAGAATCACAGCCAAAGAAAAGCCAGAAACATTTGTGTTTGCAAAATCTAGGAGGGCAAAGGGCAAAAGGGTTCCATTCACCCTGCCAACAGTGCAGCAATAAGCAAGGAGAAAATGACAGCATTTTCCTTGGATTTGGCAAATAGGAGGCCATTGGTGACAGTGGAGGAGGACATCCAGGAGAGGTGGCAGGGAGCTGACCTGGGCACCAAGCATCCCTCCTGCAGCCAGCAGCCAAGGGCTGAGTGTCACAGGGGAGCCCAGAGCCGGGGCACAGGTAGCAGATGTGAGTATATTTCAGGCATAAGCTCAAGAAACTGTCATCAGCAAAGACAAAACGTATCAGGAAGACACAGGGCGTCGATGGGGGAGGAGGGTATCCAGTTAAAGGACAGGTGTCTGGACAGACGTAGTGTCGCCTAAGCATACGGAAGACACGGTTCCAGTAGAAAATCTTTGACTCTTACAATATGTTAAGGAACATCTTACTGGCTGCAGCTTTTATGATTAGAATTGAGGATATGGTTAATAACCTATAAACTACATGTGACTATTTCCTTTTTAATAAATCATATGGCATCTCTACAAAAAGCATGCATTATCTAACCTACATCTACATACAGTGGTACCTCGGTTCATGAACTCGATTCTTTCCACAATTCTGGTCACAAATCAAGTTGGAAGAGAACCGAATCAAATTCAATGCTTAGGTTCCATGTTGACCTTATGGGGAAATTTGATTTGGTTCTCACTCAGTTTGGTTTGTGACCAGAATTATGGAGAGAATTGAGTTTGGGAACTAAGGTGCCACATCTATCTATCTATCTATCTATCTATCTATCTATCTATCTATCTATCATCTATCATCTATCTATGTCTACCTCCCCTCTATATGTTGCTTTGGAATTTTTCCTTTTACCCCCTCAGGAAAGCATACAGCATAAATACAGACAAGATCATATTGACAATAGACTGTGCTTTTTCTCAACTCATTTCTCCAGTCTTTGTAAACTTTGTAGTAACTGAATTTCATTGCATTCTTTAAAAATATGATTGTGTCTGTTTTTAATTAAAATTGGCTCATCAGGTACACAGCATGGGTGTAAAAGTAATAGGGTCATTTTTCATCCTGGACTTTCTTAAACATGTGATTGGTTTTGCCCTTAATTGTCCACCAAGGCTTATTGCATTCGCTTTATTATTTGTTAATATTTTACTTTTTATCCAAAATCACTATCAGGCACACAAGGCAAATAAGAAAATTTGCTTCCTATGCAATTTGTATCATTGCACGTTGATGTAGAAGCCCTCGAAGGATTGATGGTGTTTATTATGTTCTATAAGGTGCATTTGAGTATTCTTGGAATGTTATGATGTAATGTTTTAAATTTATTTTTATTTAACAGAAATAGTCCCTTAACACCAATGAGAGAAACTGTCAGTAGATGAGGGCTTCAACCTGTCAAGAGCCTTCTACACTATCATTCTTTGCTTCAGCGTCTGATTAAAGTAGGCAAAGGACTCCTCAGAAACTATGGGGGCACCAGAAAGGCTTCTAAAGAAACTGTCTTCTCACTTTCAATATTTATTGACCATTCCACTCAATGAGTATCAAATATAAGCTGCCTGGTATCAGTCTCTTGGATAATTTTCATCTTGCTCATTTTGTGTTTCCTCAACCAAGTTGGCAGCTGTCACCACAGACAAACAGCAGTGTCTCCATCCCCGGAGCAGCCACCAGCCTCAGTTTTGGAGGAAGTGACACATGATTCCCAGAGCAGTCTTGTTTTCCTCTGCAGCAGTTTTCTTTCCATAATTATCCATTTCTGATTTTCTCCTCTTTCCATAGATCTCTAATTTGACAAAACAAATAGTTGTCCAACTCCCAGAAGTTGCTGCTATTCTGACATCACACCTCCTTCCCTCCCTCCCTCCCTCCCTCCTCCCTCCCCACCTCCTTTCCTCCCTCCCTCCCTTCCTTCCTGCCCTGACTCCTCTTTCTATGATCACAAATACCGATGATGCAAGGTTGTGGATCCTATACTGTCAGGCACAAGATGCACCCTAGGACCTGGTTCACATTTCTGAATCCAACCTCAGTTATTTGTGTTTGTCTGCTCTTCTGGGTCTAGAACCCTGTCATTTATATTTTTATCCACTTCTGCAGGTGAATCTGAAGCTGGGTATCTAGTGACTACAAATGGAGAAACACTGAATGTGTGTTTCAATGTCCCGACTCAATTTAAGCGTTCCCTAGCATATTCAGTCTCCATAGCTGCTAATGGATATTGGGAAAATTTAGGATGCTGTGGATTTGGCGTTTTGTCAATGTGGGTGTTTGGTGAAGAGTCTCCCCCCCCCAGGAACACCTTCTGCTCTAGCTCCCCTGCGAAGAGATGGCCAAGATGGGAGTGAGCGTATCTATGTCTTTTTATTTTTAATATTTAATAGCACAGGTGGGCAGTATATAATGTTGGCATTCCTTGTGGAGTTGGTCCGTGTACATAATGTATCTTCATTCCTTTTTCATCCCCTGCTCCTCCCTTCTCTCCCTCTATCTCCTGGTCCCTTCCCATTTAAGAAAGACCTGTCTCCCTACTTTCTGTTATCTATCTTTTATTTTACTCTCTATTTATAATTTAGGCTTCTCGTATAAGAGAAAGAGTGTGATATTTCAGCTTTTCTGTCTGGTTTATTTTACTTAACATTATGGTCTCAAGGTGCATCCATTTCCTACAAATGACTCATGTTTATCTTTCTTTATGCCAGAGTAGCACTCCATTCAGTGTAAAGGCCTCATTTTCTTTTTTCATTCATCTGTTCATGGACATATAGGCTACTTCCAAGATTTAGCTATTAAGAGTTGTGCTGCTATGAACATGGACCACTGTAATTGATGAATTTAGCTCTTTCAGGAAGATACCTAGAAGGGAAATATCTGGTTCAAATGGAATTTCTAGTTTTAGTTTCTGAGGACTCTCCATACTGATTTTTATAGGGGCTGTGCTGTTTTTCATTCCCACCAACAAAGTAGAAGAGTTCCTTCTTCTCAGCAGCCTCACTAGCATTTGTTATTATTTGATTTCTTTTTCTTCTTTCTTTTTTTTTTTTTTGTGGGTACCGGGGGTCGACCTCAGGACCTCGCGCGCCAACAGGCACCCGTGCCGCTGAGCGATATCACTGGCTCTTTTTTCGTATGTGGGTTTCGGGAGTCGAACTTGGGCCCTCGCGCTTGCTAGGCAGGTGCTTATGCCGCTGAGCCATCTCACCAGCCCTATTTGATTTCTTGATGATGACCATTCTTTGGGGGCTGTGATAGAATCTCAATGTTATTTTAAATTGGATTTTTCTATGTTTCAAAGACCCAAGGCTTTGCGTGTTAGAAAGGAAAAGGATTTCGGCAGAGTGGGTCCCACACACGGATGTGTGATATTGTCTCAGGAAGGGTGTAGTGGCAAGCATGTGACAACTGACTCATGCAGAAATCTTGGTTGGAATTTTCAAGCAGAAGGCAGATATCCCCAGGAGATTAGAAAGGTTAAGACCAAGCAAGAGATCCACAAAACTTCAGTGGAAAACTTAGATCTATATTGCAAACTTAAAGTGGAGATACACAAAATAGCCCTAATTATTTTCTGTGTTGGCCAGTGTCACGGGACTTGGTCTGTCTTGTATAGCTAACCTTTGAAAAATGGGAGTAAAAATCAGTGAAAATCTACTTACTGGAATTCAATGAACATAATTACATTAAGCTTCCATTCTTGCTTAGGGTGTCTGATGTAAAGGGAAAAACAAAGGTTCTACAAAAAAAGGAATTTGAAAACCCAAAGATTTATGAGTCCTTTCCAGTTTGTAAGTGAAACTTCTAAGGTAAAAATGGTTCACTCTCAAGGATTATCAGTAAATTTATCAGGAGAATGCAAAATGTCGGTAAGAAAGACAATGATTTTTACATAATAGTTTTCATATTTTCCCTAAAAATGTCATTTTTGAACAATGAAGGTTGACATATCTAAACTTACCTAATTAAGCAGTAAAAAACTTTCTGAGTTCTTTGTTCTTGTGTTCAGAAAATGTAAAAGGATAAAGCAGAAGAGAAATGTCTTTTATCTTACAGAAAATTTTGTATTCTCCAGGCACGAATTTCGTGGTTTGGCTTTTTCTCATCATCTACAATCACTTTATTCTCTCTCTTGGTATTTTGAGAGCTGCTGTTTTTTTTCCTGTTCCTATTAAGAAGGAGTCTTGACTTTGGGGTGATCTCTCATTTGTTTTTTTAGTGTTTCTACACTGAGTCTTCTTTTATCTTTTGTGTCCTTTTGGTTCTTGTGAATGCTGCGGGAAGTTAAAATACTTGCTGAGAATTAGAAAGAACTGGTGATGTTAAAGGCTTCTCTTAAGATACTCTCTGCACAATTCTTGGGGAATCATTGCTTCAAATTTAAAAAAAGAAGTTCTTAATAAAAAGAAGATGGAAAACGTGGAAGGGTCCCCTCTTGGTCTGCTGGGGAGCCTGTGTGAGGCGCAGCCCCTGGATTCTGGAAGAGATCACTCGGCACGGACACAGGCAGATTCGGGGTGCAGGGTACCTCCTGGTCTTCTCTGCGTGCACCCTGCACTGTCCTTCTTTTCTCTGAAGTCGCTCTTATCCTGCACCTTCCCTGGCCTGTCTTCTCTCGAAGTCCCATCGAAGCTCCAGCTTGAGAAACCAGCACCAGCTCTTAGTGTCGCGATCTACCTCTCCCTTTGTCAGGCCACCCGGAGCCCCAGGCTCACCCGATGTGGATGACACAAAAGTACTACGTTGTAAGCTTCTGGAGTCCTTTCTCCTCGCAGGCTCCTCTTCTCCCCACTGGTCCCTGCCCTTTGACAGCCTCTTTCCTATCAGGACTTGGGCTCCTCCCCCAGGATTGGCCATCCAGAAGCCACCCCCCACCACGATCTTTGGTATCAACTCATTTATTTGGGAATTCAAATGACTCACAAATTAAAGACAATAGCTTACACCTGACATGCAGCAGGCAGATTGACTCAGTGGCCAGATGCCACTGAGAACTTAGGTCCTGTCCCTGTTTCTGTCCTTCTATATTCTGATGTCTTTCATTCTCCATCTTCAGACTCCTCACCTCATGACCACAACATGGCAGAGGCAGCTCCAGCCATCAGGTTTGCTCACAGCCATCTCCAGACATTCTCCTTGGAAATTTGAGAAGAACGGAAAAGCCTCTCTCAAAAGCTGCCTTGCCAATTTGCAAGCTGGCAGAAAGCCCCTGACCACTTGCAGCCTCCTGGAATGAAGAGAGGAGAGTGTCCATAAATAGGCGGCACAGACACGGGACCCTTACATGCTGTCTCTAACGAAAGGACGATATTTTTTCCCAGGGGTTTATTGCTGATGACTAAACAGAAATAGTAATGTACTTCAGTGGGAAGAACACGCAATTTCCTGTGTGGACAGGTCCCCAGGTTGTTGGTTTTGCTCCCTGGTCCCTGCCCTCTCTGTTCCCACCCTAGGTGTGCTGGCGGGCTCCTCCCCTTTCCTGGTCTCCAGCAAAGTCACTTTGGCTGCTGTAATAACAGCCACAGTCCGGGTGCTCACTTGTGATAGAGACACACGCCTTACGGTTTTGGTGTCACCACCACTCCAGGTGTGCTGCTTGGCCTGGCTGCTTCGCGGCTCACAGCCGGGCTCCGTGGCCTCCACCCTTTCCCTGTGCTGCCTCCTGGCTGAGTGCTCTTTAGGCCTCCTTTATAAGGGCACTGATCCCATGAACGGGGCTGCACCCTCCAGACCTAATCCGAATCCTGGCCCAGAGGCCCCAGCTCCTGACAGCTTCCCCTGGGGCTAAGGCTTCAGTTTGAGAGTGACATGGAGGGTGACACAGCATGTAGGCCACAGTGGACACAGAACCCTGTGTGTGCAGGGCCACCTCACTGCTGTGGTTTGCTCGCTCGGCATCTCAGTACCTGCTCCCGGGGGCACACGGGCCGGTCCCCTTGTGACCGTGACCTCTCATTGGTGCTCCTTGTGGTCTCCTGAGTGTCTGGAGACATCCACTCTGATTTGGAAAGAGGACTGTTAGCATCACAGTGTCACTAATGCCAGAGCGGTGGCTTTCGCGATCACAGCTCGGAAGCGCCTCCTCCCGGGGTGGGCTCGGCAGGGCTTCATCCTCAGAAGCATTCCTCTTACTCCTCCGTATTTTAGCTCATGTTTGCTTTTGTCCCCAGCCTCAACATTTGTCTTCCTGTCATGCACCTCTCTCCAAGAAATCTCTGTGGAAGGTGTTTTACAAAAAAACTTACAGAGCATTACTTCGCTTTGCAAAAAAGGAAAAGACGTGTGACTCATTTACTCTCCCTGCTTGCTAACGTCAAGTGCCGTCTGCTTTTTATGGTCAGGTACACTGGCGGGAGGGAGCGAAGCTCACAAGCACAAACAGCACTGTTTCATCGTGGCAGCATCAAAGGATGGTGTGAGTTAGAAATCCTCGCTGAGCAATGCTTTATTAGTCTCTTTTTTAATTAGTATATGTTTGCGGTAGACCATAATTACATTCATCTGGGGGAATTGGTGCACATAGTATCACATCCTCGTTTTACATCTCCTTCCCCTCCCAGAGTACGATGGGGAAGGAAAGGCTGCAAGTGTGTGCTTTAATTACAGAGACGAAACTCTTCTTTAACTTCAGGACTTCCGAGGAGCCCTGTAGTCTCCCTTTATCTGTAATATTGCTTTCCCCAGTTTTAATTACACGAGGTCAACTGTGATCTGAAACTAGGGAAAATCCCAGAAGTGAAAATTTCATGAATTTTAAATTGCACACCAGTTGATCTCCTGTGATGAAATCTCAGGCCATGCAGCCCTGTCCCACCCAGGAGGTGAATCATCCCTTTGTCCAGCGTATCTGCTCTGTGTGTGTTACCCACCCATTACCCACTTGTCAGGTATCTTGGTTATCTAATGGGTGGTTGGGTACCACAGAGCCTGAGCTCAAATCTTCTTTAGTAATGGATCCCAACTGAAAAAGCAGTGGCTTTGGCAAGTGTATTATAGCCTACTGTTATAATTGCTCTATTTTATCAGTAGTTATTATTATTCTCTTATGTGATTTATAAATTAAACTGTATCATATATACCATATATACATGCACATAGGAAAATCCATAGTGTAGATAGGGTTTGGTATCATCCATGGCTTTAGGCCTCTGCTGGATGCTTTTCAGTATCCACCAGGGTCTTGCAGAAGAGGGGCTACTGCTCAAGAGTCACTCACTCCGTTTGCCAGGGTAGCTTGTGTTAGAGATGCTGGCAGCAGGAGGGAGTTACAGTGGCTCACAGCCAAGGGTGCATGGAGAGTGTTGCTGCTAGGCTTCAAGGCCAGAAAGGCAGGGCTTCAAATGCACACGTTAGAGCCTGGGCGCGGAGCTCAGGGGTGGAGCGTATCCATAGATGTGGGAGGCCCTGGGCTCAATCCCTATGACACCCCAAGATGCACAGATGAGGTGTTCCCTCTTCATGTCTTCTGCATGCCATGGTCCTTGGCTGTCTTGTGTGGGAGAGGGGCTAGAGCAGGCTCGTGTCTAGAAAGCTGAGGCGCATCACAGACAAGCCTTCATATCTAGGGGCTCTACAAGATAATGTTATCCAGCTCAAAATCGAGCAGTTTGTAGAGATATACTGTGGGGAACTTTTAAGGCTATTTTTAAGTATCAAATATGTACACAGAATTAATATAGTAAATATAATTGTGCATGTATGCTAATGGATTACACTATACCGTGACAGTAGACTTCAGTTTTTTTGAAATAAGATTTAGTATTGATTTGCACATATCATGCCCATTTGTCATCTAAACTCTGAAGCGAATTTGGAAATGTTACTCCCATGAGGGATGCATACCTTCCCTTCCGCAGAGCATGCATTTCCCCCGGGGGGACGGACCTTTGTCTCTCGGGAGCCTTGGGTCTTAAAGGGCTTGCACCAGCAGATGCTACTCATATTTTAAAGCCTTTGCTCAGTATTAGTTTGTCTCTGCCCATGTGAACTAGTTGTGGAGGAATTCTAACAATATAAAGAGAAAAGCAAGACCCTCACATCCTCCACACCCATGCCTTTTGAAAGCTGGTGTTCAAACAGTTGAGTGATCCACGCTCTTGTTTGTAACATGTTCGTTGCAGTGTGCAGTATTCCAGGAAAACTCCAAACTTCCCACCAGTTTGCCCTCGTCCTTGAAATTCCCTCCCATTGCTGCAGACAGAAGCTGATTATTATGAAGTACGGTGATACCTCAGTGGTTGAGCAGCTCCAAAGCTTAACTTTCCACTACTGGAACAGCAGAATTCAAACAAAATCTTCTCGGTATTCATAACTTTGCTGGATGGTGAACTGAAAAATCCAACTTGAGAAAACGTGTACAGGCTGAGAGTGAGTTGCATCTTGCCATGGGCACGAAGGGTGACACTTCAGTCTGTGTGCCACTCTTGGCCAGAGAGCGTGCAGTGTTTGTGTCGGTGCATTCAAACGTTTGTCATGGTGTGTAAAATATAATCGTGGCTCCAAAGAAAGTCAGTGATACCAGCAGTAAACCTAAGAGGAAAGCTGTGAGAGTCACAACAAAGAAAGAAATCACTGCAAAATTTGTTAAAGTCCTGGAAAAACGAATTTATAAGGGTAATTTTTGGCCTCGGAATCCATTATTTTGTTTCCCATTTCTTCTGGGAAAAATATGTTCAGTTCTCGAACTTTTTGGTGTTTGAACACAAATTTGGAATGAACTGAATTTGACAGCCGAGGTATCACTGTATCAGTGTTGGTGACTTTGAGTTAAACAGTGATGAATGTCCATGGGGTTGCATCTGACTCCTTCAGGTGAGTCCTTACTGGAACAGACTGGACATGTGACAGGCACTGAGGAGGGCCACCGAGCTAACACCAGAGGTCTTGAGCTGAGACTTGAGCCCCTGGAAGATGTCACTAGCTAGCAAGAAGATGGGGCTGCAGTCCCACAGCCAGAGGGAACTGAATTCTGTGGACAGCGTGGATGAGCTTCTTGGGCCCGAGAACCCTGAATGGAAACCACCCCTGCTGATGTCTCATTTTCACCCTTGAGAGACCCGAGCAGAGGACACCATCAGCCCTGGCCTGCACACCTGACCCACGGAAACCAGGAAGCAATAACAGGCAGTTTTTTATGCTTCATCAAAAGAGAACTACCAATTCCATGCATCTGGAAAAAGCCGTGTCACATCTTCAACAATATCGTAACAACTGTCAGAGGTGCCGATTCTTCCCTTATTTGACCTTCTTTAAACATCCGTGATAGATAAATGCAGGGTTTGAGTTCCAGGGTTAGTTTGGACTTCCCATTTTTGCAGCAAGGGTGGGACAAATTTTAACCCATTTTTAGGTCTGTACTGTGAAGATGAAACTCTCTGAAGGCCATCCTGCGGGGTCGTGGTGCAGATTGAGAAGGCGTGCTCGGGCACAGGTAGCGTGGTGCTCCTGCTCCACGGGGGCTGTGTCATGGCAGCTGCTGTCCGCCCTGTGGTCGCAGTCAGCTTGGACCATCTCTCTGTCCCTCAGTTTTCTAAGAGAATGCATTTAAACTCCCACTCTACAGAGAAGGCCAGTCATTAGATCAACCAAGTGCTACCTGTCTATTAAATTTTTAAAAATACATACACTCAGTATTTTTAGAGAATTAGCAATTTTTAATCAATATACAACTGAATGTAATTTCTTTTACAAGACAATCAGCTCACAGCTTATCACGGTTTATTAGGCATCCAGGCATGGCTTACCTAGAAACTCTACTTTGGACCAAATAAGGTGTCAAGATCCATTAAGAGCCCAGCATATTTTTCCAAGCTCATCCACATTGTAGAGAAAATTTAGTTCCTTTCAATTATAGAACTTGAAAAAATAAACATCAATAAACATACAGAAAACAAAACAGGTCCCTCACCACAGTGAATATGAAAATCAGCGATGTGAAATTCTCCAAGATTTCCTACAAACTAAAAATTATATGAATCTAAGCTTCCTTTGCCTTATCTGATACTTCTTCTGTGTGTACTGATATTTGTCCCTCCTCCTTTTTACTCCTTTTCAAACTCTAAGCAATGCTACAGAGATAGAATATACTAACTTTCTGGGCTAATCTTATCCATGGAGTGACTTTGAACTCATGGTTCTCAGTGCCTGGGAGATAGGTTATTTGTGCTTGGGAACTTAAACTGGGGTTTGCACAAGCTAGAAATGCAAGGTTTCAGATGAAAACACCTATGTCTACATTACATACTTGAAGTTCAAGATGAAGGTGATTACAGTCATTCACATGGAAAGGTCGAAGAAGCCACTGGATACTTCTTCCATGGTTAGTTCTAATGAGCACCCTCAGCAGAACAGCAGCCTGGCGGAGGATGTTCATGCTTGAGGTTGATTTCTCAGAAAGGGCTTTGTACCTCTCAAGACAATTTCAGAAATGAGCCATCACTATTCTTTGAGATGGGTAACAGGTCTTAGCCAGTGGTCTTGCTTGCTTTCCTTGAAAGGCGATGAAGTTTTTCAACATGGTACAAGCTCCATTGCCCAGAGAGTACAGAGCAAGGGGCGTGGGTCTGGCACAAAGATACCCACCTGGAAATCTCCTCTCTCCTTATACTACATCCATCTGAGTTGTTGTTGCAGAAAAAATCTTTACCTAAAATTGGATTCCTTTAGCTGCCTGTATGCAGAGAATACCTGATTGTTATAGTTAAAACCTTGAAAATTACACCATTGCTTAGGAACAAAATCAGGTCATTCAAAGCCAAATTCATAGGTAACACAAATGTGAAATGAGTGTAACAGTTTACATATATTCTCAAAATCTCCCTAGAGGTAGGGATATAGTATATACATTTTCCTATTTTGTAAGTTTTCTGAGAGGTGAAAAGTCAGAAGAAAACCAGGAAAGCAAGAAGGAATTAGACACATGTATCTATATATAGACGTCTTTATTAGCAAAATAGTAATAGCTGCCATTTTATTTCTATCTGCCTTTTTTGAAATGACTCCTATTCTTAAGGATTTATCCAACATTTTAACCACATTATCATGTATTTTCCCCAAATCCTTATTGAGAGGAATTTAAAAACTACAAAGCTTTTGATAGTCCAGCATGGAAGGCCAAATTGCAGCTCAGTAGTAGATATCTGCCCTCCGTGCCTGAAGCTCTGGGCTCTAATCCCAGTGCTGAAAAAAAAAAAGATAAAATAAGAATGAATAATGAATATAGCCAGGAACAGAGAAGCTGCTCCTGTGTGTCTTTAGGAGATCGCCCAGCCCTTATCCCACATGAATCAGTCACTTTTTCTTCACTGGAAAAGTACCTGACACCCATAACCAAAAAGAGGAGAGGTTTAATTTCACTCATGCTGCTGGGGAGTTCAGTCCATTTTCAGCTGGCTGCAAGGCAGAAATATCCTGGTGGAAGGATGTGGCTGAGGAAAGCTGCTCCACTCATGGTGGCCAGGAAGCAGAGAGCACAGAAAGGCACCTGAGACAGGAACTTGCCCTCCTCGTTTGGGCCACACCCCAGGGACAACCTCCAACAAGCTCTACTCACAGCCCATTCAGCCACGAACTCACCCATGATGAACATAGCACCCTGACACCCCAATCACTTTCCCAAACACTTACCTCTGAACGTGAGACTTTTGGGGGACATTCTAGGTGTAAACCCTAACACTAGGACTGCAGGAAGACTGGCGAAGCACGCTCACCAGAGTACAGGAAGTGAGTGATCGAAATCGACAGGGAAACCTGGAGGCATCGAGTCGACATGGTGAAGATGAAGAAGGCCAGATTCAACTCTTTCAGTTTTCCTCATTTCTTATTAATTAACACAGTGGGGAAAGTCCAAGAGGCACAAAAGAGCTTCACCAAAGTCTTCTACTAATTGAAGCATTGTTTAAACCATAAAAGAGTTTTGACTGAGGAGCTACCCTGAGACTCCATCCTTTCCAGGGAAAAACTTGCCATCTGGTGCTCCAATGGGTGGAGGCCAATTCCTCGTCACTAGGATGGCCTTTCATTAAGACCATGCCGCCTGCCTCTGCAGTTATAATTGGAAAATATTCTATAGGAACTGGAGATGCTATGGCTGATCTTAAATCAGCAATTTTGAAGAAAAATTTCTAAAGTGAAAAAAAAAGTCAAAGCAAAATAAAAGCAAAATTGCCTGTCAGCAGTTATGGGCCAGCTATAACTGCCCATTATAGCGACCAATTAGGACTATTCATTAGTTCTAATGGCAAAGAGCAGCTATGAGGACACATGGCCATGTGAGACATTCAGCTATTTTTTTCTCTATTTCAAAGCCTTTTCAGAAAAGTCCCTGGAGCATGAGCATAATTGCTATATTAATTCAGCTTATCACAAGCCACTGGGAACATGAACTCGCTTTATGAACCATTCAAAGCATTTTGGCCCTTTGGTTGGCCCATGATTGGCTTGAACTGGCCCGATGCATCCGACTACCCAGAAGCGAATGTGTTATTCATCCAATGCCTGGATCTCGCCATATGGGCCATTGTGGAAGCTGTCCCCTCAGACTGGGAGAGCCTGTGTTTCTGAATTATTCCAATATAGACAGTTGTTTGTCGAAATACCAACAAATCTGGCTGTTTGGGGAACTTCTAAAGCTGAGTTCCATCTTTTCAAATAGGCAAAATCACAAAGGTGGAGAGGACCTCAAAACTATGGGCTGTATTCTTTCTGTGTAATGAGGAAGAACAGCATCACATTCACGCCTAGCCTGAGAGGTACAATGCTAAGACATATGCTTATTTATAAAATTGAAGGCTCTTTTGACATAAACAATAGGATCAATGCAATGGTGGTCCCTTTATGGCCTTAAAATGATACTTGGTGTTATTACCACAAGCAAAAGACATTGAAAAAGAGAAAGATTAGGTGAGAACAGGACAGGAAAATTGTAGTACCCTTAATGTGCTCTGGGCATTTTACACAAACAACGAATATCAGGAGAGCCTTTCTAGATAATGATTTCTACAACAGAAAATGTTCAGTTTATGACCATGGATATTACTCGAGAGCAGATGTTACTGTTTATCTATGTTCTACTATCGCAAGGTTTTAGAATCCTCCCTTGCAAAACAGTGTTCTCTTTAAGTGGGTTTTAATTGTTATCAGTAATGAGCACTGTAAGCTCACCTCTTCACAGAATGCTTCGCCAAACAATCTGCCAGGAAAAGACATTTAGCTTGAAATCAAATCGATAAGACAGGGGTAGGGTATTGGCTTCAAGTTGACAGGAAGAAGCTTGGGCAGGGCATGGGAGATGGGGAACACCATATTGGTATTGGAGGGGTTGGTGCATCCATGTTGCCTGGACTGGGCGTGCTAACATCTGCAGTGTCCTTCAGCTGTGGGCACCAACAGTTCTAATTTACAGGCAGGGAACCTTCTCAGTGGCCCAGAGTTGAGAGCCAGGCCCTCCAGCCATCAGACAAAGAAGAGACTGACCTGGGTGCCTATCCACAAACTCCAAGTAGCCTCACTTGTCAATGGACCTTGTTATTACTGATGGAGAGAGATGTTTTGAGTCACCTATTCTTAAACTAAAATCATCTTCTTTGGTAGGTAGCTTTCAGCCTCCAGCAGCATGGGCACCAACAAGCCTATGCCCACCGGTGTGTTCAGCTGACTGGTTATGCTTTTCGCGCAGTTTATCTTGGTGCGCTTGTCTGAGAGGCACATACTCACTGTAAGTGTTCCTTGTCCTGCCTGGGTTCTACTGAGAATTTTAGGGCCATGAACAGGCCGGCACACGCTTATCCTTAAAGAAAATTCTAAGGCTACCCTTCAGAGGCCTCTGTGTTTGGAAAATGTTTTGACATCGCCACTCTGCATTCATTCTACTTACTGCAGCAGGACCTGAGCCCACCGCTTTGTGTCCATCAGTGGGCACAAGTGTGGATGTGGGTGAGGCTCCTCTTCCTAACAACACACCCTGCATGCAGCCCGGCAGGCTGGAGGTCATGGACAACAGGCAACAGGGTGCAGCGTGCAGGGGAGGCACCTAAAGTCAGAAAGGAAGGTGGGACTGTGGTTGGGGAGGAAGTTTAATGGAAATCTAGCCAGGCCTGCCTTCCTGGGAAGAGTCAGGCAGATGGGAAGGTTGCCAGTGTCTGCATATAAAAGACTTGTCGACATTGTTCTAGGTGAATGTTCTCATGGGATGTCCAGAGCTTTTATGAGACCCCAAAGTACTTGGAGACATTTGCAATATAAAGTAAAGTGGATACAAAGAAAATGCAGGCACTGCATTGGGCAGAAGAAAGCATAAGAGTGGAGACAGAAAAGATCAGAGGAGATGAGCGCCAGGAGAGTCAGAAGGAGCAGGAGCGAAGGGGCATCAGGCAGATCTGGGAGCATGGGGAACAGGACCAGCGCGGCTGTGTGCTGAGGGCTTGGACGCGGTCCTGAGCCCTCAGAGAGGACCCTGGGTACAGTATCAAGGACCAGCTGTGCACCAGCTTTTATCCCACGGGCTGCAGTGTGTTCCTCCTCCCTCATCCTCCCAGACTCTCTGATCAGCATGCTTAGCATTCCAGCCCACAGACCAGCAGGTGGTTGCAGCAGGTGGTTGCAGATGGGCTGGACTCCCCTCTGGGCTCTTGTGGCAGCAGATAGAAGAGCTGGGATGTGCACCCCAAAGCCTGGCTTCAGCCCAGCCACTGGGCCCCTCACTGCCTTCCAAGCATTGGGCTGAATTCGGTTTCCATTGACATTTTCTCCAGTTCCTCCCCACTGGCTTGGAAGCCTCCTGATGCTCTGATGGGGAAATGACCTTTGATACATGGCTCTAACATTTCTCATCCTGCTTGTCTCCATGCAGATGAAGTCTCTGGTTTTTGGCTCCAGTCTCTTTGTACTAATTGATGACTATTATTATTGATCATCTCCTTCTTACATGAGGCTCCTCTTGGCTCTGCTGGGCAGGATTTATCACCACTAGTAGCCAGGACGATGTTTTACACCCTGTCTTTGCAAACCAAAGTGTCCATTTTATTCTTACAGGCTACTTCAGTGGGAAAGAACTGAATGTTTAAGTAGTTTCTGGGTGACCAGCTACTTTGGGTTGCATCTAGAATTTCCCCCAATTTTTCATGTTCAAGTGGGGTTTTTGGACAGTGGTTGGATCATGGGTGCTGTATTAATCAGTGGATTCATTATGGATGAGTTCACTGGGTGACTGAGCTGTAGGAGAGGGGCTTGGTTTGAGATGATCCCTGAGGTGTGACCGGGAATGGTGTGTTCTTGTCCTTAGATCATGCCTTCTCTCTCTGTTTCCTGGCCGCCATGGGGTGAGCCACTTTCCTCTGCCAGACCCTTCCACCATGCAGATTGTGCCTTGGAATCAAACAACCATGGACCGGATCCTCTGAAAACCTCAAGCCAAAATAAACTTCCTCTCTGTTAAGTTGCAGATCTCAGGATTTTGTCCCTGGGACAGAAAAACTGGCTAAGTCACCAATTTACCATTGGGCTGAGAGGCTGGGTCTGTTCTTGGAGACTGAGAAGTGAGCTGGGAAGATGTAAACAGCCTTGACCAGTGTGTCCTGAACGTCCCCTTCTTCTTCCACAGGTGGCTGTTCCCAGGGATTGTGCTGCTTTCAGCTCCCAGTCCACACCTAAAACCTTAGAACTGGAAGGGATGCCATTAGAAATTCCCCATTCATACCTGAGAGAAATGCTTCCCAAAAGAGCACATGATTTTTGTCATGGTTCATGGGTAATCCACAGCAGTTTGACCAGAATTCAGAATTTCTTGGCTCTGGAGCTAGGACATTTTCCATGTCACAAATCTCATCCTCATGGTTAAATCGCTCTGTCAAAAGAACCTGACTTTGGATCCAAGGATGAGATGGAGCCCGCCCATATCACAGGGTACCTGTGAAGACAGCATCCAGGCTGGGCAAAACCTGAGGAGAGGGCATGAGCGTTACAGCCGAAATGGAGGGTTAGGAGGCAAGAAGTCTCTATGGAGCCAGTAGGCGGCACTGAAAGCCAAGGTCGCGGCCTGGGAAATATCTTCTGCTCTGCAAGGAGGAAATGAAAAAGACTGAGAACAGGCAGAGGTAAAAGGGAGTATGACGGAATCCTGTGCAATCCAAGTATTCAAGGGCGAGGTCCCCTGTAGCATCCTTTGAAGTAGCCCTGGCTCATGTCCCTGGTCAGTGAAGCCATCTTGACAGGGATAGGCTGCATTGGTCACATCAGTCCTAGTATCTGCACAGTCCTTGCCCAAGGACATCAGTGCAATAACTCAGTGACTCAGGGAACGGAAGACCTCCACTCCTCAGAGCCTTCAAGGCTGCCTCAGTCATGGTGGGGCTGGTGTGGGTCAAGTGGCTGTGACCATAAAGGGCATCTGACCAGTCACCACATGGAGAGCTGCAGCCAGAGCCTTGGGTGGGAAGCAGGACAGCGTTAGAACATGCTGGAAGAAACATCTAATCGCTTCCTGCTGACCTGCAACCTGCAAACTCCTCAAGAACAAGGAGACCAAGGCCTCCTGCATGCGTTTTCTCCCTGGGACGTAACATGGCACTGTGATCCACACATCAACCCACAGCCATTGTCCTGCAGCTGTCTCTGTTTTCATTGAGGAGCATAGGTTCCCAGCACAGTGGGCCTGACCCTCTCCTCTTCCGTGACGACCTCCCAGAAAGCAGTCTGAGAGCCCCATCTCCCTTCTCCCACTCATGGTTTAAGGTCTGTCCGTACTTTCTCTCAGTTTGTGGTGCAGTCTCCAATATCCCTGCAATCACCAATACCTGACATGACTTCATCAGATGTCTTATTTCATTTAACAGACTCTAATGGAAAATCACTGACGCTAAATTCAGGGGCTGGCAAGGGCAGAGTGGAAAAGTTTTCTTCCACCCATTCAAGTATACTTTAACTATGCTGCCTAAAGCTGCATAATCATCTCCACACTGACAGTAAGCTTGCCACGTTGTTTCATGATCTTCTAAATCTATTTTTTAAGACCCATGAATCGTAAACATATAATTGTCCATCCTGCATAATCAGCATAGAAATTAGTGCAGAAGAAAATAACAGAATTATGGGACATCAGGGTTACCTGAATGTGAGTTTGCTGGAGGACAGTAAATAAGCAGTATCTCACAGATAGATAGAAAGTATTCTGTAAAAAAACTTATCTCTCAAAAATATAGCTTTTGAGCATCATAAATTCTTTATTGATTGCTCAGTCTTGAAAACTGCATGTAATAAGTTTTTTTTACATATGCTATTTGATTTTCACTCTAAGTGATTGAGGTGGATAGGAGCTTATGATCATTGCTATTTTATAGTTGAGAAAACAGGTTGAGGGAGATTAAATATCTGTCAGTTTTGAAGGACTCAACGAGTGGGTGTGGGGCATGGGAATAACACCTGCCTGGTCCACTCTGGTTGATCTAACAAAAATACCATCGTTGAGTGGCTTGAGTTATAAGCACTGATTTCTGTATGTTTTGGGGTTCAGGAAGTCCAAAATTCAAGGTGCTTGTAGATTTGGTGTCTGGTGAGGGTGTCTCCTGTTTCATAGAAGTTGCCTTGTTGGTCCCTACCTGGAGAAAATGACAAGTGAGCTCCCTGGGTCTTTTTTTAAATAAAGAGACAAATCTCATCTAATTACCTCCCAAAATCCCCATCTACTAATATCATAACATCAGTGGTTAAGATCTCAACATAAGATTTTTTTTTATGCAGGTACCAGGAATCGAACTCAGGACCTCGTGCTTGACAGGCAGGTGCTTAGGACACTGAGTTATCTCACTGGCCCTCAACATAAGATTTTTGAGCACAACACAAACATTCTTTTTATCACAGTACCTAAGGTGTCAAACTTGTACAGATTCCCAACAAATTGGGAAGATAAAAAAAAATGAAAATAATATTCTTTCGTGCTTCATCTTCACTCAGAATTTTTTATTTCCCTCCTTCCTCCTCACCCTCCCAGAGTACTGGTTGGAGGCAAGGCCACAGGCAGGGGCAGGTGGGCCACGCTGTGAAGTATCTGGCAAAAACAACCCCTCCGTGTTAGGCGTGCTTCTTCCTGTTTACATATCATGAGCACGTCCTGAGCTGCAAGCTGGAGAAAACTGGAATTTAAGGGGCAGGATGCCACCGGCCCCCAGGGACACTCCTCTACTCATAACTTGTCCTTGCATAAGAATTAATTCTCAGAGATATCACTGTGGTTATTTTCATTTTTTAAGATTCCTGAGATGGAAGAACTAGGCTACATTTATCAGCTTTCTGTTGTGACAAAATATTTGAGATAATCAGCTTACAAAGAGGAATGGTTTATGTTGGCTTACAGTTCCCGAAGTTTCAGTCCATGGTGATTTGCTCTGTTGCTTTGGGCCTGTGGCAGCCCATGACATCCTGGTGAGAACACATGGCAGACAAAATACTCACTTCCTGGTGGTTGGGAAGCAAAGAGACAGAGGAAGGGTGAGATCCCAAAAGCCTTCAAGGACCCACCTCATTACCAACTTCCTCCTACTAGACCCCACCTCTTAAAGTGTCCCCCACCTCCCAGTAGTGTCCCAGGCCATAGGGGTCATTTCAGATCCAAACCATAGCTCAGACCATAAGGGATTAATGGCTTAGAAGGTAATTTAGCTACAACAAAATACATCTCTCTTATGGATGACACCCCGACTTCATTGTTAGTCCTTGTGCCCCTACAAGATTCCTAAGGCCAACAGGAAGTGTTCGATATTTTTTTTTTGAAGACCTCAGTGTGCTGAGTTTCAGTATCAGAAACTGACACTCCTGGACCAAATTAATTCGCACACACACCGAAACAGCTTTACCCAGTAAAACTGTGCTCTGCCCGCAGATTTTATTGAATGCCCTTGTGAGAAACATCTATTTGAGGAATTGGAAACTTGCAGTAACTGAAAATATTGTTTGTGGGTCCCCAAATCCTTTACGTCAGAACTCAGGGGCTATAACTTTAATGAATCGATATAGGGCAAAGATCATCTCCAGCAATTTGTTGGTCAACATTCAGCAAGGAATAATAAATATAAAGCATGGGCAATCCGGGGAAGAATTCATTATTTGTTGTTGTGTAAGTGTTGCAACTGTGCTGAGCCTCAATAATTTACACGTTCTCAGCTGGCCCTATTGTTAATATGGCCACCTAAATGTCCACCTTAATGGCACATATTTTGCATCATTTTTTTAGTCATTCGTGTTAATAGTCAGGGTCAGTGGGCCTCTTTGAACTGACCAATACAAGGGACAATGTGCAGACCGTGAGCTGTTCCTGGAGCAGATGAAGATGAGAAGGCTCAGCCGCTTCATTCCCACCCAGTGCCAGAGTCCAGGACTCGGTGTCCTGATGCAGCTTTTGGCGTCAGTGGAGGCCGCAGGGGGAGAGGTGCGTCCAGCAGAAGCGCAGGTGTCCCCACTCCCCAAGCCACCGGCCAGTTAAGAGCAGGGCACACAGCAGGAGCGACAGCAGATGAGCCAGCAAACTTGCTCTGTGTCTGCCACTCAGCATCGCCACATCCCTGCTCAGCCCCTCCCCACTGGATCGGCAGCCCCAGCATCTCATGGGGGCGCAGACCCCGCCTCACCCTGCACATGTGAGGGATCCAGGTTGTGCACTCTTTGAAGCATCCCAAATCTCCCTCTCTAATGCACTCCCATCCATAGAAAAACTGTCTTCTGAGAAACCTGTCCTATGTCCCCAAAAGGACGGGGACCATAGTGCAGAGTCAGTGCTCCACTTCCTGCACAGAATCGCTCAGAGTCATACAGACCTGCCTCCATGAGCCCCAGAAAGTCTGAATCCTAGTAATTTCCACTTGGGGACTATATATTACTCAGGTAATTACAAATCACACTGCATGAAGCTAGCAGGACTTTTTCTGGGGTGACTTCCATCTGAAAAGTGTTTCTTTTCTAATGAGAACGAAAGTAGCTTGAAGGCAAAGAGCTATAACTGTATTTCTCTGCTAACTTTTCAGACACAGACCTAGACCGTTAAAAATATTGATTTTAAAATACTAATGTCATGGTATAATCGGTAATCAATACTAGAGGAGTTGACAAATTACTTCAGGAGTTTCAAGTTATTAATACCTCTATGACATTGTTTCAAGTGCATTAATTATTTAAAAGGCAACAAAATGTTACGGGTGGTAGTAATGTCTCATACTCATAGCAAAGTTATGAAATTGTGCATCCATTTCCTGCGGGATTTAAACATTTCAGTAAATGGTTTACAATCTTAAATTCATTGTCTGTATTTTCCTCCGTGTGGTTGTATGTGCAGTTAGAAGAACGTGGTTTTTACCTAGAAACACTCTGTTTTGGTTCTGCTATGTTCTAGGTGGTTGCACCTAGATGTACTCTATCAGTTGCCAAAACTAAAATATTTACCACACTGAAAGTGTTGGATAACAGACACAATGCTTCGACAGATATCTGGCACATAGGAAGCCTGTTACCGTTAGAGATATTAAGGGGTATTTCCAACATGAGCCGCTGAATCACTTTACAGGGAAAATAAATGCATAAATGCTTATGATTTTAACATTTCATTAGACTTTCATGCTGTGTACGATTGCTATACCAAGGTTTCCTGCTTTTAAATTCTGTGCTCATTTTCATCGTATTGTATTATCCCATTATCCTGTACTATCACTTAAATGTAACAAGATCTTTTTAGAAATTAACGTGTGACAGAAATAAAAATCACTCTTGCTGTCACCCTCAATCATTTTCAAGAGAGACCTTAGCTAGGGTTGGAATGTTTGTCCCCCCTCAACATACATGGTGAAACTGGCCACCAGTTTAGGTGGTGAGAGGTGCTGGAGTCTTTGAGAGGGGTAGGTCATGAGGAGGGGTCACTGCCACTCCCATAGGCCTGGGTTAGTTCCTGCAGCAGCAGCTTGTTGTAAAGCTAGGCCTCCCCTCCTGTTGTCTCTTCCACGACAGCCACCTCCTCCTGCATGCTCACCCCGCTGTGACGCGGCAGCTTCCTCAGCATAGCCCAGCAGATGCCTGCACCATGCTCTTGGATTCCCCCAGACTCCAGAGCCATGGCATAAATGAAAGTTTTTTCTATAAATTATCCTGGCTGAGGCATTCTTCGATCACAGCAACAGAAAATAGACTAAGGTTTAATGAACGAAGAAAGAAGAATAAATTGAGTTATCTTAACAATGAATTTCTGAGGTGGTTGAGCCAAAGAATGGAGCCACTGAATCCAGGACTGCCTGGCGCCATGGCCATGTGAAGGTGTGAAGCAGGCGGGCCACCTGGTGCTCACTGCCGGGCCTTAGCGGGCACAGTGTGTCAGCAGACAAGACCATCCCGTGACTACATGGGATCAGGACACAGTCAGATCCAGTCCACAGTCATGTCTCACATACATAAAACAGAAATGCCCTCCATCCTCGAGTAAATGAATTAGATTTCTTTGCTTATTATGACTTTAGCTTTGATCTATCCTCCTTCCTCCTAAATAAGATACCTATCTCAGGATAACCCTGACTCCTGATAGCATGAAATCCTGTTTCCTTAAAAACTCAGGATTACCTAGCAGTCAAAATGCTATGGCAACTCTTTGTGCCTCTCTCTTACTCTGGTGTCCCGAGGTTCCCCATGGTGGGTCTTTCTTCCCACCACGAAGTTAATAAACCCAACTTGCTGCACAGCGGGTGCTTTCCTGGTGGCATTGGACCTGTGGTCATTGCGTTAGTAATGTGTGGATTTAAACCGCCCTCATTGTTTGTTTTTCTCTCCTTGTTTTTCATGGCAATCCTATTATTTTTCATTTGACACCTTTAAAGTCTGAACCATCGAGTCTTTTAAAATGTGGCTGCAGAGCCTAAACACCTTCATTCCTTTCCCCCTGACATATTTTCCTCCCTAAACCTAGCAATAAGATGTTGTCTATGATGCAATGTCATAGAATTCCATGGAAGTGTTTGCTGCAGAAGGAATGGTAGAAAAATTCAAACCAGAGAGGGAAAGGTCAGTAGGGAGACTGAAAATCAAGTGACAGAGAGAATTAGTGGAGAAACAAGGAGGGAATGATATGAAAGATGCAGGAGCTGTTACGGTTTATATCTAAGGGTCCCCCTAAAGTCTCCTGTGTGTGGAAGGTGATGGATCACAGGGCGCTGTACACACTCATGGGTTTATCCACGGATGAGCTCAGGGCTGACTGTGCTGTAGGAGGCAGGACCTGGTTGGAGGTGGTCAGTGTCATGTGACCTTGAAGATGCATTCTTGTCCCCAGCATCTCTTATCTTCTCTGCTTCCTGGCCACCATGGGTTGAATGGCACCACACCCCACTGCCATCCCCTGCCTTAGAGCCAGCTGACCATGGACTGAAAGTGTGAACTGAAATCAACCTCTCCTCCTTTAAGCTGTGGGTGTCAGGCATTTCATCTCAGCAATGGGAAAGTGAACAGGATGGAAGCCCCATTCAACCTGACAGATTGCACATGTGTTTATTTCCCAAGTCCATAAAATCACCAGGAGGAATCAGCAAGGGCCAGCACACAACGGCAGAGAGAGTAGGAAGGGCATATGGTCTGGGGCCGTTGTAATCCATCTCTAAAACGCAGGAAGTAGAGTCATCAGTCTTCCCACTCCACGGAGAGGAGATGGGGCTGAGAACACAGGGATTAATGGGGACTGTTATGGTTTGTGTCTAGATGTCCCCACAAAGCCTCATGCACTTTTGGATGGTGCTTTTATGGTGGTAGCTGAATCTAAAGTTTGTGACTGATTCATGGTCTAATGGTGGAATTAAGGGTGTGAGCGCTACACCCAACCTAGGGTGGGTAGCCTGCCTACAATATAAGGGACAGAAAGAGGTCGCTCTCTCTCTTTCTCTCTCCTTCTCTCTTTCCTCTCTCTCACTCTTTGCTTTTGTTGCCTTCTGCCACCCCGGCCACCATGAACTGTGACCCCTCTGCCATGCGCCACCCTGCCTTGGAGTCAGTTGATTAGGGACTGAAACCTCTGCAAACTGTGAGCTAAATAAACCCTTCCCTTTTCAACTTTGGCTGTTGGATATTTTGTGTCAGCAACGAGAAAAGTAACTAAGACAGAGGCCTATGCCACACACAGGTCTCATTTCTTCATGAGTCTCCTTTGACTTTTTTCTCTCCAAACACCAGGTATTTATCCACCTATGGGCAGAGAAGAGAAAAACAAAACCAAAACAAACAAGCAGAAAATATGAGAGTTCCTTGGCAAAGTAAGTCAGGGAGGTCTCCAGAGAGCTCTGTCCAGCCCCGCTTCCTCCTCGGGCGGTGCTGATCTGGCCTCGTCAAGTTCGCCTCCATAGGTAGACAGATTTCTCTTCACTTTATTCATTATTTAGAGGATGCTTGAAACAGATATGGACTCTTATCTTTTTTGCTTCATTCCCCGATTCTAGAGTTTAACCCTCAGTAAGATACGTCCTGCTGTGTCTCCTCCATAAAACAGTAAGGGAGCATTCAGGGGAGGGGGAGTGGCCAGACTGCAGGAAAAACGTCTGGATATTGAACATGTGAGGGGTAAGGAACCTCTATCGGTACCTCTGTTGGTAATTAATTAGAGGACATAATGGAAAAGAAATGATAGTAAAAATAGAACAAATATTTTCCCTTTTTATTTAATTTTAATTTTTATTAGTACATATTTGTAGTACATAATGATTAATTCTCTGTGGGGGTTTGTAAGCGTACATAACTCACCTTAATCCTTTAAAAACTCCCTCTCCCACCTCTCTCCTCCCTCCCTGCTCCCTTCACTTTGTGGTCCCCTTACCTTTTGCAATATGTGTATCTTCCTGCTTTTTATTATCTTGTATTTTGCTCTATAATTTATTTATGTCTTGTGTTTCTCATATAAGAGAAGTCATTGTGATATTTAAGCCATGTGCCTGATTTATTTCACTGAACATTAATGTCTGCAGGTGTAGCCGTTTTCCTACGAATGTCTCAAGTTTATCCTTTATGGCAGCGTAGTCCTCCATTGTGTGCAAACACATTTTCTTCATCCATTCACCTGTTGAAGGACATATACACTGCTTCCAAGATCTAACTTTTATGAGCTCTGCCGCAATAAACATGGGTGTACATGGACCACTGTAAAATGATGTCTTTAACTAAACAATGCATAAGTCATGCACTTTACTTGTGGAAGGAAAGAGCCAAGATTGATTTAGCTATTTTCAAGAAGATTTTAAGAAATAAAAACACAGGTCAAGTTAATGGCAGTATTAAATAAAAATATAATAAGAAAGACCAAATTAATTTCATACATATATATATGCATATATGTATATACTTATATATATGGATATATATATATATATATGCATGTTAAAACCCCAAGAAGCTCTAGTTTTTAATCAATTGGATGATTGTGAATTCATTAAGAGAAAAAGAAAGAATGAGACTATTCTTCTATGTGTATATTTATATAAATGTGTGTATATATGCAAATGTAAATGTGTATGTGAATGTATAAGAGTCATAAAATAATATCTTCTCAACCAGGTTTTAAAGCACTTTGTAAAAGAGTGATAATTTAATCACTGCCACTCAGGTGAGCAAGACAATAGGAAGGGAAGGTCAAAGGGGCAGGGAGCTGATAGCAGAAATGTTACTGCCTCTCTCTCTGGGTTTGTTATCTAACAAAGTAGATGCTACAAATGGAAGTGAAAGGGGATGTTAGCCGTGTATTACTGGGAAAACAGGTTTCAGTTTGGTTCTAGAGAAATAAATGTATGAGGGGATAAGCATTTCTGCACTTTAATGTACAAGACAAAAAATTACAAATAAATATTAACTGTGCTTTGAAAATAGATCATGTGTACATTTCCAAGCTACAGAACTAAAATGCAAAATGAAATTACCAAATACCAAAGCATTCATGTCAAGTAAAAGGAGTGGAGCCATTCACTTCCTTTAGTGTAATGAATTCTACAATTTAAGATATAGAATTAAAAACACTATGGCAATGGGCAGGAATATGCACAACTCATGCCCTGGCAGGGTACAGCATATAAATATTCTGCGGCTCGGGGCTACCTGTACTGAAATGGGTTCTCCTTGGGCAATAGCTCACGTCGCCTCACTAAGCTTCATCATTTGCATTTGCAGAATAGAGGTAACAATAGTGCACTCCTGCAGTTCTGTACAGTGGAATGGAAGATTTAGGAAGATCTGAGTGCGTTGCCTGACACCCAGTATGTGTTCGCTATTATTAGCATCCTCAGTGTTGTCATCCCAACTTCTGCCCCTCACGATGCAAGGAGAAATTATTCTACTAGGTATGCTGGAGAAAGCAACATCACACATGGAGAAATTTTCAAGAATTAAGACTAATTCCAAGCTTTTAGTTTATGAAGTAAGCCTTTCTCAAGGTTTCTACTAATGAAATAATGAAAGTTGAAATAACAACCAGTGAGTTTTATATTGGCATCTTTTCTTACGTTCCTCTCTAGCCAAGCAGAACGCTCCCCAGCTGAATTAATGTATAGGTGCCAAGGAAGATTTGAAACCTAAGTCTGCGGGCTCTTTGGTCCCTGCTGGCCTGACCCCAGACCTTGGCTCTCTAGCAGGAGCTCCCTGCAGACCTGCTTTGGCTATCGCCCCCCAGCTCACGCATCAGGAGATTCTTTGCTGCCCTGGAGGCTTACTCATCTCTGGCCTATGCCTCCTGAGGCTGCTCTTGGCCACCCTGCCAAGGTCCACCTTCTGGGCGTCTTTCAAGGCTACTTTCCCTGACCGTGGTCATGCATCTTGGGGCTCTGCAATCACGTCACATTGACAAACACCTTTTCCACAGTCGGGAGCCAGCTGACACTTTAGCATCATCGGAGCCCAGTGTGCAGAAGAGTGCACACAGGAGAATGGGGAGCCCTTTCTCCTTTCCTGGCCAGTGTCACCCTCCTGCTCTTTCCTGTGTCCTTTCATAAGAGCTGAGTCTTTCCAGAAAGAGTTTGGAGCAATGCCAGTATTTTGAGAAGAACTCTTACTTCCATCAGTTCAGACTCAGGGCTCCCGTTCTTCTGAGATCAATCCCTTCCAAGGGACAACATCTATCACCCTAAGAGTAGCCACCAAGACCTGAAGGTCAACCCTCTCCTCCTTCTCCCTGGGGTCATTGCCTCTCTTACGGAGGGCGTTAAGAGCACTGTGTGAGGAGACGTGGGAGGAGCACCAAGGTCTGACCACATTCACTCACGCTGTAAACACTTCAGGGAAGGATGCACCCATGAGCGCTGTGCCAGAGTGTAAGTAAAATATAACATTAAAAACATATAAATTTGTAGTCAGGAATTTGCTTTAGAAAACACCAAATTTTTCCACTCAAAATTTGAAATTATTTAGCACAAGTATTCATTATTTGCAATATTGGATGTAAGGAAGTATAAATACATGTCCAAAGATGGGGGCTTGCATGAGTGTGTTACGGTACATAAATATGACATAATATTGTGGAATAATGACATTAAGATATTGTGAAAGTATACTCTAAGATGATACAGCAGCATGAGACTATTTCTGATATAATACTAAATGAGTAAAACAAAATACAGTTTATGTCATAACTTTGATTACACTCAAAGTACATGCACACATAGCAAAAAAGCATAAATAAGAGCAATATTTCGCATGTATCATTTTCCTTATTATTGCTGGAATATTATTCATGCAATTAATCAAAGTCAGAAGAAAATTGTATTGGTTCAGGCTGTCGGCATACAGATGTTCCTCAACTTATGTTGGGGTTATGTCCTCATGTGCCAATAATAAGTTGAAAATATCCAACATCGAGCATTTGCTTAACATAGGGCACCACAGCACAGCGACACAGTGGCGTGTTGGTTGTTTCCTAACCACAGGGCTCCCTGCCGCAGACTCCCGGTCACCACCTGGGGCAGAGTCAGGATTGTTAACTCAGGCAGTGATCGAGACTTGACGAGAAGTTTCTACTGAGTGCATACTGCTCTGTCTCATTTTAAAGTCACAAAATTGAGCATCTAACCATTGTGAGCTAGAGACCGACTGTATTTATTTTGTTAAAATAATATATATAATTTTTCAAGGTGCAGGGAGACTTCAACAACAGGAATCAATTCTCCAAACTTCAAAAATTTGAAAACCCTGGTGACATTTAATTTTGCTTGCTTCTGTAGAAAATATTTCAAAGGACGTTATTCACTTTATTACTGAAACCCAGAACTGCACTGGGCCATTTGTGCTCCTTGGCTTGACTTGGTTTCCCTGGTGATATGTCTTTCCAATGACTATTCAACTTAAAACTAAGCAGGTGCTTACAATTGTAGAATTTGTGAGTATTTCAGCTTAATTTAACCTAAGTTAAAATAACAAACCTTTTCTTAGCACTTATAATGTGCATTTCTCTGTTTCTAAAATTTGAACTTTAATTCAAAGCCTAACATGTGGGTCTCTTAGAGCCTTACCAGCATTCCACAGAGGAGGAGGAGCAGGAAAAGGCCCTGAAAAACGTGTACATGGAGGATGTCACGAATTCTGAGACTGCAACAAATGCTATCAATATTTCTGCATGCAATGGTTGTGTTAATAGAAAAGCACACGCCTTCTAAGGTAAATGCACAGAAGCAAAGTCAAGATGAAGTAAACGCCAAGACAAATTTATTCCTGGTCCCAGTCTATCACAAAGCTGTGTGAGAAGACAGACCGTGGTACCTGAAGAAGAGGTGAGAGATGTAGACGGTGCCAGGACAAAGAAGAACGGGTGAAGATGGGAGATTCGGAGGGCGACGTGCAGAGCTCAGAGCTGTGGGTGTCGCATTCGTCCATGTGCATCCGCTTAGCTCGGCATGTTTACCTATCCAGGGGCAGGAGTATTTGGCTGAGTGCGATTAACCTACGTTATTGTAAACTTATGCCCTGTCCATCTACCTGTGTCTCAGACCCCCCGCCCCCAATCTCTCTAGCGGCTCCCAGGGAGCGCAAGGCCATGCTGAGCGACGCATTTGAGCATCGCTCAAATTTCTATAACGTAACACGTAACAGAGAAACGTGTAATTTCTGCTGGTAATAAGGATCCTTCTCACCACTGCAGCCTGCGTCCTGAGCCTTTGCCCTACTCCCAGTCCACCTTACGTGGGAAACTGAGGTCCTGGGCAGGTGGAACTTGAGGTCTCGCTCCTAACTCTAGAATTATCTCTGATCTTTCCAAAAGGCAGGGCTCCATAATGTGCTGTACCGAGTGGGCTGGGACTTGGCTGCACTCCGGTTACTCTTTCTACTTGGCGCCTGTGTATTCTTTAAGCAAAGTGATGAGAGCTCAGAAGATCGAGATTTTCAGCTCTTGGGGTTGGAATGGAAGATGTCATCAGGATTGCCTAGAAATTTTCAAACAAGGCCGTGCCTTAGTCGAGGTAGTTTGGGAATAGCCCAAATGCTAAGCTTCAGGAAATAGACTTGCGGTACTCATTAAGACAGCAGGGGTTGCAGAGAGTTTTACTTTGGGAATAGAGTATAACCTTTTCTTTGTGGAGAGTCCTCCTTGATGGGTTTTAACTAAATTGTGGGTCTTTTTTTTTTTTTTTTTCCTGAGGACTGGGGTTTAAATATTTTGGGTGGAAAATGAAATGTTGCTAGAGACTCTTCAACTCTGGACCTACCCAACACATTGCCTGGAAGACTGAATAATTCCTTTCATACATATGCACTTTCTAATGTCCATAAATGTGTTTATAGTGCCACGTATGCATTCTAGAAATAAAGTTGTGTGATGCGTTTCTAAATACTTTGTAGACATAGTTTCTTCCTGTGTGGTCTCAATCAATGAATATGAGAAGCACAGCGACCACCTCGTCGGCGTCCTCCAGCACATTGTGAGGTGGGAACGAGTCACTGCGCTTAACCAGGTGAGCACTGTGCTAACGGAGTATACAAGGGGAACCGAGCAGGGCTCGCAGGGTTTATGCTGTTCGGCCATCTCCATCACTCTCACCACAGACTACTCCCGCCCTCTCCTCACTCTCTCATCTCCCTTCCTGTGCGCACCAGCACAGATCATTCAAGACAGGGCAGATTATGCTGTGGGAAAAACAACCCCAACTCTCAGTAGCCCAAAACAACCCAGATTTCTTTCTTATTCATACTTTATGTCTTTCTCATAACCAGAAGGATTCTGCTCATTGGGTCACTTGGCTCTCTGTCCGATGGGTCAGGCACCATCTTGAAGAGGGACAATCTTCAAGCTGGAGAGAGAGCGCCCTCCAGTGAGAGAATGTCTCGGAGTGCCACAAGGAGGGCGTGATGTGTGTTCTTACTGCGGGACCCGAAAGAACAGACCAGGAATGCTTGGTGAAAATTCTACATTTTGCATGAGTAATTTCATCCAGTTAAAAGCCTAGAAAGACTTTTTTAGCATTGAGATCACTGGAGTAAAAGAGTCCTTATGGTTAGGATGAGGAACGGTGCCCACACAGCGCGAGGCCATGATGGACAGCCAGATGGCCCCGACCATGTCCTCCAGGGGACTTGGTGGCCAGATCCCTTATTAGGTAAGATAATGATCTAATTAGAACGGGAGCAGGGACATCTGTGATGCCTAATCAATGCCTCCAGGATGTGGACGAGCAGGCAATGATTTCTAGGGGAAAAGCAATCAGTTACTGAGCTCATGTACACCCTCGATGGGTCTCCGGCTGGGCCAGCGTGAATCAGAGGCAGTTCCAAACTCCTCAGCTTTTTGCAGGGAGTGGTAAGTGGAGACAGAGGACACAGGCAATGCAGGCAGGAGTAGCCGCAGCCCTGCAGCCAATGCTGCAGAAATGGGCATGGCGTTTGGAAACAAGGGCGGGCTCTCACAGGGCTGCTCCTTTGGTGTCAGCAAGGTTCTGCAATTCTCTGTTTCTGCACAGTCTGAAATAAACTGTGCGATGGGGAGAAGCATGAGGTTGTCCTCCAAAATTAAATTGGGTGCCAAGATTGACTTGAATTCACTGACATGGTCTGAAATGAAGCTCCGTTCATGGAGTGCATGTTTATATGCTCTTCTAGTTTGGGGGTAATTTTGGGCAGTTTATGACGAGCAGTTGTAGAGGTAAAAGGAAAGGCTTGCCTGCACCCTCCACAGGTTCCCTGCAGTCAGCTCAGTTGATTTTAGACAGAATAAGCATGAGGAAAAGGCACACAAACGTGCTGGGTGCACAGAGGCCGGCCCCTAGGGTAATTACTCATGAGCTCTGCATGACTCGGAAGCTTATATTCCCCTTTGCTTTGGGGACAGGGAGAGCAGGGGTGCAGGGAATTTTAAGAGAAATAGTAAATGATTTTAGGGGAATTCAATGGGCTTAGAGAAACAAAATGACCTGGGACAAAGACGTGTGTGAATGATTCTCTGGAACCCGGAATGGGAGTGAGGAAGCGAGGAGGCAGGGTGTGCAGCAAGTCTCTCAGCCGTGTGGACACTTGCGTCTTTGTTTCTGAGATGCAATGTTAGTTAGTGGACACTCAGGGAAGGCACCCAGGGCCAATGCTTTCTTCCTTGGTGGTCTGCAGTGTAAGCAGTGGAGGGGCTACTGAAGGAAAGACGCGTCCATTCCAGTTCCTGTAGGGTAAAGGAGTAGCCTACCGGGGTGCTGTATTCCGGGGTGATGGTCCCTCGGTCTCTTTACAGTGATGATGCTCTCGGGGGAGGATGGGGCAGGGCACCCAGAATACCAACTGCAGGCATTTGGTCCTCACTTTATGAGAGAAGATTCTGTTTTCTGTTTTGCCATCTGTAATAGAATTGAAAAGAAAAAAAATGTGCCCAGTATGATTATAGCAGTGCTACTAGTCAGATCTCTCCCCTGCTGTTCGAACAGGGCACTCTCTTACTTCTCCTAAGGCTTTGGACTCCTGAGCAGCCCAGCTCTCCTGAGAAAGGCAGAGCTTCAAATTCCCGGAGGTTTTAGAGAGAAGGAAAGGACATCGTTAGACACAGGAAGGCAAACGCCTACCGCTTATCCCGTCTCCTATGTGGAAGATAACACACACACATGTACACACACACGTGTACACACACAGTCACGGTAGAATAGTGACTCCAGCAGAGGCTGGCCACGGGGAGGGGAAGGTGGGTCCAGGCAGGCTGGATGGGATCAGTGCCCCCTGTATGAAGTGTACTGAAATATCACACCGAACCCCATTCATACTTGCAATTAACACTTGTTAATAAAAAAATAAAGAGTATTTCTGAGATGCAGACAGACATTCAGGTAGGTAATACACAAAAATTGAGAGTAGGTACAATGTGAATAGGAGTCTTAATTTAATGACTCTACACAGCAAAATTTTATCATAAACTCTAGAGGTCATATATTTTATTGATTAGGCTTCTCTAGAGGAAGAGAATCAATAGAAAGATACATAATATATGTAATTATGCAAGGGGATTTATTTGGTAGCTCGCAGGGTGAGAGGCTGCAGAACCCACAGCAGCCTCTGCACAGTGGAGAGAGCAGGATCCAGGAGCCGCTCAGCCCAGGCAGCTGGAACCTGCAGAACAAGAGGGACCAAGGATGCAACACAGCCCAAGGCTGAAGGCCCGGAAGCTCCCTGGAGAGAAGCTGGTGCGAAAGGCTGAAGGAGCTGGAGTCTGATGGCCACAGGCGATGGCAGCAGTGAGAGACTCACGGCTCAAGCCCAGCGGAGGTTTTCTGAGGCGGCCCGACCTCCTCCTCCTTCCCCTTTCATTGCATCCAGCCTGCGAGCCCATTGGCTGGTGCATCCCATGGTCAGGGTAGGTGTCCCCTTCAGTTTGCTGGCCTACATGCCAGTCATCTGTGGAAACTCCCACAGACACACCCAAAGTGAGCGCTCTTCATCCTCGGGCAGCTCTTAATCCGGTCGAGACGGCACTCACAGTCAGCCGGCAGACATGTCATGAATCGTTCTCCCTGGACTGAAATCGAGGTGTCGCCAGAGCTGCATGCCCTCTGCGGACTCTAAGGGAGAATTCCTTCTCTGGCCTCTTCCAGTTTCCACAGCTTCGGCATTCTTTGTGACCCCTCCTCGAGGCTCCAAGATAGCAGGAAAGCGCTTTGCGATCTGTCATCCTTGTCCTCCTTTCTAAGGACCCCTGGGAGTCTATCCAGCCCACCTGGATGACCCGGGGTAACCCGTCCATCTCAAGACCAGTAACAGACACCTCTGCGAAGCCCCTTTTGCTGTGTCAGTTACTGTGAGCACAAGTTCTTGGGACTGGGACGTGGACATCTTTGCAGGGTGGAGGTGGAGGTTGTACTGCCTGGTGCCATAGTGATCAGAGAAAAATGCAGAAGAGTAAAAAAATAACGGACAGGCAAAGCTTTGGATACATTCACTCCCCACCTCTCATTAATTCTTATTCTACTCCCTACTTTAGTGGAAAGTTTCCTTAATTTATTTGGAGTTTCATCATGTTTCCTTTGTTCAGTGCAAAGCGCAGAAAAGGAATGCAAAATAGACTCAGCCTCCTTCAGTGGCTAGAGAAAAACATCATGCTAACCTGGGCTGAAGTTTGACAAGTGACGCATTACTCAGAAAACCACTGGGTACTGAACGAGTGTATTATGCAAATATATTCAGTTTTTGACCATCGTTGAAGAAGTTTTTATAGGTAATTATGGGAGGCTGCAGCACTGGCCTTTCCTACTAGAGTTTAATTTTTCCAGTGGATGCTCATGAATAGTGCTGCTACACCTAAGAATAAAATCATCCTCTTCCACTGGAAGCACTCATTAGCAAACTTTTTAAAGGGTTGCATTGTATGCACCCTGATTAGTGCTGCCGGACTTTGACAAATGTTGCTCATTACTTAGATTAAGCTCTAGCTTTGTGGAGATGACTCCATTGCTTAAGAATGTGAAATATTTTACACTGAAACTGTCGTGTAGACAAATGATTGTGTTTTAATCAGTTGAGTTAGTGGTGCCAACAAAACCCTGACTTGGAAAGGTCTAGGCACATTGGGAGATGCCACCTATTTGAAAGTCTCTAATTAGCACTAGGGAATTAATTGGTTTCACACCAGGTGTGGAGAATCCTTGTGGTTCACGTCTGTGTGAGATACGCTAGTGACAAGAATTACAGAATGTCTTGCTGCTTACAAGCATAGTTAGGACTCTTAAGAGGGAAGCAGCAAATTTAAATCTTACCTTCCACCATGATCTTAATACTGGGAATCTAACTGGAAAAGTTGTATACCTGTTTGCTATGGAAGCTAAATCAGGTAGAAGCACAGCGTGTTGTGTGCCCTTAATTGGACCATTAATATGATGGATGAAGACTGACAGTTAAAAGTTTATGGTGTAGAACAACGAGGCATACAAGACCCCCTTTGTGTGTAAGCAAATGAATGAAGACGATGAAGACCTCACGGAGCCTCATACGCTGTATGAAACCATAATTGATGAAAACTAATTATGTCTTTTCTGAGGGGAGGGGTCAGAAATACATAAATCACTTACTAATTTATTCATGAAACCCAGGAAGCACCATGGGTAGCAATCAAGAGTTTAGAAAAGGGAATCAAACACACAATTCTTTAAAAATGAGGAAATGTAAGAAATCAAGTTTAAAGTTTCTATGTTCTTTTAATTTTTTCCTTACATTTAGTGTACTTTGATCCAAAACCAGAAATCTGTGGATGATAAGATTACAGACCAATTTGATTATATGCTGGCTGCATTCATTTACAAGGATGGTATAAATTATGTGTGAAAATTTCAAATTTTAACCTGAGCATAGGCTTTAAAGAAGAATAAAATTCTTCACTTTGGAGGTTAAAGAAAATCTTTCCTTTTTTTTTCTTTGTTGCATGAAAAAATCAGTCTCTTCATAATCTCTCATGGTCATAGTCATCAATATCTCATGCTCATTTAGAAATCTGAATTTTCAATGGCTTATTTTAGATTTTTTAATTGAAATTTAAAATTTCATGTATTTATGATGCACAAATGATGTCTATATATGCGTATGCTAAAATGAGCTAAGTAGCATATGTATTACCTCAAACAGTGTTTTTGTGGTGCAAATAACTAAAATCTGTTAGGATTTTCAAGAATACAGCATATTATTATTGACCCTAGGCACCATGTTGCACAATAGGTCTTTTGAGAATATTCCCTCTACCAAACTGAAATTTTCTAAGCTTGGCCAACATCTCCCTGAGCCTGACTCCAACACCCCAGCCTCTGGAAACTCCCGCTTTAGTGACTTTCCTAAGTTCAGAGTTTTCAGATTTCCTGTCTCAGTGATGTCACACAGTATTCTCCTTTCTGCACCTGGCTTATTTTGCTTAACATACAGTCTTCAAATCACACCTGTGCCTCGAATCTCTGCACAGATCATGGTTTCCTCTTTTTCATAGGTGTATAATATTCTGCTGCCACATATAGGCAACACATTTCATCCACTTGTCCTTTGATAGGCACTAGGTTGACTCCATATCTTTGTGATTGTGAATTACGCTGCAATAAATACACAGAAGTGCACACATTTCTTCAGTGCACTGATTTCATTTCTTTGGGGTAGGTAGCTATACTCCTAGAAGTGGAATTGTTTGATTACATAGTAATTCCATTTTGTTTATTTATTTGCAGTTCTGGAGTTGAACCCAAGGCCTTTACACGGAGCTATCTCCCAGCCCCTTTTTTTTTTTTTTTTTTTTTTTTTTTTTTAAATTTTGAGACAATGTCTCACTAAGTTATGTGGCTGGGGCTGGGCTCAAACTTGCAATCTGCCTCAGCCTCCCAGAGTGTAGGGATTTCACCCAGGAGCTAATATATCTAATATTTTGACACCTTCCACATGGTTTTCGTAACACTCTAGTGATTTACATTTCTCTCGACAGTGTAGAAAGACTTCCTTTCCTCTTGTCCTTGCCCACTCTTATCCTCTTCTGTCTTTCAGATAGCAGCCATTCTTTTGGTTTAAAATGGTTTAGGCCAGTGGGGGCGAACCTAAGGCAGGCATGCCACAGCAGGCTGTTTGTATCATGGGCAGCTCTAAAAGGTTCACCGTCACTGATATAGAAGTTCAAGCCACTTAAGATTATGATCCTGGGGCCAGGGAGATGGCTAAGCACCATAAGCACCTGCCTGGCAAGCGCGAGGTCCTGAGTTCAACTCCAGGTACCCACATACAAAGGAAAAAAGGGCCGGTGATATCGCTCAGCGGCACAAGCTCCTGCTCACAGACACGAGGTCCTGAGTTCGACCCCCAATACCCACACAAAAAAAATGCTTATGACCTTGAGATGCATCCGTCTACCTAAAAACACCTCAAGTGTGTCCTTCTTTGTGGGAGAGTAGTACTCCATCACTAAAAATGCCACATCTTCTTTATCTACAATTTCTTTTGAGAAGTGCTTATTAAGACTTGTTCATTTTTCATTGGGTTATTTATTTTAAGCCATCTCATTTCTTTGTTTTTGCTTTTTCTGTTTGTGCTTTTGGGTTCATATAAAAAAATCATTGTCCAGGGCTGTGCCATGTGGGCATTTCCCTTATCCTTTTTCTAGTAGTTCTGCAGTTTGTGGTTTTATAAAGTTTCCTTTCATTCTGTATATGGAGTGGGGAGAGGGAAGGGAAGGAAAGGAAAAGGAATTCTAAAAAAGAGGGAATGGAAGGACAACGTGGGAACAGAGCTTTTGTAAACGCGGAGGGGAAGAAGGCCTGAAGGGAGGGGAGGGGAGTGGGGAATGAAAGAATGGAGACACATCATGTGCGGGTTCAAATCCCGACGATGAACGTGATCATTACGTACGGCACGCATGTACTAACAAAAACATAAACGAGAGAAAAAAGTCCAAGCCATCTCAAGGAATTGGGAGTCCGGTGTCAAAATGCCTTTCTGTGACGCAGCTCGTGAGTGTCCCTAAGGTGGAAAAGCCAAAGGAAACCGTGAGCGGGCGGGGATCCACGAGAGCTGCCAGACTGGGCTGGGCTGGGGTTTGGAGGAAGGGAGGGCAGGGCTGGGCCTCAAGAGGATGGGAGGGGACAGCGGGCAGGGGAGGCCGGGGACACTGGACAGCGCTGTCCACGCGGGTCGAGGTTCTGGGGAGGGGAGAGGGACCTGCACCCCGGGGGACATGTGGCCGTCGAGGTGGTGGCGCTGACTCCGAGCGGAAGCTGAGCTGGTGCAGGTCTGGGCCTGGCAAGGACCCTAGAGGTGAGCCCGAAATGCGCCATGGGTCATAGACTGGGCACAGGAGAGCGGCCAGGAGCCTCTCTAGTGTCCGAGCTTTTAGGAAGAAAAGGAACTGACAGCCGAGAGTTTCCAAGCCAGAATTAATGAACTCGAAGCCCTGCTGAGTGAGGGGGACAAGGACCGACTTAACGAGAGTCAGAGGTGCAGGCGAGCGGGGCAGCCCTCCCGGGACTCCCTCCACGGGCTGAGGACAGTGTGGCGGTCAGCGAGCGACAGGATGACCACTGAGTGTGACAGCGTGGTGGTGACGGGGTTTTCAAAAGCAAACTGCTTACACCTCTTAGAGACATAGATGACACTTAGCCAAACGGTAAGCATTTATTAGCATATTTCCACAGTCGCTGATGATACGCACCTTCCTTGGTATTCGTGAAGTATTGCTCCCAGGAGCCCCTGTAGATACCAAGATTCACAGATCCTCAAATCGCTCACAGGTGAGGTCATATTTGCATGTAAACTCTGCAGGTCCTCCCATGCCCGTTAAATCATCTCTGTTCTTAAATCCTAGTGCCATGTAAATACGTAAATCCTTGCTAAACTATACCAACCAGTAAATAATGCCCAGACCCAAAAGTCTGCGCATGCTCAGTACGGATAGTTTCTTTCTCCCTATTTTTGATCTGAGGTTGGGTGAACCCATGCTTGCGGAAACAGAGTATACGGAGGCCTGCATGGAGGAACACAGCGTGTCCCCGAACCCATGCAGTCCAGCCAGTACCACAAAGCTATTGATGCTTCAGTGGAAGAACGAAGTGCTCAGATAAATAACTGCCAGCGTCGCTTCTTAGCACAGACTCACATCTTTAGGAAAATGTGGTTTCAAACTGTGTAAAACAGCCGAAGAATTTTTAGAATATATATGAAGGCAAAATAACATAAAGATAGCTGAAGACCATCTTTAATGCCCTCAGAACTGTACATGCACTTCTCCAAGGTAGCCCTGAGTCACATGACAGTCACTCGGAAGGCTTCGAATGGACAAGATTTACAGTAACGATGGCGAAGGTTGAAGATTACAGAAGACTGGAACTTATTTTTATCAAAATTACACCATATTTTAAACAGCGCCATTTCTTGTTTTGTGTAGTCTTGGTGGCCCATAACTTCTTGGGCCAATACTAAATTCCTGGTGCTAGAGCGTGGAAGCAGTTAATACGATATGGAATTGAGTAATTTCTTTTAATGTTCTAAAGAACACTCAAGGCTCTCTATAGGCTTGAAATCTGTACTACTGATGTTTTAAAAAATGATTTTTTACATTCATCAGAAAGGTGTTAATTTGTAGGATAGCCAGAAATTGAGCATAAGATATCTTCTGTATCGTATGTACTGTAAGCACAAATTTACTATTAATAAAGTTTCCTGATTATGTGTCGAGGCTCTGATCCTTGCTTTGCATGCATTATAACGTATGTAATCCACACTGTCACTCACTTAGGTAACGGCCAAGGAAAACGAAGCTCAGAGGTTTCAGTAACTCGCCTAATTGTCCACATGTATACAGGTTATGCTTAAAACATAGTATTTGGACAACATAATTTAATTTAACCTATACTTACATAGTATGTCCCATGCATGTAGTAGAGTTTTTACTAAAATTAAAATTCCTCATTTAAGAACCCTGATCATGGTCTGATGGTGTAGCTCAGTGGTGGGATATACAACCAGCACGTGAGAGGGCCTGGTTCAAATCCTCAGCATGGCCATAAATAAATAAATAAAATAATTTTGATCAGGAAAGAAGATATGATATTTACTGATGTTAAAAATTCAAAAGCTAATTCAGGTCTTATATTTCTTGAAATAATGAACATTACCACTTTCTTGACCAGTGATGTTAAATTTGTTTCGGACATGTGTGTGTGTGTGCGTGTGTGTGTGTGTGTGTACAGGAGACAGGAGTTGTGCCCAGGGCCTCCTCTATGTGATACACACTCTATCACTGAGCTGCATCCCAGCCTGATTCAGAAATCTTGATACTGGCCAGCTTTATCGAAATATTTTAAGGGCCCACTCTGAAATAACTTCTTTTTATTCTAAATGTAAAGAAACGATGAATACGTAACTGGGGATTGGCCTAACAAATTCTTTCACAAAGTTAATAAGAGCCCAATATATATCTTGATGTGAAGAAAGAAATGGGAACAACTTCAAAGATAAAGACAGCCCTTGCTCGGGACCAGGGATATAGCTCAGCACTGCCTGGCAAGCCTGAGGTCCTGAGTTTGATTTCCGGTTCTTAAAAAAAAAACAAACAAAAACTAAAACAAAGACAACCCTTGCTATACCCAAAGCTCTCAATTTATCAAGTAGAAAGACACACAAGAATGTGTACTATGATAAGCATAAGCAAGCAGAAATGACATTTATTTACACGTAACAAAAACTAACACTATCTAGATTATTAAACTGGCAATTATAATATAGTAAATTAGCAAATTTCAATCATAGGTGAGAATTAAGCAGGTCAGAAATGCAAGCAACTTCAGGATTTTCCTTCGCAGAGATGAACTGGTTCAAATCTGTATTTGCTTTTATTCAGGATGTCACTGCTACAATTAAAAGTCCCTTGAGAGAGGAAGTCAATCGGCAGCATTTGGGTCAGAGACTCATCTCATGGCTTGAGTAGAGTGGGCCAACAAGACTGAGAGTCCTGCAGACAATGAAACCACCATGGGACGGAAATGTCAAAAGGGAATTGAGGTATCGTCCCAAGAAAAATATATAGTAGCAGCGACACAGCAAGGGGGTCCTTGGCTTTCCAGCATGAGCTCTGTTCTGTATTTATCTCCATAGCTCTAGTTCTACATGTTTCTCTCTATACCCATATCCCAAAGCTTCCCCGGGAGAGGAAAGTCAGTTCAGTGCTTTTTAGTGTTTTATTCTGTAACTTTTTGAATCACTTATTCATTCTTTCAATTTGAAATACAACCAAGTGAAAACGGAAATCTAACTTTTGTCACCATAGAGCTTGTATTCTTTGGGAGTGACAGTAAGCCAAATTGTAAAATGTTACGTTGACCAAGCGCAGGGGTAAAGGAACATTCAGGACCAGAAGATTGGAAGGAGATGCTGTGTCCGTGGGTATCAGGGAAGACCCTCAGAATGGGGTGCGTTTCTGGTGAGAGCAGATTCGGGGCCGGAGGGCCGGGCTAAGGAATAGTTAGGGTGAAGCTACTAACAGTGAAAGGCCCCAAAGTGGGGCAGGCTTTGCGCTGGTGAATGTGAATTTCTGGCAAGTTTCTGCCTCTGGAAAGGAAACTAGATACCCTGAAGTTCTTTTAGTGTTTGATAAAGCCTCTGGGTTTTTATTATAAGGTGGGAAAACACAGGATTCGTGGTGGAGTTGACCTGAAAAGCCCATTGACAAAGAACTTTCAGGTAGTACCACAGAAATCAGGAATGAAGCTGGGCATGGGGGCACTTCTTATAATCCCAGCACCCTAGAGGCTGAGGCAGGAGGATCGCAACTTCAAACCTAGAGTGGGCAACTTAGCAACTTACTGAGATTTTATCTTAAAAATTAAAAAGGGGGTGGGGTAGGGATGAGGCTCAGTGGTAAAGTGCTTGCCTAACATGCATGAGGCCCTGAGTTCAATCCTCAGTATCCCCCCAACACACACACACACACACAAGGCCTGGCAGCTAGTTCAGTGAAAAGACTCTTGGTTCAATCCCCAGTACCACAAAAACAAAACAAAAACAAACAAAAAGCCAGGAGTGAAATCATATCTTACCACTGAAGCAGTGGTGAGCAAGAATCTCTATAATGAGAAATATATTCATCAATTCACACATATAATTCAAATGTTCATTGTATATTTTGCCAGTGAGTATTGATTTGAATGGAATGGGAGAGAAAATCCGTAAAGGGAAGATAATTTTGAATGGTTAAAATCTATGCATCATTTAAATTTAAACGGATCTTCAATGCTATGAAAAAAAAAGAAAAAAAAAAAAGAAAAGAAAGAAATTTGTGACAGCTATCCCTGCATACAGACCACGTGTGTGCACCAGGCTAACATTCATCCCAAAGGTTAGTTGTTTGTCAAACTGGCTTCAGATTGCAGGATGACCTTTCGGAATTTGAGGATGAATCAAAGTAGTCAGAATAATCGACATTGTATATTATGGGTACATTTCTTATCATTTTAGTGCAAAAGAAATATAGGATATGAAATTCTAACTGGAATTATGGGATCTGACATGGATAAAGATTTATTTTATTTATATAAGTATCTGCATTTGACTTTAAAGAAGTTATAGAGGGTCAAACACTCATCGTAACTTCATAGCCTTGACTCTTGTTCACTTGTTCACAACATAATTCTTTGTCTAACAAACACTTCTAATCTCCAGTCTCCTTTACCATTTTCCTTCCTTTCTGCAGAGTCCTCCTCTCCTGACAACCTCTTTGGCCATCCTTTCAAACAACCTTGACCAACATTTGAACTTCCATGATTCCATGTCCTTGCTTGTTGGTTTCTTACAAGGCTGAGCTGTGGACCAGCGTTGTTCTCCACTTTCTCTGCTCATGGAGCTGCTGAGTGCTTCCAAGCAATGTCTCCACCAGCGGCCAGTGCTTCCCCCCATCAGGTACCTGCAGTCATTTCCTAATGGAAACATCCACTTATGCCCGCCACTCTCCGGCGCTGTTCCTCTGCTTGTTTCTTAGACTTTCTGCTGAAATCGACACAATCCATACAAGATCCTTCCTGAGAACTATGAACTCTGAGTTTTATACCAATTGTGGAATAGAAGTATCTGTCTCGGGACATCGCAATTCCCCCATCTGTTCGCTCACACCACTCTGTCATCTTTCTTGTTATTTGTGCTTGAGTTGGCCATGCTTCATGCTCGAGTCACTCGCTGTCTAGAACAACTCTCCCTCTCTCTCTCTGTCCCTCTCGCTCTCTCTCCAATATGGCTAAGCACACTTCATTCATCAAGGCTTCTTTTCACTGATTGATTCCTCTGGAAAGCCATCTGTGATTTCTCTTTCCCTATGTGTTATTTAGGGTTCTCTAGAGGAACAGATTCAGCATAAAATGCAGGTATGATTGTACAAGGGATTTAGGAGGAGGGCTTACAGGATTGGAACTGGAAAGGTCTTAATGGCTGTTTGCCAGACCAGAGATGGAGGAGTCCAGAATGGCCACCTGTGCACTAGAAAGACAAAGGATCCAGTAGCAGTAAAAGTGGAAGGGCTGGAAGCTTGATCAGCTTCACCAAGCGGAGTGTGTGTTGCAAAGTGGAAGAGCCAGTGCTGGAAGCCTGAACGAACATCCAAGGGAGATGGCGAAGACTGGAGCTCCTCCGAAAAAAGGGCCGACTTCCTTCTTCTTTTCTTTTATGGTCCATCCAGGCTCCAAGCCTATTGGTTGGTGCCACCCACATCTGCAGTGGGCTTTCGCTCCTCAGTTGGCAGCTGACATGTCAACCATCCCAGAGCAGTTCCTTCTTAAGTCGAGTTGACTTATCACAACCAAAAATCATACCCTGCAATTCTGCTATTGGCTCTTTTCCTTACGCTTTTAGGGCTAATAATATTTTTCAATTTCTTTTTTTCCTGGTGCTGTGACTTCCCCTTCCTGGAAGTGCCAGCTGCTGTAGGGCACAGACAGGATCAAAGTCATCACTAGATTTCCCTCTATCAGCACAGCACACAGAACATGATGGACGAATGAAGCACTTCTACATTTCAGATGTATGGATATTTAAAATGCCAAATAGCAAATCATTCACAGATGTGGATAATCTAGAGAAATGGATCAGCTTCCAGTTGAGGTGACAGAGAGCCACTGGCACAAGGACTGAGACTCCTTTTGTGTTTGTCTATGTGTCTTCTTTCCCTCCTAGAATGGATTCAAGTGTTCTTTTAACCCGAGAGTCTGACTACGTTACAAATCCACAGCTGGAAGAAAAATGGTCTCTGAATTTGGTGAGTTTAAACATTGAAATTTTCTTATGTGGAAGAGGAATTGTGGTGCAACTTAGCTGTATCCTTCCATTCGATTTTCTCACAAGGTTACAAACCAGCTATTGATGGACTTTGAGATTGGTTACAATGTGTGATTTTGTTCCGATGCAGTTACTTGCCTGCCTTGGACTCCTCCTTCCTCACTGGCTTTTGGCAGGAGGCCTCTCCCAGATTTTGACCCATGAGCTTCCACATGGGACAATGCCAATATGGCGGCCAGCATGTCTCAGAGAAAGCAAGGAAAAAGAACAATAGTATGGAAGGCACGGCACCTCTGAAAGTACATTACAGCAGTGCCACCCCATCGCTCACAGCATTTCGGCCAGAGGAAAAGCACTTGGTCCAGCTCAAACTAAAGCGGTGGGGGGAATATCCATGGCCATGAGGACCAGCAGCAGGAAATCCCTTGTAGATGCTGTCCTCTACAATGATAATGGAATTTGTGCAGAAAAATACCAAGAATATGTGCATAAAATTAAAATACTTCTTTTCTGTCAAGTTGCCAATAAAACATTAACCTTTGTTCATAGCAGGACCTAAATGTTTGAGAACCTCAGGGTTAACTGGTCGAAGGATCTCATTTAACCACTGAAGAAACTGAAAACCAGGAAATTTGGGTGAACACAACCTTATAGTGAGTTAATTGGGCCGTAGATACAAACATCAGCTCAAAAATCTGAAATCATTACTACTCAAGAAAGCATTTGTGCAGTTTTAAGCTTTGATGTCGTATTCAGATACCTACATGATATGTTACTCTTTATAGGGAAGGTTTTCATGTACAGGTGAACAGTTATAGAATAGCAGACACATTTGGAATAAGAAAATGCAGTGGTTCTCAAGAATCCAGGGGTTCGGGCTGGTGATATAGCTCAGCGGCATAAGCGCCTGCCTGGCAAGCGCGAGGCCCTGAGTTCAGTTCCCGGTACCCACATAAAGCAAAAAAAAAAAAAAAAAAAAAAAAAAGAATCCAAGGGTTCACTGCATGGAGATTACATCACACTAAATAGGTAAGGTTATCCTTTGATTTGTACAAAAGAACTGGTATTATGCCTTGAACCTCTTAGAGATGCTGAATTAAATGAGATTTTCATACAATATGCTTTATCACTTTCATCTTCTAATAATTCTATAAAAGCACCAAGTGAATATGAGTTTAATATATATTCTACAGGGACCTCTCCTGTACTGTTTGCATAATTGACCACATCGTGTTCAACCCTGAATCTCAGCTAACTTTGCAGGAAAGGCAGTTAAGAGGGTTCCATGCAGCTGCCGCTCACTGAACTTCACACACACCGGGTCCTCTATATTCTTCCTACACAAGGGGCCACTGTTTTCCAGCAGCAAAAACATGGTTCTCACCTGGCTTTTAATTCTTCTGCTCAGCAGCACCACGCTTCCAACAGCTCAAATTGATAAATCAGAGGTCAGTCTCTCAGGCCTTCTGGAGTCCTTCCTTTTGTCCCCAGGATGCATGGCTCTGTGGGTGTGGAAGGGGGAGCTCCTGTTACTCCGGTGATCCCAGATAGAAGTCCGTGTTAGACACCACATTCCCATGGCGGACACATCATTGTCTGTCTGTAAACTCAGCTGCAGAGAACAACGACGACTGAACAGTTGTGCAAGATACTAAGGAAGAAAAGTAACAGGAAAAAGTTAAAAATAACCTTTCTATTTGGGTGTGTGTGTGTGTGTGTGTGCATGTGTCACAACTCAGCTTTCAAAGGGTACACACTTCCAATGTCCTATCTAACCCTAGGAATTTATTTGAAGACAGAAAAAATTTAAGGGTTGTGTCATAGCTACATGGTGCCAAATTCTAGTGTGTTACATGCTGAGAATCAAATTTCTCTCTGAAATGGGGGTCGTGTCTAACCGAGACGTGAATGTAAAGACTGAAAGAGAAAACATCTTCATGGAAAAGCTTTGGGAAGCCCTAACGAATGATAAAAATATAAGTGATCATGCAGAGTATTACTGATTATGAAAACCAGAAATTCATCGGGATGAGAACCACAAATACAATTTTTTAAAAAAGCTAGAGTAAACTCAGTGATGGCATGTTGAAGTTGACCCAGAATAAAGAATTGGTGATCACATAGTTGTGTACAATAAATGTTCATATTTAAAAATATTTACTTTCAGAAATAAAAATTCTTACTTGATGTACTATTAAAAATGTAAATAACTCAAGCTGGTCACAGTGGTGCATGTTTGTAATCCCCCCACCCTGGGAAGCAGAGGCAGGAGGGTGACTAGTTCAAGCCCAGCTTGGGCCCCAAAACAGGTCTGGGGATGCAGCTGAGAAGAGGCTCTGGGTTCAATTCTCAGTACTGCAAAAAGTTATTAACTTACTAACTAATTTTCAACCACCAAGGCTTGGTGCCCACATGTCCAGCACAGTGTCTTGGAAACAAGACTGCAGGTGAGGTAGAGGAGAGGCCGCAAAAGCTGACTACGCTTACTCAGGACTTGACAGAAACTGGAATTGCTTAAGAAACCTGGCGATCTAAAGAAATCCAGAAGTCACTGGGAGCCGGAGAGGAGGGGGAAAAAGGAGAGTCGTGGTGATTTTCTGTTCTTTTCTCCTCTTTTTCTTGACCACTGCTGCACACTGGCTTAGGCTGGAGGATCTGCAGGACCAGTAAATGTTTTCTTAAAAATCCCCCGCAAACAGCATTGGGCTTTTTGCATGAGAGATAGCTGCATTGAGGAGGTAGCACAAATGACTTCTTGTGTCAACCCGAAGTTACTCATATTTTTCTTATTTATTCTTGAACTTCCATCATAACAGGAATCCTCAGCTTTAATAACTTGACTCTGAAACTGCCCGTAGAAGGGCCTTGCCGATCTTCGGGACTGCATGTGCGCCTGCCTGGGAGCTGCTGAGCTGAGAGGAGTGCAGGAGGCTGCAGGAGCGCAGAGGGTCTTCACCCATTCATCGCTTTCCTGGCAAGCCATTATTGTTTTGTTGAAAATCTATTTACTTCTAGCTGATCTCTCCTAAATCTAATCCAGACAACTATCGACCAGCATTTGCAGAGTTCCTGACGTGCACAGGGGATGCACTCAGAAAGCATTTTCTTTTCTTTGTTAGGGCAAGGTATTAACATTTGAAATATTAAGGGAATTGTGTATTTAGAGAAGACGTAGAATCTCTCACTCTGAGAATTAGCAAATTTAAAGTTCTTGAAGGAATATGCAAGATGTACTTTTATGCAGCCTTTGGCTTCTCTATAGTTTGTTTAGAATTTCTTTCTAGATGTTACATGTTGCTTCTGCTAGTAGGGCACTCTTGGTAAGCTCTGCTTGTTGGGTTTTTGCTCATTTGTTGTCTAATAAAGTGTGTATCAGCCAGTGTTTGCTAGATAATCAGATTTATTGCAAGATATACAAATATATGAGGATTTACAAGATCGGCTCACAATGGCCACTGACAGAGTCAGGTGTGGAGGAGTGCAGCAGGTCTGCGTGTGCGCTGGGGATCTGAAGGACCCAGTCAAAGGCCTGGAGCTCACTGCATGTCCCATGCGAGTCCATGTCAGGAGGCTGAGGGGTCTGTGCTGGAAGCCAGGAGATGACAACAAGGTGAAGAAGAAGACTGGAGCTCCTCCACAGAAATGCAAGTGATCTTTCTTCTTCATTTCCCTTTTATTCCAGACTGGCGAGAATCCTCCCTAGGGTGGGTCCTCCACTCTCAGAACTATGCTGAGACAGCTTAGCTGGGCGTTACTTACTCAAGTTATCACAATCAATCGGCTATCATAAAGGTGTGTAATTGTGCATTTTTATAGTACAAGAGGTGCAGGAAAGTGATTCTGAATGCAGCTGAAATAGTCAAATGAGTAAGTACCTTCTAAGAGCAAAATTTAGAGGAAAATAGGGTTTATTCTTCTGGATTTGTACCAAAGTGTATTTTGGCCACATCACATCCCAGGGTGACCCACGATGGCAGAAAACACAAGACACCTGGTTTCCCAGTTATTCTGCATGCGTTCGGTCTGCAGTTGAGGCCCTTGCCCCTGGCTTGGTCTGAGACTTGCAAACTTATATTCGGAACTGTTAAGATGACATAAAATTCTATGCGAGGACTTGCCAAGAAATCTTTCCAAACAACTGTTGGAGCCCTGAATGGATTATAAGTCTGGTTTTCAATACATCATCATCACACTCTAAATTTAATTTTTAAGTTTGCTGAAATCTAAAAGTTCAACTAAAAATTTATTGCTTTGTCTATTTAATACACCAATTTGAATAATTCCAGAAGAAAATGGAAACACAATTATATGCTTTTTTTAAATTCAGAGCTAGTCAATGCGCTATTCTTATATGTATTGTTAGCTCAGAGCTCAGATAAAATTTAGTATTCAAATATAATCTCCTAAACACAAAAAGCAGCCATCTAAACACAAGTGTTCTGTATCTATGACTCACAAAAGGGATTTGGATTAGAATAATAGCAAAAGGTGGAGAGTGAGAATTATTTTTAAAGCAACTTCTATTAAATTTTATACTAGAAATAAAGGTTCAATATGTGTACAATAACAAGAGTTATGAACAAGTGCTTAACAGGATAATTCTTCTCTCAGCCTTAAAATAAATAAGCACTTTCTTTTTCTCATTGTGCAGAAATACCTTCTTGTCATTATTGTCTTCTAAAACACAGAAAATGAAAACCAATCACCATTTCTTCTTACTTTCTTAAAAAGTACCATGACATGGCTGAGATTTTTTTTACAATTACTTATAAAAAGATAAAGGAAAGTCTTTATTTTTTTTAAACTACAAGTACTAACAAAGTCTAGAGAAAAGAATAAATATCGCCCATTAAAGTAAATGTTGCTATACTTTATGCTGAGTTAAAGTATCAATTCATATTACCCCAAACCAAGCTCCCTGAATACAAAATTTGTGTTTTAGATTTGAACACCAAATAAGCATAAGAAGAATCTATACATAACTTTTCATGTAAGGCATGCTTTTAACTTTTTTGTAGGTTATAGGTAAAGAGGATATAATTTCCTAATGTCTAGACCAGTGTTGGCGAACCTATGGCACTTGTGTTATTGTGTTTTTCTTTTAAGACAAAATATATTAATGTATGAGTTGTTTTTGTAAGCTAAAACCTCAGTATTCAGGTTTAATTGCAGTTTTGGCGCTTTGCAATAAATAAGTGAGTTTTGCTTTGCAGTCTGGCACTCGGTCTCTAAAACGTTTGCCATCACTGGTCTAGATTGATAAAAATAAGCATATATTATAATAATTTATAAACAAAATTTATAAATGAAAAGCAATATGCATATCCCTGTGAGAGGAGCAGTATAAATGGCATTGTTATGCGTTTCAAATCCTAGAGACTGCGAGATAGCAAATGACTTGTCCAGTGTCTCGTAGTGAGAGAAAGAATTTGAGCATGTTTTTACACTCGAAAGGTTTTCTTGCTGGGCATGGTGGTACACACTTAATCCCAGAACTCTGGGAGGCTGAAGCAGGAGGATGGCAAGTTCAAGCCCAGCCTGACCAATTTAACCACTTAGCTAGACCACATTTCAAAATAAAAAAAAATTTTTTTAAAGAGGGTTGGAAATATAGATCAGTGGGAATGCCCAAGGTTCAATCTCCGGCACTAAAAAAAAAAAAAAAAAAAAGTTTTCTTGTGCTTTCAAAAAAATATTCAACTGTTCTGTTTAAACCGCAACTTAAAATTTCAGCATATATTAGTGCCTCATGTAACTGAGTTTCAATGAGTGATAAAAATGGACTGTCCCTTTTTAATTTAAGTGGAAAAATGGTTCTCATGGTCTTATCTAGGCACTTTGTTTTACATCTACAGGCCTTCCAATGTTCACTTTAAGCCAACTGATTAAAAATACTGCTTTGTAGAGCTAGGATGGTGGGCCCTGCCTGTAGTCCCAGCACTTGGGAAGCTGAGACAGGAGGATCTTGAGTTCAATGTCAGACTGGCCCACATAGTGAGAGTCTATCTCAAAGACACAAAACAAAACAAAACAAAACAAAACAACAAGTAGAAGACAGATGGATGATACAAAATAGATAGATAGATAATTATATTGCTTTGACTTGGAAGAACTATGCGATCATCATATGGAAATTGTTAAGTATAGTTATTGTCAATTTAAAAATTGTTACCATACATGTGGGGAAGAGCAATGTGGAAAAAACAGAGTGTCGATAGTAGATGACAAGTGATATTTTTGTGGGATTTGCCTTGGTAGAGTAGATATTATGAGTCATGAAATTCACATTCAAAGGTTGCCCCAAAATAATAGACTTTAAAATGCTGCTCACTCTCTTTTTCAAACTTGAAAACAGTATAATTCAAAGTTTTTGCTTTCTTTTGTCGTGAGGCAGGCACGGTGCAAATTATTTTAAAGAAAAATGATTTTCAATTCAGGCAGCCATCTCCGCGAACAGGAATTATTACCCTGCTGGGCAGGAGGGGAAGCTCACAGATGACAAGAGGAGAATTGTAGACTTGGACACCTTTGCCCCAATTCCCGTGACCAGACCCGATGCAGCTGGAAGTCAGATTCAGGATCCTCACACCCACAAGTCACGCTCTCTCTGTTCTGCTAACCGCAGGAGCAGTCACATGTCTGCAACGTTGACTGCTTTGTATGATTCCATCTGACATGCCAGTCAAGGCAGCCCTCTTAACACAGTCCTCCTTCAGGATTCAAAGGGACGACAAACCAGAGAAGAATTATACGCTATCTCCGTCTTTAAAATGTGGGGCGTGAATGTAGATAGATAGATAGATAGATAGATAGATAGATAGATAGATAGACAGATGATAGATGGTCAATGATAGAGATTTTAATCTATTTAAAATTTTTAAACTGAAAGCTATTTACATGTTTAGGAATTCGGGGAAGTAGTATATCTCTTCTATGTTTAAGGAGATTTACGTTTAGGGATGTAACTCAGAGAATTTTTCTTCTACATATCCACAGTGCAGTGTACACAGGCTATAAAACTAGAGTGTGGCTTCGAGTTATGGTGTGACCATGTGAGTCACCACAGCCCCGTGTTAGTGTGTCCGGGCCTCAATGCGGTCATTGGTAAGATGCAGGAAGTGATCTACTCCACCGCCTGCCATGAGAAGTAAGCGAGATTATGCATCTCAGCTTTCTGCTACAATTACTTTTCACTATTTGAAAATTTTCTCATGTGTACAAAACATGTTTCCCTATTCTGGGGAAATAATTCTATGGGGAATATTATTTAAGAATTACAAGGCTGGTGAGATAGCTCAGCGGCATAAGTGCCTGCCTGGCAAGCGTGAGGTTCTGAGTTCGACTCCCGGTACCCACACAAAGAAAAAAAAAAGCATTATTGAAATGACTCATACTGCTGAATCATAAATCTATGATTTGTCATAGCAGAAAATAGTTTTTATCACACTATAGCAAAAGGGAAGTCCCACATCTCAGTTGTTAGAATCTTTTTTGTTTTTCACTCTGAAAGTTAATCATGGGGAGTTGGCAGGCGATGGAGTAGGACAGCTCTCAGCAGCTGCACTGCTTGCAACATGAAGAAATCAAGGCCGCAGGAGCTCAGACAGGGAGCAGTAGGTCTTCCCCAGCCTGGAAGTGACCTGTCCCTTCCAACCTAGGGCCCTAGCCACACTCTCCTTCCTGTCCAGGGAAGGGTGGGAAGTGTACATTTCCACAGACCCTGCTGAGATACCTCGTGCAAGCTTGAGAGACTGCAGTGGGCTCTGCCAGCCCCGCCTCTACACGCCCTCTGCCTTTGAGAAAGGGCTTCATCTTTCTTACAGAAATGATTCTGCTGATGGTACTGATCAGCAATATTCCTCTTCTGTCCTTTCCTCTTCTAATACTTACGTGGAAGATCAGGATTGTAGGGAACAAGGCTTTTGTAGCCCACAAAGAAAGATAGTCTTTGATAAAAAAATTTGGCACTGTGGCCCTTTTGCTTGTGAGATCATCCTTGATTTTAAGCTATTTTGAATATTTTAAGGTATCTTGATGGGAAGAAGAAAACAAAAACAGATTTAGAAACTTCTCTTTTTATCTCTTTGCCCTACGTTTGTGTAAACAGAACAAAAGCGTTCTTCTATGGATAGTTGCATAGTTATGCTGATTATCTGTTCCTGGTTGTAGTTTCATTTCTCAGAGTCTCCTTTGTGTTGAAAACTGTCACTCAGGGCTCCAAGTCTGTCCCAGGGCCACTCCCTTGGGTCTCAATACTTCTTCACCCCAACCCAGATGCAGAAACTGCCATCTTTTTTTTATGTGGGTACCGGGAGTTGAACTCAGGACCTCGTGCTTGCCAGGCAGGCACTTATGCCACTGAGCTATCTCACCAGCCCAAAAACTGCCATCTTACAGACCCATTCAGACACAATTTTAAGAAAATTCTTCTATCATCTACTTTTAAGCCCTTCCTCCTCTAGAGTCATTATTGAAAGTCTACTTCTTTTTTTCTTTTCCTTTTGGTTTTTTGAAACAGAGTCATGCTATTCCAGGCTGGTCTTGAACTTGCTTTGTAACCCAGGCTGGCCTCAAACTTGCATTTTTTTTTTTTTTTTTTTTTTGTGGGTACCGGGGGGATGACCTCAGGACCTCGCGCGCCAACAGGCACCCGTGCCGCTGAGCGATATCACCGGCCCCTTTTTCGTATGTGGGATCCGGGAGTCGAACTCGGGCCTTCGCGCTTGCAAGGCAGGCGCTTAAGCCGCTGAGCCGTCTCACCGACCCTCAAACTTGCATTTAATCCTTCTGCGTCAGCCTCCTGAGTGCTAGGATTACAGGCTTGCAACACCATGCCCAGCAAGTCTACCTTTTTGACTCAAAGGATAAATAGAGGTTGTGAAAGGCGGGCCTCATTCAGAAATTTCACTGGGAATTGTGTCTTACCCAAATAGTATTTCCTGTTCAACAGCAAAAATACTTAACGTGATTAAAAATGGGCAAAGTACCTGAACAGACATTTGTCAAAAGAAGACATACGAGTAGCTGAAAGGCAGATGAAAAACACTCAGTGTTAGAAATTGTGAAGGAAATGCAAAATAAAACCACCATGAGACATTTTCCACACCTGGTAGAAAGTCTTTAATCAAAAAGATGAAAGATAAGTGTCGGCCGCTGCTTGGGAAAAGGAAGGCTTGGCCATTGCTGGTTTGGATTTGAGCAAGTACTACTATTACAGAAAGCAGTGTGAAGGTTCCTCAAAATAATAAAAAAGGACCACTATGGGGTCGAGTGACCCCGCTTCTGTGTCTACATCCAAAAGATAGGAAATGTGTCTCAAAGGACATCTGCGCTCCCACACTCACTGGAGGGTAATTCACAGTTGCCAAGGCAACATATACACAGAATGCGATGCTACCCATGCGGAAAGAGAAGGGAGTCTTCTCACGGAGACCAACTGCATGAGCCCAGAGGACATTATGAGAAGCAAAATAAGCCAAGAAGAGGGAGACAAACGCAGCATGATCTCACGTGTGAAATCTACAAAGGCTGAGCTCGTGGGAGAATGATGGACAGCAGAGTTGGGCGCCGGATAGAGGGAAGGGAGGAGGTGTACCTCAGAGACACAAAGTTTCTGGGTTCAGTGGCTCATGCCTGCAATCCCAGCACTCTGGGAGGTTCATGCACCAGGATACCAAGTTTGGGTCCAGCCTGGAGAATTTAGACCCTGTCTCGATATTTTTTAAAATATATGTATTTTTATTAAATTTATTGGTACTGTTTATATACACATAATGATCATGTGCATCACAAGGTATTTTTACCTGTACGTGATATGTCTTGATTCCTCTTTTTTTCCCAACACCCTCCCCTCTTTTCAACCCCTCTTCCCCTCCTTATTTGCAAAGCTTTGTTTCCATTTTATCCTTCTTTTATCGTTTATTTTCTTTTTCACTTCCTTCCTTTTCCACTCCTTCCTTTTCCCCTCCTCCTCCCTAGTTCCCTTTTCTTTTGAACAGTTTCTTCCTATTTCACAATACATATTATACAATTTGGTCCTTATTTACACTTTCAGTTTCTCACACCAGAGAAACAATGTGATATTTACACATGTGTGTCCAATTAATTTCACTTAAGAGTATAGTCACAAGGTCCATCCATTTACCTAGAAGTGTCTCAAGTTTGTCCTTCTTTATGGCTGAGTAGTACTCCATTGTATAAACAAACCACATCTTTTTTATTCATTCCTTGGTTGACGGACATTTGGCTTGTTTCCAAGATTTAGCTATTATAGACTGTGCTGCTATAAACACGGATGTGCATATATTGCTGTGATATGATGTTTTTAATTTTCTTGGGAAGTTACCCAGAAAGAAAATAGCTGGGTCAAACGGGACATCTAGTTTCAGTTTTTTGAAGAATCTCCACACTGATTTTCACAGTGGTTGCACCGGTCTACACTCCCACCAATGGTGGAGAAGGGTTCCTTTATCCCCACAGTCCCGCCAGCATTTGTTATTGGTTGATTTCTTGTTATTGGCCATTCTTTCTGGAGTGAGATGGAATCTCAGCATTGATTTTAATTTGCATCTCTTGAATGACCAGTGACAGTGAACATTTTTTCATATATTTATTTTCCATTTGTATTTCTTCATCTGAGAAGTGCATATGCATCTCAGATGTCCATTTATGGACTGGGTATTTAAATTGGGGGGGTCTGACTTTTTTCAATTCTTTGTATGTTCCAGATATTAATCTTTTGTTAGGCTAATCTTTTGTTTGGCTAAATTTTTTTCCCACTCTGTGGGTTGTCTTTTCACTCCGTTGGTGATTTCCTTTGCTGTGCACAAGCTTTTTAATAGGATGAGATCCCAGTCATTGATTCTTTGTATTATTTTCCCTGCAAGCAGTTGTTTATTCATGAAATCTTTGTCTACACCTATGTCTTAACTACATGGTCACTGAGGAAAGATGTCCTCTTTAATAAATGGTGCTGGAAAAACTGGCTTTGCACATGCTGAAGATTAAAACTAGACCCATGTCTATCACCACACACTAAACTAAAATTGAAATGGAGCAAAGATCTAAATATTAAAACAGAAACACAATCTGCTGGAAGAGAGAATAGGTAGAACTCTGGAGGACGCAGGTATAAACAAAAAAATAGATTAAAAAGGTGTGGGGATATAGCTCGGCTCAAAGGCCTTGAGTTCAATCCCCAGCACTGAAAAAGGAAAAACAATGTGCAAAGTTTTAACTGGAGAAGAACCGTAGCTTTTGTAGGTTTTGGGAGTATTGCAAAGCAGGGGACGGCAGTCAGCAACAGCACGCTGTACGCTTCAGAACGACTGAGTAATTCCCAGATGGCTCACATTAAAAACAAAAGGTAGGTGAGGTGCTGGATACTTTAATTAGCTTGATCTAATCACTCCACACCGTATACATATATAAAAATACTTTAATATATGTTATAAATCTATAATCGTGCTTTGTTAATTAATGAATAATAATAATGAACAATTTCTTTTGCTTAGAAGCTCAAAAAATATCCTCTCTCTATATACCATGTGCTCGTTCTTGATGAATATATGATATCAGATTTTTAAAAATATTTCCACACGTGGGGAAAAAATATCCAACTGAATATTTCTGTATTTTCTAGGCCTCCAATTTGACCCACTGATTTTATTATTAATTATACTTGCATTTTCATAGATGTGAAAAATATATTTTATGGCCATGAAATTGTATTCTATAACTAAGTTTAACCTTCCCAGAAGGTTGTAGGTTAAGACAATTATCTTACTAGTGTTCTTTAATCGGGGCCAGTACCTCATCACTAGTCTCATCTGATATGATTTACTTGATGTGGTGGGGATTTATTACTAAGACATTGGAGATTTCCTAGTTACAATAAAGAAGGAAGGGCCAGTGAGATGGCTCAGCGGCCTAAGCACCTGCCTTGCAAGCGCGAGGGCCCGAGTTCGACTCCTGGATCCCACATACGAAAAAGGGGCCGGTGATATCGCTCAGTGGCATAAGCGCCTGCCTGGCAAGCATGAGGTCCTGAAGTCAACTCCCGGTACCCACATTAAAAAAAAAAAAAGAAAGGGTTTGGGGGTCCCTGGGCAGGTGAGGGATATGATGGGAAGGTGAGAGTGTGGTAAGCAGGTGGCGGGGTGGGTTGGTGATGCAGGTTTAAGCAGTCCTTCTCCTTGGTTGAGAGCTGTTTACACTCCTCCTCTTGCTGCCATGGGAAGCCGAACATGTACATTTCCTAATGGGCTGGGGACCAAGAGATGGAGGGGGAGGGAGAGAGGGGATGAGAACAGAACGGGACGTAAGAAGAATTAGGAGGTGTTAGGTGTGTGTGCAACTCCCCACAAGGAATGCAATCATGTACCACAAACAAGTACTAATGAAAAAAAATTTTTTAACGTTTTAAAATTTAAAAAATAAAATGTAGCATCTTAAAAGAACACAAAATCTTGTTCCCTTTCTTTAAAGCTTTTTCTGAGTCTGTTCATTGTCAGTGGCCTTCAGCTCCAAATAACCTATCTATGAAAGAAGTATATTTGGGGGCAGAAGTATATCCTGCCAGTGAATGTGTGTGTGCGTGTGTGTCTGTGTGTGTGTTTGTGTGTGTGCTTCATAGGACCCTTCCACAGTGCGACAATAACTTCCCTCAGGGAGTCTGCAGGTCCGTGTCTGCAGTTACATTTCCTGTTTCTATATTACATTCACTGCTCTGCTGTCACATATTTCTATTCATATATTTCCTTCCTTTTCATGTATTTTCTGAAGAGTTCTTGATGACAGATTCTGTGTCTTTCTTCTACAGATGTCTGGCTCTGGACAAAGGGTTTGCTCCCAGCTCATTCCCTGAGCAGTCGCACCAGGAGGGGCTCAAGGGCGCAGGAGCCAAACTAACCTTGGTGGTTGTGAACGGAGCTCGGGCAGCTTTTTAGGGAGTGGGAGCTGGGGGAAGCAGCCGGGGTTACAGGAAGAGCTCACCCACGATTGCGAATGCCTGGGTGGTTGGCAGATCTGCAGTTACTTATCCTGGCTGGACCCAAGGAACCATTCATAAGAAATAATAATAGTAAATGTAGTGGGTCAGAGTCTCATCTAAGTTTGTGTCATCCACTGAGTGATTTCATGATTTCACAAGCTCGGATAGCAATATTGTTACCTCCATTTTAAACACACGCGAGCCAAGGCACGAGCAGCCTGTCTGTGATCGCACGGGAAGTGAGTGCTAGACGCAGGGTGGAGCCCCCAGCTGAGGCGTGGCTGCCAGAGGGGAGCCAAGACCTGATGATGTACAAGTGTTTTCATCTTCTCGGGAGTAATTCGGAATGGGTTGTGTTTATTTTTGGTTCCTACACGTTTGTTGTTATTATTGTGTAAAAATCTGATTCAGTTTTGTATGTTCATCTTTTCATTCTGCAAATGTGCTAACTTCAGTAGCTCTAGGGCTCGTTTTATAGATTCCTTGGGATTTTGTAAGTAGATTATCATGGCCTCTGCAAGCAGGGACAGCATCTTCTTTTCCAATCATTACGCCTTTAATTGCTTTTTCTAGCTTCACGGTACTGACCACAGCATCCAGAAACCTACATTGCCTAAGAATGGCAAGGGTGCATAACTCATCCAGCTTTGTTGCAAAATGCAGTGAATTACTCAGTAATTCACTGCCAAGTACGTTATTAGCTGTGGGCTTCCGTAGATGCTGTCTATCAAATACTGGAAGGTGTCCTCCATTGTGAGTTTGCTGAAACTGTATTAAGAATGCGTAATACATTTTGTCAAATTCCTTTCCTGAGTCCATTGACGTGATCTTGCAGTTTTATTCTTTATCCTGTTTATGTGCTGGACTACTTGGTTTGACTTTCAAAGAGTAAACTAGTGTCACATTCTTGGAACATTCCCGTCTTACTTGGTTATGATGTCTAATACTTTTTATATATTGCCAGCTTTAACCTGAATATATTTTGTTGTGGATTTTTGAATCTGTACTCATGATGGACATTGATGTTTCATTTTCTTCTCTCTCTTTCTGTCTTTCACTCTGTCTGTTTCTTTCCTCTGTCTTTGGTTTTTATAGCAATGTAGCATTGGCCTCATAAAATGTGCAAAGAAATTGTACTCATTTTCTGTTTTTTGGGAGGATATTATATAATAATTTGTCAATTCTCCTTTGAAGATCTGGTAAAATTTTCCAGTGGAACTATTTGGGCTGAGAGAATTTTTTTAAGTGGTTTTGTATTATTAATTCAAATATTTTAGTGAGACAATGTAGATTACTTCACAGACAGTCTGCATAGGTTTTGTTCTTTGAGGAATTGTTCTGATTCTCAGGTTGTGGAATTCATGAGCACCGAGTAGTTAAGATTACAGTAGCCCCTTCCTTCCTGTCAGTGCCCGTGATTTGCACTGATATCCCTCATTTCACCCCATTCCATTACTGCTGGTTTGTGTCTTCTCTTTGTTCATCTTGCTCATTGCTTTTAATGATTTTTTAAGGAAAGGACTTTTTGTTTTATAGATTTTTCTCCATTGTGTTCCTGTTTCCAATTTCTTTTGTTTCTGCTCTGATTCCAATCATTTTCTGCCATGTTATTCCTTACTTTGCTCTTTCCCTCTTTCTTTTTTTTTTTTCTTTCTTTCTTTCTTTCTTTCTTTCTTTCTTTCTTTCTTTCTTTCTTTCTTCTTTTTTTCTTTATCTTTTTGTTTTTTAGTGGTGGTGATGTTGGGGATTGAACTCAGAGCCTTCACACTGAACTACATCTCCAACCCCTTATTTTTTAGTTTGGGACTGGTCTCACTGAATTGCTAAGTTCCCCAGGCTGGGCTCAAACTTATGATCCTCCTGCCTCAGCCTCCCAGTGCTGGGCTCGCTTTCTCTTGTGAGGAAGAAATGATAAGTTTCCCTCTATCTTTCATAGCTTTGGGAATACTCAGAGATTGAGCAGTTTTCTAGATTTTAGATGGGTGTCTTTGACTTCAGCCTTAAACATCTTCCTTTGCTGGAATAAAGAAAGGAGGGGCTGCCCTGCTGTGAGGAGAGGGTCAGGAACACAGCAGGAAACAGGGGTGAGGTTCATTATTCTGATTTAATCTGTGCTTCCCCTACTGACAAGAGCCAGTCTCTTTCAGCAAAATAAACAAAACAGGAAAACGAATACACTGATGATGCTAAAATTGAATGGATGTACAAAAGCATATGTGTTGTATAGAGTGGAAAAGGCGAGGCCCCAGATTGACCACCAGCGTTCCGTGTCGGAAACCATGGGGGTGTTGTTACTTCCTCATGCACCGCCCAGGTGGGGGTTTTGCGTAGCAGGGGTGGTTACTCTCTCTGTAGCATTAAGGCCTCAGGATGCACTGGGCATGATGCTTCACACCTGTCACAGGCTGAGGCAGGAGGATCACTAGTTTGAGCCCAGCCTGGGCAACTTAGTGAGATCCTGTCTCAAAAAGAAAATGCTGGGGATGTAGCTTAGTGCAAAGGCCCTGGATGCAATTGCAATCGATGGATTCCCCCAAGCTCACTCAGCGTCTTTTCATCCTGCGCCTCCCCCATTCTCTGAGCTTCCACCCCATCTGCACCAAGTTGAGGGAAAGGGAAAGAGAGTGGAGGACGCCCATGGGCCAGGCGAGGAGCGGCATGCGTCCTCTGTGCCCAGGTCACAGGGGAGAGGCCCCACAGGACTGCACTTGTTTCTAGGGAGGTCAGGGAGCATAGCCACCCCGTGCTCACGACGATGAGAAACAGCCCTGGCTTTCTAGCACCCCGATCAAATCCAGAAGGTAAAATAGATACACTGAATCAAGAAGATAAGGTAAGAGGGACACAAGGGGCCTAAGAACCAGAGGTAGAAATCCAGAGAACAGGGAGTCCTACTATATCAAAACCTGGTTAATTTGCTTTCTTGGGGCCCCAGGGCGCTGGCTCTCATTCTCCGGGAGCTCCTGTGTTGGTACCAACGCTCCCTCCGTGTCACCTCCTGAAAGGCTCAGGGTCCTAACTGCTGGCTGGCTCCCTGCACCAGTGACATCCCAGCCCAAGATGCCGGTCTGGAGTCTGCGGAAACCCCACCTCACGGAAGGGACCACGCTAGGTCCTAGGAGTCACCGAGGCTTCTTAGTAGAGTGTCTGTTTTGCATCTAGGCCCTGATGCAGCTATACCGATAAATTTAAAAATATATATTCGGTGTTCTCCGCAGTGGTAGGGAGCCAGGGCAGATCACCAAGGACAAGGCATGGCTCATCTAGGACTGTAGTAGAAAATCCTGCTCAATTGTCACTTTCGGAGGTGGGGCAGGAGATGGGGCAGGGTGAAGGCAAGAGAGGAGGGAGTGTGGGCATCGAAAACAGCCAGATTCCCAAAACTAACATCACTACTTTGTATTGCAAAAATATACTGAATTTTTAAAAAAGTGTGTGACTGTTACAGACTTTCCTTTCCCTCCCTGATTCCTGATGGGCCTTCTGCCTTTGGTTTTTGTCTGGGGTAAGCAACACACCTTTTTTGTGTGTGTGTGGGTACCGGGGTTTGATCTCAGGATCTCGCTCGCCAGCGCCGCTGAGCGATATCACCGGCCCTTTTTTCACACGTGGGTTCCGGGAGTCGAACTCTGGCCCTCGTGCTTGCCAGGCAGGCGCTTATGCCGCTGAGCCATCTCACCGGCCCAAGCAACACAGTTTCTCGAATTGTGTATGTGTGCAGGGGCTCAACTCTGAGGGCGATGACTTTAAAAAAACAGTGACCACACAGATGTCCTGAAGCTGTGGCTTTTCTATGGAATTACCTACCTATTCTACCAGTTTTGATTTACTTCTGTAAGGTCATTTGAGTTGTAATAGTTAAAACCAACAAAAGAGGCTAACTTACTTCTATACTATTTGTATTCATAATTTTCTTCACATGGTCATATTGTTGCTTTGATGTTTTTTTTTTCCTATATTGATTTTTGAGACTGGAATTGTGAGACTGTTCGAACAGTTTGAAGTAGACATAATCTGTAAGGCCTTCTGGAATAAAATCTTACTGTTACACGTGAGCATGTCTCATTGCTTTCACAATCCGCTGCAACCATACTGCAAAAAGGGAAGTTGGAGAAAGAAAGATACAGAAGCCAAGGTTAAGGGTAAATGATAGCTGCAAGGATTCGTGCTCTTAGCTGAGACCGTAGATTGGATGGTTGTCACAAAAGCCAGTCCTGTCCTCCGTGTGGGAGGTCTGCGGCCACCTTCTTCAGGGATGTCTTTGACTGAGATCCTAACTCGGGCACATCGAAGCCATCGCAGGGGCACAGAGCGAAGCAGTGGCTGGCGGAACCCAGACTTCAGTGAATGCCGTGCTGACAGAAATCCGACTTCAGCGGGGAGCTCAGATGACTGTAGATTTAAAAACGTCTTTCACAACAGAGTTTCTTTGGATCAGAGTTTAGGAAGATGCAACTTTTATTTCCATTTAACTCGAGAGTGATTCTCAGCCCCTCTTCACATAACATTTTTCCAAGGGAGCCTGTTGGTCACAAACACAGACGGTCCCATTGTCTCTTTCATTGACGATGGACCGTTGTGCATTTCAGATCAATTCGCTCTCCAGTTCAAAGTCTTCACTGACTGATGCATGCGAGTGCTTTAATACAAAAATAACTTCAGTCATCTCCTCGTCATCAGGATGCCGAGGATAAACTCAAGCCTATCATTTGAAGCCATCTGCAGCTCCGGCTAAATATCACTTTCACTACACGAGCCCAGTCACGAGACAGCCTTTGTGCGAAGCTGTTCGGTAGCCTTTTATTGTTTCTACCCCAAAAATGCGCGAAATAATGATTTTTCTTCCAATTACCTCCGCTGCCAAATGTCGTGGCTGTCAGAAGAGACAAAGACAAGCTTACTGCTGATTATTTTGGTAGGGATCCATCTACCCGTCGTTAACTAAAGGTTAACATGGTAACAGATCAGCCTGAGAAACTAATTTAAGCAGAGTTGTAGACACAGCTATAAAAATCAAATAATTTACATTTGGCACTTATGAATAACATTTGCTTGCTGATTCATCCATTGTTCTCATTTTCCATTGTTGTTAAAATCAGGGGAAATCTTCCACTTTTAGATATACAGATTTCTGGAATATAGACAATCATCCAACTTTCCTTAATTCTGGAAAATGCAAAACAATTGATTTTAATCTCTGTAAAAGGGGTCAGAAGTCTTTGGTTTTTCTAGCCTGTTGGTTACAATCTTCTTACTTTGAGAAATAATATTTAATCTGTCTAATCCTCATTTTCCAAATAAGCAAAATGTGCCTATTTGACCCACTGAGTTTTTGGTTGCAGTTTGGTATTTAATTTTTGTTGTTGTTGTTCCAGCCAGAATTAAACCAAAGTGAAAGCAAACATGACGTTTATTTCCATTGGGATAACGTAATTGAGAATTTTTAAATGTAATTAGGCTCCCTGGATGTATCAGTTTAATTGACTCCTACAGTCTGTGGTAGAATGTAGTTGAAGTCAAGAGCTGCGGGACTGATCATTTGGGGAGTGGAGGAGAGAAGGAGGAGCAAGAAGAGGAGGAGGAGGTAGAGGAAGAGGAATGGGAAGAAGAAAAGGAAGAAGGAGCTGGAGAAGGAGGAGGAGAAAGAGAGGAAGGAAAGGAGGGGGAAGAGGAGGAGGGAGAAGAAGAAGTAGGAGGAGAAGAAGGGGAAGAAGGAGAAAAGAGAGGAGAAGAGGAAGGGAGGGAAAAAGAAAAGAGATAAGAGGAGGAAAGGGAAGGGAAAGAGAGGAGAGGAGAGGAGGGGAGGGGAAGGGAGGGGAGAGAAGGAGACCCTAGGGATAAAGAAATGTATTAAAGGGAAAGAGTGGGAGGGATACTGGAGAGAAAGCATCACTAAAGTGCTGGCAGAGAAATAAGTGACCTGAGGACCAGGTGACAGAAGAGGAGAGAGATGGTGGGGACCCACAGCAGCTGAGGCAGCGCAGCGGCAGGAGCGGTGCACAGGGCCCCTCTCCGGGCCACTGCGCAGGGCCGGCTGGTCTTTCCCCACGATGCAGGACTCTAACCCGGCCCTCACTTCAGCCTTTTTCTTCTAGCGTCCGTGCTCACACTATTAACCAGGGCTTTCCTCTTTGTCTTTTTCAAAGCTCCTGGACAAGCTCACACTGGTCCAGTGGGACACCAGTGTCCCTCTCAGCCGCACTGCCGCCTGTGTGTCCTGTCCTCCCCTTGCTGCCCCATATGTGTCACAGGCTTCCTCGCCGCTGGGAGCACTGACTTCCTCTCACCTGTGCCCACCAACGGTCACTTGTTCTCCCAGGTTTCATTCACATCCCACCTCCCATGAGAGGTGTGGCACCTGTCCTGCTTGGTTTTGTTGCTTTTTGCTTTATGCTCCTAGGGAATTTTGTACACCACCCTTCTTCAGCATGCATCATATGGTATTCTTTGTGTACTAGATCATGACAAGGGCCTGTGCTAATTTCTTGTACTATTTTATTATGTTTTGAGAGACGGCATTTAGAAAAAGTGAAATAGATACACAATGTAAAGGTGGTCATGAAATTCATGTGTGTGTATATATTTTGCATATGTATGAGTGTTGTCTCTGGATCTGACGGAAAAGCCATGTGGTATTCTGATTACTTTATTGGAAATACACATAAACTACTTCTATACGTAGTGAATATTAATAAGGAAATAGTCTAATGAATTTTCGAACTCTCTTCTGCGCTATCATCTGAATGTTTTCCTTCGGTTAAACTGGGCCACTGGAGGGCTGGTGAGATGGCTCAGCAGCGTAAGCGCCTGCCTGGCAAACGCTAGGGCCTGAGTTTGACTCCTGGAACCCACATAGGAAAAAAGGGCCGGTGCTATCGCTCAGTGGCACAGGCGCCTGCTGGCGCGCGAGGTCCTGAGGTCGACCCCCGGTACTCACAAAAAAAAAAAAAAAAAAAAAAAAAAAAAAAAAAACGGCCACTGGAAAGGCACAACACTGCAGACTTTGCTAGGTTACATTTTAATGAGATGCCTGTAAGCTTCACCTCAAGTTGTCCAAAAAGTAGCCCAGCAAAACTGGCTTGTAGATGGTTTCTAAAACCTGGTTTTCAGGACATTACACATGGAACAATTGCGGCATCAGGGAGAATTCTTCAGCTTAGGATAAACTAATCGCATTATTCTGTAGCTGAAATGAAAGTGAAGGACTTGTCATCCTTTCCTTTTTTACTTGGTTGAAACAAGAGTGAAAAGTAAATTTACCGAAAACTATGACAATCCCATTAACTCTGAGAAATACAGTACTTTCTTCTTTTACCACCTCCTGAATCTGCATATACATTCCTACTGAAGGCTCTGTTGTATAACACCTCAGAATAAAATTTTAAAAATGATTTATTATTATTTTGATAAAAAGTTTTGTGTCGTGGGAAGTTTTCTATTTTAGTGATATGAAATTTCTGAACAAAGAGGCTTTCTTCAACTTCTTCAAACTTCCTAGAAAGAGAAGTGCTACATGTAAGGTGTTTCAACCAGCAGCAGGCTGAGGCTACAGAGGACTCTGGTGAGACTTGCAACAGACATAGAGAAATCAAAGCACCTCGCACCACGCACGGTGTTGCACTCCCATAATCCCAGCACTCTGCAAGGCCACGGCAGTAGAATTGGGGGTTCAAGGCCAGCTTGAGCTCCAAGGTGAATCAGGTGTGCAGACTCTGGGTTCAGTCTGCAGTACAGCATAAAAGAAAAGAATGAAAGAAAACAAGGCATGGAGTGTCTCATCTTTAGACATTACCTTCTGTCTAGGGATTTGAGGAAGAGAAAGGAAAATGTATTAGGTAAGAGTTCCACCAGACCCGGGCTGTGGAGTACCCCTTGCAGCAAAGGTGCCTGTGGTAGAAGAAGCCTGAGCTTCAGTTTCTCTGGTTAACACTGACCCAGGCAGTGTCCGCTTGGAGTGGACTCAGGAAAGAGTACATCAGTCTATTTTAATGCCACACAGAATTGAAGCCTGTGGCCCTGTGACATATAGAAAACATGCATTTGGTTTCATACCATCTCCCGGCACACAGCTCCCAGAGCCTTGGGCGTTCGTAGCATCTTTTGTTTTAGTATTGGGTCTTTGGCTGCGTCTGTGACACCGAGCCCTAGCAGTGGACATTTCTGGGTGACTGGAGGCCCTTTGTTCTAATGGGTGACGCTGGTGGGCTTTGGGTGGTGATGGTCACGATCGAGTTGCAGCCGTGATGTGAAGCTGAGGAATTTCAGTTCCACCCCGAGTTTCCAGGAGAGTGAGAGGACACAGAGTCGACTTCATAATCCCTGGTGTTGAAGTCACTAAGCCTCCCACACCCCCTAATTTGGGCTTTGCAGAGGGTCTGTAGGTGAGCATATCCATGTGCAGGGAGGTCAGAGCCCAACTCTACCGCGACAGAAGCTCCTGTGGCAGGGACCCTGCCCTGCCATCCCTATGCACCCCTCCTTCCGGCTGCCCATCTGTGCCTTTTATCATCTGAAGAATAATGAACTGGCGGGTGTAACGAGGGTTTCCCTGAGCACTCCATCACACTGAGGAGGGGTCCTGGAGATGCCTCATTCGTAGCCTCTTGGTCGGAAGTCCCCGGAGCCTATGCTCATGAGTGGCACTAAAGTGTGGCTGGTTTGGTGGACAGAACAGAGTGCCTGTGGGCTCTGGTCCTGTCTCCAGAGAGATCGTGTGGGCACTGAATGGAACTACAGGACCCCGGTGAGTGCTGGGGACTTGGTCGCTGTGAGAAACAAACTCCCACACTCTCGTGACCAGAGTGCCTGTGCTTTGGGGGGTCCACGGGAGAGGACAGCACCACTTCTACCAAGATTTTGGTGCCAGAAGTGCAATATTGAGAGCAGTGTGCGTATCCAGAAGGAAAATCCCAGTCAGTGTTTCCAGCTAATACACCAAGCCTTAAGACGAAAACTCAGTGTGGAAGGGGCTGTGAGAAGGGCTGCGCGGGACATCGTGCATCACCGCTGGATGGAGACTCTAACTGTGTCTCCAGGGAGGACCGGGGCTTTGTGGCGGCACAGAAGACCAGGTTGTTGTGTTTATGGTTATGGCTACCTTCATCACCAGCCAGCGGGTTTGTCTCTTTCAACAGCCACACAGTCCCATGGCAACTTCTGCCTGGAGCTCTGCATAACCCGAGATTCCTTGCACCATCTGGTGGCTCAGCCCGGGACAGAGCTCTGTGTGTCCCGGGAGATCCCTGAGATCCCGTCCAGATCCCAGCCTTGCAGAAGGGCCTTGTGTGAGCACTCTCCGCGGAGTCTGACGGGTCCCCTCAGCACCACAGCTCGTGTTGTGCCCAGGTGCCAACCCTCCTCCAACAGATTTGGTTTGTGAGTAGGAGGCATCGGGAAGCCCAGCTGTGAGGAGCTGGGGAATGCAGAGGTGGTGAAATGAGCTGCCAACGAGGTTTATGTGTCACAAAGGAGTTCATGATTATTCATACCATCATGGCATTGACCTCACTTCCCAAAGGGATGACACAGATGCGAGAACAGCTCCGTGCCCCCGCAGGGGTCACCAGCAGGACTGCCTCTGAGCTACAGCCAGGGCCAGATGACTCTAAGAGCTGGCCAAGGTGGCGAAGGCACTGTGCTCTTAGTCCCAGCCTCTCCTACCACAGTGGGCGGAAGTCTGGGCTTTTCGCTCACCTGAGCTCAGTGCCTGAGGCTCCCAGGACCCTGACAGCTGTGGCAGGCAGGCTCTGTGTCCCGCACATAGAAACGCATTTCTGCAAAGAAAATTCCGAGAAGAGACAGAGCACAGCAGGCCATGCTAGCTGGCATGGGTTGAATGGAGAACGTAATCGAACCCCCTTCTGCAGTGTTTTCTTCTCTACCAGACAAAATGTAGGACCTGGTAAAATTTGGACTTCCTATGCAATATTTGGGATATATGCCAATGCAAAAACAATTCCGGCACCTGTTAAAATGACAAGGCTGACTTTATTCAGCACTATGCTGATGAGTACACGGTGTACTGCATTGGGCTTTGTGGTAGGAGAGACCGTTTGTACAGTTAACTCTAAACTCATCCCTTTTCATCTGAAATGTAAATTTGTCTTGGCATCCTATATCTTTATTTGATAAAGCTCACAAAGGTCAAGACCTGAGAAGGATCCCTAAAAGAGCCAGGAGACCCCTGTGCTCAAGAGCTGGGAGGTGGAGGAGGGAGGGCAGCCCGTGGCCTGAGCCGCATCTGAGCCAGAAAAGCCGCAGTCCAGGGAGGGCGCCGGGATCTCCAAGGCAGCCCGGAAAGGGCAGAGGAGCGGCAGCGTCTTCCTCACCCTCCACAGGCAGAGGAAACACCCAGCACACCACAACCTGTGGAGAAGGAAGAGCTGGGGGGCCCTCTCTCCTTCCCCTTCCCCCAGGGGTATCCAGAGCGGCTCCCTGGGCTGGGGGAAAGGCTTGGATCCCAGAGCGGAGAGAGACTAGGCAGAGGGTGTCACCACCTCTCTTTCCCCGGCTTCCAGGTTAAACTCACCCAAGGAGGGCAGGCAGCGAGTTTGGGTGCCAGGAGCAGCTGAGCCTGCGCAGCCCCCCTTGTGACCTCAACGCAGAGCAGGCCCAGACCTCGATCTTCCCGGTGGGGAGGCCGAGCTAACAGAGCCGCGCGGTCAGCTGAGCGGCGGCACAGGAGTGACACAGAACGCCGGAAGTCGCGGACGTCGGTGCATTTATTTGGGGGGTCAACTTCGCATCCACTCTTGGACAGCCAGGCGCTGCGCCCGCGCTCAGGGTAAAGTGAGGAAGCCACGTGCAGCAGGCAATGAGGCAAACACAGGTGAGCGCCAGGGAGTCACCGCGCAGCGCAGGAAATGGGCCGAGAGGGCCGCAGCGCACTGGGGAGCCGCAGTGACCGGACTGTGACTCTGACGAAGGATGCGCTGGTGCACAGGAGCACGAGAAAGCCCTGAAGAATGAATGGAAGTCGTTTTATTTCCCTTACTTCCTGCTGCTTTCGTTTTGTTTGTTCCTTCCATGATTATCGTCACCGGGGTTCATTAACGGACAGACAAGGACAGGCGGAGCACAGGCGCTTCTCCAAGAGCGGAGCCGTGAAGGGACTCGAGTGACTGTGATGTCCAGGGCACGGGTGCAGGTCGCCCCAACTGTTTAAATCCAACACCTGCAGCGCTTGTGTGTCCTCCCCTGGTGCCCTCAATACAGCTCCCAGGACGCAGGACAGAGGAGCCCGTTTTTCAGGTTTTTTCCTTCTAAGGATCAGCTACAACAGATACGGGATTTCCAGTAATACTTAATATCAAGTTCTCACCAAGATGGAATCTGTCACTAAGTCTAAGATATGTAGATCAATAAAAACAATTTTATTCTTCTCATTTGATAACTTATTTTCAGATATATAGTTTGTTATTCAGTTAAATTATTATAACTAGTGTGTTGTTGGTTTATAATATGTTTAATTTTATTTATTAACTTGAATTTTATACTTTCATTTGTTTTTCAGTGTACTTATTTTCAGTTACATTTTCGATAAATTATTTTAATTTTTCACGTTGAGTGTCTCTGAGTTGGTTGATACATTTAACACAATTCCAATATAAATATAGGATTTTATTTATTTGCAAATAAAGTAAATGAACAAAGGCAACTAGAAAAGCAAAACCCTTTGAAAACAAAAGCTTCAAGGGAAGTAACACTTATCTTTTAGAGTATTTAAGCACGATATAACATTGTATAATTAAAAGTGTAGTATAGGCATGCAGATATATGAAGTGGAATGGAAAATCCCAGCCAGTCAAAATCACCATACATCCTGGTTAGACTATGTGTAGTCAAAAGGACAAAACATAAGGAATGCTGGTGAAGACGCAGAGAAAAGAATCTCTTCCACTGGGTGAGAATAGAGCCGGTGTGCAGACGACCTCACTGCTGGATATGAACCAAAAGAAACAAAACCCATGTGTCAGAGAGACGTCTGTGTTCGGGTGTTTGCTACCGCACTGTGCACAAGAACTAAAATATGGGATCAAGGGACGTGTCCACTCGTGGATGCCTGGAAGAAGAGAATGTGGATTTCTACACAGTGGGATACGATTTGTCCTTAGTGTTTAGTGTGCACTGATGTGATAAACATTAACAACTGAACCAAAATAAGCTATGAATAAAACTGTATGAAAAATACTACAACCTGCTTGCTTTCACATCATCCATGTGAAAATGTTTGAATAAATTGTGTTATATAAATTGTGTTGAATAAAGAATGTATTATAAAATGCTAAATTACAGTTGACTGTGCATCTAGGTGTATGTGAGGTGTGATTCCAAACTATGGCGAATGTTTAAATTAAAACTTTAAAAAATTATTTCATTTGCAGGCAAATTGATACACCTGGAACATACACTGTTAAGCTAAGTGAATCAGGCACACAAGGTTAAAAACTGTATGGTATCTTTATTGAGAATAAGTCCAAGTGTAAATACATATCAAAATAAAGGATTGATAGAAGGAAACAGGGAGACAATTTGCAGATGGGAAGAGGTCCAAATGATTCAGGGCAAGGCACAGGGACAGGGGGAAGGGAAATGAAAAGATTCATAATGTGTCGTTTACTTGTACCAAACACCCACAATGAGTGGAACCATTACACATCGTAAACACGAGCTAAGAGTAGTAATGCTAACAACAATAGTGAAAATGGGAAAAAGGGCTCTAGAGACAAAGGAAGGGGGTGGGTTTGTGGGTACGGGAAGGAGAATAAAAAAAGAGCTAAGATGTGTTATGTGCATGTACCTACTCCTTACGATGGATGTAAACTTCATGTATTGAAAACATGTGCTAATAAAATGCAATTAATAAAATTTTAAAATTTATTATGATAAAAGACACATTACCATTATTCCCCTCAGACACTCCCCCTAGCTTTGAACACACATATCCTATTATTCTTGTCATTTTCTGAAGCGTTTCTGGAAATCCTCTTTCCTGAGTGTTTTTGCTTGGCTGCCTTGATGTTCTGAATCTATCCAAAACTTTTATGGCAGTTTCTGTCAAATAAAAACATTATGGTGCATCTTCATCCACTTTATTCACCAGGCACCATGTGACTTCTGGCTCTTCCTCCAAACGAAAATGACCATGAAAGGTTAAGGTTTTCAATCAGATCAAAACATTAAGGCAGCCCTGATAGTAGGACTAAAGGCACTCGTGAAAGAGGACTCCAGAACTGCTTCAGAAAGTGGCAAGAATAATGGGATAAGTGTGTTCAGTGGAAGAGGGAGGATTCTGAGAAGGATTCATGGCAAAGTATCTTTTTTCTATAGTAAATTTTTAAAAATGTAAACATCACCACATTCTGTAATCACACCTCATATTTTTCACATTGCTCTGTCTGCTCTAAACCTCCAGGTATAGTACCAGAAAGACACAGGGCTGGGGGACCTTCCTGAAGACAGCAGCCCTCGGTGGGGATGAGAGGATGAGTGTGTGTGAGCTCTGGGCATCAGCACTTTGGCACCAACACACACAGCACAGAGCTGGCTCAGCACGGCCAGTGCACAGCTGCCTGTTTATTGGGCTCTGTAAGCCAAGCCAGGAACAGCAGCAGAAAAATCCTCCATGAAGGGACCAGTAGGGACTTCCCTTTTTCCTCCAGACTGCATGCGCCCCAGGATACAGCCCCACTGAAAAGGAGGAAGTCCCTAAAGTTGATTTTTTCTGAACCTTGGGTGATTTAGAGAAGAAATGAATGGGATTCTCCAACAAAATGAAAACACTCATATCTTGGCTTTTAGATAATATTGTTCACTAAGAAAAGCTTTAGTTCTTTGGGAAAAGTGTTGATTTCAGTGCTGGGAACTGGGAGATCTACTATCAAAAAGTAAAGATGTAATTAAAAATGAAGATGTCATGTGAAAGTGAAGGAAAAAATCAACATAATAGCATTCACACTGGATTAGAAAAATTTGAATATCATAATAAACAGTGAGAATAATAAATATAACTCATTACATAAAATGAGAGAGCAAGTTAATGGGAAAATGCTGTCTTAGTTAATTTTTTCATTGCTGAGACCAAATATGTACTCGACAACTATGTTAAAGGAGGAAAGATTTGCTTGGTTCAGTTTGTAAAAGTTTCAGTCCACGGTAGGCTGGCTCCAAGGCAAGGCGGTGTGTCAGAAGAGAAACAGGCCTTGGTCCTTGGCAGGGCAGGCAAGAAGCAGCGAGCCTTTCTTCTCTCTTATTCCACTCAGGCTACCAGTCTGTTGGTTAGAACGGACCTGCCCATTATCTACGTCCAGAATTAGCTAAATCAATCAGTGGACTAATTGAGCTATCACACATCCTTAATCCTTATTCACACACCATAGATCTAGCTACCTCAGAAAGCTCTACCTATGGGCTCACAAGGCTTTTCAAGGACATCTAGATACAAGCCACAGCACCAACTTTTGCTGAATTGAAGTAATACCATTGGAGAGTTCTTGTCTTTATGTTTCAAATATATCAAAACAAAATTATTGCAAGTGTATCTTTCAAATCAAGATATAAACATAGGGAAAGCATTTATAAGCAGTGAAAGTCATTTCAAAGTAACTAAAAATTAAGTTCCTGACCTTGGATCCATGGCCACAGGATTTTATTTCTGTGTTATTATAGCATTATGTCAGACTCTAATGATGCAGACCTTCTTATGAGATTCTCCTTAATGCTTGATAACAGATATGAAATGTTGAGTTTACAACAGAAAATAAGAATTAAAAACCTGACACGGCCCGGTTCTGGGTGAGATGAATTACTGGATACAAAGAGGAAATCTGGAGACAATGCACCATGGAGAAACTCTGAGAACAGAAAAGTAAATAGAACAGGCAAACGGGAAGAATATCAGAGTTTGAAGCCACTGAATTGTAGATGAGTTTATCACATTTTCTTCCATCTCTTATCCAGATTTCAACCCAGCTAGAAACTCAGAGTTTGGCACAGGACACAAATGACACAATTATTTGCATAGAAAATTCCAAGGAGTCTATCCGAAAAGCTCCCAGCACTAAGGAAAGAATTTAATAAAGTCCCCACACAGAAGACTAACACACACACAGACTAGCACAAAAATCTATGTATTTTTATAGATGCTCATGTACAAATATAACAAAAGAAAGAACATAACTTTTAACATCGCCAAAAATAAAAGTATGTAGGTATAAATGTAAAAACAAGTGCATGGGATTGCTAAGAAAAGTACAATTTATTTTGAAGGAAATCAAAGAACTAAGTACATAGAATGACAATGAACTTGGATTGAAAGTCTCAATATAGTAAAGATGTTAATTATCTCTAAATTAATATGCAGTTTTAAGTTAATGCAACCAAAATTTCACCAGGATTTTATTTCCTTATTTTATATATATTTGCATGAAAGGCAGAGGAACCAAAATAGCTAAAATCTTTCTTTTAAAAGGTAGAATAAATTTGAGGGACATAATTAGTAAATTAGTAAATTGACTTTAAGCTCTTACACAAAACCACATTATGTAAAATAGGGTGGTATTGGTCATTATATCCTTGTATGCATGGATGGAAACAAGACAGAGCCCAGGAATGGATCCCGCATACATGCCCGATAGATGTTTGGCACAGCCTCAGAAACACTCCGGTGGATAAAGGGTATTCTTTTTGACATATGATGTTGAAATCTCCCTGAATAAAACTACCAAGGTTTTAGAATAAAGCCCAGGAGACGGCTTCTTAGATGCTGCATGAAAACAAACAAGATGAAAATATGAGTAAATTGGATTTCATCAAATAAAAAAACATATTTTTTCTGTGGAAGACACTGTTAAGAGAAAAAACAGTAAACTATAGTCTTGGGGTAAATATTTGGAAGTCACATATCTAAAGAAGTATTTATACTCGGAATGTGTCCTTAGAATCCATTTTTATCTCTGTAATGATTCTAACCCTAGTATTGATCACTGAGTGGCAGGAGCAGCATTCCCATCAAAACCAGGGGAGTCTCCTGGGTGCCTTTTCTTCCTTTTGGTCTAATTTACTATGTGGACTTTATCCTTCTTCAAAACCATAGAAGCCTCTAGTTAGAACCATTCATTGCTAGCATGAAATTTTTTAAAAAATGCCTGACTTTGAATAAAATGAATCCAAATTGATGAGAATAGGAAAACATAAGACTGAACTGTAATCAATCTTGGATCCATTTCTGACCATATTAATCAGGAAACTACAAGAAAGTAATGTTTTTCTTCTTCTTCCCATTTTATGCATAGTTTCATTGTTCCAAAATTCCCTTATTGCTTATTTTTATGAGTCATCTCAAAATCTGTAGGAACTTGGTCATTTTTTTCTATTCTGTTAGATATACCGGAGGACTTACATGGCACCAGCAGGTGGCTTGAAGTACTCCCATGGTCTTCTACTATTGTTAGGGGAAGGGTGATCACAGCTGTGCTTGTAACGATGGAAACAGTGCTGCCCAGAGCACCATCCCACTCTAGCGGGAGACGGAACTCAAACTGGGTGTGAATGATGGTGTATGGACATCCGCATGACAAGGCAGAGTACGGGAAGATAAATTACCCTGGTTGTAGCCCCAGTGATATTTATAATCAGCTAGAAAAAGCTGGCCAGCCCGTTGGTGGGAAGCACAGTTCAAGGCCCCAGTGACTGTAGGGTGACGTCGATGGGCCCTTTTTCTAATTCACGAGCTGACTAAGGTAAATGTTACTCTTTGCAGATGATTAATGACACAAGAGAATATCCGCATCAATGGAAAAGATATCTACCCCTTAGTCTTAATTCTTCCTGACATTCAAAACTTTCATTTATTCGATGGGGTCTTAGTCCATAATGGATGAATTATAGGAAAATGTTTTAAGTGTTATTTATCCTGATTGCTGTGAAAAGTTCTGGGTACTTTTATTCCAATCTAATTTTCCATATGCCGTATTGATCCTTAAAAATGGCCTGCTTGTGGTTATGAATTATACCATTACCTTGATTATGAACTCATCCTGGCCTGCTCTGGGAAGGGTTTGGCCCAGGAGCCTTGAAAGTCACTGTCCATGCACTTAGAGACGATAGACACCCTGTCCGCCTCTGTGGGCAGCCTCGCTCCTCGTTATCCGGACCCTGTAACCGCTTCTGACACAAGGACTGGGTCCCATGGACTCACAGTAATTGAAACTCAGCCTTTTAGGGGAGCCGCTTTGTCATGCACCTGCTGTAAAACCTTGGACAAATTATTAACATCTGTATAGTTCACTTCCCGAATCTGTAAAAGGCCATGGAGTCCCTGTGAAGATTAAATGACTTTACATATGTAAATCATTAAAACCAGACTGATGCTGTTAAGTGGAATATGTAAGTGATGTTGCCCCAAATTAAATCCTCTTTCCTTGTCTCATCATACTGACTCAGACTTTCCAACTCTGTCCATTTTCTTCATATAGCCTTGAAAAAATAATTACTAACTTGCTGTGAGTTTTTCTTTGGCTACTCAGTCTACTGCCCAGCTACATAATTTCTTCTCTCACATATTTAGTAACTTGATTTATCTTAGCTTTAATTTTCTCTTTGTTTACTTGACTATATATTTTATTTACATCTAATATTCCTCTGTGTTTTACTAGACATTCCAAAAATAACTGGACATCTTCTGTGTACTACTTTCAAGTGTCAAAATCCTTTGTGTCTTAAAAGGATGTAACACAATGTGATAGGATTAGTGGAAATGAAGTGTCTTCATGTCTAATCTTATGAAGTAGCTTCATATAGATAATATACTTTTGGAATTTTATGAAATTGTCTCGTGTTCATAAAAAACAGAAATAAGACTAACATGTGAGTACACAGGTGCAGAATTAAGCTACATTTAAAAGTCAAAATTTTCAAAGCAATTCTGGTCTTAAAAATTCTCAAATGAAATGTATTGAAATGTATGACAGACAAAGAAAATTCTTCTGTGTGTCGGAAGAATGGCAATTGCTAGATAGATGGTTTAATCCATGGACAGTTCCAAAGTTGCTTTTCCTATGAGGTTTTTAATTCTCAAATACAAATAAACACATTTTTGGAAAACTGAATTATCTCAGAAAAATTTGTGATCATACATTTTTATAGAACAAAAATCATTACTTCAATTGAAACACTTACCTACTTAAAATTTTTTGATTAATGCATAATAATTATACATACTTGTAAGATACAGTGTGATTTAATTCATGTCTACACTGGATAATAATTCAATCAAGGTAATTAGTGCACCAATCCTCTTAAATGCTTATCATTTCTTTATGATGAACATGTTCAAAACCCTCTCTTCGAGCTGTTTTGAGGTGTATTATGAAATATTAAATATACTCACCCTCCTGTGCTATTAGCGAAAAGATAAACAATAACAGATGCTGGGGAGATGGAGAGATGCAAAACACTTACACGCTGCCTGGAGGGGTGTATGTTAGCCCAGGAATTATGGAAAACAGCACGGTGTTTCTGTAAAAATCTAGAAATAGAAGTACAGTGTGATCTAGTTACCTTCCTTTCAATCAATCTTGGAAATTCAACTCCGGGTTTTCAGTTTCCTCTGATTAAATTTGAACTGTGTATGTTTCTTTAAGGCACAACAGCAAACTTGTGTTTTTCCTTTTCTCTTCCTTGCAGCCCCAAGGGGAAACTTTTAATGATTGCCCACTGGCACAGTTCTGCTTTCCTTTCCACGCAATCGTTCTTTACGTCTATAACTGGAGTGGCTTCCTAATTATTGATAAACTGGGGCATAGACTAAAGCATTATTTTGAGTGGGAGTCACCAATGAGGCAGGACCAAGGCAGAGTTGATTAGGTGTTGTCCTTTCATGATGGCACTGGGGTCCCTCCACTCTGAAAGACAGGACTGGAATTTCTCAGATCTGGGCAGGGAAAAGCCACCCTGACAGGCACAGTCACACCTGCCCGATCCTGGCCACTTCCCAAGCTGACTGCTCTCCCCGTGCCTCCATGTGAGTCTTGAATGTCCCCGAAAGCTTTGTCTCCAGGGTGGCAGGGTTGAGGGGGCACCCTTTGAGAGGAGGAGCCTATTAGGAGGGCTTCGTGTCACTGGGACCCCACCCTGGAGGGAGGGCCTGGGACTCTGGCATTTTTCTCTTCTGCCCTTTGCTCCTGGGTGCACAGCGTTGCTCCTCCATGCACCCTGCTGTCTCATTGCAGTTCCTAAGCGCCAGGGCCATTTGATCATGGATCAGAATCATTAAAACCGTGATCCAAAATGAAGCTTTTCTGAGCTCTCTCAGGTGTTTGTTATAGTTGCAGAAAGCTGACTATAAGAGTAATCAGGTCCAAGTTCAATCACAAGGCCTGGCTCTCGAGGAAGAAAGACACCAGCATCACAGGCACTGTCAGGGCGAGTGTGTGCGTCCTTGTTACTCTCTGCCCCCACCACACACGGTGAAGGCTGGAAAACCAGAATTAAGTCTGATAAACTCAAAAAGATCTCCTCACAAAATAGAATGACTTTTATTATTAGTCTTAATTTTTGAGATATGCATATAATATTTCTGGAAGGAAAAACAAGAAAAGAGAAAAGTCATGGATTTGTTCCTAACCAAAAGAGGAAAGATTTTTGGGAAAGAAAACAGGAGGAGGGAGGTAACTGAAGGGTGCATTGGTTAGGGTCCTCTAGCAGAGCAAAATTGATAGACTAGGACTCGACGGGAGGACCTACTAAGTAGGCTTACAGAATCAGGGTCAGGAGAGACCACAGTGGCCATCTGCACACCGAAGAGCCAGAGGACCCAGAGCCGTTCAGTGCAAGAAGCTGGAAGCCTCAGGACACGAGGGACCAAGGACGCAGCCTCATGAATTCGGTAGGGTGCATGGCCAAGAGAAGGGAGGCTGAAATGGAATGGAGGCCGCTAACTAGGTGAGTTGGGGTGTGGACATTGCTCTGGATTGTCCTCTGTGTCCAGTGTAATCACAGGACTCTTACACTGGAAGAGGGGGACAGAGCGGTCAGGCCAGTGTGACTCCCTGTGAGAAACATGAGACTGGCTGTTACTGGCCGTGAAGAGAGATGAAGTCACAAATCAGTAAATGCAGAGCCTCCCCAGGGTGCACACCTGTAACCTCAGCACTCTAGGAAGCTGCGGCAGGAGACTCTCAAGTTCAAGCCCAGCTTGAGAAACTCAGAGTCTCAAAGTGACCCTGTCTCAAAATAAAAAATAACAAAGGGCTCGTGAGATAGCTCAGTGTACAAACAGCCTGGGTTCAATCCCCAGTACCACACACACACACACACACACACCTGCACACTGCAGGCAGCTCCCAGAACTACAAAAATGCCCCCCCCAGACTCTTCTCTGGAGCCATCAAAAGGGACACAACCCCACTGACTCTTTGATTTTAGCCCCCAAAACCAGTTTTGGAGTTTTGCCTTCCAGAGCTGTAAGCTAACAAACTTGTGTTGCTTTTAACCACAAAACCTGGAGAAGTTCCTTATTGCAGGAATACAGTCTAATGAACCATTCCCATATAGTTTTATCCTCAGTTCCTGTAAATCGGGGATTATTTAATACCCTCACTAGAGTAGAAAATGATACACTGCATCATGTTTCTGTTAGCATAAAAGTGCAGTTCTTGGCATCATCTTAGCAAATGGGTGTGGGGCTCTGAGTTCCAGCCCTTCATAGGTTGAAACTTTCATGAAGTGGTTGAAGAATGCAGCTAATATGCTTGCTTTGACTGTAATTAGGTGTCTTTAGCAAGAACTTGTAAGAAACAAATGTTTAGAGTCACACAAAGGAGTTCCTGAAAGGAGGGCAAAGAAAAAGAGCGTCCACAAATCAAGGCTATGAGTTGGAAAGCTGCCTGCTCTGGAAACCTAGTAATACATGAGACATAAACTAGAAAAGGCTGTAAGTGACAAAAAATAGAAACTTGGTTAAAAAAATAAAACTTGCTCTTGTTGCAAAGATGAGAGTAGGTGTAGTCATATTTCAGATGACCTTAAGAATGTGAATACCCTTAAGGCGAGAAAGAGTGAGAGAGTGTAGGTAAAGGGAGGGAGGGAAGAGAGAGAAGGGGGAAAACCTGATAGTATTTTAAGAAGAAAAGTAATAGCTATATGTATTAGAGATATATACAATTAAAAATTATAACAAGAAGCCAGTCAATCAAAAGCTTACAAAGTGAGGAAATTATATCACTGGAGAATCAAGCTGCCTGTGCTACAACAAAACAAAATAAAAATTTGGGTATCTGAAGTTTAGTAAACTTCAGCAGCCTTCCTCACCTGCAGGACGTCATTCACAAGAGTCTTGCAGCCCATGAGGAGGGCTCTTTGCTCAGGGTCTCCTTCAGATGAGGGCATGGAGGGTCATGGTCAGAGTGACTCTTCCTGAGAAGAGAAGCTGGGAGAACAAAGGACACAGGTGGCACTCCAGAGGCAGTGACCATGCTGGCCCTGGACCATCCCCATGCCCTGGCCTGGAGCCTTCCTACTAACTGCTCCACGGGAAATGACATTCCATGGACTTAGAACACAGTAAGTTATTATCCCCAATTTTTTTTCCTTATACAGGTGGGTGTTTTCACTGTGATTTCTGTCCCTGCTGTGTCAATGTTTTCATGGACTTTGGGTCACAGGACACCAGTCCATGTAGAGCGGTGTTTGGAGCTGGTAGAGAAGACTGGAATCGCTTGGTTGGTCTAGAATCTAAGCTCTGTCCCTGGCTGTCTCCAGGAAGAGCAGGAGAGTTCTTCCACAGGGAAGAAGCCAGACACAGGTGTCCGGAGACCCGTGGGTAGATGGCGAGACTGGCTCGATGTTTGCCAAACACATAGACTCTGTCATTTGATCAGTCAGATTACACATCCCAGCCTCTTTTGCAGTTAGGCATGGCATAGACCAGTATTGGCTGGTGGAAACGAGAAGTAATGTTGTCATCATCTCCATGTATCTTTCTTCTTGTATGATTTGATGTTGCTGAAAACGGAAATCTTGCATGACACACGTGGAAGATGGCAAATTCACAGGATAGAAATGAATTGGATTTTGTAGTTACCAGATAGAAGGTCAAGTGCTAAGAAGAGCTCTACTAAATCCATGATGAATAAAAAATAAACTGTGATGCTGTATGGCTAAGCCACTGAAACGTTGGTATTTTTTTAATCAGCTATCATTACTTAAATATATACATCAACATTGTGGTAAGAACTTCTTTTTATCTGAAGCCTTCTCTTGCAATCTCATTATAGATTATTATTTTTTCTGTGTTTCAATATTTGATTTATTTTAGTCAAATAAGTTGTTCCATAATGAATTAAATTTACATGTTTGGTAACATGACTTAGCAACTGAAGTATTTTCTTTATAATGTTTTGGCAGCATCTTAATACTCAGGTTTTAAATATCTTGGTAACCATGCTGAATTTGTCATACCATGAGCAAAGGATTTCCGGAAAAATTTCAGGAAAAAATTAAGGCTCGTTTTTAATTGAGGTGGTTTGAAGTAATGCTGTGTAATATTTGTTGTAAATAGTACATAGATTGTGTTTACTAAATTTGTGGAATTTACTACCATTCTCTACACACAGTTTTGTTTCGGATCACTCAACATAGATAAGTTCAGATGTTGTGGAGGTCACCAGTTCCACAGTGCGGCACTGTCACACACGGTGGTGGGAAGACGCTGCTTTTACGTTTCCAAATTGCTTCTTCCTGTTACAGGTCCCCTCCCTCGCTGCGCAGAGCCGGGGTGTTGGGGAGAGATTACTGGTGAATAAATGCAGAATTTCTCACAAGGTCTGAGCCTGCAGAAGCAACCTCAGGAGGAGCGTGGAGGCCATGGTTTGAACTGCACAGCTGATGTACATCAACACTCCCGTCGCTGGCACCGTGGGATGCTCCCCTGCACAACGCGCAGAGGGAGGTAGCAGGTCTCCAGAGAGAGCGGCGGCATGCGAATGCCTCGCAGAGCCTCTGGGTGTTGCAGTTCCTCAGTGCAGAAGATGAGACCAGGGAGGAGAGTCAGTAGACAGCTGTGACTGCCTTGTACCGGCCTCGGTTAGGGGGACCCAGCCTCATACGCGACCACGGGCTTTACCACTGGCTTATCTTCGTGCTCCCCCCAGCAGAGGTGGAAACAGAGGTACCCGAGGAGACTGAGGCCGAGTTTTTGGAGGTCTGGCTTCAGTTGAATGACCCCCAACTTTAAGCTAATCTTCAAAGACAAAGGAGGTGTTTCTGTTTGTTTGCAGTGTTTCAGGAAATCTATCAAATTAATGGCTGTCCATGGACAGGAAGGAATAGATATTCCAAGGACCACACCTAAAAAGGAGTAGAATCTCTGCAAAAAATTGTTTGGAAAAAATTATCAAATAGCAACTGAAACTCTCAAAACCAACAAAGAAACTCTGTGAAAGAGGTGTAATCTAAACTCCAGAGTTATCCCCCATAATATTTAAAGTGTCCAGGTTTCAACAATAATTCAGTAGCAGTTTACCAAGCATACAAAGAAATGGAAGAGTGTGGCTCATTAGAAACAACAAAAGATAGACTGGTAGAAATTAACTGTTAAATAGGTTCAAATAGCTATAGGAAGTATTACAGACAAGGAAACCACATAGAGAATATCACTACATATATAGAACTAATTAGAAATTCTGCAACTGAATTTTCATAGCATATTTAAGCAGGAAAAAAGAACCAGTGAAATTTGAAATTAGAATAATAGAAACTAATCAGTCTGAAGAACAGAAATAAAAAAAGAGGAAAATTATCAGAAACTAAGACACTCATGGTAAATCACAAGGGGATCAACACACCAGTTATGAGAAACTCAGAAGAAGGAAGAAAAAGGAAGAAAGATTACAATGTATTTTGGCTACAAATACTAGCCAAGAATTTCCTCATTTGGGTGAGAATAAGTGAACTACTCATTCAAGAATCTCAGTAAGCTCTAAGTAGGATAAACTCAGAATAAAATCAAATTGTCAAAAACAAAGATAAAGAGATAATCCTGAAAGAATTAAGGAAGAAATAATTTATATTGCATTGGGGATAAATTTCTATCAATGACAATGGATATGAATAAATGTATGAGGTTAATTGTAATCCTCATGTTAGTCAAAATTAAACATTTTTAAATGGAGAGGAATTCAAAAAAGAAGGGGATTCAAAACAATAGGTAAAATCAAACACAAAACAGGATAATATTGGAAAAGAAGAAGTAAAAGTATCTTATCTCAGGAACATTGCTAAAGGCAATAAAATCAATAAAAGTACAGAATGAAAAATCTGCAACCCAAACCAGTTTGTCTTTCTAAACACTAGAAATTAATCTTTCATAAAAGAAATTAAAACAACAAATTCCACTTTCCATAATATGAAAAAAAGTAAAATATCTAGGCATAGAATAAATTGAACCACAAAGATGAAAAATTTGCATGCTGAAAATTACAAAATAAAGTAAATTTTAAAAAGGTCCATAAATGAAGCTCAGTGTTAAAGCACCCCTGGCTGCAATGCCCAGTACCACAAAAAAAAAAAAAAAAAAGAGAAAAGCACTGAAAAAATGAAACAGGATGAGGAGGGACATTCCAGTTTCATGTTCAAGTTCATAAATCAGAAGACAGATTTTTGGATGGCCATATTACATGCCTCCTTTCTCTTAACATCTATTGATCCAATATAATCTCCATCAAAATTACTATGTAATTGTTTGCAGAAATATAAAACCAATTCCCCAATTCATGAGGCCCAAATACCGCAATGGTGTTGACAACGAATCACGCTTTTGGAGGACGCGCATTTCCTGATGTCAAAACTTGAAGTTATAGCCATGAGAACCTTGTGCATACTGTAGATACGGGGTTTTATTTAGGGAAGATGAAAATGTGTTGGAATTAAGAAAACAAAATAAAACAAAACGAAAAAAAACCAGTAAGTTGTATAACAATGTAGGTACCATAGAATTTTCACTTAAAATGATTAATTTATGCTATATTATGTGGATTTGTCTCAATAAAAGGTCGTCCAGTTGTTTGTTTGTGATTGTGTGCATTAAGAGCATCTTGTACTGCTAAAAGGATAAAATATATCAAATTCTTGGGAAAAAGTAAAGAAAATAACCAAACTATTAGACTAAGTAATTTTTAAAATAGAAGTAATTATTAAAATATTGTAAATAATGAAAAATAGATATCAAAAGAAAGACATTTAAAACATGAATGTATTTGTTTTTGCAAAACTACCTGAAGGAATTAGAAAACTGAGAAGATAAGTTTTCCTAAACGGCATGCAGGGCAACGTATCTTGGTCAGTCTGAAGCCAGTATATACAGAAAACTTAACAGCGAGAGTCATCACACTGAAAATCTGGAGATAAACATGAGAAAAACAATATTTTTCATTTGTGGTAAAGAAACCCAAGAGGTTGCTGGAGAAAAACCTTGTATGGCTGACTCTGTTTCTGATACCTGGGTGCCCTTCTCTACATGCACATGTAAATTTTTCATTACAGTGTTAGGCTTTCATTGACTTTTGTGTTCAGCACCACTTGTACTTGTAATAAAGCTTGATCGTCAGAGTAGAATTCTTGGCATTTACGTTCCTAGGTTTTACTTGTGGTTGTAAGAGATGTCTGGTGTTGGGAAGCTTTAATATTGTGGAACTCAAGCAGTAGAGTGGCTACAATTGAATATGGGTTTATTAAAGGTCCTTGGAATCCTAGAGTATCCTTACCCTAAGTGCAAATATCTTTCTATGGGGGAGACAAGTAAAATAACTTCAAGTTGTAGAATTTATGTTGATGAGAAAGATGATCTATTAAAGAAATCAGAAAGGGTTTGCAATTAACATTTTGGAAATAATGTCATATCATAATTCTTATCTTTACAAGGGAAACCAGCTCTGTTCATTCTACCTCAGGCCTGAAATGTCAAGATTTGAATTCAGGGCCTAAGAGAGCTGATACTGCCCCTGTTCACAACACAGACTGTATTCAAAACAACTACCAATGAACTTCCTATGAATACAAATGAAATAGGTAAAATTGATATTCAGATCTCCAGTACCTGCAATGACAAAGCATCAAGCCCGTCATCTATCAAGGTAGTTCATCCAAGAGACAAAACCAGCTGCATAATTTGCAGGACCTAATACAAGACAAAACTGAAATCCCTTCTGCTAAAGTATTAATGATTTCCAGACAGTGACAATGGAGCATTATTCAAAGGTGACCCCTTAGAAGGGCAAAGTAGCACATATCCCACACTTATGAAGCTGGCTGGCCAGATGAGGAAAGAGTGGGGTTTGATCAAGCTTTTATTTAATCACTTTCCAGTCTCCAATTCATCTATCACTAATACACGGATGAAGGAAATAACTGAAGTTCTACACTTATGAAACTTACATTGTGCGAAAAATAAAACAGAAACAAATTTAAAAATATAAAATATGTTGGTGGTGAAAAGAAAATTAAATAGTGAGAAGAGACAGAGAATAATAGACCTGGTTGTATTTGGGAGATGATATTTGATAAAATCCTTCTCATGAGGGACATTTGGGACAAGATAAGTGAAGCAAGACGGTGATCTGTGGGCAAAGAAGCCAGGTTGTGGGGAAGCAAGCCCAACTTTTATGGGTTGTGAGTTGTTCATTTTCTTATTCGAGATCCTTAAAGAGATCCAGGAAAGTGTGCATGTTAATTGGGGAATATTGGATACATGAATATTTCCATACATGAATACATTGTACAATGTTCAAATCAAGGAAGACATCTTTCTCCTCAAACTATGATCCCCTCTTTTGGTAAAAATATTCAAAAGCCTTTCTTCTTGCTTTAATGTACCTAAAAATAATTTTTAAAAAAATTAAACACTCACCATATTTTCAGTCATGCCCCATGTGTGTCACATTTTCTTGAGCCATTCATCAGAAGAGGGATACTATGGTTCTTTCCATTTCTTGGTTATTTCAAATAGGGCTGCAATAAACATGGGAATCCAGATGTAACTTCAACAAACTGATTTATTTCCTTCAGCTCTATGCCCATTACTAGGATTGCTAGATCATGTAGTACTTACATTTTACATTTTTTTGAGGAACTTCCATACTGTTTTCCACAATAGCTGTACTACATTACATTTCTACCAATAATGTTCAAGGGTTGTTAGGCCAATACCATGCTGTTTTCATTACTATAGCTTTGGAGTATATTTTGAAGTTGGCGAGCATACTGTGTTCTGAATTGTTGTCTTGGCTCCGATGTCTTTGACTATTCAGGCTTTTTGTATTTCCATACAAAGTTTAGGATTAATTTTTCTTGCTTTGTGAAGAATATCATTGGCATTTTGATAGTGATTGCCTTTTTCTGTAGATTGCTTTGGGTAATACGGATTTTTAACAATACTGCTTCTTCCAAGCTGTGAGCATGGGAATATTTTCACTTCTTTGGGTGCTCTTCTATTTCTTTCATTAACATTTTATAGTTTTCATCATAGAGATCTTTCCTTCCTGTGGTTATTTTACTTCTAGGTATTTTATTTATTTACTTTTGTAGGTATTGGAAATGAGATTGTTTCCTCAGTTTCTTTTTCATATAATTCACTATTAGGCTATAGCATGCTACTGACTGTTTGTAGCTTGATTTGTGTCCTGAAACTTTGTTGAATTTGTTGGTTTTAACAGTTTGGGTGAAGTTCTTGGGGTTTTCTAAGTGCTATTACCATGTTCTATGCAAACAGTGACAATTTGGCTCTTCCTTTCCATTTTGATACTCTTTATTTCCTTCTCTTGCCTAATTGCTCTGACTAGGCCTTCTAGTATTACACTGAATTAAATGGTGAAAATATCAACTTGTTTTAGATCTTAGATTCTCAACTTGTCTTCGTTTAGTGTGGTGTTAGTTTTCCTCACGGCAGGCAGGAGAGAGAGAGAGATAAAGAGAGAGAGACAGAGAAAGAGAGAGAGAGGAGAAAACACCAGGTTCACGATTTCTACTTCAAGGGTGTCTCAGTCACGTCTCCATTTCCCGTTGCTGGGCCACAGTTCCAAACTTAAAAGAGCAGTTTATGTTGGCGCGAGGTTTCAGTCCATGGTCGGCGGTTCAAAGACAGAAGCAGGTTAGCAGAGTTGAATGGTGTGGGTGGTGCTCACCCCATGGTGATCAGGAAGCAGAGAGAGAAGGGAGGAGCTGGGGAGAGAGACGCACCCTCCCAGGTCACACCTGGTGACCACCTCCAGCCAGGCCCCCTCCTAACAGTGCAGTCAGCTCTGAACTCATCCATGGATGAATCCACACATGAGCACCCAATCATTTTGGGGGGTGTTGGAGATCTAAACCGTAACAAAGGCTATGACCACAGTGACCTAAGAATCTTCCACTGGGCCCCGGCTGTGCCTCTTAAAGGCTCCCTTGTCTATCAATAGTGTCATTAGCCTGCAAGAGAACACCTAATATCCAAACCAGGGCACTGGTTCTTAGACCTAAGATGAATGAGCACAATCAGCAGAAGAAAATTCCCAGTAAAAAAAGAGAGGAAGACAAAAAGAGTGAGGTCTCATTGGCCAGGGATGCGCACAGGTCAGCTAGGAGACGGAATGGCTGTGTCAGCACCTGCTGGCAGGGGAGATGCTCCCAGGACTGAGAATCTCCATTCTGCCTTGCAATGTGGATGATGAAGGTAACCTTGCTAGATGCCTCAGATTTAGGCAGTGAAGGAAAAGAAGCAGACATTCCATTTAGAATCCATAAATGCAGTTTAGAATGAGCAGAGTATAGCTTGTGTAGATTTATTGTGCTTGATCTCGAAGACAATACTGGAACAAATTAACAATGGAAGGTAAGTAGCCAACTGGAAGAATTATTGTGATGGCCTGATTTCTAATGCATATGCATTTCAATCATGCTAGATATCATGTGTTTCATACAATGTACCAGAAAGAAGTGACATTACCCCACATGCCTGAGGTGATGGGGCTATCGTTGATACAGTAGACAAGATTCACATCATTGTAGCTTTGACATTCAAGCCCAGGGTCATCAGAGCGCATGATCACATTATAATAGCAGCATTTTTTTGTTAGAATCATATCTTCATGATTTGCCTCTACCCCAAATCAGTCACATAAACACCTTTGAATTTGGAATATTCAAGTAAAGATTAAGAAACTGGAACTGAGAAAAGTACTGAAGGCTGTGACAGTTGATTGTGTCAACGTGAGTAAGAGAAGCTTAAGTAAATTGGCTCAGCAATTCCACACTCTTGGGCTCCTCGTGGCCTGGATGGTGGAAAGGGGAAACGAGGAAGGACAGAGCTGCTTCTGTTCTTCAGAGGAGCTCCAGTCTTCGCCTTCACATTGGACGTCATCTCCTGGCTTCCAGTGCCGACTCTTCAGCTTCCAGCGTAGATATATCGGCCTCCTGATACGGACTTGCAGGGGCCACTGCGGTGAGCTCCGGACTTTCGGCTGGCTCTTTCAGTCTCCAGTGTGCAGTGAGACCCTCTGTACCCTTCCACATCCAACTCTGTGGGTGGCCACTGTAAATTCTTATATATATTTGTATATCTTGTATCATATCTGTTTCTCTAGCAAACTCTGACTGATACAAAGGCCTGGTGGGCAGACATGGATAAAAATAAATGTTCAATGTAATCCTGGAGAAATAACAGAGGCTGAAATTGAATTATAAAGTTCTCCACCTTTATCACCAAAGGAGAAGCCACCGTGATGGAGCGAGCCAGAAGCCAGACAGCAGGTCACCCTCTTGGGATAGGGTAAATGTGATCCAGAATAAAGAGTCTGAGTAGGTTGTAACCTTAAAACCAACCACACATGGGAGGGTTCAATGGATTCTTCTGTCTTTGGAAGTAATCGTGGATGTGAAAAATGGAAGTGGGAGGTCAAGATGCCTGTTCACCTAGAGAAAGTGCTCACTTTTATAGCCTGGGCTGGATACTAATGTAGTATAGTTCTAGTGGCTCTAAAATGTTTCTGAAGCTTGCTAGGTGCAGTGTATTAGTGACTGACATCACTGGGTTATGTTTTACTTTTCTTGTTGCTGAGACAAAATACCCGATGCTCAAAGTTAAAGTAGCAAAGGTGCATTTAGCTCACAGTTTGTAGAGGTTTCAGTCCATAATTGGCTGCCTCCAAGGCAGGGTGGCATTGCAAAGGGGCATGACAGAGGAGAAACTGTCCATAGCAGGCAGAAGACAGCAAAAGCAACAAGGGTTGACCATAGCTGTTTCTATTCCTTATATTTTATTCAGGCTACTTAGGGCAAGTAGTACTCACACCCTTAAACCTAGTGCCCTTGATCCTAGCACTGCACCATGAATCAATCCCAGCCCCGCACACTCTAGATCCAGCCACCTCTGAAAAAGCCCCACCTATGATCACCTGAGGCTTTGGGTGACATCTAGGCAGAAGGCATAACAGATTATTGGAAAATTTTTACTAGCCTGTTCCTGGGCCAGGCATCTCCTACAATCCAAGCTACACATGTGTCAGGAAATAAGAAACCAGAACAAAATCATAAGTGGTTTCTGAGAATGTGCTAGGATTCTAACTTTCCAATCTCCATAGCAAGAGCTACATAACTATGTTTGAAATGAGCTCCCTCCACTTCAGTCACAGGGAAAAACAGAGAAGACAAAATAAAAGCCTCAGAATAATCTCATGGTTCTTGGAGTGGAGGTGCAGTTCATTGGAAGTAATTAGAAAAACTTGACTTAATTTTGGAAGGTTTTAAAAGTCTACCTATAAAAATATCTCTTAGGTACTGTACATTTCTAATTCCACATACGAATACTGCTATTGCAAGATTTTTGTTTAGTGGTCAAGCAGTCACCGCCCTGTGCACCTGAGTCTACTAGGTTTTGTTTGAAATGAGGGTGACCTTGGGCCCGCGGGGACCCTTCAGTCCCCCACACTATTGTTCTGCTGACTTCTCTCCGCCCACTCCATCTCTGAAGGCTCGCTCCTTTCTGTTCCCTTGCACGGTGCCGTTGGAACCCTGTTACTGTAAACAGCTTGTTCAGAGTCACTGACTCTTAAGAGCATCCATGCTGGGAGCAATTCAGCCCGGGCAAGCAAGAGGAGGAGGAGACACGATTGTGGGTGCTCCTCAACCAGCCCCGGCAGCCCCTCCACTTGTCCTCCTGCACTTGCTGAACACCCAGCACTCACGCAGCCTGTGCTCCTACAACTGCCAAGGAGGGAGAAGATGGGGGAGGCATCGCTCTCTTTACTACTTTTTCTTTGTGAAAGTATAATCCCTCCCCACACCCCAATGCACTTCATTCCTGAGGTCTCAGGATGGTACCTGATGGGTGTGTTCTCCCAATAATCATGCAGACTCTTCATGACATTAATATTGTCCTACCTCCCTTACACCTTTACCAGCTGGAGTAAAATGTGTGTGTTCATGGGGTTCGTGTCATCCACACACCCTCTCTACTAATTCATGGCTTCCCCTCTTTGCTGGCCATGTTGTCACCTAAGGTCCTTTTTATTAACGCTGAGTCTCCAATGACTGCTTGTTACCTCAGCCCTGAAAGTGAAGTCACCCTGCACTCAGACTTGGGGCAGGGCAGGGCAGAGAAAGGCGCTCTCCTGCTTGTCTGGAGCTGGATTGTGTCACACAGCTGGATTTGTGGTGGGAACTAACCTGGAGCCAAAAGCATTAACAATCATTTAACTCACTCCTCGCAGTCCACTGTCCTTTCTAAGTTTGCCTCCTTATTCTCAGACTTTTCTTCAGCTTCCTGAGACTTTGAGACATTTGGCTTTCACGTTTCTCCCAGTCTTTCAGTTCTGTCTGAACTTCGTTTCTTGCTCTGAAATATGGACTTCAAGGTGACCCTCCAATAAAGTGAGAGATCCGCAAGGCTGGCCAGGAAGAAATCCACTTAGGAAGTGTGAGGAGCCGAGCGGCAGTGCGGGCGACACACAACCCTCCGGAGTGGGCCTGAGCCAGGGCTGAGAGAGTCACCTGCACAAAGCGTTTATGTGTTTTCCAAACCCAGAGCAGAATCCATGCTATGCTGAAAACATCGTTTTCGCTTCTACTGAAGAGAGTCTGTGTGTTGTTTTCATCATCGACTCACCCTACCTGCTAGACAGGCCCTGGCCCACAGCACTCTGTAAATAAACGCATGTTAATGAGTGGATGGATAAGGAATGGATGCGTATATTTTCTTAAAGAGTGAGACAAGCAATGGGGTCAGGCGCTGTGCTCATACCATCGATCTTTTAATGCAGTGGTTCACATGAGCACCGCTTTCTGCTGCGTCCTTCAATAACAGCGATTCCACCCCCAGGGAGTTCGCTGCTCCTACGATAGGTGCTGAAGCAGGAAATGAATTAGAAGAGCCGCTCCACTGGGCAGAACTAGGACCAGCGAATGGAAAATGTAGGAAGGAAAATTTCAATTTAGAATAGAGAAGAGCTTTCTAGCCAGGGTAACTCTTCTTTTTCTTTTTTAATGCGGAGAGAAAATAGTCAGATTAGATGGCAGAGAATCAAATACTTTAGTTTTCCTCCTAATTAGCTATTGCATCTTTAGCAATAGAGATATTTCCTCTGAACACTTTTACTTCCAGGAAGTTGTCCCTAAAGCCGCAGTGGTGCTTACATGCTGGTGAAAGAGGTTGACCAGTGGCCCCAAACTGGGAGCTCAGCTCAGGGCAAACCTAAAGTCAGCAGAGAATGTAAGACTCATTTAGATCCACCTTTAAATTATTTCTTGCCCAGCTTCTCATTTGGAATTGATTCTGTCATATCTATAAACTTAGTAGAATGTAACTAATGAATACTTAAGAAATAGGACAGAGTCTAAAGAGCATTTACAAGGACACAGAGAGATGCACTCCTCCACCTTCTTCAGTTTGACTGCAGGTTTGGAGGGAGCCATAGGAAGAACACCCAGAATGGGCTTTGATGGCTTTGGAAGTGAAATTAAAATACTCAGTTCATCCAACAAAATGTTCCACGTGCGTGGGGGTGTGCAGTGAATTTCAAAGGGCTCACGGAAGACAACTGGCAAAGATGAGAAAGAGGTGAATTCTTTCCATGTCTTGATGGGATCTGTTCAGTAAAGCATGCAGGTCTCACTTACTAGCAAGGCGATGCTCAGGTTGGAAGAGATCTTACACCACCTACTCTGCATTTTATAAACATCATTTTCAGGCATCAAAAGTTGAAACACATTCCTCAAGTTTCCCTGACAGTTATCTGGAACTTGGGTCATTGACGTATATGTGCAACGATTTCACACTATTTCTGTAACAAGGCTGCTGAATCAACTTCTGCTTCTGGGGTTGATGTTTGGATGAATTGGTTTGTCTTGGACAAATTTCCTTAAAATATTCAAAATAGTGACATTATTATTTAGAGCATCAGAGAACTATTGCACATGTTGGACATCCCCTCTTTTAAATTCATGCTTCTTATAACTCTTTGATCCTGAAGATTGAAACAAACAAAGAAATGTTTCTTTATATAAGAACAGTAAAACACCCCAACAAATTGAAATTCTAATGCCTACATCTGGAGCCCTTTCACAGGAGAGGAATGTGTGGTAGCTAATACCTCCTATAAGTTTATCATTGCCACATCCCATGACTATCCTCTGAGGCTATCAGCAAAATGCTGATCCTTTGAAATGTATTTAAGCTCCCTAAGTGTGCAGAAAATGTTGTTGGATGAATCGAGTGCTTTATCTCACTTAATTTGCATGGCGAGATGATGAGCTAGGTGTTACTACCCCCATATTCCATGTGAAGTAACCAAGTATAATGGTTCCTTTTCTGTTGCTATAACAGAAAACCTGACTCCAGATAGTCTGTAAAGAATAGAGGTCTTCTTAGCTCAGTTTTGGAGGATGAAAGTCAAAGGTCTGGGCTCTGTGAAGGATTCTTGGAAGATGGTGGTACCACGGCACAAAAGTAGAAGAGATCACAAAACCGAGGTGCCTTGAGAACAACGAGAATGTATTCAGAGCATGGGCCCCTCAATGCCTAATGTCTCCCACTGGGACCCAGCTCTTAACCATCCTATCTCCTCTTCACCAACCAATGCACTGTGGACCCAGCCCCCAATATAGGAACCTTTGGGGGACTCCCTCAAACCACAGTGGCCAACCTACTGCCACACACAGCCTGGTGCAAGGATGTCAGACACATCTGGTGCCAGGCACCGTTCTCTGCCAGGACATTTTAGTGCTCATTTTTGGTATTTTCTCCAGAGTTGTGGGAGTTCCCCCTAGGATGCCTCCCCACCACCCTTCCATGGTCCCAGTGCCCTGGCTGGGAGGGGTTCTACAGTTGCATTTGCTTCTAACTTCAGATTGGGGATTCAGCCACATTCTAAATGGGTTGGGGGGGGCCCATTGCAAGCAGCTCTGCTTCAATATCCAGTTTTTATTTCTGTGCAGAAATAACCAGTTGCTGGGGACTAAGTATTCCACTTTACACACTCCAAGGGAGCCGTGCTGAGGGGAGGTGGAAGAGCAAGCACCCCAGAGCCTGAGGTGTGGTGACCTCTGTGGTGGGGTGACCCCCTAAGGGGGGGTCACCTTAGCTTCCGCCTGTCCTTTTCCTCCTCTCTTCTTCCCTTGCTCTTCACTTCTTTTCTGGTCTACTTTGGACCTGCTCCCTTTCCCACTCTCTCAGTTTCCCTGAAATCACCTTCCCTTTCAGGGGTACTATAGTCCCCATCCTACCCCAGCAGGAGTCCTTGGAGGAGGGCTGGAATCCACGCAGGATCCTGCCCAAATGATCAATATCTTTAGCACCCCGCTTCCTGCTGCAGGCTCAAATCTGCATGTTAAGTGTGGCTTGAACTTTTCCCCCTCTTTCAAAGATGTTGTTTCTTCCAAATACTCATAAACACTTTCGAACCACTTGCAGTATGTTTTGATTTCCCAGCTGTTCCTTCCTGGCACTTCTATAAGGGTCCAGCCATCTGCTTGCCAAGTTGAGAAAGGAGTGTAGAGAAGATGCTTTTCCTTTAGCACCACACAGGCTTTGACCTCTGCGTCTAACCTTGCCCTCAAGTCTTGCCACGGCAGGGGGCAGAACATGTCTTTAATGCATCTTCCTCGAAATGGCAAAATATAAGGTAACCAGTTTCCCCATGAAAAACAACAAATAAACCACTTTCACTGAACAGGAGATGTAGAGAAATGAGGGAAGAATTGAACAGTTGTGAAGCTTGGAGGTAAAAAGAGCAAGCTAGAAGCTATAGTCTCGACCCCCAGATTTGGCACTGTTGCCTCAGCCTGTGGGTCTGGGATTGAGAGTATGGGGAAGGGCGAGTGAACAGATTTGTGAGACCTCAGAGCTCTTTTGATGCCCCTGAAAGCTCTGATGGGAGGACCGTGCACCTCGAAGCCCTAGATTTAAATCACAAATTCTTTGGGGATTTACTGTCTCTGTGTCATTGTTTACTTTGTCTGCGATTTAGCAACAGCAATGTTTACAGTAGACTTTCGCTGTGTGAATTTGGGCAGATAGTAATGGTGTGAGGATATGAGAGATTCTGTGTGGTCATGGGATCTGGAAAGTGAAGTTCCATCTCGAGGAGGACGTTCACAGGTTTCCATGTCACGAAGTACTCAAATGTGTTTCACACAGATGTCACTGCAGATCTTCCGCATCGAGGAATGCAGGGCCTCTTGGGAAGCAGTGAGCCCCCTCTTCCATCACCACTCAAAGATGTGCCTGTGTACTCAGGGTGTCAGCATGAGTGGGTGCGGGGATCAGCTTTCTGTGAAACACAGCCTGCAAAGGACAGCAAATATCTACTCCACCTGGGTTTCTCTGTCCTTAGACCTGGGCCCTCTGGGTCCAGGTCCTCCCTTCATTCTTGAACCCTTCCACGAGGAGGACACTGCACCAGGTTAAGGGGACAACTACTCTTCCCTTTCTGTGCCTTGTCTTTGGAAGCGGGGGTCTCAGAGTTTCCTGCCTGACCGAGCTCTTCTGGGGGCCCTGTCTCGTGTGATGGGTGCAAACACTAACATGCTTAGAGGTGGCTATGTAGATGGTCTAAGTACCAATGCTTCACCCCATAATGAGCAGAACAAAGCCAAGGTGAAAATGAAAGGCCCATGTTGGGGGTTTCTACTTGGTTGTACTTCAGAACTTACAGAGGATGGCTGAGGTCACATGGACCAAGCCACTGCCATGCCCAAGTGTGCCATTTTCCTAACAAAAAACACATTTTCCTGCCTTCCCTTTTGATCTAGATTGTTCCCCAAAGCTGTGTGTGTGTGGAGATGGGGCTTTAGGAAGCTAATTGGATCATGGGGCACTAAACTCATCAGTGCATTTGTCTCTTCCTTTCTCTCTCTGCTACCAGGACACAGTGATGGGAGCAGCTTTCTTCCGCCAGGCCTTTCCATCATGACATTCATGCCTTGGAGGCAGCTGATTGTGGACTAAAACTGTGAGCCAAAATAAACTTCTCCTCCTTTAATTTGTGGATGTCAGGTATTTTGTTCCAGCAACAAGAAAGTGACTAAAACAGATCTAGTCCATTCACTTCATGGAAGCCAAGGTGGTTTTGCAAAAGAAAAATCAAATCAAGCCATCATTCCTTGGAATCCTTCAGCTTGCCCCATGTGGTAAGAAGCATTTCTGCACTCCTGACCACATCTGCCTGGCCCTGTGTGACCACCTCCTGTCCACCTGCGTCACTGCATTCTTGTGACAATTTGAGCTTTGTCCCTGGATGCAGTTTCTGTGCTGTCTTCTGCCTAATGTTGCACGAATCCCAGTTCCTTCCCAAGTCTTCACATCTGCCATCCTGTGCTCTGGGCCCGTCTCTTTGGGTACAGTTTGAGTCCAATCTTTGAGATGACTTCTCAGATAAACCTTCTTTTCTCCCTCCAAAGCTTCCTTATTCTCTCTTCTTACCATTATGTGCTCCATGGAGCATTCTAGTGAATTCCGGGGCTCATGGGGGAGGCTGCAGTAGAAAGCAAGAGCCAAGTCACTAGGGGCTCAGAGGCAGGACTGTGGCCCACTGTGCCCCGAGGCGAAGGTCAAGGGCACAGCAGGTTCTGGTGCAGAAAGCTGTGGAGAGAAAGGCTGCATGAGTGAACTCCCATGGAAGCTTGGAGCTGCCCCGTGGGGAAGTCAATGTGGGCAGCAGCAGGTGACATGAGGAGAGAGGCTACCAGCGGAGCGAGGGTTGTGTTACTGTACCATTTTACGCAACACAAAGCATTTTCCAAGCCTTCTGCTTCTGGTGCAGTCCCCTGATGGCACCTATGAGTAAAGTTTACCTCCTCAGGGATATTCGTACAGGCTATGAAGTAAATGTGTAAATATTTAGTAATGCCTGAAGATGAGATTCTGGAGAAATTTTGCGGTTAGTGGGACTCTGAGGGGGAGGACGGGTGTTGAGTATTAATGAGCAGGGGCTATGTTTTGATGCTCATGCAAACGAAGCTTGGAATATGCTGACTGCTTCTATGAATGGTGCTCTAAGGAAGTCTTGCCACGGCGTGCTTTTAAGTAGAATAACCATTTACAGCTACTGGGTCTACTCATTCTGCACACCGAGTTACTCCTATTATTTGGAGGAGAGATCCACACTCCCTGGTAAGGTTAGGGATGTTTCGTTTCTGCATGCTTGAAATGTTTTCAATAACTTCAGGTTCTTTGGGGCTCCAGGGAAGAGTCCTATGCAAGCCCCACAATGCGCACAACCAGTTTATACACTGAGAAGATCCATCCCCCAGAGCTCCCACATTGGGGGCTCTAAGGCTACCGAGCAGATTGACCTTCATATGATCCCTGCCTGCAGATTCAACAGGTATCATTCCAGACCTAGACGCCTAGCGGTCTGAGCCAGATTTCATCAGGACCCAACTAAAGCATGAGTGTGAAGAACGGGAAGCCTTTCTTGGAGGGCAGGGCTTCCTGGGTTTGCACAATGGATCCTCCAACTCCGTGGAAGGGTGACGCAGGATGCGAGTCTCCTCCAGGGGACACAGGATGGCCAGATGCTTCTAAACTTGTCTTAATGCAGAGAATATTCAGACTGGTTTCCTAAACATCTGGAACCCCCTTAGTTCCTGATGCTACACATCATAATTAGGATGAAGAGTTCAAGGGTAGATAGCATGGGCTCTGCGCCTCAAGAAAAACCCTTAGTGGATCTTATTCAAGGACTGCCAATAAGTCCACTTGACTACTGCTCTGGGAACATAGTGGGATTCAGCCAGCAGTGCTTTCCTCTCTTAGTTCTTTTTTTTTTTTTTTTTTTTTTTTTTGGACTAGAAGGAAGAAACTGAATTCATGCATGTAAAAATACAAAGACAAAAGAAGATTCCACCCAGAACTTCTATCTGCATGTTACCAACTGACTTATTTATTATATCACAATGCAATTGCTTTTATTCCAGCTTAACTATGGACTACAAGAGTTGGAGTAATTGCTTTGTCATCAGTAATTCATTTTCATTCTTGGGTGCTTAGAGTTTGTGCTAAAGTAGAACAGTTACACACACTGAAACCACGCTTTATAAGATTAATTCCATACATTCTAAAATTCAGCAGGCGAAATCATGCACTACTGAATTCCTGCAGCACTTGAATGCTATTTAAAGGGAAAAGAGGAAAATAAATCAGAGAGCATTACCCTTGATTTCAAAGACATCTGAAAAGGCTCTGCATGTGTGGCATTCTCTAAGCCAGCAAATGACAGACGTTGCCTTGGAGGGATAAAAGTGGAGAGAGCCCAGGTGCCAGCCTCGGACTCCAAAGAAGTACTTTCAAGTGAATTCATCTTCACCAAAGGATAGTCCAGGACTGTAATGTGTCTTTATTTCCAGCTAAAAAGATTGATTGTTTAATTTAATCCCTTGAGATAATTATTCCCCATCACTCTTGACTTATTTTTCTCTTATCAAACCAAATCTCCATAAGCTTTGCAGAAATTTTATACTGACAATAAGTTCCACAATGGCACACTGTATGCCTGTGGCATTAATAATCTGACAGCAAAAGACAGGAGCCAATTAGCACCTGTAATGAATTGGTTTACTGTGTGTGATAAATAGGGGATTGAAACTCGAATATCCAACACAAGACATTTGAAATCACATCCTTTCCTTCTTCAAGAAAAATGAACTGTCATAATGCAATGTTTATTATTGGGTAATTAGTTAATTATCTAGGTGAGCTAAAGGCCTCATTCATTGCACTGATGCATGATTAAGATACGGATTGTGAAGGCGAGAGTTTCCATCCAGCATTGATACACCTCCGAAGTTTAGGCCATTGTGTCTGGAGTGCTGGTTGGGTGAGATTGAACTCAATTGTGCAGACTTTCCAGGTCCAATCTCTCTTGTTTCAGGGTTTTTATTCTGAATCTTCCTTGGCTCAGCTCCAGGCCTGCTATGGGGCAGTACTTGGGGCTGAGTTTGTCCTAGGCAGTAGTGCTTCACAGCAGCTATCCTCTAGAAGGACAGGTGCATTGAGGCCCTGGCTTGGTTACTGGTGCTGGGTGCTTGAAACTCAGTGCACCCCAAATGGCATCATCAAGGTGGGCTGGTTCCACTCCTCCCACCCCACATGCTCAAGACTCGGCCTCCAACATGTCCTCAGAGTTTGATAGGAGGGCAGGGATTACAAGGCACTTACCTCCTCTCTGAAGATCATGATCAGATTTTCCAACCTGGCCAATCTTTTCTATTTCCTGAAAAAAGAAGAAATCCATGCTATATATGAAATGATCAGTGGTACCTTACAATAGAGCAATAGCTCATTTAACTGGGCAAGAGAATTTTCTCAGTATTGTTTCCTGCTTACAGACTTAAATGCAGAAACAGTATGAAAAGTTGTAACCAGAGCTGTGTCCACCATGCAATATGAGCATTTTTGTTCTTAAATTTTGTTAAAGACTGACACTTACCTGGCCAATATGAAAGCCATTTGTAGAATGAATTTAAATGAGATTGTGCATTTTGTGAAGTGTTAGATGAACTTTATTCTGTTACATAATGTAGAATACTATGATTATAAAGTGGTCATCTTAGCACATAATTTTACCCACAACTCTAGCTAATGTTGGCGATTTGGAGGAAATTGTTTCTAACTAATAGGAAGTCAGAAAATCCTGTGGGTATTTAGCCATGATGAAAGAAGGGAGAATTTGAGGATCTCGTGTATTTCTATTCTTGTTTTTAATTCTCCTTTTGTTCTTTTCTTAAAAGAATTATTTTACTGTGTATAGATACCACATTTTCTTTATACACCGTGGAATACTACTCTGTTATAAAGAAGGATGAATCTGAACCATTTGTAAGAAAATGGATGCACCTTGAAAACATAATTTTAAGTGAAGTTAATCAAACACACAAGCTTAAATACTACATAATTTCTCTCATATGAGAATACCAAAGTAAAATCAAAGTAAAGAGCAAAATAAAACACAGAAAATGTGGCATTTACATATAGTGTGGTGCTACTCTTCAATAAAGAAGATACATATGACTCGTTTATAGGAAAATATATGCACCTTAAGACCAGAATGTTATATGAAATAAATCAGACACAAGTGGTTTCTCTTCTGTGAGAAACCCAAAGTACAAAAAAAAAAAAAAAAAAAAAAAAAAAAAGAAGAGCAAAAGAAGAGATAGATAATAGAAAACATGGAGATAGAACTTCTACCAAAGGGAAGGGGAGCAAGAGACTGAAGGAGGGAGAAGGAAAAGAAGGGGGAAGGGGATAAAAAAGGACTAAGATGTGTTATGTACACACACCAATCCCCTGCAAATTAGTAATCATTATGTAGTGCCAACATTTACTAACAAAAGACTTACTCTATGTTACTAACTTGTGCATTTATTCATGGACATGCTATAATGCCTGCTATGCTTCTGACAGCAGTGGTCAACTTATAGGGTGAGATTTGATCAGACAATCTTTGATCAGGTCATTTGTTACAGTAGTGAAAATCAGACTGACACAAGAAGTAATGTCACTGCTTTCTCCCATTATTTTAGATTTCTTTCCTATTTTTAGGACATGTTTGTAGCACATGTTTGTAGCAGTTTGTAATCATCTTGGGGAATGGGTATATATATATATATATAGCTTGGTTCTCTTTTCAATCCCCTTCCCGCTTGCCTCTCCAAGTCCCCTTCCCTCATGTTTGTTCTTGTTGACACTGTTAACCTTATCTCATGTTTATGACATGTAGTGCTTACGTTCATTGAGGTTACTTTATAGTCATAGTGCCCACTTTTGCTAACACCTGGACATCTATAAGAGTCTTGACTGAAGATCCTCGATCTCAACCTAGTGCTTCAAAGTCCATGATCAAAATTCCCATTATCAGGGCAAAGCAGTATTCTTGTAGCTCCAATTTTATTCATTCTTACTTGAGCGTGAAGATTAATTTATCATGCAATTTAGATTTTACTTGCTAAGAGGAAAGTGAGTAATCTTAGAGCACTTAAAGTTAGTACATATTCCATTGCAGGTAGTACATTTACATAAAAAGTCAAACAATATTCTAATTTTATTCTTACCAGTGAGATTGAACAGGGAGCAACCATACTAACTCCCTATGATGAGTGTAATCCTTATGAACTGCAAACATGTACTAATAAGAACATAAAATCACTGTGCAAAAGAAAATTTATAAAAAAGGAAGTAGCATAGTTAAGCAAGGAGAATAAAAATTTTTTTAGAAAGGAAAAAGAAAATAGACATTAGGCTCCAAGAAAAGCAGATAAAATCAAACCAACATGGGAGGGAATGCAGAGCGAAGTGTCACCTAAATCAGATCATGGAAGAAAGAGTTTGGAGTAGCATCGCCAGCTGCAGAGCTGACCTGACCTGGAGAATATGTAACTTCTTGGATAAAAACAAAAAAGGCCAAAGAGATGAGATGGGAAAAATCCAAATCAAATGAATTCACTTGATAAAGATGACAAAAGCTCAAGGTAGAATTAGAAAGCATAGGATACTTGTGTTTCACAACAGCAAAAGATCCTATGATGGAATAATGATGAATATGTTCATCGTATCATATTTAGCAGACTTGTCTAAAGTTAATAACTGAATAAATTTTAAACAGCTTCTTTACCTTCTATTTCCCTGTGCTTAACAAAAAGTAGGTTTATAATCATCGAAACTAAAAGTAAAATAGATACAATTCAAAAAAATCATTAAAAACGTGAGTCGAGCGGAAAGACAGAAGTTGAATTCACTGTAACAGAGAGGTATTACTTGTGTAATCTTTTTACGGTGGCCTCATGTTACTGCACAGGGCTCAAGGTCCTCGGTTCTGTGACGCTCAGCTTTCCCCTGCGCCTCCGAAATGGTAGAACGTCACAGACCAGGCCCCTTGGACGCCCTACTCCTGCGCGGTCAGCCTCCTTGGAACACCGAGAGACAGCCGGGGCTGCCAGGACTCAGACAGCTGGGACATTTAGACGGGGTAGTTTTGCTGCGGAGGAGAGACTGAGAGGCAAGAATGCACAGAACCGTTATAAATAGACTGCAGCGGTTCTCACTGCTACTGCTGAGAGCCTGACTTTCCTCCGGTGGGACCGCGCTGCTGTCGGCTTAGGCCTGAAGCCTTTATATTGGTGCAAAAGGCAGACGGGACTGGGCCACGCAGAGCAGCCTTGAGAAAGAAGGGTCTGCTGTTTACTTGCTCTCCCCCCAGAGTACATGAGGGAGCAAGTACACAAATAAAAACGAAGTGCGTCATAAAAGAAGGAAGTAAATTAGGATTAAAGGAGGAGGAGGAGGAGGAGGAGGATGTCTTGCTGATAGTGCCAGGAGTCCAGCTGGCTTACAGAGAAACATGAATGAGGACGAGAATGGAGAGGGAGAAGGAAACTGCAGGGAAGCTACGGGGGTGGGGGGTAAGGAGAGAGCGTCGGAGCGGGGCGGGGGGCTGGAGTGCATTTTTATCTTCCTTCCACTCTCCGGTTCTTCGAATTAAGGCCTCAAGAACCATCAGATAGGGCCAGTGAGATGGCTCAGTGGCATAAGCGCCTGCCTGGCAAGCGCCAGGGCCCGAGTTTGACTCCCCGAAACCACATAGGAAAAAAGGGCGGGTGATATCGCTTAGCGGAATGGGCGCCTGCTGGCACGCAAGGTCCTGAGGTCGACACCCGGTACCAAAAAAAAAAAAAATAAATAACCATCAGATATTTGTATTTTCATGAATTTTAACAAGAACAAAGTTATACACACCATTTGGATACTGATGCTAAATGTATATGCTTATAATAATCATTTTGGATAAAGTTTAATTGAATGTAGCAAATTAAATATTCGATAGTTTCAATATTAATAAGCTAAGTAATAGTGAATCTTTGGCAGACAAATGTCATTTTCACGTACAATAATAGAGTTGGCCTCTTCCACTTTGGGAGCTTTTGGCCTGCTGATATCTGTATCTAGATCTAGAGATAGATGTATTCCACCGAAAGTGCATGCATACCTCAGGAAAAGAAAAACTTGTAAAAATATTTTCATAGTAAATTTATTGAGACAGCATGAGATTAACACAAGTTATCTTTGTCCTCTACAATTACAAGAGGTGCTCACAGTGGTGGCTGTCCACTTCCAGATATTTATTAGTGTTAGGGTCGAGACGCCCGCCGCGTGAAAGAAGACTCCAAGAAGCTTTCTCTCATGCAATGGGCAAGGGGTTTTATTATCCAAGCATGCGTGGGGCTCACTGAACATGCAGGAACAGTGGGCCACGAGGTTTGTCTGTGTAGGGCTTATATGTCTATAGAACAAAGGGAGGAGGGGTCTTTGCAAGCGCAGTTACAGAAGCAGATAGCATTGGTTAGTTTAAACGGCTTTTTACATTCATTGGGAGAAGACACTCATACGGGAGTTTTTAGGCTGGCCCACGGAGCGGGGGGAGGGTGTTTTCTAATTTGGACAGCAGATGGTCCGGAACAGCACATTCTGCAAATTCCTTAGCCATGGGATAGCCATTATCTTGCAATCTAGTCCCCCGGTTGGTGGTCAGTTCTGTTCTGGGGTTTATCTAACTTAGCATCCTTAGATTGTAACAGCTCTATTCCCGGAGCACCTGAAGGGGGGGGGCAGTACAATCCTTGTGTTCTCAGAATGGCAAAATTTCCCTTACATTAGTACAGTGAGCTCTGCTTGGGTCACTGAGATTGCCGCGTGTGCATTTTCAGTATCTTCTCTAAGGGTCGGCAGTGTAGGGGTTTTCTGTGATATGTGATATCCTCTAGGGTCCTCCATACAAGGGTAACACCATCTGTTGAAGAAGCATCACACTATTTTCTGGTGGACTATTTACAAATATTTATAATATATACACATATGGCAGTTATTTCATGCATTGTATGTCAAATGCAATGGTGGAAAACATTTTATTTTAACATTCACTTTTTTGTGTCTATGTGTGTGGGTAGCGGGGGTCAACCTCAGGACCTCGCCCGCCAGCAGGTGCCCGTGCCGCTGAGCAATATCACTGGCCCTTTCTTTCGCATGTGGGTACCAGGAGTCGAACTCGGGCCCTCGCGCTTGCCAGGCAGGCGCTTACACCGCTGAGCCATCTCACCGGCCCTATCTGAGTGGATCTTGACGTGAATTTTGTAATTCAGGCTGAGAGGAAGGGAAAGAAAATCAATCAACATTTATTGCTTACCTCTTATTTGCAAGGTCCTTTTATTGTAAATTGTGGAGATCATCTTACTTTAATATGCAAAATTTGACGTGAAAATACAGATCTTATCCAAATTTTCCAGGTGAGTTTCCTGGGCTGAGAAAAAATTGGTAACTATTTCAGTTTCTCATAGATTGTAAGGACAATTCCTTTTGTTCCCAAAGACCTAGTTTTTGTAGAGGTAGTTTTTTAAAAACATAATATTGGGCAGTTTCAAAGGACTATAACACTTTGCTGATTAAAATTCCAACAATATTCAGCACCTACTAGAAACACCTGTTGGGAAGTAATTTTCTCTGATGGACTTTATCTGCATTTCAGGGGCACTTTATTTGTTTAAAATTTGCCCTCTCAAATTAAATCTCCCTTAAACTCCCATAAATTGGTATATTTTCTACTTTGTAGATTTCCACGTAGAGATTCTGAATTCAACTACATAAAATTATTTCCTAAACTTGGAAAACATCACCCAATTCTTTCTGAGATTTTTCTTCCACCCGCTATGTATTCAAGATCTTTTAATTGTGCCATATGTGACAACTTCTCGTGGTCCTGCTCCAATCCAGGTGTCAAAGTGCCTCATGCCACATAGCGCATACACCTGTGTGCAATCTTTGTGATACTGCCTGGGAGATAATGAGAAAATTTCAAGTGTGAATTTCCCCCCCCTGCAATGTGTAGATGTGTTTTAAGCGCAGTCTCTCAAGGACCTGGTAGGTCTTTGCAATTCTGTGTTGCAGAGTGGAAATCAAAAGCAACAATATTTACTCATAGTTTTATATAGGTAGATAGACAAATAGACATAGAAGTAATTTTAAATTAAAGGTATATCTAACAATGAGTGTATAGATATAGACAGATAGATGATAGATGCATAAATAAGAGAGAAATAGAGCTTTCAGTAAATCTGGCACAGTCTTTCAAAACAATCTGCCATCTTGACTTTGCCTTTACATGGTCCAACATTCCTGAAAGCAAATTCTTCTAGAAAAGAGACACACTAAGTTTCAGTTTCTGATGTATAAGAAGAAACAGTAGTTCAACAGATATTCTCTGACACATTAAGAACATAACAGAATTTACAAAGGCAGTAAGAAAAAACAATGGCACCAGGAAATATATTATTTTACAGTTTTTTTCTGAATTCTGATTTACTATTGGACCAGTGGTTAGGGTTCACTAGAGGAACAAAATATATGCTGCTTGTGGGGTCAAGGGTGGACTAATGTGGATTGGCCATCTGAATCCGGAGAGCGGGAGGATCCAGGATCCAGCATGAGGTGGAAGGCATGGAGCTCACTGCCGGGTCCGGTGTGAGTCTGCAACAAAAAGCCGAAGGGGCTGCACTGCAAGGCTGAGGGAACTGGCAGCAAACACCCACAGGTGATGGCAAAGACCCGAGCCCCAGGGAAGAAGAAAAGGGAAGACCTCCTTCCGCTTTCCCTTTCCCTTTCTATTCCTTTTCCCTTTCCAATGACTCCAAGCCATTGGTTGGTGCCACCCACATCCAGGGTGGGTCTTCCCCCACTCCAGTTGTGGCCTGTGTGTCAATCACCCAGGCATACCCAGCTAGTCTGCCAGATCTCACTAAGTGTCACTCACATATTGCAATTAATAATCGCAGGCCTACAAGTCTACACTCAGACTCAAGGTCCTGTAAATCAGCTGCTTGGACCGCGTGCGTGTTGTCAACAAAACTGTTCACACTCTTTCAGAGATGATGTCAGTATGGTATGACGCCTCCAGTTTCACTGTGAAGAGGAGGTGTGATGCTACCACACTCGTCTGTATTTTAACTTCTGGACCCCCCAGAACCCAGACCAAGGCAGCATTTAGAGCCAGGAATGAAGTTTCCAAGATAGAACACAACTGGTGTTGCTTATGTTAAATGATTGTAAGTGACTACAATAGTCGGAATGGGAAGGAAAAATGTAGATTGAAATGCATGTAAAAAACATGGGTAGAACGTCAGTGCTCTGAGTATTGTTTCTTGAATAATGGATATTTAGAACCATTTGAATCAGCGCTGGACACTGAGGCCGCCAGAACAGCACAGCTAAAGACAGAACAGCACAGCTAAAGACACTCGCCTTATGTTTCCATCACATCTCATGTTAATACAGCAACTCTGCCTCCGGGTCCTACTGCTTCCTGGTAGAAATGGGCAAGTAAAGTTCTAGGGATGCAGGGTGGGGTTCCTAATTTCTGAGGCAGGACTACTCACCTATGGATTTCTAAAAAACAGACTGTTAGGGAATGATACAAGATTAATAAAACCACCATTGAATGACACTAAATAAAGCTAGCAGTGAAACTGAGGCATTGCGTTTCCTAGGAGATGGGCTCACTTATGGATCCCAATTTAATTTGCCAGTCAGCGGGCAAGGTCAGCTGTCTGAGTACAGGGCCAATGTCGGGAGCCAAGCATATAAGGAAGTTCCGAGAGGTTGTAAAGGCAAGATGAATTTAACAAGAGCGGGGAAGTGAGCTGCAGGGTAATAGTGAGGTCACAACATTCCATAAAGAACACATGAACTATTCAGTTCATATTCAGTCAAGAGCATACAGGGTCACAAGCCGTAGCTTCAGGTTACCTTGATTCTATCCTAGTTAGTCGTACGGAAGATAGACTTTAGTTCCTTTCATACTACAAGTCCACACTACAGTGGGGACAACTTTCTTCAGTGTTGAAAAATGACAGAAAAAGCTGGGCATGGTGGTGCACACCTCTAATCCCAGCATTCTGGGAGCCTGAGGCCGGAAGATCTCAAGTTTCAGCCCAGCCTAGGCAAGTAGGCAACTTGGGAAGACCTTATCTCAAAATAAAAGGAAAAAAGAGCTGGGAATGTAGTTCAGTACAGAGGACCTAGGTTCTGTTCCCAGGACTACACACACACACATGCATGCACACACACACACACACACTCACACACATGCACACTGTAGTGAAGTAACTTGTTAAAAAATCCAAAAATCATCATAGTTAAACATTATTTATTTTTACATGCCCTACATGGAGCCACAATACCTATTTCGTTATTTTTGTGTGCTGTGCCAATACCCGTTCCCTGGACTCTATCTTTTGATATTTTTGTGTCTTTCCTGGTGAACAGACCCTACACCTTGCCTTCCCCATCACCTGTGAGAGCACGGGGCTGGCGCAGCCCTGCTTTTGGACATTAGACTTTGTCCTGGAGCAACAGAAGGTTCTGTTTCTTGACTTTTCCTCCTTTGAAAAAATGATCAAACTCAAGAGTTTATTGCCTAAAGTAGCTAAGCACGTCTCTTATGCAATTCCTTGAATGCTTATGGTATTCTTACTTGAAACAAGAAGTATAAACTAAAATATTTACAAAAATTAACACAGAGAAGGAAAAAGTTATTTTGTAGTCCATTTTAGAAACATACAAGAAAGACTAGCACTGGTGACTTAGTGAGGATCGGTGCCTGCAACTTTACTTTCAGTTCTCACAGCTTCAAAGCAGACATGGAAATTTCAGCACCAACTCAATCACATGGTAATGCGGTCTCTCAAGAGGCAAATGAATAAAAAAGCCCACCGATCAACCTCTGAAAGGGCTTTCTGGTATTTCACATGCATGCAGTAATGAACAAAAGCCAGAGAACGCAGTGAATCTTCCCTGGAAGAGTATAGAGGAGCCAGGGAGCATAAACAACAGTGGGATAAATCAGCACAGAGCTCAAGGTCTGTACAGAAATCATTTACAGTAACCCTGCCATAAGCCCAACAAAGAAGAAATAGCCTAAATTTATAGTACGTTTAAGTTAATGTTGTTACATAGGGTCATTTAACAAAGAGCTACAGCTTCAAGGTATACTGTTAGTCTGTCCTATTTACCTATAATTTACTCTCAAGAAATAGAAAACCTGCCCTGTACTTTCAAGAATAACAGGATACAGGGTACAAGGAGATACAAGTCTCGGACGCTGTGACACAAAGCGTTTTGCAACCTGGTTTTGAGATGTAGAATACGGGCTGCATTCACAGACATGTTTACCTTTAGAATGTGGCTGAACAGATCCATTCACTGTAGAGAGCTGAAGGACGCTGAAATATATCCTTGCAAAGAAACACTGAAAGCAGGGTGCATCAAACTTAGAGTGCTTCTACTCTTTTGTTTCCACAGTAGATTTCATCTATTTCACTGTATTTACTGCCTACAGGACAGAGTGGGAGACGTCACTCTTGTGTTTATTCTTCACTAAAAAAAACCAGCCTTCAAGCACCAAGTATCCCAGGCCTGTCACAAGCTAGTCACCCCTGACGCCTTCAGTGTGTGTTTCCAGCTCTTTCTGCTGGAACCTGCCCTCTGTGCCCCTGGTCTCCTGCTCAGCAGCATCCTTGTCTGAGTTCTTCCCAGGTTGGAGAAGACCTTAAAACCCATGGCATCCCACAAAATAGAGGAGCATCCTCTATACTATTAGTGTACTAATTCTCCATACTATTAGTATACTATTAGTATAGTATATCCTCTATACTTTTCTAAATAATAGTATTTGCAAAGCCTCTTGTCTTCCTCCTAGTCAAACAGTCCTGATAATAATAACCTTTTCATTATTATTGAAGTTATTTGGACCTAACAAAAAAGCTCAACACACAGACATTTCAGAAATTTTGGGGCAAACTCTTTTTGACAGAGCTTTACATTTACATTTCAACACTCAAGTCTTCCTTTGTCTCTCTCTCTGCCTTTCTCCCCATTCCTTCTCTCCATTTCTCTCTCTCTCTTTCACACACACACACACACACACACACACATACATGCACGTGCACACACACAGAACACATATACCTAAGCAGGAATACCTAAATGTCAGTCATTATGCAAATAGTTATGTAAGTTTCATACAAAAACATAAAATAATGAGCAACTATTAAATACAGTAGAACGATAATATATTTAAAATAATTTTTCTGGAGTAAGGTCATTTAAATAGTAAAAGTATTTGTCTCCAGTCATAGATTTCAAGATTAATTTAGGCGATTAAAACTTACTCTGTTTTTCTCTGTTTACTCTGCATTGTAAATAAAAGCTATGATATTTATTATATATAAAAACTAATACACAATTTCCAAAGTGTTTAAAACATAAACATATATAAATTAAGATTACGATTTTTTTACTAATTTCCTTTGTCCCTTTTCTAGTTTTGTTATTTTATTTGTTCAGAATCACCTTCCTCTCCCTTCTGAATGTAGAAACCTCTTTCTCATCAGTATTCTCATAATGCATTGTACACATCTGTAATGACCAACTGGGACCACCAATTCAACTGTTAGCGTCCTTCTGGGCACTGTGATTGCCTTAAACATGTGACCATGCGAGGTGAACCAGAGCTCTTTTGGGAACTCCGGAGTGACTTTTAACGTCTTTCTGTTTGTAGTGAGTCCAGGTCCCTGGTCAACTTGATTGTTTCCATGGAGAATAAGCTACATACAGAATGAGGCCCATCAGAGGTGCTGAGAGGTTAGAAACAGAAAAAGGGAAAGATGAGCCCCATAGTGGTTGAGCCTCCGAATTCACTACATGTAAAACCAGTTTCAATCCCTGTCCCAATACAAATGAGAGTGCATTTTCCCTGCAGTTGGTTGATTGAGTTATGTCATTTGCAACAGAAAAATATGCTCGTCTTTTTATTTCAATGTTTTAACAATACACTGTTTTATGTGTGTGTCATCAACATTTGGACCCAATATGAGATTGAATGTTACCTGTTTAATGTAATTGTATAATAATAAATGAGCTATTATATTATTTTATGGTTTGTTTTTAAGCTTATATACGGTTTGATCTTTGATGTCCAATTTTGTTTCCCCTATGTTCTTTTATTTAATCTTTTTATAAGAAAACACTGTGTTGGAAGGTTCATTCATTTCTCAAGGTGCTGAAATATTTCAAGTATTTTTTTAGAAAGAATATGTGGGTGTTATACTTCCTCAGTCCTTGTTTGTCAGAGTCTCTTTGTTCCCACACATAAATGATTGCTTCTCTGAGGATAGAATATTTGCCTTACAATACAAAATGCTTTGAAGCTGTTGATGTTAGGAATTTTGAAAATCTGAAGTCAGACACATTTTTCATCTCTTTTGGAGAAACCCATTTCATTAACAGCCTTACAATTCTTACATTAGATTTATAATTTAAAAGTCCTAAAAGAAAATACTAAACATCTTAGTTCAACAGTGAATTCTCTTTAAAACTTTAAATAAATAATTAATATTAGTTAGTTAATATTATTAGTTAGTTCTTTCAAAGAATAGAAGAATAGAAGAAAATGGATCATCCCCTCACAGTTAGAATAGAATATAAATAAAATTGATGTAAAAGTGATGAGCAGTGTATTCAAATCTGGCTCTAGTAGAGTATCTGCTATCTGAGTAGCTCTTCTGCCTTCAACAAGTCTGCATCTGGAAAGATTATAAGAAACATTTATTCTCAGATATTGCATAATATATCTCTGGGAAATGCAACAGAAGCAGGAAATCAAGGTGGCTTTCTCCCAGAGGCAATTCCTAGATGGCAGCCCAAGGAAGAAGTGGTAAAAAGGGTACAACATCCTGCAAAGGTGAGGAGTCAGGATCGGAAGAGAGAGGAACAGGTCCCGACTTCTATGGGGTCAGCTCCAAAGCCTTCAGCCTCGTTCTCCACCGCACATGAAGAGGGATGTGGTGAGACTTGGGAGACAGCATTCACTGGACATCTGAGAGAGGAGTAGAAGCACTGAAGGTAGGAGACAGAAGGGGATGGAGCAGCTCTCACTGCCTCTCACTGCCCAGAGGAGAGGTTGGGCTCCGGAACAGCTGGGGAGGAAGCCGGGTCATCCCAAGTCAAGTCTAAGCAAACCTGAACTGCCAAAGTTTGAAAACAAGACCCCCAAAGTCAGTAGGTTTTAACTACCCTCAAAGAACAAATGAACAAGGCAGCTTTAAAGGCGTATGACTATAATCCCGATTCATAAATCAGTGGGCCAGAACTTTGAGGCAAATCCATTATGTAACTGGTTAAACAGCAACATGAAGCAGAAATGACAGAGATACTGAAGTTGGTGGAGAATTATTTTTTTAAACAAAAAGAAATACATACCAAAGAAATAAAGCAAAAGGTAGACATTCAGTGAAGAAAAGCAGAATATCAGCAGAGAAATGCAAACAATAAAAACCACACTGAAATGTGGTATGTTTAAAAGCGTATTGGAAGATATACATGAAAAAAATCTTAATTATGAAAAAGAGGAGAAAATTAGAAAAAATGAGCAAAATATTGATGATTATAGGATAATAACACTCTCAAATTCATATGCTATTCATATGCAAATGGAAATGAAGATGGAAAAATATAAAAAAAAAATACTGAATTTTTTTCCAAATCAGAGAAGAAACATTAGAAAGGCCCAGGAAGTCCAATAAATCCCAAGCTGAATAAAGACAATAAAAAAAAATATTTGACTAGACTACAGAAAGCACATGGCAACTACACACTGTGGAACAGCAATAAAATAATACACACATTTTCACATTGAAAACGAGTCAGAAAGCAATAGAGAAATATCTTTAAAGTGATGTAACAAACAAACCATAAACCAAAATTTCACCATACATAGAGAATGTATCCTCCAAAAATGACAATAAAATAAAAGTAATTTCAGAAACATTACATTTAAGGTGTTTAACCAGCATGTTTTCATTATAAGAAATTGTGAAGGAAGATTTTCCAGTTGAGAAAAAGTAACATGAAACTGTAAATAATGCAAGCATGCTGCCCCAAAAAATCTGTGTTCACATTTCTTACTCTGCAAGAAAATTAACTGTTTGATGACAAATGTGTAACCATGCATTAAAGAATTTATAGTGTGTAAAGGAATAATGTGTACAATGAAAGTAGCCCAAAGGTTTGGCAGTAGGTAGAGTGAGCATATGTTGTTGTAAAGTTTTTGCATTATATCTGAAGTGTAATGATTTTAAGTAATGCAAAACTATGACAATTTAAAAGTATTAGAAATTATTACATTAAAAAATTTAAAAATATTCATGGCAAAAATCCCAATAGCTTTCAGAGTAGAATACTAAAAATGTTTAACTCATCCAAAGAACCCAGGAAAGAATTAAAAAAAATAAAACAGATTTGGCAGTTTGAAAGCTAGCAAGATGGTCCATCTTTAATAATAATAAATAATTAAAGTCTATCTTTAATAATAGCATTATACAGAATGAATACTCAATTTGAAGATAATGTCAAACAATTTAAACTACAACACACATTTTTATTTTAAAACAAAGCTGCAGCAATGCTTGTACACATGATGCAAACAGTAATTCTAAGAGTGCTGTGTTGACAGATAACTCTCAGTTGATTTCAAGACAAGGATCATTGCTGTGGCCATATTTTCCTTACCTTCCTGAGTATTCGGAATGTATTTATCACAGATGACTTAGTGTCCTAGTTTGCTGGTGTCATTATCTGTCGTTTCAGAGCCTATTGATTGGATCATGTTACTCTCATTCCTCTGGGTATGACTCACAATGTTATTTGAAATCTACACCCAATAAGAAGAAAGGAAATGTAAGACATTATGAAATCTACTGCAAATTCCAGAGATGAAAATAAATAACTGGCAATAAAACATGTACTGGATGAGAACAGTAGTGGCCTATTGGAGAATGTAGAAGAAAAAGAAACCACAGAAGCAGCAAAAGAAACAATAACACAGTGAAACACACAGAGAAATAAGATTTGAAAAAGTGACCACTGCATCAGTATCCTCTGGGAAAACATAAAATTCTGAGATTTGTGAAATTGAAGTCTAAGAATGAGGTAAAAGAAAGGCGTAATGAATATCTGAAAAAACATTGGCTATAAATTTTGAAATTGATGAATATGATGACTTCAGAAACTCTACAAATCTCAATAACCTCAAACAGAATGAAAAATAAAGGGGACCACATGAAGGCATGTATTAATCACATCACACAAATCAGAGACTAAGAGGAAAATCTTAACAACACCCATAAGGGAAAGATGTCACATGGCAGGGTTGGGGACACAGTTCAGCACTGGGCTTTGTGTTTTGTTTACTATGTGAGAAATGAATTAAAACATGGGTAGATACATACGGTACAGATAAGTGTGGGTATATTCAGATGAAAACAATAGTCTAAGGGATAAGTGAAGGAAAATGAGCAAACTATGGTATAACAACCATATATACTGAGGTGGTATATTTTATATTTCGTTAAAATAAGTTAAAGACATATTACTAATATTCCAGCAGCCTCTCTCTATCTCACTCTCTTTCTCTCTTTTTATCTCTCTCTCTTACACATGCACACACAAACACAAATACAGGAATGAAAAGTATATTTTATAAAAAAATGTTCAGATTAAGTAGAATCAGTGTAATAAATGTCAATGGAAACTGAGGAATGATACAACGGTGAATTGTAAATTCAGTTGTATTGATAATTGCATCGAAAGCAAGCCCTCTAAACATTCAAATTAAATGACCATAACATTGGGAAAAACTTACCATATTTATTTTATCAAAAAATCCATTTTTAGGGCTGGTGAGATGGCTCAGCGGCGTAAGCGCCCACCTGGCAAGCACGAGGGTCTGAGTTCGACTCCTGGTACCCACATAAGAAAAGAGGGCCAGTGATATCCCTCAGCGGCACGGGCACCTACTGGCACGCGAGGTCCTGAGGTCAACCCCTGGTACACACACACAAAAAAATCCATTTTTAGATACAAAGACCCAAGTTGAAATTTGAAGGATGAAAAAGGGCATGTATTAAGGCAAAACCTGCTAAAAAGAAAACAAGATTGTCTATGTTTAGTATAAGAAAAATGGGACTTGAGACAAAGGGTATTTCCTGGGATAAATAGAGTTCTATAGCAATTACTAAAAGGGCCAGTTCTATTAGTTTTGATCCTATACATTTTAAAGTTCTGTTCTTAGGTATGATGTACATACTCACGATCAATATTAGAATTTTTGGTGAACTGAACATGAAAAACATATATAAAAGCAACATTTAGAAAATCATATTTATACAGACATATGTACAATTCCTTTTACAGGAAGATTCAAGATAGTAAAAATACCAACTCACTACAAAATTGTTTTCACTTTATCACTTCATCGAAACTCCAATTCTTTTTTTCTCATATTTTAAAAATGAAACCAGTTATTAACTTGTTTGAATATTTATCTAAATAATACCCACACAAGAGTAAGAAAATTATGAAAATTCATAGTAATAGTGGAGATTTTCTCATCAAATGTTTTTGATGAGTCACAGTTTAAATTGTAGCTCTGAAGCAGGAATATGTTGATAGAAACAATCATGATTTCATATTTGATTTTAGTTTAAAAGGAGAATATATTCTTGTTTGACAGGGAAATCATTGTTTGATCAATGATATCATAGAGATAAATCAGCTATGTCTTTTGGAAGGAAAAGTCACCTACCATATACTGAAATGCATTTAATTAACATGAATAAGAGTTTTAAATTTAAAACCTTGGCTCTGCCCTCGGTTTGGCCAGAGTGTTGATTAGCAGGCAGGCATTCATGTTTCACAGAGCTGGTCATGCCCATTAAACAGAGGAACACGTGTACGAAGTCAGAGGAGAGGGCCTGGAGCCAGGAGGGGAAGAGAGACCGGGTGCTGCACCCCAGACGCCCACAGAGCACCAGGCTCCATCAGTGCTGGCGAAACAATACAGCAAGGGCTGAGAGCAGCCACAGAGATGGGGACACTTAAACCACCCATGGGGCATCGGAGCAGTGAAATCCTGTCATGCAAGAGAAGTGGGCACGTGGCCTGGCCACTCTCATCCCCGAGGCTCTGGCCGAATACTATGACTACAAGCCACTTCAGATGATTAACCGCAAACAGGAAACTATTCTGGAGAGGGTGGAAGATCTTTAGGGGTTGTATGAGACGAACAGTGTGATCAAGCCATGCCAGGCGGGGCAAGGGAGCAGAACTTAACAGGCTGTGTGCTGAAAGCCCACAGAACACAAGTGGACAAGGCAAGCCCACCTCGGGTCAGCCAGTCTCACTGTGGTAGAGCTGTATATTCCTTCTCGCCATGGAGGGAAGCAGGAATCTTCGCCACAGAAAAGCAAGTTCACTGGGGTGAGCCGTATATCTTTACATGTGTTTTCTGGCTGCAATAAAATAAATGAGCACCACAGATTGAACTGCATCATCAAAACAAAACAAAACAAAACAAAAAAATACTCTCCCAAGAGTACCGGAAACTGACATCAACTGTAAAGAGTTTTCAAATATAAACTATGATTGTATAAGCAAGAGCTGTAAAAATGGATTGGAGAATTCCAAGGATTGCTTAAAAATTCTATGTAATTAAAAGGATCAAATGGGAATTACAAGAATGATAGTATATTTGAAAATAAAGAATCACTGGAACATTTTATCTGAACACTAAGCATAGTGGCAGGCAGTGGTTATGATGTAGAAAGATTCAGGAGGACGCGATCGAACTGGAGCGATGCACTCAGAGCAGAGCGTGCAGGACAGATCATGAGTACTACGTGGGACTCACGAGAAATTTGCACAGTAATAGGGAATCTAGGTTGAAAAGAGCAAGAATGAAGCAGAAATAACATTTAAATTGGTAATTACTGAGAATTTTACATATATGCTGTACTACATCATGTCTTGAAATCAAGAACATGTGTGTGCTAAGCACGGTAATTTACATAGGAGACTGCCCTGGATGAAGCATAGTAAGACTGCCCAAAGGCAAAAATAAGAGGAAAAACATAAAGGCAAGTAAAGATGTAGATGCGCTGCCGAATAATGGAAAACATCACGAACCAGTTGTGTTACACGAGCAAGAGGAACAGAACTAAAGCTGGAGGGAATAGAATGGCATCTTCAAAGTTATGAAATGAAATAATTGTCAACCTAGAATTCTATACCTAGAAAAATATTTCAAAAGTCAAAGTGAAATAATCATATTTTCAGAAAAATAGCACAGAGACTGTTGCAAGCAGACTGAGCTACAAGAAATATTAAATGGAATTATTCAGGAAGAAGCAAAGGGGGAATTGAGGAGGAAAGGAACATCAGAGAGAAGGGGAGGACACGAGTGGGCAGCCACACACACGCGAGAACAGGGACGCTTGGAGGCGTCCCAGGGACCCACAGAACGGGCGAGCACGGACAGTGAGGGCAACTCAGAAGGGGCGAATCGCACGAAAATTTTCTAAGGCTCTGTCACTCTAAGTGACAAAGAAACAGTAATTATTTTTGAGACTCTAAGATGTTTAGTATGTATTGTTGCACCTCTAAAGTGCACCTTAAAACAAAAGAAAAGAATGAGTAGCAGCATACGATATGGAAAATTCAATGATACAACATATTTGAATCAAAGAGAAGGCACAGAAAGAGAGAGAGAGAGAGAAAAATAAAACAGGACTGTTGAACGGAAAGCAAATACACAATGCAAGAAATAAACCCACTCAAATATAGGTAATTTGATTGAATTTAAAGCATTAAAAAATGCCAATTAGATTCCTGAGTAAATTTTTGAAAAAGCAAGCCATGACATAAGTGACTTACAAGAGACGTATTTTGATATAAAGATATAGATATTCAAGGCATAAGGAAAATTTCAACTAGCTATATTAATAATTACTATGGTAGAATTAAAGCAAAAGTTATTATGCATACAAAGGTCATTTGATACCAATAAGGACTTCATTTAACCACGCAGCATATGAAAGTCCTAAAGTAAAGCGATAAAGTGAGACGCACGAACCGAAGCAATCCAAACTGCTTTTAGATCTCTTTTAGGACACACACAGCACTCGCAGATATAAAGAGCAGACATCAGTCAGAGGTAAAGCAGAATACATGTAGGGCAGAGCTCCATGGAATTTTACTCAACTTGTGTACCTGGTATATTCAAGGGCAAAAGCAGCCTTCACAGAATCACAGTATGTAGTAGAAGAAGAAGAAGTTCCAGTCACATCCAGATGGTTAGGTTATTTGGAGAATATTCATAACAGAAGTATACACAAAACAGAAAAGCTAAGATGGAGAATTTAATAATCCACACTGCCTTGCACTAGACACCAGCTTGGAAGTTTTAATAATTAGCTAAGCATGAAATAAGAACTAAAATTTAAACTATTTGAGCTAGACTAATGTTGATGCTACAAATAAATAAAAGTGAAATAACTGAACCAGAATTTAAGAGGACATTGGAAACTAAATGAAAATATTAGAAAAGCAGGTTAAAAATAAAACATCTAAAATTCATTGCAAAAAAATCTAAGAAAATAATATCAAGAAGGAAAAAATTACAAGGGAAAAGTGAAAAAAGCAGAAATCAATAGGTTCAAAAACCTTACATGTCAACAATAAAGAAAGATTTAAAAAGCTAAAAATTATCTCTTAGAAAAGATATAAATTGGTAAACAATTACCAAGACTGAACAGAAAAGAATAAGAGAGTAAAACAAAAATAGAAAGTATAGTGTACAACATCTGGGATGCAAATATAAGGTGTCACTAAAATACAACAGATATTAAAAATTAAAACTATATCATATATGACTTTATGTGCATAAAATCATTACATAGATAAAATGGACAAATCCCTTAAAAACTAACTTGTCAATAAAGAAATGTATGACAAAATCTGGCTGGTCCTATAAGTATTAGATAATTTAAAGTAAAAGTGAAAACGAGCTGGTTATGGTGGTATGTACCTATAATCTCAGCATTTGGGAGGCTGAGGCAGGAACTAACAAGTTTAAACTCAGCTTGAGCAACTTAGAAGTGACTTATCTCAAAATAAAAAGTTTTAAAAAGGGCCTGGTTGTAGTTCAGTTCAAAGACCCTGGGTCCAACTCCCAGAACTGCTAAATAAATAAATGTAAAAACAAAACAAGACCAAAAAGCATTTTTACAAGGAAATTCCTGGCCTATATAGCTTTGCTAATAAATTTTGGAACACAGAAGTATGATTTACAATAGCTAAGCCCTATTTACAATAGCTAAGCTAATTTACAACAGCCTAGATGCCATCAACAGATGAATAAAGAAAATATTATGTAGCTATATCAATAATTGCCAAGGTACAATTAAAGAAAAATTATCATGCATGCGTGGGGTCATTTTGACAACATAAAAGATTTCATTTAACCACTTAGCATATACAAATCCTAAAGAAATAAATCATAAAATGAGACATAGGCACATATGCAATCAAAAAGTTTTTTAGATCTATTGTACATACAAGTAAAATCTGTTATTAGGGAAGATATATCAGAGGTGTTTATGAGTTTATAATTTGCAATTTCCATAAAGCAAAAATAGTTTTATCCATCAAATAAATTAACTAAATTACATTTTCTTTGAGCTAAAATACTAGCATTGCAAGTGATTGCTAAAGACAAAACAAAGAAAGAACACAAAAAGTGTAGCTACTGCCATATTCTATGAGATATTAATGAAAACTCACATTTCAAAATATGGAGCAGGTGTGAAAATGGTATATATCTACATTTTTTAGTATTTAAGAGCTATTAAGATAATCGTATGGACAATAATTGATTAAAAGCATTTTTGGGCCGGTGAGATGGCTCAGCGGCATAAGTGCCTGCCTGGCAAGTGCGAGGTCCTGAGGTCGACCCCTGGTACCCACAAAAAAAAAAAAAATTTTCATGAGAAGTACATAATATTGTCATGACATATTCCAATATTAAAATATAGGTGCAAATAATTATGTATTGTATTAGTTACTTTCCCATTACTGGGACAAAATACCTGACACCTGCAGTTTGAAGGAGGGAAGGTTTATTTTGGCTCATGGTTTCAGTGGATTCAGTTTAAATTTGTCTTTCTCTAAGGTTAAAACAGCACGGCAGAAGAGCATGGTGGAGGAAAGCTGTTCACTGAATGGGGGCCAGGAACTAAGGCAAGAGAGAGAAGGAGCTGGGGAGAAGAACGCACCCGTCCGGGGAGAGCGTCAGGCGACCTGGCTGCTCGGGCCCAGCGCCAAGCCCGACAGCGTGTTGTTGCTGATTGCGTCAGTGGTTGCTGATCCAATCACCTTCCAGACACACGAGACTTTGGGGAACATTTTAGATCTGAGTCATCATTATATATAAAATATTAGCAATATTCATTTTGGTGTGGTAGGATTATGGACTTTTGTATTGCTAAATATTTTACGGTAACTATAACTTGGCACTATAGTGAGAAAAATGAACAACATAATGAAAATATTACTGTGGGTTTTGTACTCAACACAACATTCGCCTCAGTAAGACAATTTGTTACTCTAGCTGATGTGATTTGTTAGTATCCCTCAAATGTAAAGCTCTTTTGGACTGATAAGAAATATATTACAACCATAGCTTAATCTTAGCTAAGAGATAAAAATCCAGTTATAAGTGAGAAAATATAAACCCAGTTTGATGCATAATAAAACGGTCATTCAAACAATAATTATGAGGATCTGTAACTTTAATAAATATTTAATTAAAATATTTAATTTCAAATTTAATTTAAGATAGTAAATTATGCCATGGTAGAATGATATATGTATTCATGCACTGGTGGCAAAAACAGAAGTGGAAGTTTAAAAAAATTTATGATATATGCCAATACCCTTAAATTTTTTTTATAGTGACCTGAGCATGTATTAATCTGTTTTCTGTTGCTATAACACAATACCTGATGCTGGTATTTTATATAGTAAAAAGGTGTATTGAGCTCAGGTTGGCAGTTGTATCTGCTCAGCCTCTGGAGGGCCTGCTGGGCTGTCGCACTGTGGTGGTTGCACATGGGAGAGGAGAGACTCTGGTGAGGAAAGAAGGCAAAGAGTTTAAACAGCCACCTTCCTCCTTCCTTCCCAAACGGGCCTTATAGGTGCTGTCCAGGGTCCTGTGAAAACCACACAAACCCCTCTGCCGCAGCTTCCGACTGACCACATCGGATCCCAAGAGCACCTAACTTTCAAAACACCACACTGGGGACCGAGATGACAGGACCTGAACCTTTGAGGACAACCTCGGTTTAGGAATTGATGCAAATAATTTAAAATGCCAATATGATTTTGTGTGCTAATACATTTTTGTCATAGTACTTTTAATAGCAAAACTAATTTCTGCCTAACTAAATGTACCTTGAGTGTGATTTTTGCTTAAATATATCCTCAAAAAATGGAGGAATTTCATTTTGATATGATTCATCTTCATATGATAATATAAGAAAAGCACATTGATTTATGAATTCCTAAAAATGAATTAAGAGTTAAAAGTCCCAGTGATTCAAACACCATACATCTGTGCACATACACAAAAAGGAAGAAAATAACATACTTTGTTATTGCTGATTGTGAGATGTCAATAAAAATTTTTTATGGGGGCCAGTGAGATGGCTCAGCGGCATAAGCACCTGCCTGGCAAGCGCGAAGGCCCGAGTTCGACTCCCAGAACCCACATACGAAAAAAAGGGCCGGTGACATCGCTCAGCGGCACAGGAGCCTGCTGGCACGCAAGGTCCTGAGGTCGACCCCTGGTACCCACAAAAAAAAAAAGAATTTTTTATGGTTTTTTCAATTGTCATATTAAAATTTATCTTTAAATTGCAAATGTAATAATTTGATACACAGATCCTATTTAAAGTTTAAAAATATAAAATCTATAAAGATTTCTCAAAACATACTATTTATTCTAAATATACACAAATACAGGCTGCATAAATATAAAGAAAAATAGAAAATATCTGGCATGTTTTTCAAATTTTAAATGAGAATATTGAAAGTAGACATGATTATTTTTAAGAATAATTTTTCTTTAGTACACATTTCTTTTAAAAATATGTAGAAAAAAGATAAATCTATATAGCCATGCACTAAGAATTATTTGACGATTACTAACTTAAGTAAAACACCACATTTCTTTGATACTATGCACATGTCATTGGAATTGTGAACATTGCTGCTAGGAGCTGTGACAACAGGGTTATTTTAGGGTGAAGGTCTCCTATTGCTTGGGTCTGGGTGCATTTACAATGATGTGTAACTAGAAGACTAATGGGGTGAGCAATTATAATATTTTAATGAGATGAATAAAATGATATACCAATGATCTTAAAATCATGTTCAATTTGGATTATTAGCATACACCAGCAATTCATTTGAGAAAATGGAATGTTTATGTTGCTGTTTTTTTTGTCATTGGGTTGTGAACTTTGTATAATTTTGCCCTCATTAGACATGGTAAGAAAGGGATATGTAAAAGTGAAAAGTACCTTAGAAGATCTTTTTGATTTCAAGGCACAGCATCAATGTGCACACTTAGAAAGTACACATGGTATAATATATTATAGGCCTTCACCCACGAGAGTTCCTGAAGATAGATGGATGATTCTAAAGAAGGGTCTGGTGCGCTGTGAACCTGCTGGTCAATTAAAAATCTTGAGTAACACTGAAATAGTAACACCTACCTTAGGTGCTTTGGAATCACTTTTTGCTGCATAATATTTTGTAGCATTTCCAATGAGTAAAAATAATCAAGTTTAAAGTTATCTTGCTCAGCTTGTTCTCTTCATTGAAAAGAAACACTCAGCGTTTCCCCAGAATAGAACTGATTTTATCCATAAACAACATTTCACCTTATGGCAAAACTGAAAGCATGGGATTTAGAGCCAGAACTGATGAGAGTGCTAACCTCAGTCTCTATTTATACGTTCAGTGACTGGGAGAGCTCAGCCGTCTCTGAAAGAGATTTCTTACAAAGGAATGTTTTGTTTCTGGGGCACAAAAGGCTTAGCCTGTTCTGTAGAATAAAAAACTGAAAGTGACTTCATTTTATTGTGCTGTTTTAAAGTTAGTTTTAATGAGGTATAATTTACATGCATTTACTTTTTGCAGAATTTCTCTCTTTACATGAATTCAACCTTTTCAGTGCACACGACTATGAATGCTGGCAAATGCATAGAACGGCATAGCACCAAGATCATCGACCTGTGTATTTCACAATGTGTCTCCCCTTCTTATTCGGTGGACATGAGTGCAGCAGGTGCTGAAAACCACAGATGGTACTGAGCCTTGCGTATACTACATGCTTTCTATACACACATATTTATAAAGTTTAATTGATGTATCAGACACAGTGCCATACTAGCAATAATAAAATTAAACAGTTATAACAGCATGCTGTAAAAAGTTATGCAAATGCAGTGCCTCTCTTGAAGGAGACAAGATAAATATTAATACACATTTGTGGACCATAGTTCACCATGGATAGAGGAGATTACTGTCCCTTGAAATAGCCTTTATCCCCCTCCAAAATAATGCCACAATCACCTAATGGCTGGTGATTAGTTATTTGCCTTATGACCCTATTTGATTGTCTCTTCTGAGTTGAAAACTAAACAGAATTGTTTAGTTTGTAGCTTTCTGAGTTTGGCATAATGAGCTGACCTCCATTCTTCCTGTTGCATGGTTAGTCAGCTATGCTTTATTATTGAGTCATATCTCATCACGAGGATGTCCCCTTGTTTATCTATTCTTTTGTTTGTTACTGGACACTCATGGTCTGGACAATGTCCTTGGTTCTTGGAATCTTAAGCAAGGAATTGAATAGGCCTCACGGAGAAAGGGAAAACAGCAAAAGTACTTCTCAGGATGGGAATGGGCCAGTGTGAGGAAGCTCAGTTCCTGAAGAAGCCAAGTGCCAGGGACTATACGGGGTTTTTACAGGGAGGGAGCAACTTCTCAGAACTGATGCAAGGAGTTATTTCAACCCGGGGCAAGCGATTTCCTTTCTATTGGAAGGAGTCTTTTTCCTTTTGTGGAATTTTGGGTAACTGTCATAATGCCCAACGTCCATGAAGTGGGGGATGTCAAAGCCACAATGAAAATGATATTCTATTTAATTTGAGATTACCGTTGGATGCTCGTGATGGTGCATGGCACATGCCCCTTGTTTTTAACACATGTGCTCTACGTGTTAGATCTGGAAATGCTCTGTGGTTTTGCAGATCTGAATTTTGCTTTTATGCTCTGCTTCTCAGATCCCTCCAGGGACATCCTCTTCCTACGACTTCCTTCTGTTGATGGAAATTTTTCTCAATGTTTAGAGATTAAGAATGAAAGCATTATAAATGCTTGTGTACTTTTAGTGTGTGGACACCAAGGTTGTTTAGAAGTGTGTTGTTTAATTTCCAATATTCAAGGATTTCCATACACCTTTTCTGTTGCCAATAGCTAGTTTCATTTCAGTCAGAAAAATATGCTATGTATGAATAAAACTTGAAAACCTTTCAAGTTTTCACTTTTTACACTGAGATCTATATGGTGAATCCTCATGAAATAAAACCCAGGAAAGTAGGTCAGTAGTGTTATTCAGGTTTTCTCTTCTGAATAAGCATCTATTAACACATCTTGATGTTTGCTACAGAAATGTGTTACTAGGGTTTGGATAAGTGTCCTCCAAGAACCCCAGCTTGCACAACGAGAGGTGGTGGAGACTTTAAGAGTCAGGGGCTTATTGGGAGGAAGTGACGTCACAGAGAGGGGCCCTTGAACGGATGTTGGGACCCTGGCCCTTCCTCTCTCCCTCCTTTTGCTTCCTGGCTGCCTGGTGGTGAGCAATTTCCTCCACTCTGCACCCCCGCCATGATGTACTTCCTCTTCATCAGCCCCAAGACAGTGTGGCTAATAGATCATGGTCTGAAACCATGAAGACAGTGAGGCAAAATAAACCTTTCCTGTCTTTAAATTGATTATCTCAGATATTCGTTATAAGAATAGAAACACGAGTGTTAAATTCTCCAACTTTAATTATGTATGGGTGGCTTTATTGACCCTTCCAGTTCTACACAATTTTGTTTCATGCATGTGGAAGCTCTGTTATGTGACACACATTTAGGATGACCAGGTTTCTTCAGATGGTGTCCCTTTACCATGATGTGCATTCCCTTTTTACAACTGCTGCACCCACTGCTCTGAGGTCCAGTCTCCAGCTTTTCTTGGTTTGGTGTAAACATGATGAACTTTTTAACTGCATTTATATGTAAACATTCAAAGAAGGTTGTACACAGTTTTTTGTCTTATGTTTTTACTTGATTAAAAAAACTTGTCATTTAGTGTTTACATTTATATTTAAATAAATTATTAATATGATTATATATAAATCTACCAATTTGCTACTGATTTTTCATCTGTTCTGTTCTTTTTCTTTTTTTGTCTGCTTCTGGATTAATGGAATATTTGTGATTTAATTTATCTCCAGTATGACCTATTAGCTACCAATCTTTATTTTTAGTATTTTCTTAAATTTTATAATAGAAACTTTAATTTCTTACCATCCATTTCAAAAATATTACATCATTTCACTTATATTGTAATAGTTCTACAGTAATACTCTACCTGTTACTTCCTCACATTGTGTTTGTGTTGTCATAAATATTCATGTGAGTTTGTAAAATAGTGCTCAAAACATTCTTAGCACTATCTAAGAAATATTAATTACTGTTAAATCAATTAAAGCTAAGAAATAGTAATTTTCAAGTTTTCTTTGTGTGCACCATTTCTGAAGCTCTTCACTTTGTGCAACTTGAGTTTATATATAGTATTTTATTTCCCCTGATGAAAGACTTTAATATTAGATTAATTCACATCTTCAGAAGTGAATACTGTGCTTTAATTTGCTTATTTAGGGATTACTATTCCTCCTTCATTTTGAGAGGCATTTTTATTGAATACAGAATTCTAAGTTTTAAGATTTTATTTTCAGTACTGTAAAAATGCTACGCTATTATTTATTTTGGAAAGTTTCTAACTAGAAGTGTACTCTATTCCTGATCTTTGCCTTTCTGTGTATAACGCATCATCTTTTCCTTGCTATCTTCAAACAATTCTCTTCACTTTGTAACTCTTTAGAATGCTGCAGAAGTAGCATTTTTGCCCCCTTGTTAATCTCTGAAACTCTTGGGGCTGGGATTTCATATCTCTCAGTACTTTTTAAAAAAATTCTCAACTATTTACTCTTCTGTAACTTTTCTCCCTTTTGTCTCTGGTATTCTAAATACTGTAGAACATTTTGTATTGCCCAGCACTGCTAATTCTCCTTAAAAAAAAAAGTCATGTTTCTGTGTATGTCTTTCAGTTTAGGTAATTACTATTGTCCTATTTTCAAATTCACTTATTTTTTTCTCAGCAAATTTGAGACTACTGATAAGTCTGCGAAAAAAATTGATCTACAATCCTTTATACTTATTTCTATCATTGTCTTTGGAGTATTTTTGTAATTTTCATGTATCAGGTAAAATTCATAACTCACTATTTTACACGTACTTACCAATGTTCCACTACACATTTTTTAGCAAATTAATCATAGATTTTGAACTTCCCTGAGTGATCTTTGAACCTTTGATCACTTCTTTTATTTGGAATCACAGCCTATGTAGCATTTTCATATTCAGATATTTCGCTTAATAATATGCATGTTAGAATCCTCCATGTGTTTTCACTGCTTGCCACCTCATTTTTTAATGTTCATTTTTATTAGTACACGTTTACCGTACATAGCAATTACATTTATCGGGGCATTGGTACATGTACATAACACATCTTAATTCTTTTTACATCTGCTCCCCTTTCCTTCTGTCTCTTGGTTCCCTTCCCATTTGCAAGAGACCTCATCTTTATGGCTCATGTGGCTATCGTCTGTTGAAGGACCTCCTGCTTGCTCACATGGACTTGGATTCCTGAGTCAGGGTGGAATGGCCCACAGGTTGACTTCTGCCCTGTGCTTCTGTTCCTGCCAAGCGTGGCTCCTGGTGTACACCAGTTTCCTCAGGATTCAGGGTTGCCATCTGCCCTGGGATGTTTCTCTAATGGATCTAAGAAGAGCTGATGGTTTTCAGTTTGGTCAGTTTTTCTTTTTTCTTACGAAGATGGAGCTGTGACTTCCACACTCTACATATTAGATCTGAAATCTCAGCCTGATGATGCTTCCTAATCATTGCTCGACAGCCTACAGGTGGAAGCGAGGTTCTTGCTTGTCTCAGGTCCACAGATCTCATTAGCCCGTGTGCCTGTTGAGTCTGCACTGCAGTTTTCATCGCTCTTCCCAAGGACAAACAAAGGTGCCAGGTGTTTTGGGCTGGTCTGGTGTAAGAGAGAGCTTCCTGCTTCTTCCTAAGATGTGAACCCCTTAATAATAATAACACATCTTGGGTCACAGTATTCCTTTTCCTTCTGTTGGTGTGGAGTGATATTTTCTTTTAACATCTCCCACCAACAATCGGTCTTTTTCTGGGTCATAGGCTTGCCGCACTGCTGCTTCTCCTCTGACGCTTTTTCTGTTTGCTTTGAAGGAGAGAGGGGAATGGGAGGGGATGGGGGAAGTGAGCACGTACTCTCTGAGTTCCCAGGACTTCTTAGCTATCATGGAGCAAAGAGACAGACTTCAGCAATTCATTGAAATTGTAACTGCTTATTTTCTACCCACCTATGCTTTGCCTCAGGTTTTCTCCTCTGCACTCCTGCCCGTCCTTGGATTTCAGCTTCTGCATTGCCCTATAGCCCTTCTCTTCTGTTAGGTTCAGAATATATTGATATTTTGCAGGTTATCCAGCTGTTTTTTGTTGTTGCTGCTGTTGCTGGCATTGCAGCAACTCACTTTCCAGCTTCCCAGGCAGAAGTAGAATCAAAGCTGTATTTTAGAGTCCAAGTTGGGTTTTAATTATGGCAGCCTTACCCAGGAGGATGTGCTCAGTAATCTTTCTGGGCTTATTGATTGCAACAGAATAATAAGGGTGATAACGTATTGTACCCTCCTATACATGTCAAAATACTGGAAAAAATAGATGCAGTGTAACTCACAGGAATAATAACGAAATGCTATGAGTCTAAAATATAGAAGGAAATTCATGGTAAGGGACAATGAGGGGAAGACTATCATAAGGTCTTATGTAATTGTTATAAATGGAAGAGCAAAAAGTAAGTCCTCCAGAGGGGAACAAATCACTGTCTCACAAAGCAACACAGAGGTATGAAGTGAAATTACTCCCTTGAGTTGGCATAAAAGAAGCAAGTTGGAATACAGTAAAAAACACCCCAAACAGCATGCTAATAATAAATATAGGTTTTATATTTATATATTTTTGTGTGTTCCTCTATGAACTTGAGAACACAATGCCAAATCCAAATTTGGTGAAAATAGCATATAAAGAAACCAAAATCTCTCACAGAAACATCCCCCAAATTGATGTGGGTATTGCTTTTTCTTGATTTTTGAATAAGCTACAGGATGTAGATAAGAAAGGAATGGAGATTCTGTGACTATATGTCCTTGAAACAATTCTCTAAATTTTTATGCATATTGGTTTTACAGCTAAAATATTGATTAATATTGGAGGAAAAAAATACATATATTCTATATACACATGTAACATATACATCAAGACCCCAGACCTGAATCCAGAGTGTTTTATGATGGGAATTATGAAAAATATACATTGGAACAAGGTCTTGTGAACTAAGGCTGTTTAAAATATTAAGAAGCTGGGCCGGTGAGATAGATCAGCAGCACAATCACCTGCCAGCCAAGCACAAGGTCCTGAGTTCGATTCCCAGTACCAAAAAAAAAAAAAAATCAAGAAGCTTTACTCCATGGTCAGTACTGTTTTGCATCATAAGGGTATCCTGATTAATATATATGAAGAATACAGACCTGCCTGCTACATGTGAAATGAGGGTTGGAGGCCCTGAGAGAGGCTATTGTGAACTCGACACGGGTGTTGTGAAAGCCACGTGTCACGATCCATTTGAGAGCTTTTCCTTAACTCTGCAAATTTATATATATTTTATTGGCTTTCAAATATGACATAAGAGAATTCTTTATAAAATGAATCATCTAACTCCATTCCCTTTCCATGTCTTTTCTTGTGATAACTTTAATACAACTAAAATGTTCTGTACAAGACGAAGGGTGGCATTAGTTTTAAAGCACCTAAACACACACCTGACAGGAAGGACATCCCTTCAGAGGAAGAAACCAGTGTATCCTACTGTTCGTTGACAGGAGAGAATCCTTCAGTGGGGAGGCAATGGAGAGAAATTGAATACACTTAAGAGGCATATTTTACTCTGATGGTAAATGACATTATTATTGGCTAAGTTAAAGAGAAAAGTTATCAACTTACATCAATTTATCATTTTTGCTTCAAGAAGTCATTATTCCTTGATGAGAAACTGGAACAATCACATAAATCAATTCGGGGGTGTTTGGCAGGGTGATACCTTTGTGTTTAAGGCATAGATAGTAGTCAATTCCATCTTTCTGTTGAAAAGGTAAAAAGACCTTGGAGGAAATAAAATCATGTTCTTTCTTCTAATTATTTCTCTTCTATCCCTAAGGTACTTGGTAAGATGATTAATTACCTACAATCAGCTGAATAACAAAAGTATTATTCTTTAAGGTACAAAATTGACGTAAGTACTGTAATTTATTTTACTTTTAAATAGGGGAAAACTTGCATTCAGCCCAGTCCAATCAAGTATTTGATGAAGAAAAACTACCTCTGGGAGAAGTAAGCATAAATTAGCATCTTTCTGATGTTGCCTACCTATTCGTGTAATTTCAGATGAGCAAGAGTCCAGTGGCAACTCACCAGCATTTGCTGTGAAATGGATTGATCACTGGGAATTGGAGGCACACATTTCTACTAATTAGGCAGAACCCTGACAAGACTGCACCCAGCTGGCAGTGGGTTAGAAATTCAGTTCCTGTATTTTCCAGCATGAGTTGTACATGAGGTAAACACTACAGATGGGCTTGGGGACTTCTCAGACCCTTTGGCACATTATCGCAGTCCACTGTGAGACTGGGAAATTGATCTTGTCCCCGCTCCCAGGGGCATCTGTGGAGAGGAGCACTCGGTGCTAAGGCAAGGGCTGCATGGGCCGTGTTAATGGTATTAGTAGATTATCACCAATCTTATGGAAATATAGCTGTAACAGTTCTCAAGCTGGAAAGCAGAACTAACTAGGGATTTTCTCATGTCAAAGAAGAAAATACAGTGCTTTGTTTTTCAGTATTTGGGGACAAAGTGTTACGGGAAATCTTGCAGGAGCACTGGACTGGCGGTTAGAGACCTGAGTTTAAGGCCAATAAGGCCAAATGAATTTATGTATTTCTTTGCTTCTTCTTCCATTCTAACTCTCATACTTTCCATCTAAAAAAATATTTCTCTTGCCAGAAAATCACTCTTCAGTATTTCTTTTAGGCAAAGGTCTGTGTGGGTCATATTTTCTTCCACATTTTGTTTATGTTAAAATTTCTTCCTTTATTCTCTTTCTGGAAATATATTTGTGATGGGTTTGAATTATATATTGGTAGTTATTTCTACCATTATTTTATTATCTTCTGTTTTATTTTTGTTTGTTTTGCTTTTACTAAGCAAGTCACAATTTCTTTTTAATCAGGAGTGTGTAAATAAAGAACTTCTCAAAGATATACAGGGCATCAACTGAAATCTGTTGGGAGCCTCATCTTTGATGACGACCAACACTCACGCCTCTTCTCCAAAAAGCCTTGTTCTCTCCTGGGTCAGGAGGCAGGCAGTGGGTTGGCAGATACCCAATTCTCAGAAAAGACTCATTTGTAAAGGCAAATATTTCTAAGAAATGGAATGGACACGAATCATGGAAAAAGGAAAAATGTCAGGAAGGAGTGGATCTGCAGTAAGATGACAGCTTAAAGTAGGTACATGTGTGCATAAATTTTTTTAAATGTTCCTATTTAATTATATCTGGAAAATAGGATTAATTAGATTAGCTTTTTGGCTCTCTGAATTTTCTACAGAGCATGTTTTATTCTACAATAAGAATTTGGTTTCTTACAACTTATAGTTTTTAAAAAACTATTGATAAAGAGCCATTTGAAATTGCTCTATGTGTATATTTCTTTAGAATTTTCCAACTTTATTATAAGAGAAATACTGAATAGAAGAAACATATTTTTTTCATTTGAGATAAAATTTTCAAGAAATGCCATCAAAATAATGTTCTTTTTGGGTTAAAATCATCTTTGATATTGAGCTGTGAAATACAGATTTCTCAACTACGTGGGTAGGTCACCCCTCGCTTTGAAAATATACCTATGGCCTACTGTGATGGGCACCACAGTACTTAGGAGAAATTCACATTTTTGTAGATGTTTATTTATGGATCACATTTCATGATTAACTTAGCATAGACCTTACTAGCTATTAAAATTTAATAAACTATCAAATAAAAAACCCGATGAAATGAAATGTTTCCAGAACCTTAGGGGCCAAGGTGTGTTTGTTTTGTGACATAACTAATTCTTGGTAATAATAAAAGAACAACACCTCAGTGACGATTCAGATTTCAGCATCACCACTTCCAACCACCATGAACTCTCCTTTCTACCTGAATATTGGTTTATATCATTTCTTTTATTTAGGGAACTTGGGGTTCATACCAATATTGTAGGTGACATTATCTTTTTCATATTCTTGGGAAACAATTCAGTTTTTATTCCTGTTGAGCTTCATATAGATGCTAACACTCCTTATCCCTTCTAACAGTTACAACTGAACCTAGTTCTGGGTAAACTTTCATATTTGTGTGCAAATGGATATCACCTATGGTAGGATTTGCTGGGTTGACTTAACCCTTGAGAATTTCCCTCTTCATTTCAAGGTGTCTCGCATTTGGAAGGGCTGTCCAAAATCGGGTCCCTTTCCAGTACAGAGCAAGGACTCTACTTTGGGTGCACCAGAGGCCTGTATGTGCACAGGGCGACTGTCCCTTAGAGTGAGTTCGACACGCAGTGTGTGATGAATTCATTCTGAGACAGGAGAATTGAAAAAAGCCGATAATCTCCCACGCTGACCTGTTTCTAATTAGCTACTAATATATGAAAAAAGGCCATGTTTTTCCTTTTCTGCCCTCCGAAGATATTAATAGAAAAAATGATTTGACAAATTATTGTTATTATAATTATTAATTCTGATTGTGATTCAGGGGATCAAACCCATGGCTTCACACTTGTTTTCCATATACTCTGCCCCTGAGCTACACCCCTAGCTTGAAAATGATTGTTAATGAAAGAAGTTTCTTTTCTTCATAATTCTTCTTTTCACATAATTCCAGACAGCTTATCTCTTATGAACTTAACGATTTCTGCAGAATGTACAAGAAGATGAGATTTTAGATTTTTATGTTGCCTTTTACGTCCAGCCATTCCAGAGGAAAGGTATTGTGATCACTCTGAGTTTTTATATATTATCTCACCACAACACTTTTTAACATTGTAGGCCAGTCATTTTGCAGAACTTTTTTTGTTTCTTGTGTTTTATTTATTTATTTTTTCTGTGGTTTGACTCACTGTTGAAATCTAGCAATGTTGTAGGTGGGAAATTCTGATCCTTCCGTTGCATGAGTCTGATTTCCATTTATTCATAGTCGGTAATATTAAATTGAGTGAATGATGAATAATATGCCTGGGATAATTAAGAACTGGAAGCCAGAGTGATGAGCCCAGCGTTCGGGGCCCCATTTTCTCTAGAAGTGACTGACGATTCCTGGGTTGCCTGTTGACTTCTCCTTCCAGTAGAGATGCTAAGAAGCTTACAAGCTGAGCACAGATGCTAAGCCACTCGTGAGGCTAATAATACAAATATTGCTCCCAATAGGGAAGCAGAGGTACCTTGGAATTATCCTGCAACTTCAAGTTGGGGCCATGAAGGGGTTAGAATGGTCTGAAGTAGAGCTCATGGGGTATAGAGAGCAACTTAAAAGCAAATCAATCCTTTCCTCTGATTATCTGGTTTCACAGGTGACATACAGGAAACTGCAAAAACTTCCCTGTCCATATTATTCAAAGACATTGCTTGGTTGCACCTTGGTTGGATAAGATTAAAATATATGTCAGCCTTGTATCTGTATGCCAGTGATAAAAGCACAACATTTAAAAACAATCTTTTCATTGGATAAAGTCTCAAGAATACAAATAAATCAATTCTCTTTAGATTGATTTAAATTGATTAAAATTAACAAACCGTTACTGAATATAGAAATAAAAAGCAAGAAAAATATACCCTGGACATGTTATTGTTTCTCACCACTGGTTTTATTTCTCTTATATAAATGGCTAGCTGTGTGATTGCTGGGTTATATAACAAGTGTGTGTTTCATTTTCTAAGAAACAGCCAAACTTTGTTCCAAAGCAGCTGCACCATTTTGCAATCCATTTGCAATGTTTAAAAATTATCCCACATCCATGCCAGAGCTCAGCAGTTTAATTTTTTTTAAACTCAATTCTAAGATATAAGTAGTCTTATCTCATTGTGGTTTAAAATTGCATTTCCTTAATGCCAAGAAACACTTTTAGAATAGCTTTCTAAAGAATTTAATGGAAATGTTTCATCCACTGAAAAATGAGTGAGGTGAGGTGGGTGACAGTAAGTATCGACTAAGCTCAATTGTAAGTCTAAGATTTTTTAAAAGATGGAATAGGGTGAAAAAATAATATAGAAACAGTACATGGCTTATTCAGTAGAAATAACAACTTAATTTGGAGGAAGAGAGCAAGATAGAAAAGTGTATAAACTTAAGAATATATGATAGGATAAAGATGACCGCCAAAGAATGTTATTTAAGATGATTAAACAGAAGGTAGCCACTAAAACTAAAAGCTGAGTTGACTATAATATTAAAGGTATAGGGCCGGTAAGATGGCTCAGTGGCGTACGCGCCTGCCTGGCAAGTGCGAGGGCCCGAGTTCGACTCCCGGAACCCACAAACGAAAAAAGGGCCGGTGATATCGCTCAGCGGCACGGGCGCCTGCTGGCGTGCGAGGTCCTGAGGTCGACCCCCGGTACCCACAAAAAAAAAAAAAAAGGTATAATTAGAGCCATCTAGTTGGCAATTCACATGCAGAAAATGAATTACAAAGAAAATCACAGGAAGGAAAAATTACAATGAATATAAATGCATAGTGTATTTGGGGACTCATCATATTATGACATACTTAAGGCTAATTGTATCAGTTATTTTCATAAATGTTAATTTGCTTAATTCACATGAAAGAAAATACAATTGGTTCTAATAACCAGTTTGATCCTATTTATAAGACACAGGAAGTACAAATTCAGCAAAACTAAATTGGAATGCCTAAAGTTAGAAAAGTTAATGTAAGCAATTGGAAAATATTTACTGTAATCCTAATACTGGGAAAGAAGAAGCCAAAACAATAAAGACACCAAAGAACATTTTACTATTTAAAAAGTGTAATGCGAATTGAAGATCCAGCAGTTATGAATACCAGTGCACCAAATAACACAGCATCCATTTCAAGAAGTAGGAGCTATAGAATACAGAACAGGAAATAAACAGAAAGTTCAGACTTTCAATCCAAAGTACAATAAGACAACAGAGGGCAATGCGTGACTAAAATATGTGACATGAATGATAAAAATCTGTGAAATAGTTTGTGCCTGTGTTTCTTATCTTCTTATCTCAATAACGGTGAATGTACTCCTCAAAAACAACAGTTTGGTGTCTCAACAAAATGTTCAAATGTTTTTGATAGCATGTTTTCACACAAAATCTCCACTAAATTAATTGAAGTGAGGAAAAATAGCTCTCAAATACAGTAAAATACAAGTACTGTATTAACAGAATCTTTTAAAAAGTCATATGTATTGGAAAAATATATAACTATTAATATAGCTTTGATTCTAAAGAGATACAAAATACAAATTTTTAGATTCTAAAAATTAATGTATTATTGAATATACTACAGTGAGAATCTATGAGATTAAAAAGAAAACAACTTCAGAAGAAAATAATTATAGGGATAGAAATGAAAGGATCAAAATAAAGGAATAAGGTGTTCAATTCATAAGCACAGGAAACAAAAGAGAAAAGTAAACTACAGAAGGAAGGAAATAATAAAGACAAAATTAGAACTAATGTTGCAGAGATGATTGATAGAACTACAAAGCGAATCATCATAATGATCTTTAAATTTTTAGCGACATAGATAAATTACTAGATACATAATGAAGAAAAATTGGCCAACACGAAACCCCAAGGCTGGCCTGATATGAGGGAAATAGAAATTCCAGCATGGATTCACTTAAAAGAAGAGGTTAAGTAGGGAGTGGTGGGACGGGTCTCTAATCCCAGCACTGTGGGAAGTGGAGGCATGGGGAATGTTGGACCCCAACATAGGCAACTTAGTGAGACCCTCTCTCAAAATCAAAATTAAAAATGCTGGTGATACAGCTCATTATGAAGACCCTGGGTCAACTCCCAATACTGTGAAAAAGAACAGATTAATTCAAATAAATCTTAGAAAGTAAAGTCAGAAAAGAAAATGAAATAAGGAAATTCCTAGGAAATTTTAATATGCTATAACTGAGTCTGTCTAGAAAAGAGAGTTTCTAAGAAAAAAAGCAATTGAGAAACTTATTCAAGAACTTCCGCAAAAAGTCAGCAAGCACAGCTTCTTAAACAAGAATCCTACATGCGTCTCACAGGCATATGGTTCTCCTGCGCACACAGTGCTCCAGAGACAATGGGAAGAGGAAATTCTTCACAAGTCGGCAAAACATTGACATTCAATCTGGAAAGGACAGAGAAGGGAAAAGTTGAGTATCAATTGCCTGTGGTGCGACAATGCCAAATTGCAAACAGAATTAACAGCATATGAGAAAACACTGTACTAAGATGAATTTTTACGAGGGAGGTAAAACTGGCTCACTAATAGGAAAACATTAATATAATTCATCATATTATTTCACCAAGATGAAAATAGTATGGTTTTCTCCATAAAAATTGAAAAGGCTTTTAAAAGTTTACCTTTTTATGTATAAAATGCTCAATAGAATGGAAATTGAAGGGTAATTGTTTAGCATGATAAATATGTTAATATTCTTAACTCAAAAGCCAGCAACTTACTTATGGGGATAATGTTGCAGGCTTTTCCACTTCATTTTTTTAAAGCAAAAATGTCCTCTATAGTTTAAATATTTTGGAGGACTGAATAGCTATATTCACATATGAGGAAAACAAATATTGTTATAAAAATTAAAATCTGAGTTTAAAATTTTTCTGCTGGCTAATGATACAGTAATATACAGTACCTGGTAGAAAACTAGAAAGCCAATCATAAAAATCACTCAAGGAATTTTAAATTTTTAGTGAAAACTCAATAGCCTTCTTATGTCAAAAGCCAAGTCCTAAGTAGGTGAAATAAAGAAAGAGAAAACTTCTTTTATTTTATTAAAAAACATTTATAGCATTCCAGGAGAAGAAATCACAAGACATGCACTACACATATGCAAGAAAACATTTAAGCATTTCTCAAAAAAAAAAAAAAATCCCCAGCAAAAAACAAACAAGACATAATTGGCATGTAGGTGATTAGAAAACGCTTCCTCAAAATCAGCCTCAACCTCTTTAAAGCAATGATTATTTTGAGCTTATTATTTTGAAAACTCTCAGACATAACAGAAGCCCCAGAACAGAATAATGTTGCCTGCTTGTAAGTCAAATTTAGAATGAAAGAGAAGGCCATGGGTAGGGTGTTCCCCTCACTGTGTAGGGTGACTCTCGGGAGTTTGGTCGATGGAGAAGGTCCTAAGCTGCCTGGACTTGACAAGCCTTAACCTTGACCAGGAGTTTCCTTACTATCTCCCATTGATTGATCTCATTCCTTCTTTCAGTTGAAGATGCTATATAAACTTGAATTCAAACCTACATGTTAGAGGTTTCTTCATTTCTCTGAATATTCTATCATCTATGCATCATCTACCTATCATCTATCCTCTATCTATCTATATCGGTCATCTATCATCTATCTATCTAGCAACGATCATTTGTTTTTCTCTCAGTTATTCTGTGCTTCATTCCAGAGATCCGTATCAGTGAAGATCCACAAGGGATAGAGGGAAACTTATTTTTTATCTCCTCTACAAATGAAGAGAAGCATGTACCTTTTTCCCACATTATATGAAGGAACTTCAAGCACAAATTAAAACTATGAGGAGTTATCACCTCCCCCCAGTTAGGATGGCTATTAAATATCACAAAATAAATCCTGTCAAGGACGTGGAGGAAAACATGCACAATTTTGCAAGAAATGTCTGTAATCAATACCAAAAATGTTCACCTGAAGAGCATAGGAACAGAAACACCAATCAATCCTAAAGCTACTATAAATACTTAAAACAAAAAAATGAATTTGAAACAGATGAGCAGAGTGGCACATGCCTGGTAGGCTGAGGCAGGATGATCACAAGTTCAAATCCAGCTTGGGCAACTTAGTGATTTGGGGAGTCTCCTCAAAAATAAATAAAGAAAATAAAAAAGGCTGGGCATGTAGCACACTTGTGAAGGCCCTGGGTTTAATCCCCAGGACTGAAAAAAAATACAAAAATATAAAAATAGAAACATGGTAAGGAAAAATAACAACATTTTTGAGAGTTGTGATAAACTCTTAGACTATGTAAGAGGAAAAAGCACCCACCAGTTACCAATATTGGTAATGAAAGAGGAAAAATTACCACATATTCCACACATTAAGAGAATATGAAAGAAATGTGTAAAAATGTTGGCAGTAAATTTTACAACTTCAGCAACATAGCTGTGTACACAAAAGAGCACTGCAGAGCAAAACAGACTAGAAATGAACAATCTGAACTTCTATGTACTTAACAAAGAAAACAAATTCATGACTAGTAGCATACCGAGATGAGAACACCAGCCACGGATGCTTCCGGAGTGTGTACTAACCTGTTCTGAAACTTGGGTCATTGTTATGCTTATCTTTAAAATTAAAAAAAAAAGTGAAGAATAAAAACAAAGTAAGAGAGTGATAAATTGCACAGCCTTTTTTGGAAAGCAGAGGGGTAACTGTTGCCTGAGTTTTGGGGTGAAAGCCCTGGTTCCGGCGAAGGGTGGGAAAGGAGCTTTTGCAGTGCGGGTGTTCAGGGAAGCACAGAGAGGTTCAAGACCCCTCATCCTGGGGCAGAGAGCTTGGGATTGTATAGAGAAGGTGAAGAAAACACAGTTTAGAGGTTTACGGAGCTGGAGATTTGCATAGCTGCAGCTAACTGTGGTCAAATCCGGAGCCCTGTTCTGGTTCATCAAGACAACTTCCGCGAGGTCCGGGAGAGCCATCTGTCAGCACTGACTGGGTCCTGCCTTGAGATGGTGGCTCCGTCATTCATTGTTCCTGTTGGGTGGTGACCTCATCTGGGTTGGAACTTGAGGTTCCGCTTTTCCTGGAATCCGAGATGCCTGCTGGTTTAGGACAATGACTAGACACTTCCAGAAGCCAGTCTGGGGACAGAACTGGAGATGGTAAAAGCTGGCAAGCAGGTGTCCCTGCAAATTCTAAAGATCAGTTATTCCTCTCTCTGTTTCCTCTGTCTTGAAAGGGTGTGAGATAGGCTAGGGAAACAAAACGAGGGCGAACTAACCTTGTACTAATCTTTGAGTGATTAACAGACTTAAGTGCCGAGTTGAGCAGGGATCTGACCTCAAGTTTAAGGTAATAAAAGAGACAAATACAAAAATAATTGAAGGCAGAGATGCCCAGCTCCATCCGCTTTCAGTTTCCATTGCACACTTGCAACGATTCTCAGCCTGTTAGGACACCAGCGTCATTCTGACACCCACACAAGGCTGAAGGGTGGCGCAGAGCTTCCTCTGAAGGTCTGTGATTTCATTCGGATACAATTAAGTGGCGATAGGTGGATTAGCAGGAGAAAAGTTACACACATGTTTGAAGGTGCACATGAACACAGGACACAAAATGTGAAACTCAAGGAAGCAGCAGATGGCTAGGGCTGAGCTACCCTAATCATAAGGGCTACAGGCAATTTTAGAGGAGGAATGAATGATTTTTGAGGCTGGAGATTACGCAACAGCTTGGACAAAGTTTCTCTGGCCTCTGGGCGTGGTGTTTGATTTTCAGTCTCCTTTTGTGTGATGCTAATTCAGTCTTCCCTGGTGAATCATATTTCAGTATGATTGGAGCTGATTGGTCTCTCTTCTCCAGCCCTGGTCTTTAGGTAGAGAAGGAAAGTTCAGAGAAAGCTCCATTCTGTGCTTCAGGAGAGAAAGGGGATCCAGGAAAGGGGAAGGAGGATGTTGGGGAGACCCCAGTGCTGCTGCTTTAGTTCAGCAGCTCAGAGCACTGCTCTTGGCTGTTGTTTTCTAAGTTCCATCAAGAAATAGTGACTGCAGAAGTAGAGAAGTGTAGACCAGCATATCTGATGACCACTGACATGCAAAAACTTCAGCAAAGTATTAGCAATTCAGATTGAGTAAAATATAAAATGATAATGCCTATTCTACCACCTATGGATTGGATTAAATTTCCTTAATTTGATAAAGAGCACCAGAGTAAGTGCTGTGAAGATTCCCATATCGACACCCTAGACCCCAGAACCTGTGAATGTTAACTCATACGGCAACAAGGGATTTGCTCACGGTATGAGTGCTAAGGATCTTGACCTGGTTAGATTGTCCTGGCTTATCTGGGTCTGCCCAATCTAATCACATGAGTCCTTAAATTCATATAATTTTTGTGAATTCTGTAAAAGCTGAAAATGAGCAAAGAGAGCTTCCAGAAAGGAATGAGACCCTGCCAATGCCTTGATTTGAGCTCAGTGGACCTGGTTTTTTAGTCTTCTTCTGACCTAGAGAATCATAAAACACTGTATTTTTTAAAGTTGCTAAATTTGTGGTGATCCAGTAAGGGGTCTGTGAAGAGAACGACAGCTACTATCCTACTTAAATGTAATATATCAACACATAGCACAACTGGGAACAATGTAAGACTATCTCTCTCATTTTATTAACTATTTTATAAAATTACTTACCAAGCATAATTAAACAAGGAAAGAAGTGAAATTATTCATGTTGGAAAGATGTCTTCATTCAGGAAAACACATGATGCAATTACATAAAAACTATGAACTCTCCTTTCTACGGCTAAATTTATTCCAGAGATGATATGGCTAAATAAATCTGACATGAATATTCAAGGAAATTTGAAAAGATAGAAAAACTACAAAAAAAGCTTTGAAGTTTATGTAGTAGGCTTGATGTAATACAGGTGTAATTCTGAAACTATTTTGCATGCAGTATAAGATAGAACTATGGAATAAAATTATCGATTTTTGGGGGAACTGGTATTTTTGCAATGAGAAAAAGGAAACACAAAAACAGAGTGGAAAAATATGAGAAAGAATGGGAAAATGTTAGATTGAATTCAAGGTGTGATAATGAATACATGAATTTTAAGATTATATCTTGGTTCTGTCTTCTAGGAGTGCTTAGAAGCAATGATGGCCAATTAGTGATGAGAACATTCAGATATTAGACCATAATATTTTTCAATTTCAAAGGATCCAAGGCTCCTTAGAAAAATGCCTGATTACAAGTTTCAAGTAGAAAAAAAAAATGTACGTGTGGAACATTTTGTAATTTCCAAAACTAAGAATAAGGGAGTAGTTTTTCTTTGCAGAATAATGCAAGCCAATAAAAGTGGAATAATTCAGAGAGGCAAAAAAGTAATTATTTTTCCATATCCTATTTAATATTTGATTCAGACAACTGTGATTAATGATTAAGCCCCTGGAAAAAACGAACAAAGGAACTTATGAAGATAAATATAACCAAAATCAGTAATAAAAAGATAATATCACAACAGACTGGAGATGCTTCAAAATGAATGAGAGAATATTATTGGCAATCTCAAGCAAATAAAATAGAAAAATAGATGAAATATATAGCTTTGTAGAAACTATTATATACCAAGACCAAAACAGAAGAAAGAAAATTTGAATTGAATCTTATTTCAAAACCTTTCCAAGGAAAAGTCTAAGCCAAAATGATTATATAATGGTAAATTCTAGTAAATACTTAAGGAATGATAACGCTAATATTTTACCCATTCTTCCCAGCAACAGGAAAAATGGATGTATTTCTAAGTAATATGTAAACCTGACTAAAATGTTAGGAGAGATATATGTCAAAGACTAATGTCATTTTTAAATGTAGGTGGAAACCTCTTTTAAAATGAACAAAATGTCCAGCTTTATATTTAAAAATGACATGCTAAAAGCAAGTTAATTTTATTCAAGGAAAGTAAGATTCCTTTAGCAATTGTCATTTTATTAGTATAATTTAGCACAGAGAACTAAAGAAAAATACTAAAAAAATACATAGATAGATATAAAATAACAATTAAATACTTTTATCTCTAGACCAAAATTCCAACAAGATTAACATGGCGTTACTAAGATACTCAAAATATAGCTGAAATAAAGAGGCATCTGAGAGAATCTTAAGAGTTACCTATATCTGTATTCAGCCACAAATATAGTTATGACTCAGAAATATAGTTATATAGTTAACTAATGAGATTAGTCTTCAATATATATTTCTCCTAACTTTTTAGTCAGGTCTACATATTACTTGGAAATATTTCCATTTTTCCTGTTGCCTGGAAGAATGGGTAAAATATTAGTGTTATTATTCCTTAAATATTTACTAGACTTAACCATTATATAATCATTTTGCCTTAGACTATTCCTTGGGAAAGATTTTAAACTAAGATTCAATTTCCTTAAAATTCAAATTTTATGTTATGATTTTGCCTTTAGGTTTTACCTTAAGGTTATGGTTTTACCTTTCACTACAAAACCAACAGAAATGCATACATACCTGGACAAAGTATACAGCAGCAATAATCAAAGCAGAATTAAATGTACTAGGGCAAAACTTGAAAAACCGTTAACGTCCGCTAGCCATTAAATACAGTGATTATTGAGTTAAAATGCAAAAAGAAACAAAACGACAACAACAAAAAAACCTTAAATAAAAATTAGAAGAATGTTCTTCCTATTTTGTGAGCAAAAAATAATGGCATAACCAACAGATAGCCTCTCTTTAATTTTTACATCTCATAACTATTGAGGTTAGTTCCTGCTGGTAACTTACACTAACTGGGGAGTCATAGGCAGGGAAATAACACGCCACATCCCTCTACCTTACATCATCATTTCCTTTCAGCTAACCATGAGCTTCCATCTTCCCGGTGTGGTGTTGACATCTTAATCCACACTTTAGATTCTGCAGCTATGTGACGTAGGCCAAAACGACGTATTTTCAAATTTACATAATTCTGCAAAGTGGCGAAGTGCGGCTTCACTCCCTCTGGTACTGTCATGGACTGAGCTCCGGTTTCTTCTCGTGGTCTACAGTACTTACTGAGGTCAGCTTTTTTAACCATCTTTAAGGCTTCCCATAGTAACTAAGTGCAGCTTTTACCTGCATTCCCATGATAATGAGTGATGTTGGACACCTTGGCATATAGTTCTAATGTAATTTTTGATCTTCTGAAGAATGTCATATACATGGTATAAGGCAGAGAGGGCAGGAAAGAGTAGTAGGTGAAGACGATCATTTCTAAAAATTCTGGCTGGATGACAGGCTTCTTGTGGGTTAAATATTATATTTTATTTCAATATTGTTTTCCAAAACCAGCTTTAAATAGATTGTAGACTTCATCACTAGGATTATAATAATTTAGAAAGACAATATATTTTAGGATCATTAGGATTTTAGAAGACTTAAAGGCAGCTTTATAAAGAATATTTAGTATCCAAGAGAATTTTCATTAAAAACCACAATTAGATGCAATTAGGCACGATGCCAGTGTCAAAATTCAAGTCAGAATTCGAGGGCAAATTAACAGAAAATTCCAATGCTGTCAAAGTGGCTCCTGCCGGTGGGAAGAGAGATTGTTGGCTATTGCAGAAGTTTCCCTCCAAAGAGACTATGACCGACTACTGATTCACTCTTAGAAGCCTTAAAAGAACCTGGTCACATGTGCTTTAGATACACATTAATGCCTATGATGTCAAAAAGAAGGAAAAACCAAAACAACCCAGTCCACCAAAAGGAGAACCAATAAACACACTGTTATACTTTCCTAGAATCAAGCATTAGAAGGGACTCCACTATTTACGTGGACCTGAACGGCTACCATAGTCATGCTTTTGTGTGAAAAACTTGAAAAGTAGAAGAATACACAAAATAGGATTCAAAATTTGTGTAGAATGCAAGCATAAAATGAAAAAAAAATTCAAGCCTGCTCTTCCAGGAAGGTGATAAATTATTTCAAAAACGGAAAGGGGGGGAAAGGTTTCTGAGGGAACGCGAGCGTGCGGGAACCTGTGTAGGGCAGGGCAGAGTGAGACGGGTACTCATCTAAAGTAGTTCCTAATTCATCCCTGGGCCACTGACTCTCTTCCTCTTTGCGTGTTGTCACACCGAAGCTCGGAGGCAATGCCCAGTGACCACACAGGTCACCTGGCTCCAGGGGTGCCCCCACCCTCCCTTGGGCTCAGGCCGTGGCCTCCCTACACTGCGCAGATCCCTGGTGTGGGCTCCCAGGAAAGCCAAAGTCCTTCAGCACTAGAAACAGAAGTCTTTCAACATGGACAACCCAGATTAAGCCTTGAAATGTCCTATGATTTTAGAGGGAAATATTGCCCAAAGTAAAATATTCACGAAGTTTATGTTCCTTCCCAGAATGTTATCTTCTCACTACAGACCCAACATCAACTTGGCGCTTGCTGCCACACACAGAGGAAGATGGGTAATTTTCCCTCTGTGACCAGGGGAAGCAAAAGGAGAGAGGGAGTTCTCTATTGCTGCCCATAGGAGCCAGTCCTGGGGTAACAACTGAGGAGTAGCAAAGGCCTCCACAGTGCCCTGAAAGTAACTTTCCTTACCAATGAAAACAGCCACAAAACAGTGTGTTGATGAGGATGAGAGCTCACACTTATTTCCTGAAATCATGAGTTACTTGTCTGTTACTTTCCTTGTCACTGGGACACAATACCTGACACCCACAAGTTAAAGGAGGAGAGGTTTATTTAGCTCACAGTTGGTAGACATTTCAGTCCATAGTCGTCTGGCTTCAAGGCAGGGCTGCATGGCTGAGGGGCATTTTGGAGAAATAGCTCATGGCCTGGTGGTAACAAGCAGAGAGAGATCAAGGGAGGAGGAGGGAGAGAGGCCCTTCCAGGCCACGCCCCAGTGTTCCACCTCCTTCCACCGGGCTTCACCTCCCAACCTCACACCCAGCTATAAACCTGTCAGTGGACTAAACCACTGATGCGTATCACACACCATGATCCAGGCACCTCCCCAACGCCCCACCTATGAGTGCATGAGGCTTTGGGGGGACATCTGGGTGCAAGGCAAAACACTATATCTGTTCCGTCCAAGGCAAAATATTGACCATGAGCTTATAATTTCAGATCTGCCCCAAGAGGAATAAGATGAGACTAGAAAATTTGGTTTTCACAGTCACATATTATAGAAACCCATGAAATACCACACGAGAGAGGGGAGTGGGGCTGCCTTGCTGACCAGATGGTTGGAGGAGCCCGCCCATTCAGAGCTTCATAGAGGCAGGTATCCTTGTGTGTGTCCGTGTGTGTGTGTGTGTGTGTGTCCATGCATACACAGAACAGATGCATGGTACACTTTATTCTTGCTATTATGTGGTTGAAGAAAAGCATTTTCAAAGTCTGTCATGTAGTGCATACCTGTAATCTCAGCATTCTAGGAGGCTGAGGCAGGAGCATTTCTAAGTTTGAGCCCAGCCTGGGAAATTACATAGGAAATTAAAGAGATTCTGTCTCTCAAATTATAAATGAATGAATGAATGAATGAATAAATGAATGAGTGAATGAATAGATAGGCTGATAATGTAGCTCAGTATAAAGTCTGCATTTAATGTGCAGTGCAGAAAAGAGAAAGAAGAGAGAAAGAAAGAAAAAAAAACATTTTCAATATGAGTGTAATTCACTTTTAGTTTTGTAATGACCCTATGTTTTTGGTATTGATTAATTTTATCACATAAAATTATACAAATTTTATATATCAGTTTGGGAACAACTTTATTGCAAATTGATAGCATGTTTTTTCCAGTTACAGTATTTATTAAATATTCATTATTTTTAGTATTTTTTTTGCAAGATGCTTTAACTGACAGAACTCTTAATTACACAACTTCTGCCATAGAAACTTTAGAAGTTTAAGAGCAAATAACCATGCTTCACTTCCTTTCTCTTCTCTCATACACTGCACTGATGGTTGTGTGCATAAATAACTGAAATGTGTCGTTAGTGCAAATGCATTTGTACTGGGGCAGAGATTTCAGGCAGACGATAGTAACTCTTAAAGAAGAGGGGATGATGGGCTGTCTCTTTGCCAGTGTGGTGTCGAATAGGAAAATCCCCACATTTCACTGCCAGCAACACTCTCAGCAGGATCTTCTCTTCCCATCCTCAGCATTCAGTGCTTCTGAGTATCTCAATATTCATGTAACACTCATTTAACTTGCATTGCTGGAAATTCTTACTGAGTTAGCCTGGCACACATCATCAGCCATTTTCTTGATAAATAATTAACTGTAAAAGACTTCCCTTTTATATACGGTCTTCACCTTGAGAAGGTTATTTTTTTTCTGAGGACAGATGGGAATAGCGAGTCTAATCTTTTGCATTCCTGGATTCTGTCTTAGTTCAATGCTTGAATCAACACTTTCTAACATAGTTTGCTACTAACTTGAAGTTTCATTTTGACTTCTGGTGTTTTACTTGTGTCGATATGAAAAGAATATATTTTTTAAAAAGTGTTTTTAAAATATTTTGCTTCAATTTTTGGGCCATTTCATTATAGATTAAAATTAGAAGAATCCCACATTATAAGATGGTGACCGGGAGCATGAACATCCCTCAGCAGCAGACAAAGCTATGCCAAACACACCGAACTGTGGAACAGGATCAGAGAACAGAAGGGGTGTCCTTGCCCAGGGAACCCTGTCCTCAGTCTTCCCATTTGTATGTTCTGATGGCTGGATTTATGTGTCAACCTGGCTGGGCCACAGCCTACCCAGCTACTTGGTTAAAAATTCTTCTGGATATGTCTGTGAAAGTGTTTCTCCATAAAATTAACTTTAAAATCAGCAGACAGAAGGAGGCAGCTTGTTCTCCCCCTAGTGAGGGTGGACGCAATCTGTCCAATGGTCTGGGGTCGAAGGAGAGCAGAAGGGCCGAGCTGGGCGGATCTCCTGCACTTGGAGGAGGACCTGCACCGGGCGTCCCTGCTTCTCTGGCTCCAGCTTAGACGGGAAGTCTACACTGACTGCCGCATCTCTAGTGTAGATAGCAGATCATTGGGATTCTCAGCCTGACTGATAGCCTGAACTAATTCCTTTTACTGTGTGTTTAGATAGAAAGAAAGACAGTGGATAGACGGATAGGCACATAGATAGATAGATCTGTATGTCTTCTTGGTTCTCTTTTTCTGGAGAAGCTCGATTAACCGAGATATACGTTATCTATTAAATCTATGCTAAGGCAAGCTTCTTTTTCTCTAAGTCTCATCTGTTAAAGTTCTAATTATGTTAATGGAGAAAATTTGGAGAATTTTCTTGTATCATTTCTCTCAGGAAAATTTTTTGCTAAAAATAAAGAGCAGAGTAGGTATGTCTACAATGAAAATAATAATTTCTTAACTTATTTCTCTCTCCTCTTTCTTTTTTTCTCTATTTCCACTAAATTATCTCTGTCCTGACATCAGCATAAATTATACCTATGTGGTAGGAATTTAATTAAAAAGAGATTGCTTGGCACTGTATTTCCTATTTCTGTATGACTATTTTACTGGGAATATGGGCTTAAAATTTAGACATTCCATATCACTTATTTTATAGAATTAGTCTAATTAATACATCAAGATTTAGACTACATTGTATATATCAGAATCCAGTAACGTTGGGTTTTTGCTGTTGGTTACATCATTTATTAACTGAGTAAAACCACAGCGTGAAAATGTACCTACATTCCATAACAGCTAAACTAAAAGGACTATAGATACACATGTTGGTGAAACAACAGGAATTCATATGAACTAGTGGCAGGAGTACAAAGTACTATAGTCACTTTGGAAATACCATTATCATCATTTGCGAAAGTTAGACATGGGCAAACCCTGCAGGCAATGTAAATATCCAAAGGAAGCACATGTACGTACTGCAGACATGTGTAGAATTATTGGCTGCAGTATTACTTGTCATAGTACAAGGCAGTTGGCAAACCAAATGTCCACCAATGGTAGCACGGACATGCAAATTAGTGCGTATCCACACCGTTCTGTAACTGAACAACAGCGGAATAGATGTACAGCTCCACAGGCAATGTGGTGCTGTGAGGGAAGGTGAAAACATTGGCTTTATGATTTTATCGATAATTGTAAGACAACATCCTAGAGTATCAACAGGTAGGATGTAGGCTAAATTCTGAGGTGAGAGAAAAACCAATGACTCTGAGAATATATAAGCAAAATCCTGGATGCTGGTGATATTTAATTTCTCGAACTGAGGTATGGTTGCTGACTCGGATAATCCACTTTAATATAAATGTTTACAAAAGCAGGTAGTACAGTGCTGTCTTGATGACATGTCTTCATCTTGTCTCTCCTATGTCTGCTTGTCCTTGGGCCTGAGTGGACTTATGGGGATTTATCTCATTCCTGCCTTGTCACCTGCCATATCTGGATATTAGTTTCCTTGACTGCTTCTCTGATGTTGCCAGCACACTTTCCTTTACCTCTTCAGAAATAACTCCACGAATGGAGCCCCCTGTTGTGATAACGCTATGAGACTTTATATATCTGAAAAGTTTTAATTTTATTTTACCACCAGATTGTTGAAAATTTTGCTGCGGGATACAATTCTAGTTTGAATATTTTGTCCCTTTAGACTCTCTATTTGATTTATTTTGGCTGAAACACAAAAGTATAAAACTTGTACGTATCAGTGGGGTAACGTGTGGTGTTTCTGTACTTGTACACGTGCTGCGCTGCTTAAATTAGATTAAACGTGCCGATCTCCCCAAGCATCTATCGTTTCTTCCTGATGAGAACATTCTAGAGCCTTTATTTTTTTGTGAAGGAATTTGATCGTTTTCTTGCTTCCAAGATTGCTATTCATACTGATATATGCCTCTCTGGGCCTGGAGCCTCTCTTTGTCACACTTACTCTGGAATTTCCTACTGAGGTACTTTGCTGCGATTCTACCTCTTCCAGTGTACATAAACTCTTCTAATTGTACATGGAAATTTCCTTCATTATTCCCTTAATAATGTACTCGTCTGCTTCAAAATTTTTTATTTCTTTTATTTACACTTTTCTGTTGTCCAGTGGTTGGACTTCCAATTATGAGACGGTTATTATATTTCCCACATTATTTGTGTTTTTGCCCATCTACTTGCTCTAAAATACCTCCAACTTTATTTTCCAAATCCTGTATTAGGTATTTATTTTTTTGGTCATGTTTTCAATTTCCCAAGGCTCTTCTATGGCCTCAGAACATTCCAGTTTCTGTATAATAAACACGATATCATTTGTATTTATGATGATGCTAATTATAACATTTTCATGATTTTTCTCCCTTCCCCAAATGTTCCAATTTAGTATTTCTTGGTGTTTTTAATCAAGTTAGAGTTTTTTTCTACATGTAGAAATCTTTGATTCATTCTTCATACTTAAAATTAGAAAACAGAGAGGAGAGAAAGGAGAAATACCTAGGTACTCTCAAGCCTGTGTCTATTATGGGATTATTCATAAGAGTTAAGATATGAACTCCACTTAAATGCCCATCGAGGGGTGAGTGGGTAAAGAGAATGTGGTACATATGTATGAGAGATCGTTACACAGTCATAACGAAGAATGAAGCTCCGTCCTTCGTAGCAAAATAGGTGGAAATGGAGACATCAAGTTAGGCGAAATCAGCCAGACACAGAAAAATGAGAGCCCCATGCTCTTCCTCAGGTGTGGAAGCCAAAAACAACAAAGAGACCACCCGAGGAGAGAAGGGCGAAGAAGGGGACAGCGGGCCGTGTAAAGGAAGGCTGGGTCTCCTCGGTGCAGCCGTGTGCGTGAACCGAAAGGCCACACCTAAGCCTTTAACGTGTACAACTGATGATGTTAATCACAAAAACGGGGAGCACATGTCAGCTCCGATTGTGCGTATGGGGTTAGTTCTTCAGAGCCTCGCCCTACAGTGACAAGCGGGGGGTTTGATGGGGAAATCTGTTTTGTTTTGTTTGTCCCTGCCTTTTAGATCACCTAGAGAAAAGCACACTGCACTGACTCGACGATAAAGGGCTGATGACAGCTTGCATGGCCACAGAGAGGGACAAGGTCTGGAGGCTCTGGCTGGCGAACGAGTCCGGAAAGCCCGCGGTGCGGCTAACGCTTATCGTAGCATCAGCCCTGTCAGCCTTTCCCCGGTCCGGACGCCTTCTATTCTGCCGGGGAATAAAGCAGCCGGGGCTGGCGAGGGGTCGGCAAGTCACTCGGCTGTAAGGGTTCGGAGGAGAGTATCGGCATTCAAAATCCTCTCGAGCCATTTTTGCTCACTCGAATCTACTTTCACCTCACAACCCCTACAAGTCCCCAGCTTGAGCCTTGGGGACTCCACACCCTATGTCAGTGGGACTCACTTTTCCCAGGGGAATTTGGGGACGGGCTTACATGGTCCTTTGTGGCTGTCAGAGATTGTGAGGAACAACAAAATAAACACAAAAAAGCAGGCATCTGGCCGGGGATTTAGCTCAGTGGTGCAGCACCTGGTACCCCCCCAAAAAAGCAGGCGTCATATTCAAGTGATTTGAAAACGGGTGAATTAAATGGGCTAAAGAGGAACGCAAGACACAGGAAAACCAGAAGAAACAGGGCCGCACCCTAGGGCTGGCAAATGTGCTCTGGTACATTTGAGGGCATGGAGGGAGAGTCCAGAACCTGGAAGGGCAGAACTGTGCAGAGGACCTTGGTGGAGGTGTGAGGGCAGCTCACAGTCACCTGGATGGGGGAGGATATGGAGAGTCCATAGCTCAGCCTCCTGCCCTCCAGCATTCCCCTTGAGCACCTGTCAGCCGGCCCTGGTGAGAAGAAGGCAGGACAGCAGAGAGTCCACCAGTGTCCACCCAAGCCAGCCTCCTGGAGCAGTAGCAGCTGAGCGGGAAGAGTGAATCTGTAGGGGCGTTGACACTATCTGGCGGGGCCCAGATCTCCTGTCTTAGCATCCAGGTGGCAGTCCATGCCAGCACAGGTGACACACATATTTCCACTGCAGCTGCATCACCTGGGGTGACACCAGGCCAGTCACCATCTCCCCAGAACAGCTAAGTTCTCAACCACTGTCTCTGTACTTCACTTCAGCTGTGGAGCGACAGGTGACAGGCACTCAATATGTGACAGCTTATTTGTCGATAACTTAATAATGAGCCACACACTTTGGGTCTGGTCTGCTTTGAGAGCCCTGGCTACACAGGTTCCTCATCTGGTCCCTTCCTGCCACCTCCAGTGTCCACTTTGTGTGGGGTGCCCATGATTCCCCACTGCACAGGCTGTTGGAAGGTGGAGGGCTAAGTAGCTCTCAGAGAGTCTCTTGGGCTCCAGTAGTAGTTCTCCTTCCTTGTGCCATTTACCAGAAACTCAATTTCTCCCCTGCAATCTTGATCAATTTCCCCGAACAGCATGGTAGCTGCCTTCCCTCTGGAATACTTCTGGCAGGAGCAGCCTGAGGACTGGGGAAGAGACTTAGGATCCATTTTGGCAAATCGGTTTGGAAGCATTTCTGTGATGTTTAAGCTCAGTGCCAACTTGGCTGCCCTGGGAGACACCAAGGGGATTAGTAGAGCATGCTCCTGGCTGTGTCCGGACAGATCGTGGAGGCATGACCTTTGTGTTTATGTCTGGTCCCTGGTCCTTTTTCTTTCTGGCACTGTTTCCCTGCTCTACTTCCTGACCACCATGAAGTGAACAGGTTTGCTCCATCACACCCTTCTGCCATGATGTTTTTGTCTTAAAGCCAACCAACCATGAACCGAACTCTCTGAAACAGTGAGCCAAATAAACCTCTCCTCCTTTTTGTTTCAGGTGTCAGCCAGTTTGTTCCAGCAACAGCAAATCGGACTAATATCATTGCTCATGAACTTTGGCATGCAGAAATTCTACAGATATCTTAGTAGGGCAAATATACTTAAATTTATCATCTAAACAGGGACATGTCTTTTTTTTTTTTTTTTTTTTTTTTGGTACTAGGAACCGAACTCAGGACCTTGTGCTTGCCAGGCAGGCACGGCACCACTGAGCTATATCCCCAGCCCGACAGGGACATTTCTGGGAGTGAAAGGTACTCATAATTTTGTGAAGCAGTCATCACAAATTAGGACTAATGTGGGCAAACCAGGATGCATGGTCACCATAGCTGGGAGAAGAGGATGGCTGATACCACACTTCTGCAGACATTGCCATCGATTTTCCTTGTGCCATTCTTTCAGTTTTTAAGAGGAAATTGCAGGGTGCACCACCATATTTCCTGTGTTAGGAGGGATATTATGACACTCCCTAGACACTTGACCTCTGGGAACTTCACCAATATGGCTTAACAAGACTCGATCACATTTATCTCACCGCAAGTGCATCATGCTTTACCACTTTTGCCTTTTGCAACAGCCAAAAAGCCAAGGTCATTGGTGGTTTGCCTGTCTCTTGCATCTTTCGAGAGGCTGAGTGTGCCTTTATTCCTTACAGTCCTCCCACACTGTGTTGCTTTAGGTCTATGATCTGGCAGGGATGGAGGGAGGCAATATGAGGCCATGTCAGGGTGTTTCTACCCTTCCAAGAGGGTGCAGCCCTCTTGTTATTGGTACCTGGAGGCCAATCTCTCTAGATCTGTGATCTCTCTCTTGATTCTAAATCTCATGGAAGTTGTTGCTGTATCCTCTCTGAAAAGCCTCAGCCATGTGTGTGTCTTGATTTCTACAGCATGCATTCTGGTCTTCAGGGATTGGTGTCCATTTAGAGACAGTATCTATTATGTTCTTAAATAATTGAGAAAGTAAAAAACAAACAAAGACAGTGGAACCAATAGTTGTTCTCTGGGAGCTGTGCTGGGGCTTGAGCCAGGCCCTGGTGTCTGGTTCTTACTTAACGTCCAAGAGCTCACCGTGCACACCCTTCAGAGGAGGTTGTTGGGAAGGGAAGAGATAATAATATGGTCACTGATTAAATAAGTGAACGACACCTGTGAGGCCAAAATACTTAGCGGACTCTCTATCCAGACAGCAGTAAAGGTTGCGAGATGACAGCTTCTTTACCAGTGGAAGCTTTGGTACATCCTTACAGAAGTTACAATGAGTTTGTATTTTTTTCTAATTAAAATTTCTTGTTTTGCATTCTAGGAAACCTTTACATATGTTGGGGTATCATGTGATGCTTTAATTCAGGTGTGTATTGTGTAATCTTTAAATCAGAAAAATATTTCTTTGTCAAAGATAAGGTGGCTTAGTATGTCTGGGGTTGTTTCAGCATCTTCTAATCTGTTCCATTGATCTTCAGGTCTGTTTTTTTGCCAGTACCACACTGTTTTTATCACAGTAGCTTTATAGTATAATTTCAAGTCGGGGATAGTGATGCCCCCTGCCTTGCCTTTGTTGCCCAGAATTGCCTTTGCTATTCTAGGTCTCTTCTGATTCCAAATGAATTTTAGGATTGTTTTCTCTAATTCTGTGAGATATGCTGTTGGAATTTTGATTGGAATTGCATTAAATCTGTATAACAATTTTGGAAGTATGGCCATTTTCACTATATTGGTTCTTCCTATCCAGGAGCAAGGGATATCTTTCCATTTTCTGATATCCTCTTCAATCTCCTTTTTCAGAGTAAACAAAGGTGCCAAACACATTCGCTGGAAGAAAGATAGCCTCTTTAATAAATGGTGCTGGAAAAACTGGCTCTACACATGCCGAAGATTAAAACTAGACCAATATCTTTCACCATGCACTAAACTAAATTCAAAATGGATCAGAGATCTAAATATTAAAACAGAAACATTAAATCTGCTGGAAGGTAGGATAGGTAAAACCCTTGGAGACATTGGTGTAGGCAAAGACTTTATGAGTAAAAACTCAACCGCACGGAAACTATCCCAAAGAATCAATAACTGGGATCTCATCTTATTAAAAAGCTTTTGCACAGCAAGAGAAACCACCAACAGAGTGAAGAGACAACCCACAATGTGGGAAAAAATGTTTGCCAGCTGTTCCTCAGACAAAGGATTACTATCGAGAACATATAAAGAACTCAAAAAAATCAGACCTCCCAAATTTAAAGACCCACTCCAAAAATGGGCATCTGAGATGAATACACATTTCTCAGATGAAGAAATACTAATGGCAAACAAATATACAAAAAAATGTGCAACATCACTAGTCATTCGAGAGATGCAAATTAAAACAACACTGAGATACCATCTCACCCCAGAAAGAATGGCTACTATTAAGAAATCAACTAACAACAAATGCTGGAGGGGCTGTGGGGAAAAAGGAACCCTTCATCACTGTTGGTGGGAGTGTCGACTGGTACAGCCACTGTGGAAGTCAGTGTGGAGATTCCTCAGAAAACTAAGGTTGGAGGTCCCATTTGACCCAGCTATTCCCCTTCTGGGCATCTTCCCAGAAGAATTAAAAACATCGTACCACAGCGATATATGTGCACCCATGTTTATAGCAGCACAATTTGTAATAGCCAGATCTTGGAAACAACCCAAATGCCCATCAACTGAGGAATGGATAAGAAAGATGTGGTATTTTTATACAATGGAGTACTATTCAGCCATAAAGAAGGATAAACTGGAGACTTTTATAGGTAAATGGATGCAACTCGAGAAAATACTCATAAGTGAAATAAACCAGAAGCACATGTGTAAGCATCGTATTATCTCTCTAGTATGAGAAACTGAAAGAGTAAATAAGATCCAAAATGTACAATAGATATGGTGAATCAAAAAGAAACTGGTCAAAAGGAAAGAGAGACTGGAATAGGGAAAAGAAAGAAGGGAAAGGAAAAAAAATTGTATATATATATATAAGATGGTTAAGATAGATACATTACCACTTTTACTTAGTTCATTGAAGAGTAAGGTTTGTGCCAATAATGTTTGGACAATTGAATGCTAATGTCTGGTGTCCTGAATAACTAACTTAAAGATAGTAATACGTAATGTATTAACCATTGTTACCCTCCTATTATGTTGTTTTGAAAATTTGTTCTTCTTTTGATTTGTTTTGTTTTTTCTTCTCTTTAAAATAAAAAAAATTAAAAAAAATAAAAAATAAAAAATAAAAAAAAAATAAAATCACAACCCCCCACAAAGCAAAAAAAAAAAAAAAAAAAAAAAAAAAAGAAAAATATTTCTATCTCCTCAAATATTTAACATTTCTTTATGGTGAAGACATTCAAAATCCTCCTTCTAGCTTTCCGAGATTCATGGTTCACTACAGTTATTGAAAGTCACCTCCTGGGCAATAGCTTCCCAGAAATTCAGTGGGCCATCTAACTGTAACTTCAAGCCATGCCCATTCATCAAATGCCCCCCGTGTCTCCCTCTTACTCTGCTCAGCCATTGGTGAACACCCTCTGCTCTCCACTATGATGGGGCCAACCATTTTATTTTCCATGTTAGTGAGCTCATACAGAATATGTCTTTGTGCTCCTGGCATATTCCACTTCTCATAATGACCCCCGGTTCTTCCCATGTTATTGCAAATGGCAGGATTTCAGTCTTTTCATGGATGAATAGCATTGCATTATGTATGTATACCACATTTTCCTTATCCATTCATTAGTCACTTATTCCCATCCTCCAAGATAAAAACATCAAGATGCCAATCAGCAGATGGTAGACTTTGTCCTGTTTCCCCAGAGCACCCAAAGTGGAACAAATCACTGCTACCTTGACCCACCCCAAAACTATTTATGACAAGTCCAAGCCCTACATCGGTTGTGACAGTTAATGCTATGTGTCAAGTCAGTTGTGCCATTAGTGGCCCAGACATCGGGCCCAACCTCATTGAGGGATTTTCTGTGAAGGTGTTTGAGATGAGTGGACGTTCGATGCTTGGACTTTGTGTGCAGTGGATCAGCATCCGTGATATGGATGCGCCTCATTTGATTGGTTGATGGACAGAATAGACTATGAGAATAACTCCCCCAGGTGAAAGGAATTCTGCGAGGTGGCTGCCTTTGCACTGGGACTGAAACTCGTTCTGAGTCTCCAGCCTGCAGAGTTTGGGCATTCTCCTCCCCAACTGTTAAGCCAATTTCTTGAAAAACCTCTCTCTCTCCCTCCCTCTCCCTCTCTCTCTCTCTCTCTCTCTCTCACACACACACACACAAACACACACACACACACACTGAGTTCTCTGTAGAATCCTGACCATTCCTAACTCCCTCTCACAAAGACATGGCTTACCATGGTGCATAATTTCCTTTACTGTGGTAAACAGCAAACCCACTTTTGCCACTGCAGGTGCTCCTAGCATTTGGACTCAGACAGGCAACAGTAGTCATCCTGATAAATAACCAGAGGTCTTCCTGGCCATGGTTAGGAGAAAAATGCAGGAAAAACAGCTCTGGCTGTAATTTAGGGTTCTTTTCCACACAGGTTCGGACTTTCCCTCCACTGAGGTGCTGCAGCTCTGCGATGTGGCTATAGCTAAGAACTCATTCGATTTCCCTGGTGACATTCCACTAAGGTGACTTCCATTTTGTTTCTTCCTACTATTCCTATAAACTATGCATAATGCTACTTTTTCAGTACGTTGCCTATTATTTCTTTTCTGGAAACTATGATTATCACAGATCCTGGGTTCAAGTTATGCTTAGTGCTGGATCTCGGGACAGTAATTCCAGACACTGGTGCAGGACAGGACACGGGGTGGGTTGGCTTATGAGGATTCGCACCCTTTCTTGCCATAGCTCTCAAGTATACTGGTGGAAAGGTCTGGGATGGCAGTACCCGTAGATAGGCAGAGAGCTTGCTAGGGCAGACTGGGCCCTGTTCTTGTCCCTTCTTGGGCAGCGTGTCCTGTGATGCTTCAGCCCAGCAAATCACACGGCCTTGGGGGGGGGACCCACAGTAGAATGCTCGTGCAGTCCCTCAGCTGGAATGTGATGGGGATCTAGACCCCACCTACCTGAGCTGACTGCATGAGACTTGAGGGACTGGCTGCCCACGAGCCTGAGGCCTCTCTAGTCCATTGCTGCCTATCGGTTAGCAAGAAAGCGACTCCCTCGAACATGTGTGAATTTCTGTCTCACTGGCCTCATGCAAACTGTAGAAACTGCAGGTTGGTAACCAGCGCATGGTGAACCCATTTCACAGTTATGGAGCCTGATCCTGCTGAGTCGTTCTCCCCACAAACCCCTCTCCCTACTGTATGTGGCAGCACATGTTTAAAAACGGTGAGGCATGCTTCAGCAAAGTATTATGTGTTGATGGAGGGAACATCTCGGGGGATCTCTTAGGGAGTAGGATAAGGGGGAGGGTGGCCAGTGTGCACACAATCCCTTCAAATATTGCGCCCTTTGGAAACTTGGCCCCCTTCTGGTAGTGCGCCAGAGGCATCCTGCCTCTGCAGCGTCACTTCCGTGAGCCTTGTGTCTGGAGTTCAATTGCAGGAACAGCTGAAACCAAGCCCTGATGCTAGATGCTTGAGTCAACCCATTAAATCTAAGGCGAATGTGCTTGTTTGAATTCATCCAGCCCCATTGAACCTTGTACTTCCCTAATGAGTTTAGAGTCGGAGACCATATGTACGCAGCATGAGCTCCTGCTATGGGAGGACTTGTGCCTGGCCTTGGATGGGTCTAAGTCTCCCCATGGACATCGAGGTGACAGAGTGTGGTGGTTTGGGTCTTCAGCTTTCTATGGGCAAGGGTTCCAGGAAATGTCCTTGGAAACCTTTCCTGTAGGGTCCTGTTTCCCACAGGGAGATTGGTGTTTGGATTTCTCAGACTTGTCAGTGACTATTTAAATGTTCTCCTCTGCAAAAGCAAATTAAAATAGGAGGAGATAAAGTAGTCCCTTGTGACCTTAGGATCCATCAGTGCCAACTTTCCTGTTAGTGTTTAAGACCCTTCCTTTGGGCTCCGCATTGATCCTCAACTGAATCTGCCTGGAACTGCAGAGGATGAAGGGGTCCTTCAAAGCTGTTGTGAAGGGTCCTGATTTTCGCTCCTGTTATTAATCAGACATCAAACGCTTTTGCATTTCTCAGTTCCTGGGCTAATTAAGCCATCAGAAACCCAGCTGAGCCTGCATCTTCATAAACACCTTGGACACTATGGGACAAATTCCCACAGGTGCTGGATCTCCCACGGTCTCATGTTCCTCTTGTTCCCATCTCAAGTGGCCACCGGTCATCTATGTCCTGTCCTCACCCAACCAGGCAATCCCCTGCATTTCTCAAATATGGGATCAGCTCAGTCACAGGGTGCTACAAGAGTCACTTTCCTCAAATCTCTCCTGGAACCAATCACTGAACCAGTCAAGGTCCTGAAAAGATACCAGACAGTATGCTGCATTTTCACAAATTGGGGGAAATAAAGCAACTGTTTATGAAGTTGTAATCAATGGGTATGGAAATCATCAGACATCAACACCAGTACTAATAAGATAGAGACTTCATCACCATCTCCATCCCAAGCCTAGAAGGACAGGAGAGTGCTTATCAGGAGGAAAGGAGAAGGGGAGAGAGAGAGAAAAGAGAGAGAGAGAGAGAGAGAGAGAGAGAGGGATTTGGAGATCATAGGATGACCTCCCTTCAGAGGACCCACCCCAAGGTGGGCCATATAAATGGACACAGAAGAAGAGAAGCTGGGACGTCACTCTTCTCCCTCCCTTCCCCTTGTGATCCTCTTTGGCTGATTCCAGACAAAACTAGGAGTGAAGGCCTCTGTTGTTGGCACACATGTAGCTCGGCCTTGCAGCACAGAGCTGGGTGGGGAAGGAGAGCAAATTGGAAGAAGCATCCAGGACTCCTCCAGCCACTTGGCACTGCTGGGCCAGTTACCTCTTGCCTATCCTTCTGATGCCTTTGCATTTTTGCCCATTTTTATTCTCTCCCAATACAACGCAGAGTCCATGGGGTTGATCCTGTTGATGCGGTGACTATAGATTTTCTTTCTAAGGAGCTACACAGGGGAGGGGAGAAACAAGGCCCAGGAAGGCCTGAGTGCAGAGTGCGCTTCTCAGTCACGCAAGCCTGTTGGGGCGTCTCAAGAGAGAAGGATGCAGTTGCTCAAATTCAGGATGCAAAACTAGTCTTCCAGGTCAGTATCTGAGTGACCTTCTCTTAGCTTGTCCCTGCCTGCATTGAGTTTGGCCTCCACTTCCATTTTCCTCCATTTGTGATGCTCAGATGTCAAGTATTCTTGGCTTATGGGCTTCTCAGGTGTAAGAAACAGGTTAAAATTCAGAGCAACTGGGCCGGTGAGATGGCTCAGTGGCGTAAGCGCCTGCTTGCAAGCGCGAGGGCCCGAGTTCGACTCCCGGATCCCACATACGAAAAAGGGGCCGGTGATATCGCTCAGTGGCACGGGTGCCTGTTGGCGTGCAAGGTCCTGAGGTCGACACCCCGGTACCCACAAAAAAAAAAAAAATTCAGAGCAACTTTTCTTTCTCCTCCTTCTTCCAAGGCTCCATCTTGCCATTGATGATTTCCATTTCCATAACTGGACGTGGGCCCTTCCTTCGCTCCAGGCCTCTTTCCTCACCCATCTTCTGGCTGGTTCCTGATCGCCCTCAGATCCTACTGCCTCTGTGGGACAGCCCCTCATCGCCTCCTCCTGGGCCATGTTGTCCCTTTATTCCTGCAGGTCGTTAGTTCTCCTGACCACCCTAGAGACATGGCATGCGGCGTCAGACATGGCGCTCATCGCTGTGTTGTGTACTTCATCATTATGTAAACTAGCTCATGTTTTGGCCAGGCTTTTAACTCTAAGAAGGTCACAGCTCCTTCTCTTATCACAGCCCAGCAGTGTACATAGTCAATAAACTTCATACCTCCATGACCGTGTCCCTGCTACATCATTGCAACATCCCCCAATGTCTGCCCTGTCCTCCCTGAACTCAGGACCCAGGAACAGGGGAAGGCAGAGGGGGTCCTGAAAGCCTGATGGGCAGCAGTCACCAGACAGGCAAGGAGCCCATGGGGCGATCCAGAGGATCCTCCCCAGAGGCTACTTGCTCCAAGGACACTTTAAATGTCAGCAACTGTATATATTTTATAGCATCTTAAAGTCTAGTTTAACTCATGCCTGAGGAGATGTTTTGACACTGTGATAAAAGACCCAGAATGTGAGGTGTCATAGACAAATATGGAGCTTTGAAATAATAAAAATTGTTATGAGTCCCCCTCAAACTCCTGCCCCTCATTTTCAACACTCTTATCTGATGCTCTTGCCACTTTCTGAAGCAGCTCTGGAGTCCTCTTTTGTGAGGGTTTTTAGTTGTTCTGTCCTGGCGGCCTCGATGTTCTGAATGGATTCAAAACATTGACCTTTCATATCTTTTGACTTTGAGGAAGAGCTGGAAATCACCCAGTGCCAGATTCAGTGAATAAAGTGGATGAGGACACAGTGTGATGTGGTTACAAACCTTCCTTTTGGTTGGGTGACGCTCAGCAGAAGCATTCACAGTATTTTTTATCACACCTTGTAAAGACATGAGGACTCCAGAGCTGCTTCAGAAAGTGGCAAGAATGATGGACAAGTGTGTTCACAGTGAGAGGGAACCTTTTGAGGGGGATCAATGGCAATATGTCTTTTACTGTAATAATTTTTTTCATTTTAATATTCACTATATTTTTGAATCCCCTTGTAGGTTATTTAACTCATTATATAAAACAGATAAATGAAAACTCATGTATGTACATTTCATCTTGGACCACATTTATTTATTTATTTATTTATTTATTTATTTTTGTGGGTACCGGGGGTCGACCTCAGGACCTCACGCGCCAGCAGGCGCCCGTGCCGCTGAGCGACATCACCAGCCCTTTTTTCGTATGTGGGTTCCGGGAGTCGAACTCAGGTCCTTGCGCTTGCCAGGCAGGCACTTATGCCGCTGAGCCATCTCACCAGCCCCCCACATTTGTTTTGTACTCTAGAAAGTTATTGGCAAGATCTCCTCTCGAAGCTCTGGTGTTAAGGAGATCTGTAGAGATTGGATTATCACTCACTGGGCCAGGAGTCTACTTTGTCCCGACCCAAGTCCAAACTCAATTCGTTGTCCAAGTGCCTGCCTGCTTCGTGTTGCTTGACTGGGTCATGTATCATGACATAAGAGTTTACATTTTCTTGCAAATATATAATAGGAATGCTGGTGAAACAGAAAACAGTAAAAACTTCATTTTTTTGAAAAACTGCTAAGTGTGAATCCTAAGTAACATCTGTTAATAGTGACTGAGGGAATATGTCCTAGGTGATAGAAGGAAAACATGCTCTTAACCAACTTGAGAAATTGGGCAGCACTTGAGGTTTTCAAATTAACATAAATATTTGGTTTTGTGTTTTCCTCTTTTTGGTTTTTGCTTTGATAAATTGCCTAAACCAGTTTGCATACAGAATAGCGACAATTGCTTTGTCTCACTGATAACGATGTATATTCAGAGTAGAACACAGAGCGAGAAATGTTTTTGCTTTAATTCCGTATAAATTATCCACCCAAGTCTTCATTCTGTGCAGATAAGGTTCTTGGAGACATGCTCGGCGGAGAAAGGAAATTTAGTTTGCAGCTTAATTATTTTTTTTTCTTAAAATATTCTTCTTAAAAATAACGAAAAAATATTAACCACCAATAATTACAATTAGGAATTGTAAAGAGCATGTATAATTTAGAATATAGTTTGAGGGAAGAGTAATGTGTGGACAGGGCACTCTCACACCATATACAGCGCTCACAGAGCCCAGCAGCAAGTCCTCACGCGGTATTCTGGGTGAGGACTTGCTTGTTTGCTCCAAAATGCTTTTCCTTTCTGGAAATTACAAGATTTCTTACTCTTCACCCTGCCACAGACATATTTTTGAAAAAATACTTAGTCAAGGGCTCTGGGCACCAGGATGTCTTTGACCTGCACTGGTGAATTTCAGATGTCTACATCACAGGTTTGCACATTGAGCTGGTGCCACCAGGATTACACAGCGCTCCTGGCTGCGAAGTCCTCCACGCCCTGCCCACGACCCTTCCCTGCAGCTCGGGCCACGCTGCTCCACATTCTTCTGTGAGCTGGGTCTTTCCGAGGCCTCATTCCTCAGTGCTTCCCTAGATATAAGGAGCTCTGTTACACATCCCCAACGTGTGCCCACACTGAGGAAGTTCTCGCAAGTTCGTTTCTGTCCATTGTGAAGTTTCCTGCCATTTCAGCTGACGTTCTCACAGTTCCATATGCTTTAATTATGATTTGTGTAGTGTGTGAAATAAAACATTTGAAACTTTTATCTCCCAAGAACTGATCAGCTTTATTGTTAATATTAATATCACTCTACTAATAAAAAATAAGTTACGGGGCCGGTGAGATGGCTCAGGGGCACGGGTGCTTTCTGGCGCGCGAGGTCCTGAGGTCGACCCCCGGTACCCACAAAAAAAAAAAAATAAATAAGTTATGAACTCTGTAACTTATACATAAGGTTTACAAATACATCTCCCACTTATCTTTCCATCTTCATATCCGATTTATCCCAACAGGAAATTTACATTTCTGTCGGGTGATACATTGTGCAGTTCCCTCAAATATATTTGAATATTATCCAATTCATACTTTCCATAAATTCTCTTTTCCTTTGGAAAATGGAAAGAAATTTGAACTGGAACCTAAGGCACCAAATCTTAGAACTCTGTGGGCCATTCCCAGTGTCTCATCTGTGGGAGGTTCAGATCCACCCAGTGATGGGGGGTATTACTGTGCACGACACAGAGGATGCCGGTAAAAGGCCACTCCGAATATGAGCGGAGACTTCAGCCTTCAAATACTGAACATTGACTATCTTAGATAACTGTGCTAGAAAAGGATGATATCTCATTGCTAGTAGCAATGTGGGAGAAGAGAAGTGGTCTAAAAAATACCATAACAAAGAAAGCAATAAAAAAGCATATTCTCCAACCAAGAGGCCTGTATCTTTTCACTCACCACCAAACTTGTCTTTTCCTAGCATGCGAGCCTAGTTAAGTTTGACCTGACAGAATTATAGCTCCATGACGACAATGCTAACAATATAGCCGAGAAGTCTGCAGTGTCCTATGAAACAGGAATCCATTATTCTCAGTGAGGGTAGAGCAGCTCGACACATGTACATTTCACCAATCTAAACTTTTGATTAACCCCACTCGTAGGAAAGTATAAATTCACTCAGATATCACCACCTTTATTCTGCAAGAAATCCGTCATTCATCTGGGGGATCGGAGTGAAATATTTGAAACTGATTAAATAAAATATGAGAACAGACATTACAATAGTCATCTAAAATACTTAAAGTGAGTAAAAACATAATCCATGTTATTTTATTACTTTTCACACAGATTTCAATGTATCTATGTGTGGTCCTTTAGTAGTAACACATAGAATGATGTGACGGATGGTAACAATACATGGCTGTGTAATTCATCTTCTAGACATTGAAGAGAATCAAGAGAATCAAGAAGGCCCTGGTTTATGTTAGGACACCTGTCGTAAAGTATGGCTCGGTTGGGCACATTGGGGGTTATGGTCACCTTTCATGAGCTGCTTTTGTAAATCTAATTCAGATTTTCCAAGCATCAAGAGATGGACAAAAATTTAGGCCTGGTGGTACATGTTTATAATCCCAGCACTCTGGAAAGCTAAGGCAGGAGAACTGCTAACTTGAGTCCAGCCTGGGTAATTTAGGGACTTAGCGAGACCTGTATGAAAATCAAATACATAAAATGAAATTAAAAGGTGCTGGGGATGTAGCTTATATTAGTATGGGGGCTCTGGAGTCAACCCCCAGCACTGCAGACAGAGAGAGAGAGAGAAAGAGAGAGAGACAGCAAGAGAGAGGCTGAGACTACGGGAATACTGCTTGAGCACTCTAACAGTTGAACAGCAGGCTAGCTTAAGGAACGATTTAATATTTAGCAATTACTAAAATAGATAAGCACATTTTCCTGAATTATTTTATGTAAAATATGTTGAAATGGAAAATGATATTGTGACAAGATATGTACAGTAGTTCTATACAATTTGTAAATCTGAGTGAAAACCATTCAAAAGTGAAAAACATTCCACAAAGTACGTGCAGCAAACATTTTGAATAAATTACTCTAGCAGCTGATAATCAATCATGAAACATAAGATAAATATTTATCCATTCCTCGGTTGATAGACATTTGGGTTGTTTCCAAGATTTATCTATTACAAACTGTGCTGCTGAAAACATGGGTGCACATATATCACTGTGGCATGATGCTTTTAATTCTTTTGGCAAGATACCAAAGAGGGGAATAGCTGGGTCAAATAGAACCTCTAGTCCTAGTTTTTTGAGGAATCTCCACACTGATCTCCACTGGGGTTGCACCAGTCTACACTCCCACCAACAGTAGAGAAGGGTTCCTTTTTCCCCACAGCCCCTCCAGCATTTGTTATTGGTTGATTTCTTGATAACAGCCATTCTTTTTGGAGTGAGATGGAATCTCAGTGTTGTTTTAATTTGCATCTCTTGAACGACCAGTGATGTTAAACATTTTTCATGTATTTATTTGCCATTTGTACTTCTGAGAAGTGTCTACTCATCTCAGATGTCCATTTTTGGATTGGGTCTTTAAATTTGGGGGCTCTGGTTTTTTTATACAATGGAGTACTACTCAGTCATAAGGAAGGATAAACCTGAGACGTTTATGGCTAAATGGGTGGACCTGGAGACCATACTCTTAAGTTAAATAAATTGGACACATTGTACACAATGTGTAAATATCAATTTACATTGTGTACATATGTAAATATCACATTGTCTGTCTGGTGTGAGAAACTGAAAGTGTAAATAAGAGCCAAAATGTATAATAGATATTGTGAAATAAGAACTAATTATTCAAAAGGAAAGGGGAACTGGGGACAGAGGATGGAAATAAAAAGAAGAAAATGAGAAAAAAAGGATAAAATGGAAGCAAAGCTTTGTAAATAAGAAGGGGAAGAGAGGTTGAAGAGAGGGGAGGGGAATGGGAAAAAAATAGGAACTAATATATGTACATATACAAATTCCCTATGATGAATATGATCATTATGTATATCTAAATTGTACCAATAAACAATAAAAAAGATAAAGAATTTAAAACATACCTGCAACTGTGGACATATATCATTGAAAATGTAACTAAAAGGCATGTAAAATTAGGGATTTGTAATATTTGCATTTTGGGGAATGGGGAACTCATTTATAACTTAAAAAAATATCACTGGTTTGTGAATTTACTTAACACATTTGTACTCTTTCTGTTTAAAAATAAGACAGGTAATGAAAAGACAGAGAAAGAAAGGGAAAAGAGGCAGAGAAAGAGACAGAGACAAAGAAAGAGAGAAGAGAGAGAAATGATGGGAGAGATGGAGAGAGACAGAGAGAGAGAAAGAGAGAGAGACTGGAAGAAAAGTAGAACATTTTGCCAAAAACCTTTGCGTAAGATCATGTTTTCCAACTACTTAGAAGAAAATCCTGAATATCTTAATAAGTCTGTGAATTAAACAACAACAACAACAAAAACCACAAATAGTTTTCTTCAGGAGAAAACATGCTACATTTGTGTGTTTATAATATTTCAGTCTGGTAATACATGTACAACAATGCATGCCCTTCGAGGATAAGTTAGAAAGTGTAAATGTAAAATGATCAAATATTTAAAAGTACAGGATGTTTGGGCCTACAGGAAACTGGGTAAGAATCACAGTCCCAACTAAAGGCCATCAAAGGCACCTCCAAATGTCACGCAGGCTGCCGTACTTCTCAAAGGGTAAGCGTGGCCCACCAGCTCTGAGTCCGTAGCTGTGCTTTTGGAAAGGTAAAATCCAGGGGAAGCAAAAACAAATATTTGTTAACGATGTTCACTGACTTTCTTAACTATCTGATTTGATGTTAGCCCAAGCTTATCTTTAGCAGAAGGTGTTATTGATCCTATTTTATAAATAAGGGAATCGAAGCCTCAAAGTTTTCTAATACTTTTCTTAAAATTTTCATTGTTATTAGTCCACGCTTGCCATGCATAACAATTACACTTATCATGGGGAGTCGGTGTAGGCACATAACATATCTTACGCTGCTTTGTGGTCACCTGGGCACCCTGTGGAAGGCTACCAGTCTTCAGAACCATGCACAGAGCACTAATGCCCTGTGTGTCCATTTTAAATGATTGAATCCATACTGTGAGGAACCATCCTGGACAAAAATACCCTCAGTGAAATTTGGAGAGACCAAAATTTGGATAAGGTGAACCACTGGCCCCAATCAGGACAGTGATCCTTTTGAAAGTTGTATTATTATGTCCTTGGAAACCCCTGCATTTTGACTTTGAGAAAATAAAGTCTTAATAGCACTTGACAAGTCTGGCAGAGTTGATTAAAAACAAGGTCTTTAAACCCTGTTATAGTGCAGCCCTCAGCTGAATGGGAATATCAGCTGTGACAGGGCTTGGAACTTCTAAATCTGCTAAGATTAATGAGAATGAATTACCACTGTGTTCTGAAGGAATGTGTTTGGGCATCAGTGAAAAATGAGTCTCGACCCCAACGGCAAGTTTCCACATTCTTTTAGCACTATATCAAAAATTTAAATTGTGTAAAATCCTTCCAGATCTTGGAATTACTCTCTGCCTTTGATGCCAGTTGGGGAGAACCCTACTTATTAGATAAATAAAAATGCCAAGAAACAACTACTTTTCAGTAGAGACTGGAATCATGATCTTTAAGCTGCGATCACCTCAATTCTCTTGACAGTGATTAAAAATATTAAATAATAAAAATAGCAAAAAAAGTGAGTGGAACTAATACTCGTCAAGGTTTATGGGGAAGTCTGGTTTTATTATTTATTTACTGTTTTTCCAAAGGAAGTAAAATAGGGAATAAGAATCATTAATCTCATTTTCCAATTAAAGAACGAAATCATCTTTCTTCAGTACGCAGCCCATTTTGATGGAAGACAGGCATTATTTCAGGGAATAAATCACAGGGATGAAAAAATTCTTCTCCAGTTAATGGCCTAGCTAAATACTTTGGATCTCGGTGTACGCACACAAAATTACCCACTGTCTCATTAGGGCTTTGTCTCTTAGAACACAATATAAAATATCAAAAAGACGAGATATTACGCATACAAATGAGATTCAGTATGGTTTATATGCATACATATGGAAGTTAAGTTTATTAGTTGAGTTTGATGTCACAGGCATGGGACAGGAAGCACATCATGTGATGCAGAAAACATACTGGGAAATGAGTACCCGGTCAGGGGTGGCCCCCGGCCTCAGGCATCTCTGGCCCCGGCGCCGGTCAGGTGTGCACGGTTTGCGTGTACCTCGCCGACATCTCCCTGCAGGGCAAGGAAGTGCATGCGACTGCAGCTGGAGCGGCTCTCCGATGGATGCGGGAGAGGAGTGGGCTTCCAAACCCGCCTCGCTGGGAAGGAGGAGGGACCCCGCCTGCCGTCTGCCACGGTCCCTGGTGAGTGACCACGGTGGTGGAGAAGCTGAGTCCCCAGGACCATCCGAGTCCACCTGCGCTGAGGTCTCAGGAAGACAGAAGAGCGGATGCCAGCCAGGCAGCGGCGCTCTGCTCGTGAAGAAGGACCCGGTCCCCTGGTCCATCAGTCTGTAAACGGCCCTGGAGGGCTGGCGCTCGCACGCAGATGCAAAGCCGTGCATTTCAAAACAGTCAGCAGTGGTGTTTGTCAGAAACGGAACGACCTCCGGGGTCCCCGAGGCTTCCGCTGCAGCTCAGTCTGGCTCCTCATCCTCACGGCACCGGACTCAACCTGTCACCGTCCGACCACAGCCCAAGTGCTTTGAGAACAGCAGGCAGGACTGTGCGCCTCTCGATGTCGTGTCGTGGGGAAGAGCAGTGTTCTTCCACCCGTTTTACCAAATATTTTAAGACGTTGTAATGATTATGTTTTGAGTGGTAATATCACTACTTGAGGTTTTAAAAGTATTATCACATTAGAAATAAAATACAATTCCAAGCAGTAAGTTACTTTTTCAAACTTTAAAAGTGGCATACTATGCTCTTAGATAAAAGACGCACACATGACTTGAGTACAGCAATGATGATCCAGCCACCTAACTATGCAGAACCAGTGATTAACCATGTAACCACGTATTTCCCTATGTAACGAGTGGCCAAAGTGTGAAAATACAATCCTGCTAGATTTGCTTACCGTGTCCTGGAGGCACATGTCCAATGTTTAGTCTTTCTTTGCTTTATTTGCTAATAATTGAATTCTATATGTTCATTTTCTAAGAAAATACGACTTTGATACATGAATTTTGTCTTGCTGGGCTCCATTTTTCTATCAATGTTAAACAAAATTAATCATTATAATGTATTGCAGTGCTTCTGACTTTCAAAATGAATTAACTGATTTTTGCTGGGCTTTGAAATTATATATTTTAATTAAGTCTAAAAATAACAAGATTCATCTAAAATATATTCTGCATCATCTGAGTAAGAGATGATGAAATGGAAAGCAAGATATAGTTCAGTGAAAATTAGTGTACAGAGCAATGAAAAGTGTGCTTGGTAATACCAGCAATCCAACAGCTGGATGAGCACCAGATGTTGTGTTTGGACGTCCCTGCTGCATATGCATTTGGAAGGTAAGCAGGGAGATTCAGACCTCGAACCGATAGCCTCTCATTAGAGATCAATAAATAGAAAACTATATTTAACTAATTTCATGCACCGAATCCACCCCTAGAAAAGCAATTATGAAAACACATTCATTAGTATTTTTATTGCTGCCTGTAAAGTAACTTGAATTCCATGGAAAAGATAGATTTGGTTGACTTCATTTTTCCTTTGCAGATGTGACCATTACACTGACTAATTACCAAAACGATTTGAATCTGGTTATCTCAGCCTCCTCAACCCAGTTTAATCCCAGTTGAAGCTAGGACACCACCAATTTAAATAGCTGTGGTTCAATTCAAGTAAGAATAATGTGTTCCAGAAATTAAATATTTTTCATTCAAGCTTAGTATTTTACTTTAAGAATATATTAAAATCATGCATAGATTTTTAAGAAAATACACAACCCTATTTATAATTATGTCACCTGATCTTAATTTTTCAAGAGTGAGTATGTTATTTAATTTAGAGGAAAGTGAGATTTTTTGCTACTGACAGTTTTGAGGGCTATTCTGGGTTTTTATTATTACTATTTTTATGTGGGTACCGGGAGTCGACCTCAGGACCTCATGCTTGCTAGCAAGCACTTGTGCCACTGAGTGATATCACTGGCCCCTTTTTTCCTTTATGTGGGTTCTTGGAGTCGAACTCAGGACCTCGCGCTTGCCAGGCAGGTGCTTATGCTGCTGAGCTATCTCATCGGCCCAGGGTTTTTATTATTATACAAGCTCTTTTAAACTTCATGTTCAAGGGCCCTCTGGCATATTATGTACAGAAATTACTTTCAATAATGTATTAAATATATTAGCACATATTTCCAGCTATCAATATGCATTTTAGCAGCAAAAAGAAAGAAAACTTCTATTTTATATTTCTTCTTCTTTGGAATCTATAACAACTAATGCTGCTTTGGAAGCTGGAGTCCATCTCAGACTATCAGGGATAAGGCATAAATTCATGTAAATGGAATTTATAATGGAAGCAGCATGATGCTTGACTGTAAATGCACAAACCAATCTCTACTTGGGTAAAATAAAACAAAGAGCACAGCAGACCACTCTGTCCTGTGCTTTTATTAATTTTATATTTCTGGCATGAGCATGATCATGTCAGGAATATGTGCTTTACTGCTGGCTTCCCTGAAAGTGTTTCACTTTATATTTGCAAGTCACTGAATGGCAGTTTGCTTCCTCAACCACTGTGCTTTTGAGAGGCACTTGACTGTGAGAAATGCAAGCGTAAGATTCAGGCTCTCAGTCCATATGCAGAGAAATAGAACTAACTCTTCTACACTCAGTTGGAAAGCTGAATTTGATAAATTATGGAAATAAAATAAAAGCCATTTTCTTTTATGTTCAAGAAGCATAAAGCTTCAGTTTTCTGTATAAGTAAGAACATGAATAATATTAGGTAAGTATAGGAATGGCTTTCAACTCCTACTCTGTGGAAATTATTAGCAAGTTCGACAATAGAAGATGAAGTTAAGGAATTCAAGGCTTTAGGGCCATTTGCACTTGATTATTATTTAGTGGGCCAGTTACACATGCTCAGACATGAGATATCTTATGTGTCAGGGCTGTATGGTAACATTTAATTTATTTAATTCTCTACTATGGCTGTTGTGTGGATAACATAGACTATTTTGGTTTGAATTCTCTGTCAAGAGCAGGGAGGTAAAATTCCGTGAAAAACATAGGACCAAACTGAATATAATAAAAGAGAAAACATAATGTAATTTTTCACTACCATTATGGTCTTTCTTTCTGACAAAGAACTTAAGATTATTAAAGTGATATCTTTAAAAAGTCCATTGATTTATTATCACACATTAACCAAATTAAAAAGAGGAAAACATCTGATAGTCCCAGGGTTTAGAAAAATTATTTGCTAAAGTTTAAACCTCATTTATAATTTGAAAAGAATAAAAAGGAAAAGACTTTCTTTTTTTTTTTTTTTGTGGGTACCAGGGGGTCGACCTCAGGACCTCGCGCACCAGCAGGCGCCCATGCCACTGAGCGATATCACCAGCCCCTTTTTCGTATGTGGGTTCCGGGAGTCGAACTCGGGCCCTTGCGCTTGCCGGGCAGGCGCTTAAGCCTCTGAGCCATCTCACCGGCCCGGAAAAGACTTTCTTAATACTCTATGTCTTCCCCAAAATGCATTGCAAATCTATTCAAGGATGAAATATTGCAGCTTTTCCTTTGAGTTCTAGAATGAAAGTGTAAGTCTAGATTGCATCAGTTCACTTTTGCTCTGAATATTTTAACAGGCACTTGGTTATCACAAATAAATGGAATTCTTTTCATTCATTTCACTAAATGACCATTGGTCCCTACCCAAGCTGTTAAATCAGCAGTCCCCAGCTTCTTGGCACCAGGCTTCCCAGAAGGAGATTTTCCTATGGAACTGGAGGTCGGGTGGTTTCAGGATGACTCAAGTGCACTACATGTATGGTACACTCTGTTTCTATTATTATTTGTTTGTATCCAGGGGTCTCTGCTAATGTTCATCTGTTTCTGCAGCTGTTGCCCAGTGCTAGCATCACTGCCTCAGCTCCACCTCAGATCAACAGGCATTGGACTCTTGTAAGTAGATACAATCTAAACCCCTCACTTGCACGTGCAGTTCTCAGCAGGGTCTGAGCTACTGTGAGAATATAATGCCCTACTGATCTGACAGGAGGGGCTCAGGCGGCAACCTGAGCCATGGGGAGTGCTGCAAATGCAGAGGGAGCTTCAAGCACTGTGCCAGCACCCACTTCCTGCTGTGCAGCCCAGCTCTTTTCCGGTCCCTGGCTAGAACTTGCCCATGGCCCAGTGGCCAGGGTCCTCTGTGTTAAACTCTAGCATGCTGTCAACATTTACCCAAGGCAGTGCAGTTATCTTCTTTCTCCTCTCTTCCTGTCTCCCTCTCTATCTCTGTCTCCCCTAGTACTGACAGCAGGAGTTATTTGTTCCTAATTTGATATGTCAAGAAATGTATAAATAAAACCAAGTGGCCTCATTCATGGGCAGAAGGAAGGGACCAAAACAACTCTTTCTAGCTCACTTTTAACCACAATAATTTTCTTTTTAAATTGTCTCAGAAAATATGTTCTGGGGCTGGAGATGTGGTTCCATAGTAGTGTTTGCCTTACATATGTGAGACCCTGGGTTCCATCCCCAGCAGTGCAAAAACTGAAGCCCAGTTTTGTTCCTGGTTATGCTCTGTGGTCGAGCCTGACCTCTCCCTGAAGCGTCATCAGGCCCATCAGCAAGGTCAGATGCTGGAGAGAGGAGGCTCTCAAGGAAAACCAGGACAGGTGCTCACACTTGCCTTGGCCAGCTTGTGTGATGGGGCACCTGTCTTTCCATCTCTGGGTGTCTCCTTCCTTGTTATGAAGTGAGGAGGTTGGGTCATGTGACCTTGGAGCCCTTCCAGTCTCTGAGATTATACAGGGCTGGGATCTTAAAGGGGAAACCTATTTGCTGTCCATAAAGAACTGTTTGGAGGGGCCGGTGAGATGGCTCAGCGGCGTAAGCGCTTGCCTTGCAAGCACGAGGGCCCGAGTTCGACTCCCGGAACCCACATACGAAAAAGGGGCCGGTGATATCGCTCAGCGGCACGGGTGCCTGTTGGCGCGCGAGGTCCTGAGGTCGACCCCTGGTACCCACCAAAAAAAAAAAAAAAGAACTGTTTGGAGCACAAAGCTATTAACATCACCATTAAAGCATTCCACTAAAAAGCTAGCAATTTAATAACTGCCTCTAGGGCTTTGCTTTAAGACCTTTGCTTTTTCTCTCCATGGAAAGAAACCATAGTCTTTCTCTAATGTAAAACCAAGAAAATAGCACTATTAACCAATTAAAACCATTGGAGGTAAGAGTCACTCTCTCAAGTGCGATGTATGCTCTTTAACCTCCATTAAATTTCCCACTCTGACCAACCTAGATTTCCCAAACCAGCTGGGCATAGATTTTCTCTGGGTGAAAATCTCAGGGAAATTTTGTCTTCTCTTCTCACCAGTATACACAGGAAGCATGAACCGAGTGTACAGCAAAAGTGCATTCCTGAAGTCGTACTTGAATTTAATCACGTCAAGAAGTTTCCTTAACTCAGTGCGTCAACTCCTAGAGTCTCATTTTTCTTACTGATAACATGGGCAAAGGAGTAGCTGCTTCTGGCAGCTCTTGTTTCTGGAAAAGAAGACGGTGCATGCAAATGTTCCTCGGGCTCATTAGGCACTCAATAAATGGTAACTTTATCACTATTTTCATCCATTCTATTTCTGTTTGTCCCTGCTTTTTAAACACTTTCCTCTCCTCGGCATGGTATGGAACTTTCTTTGGAGAAGTTGGCTAGGCTCCACTACTGACACAAAATAGACCGCAGAATGCTGCGGTCTCAATGCAATATACCCTCACTTATTTGTTGTGTGACCAACTATCCCAGTAGACTGGGCTGGGACAGGCGGCCTCTGGCTGTGTCCCTCACCGTGCAGCTGTTCAGGAAGTCAAGGGTAAAGCTTGCCAGCCAGGATCCCTTGAACTGCAGACCTACCGCTGAATCCACTGTTCCAGTGGGTACGAAGGGAGGAGAGCAAAGAAGAGCAGACAGGAAACAGTATTTCATTTGGTTTCCTGGGACATGTATCCACCCTGTCCAAGGAGCATTTGGAATTGTAGTCCTGACACAATCCACTCGGCAGGAAAAGTGGAGATTGGATTGCGATGGAAGAGAATGCTCCCCTTTCGGGTGTCTCCTCATGCAAGGTAACAACTTATTCCCCAAAGTCTGCCTTGTGCCGAGCTCAGTGGTGCCGTTCTCTGAAACACACAGCCAAAACGATTTTTGTAAAATACAGTTTGGATCTTTGTTCCTCATGTTAAGCATGCACAAGGGTTTTTTTTTTTTTTTTTTTTTTTTTTTTTTTTTTTTGTGGGTACCGGGGGGACGACCTCAGGACCTCGCACGCCAGCAGGCGCCCGTGTCACTGAGCGATATCACCGGCCCCTTTTTCGTATGTGGGATCCGGGAGTCGAACTCGGGCCCTCGCGCTTGCTGGGCAGGCGCTTAAGCCACTGAGCCATCTCACCGGCCCTGCACAAGGGTTTTGATTAGTTTGCTTTAAAATCTCACATCCTGATCGTAGCGTTTGAGTCTCTTTACAGCCCTCTCACTGTTAATGTGTCTTTCCATACGACCACAGCAGCTGAGGATTGGGACTGAGTTGATGATCAAACTCATCTGCCATGGGCAGGGTACTTGGGTCCTCCCAGAATTCCTAATCCCAGCACAGTTGTACTAAATACCAGGGGTGGGGAGATTAACTAACAGTCAACTTGTAACAGGCCCACCTGAGGATCATTGCCAACAGCATAAACGGAGAACTGGAGGGGAAGAGGGTATGCTGTTCATTCTCCCGGAGAAGCTTGTCATGCTGGCTTTCCTGATACGAACTCAGCTGTTCTCGTCATCAGAGGAGCTCGGGTCCTCGCTGTCACTGAGGACGGCTGCGGTTCTCTCCGGGGGAGTTCTGGTTGTTACCTTGAGCATCACTTCCTGGCTGCAGTGCAGATCCCTCAGCTGCTGGCACAGATCCTGCACCCCGCTGGCCCAGACTTCGTAGCTTCCACCACGGACCTTTGGACCTTCCCAGTGCAGATCCTTCATACAGACCTGCGTGAGACATTGTCGTGGGCTCTAGGTCTTCAGCTGGACTTGTGCAGGACGTTGTCATGGGATCCAGGCCTCAGCTGGGTTCTCTGGGCCTCTAGTGTGTGGACAGATTGCTGGCGCTCTTCTGCATTTGACTCTTTGGTGAATATTATAAAATAATCCTATAAATTATGTGCCCTGTGTTAAATCTCTTCTATTGCAAACCTGACTAGAACAGGGGGTTTGGCGAGGACACTGGATTATGAGGGCTCAGCCCTCACGAGGGGGATGAATGCCCTTCTCAAAGAGGCCTGAGAGAGCTTGCTGTCTGCTTCTGTCCTGTGACGCATGGCCAGGAAATGCATCTGGGACCAGGAAGTGGGCCTGCAGCAGAACCCGTATCTGCAGGCACTTTGATTTTGGACTTCTAGCCTCCAGAACTGGATCAGCACATCCCTGTAGTTTGTAAACTATGCATCTTATGGTGTTTTGTTATAGCAGTCTTCACAGGTTAGGGTCCTCTAATGTGTGACTCAATTAATACTAGTCTGAAAAGAATGAAGAACGAATGAAGAAGAACCAGAATTTCTGCTCATTCCAAGAGGCATCTTCCCTTCTGTAAGGCTCGGCCCTTCAGTTCTGTTGTTTTCCTTAAATGCACTATGGTTATTATTTTCCTGTTCCTTCCAAGGGATCCCCAGAACTCAGCCTGCAGGACCAGCGGCTGAGGGTTCCAGAGAGAGGCTGACCCCTGCACAGCTTTTATGCTAATGGAAAATCTCATATTTTCATTACAAGGTTGATGTATAATCACAGAGAATGTAAGCTTCTCATACATATTGAAGGCAGTTTAAGAGATTTGGAAAGAGATTTCTTCTTCTACCCAACAGTGTGGGTCCACACTTCCTGTGTCTGCTCTCCTGTGAGAGCGCTCCAGAGAGTGAGAAAGGGCAGGTGACAGCAGGTCTGAGTGCACGCGGCAGGTGGATCCGGGTGGGAATCTCAGCTCTGCCCTCACCTATGTTTAAATTGCTTAATCTTCCTGAAGCCGAGTTCCTGTCAATCAGAGATAATCAATGCTAAATTACAGTGTGCTGCAAGGACATAATATGAGATCATGCTCATGAAAACAACACGAGAAATGCAAATACAAACCGACCAGAACACGCCGGAGCTATAGCATTGGCCAAACCTCAGAAATGTTCATACTGCATATTTACACTCTTCTTATTTTGAACTTCAATAAGAAGAGTGCTTTTATTTTTTATGTCTAGATGCCATCTAATTAGTATATATATATATATATATATATATATATATATATATATATATAGTAACTTTTCTCATATTAAATTATATATGTTGTTTTGGCTTTTTTATGTATATGGACCACATATACTCAATGGATATTTTCTCTTTTGTTATGCAGATTTTGTTACTGATTTTTAGGCAATATTAAAACAGTATCATTAAATACTAACATAGCTTAACGTTTTGTAATGCCCTGGGAAAATGATGCTGATGAACTAGGACATACGTGCATATGATTAGAAGGAAATTTTACTTATGGAAAAGGGACGATATTGATGAAAGCAGTGAGGTATAACTCAACAATGACCCAATGAAAGCCAAACAAATACTTCCCAATTGCTCAAGGGACCGAATACCAATGTGTGAAAACTTCATGGAAACAAAGAGCTTCTCTCTCCCTCCCTCTTTCTCTCAGACACACATGCACTCACACACCCTACACCTCTAAATACATGTGTAATCAAGTTTCCTTAACCATCCAGTGCTTGATGAAGCAGTAGCAGTACACTGATCCAAGGACTGTGGAAGACCAAGGGAAACAGTTATCTTTCCTAAAAGAAATATTTTTCATGAACCAGAACAGAAAAGCCATCTCTTTGTGGTTAGAACCTGACAATTGTTTTCAACCATCAGGAAGCAGTGCAGTGTAAATTAGAGCCACCCATATTTAAGTTCACAGACCCTGTGACTGATCAATGATAACCTCACTCCTTCCTCCTACATTGAGTTACATCTTTGTTTTGTGGCTTCGTACTTTCCTCTTGGGTGGTTCTTTTTGTCCAGTGTTACAATATTGTCAACTTTTGTACTTTTTCTGCCTGTCCCCCACATCTTCCTCAATTCCTCCAAGGTCTCCACTTGGTTCAGAGCTGCAGACTCTCTGATGATCTTAGGATATGTTGATGAGACAAAGCTATGCGTCGCTGCGTGTTGCTGTAAAGGCATTGTGTGGAGGTCACAGAGGGTTATAATCCATAACCATCTGATTTATAGCAAGGGGACAATTCTACCTCATCTGGGTAAGCCTAACTCAATTTGTTGAGGGGATTTAAACACAGGGTTGGGTCCTGTCAGAGAGAAGAATTTTGGTGCAAACTCCAGTCAGATTTTGAAGCTGCTCAGCCAGATTTTTGGTAAAAAAAAAAATCCTGTCATATCTATTTCCTCTTGAGTCTTCTTTCTGGTTGAGCTCTGACTCATATAATTCTCTTTGCAGAAATGCAAAGATAGCCCTGGCTCTCGAGGGCCTGATACCGAATGGACTTTTTGAGTCTGTGACAAGAGAAAGAACTTAGAGGTGCTCTCTAAAATTTGAAAGCTGGCTCTGACAAAAATGGCCACAGCCACAACAACGACTGAGTTTGGAGAGAATTCAGGGCACGACTGAAGAGAACCGGTCTGCAGCTCACATGTCCCTGCCCCGAGGGGCTTCTAAAGTTTGGCCCCTGCAAAGCAGGTCCGGATTCTGCTTCCAGATCCTCAGTACTGTGCCTGTGATTTGCAGACTGCTGGTCCATGCAGTGCACTCTGAGTATCAGGAATGGAAGGGAAATCAAGGGGTCAAACAAAGTGTCCTGAAAGCCCTTCCTGAGGACCGTGGATCAGGGACAGAGCGAAAGCCCCAGGAGTGAGCACTGCTCAGAATCTGCAGACATTTGCGTTGGTGTGACACTAAGTTTTCTCCTACTGCGATACTGGGGATTGAACACAGGGCCGTTGTACTGCCCTACATCCCAAGCCCTTTTAATTTTTTTTTCTTTTTTTGAGCAGGGACATCAGTTTCTACTTCGCCCAGGCTGGGCTAGAACTTGTGATCCTCCTGCCCCAGCTTCACAGAATGGATGGGATCACAGGTGGGTGCCACCATGCCCTGAGCAGAGCGACTCTGGTAAGGAGAGGAGCCAAGAGCCCAGCTGGATGCTGCGACCCAGAATTTCATATTTCCCTTCTGGGCGTCTCTGCCTGCTGGGCTCTCCCCTGAGAAAATTTGGGAAAGTCCACAGAGACCCTGAAAGCACAGGAGGACTAGAAAACTCTGGAGCAGGAGGCAAAAGCTTTGGCACTGGAGTTTACATGAGCTAGGACTCTCGGACTCGGCTCATCTCCCAGCTGGGGAGACAGGAGAGGGGACATCCAGGGCTCTGCCGGCAGGACGAGAGTCATTCTGCACAAACACTCCTGCTACACACCAACGGAGCACCCTGGGATGAGTTAGGGAAGAGAAAGGAAACTAAACTCATAAATATTTCCCAAGTACCCACCATCACTTCTTTTCACAAAAATCATAAATGAATGTACACATGAAAAAGAGGTGAATTTAAACAATTAATGGGAGCTTTCTTGGTTCTATAATTCAGGATATTGTGAGTCGAAAGTGCTTTATTCACTGGCCTCTCATTCTAATCAATATGTATTACTTTATTACTTAGATAAGTGGTAAAAATGAGATTTTGGAGCCCAGCCTAATAATCTAGACTTCGAACAGACAACAGTACTGGATAAATATACCTATAAGTTGATTTAACCAAGTATTCTGGTTCTGGGAATGGCAAAGAGGATTGTTTTGTAAGAGGCTGCCTGAAGACAGCCAGTAAACCTGTATAAAATGCTTTTAGAGAAAATATGCATTTTGAGTTTCTAAAACCATGAAGAATTAAATCTGGGACGGAACTGAAGACCTGAGTTGCACCCCATTTGCAGTCTCTCCCTTCAAAGCCTCTGCCTTGGGCGAATGTGGTGTTGGGAGCCCAGGAACGGGGTGAGGTTTCAGAACAACTCGCTCATCAACACACAAAAACACCGAAGTTTAGAAACTGTCGTGGTGGAGTTGTCCTGGTGAATACTTAGGCGTCATCCTAAGCGTAACAGTGACCCAGAGGCAGAGCCCGGGTCCTCAGGACCAGACGGGAGCAGTGCAATTCCCTCTTTCGGTATAATCATGCTATGGACTCACATTAAATAAAAGTTAACAGAATCGAAAGGGGAAATGCATAACAGTAATTGTTATAGGATTATTAATCTATTAGTTACTAATAGACTGTAGAGATAAAATAATCAACAAGAAATAAAACATTGGAACAAAATAAATAATGGTCTAATTGACCTAAAGGAAACACTGAACTCGAAGCTTCAGAAAGCAGCTTCCAAGTATATCTGGTGAGGCAACTGAAGGCTCCTGTTCACTTTGCTGCCAAAGAAGGGTTACTGGCCCATCCCACCTACTTCAAGAACTTTAACATATTCTTATCCTTGTATTTAGTAAATTATTTTGTGCTAAGAGCACAATAAGAGATAAAGACATGTTTTTTTAAGAGCACGAGTTCAAGCAGTCATGTTAGGCACGACATTATAAGTAAGTAGGAAATCTCCCCCCACACCTAATAATTAACAACATACTGTCATTAAAATCATATTTTCAAGAGATTTAATGCTATTGGAATATGTTCACAATCAAGTCTTGAATAAAACAGAAGATAAAATATTAAATCCCCATTGCATAGAATAACTGATCTAGGTGATATCTCCCCAAATCTCTCCTGTGACTGACAAATACTAGGCTTTCGGTCCCATGAAGACACTGTCAGAAGAAGCAATTTTCTCAGTTCTCTCACAGAACAGGGTTCCCTCTATTTCCCTTCTTGAATCAGAGTAATTTATATGAATGAGTCCTCGATACTGACAGACACCGAAGCCTGGGACTAAATTTAAACTGAAATGCTAACGGTCTCAAAATCTTACAAGGCTAGTCCCACTCTAGATGTGAGAACATTATTTATTCACCTTTTTTCTGAGTTAAAAAAGACAAAAAGTTATAATCTAAATCCCTAATGTTCACACTGAAGCTCAAAGCTGTTACCAACTAGTGAACTTTGTCACATACTAGTTTCAAAGTGTGTAACAAGTGGAATTAATCATCCCAAAAACACAGTATGCTTGATATTCTAGTCATCTCTCAACTCATTCATCTAAAATATGTTCTGCTTTTCTCAGGTTTTCTGGGACTTTATCATTCACCACATTTTGCTCTCCACTGCTTTCTTTTATTTCCTCACTCTACCCAGGGTCGCTCACTAACTTGGAAATAGCACCATCACCCCTGTGTCTCCGTGACTCCCAGCGGGGTATTCCTTGTGGGGCACATTCCCTGGACATTCCTCCAGTTGATGAGGGTTATCATCATAAAATGACACTGTCTAGCTTTTTCTAAAACATCTACAAGGAAGAACCAGACATGTCAGGACATTTGAAAATTTTCTCTCAAGCAAACTCAGAGGAAACAAACTCAGAGGAGAATTATCTTGAATAATGAACACACACTTTAAAGAGAAACTGAAGAGCCAGAAGTTCTGTGGATGTGAAGTGATTGTCACTTACTTCTTTCCCTGTATGTAATCTTTCATCTTTCTTACCAAACAAGTGAACACATTAACAGTTCTATTCCTCCAGCTTCAGCTTCACTCAGGAAATACTATTTATAATTGTCACTTAAATTAGCCTACTCATCAGCACTGAGAGGACAAATAACATGGGCATAAAACATTCTGCATCTAACAGCCTGGGTGTTATCAGGCAGGGCTCAAGGGGAGAGACACTGCTGACAATAAGCTGGAGAGTCCTTACCGATTTCTAGAGAGGGTAAAGAAAAATAACTCATGTTAATGGCGGCAAAATCTCCTCTTAACACAGAGATGAGTCCAAATTAGAATATTCCATGGGACACTTCCCCACATTTTTTGCCCCTTCCATCTTTTTGGCCCATAAAATAATCCAAAATCCCATCAAGTTGGGTTGCAATGCTATACAGTAAAAAATTAACAGCCGAGCTTCCAAATTCTTTCAGGTTCCCAAATATCTGTGTTAGCCCCATTGTGTTAGCGGTGGTTGAGTTACTGCTTTAGTAGTTTTACATATTGTTAAGTGAGCCAGTGCCATCTAGGGAGTTGCCTGCTGACACTTCAAAAAGATACTGCCATTGTTCAGAAATCCAAAACCAAACGATACAGAGAATGAGTTCCCTTAAAAGTCAAATATGAATCCATTTCACATGCCTCCCTCGAAGTGTTGCTGTTCTGAAACTTACAAAAGGAAAATTAAAGAGAAGCAAAAGAAACAAATGAAGAAATAAAGAGAAAGAAAGCAGGAAGATTTTAACAGATGCAAATCACACACGCGCGCGCACGCACGCACACACACACACACACACACGCACACACACACCCCTTATTAAAGATCCAGTAACTGTTCAGATGGAATCTACATTGGGTACAGACAACAGGGGTAGGATAATGCGGAGTGGGAAAATGTGGAAATAAGAGGGTAGACCCGAAGGAGGAATACTTGTTCCTTCTGCATTGGTTGAGCTCCGTAATTGGAAAGGTTTATTCATAAACCAGACATGGTCATGCCTTGTGATCAGCCAACTTGGCTTCTGCAGTCCAAGTGTCAACCCGCATTCAGGAGTGTCCAACAGCCTTTTGGTATTCTGGCCTGTATCTGTTGAGTGATTCGTTTTTTTTCCCTCTGTCCCCTCTAATTAAATTTGGCGTGTCTCATTATTCTTTTGTGTCCCTCCAACTCCTCTATGGTGTTTGCTTTTAGTTAATAACATGGCGGTGGACATATTTTTCTTCATTGGAAGCCGGCAGCTTAATTTCTTTCTCAACTTCATTGATCCTTGTGTCAGTCCGCTTTCCCTCGCTGTGACAAAATAACAGAGATAGTCAACTTAGAGTGAGAAAATAATTAATTTTGGCTCCCAGTTTAGGAGGCATCATTCCATAGCTCATTGCCCCATTGCTTTGGGGCCTGTGGCGAGGCAGTGTGTTGTAGGGGTGCACATGGCAGAGGAAGCTCCCTCCATGGCAGCTGGGATGTGGAAGGGAGACAAGAAGGGCCAGATGCCAGTATTCCCTTCCAGGGCTCCCAGTGACCTAACTTCCTTCCTTTAGGTCCCACTTCTTAAAGGTTCCTCCCTTCCCACCAGTGCTATGGGCAGGGCTCCAAGGTTCCTGCCTTCCCACCAGTGCTGTGGGCAGGGGGGCCCAGTCTTTAACATATGTGCTTATCCAAACCAGCACAGGGACTCAGAAGGCTCTCCCTTAACTCATCTATCAAGTTGATCGCCAGGCCTGATTCTTTCAGCTACCATGCAGCCTCCATGTTCACACTGTGTCTATGCCAAGCAGGACACAGCTTGTCATAACATGAACTATGATGTTATGAGGTTTTATTCATAAAACTGCATAAAAACTTTTAAGGTGAACAAAAACAAAAGGAAAAGAAATGATCAAAATCTGCATTAGACATGGCTTGTGTTCTGTTCTCCTTTTTGATGTTCACAGACTCAATGGCCTGTCCCACCAAGCTTTGCCCAGCCAGCCTGCAGATGCCTCCTCAGCCAGGTCTGAGTGTGCTCTGGGGTCACCCTTGGTTTCGTAGAGCAATCTCACTCTCTTGTGTATTTACCTACCCAGTTTTGTGGAAAGAAAAAGTTATTACCAGCATCAGGATGTAGTGAGCCTTTGATGGTTTCAAAGCTACAATCAGAAATTTTATAACCATACAATGAGGGGAGATTTTATTTAATGAGACCTGCCGGAAAATGATCTCTGAACTGTTGCATTGCAAAGCTGATATTTTTAAAAATAAAACATGCAAACTAAGCCTGTTCTTTGTGAATTACCTGCTGGGCTGGCTCTTGTTAGGCATTAAGGACAGGGAAGAAAATATTCTCTTGCTCAATTTTCAGTGTAAATGGACAAGAGCAGCAGACTCGGCTTGAGAAGAGCTCTTACTCCTGCAGCAACCAGGAGTCAGAGCTCTGCTTTCGTGAATGTCAGGGATGTGGTTATCATCTCACAAAACCTTGAAGTTCTACAAATTTTAAAGAATAATCTGCTTCCTGTTGTGCAGGTTAGATCACCTCTATTGATCTGTTCTCTTTCACGGACTCTGGCCGAATTCAGGGAATACCATCCAAAACACGTCGCTTTAGTGTGCTGCCTACTCGGAAGCAAGGGTGCAAGGGAACGGCAGACAGAGGTTTTCTCTGAGCCTCCTTTATCTGCTTAAATTCGATTCTCCAAAAGAGCTCACGGGTCACGCATCTTCTCCTCGAGGAATCTTTATCAACCAGAGAGGAAACCGGATGCTTACATCTTACCTAGACAGGTGTCACTGATTCTCCCCAAGGTTGCTCCAACACAAGCTTAGTGCCCCATACATTTTCTCCCTTTGACGCATGACTTCTGTCTCCTCCACCGCCCAGAAGCCCAAAGCCCTGGTTTCTGTGTTCAGGATGCTTTATAAGTTTTAATGATCTGCAGTGGAGACTATTGCAGTTTATCTAGCATTACACCATCTTGTAATCAAATACTTTGTGGGACCCTTGTGTACACATAGTTAAAATTGTTTTTGCTCCTGGTAATCTGTGTCTTGCCAGTTTAACATGAACCCAGCTAAAGAATCTGAAAGGGCAGAGGGAAGCCATTTTCATTCCCTCCAGCATGTTTGTTTCTTATCTCTTTTCTGGTAGTAATCAATCAATAAATCAGTATTTTCTCCTTCTCTCCCATTGTATCTCCCCTTCCTTTTCTTTTTCTCCTTCTCATCCTTTTCCCCTTCCTCCTTCTTCTTCCTTTTCTCCTGGCCCTCCTCTTCTTTACCTTCTTTCTTCTCTGTTTCCCTCTTTTCTGCCTCCTCCTCCTCCTCCTTCCTTATTGTAAAGTTCAGTTCTAACTAACTATTTTATCTGATTCATCTTTATATATTATTCCTTTGCTGAAGATTTCCCCTTCCCATTTGTTTCAAAATTATTTGAAATGCCCTTTTCACACATTTTTATGATAATTGCTTTTAGTCTTTGTCAGTTACAACTTTGTCTCGTATTTCATATCTGTAGCATATCTTTTGCTTACATGCCAATATTTGGGGTGCACTCTGGGTATTTTAGTACTGTTTTAAATCTTGTTCAAATACAATGGAGAATGTCAGTTGGCATTTTTTTTTCCAGCGTGGTAATCAACTTATGTTCAGGTGTTAGATGCAAATTCAAACCTGCATTTAGTGTTCTCTGGTTCCAGTGTCATCTCATGTTTCAAATTTTTAGCCATTTGGGTTTATTTATTTATTTTTTCTTTCCTCTTTCCTCTTTCCTTTTTCTTTTTTCTTTTTTCTTTTTCTTTTTCTTCTTCTGAGGGGTGAGGGGGTTCTGCAAGTTGAACCAGAGCCTTAACATTCACAGTCTATTCATTTATTTAGACTTTTCAGACAGAGTCTCACATAGTTGCTAAGTTGCCCAGCCTGAGCCAAACTTGCTATCCTCCTGCCTCAGCCTCCCACAGTGCTGGGATCACAGGTGTGTGCCACCATGGCCAGTGCATGTCTTATTTTGATCTGTCCCCTCTGTGAGCCTCTCTGTATCCAGGCTGGGCTTTGGACACTGTCACCTAGTTTTCCGGATGCTGAACCCTAGCAGATCTCAGCATGAGTACCTTGCAGGTAGCCCAGGAGTTCATATGCAACTTACCGTGGCTGCTGTGCTCTGCTGAGCTCCTCCGCCTCCACCATCACGCAGCACATCCCACCTCCCAGGGCTTCCTCCTTTCTGTTGTCTGCGCCGGAAGCCGGGAATTTGGTCGTCTTCTTCCGCACAGTGCTGAGATGGTGCTTGAGGCCAGGAACAAGTGACCCAAGGAGAGGGAGGCAGGAAGTCAACACGGTCCCCACTCTCTGGGGACTGCAGCCTTCCTGGCTGGAGACAGGAGAGCACTGGGCTCCAGTTGCTGTGACTGTCAGAGGGTTGACTGGGGACAATGGACCAAGAAAATTAAAAGCGAAGCACAACCACAGCAAAAAGAACACCAAAACCCCAGATACCCATCTCCTCATACCCATCTCTGAGCAGGAAGATGTCCCTTTCTTGCTCTGCTCAGAACCACAAGTGCCTACTTCCAATATTTTGAGCCATGTTGAGATTAGTCAAGAAAGAACAAGGAGAAAACAAAATGCAAAACTCATGGCCACGTAGTTGGTATTTTAAATTCTGACTTTGTCCCCTAATTAGCCTGAGACTACCTACTTTTGAATCCTGAAACACCTGGTGCTTGGGTTCCTCCCAGGCTTTATTACTGCATTCATTCATTCATTCATTCATTCATTCTCATTCTTTCACAGTGCCCTCACTCCACCATTTCTTGAATTGAAACTCTAGCATTTTATTTTAATATATTAATAAATATTAAGAATGGTGGTGGTGCAACTGCCATTATTAAGGTTATATTATTTTGTGAATCTTCATGTAGTGATAAACACATATACCATGTTTTTTCAAAGCCCATTTCCATGCAGTGTTCAAAGCTTCCTCACAAAGCTAAATGATAGAAATCTGCCCTTGCTTTCAATATCACCCCAAGCATCAGTAAAAGAAGACAAGGAGTAACCTTTGGCCAGGAGGGAAAGAAGCGCTGCCTTGGATTTGCACTTTCTACCATTATGTTATTATTTAAAACATCATTTAAATAGTTTAGTTACTCTACTTCAATTGTTTTTTCCTGTTTCTTTTTTCTGTTGATTACTTCAATGAATAGAAAAGAAACTTTTATATTTAAGAGTTAAATCTGTCTAGCAGAGCAATACTTGTGAGCAATAACCTTACCAGAGAGCAATTTGTTTGGTAGGGATTCTTCTTACTCAATTAACTTTTGTAATCTTATTCAATTTCCATTTGTGAATAGAAAAAAATGAAAAAAAAATTATTCAGAGGTACTGGACAGTTGATAGGCTTCTGTCCATAAACTCCTACTGTATCTCTTAGAGCTTTGCTTTGTGGTCTTGTATCTAACTAGTAAAATAGTCATTTTTACCATTTCTCTCAAAATGTTACAATTTATAAATTTCTTCCCTAACATCTTAATTTTTTATAAACATTATTTCCTGGCCTTTGCTAATACTTCCAAGTCTCTAGCTAATACCTAAATATTCATTTTCTTAAATACATTATTTTAATTCTAACTTTCATCAATAATCTTAATTTTTATTTTCTCTGCACAAAGTTTCCTGTATATTTAAATTTTCCAAGTAACATGCTCACAAAAGAAATAATGTGTGCATTGCTATTCAGGATGAAATACAACTATTTTCTTGTCTTGCAATTTCTATCTCTTAAAGAACCCCTTACCTGTCAATATTTGCAATAATATCATCATAGTTTTCTGCATTTGGGAACAATGTATCTGGAAGGAGCAGGAAGAACCATTAAAATACATTATTATTTTTTTCAGAAAAGTATTATTGAACAGAGCCTTAGCATTCTTTTAAATCCCAAGTGTGATAACCAATCTAAATCAAAACACAATAAAATTAAAATTAAAAAAGGGTTTGCAAAACCTGCTATCACTTCCTTAAAGCACACATATAAAATCTTTGTGATTTTATCATCCATTTCAGTATTATTATTTCAAACTTAAAAAGCATATGCTGTGAATGATAACATCTTACTGTCCATAAGTATATAAGGCATTTTAAAACACAGCAAGAGATCCCAAAGTGATAGAGCTTAGCGTCCCAAGCACAGTGGAATAAAATAAAATGATTTTATGCTGAAGCACGTTCTGGAAAGGGAGGGTTAAAAATCACAGGTTCCTGCATACCAGGTCCTGGTTCATAACACAGGATCCTGTAGCGGGCCCTCTTACCTTTTGTGTTTTGTTTTTAAATAAATATACATATATGTTTCTTTCAGTGCAGGAAGGGCATCGTGGATGTCTTTAAATACGTCGCTTTCTCATGAATGAGTTCTTTTGTGCATTCAGTTTGGAATGCTTACTAGCACTTGTGTGTTCCATGTAACAAGCATCATCTCCATTTCATCAGCGAGAGTGAACTGAAGCCCAGAGCCTGGTAAGACCACCTCTGCTTGCTATTAGTGGAACGCAGGGAGAGGCCATCTCGTATTTCTCCACGTGTGGCAATCTTTCCTCTGTACTATTTTGCCTACATAATTATTTGATTTCTTCTAGCAGGATATGAATTAAATTTAAATAATTGGATATTGGGTCAGTAATAATGCTTCCTCTGTGTGAACCGTGTGAATAACTTACTATTTAAAAAAAGAAAAATATAAACCCCTTTAATGGTAATTTATGGAAGTAAGTAAATTTGTGTTAGATAAAAGAAGAAAATTGTGGATTGAATCAGGGATGTCAGGATAAAGTATGTAAGAGCTGCTATCTACAAGGGTATTAGTAAAGAAGTGATAGACATTAGCTCTTTAAAATGCAAATTACATACAAGTAAAAGAATACTATATTTAACATATGAAACTGATTTTGAAGTCTCCATAGCAACAGCTAAAATGTTCAGCATAAATTATGTGATTAAAGTTATCAACGATAGCTTTCTTTCAACCTAAGCAAATTCAAACCAGATGAAGATCTGATTCTTTTTCAAAGTTTCCTACCAAGTACACCTCTGGAAGATAATTAGAACAGCTCTTATCTGTGATAGGCAAGTCCGATTAATAATTTTAGAAATGAAATATATTCCTTTAATATAAGTGGAATCTAGGGCTAATCTCTGTATCAAAGAGATGTGCCTGCATTACTTTGGCAGCTTCTATTATTTTGTTAACACATGATGATTCTACTCTGGAGAATTTAGGAACAGAAAGTTCTCGTTTTACCGTACCGTGGTGATAGTGATGGTACAGTTAACTGTAGTCTTTCGTTACTTCATGACGCTATGGTGTGTGTGTGTGTGTGTGGCTGTGTTAACTCTATTCTTTGCATTACTCTTTATGATTAGTGTGTTTGCGTTTAATTGCATTAGGTACATTTGCCTTGTATAATTACATACTGATGGTTTTGAAAGGTTGCTGAATATATCACCCTAAAATATGCGGCTTTGGTTTAAAGATTATTTTGAGCTGAAGGGAATTGAGAAGAAGATACAAGAAAAGCTATCTTTCCTTGCACTGTGTGCCTAAAATTAGGGTACATATTTATTAAAAAGTGACCCGTTTCCACTTTCTATCCGGAAGGACAAAGTCTTATTAAGAGAGATGGCTTTAGACCAGTGTCGGCTTGGAGTCTGCCCCACTGATACATGTGTAACACAACTCGCTGGCCATAGAGACTCAAGGTTCTTTTCCTCTATCTTATCATTTACCTAAAAAAGTTTGGTTGAAAATGCCATTAAAAAGCTAGAACGATAGCTACCTCTTGAATAATTGCTCCTATTTGAGCATCTCTCATGTATAGAGTCCACCAAAAAAAATGTATACACAATTCAGGAAAAGAAAAACTTGTATAAATATTTTAATACTAAATTTATTGAGACATGATGAGATTAATACAAGTTACCTTGGGCCACTACAATTACAAGAGGTGCCCATTTGCTTCTACACGTTAGTATGGTGACTGCTGCTTGGGCAACTTTTGTCACTGAGGCTGCTGCCTGTGCACTTTCAATTTCTCCTCTAAGGGCCAGCAGCGTAGTGGGTTTTCTGTGATCTATGACATTCACTAGGGCCCCCCATAGGAGGGTAACAGCTTCCGTTGAAAAAACATCACATTACTTTTCTTTTCCTAAAGTGTGTATACTTTCTTTTGGCAGACTCTGTATATGTGAGATATACATGTTAATGAAATTCTTTTCTTAGTGTTATTTCCCTTATTTCTCTTATTGTCAGCGATTTTATCTAAGAACTCAGAAGAACAGAATGCAACTTTTATCCCCTCCTCTTCTACAGTTTGATTTCAGTGTCAAATAAAGAAGTCTGTAGTCTAAGAAATAAAATCTCAGGTCCCTCATAGATTCCTGGAGCACTGGTGTGTAAAACACATGAGGTTTGATCTTTTCAATATCCAACTTTCTAATTGTGTGACATTTAATGCATAGTTTTGTGTAATTCAGCCATCTACACATCAACTCACCATAACCTTTTAAGCATCCTTTGGGTGTAGTTTTCAAAAAAATTTCACTGAGCTCTGAGATATCCCATTGGACCAGAGTAGTTGACTCTGGCCATCTAAAAAATATATGGGGCCGGTGAGATGGCTCAGCGGTTTAAGCGCCTGCCTTGCAAGCGCGAGGGCCCGAGTTCGACTCCCGGAACCCACATACGAAAAAGGGGCCGGTGATATCGCTCAGTGGCACGGGCGCCTGCTGGCGCACGAGGTCCTGAGGTCGACCCCCCGGTACCCACAAAAAAAAAATAAATAAATAAAAAAATTAAAAAAAAAATATATGGCAATACAAATAAAATTAGATGGCAGAGGACTTTAAAGTTGAATTCAAAATAGGCTATATAAAATGGGCCAGAACCAGGTGTGGTGGTACATGCCTGTAACTCCAGTACTTGGGACGCTGAGGCAGGAGAATCCCCATGAATTTGAGGCCAGCCAGGAATACATAGTGAGATCCTGCCTCAAAAATATTGTCTAGACAAAATGGACACAGTGCTTAATGTCCATGCATGTTGCAGCTATGTTACTAGTAAGAGGGAATGTTAAACACAAGTCAGTCAGCAGACAGTCCCAGAGAACAATCTGATATAAGGACAGGATGAAATGTGGATGGGGTCTCTATAAAACCAGAAAGATGAAGAAAATGCTCATATATTGTCTAGTGGGTAAAGACCTCCCTGTCTTTATGTTTTTTTTTTTTTTTTTTTTAACAGCATACCTTTGGAGGAATACTATATTTTTGAGAATGACCAGTTACATACTGATTTTTGTTTACCTCCTTTATTTCTCCCACCTGTATGATATATTTACAAATAAATTTATTTCTTGTTTAGTTTAGATCAAGAATGACCCCCAAACTCTCATGTGCTCAGAGGGGGGCTTTTGGAAGGTGAGTGGATCATGGGGTACTCTAGTTGACTGTGCTGCTAGGAGGGGGCTTGGCTGGTGGTGTTCACTGGGGTGTGACCTGGAAGGGTGCATCTCCCTCCCTGGTTCTTCCCTGTTGGCTGTTCACTCACCACCATGATGTGAGCGGTTCTCCTCCGCCAGCCCTTCCTCGGTGCCATTTCTGCCTTGGAGCAGTCAACCACAGACTAAACCGTGAGCCAAAATAAAGCTCTCCTCCTTTAAATTGTGGGCATCAGGTGTTGTGTCCCAGGGATGAGAAATGACTAAGAGATTTGTGTAAATATATATGTTTTTTTTTTCTTTTTTTCTTCTTTCAGTAAGCTAGTTTCATTCCCCTTCTCAACCACTTCTCTTGGTATGGTCAGTTTTCTCATTCTGACTTTTCCTTCTCTAGCTGGGACACTGCTCTTCCTTCTCAGGGCAGGCTTCCACTGGCTGTGTAGTAGCTCTGATCCTTCTTTCTCCTGCATTTTCAGAGAGTGCCTTGAGTTTGCCTTCCACGTTATGGACTCGCATTTCTGAAGTGTCCATCTTCCTTTTCTTATGTCTGCTATTGATTTTGAGCTCGCTTTCATTCGTGCACACATCCCAGTTTTCATTTTGCAGATACTGGTTTTTTGTTTGTAGTTCACAGACCCTCCCTCATAAATGACACTATTTCTACAGGTTTCCTTCCTTGGCTTTTGATATTGGAAGTGTATAGCAAGAAGGAAGTGGCATATGTGTGTGTACATACATATATATATATATATATTTTTTTTTTTTTATCTGCAACAAAGCTTCATGTGTTCTGATTCCTGAAATTTTCCGTAGCTTGTACTTTTGGAATGCTATTCTAAATCTGTTCTCCCTGATGTAGATTTTATTGAAAATTTTTTTTCTCTCTACTATGACATGTTACTCTTTCATTTCTAATGCCACTTTCAATTTTCACTTTTTTGTGAAAGTAGAAATTTTTTATCTGTGCATAGTCAACCTTTAACCTGACAATTATAACAGTTTTCAAAGTTTTTAATATGTAGTGATCCCAAAGGAACACCATAAAAATAAAAATGAGTACTGTACTTTTAATTAGATCCTCAACATTTACCAGATATCCCTCTTAGAATTTATATGAATTAATTACAGTGGCCCTGTAAAATAGGTATAGCTATTAGGCAAATGTAGAGATGGTACAACTGAGGCTGAGCCTAGACAAAGTTTTCATCCAGTTAGTAACCGAGAGAACAAAGCACAAGCCCAGGAAATTTAGATCCAAAGCCCAAGATATGAAGACTCTGCTGAGTTTTCTTTCATTTGAGGTACATTTGCATTGTAAATTTCTGTTACCTTAACTTTGAATGTGGCCTGGTGTTCTGGCCACCTACTTTATGTCACTTTGTGTTTTCCTGGAAATTTCTCAATTTGTGTAAATGATCTCATGGATTGGCGTAGAATTGTTCACAGCACTCCTTCAAAATCTTTAAGTTTAATTTGCAAATTGCTTAACTTTAAACTAGTGTTTGTTTTTTCTCCTTATTTAGTCTAACTGATTCTGCCTTTTTATTAAATTATTTTATCCATTTTTATTTAATGTAGCTCAGAGGTAGATTTCTGTTCCATTTAGGATTTTTGTTTTCTATGTATCTTATTATTCTGCATTTACTACCTGCTTTTGAGTTAAATTGATTTTTCTAATGTATCGTTTTATTTAGATTTTTCAGTTTTTATTTTCATGAATACATGTTTGCAGCACATAACGTTTACATTCCTTGTGTGGAGCCGCCACATGTACATAGCCCATCTTCATTCTTTTCTTCATCCACTTTCACCTCCCTCCTTCCATTCTCTTGATCCTCTTCTCATTCGAACAACATCTATCTCCCTATTTCTTATTATCTTTTATTTTAGTCTCTGTATTTTGGGGCTCTCATAGTCCATGATGTATTAATACAACCTTTTTATTATATAGATTTATAATAAATGGGAGGTTCTTCCTGATGTTCTAGACATACAACGCTGTTCAGCTTCAGTACGTGTTGGCTGATTATCACTTTCTAAAGTGGCCTGTGGTCCGAGTTTCTACCTCGAACTGAACAGTGGCATTTAGGTTCCTTTCCTGCAATCGATTTTGAGCTCCATGTTTGAGATGCATTCTGATCCCAGGAGAGCTCTACTTAGCTAATTATTTCCAAGTTCTTTCTCTAGTAATTTTGCCGCATTTGGTTTAGCTTGTGTCTCTAATAAATCTACCAGTTTCCTTCTAATTTCTTTTCAAGAGAGCCTTCCATTGTTCCTGGAGTGTTGTTAGGCATAGTGGATCCTCAAGTTACGACCGACTTCACACAGGGACAACTTGGGTTACGACCGTAGTTTTCGGTTTAACTTATGACCAAAGTCTTGAGTTACAACCCAAATGCTGGCCGCTTGTACAGTTGCAAACAAAGACTCGGGATGCTTTATATAATTGCTATGATTACTGCTATCAAAATGGAAGGGAAGGTAAAGAAAGCAATCACAATCCAAAAGAACAGTGTTAAAGAAAAGAGAGAAACAGACAACCTTAGACCAGCTTTTCGTTCTGGAAAGGTTGAGGCCTAGTGAGCCAGAAGCAGGTCCTAGTGGGCTGCAGATTCTCCCAAGGAGAGAAAGGACACCAGAGAGCCAGATGCCTGATGTCCTTATGGAAGGGGACTCTCCTTCCAAACAATTACCACCTTCCATTCCATCCGCCCTTCCTGCAAGCCAAAGATGTCAACCTGAATGGCATGTACAGTAGGAAATTCTTGTTTCTGGTAAACAAGGCACATTTTATAACTTTTTGGTGAATATGCTAGGAAAAGTATCAGTGTTTCTTGTAAATTATGCACACTATACAACCATTTTTATTATGAAAATGTTAGTTAAGGGGTGCTTTGGGAGGTTCGGAACACATTACAGGTATTCCCATTATTTTTTATGAGAAAAATAGTCTTGACTTACAATCAACTTGAGTTACAACCAGCCCTGGGGTATGATGGCCAGGGCCCTGTTGTCCCAGCATACTCGTGCAGGGAGGGGTCTCCATCCAGAGCAGGGCCTGGGTGGAGAAAGGAGGCCTCATTGCTCACTCAGGCCCAGACTCTCAGCTAGGATTTCGCTTGTGCAACAGTTACATGCTGTCAGATTGTGAGATGCTGATGTCTTCCCACTCCGCAGAAGATACTGCAGTTTGCCTGTATGGACTCAGTCTGGCATAGCTGTCACCATCTTGCAACTACCAAGCAACTACCCTTCATGTTCCAGAATAATCCTAGTCACTTTCTCCAGGAAGTTTCCCAGCCAATGATAAACAGATGGAACCTTTAGAGCACTATGTGTGTATCTACTACCAGAACGTGGTGACAAGAAAGTCGCTGATTCTTTGCTATTAGATTCAAATAAATCAGGGGCATTCTTGGCTAGATGAAGTCACTTTTCTTCTTTACAACATAGCCCACTTCCTGTCAAATTTCAGGGATCCATTTGGACCTGCAGGTCCCAGTATGTTCCCAATCAACTGTACTCTGTGCCATCCTGCATCTGAATTCCTCTTTCTTCCATCTTACAGCACCTTCGTGCTGGTCCTTCTACACTAGTGTAATAATACTTTAGTTAGTTGCTTTAAAAGCGAGCAGTAAGGACAGCCTAAAGACAGAGTCCCACAAAAGAAAACAGCACACTCCAGAGTTAAGAGCTATCTCAAGCAACTGGTTAAGCTAAAAAAGTATTTAAAAAAAAGACTCAAGTAAAAAAGCCAAAAGGCTAGGATAAGAATGGAGCCATAAGAATCTCTCCTCCCAGGAAGAAGGTCCTTATGCAGAAGTCTCAGTTCTTTGACAGCCCCTGCCTAGCTTTTGTGCTGGAGAAACTTAAAAATGCAGAGTAACCAGTTTCTAGTTAAGTAACTGGTTTGTTAAAAAATTTTGCACAGCTTCCTATCTAAGGCCAAAACAAAGAGAGCACGTGGCACTTCCATTAAGAATCCCCTCTTGGCGAGCATCCATTAAGAACTTTTTCCTTATTATTATTTCTAATAAACACTTTGCTAGCTTCCTCTTTTTGTCCTTGATTTTCATTCTTTGGCTCTGTGAGACAAAGAGCTCACATTTATAAGAATTAACTGTCTCGCTGTGACTGGGGTGCTCTGGAACAGAGCATATTCATCTGGACTGGAATTTCAGTCATACCCAAATTTCAGTCATATCCACATGGTAGGAGAAAGGAAATACAATTTCTGCATAAAATACCACAGAATTTTACTCTTTTTTAGAATAGTTTCTTGAATAAATATTTCTTCATTAGCTAGATGCTCTTAGAAGTATTTTCAGAGATTTTAGTTACCTTTTTCTTGTTGTTACATTTTTGCTATCTTTTTGTAATTCTCAGAAGTTTTACTGAGGAATGTGTTCACAAATTATTTCATGTTTTCTTGCTATAAATGGACCTCTTAAATATATATATATATATTTTTTCATATATTTGTATACCTGTACTTTTATGTCCATTACAGATGAACTGTCACAATATTGTTACTCCAAATGTATTTATGTGTATATTTCAGTCAGTTTTATTTGTTATCATCTTCAAATCTCCACTATAGGATTATTAGTCATGAATAAAGTATTGTCCTAATGGGGACCTCACCAGAGAAGAGAGCTATGGGACAGAGGGAAGTTGTAACCCAAGACCAAGGGATACTGGGGCTGAAGCAAGATGAAATTCAAAACCTGGGTAGAGCAGGACTCTAATCCAGAACCAAATATCTGACACAACAATTAGATCATTCATTAAAATCTGGGTCTGACCTCAGAATGTCACAGGTCACGTGGAGAGAACACTCACAAAGACATCTGGAGTAATTTCTAATACACACACACACACACACACACACACACACACACTATCTATTTGTATGAAGGAATTTAGCACATTGGAAATCCTTATATTTTCATAGTTAAAATGAAAGAGGCCATGTCTGCTTATATAGAGAAGGATAAGATGATGTAACCAGCTGCACTGCTTCAACACCAAAATGAAGAAGGAAGAGGAAGAAGAAAGAATAAATCTACATAAATATTTGCAAAGTAGTATCTCAAAATATGAAGTCATAGTTCTAGCACTGCAAATGTGGATAATTCTTTGCATGCATAGCCCTTTTCACATGTTTTCTCTAGTGTGCTTGCATTAATTGCATAGTGAAAAATAGAGCTAAACATTTCGAGCTGTTGCATGGTCTCTGTTACATGGGCACCGTCGCACTTTGTTTCTCCTGGTTTCCCCCTTACTTAAAGGAATCGTGGCACAGAGCACTGCTTTTCTGAGTACCCGGAGTTTACATCCCAGGGGCAGTCATTTGCATAGGGTGAACTATGCTATCTCCCCTTATGTAGCAGCAAAGTGTTTTGATAATTCAAGATTAGATGATTGAAGTGCCCCTTTACAACCACCTGACCCAACTCTGAAACTTCTCCACCTTAATTTCACATTTATAAGACACTGGAGGAGCTAATTTGGATTTCAAAACAAATTTATGATAAATGGTAGTTTGCCATTATGGCTGTCTGAACATCTAAGTGTTTTCCATCTCTGAGCTAAAAATAATATTAATAAATTACTCCGTATACTCAACAATGACATCAAATATGGAGATTTTCTTAAGATAGCACACATTTCAGAAATTTAATTAAGTTATTTATCATTTGTGGTACTATAATATTAAATCCAATAGAGTGCTCTACACATGTTGAATTAAAAGAAGCATGCAGTATTTTTAAGTGTGTGATATGGTATATTTGCAAAAAATATCTCAATTTCAATAATTTACGAGTACAAGCATGTTGAAATGGTAAATGGGTAAATGTAGAGAAACTGCACCTAATATTAACAACCGCTGCATAACTGAGGTTTGAAGTTGATGTTCCTCTTTCCTCTCCTTCATCCTTTTATTAAGAAGACCTGCATTTTTGTGTGTTTTTTAATCATTACTGGTGTCAAGGCCAATCTACGCCCCTGTGACTCCCCTCTTATGAGAAACACAGAACAGCCTCTTAAAGGGTTCTATGCTTGCACCATTCCACTATTTCCTGCCTTTGGTTTGGTCCCCATCTAGGAACCGAATGACAAATAATCTGAAAACTGAACCCCTTTTTGATTTAGGATGCATGAAAGACCCAGGATCCAGTCTCAGCCCCTCCGTCAACCCAGTCTCCCTCCTCTCCCCATCCAATTCTTCCCCAGGCCTCTGCCTCCCTGCTGTGCTGTTCTTTCTTCCCCAGGCTCTTCCCTGAGCACCCCAAGCCCTTTCCACCAGGCCCACTCAGATGCCTCCTTGCTGCCCCAGCTGTCAGCCTCACATCACCCAGCTCACCTGCTAGCGGATCAGCCCTTCCATTCCTCAAAGCAGTTTCACTCCCTCACCTTATTTTACCCACTAAAGAGTTTAGTGGCACTCTGTCCTCCTGCCCTCCCTGGAACTTGGTCTCTAGACAGCTGAGGAAATCTGTGTTCTGGTTTCCTTGGTGTCCACGACAGTGAGGGCTACACTGGATGCGTAGTTGACACTAAATAAGAGCTGATTGTAGAAACAAATGAGCTAGTTTCAATACCAAATCCATCCTGTTACTATGACCTGCTTTACCCTCGGCTCTTCACTGTGATCTCTGAGATATTTCTGAAAAGTAATCCAACCTTTCACATTCTCAGAGTGAATGAAGTGAGCTTTACTCATGCCCTTGGCCTTACAGAAATGGGAAAGGCATTGAAAAACCCAGAGTGTTGAAAGCACAAGATCTAGGTGTATCTCAGACCTTTTAAAAGGGTTAAGGGTCAAAGGGCAGATGCTGCGGGGGAACAATCTTCCCCCCAGGTCTTCTCAGAGCAAACTAATCTGCGATCATTGCACGTCTGCACTGCCCAGTTCGCTGTAATATTCCCGTGGTGGTGGACAGGGACTCATGGTCTGTGGGGTGCACCCGAATTCCAGATGGGAGCTTTAATCAAAATTAACCCACTTGGCTAACAAAAAGTGAAAACATAAGGGGAGGAAACTTAAGTATGCATTACTAAGTGAACGTAGCCAGTCTGAAACGAGTATGTACTGCCTATTGCCAGCTGTAAGACATTCAGGGAAAGGACGAACTATGGAGACCATCCAAGGGTCAGAGGTCAGGGAGGAAGAAGAAATGGTTAGGGGAGCACTGAGGATGTCTGGGCAAGGAAATGACTCTGCACTGAGGTCCTGGGGGGCCCGTGTCATCCAACATGTCCACACAGAGAATTAACAAAAGCAAGAGTGAGCCCTGACGAAGACTGTAGACTTCGGGGCACAGTGACGCGTTCCTAGGCGCACTGATCAAATCTAAAGTAGACTCACGGTGCAGGATCCTGGTAATTGGGAAGAACATGCAAGTCGGGGCAGGGAGGTATCAGGGAGATTCCCGTACTTTGTTCCTAATTTTGTTGTGACTCCAAAATTACTGTAAATTGAAGGTTGTTAAAAAGTAAGTAAAAGATGCCTGAAGGACAACACAAAGGAATCTCCTTGGGTCCCCTCTTGGGGGCGCTCTGGTTATTCAGCAAGTCTTGGTGCATTCAGGACCCTGTGTAGGGGCCACACTGGACAAGCTATGTGATGAAGAGCTGCCCTTTGTGCAGTCACCACAGATCCCCTGCTAGTCGGCCATGGACTCCGTTGCTGTTACCGTGGGTGCTTGGACCTAGCTTTGCCTTCAGGGACACTTCCCACACTGAGGTGTTAGGGACAGATGGACAACATTCTGAGAAGCTGTGGTTTGAAAACCCGTTTAAATATAATTTCAATAACAGTGCTCCTAGGCATTAGGAATGAGTAGGAACATTAGTGGTGTTTTCCTTCCACAAACCAAAATTTCATTTTTGAGGTGTGAAAGGCCCAGTACATTTAAATTTAAAAATGATCCTCAAGTCTCCAGTCACGCATCCGTGTTGTTGTTGCTATCGAATCTCTCCCAGATCTGTTCACAAATCATTTTAAAATCCTAGAACAGATTTCTCTTTCTTGGGAAGATTTTATTTATTCACCAGGTATGGGAAGCAGCAGAGTGAAATAGAACCATGGATCTGTGTAATGCATGATATTCAATGCATTCAACTAGGTGTCAAAAGCTTATGTTATTTGGAGCCAGAAATCCTAACCCACTCCTGCAGATTGCTGCAGGAGAAGCACTCCACTCCCTGATGAGCCTCGTCCTCACCTGGGAGCTGCCCCTGGGGAAGCTCCTGGCCGCTGTTCCATTTGGGCTCTTCTGCAGGGCCTGCTTGTGTTTATTTCTGCTGATGCTGCCCTGGAAACCTGAGATCCTTCCGGGTCGCTTGCCTGACTGCCCTTCCCTTGGAGCACAGCTCCAATCTATCCCCACGTATTCTGCGTTTTCCACATTCTCATAAACAACCACTTTTAGCAGGCTGCTCAGTGACCAGAAAAGGCCAGTTTTAGGTGATTTTTCTGAATCAAGTGGACTCTCCACTCCCTGAGAAGAGTTCAGTTCAGCCCAATGGGGAATTTTCATTCCTTGAAGGGCCTCACCAATTTTAATTCATGTTTTAGGGAGTGAGGGAGGAAAAAATAGGAAATCTTGTTTTTAACTTGAATTTTTTAAAAAAATTACATAAAAACATTGTTTTGATGACAATAGATTAAATGGAAAAACAGGAAATCTTTTTTTTTTGTGTGTGTTAATTTAAGGAGTTATAATAAACACCACTTAGATCAAAGCATGGAATTTTGCCAACATCCGCAGAAGCCCTTCTTGGGGCCCCTCCCAATCTCAGCAGCCATCCCCCCAAAGGTGACCATCACCTGACACTTACAGGTATCTATTCCCTGTCTGTCTGGGTAGTTTTATCACCCAAATGTGCTTTTCTAGATGTAGGATGAAGTCTTGCCATTGTTTTGGAGGGGGCTACCAGGTATGGAACTCAGGACCTCATGCTTGCCAGGCAGGTGTTGTGCCACTCAGCTAGATCCCCGGCCTTCTTGTCATTTTTTAAAAAATATGATCTATATTTTAAGCCTCTTTTAATGTGCAGGTTCTCTGTCCATCCCTTTCTTTTCCTCACACTTTATCTATTGAAGAATCTGAGCCTTTTGACCCACAGAGTTCCCGCTGTCTGGATTCTGCTGATTGACATGCTTGGTGCAGTTTAAGATGTTTCTCTATATTTCCTGCAAATTGGCAGCTGGATCCAGAGGTTGGATTGGACAGCAGTTCCATCTTTTTTTTTTTTTTTTTTGTGGGTACCGGGGGGTCGACCTCAGGACCTCGCGCGCCAACAGGCACCACCCGTGCCGCTGAGCGACATCACCGGCCCCTCCCTCGTATGTGGGTTCTGGAACCCACATACGAGGAAATCTTTTAATTAGGAGTATTTCCTAAATCATAAGACATTATAAAACACTATATTGAACACAATAGATTAAATGGACAAGTAGGAAATCTTGTTTTTCATTAGGAGCACTTCCTAAATAGTAAGACATTATAAAACATTGTATTGAAGACAATAGATTAGATGTGCATAAACATTTCTGACTTATTATTGACGATGGTCATTATTTCGGTCAACTTTCTCCCAAACTTCAGATCCTCGTGGCCGTCCACGCTGAGCTTGTGTTCAGGAGGGAAGGGAGGAAGCGAGTGGGAAGGTGGGGAGGGAGGAGGGAGAAGGAGCGGGGCAGAGAGCGGAGAGCCGGTTCCAGGGAGCCTGCTGCCAGTGACGCTCCAGGCGTCGCCAGGAGGGGCAAAGGCTGAGCAAAGCACCTGGCCCTCCCGCGTGGCTGGGCCCCGAGCAACGGGTTGGAGAGATGAAGAGAGCAGGAGGGATGTCTCCAGGGGAGAGGGAATTCTCCAAAAGCAGCCCTCACGCTCTGGATCTCATCACTGGCTCCTCCCGGTTCCCCAGCAGGGCGGATTGGGTGGAATAAACGATGTTTATAATGCTGTCAGCAAATCCCTGATAAAACTCTCCCTCTCTCCGCTTCCTGTCCACCTCCTCATTTCTCTCTTCCTCACTCTCCGCTCCTGTTGGTTCTGATTCTCTGCAGAACCCTGACCAATACAGATTTCAGTATCAAAAATAGTTCCAGAGAAAGTCTCCTTTTTTAAAGACTCCGAATGCACTAAAATTTATGATGCTAGTTTTTACAGTTTTCTCTATACTTTGAGCATTTTTTTTATTTTTTTTTTTTGTGGGTACCAGGGGTCGACCTCAGGACCTCACTTGCCAGCAGGTGCCCCTGCCGCTGATCGATATCACCGGCCCCTTTTTCGTATGTGGGTTCCGGGAGTCGAACTCGGGCCCTTGCGCTTGCCAGGCAGGCGCTTATGCCACTGAGCCATCTCACCGGCCCCACTCTGAGCATTTTGATAACTAAAACACAGGTCTCATGAAAGGCCTCTGTAATCATTGTGAGGCAGGAATGAAAACAGCGACTTTTAGAGTGGGGAATGTCTTTTGACATGGACGAGGGAGGTTGTGTTTAGCAAATAAAATTGCTTCAGCATTGGGAAAAAAAATTGTAGGCATAGTTTTTCTCAAAGGACTAGAAACTTGCCGCCGTAACCTTTCTGAAATTCCCGGTTAGAAAGATTTGAGAGTCTTTGAGTCACAGTTCCCTCAAGTGGGTGGGAAAGCTGTTCTTAAGGGACTACAGTCAAATCGCAAAGGAAGGGCCGGTGAGACGGCTCAGCGGCTTAAGTGCCTGCCTTGCAAGCGCGAAGGCCCGAGTTCGACTCCCGGAACCCACATACGAAAAAAGGGGCCGGTGATATCGCTCAGCGGCACGGGTGCCTGTTGGCGCGTGAGGTCCTGAGGTCGTCCCCCCGGTACCCACAAAAAAAAAAAAAAAAAAAAAAAAAAAAAAAACGCAAAGGAAAACCCAAAGGATGCATTGGAATCCCAAACTCCAGGCCCTGTGGTATGCTGGAGCTGACACTGAGACATTTCAAGTCGTTCTTCCTGGTCTATCTTGGGCTTTCCTGTGTGGCCATGGGACACCATCCCACACTGTTAACACCTGCTGAGAAGCGGGGCGTGGCAGCACATGGTTGCAATCCCAGAACTCTGGAAGGCTGAGGCAGGCAGACCCCAAGTTTGAGCCCCTGGATGATTTAGCAACTTAGCAAGACTCTGTGTCAAAAAAAAATTAATGAAAGGACTGGGGATGTAGCTCAGTGTCAAGATCCTGGATTCAATCCCAGTACTAAAAAAAAAAAAGTGTAGAGGAGGTGCTGTGTACCATTATGGTTCTTGGACAGGCCTAGAGGATGATCCTATGCTGAGGAACAGACCCCAAAGATGAATTTTCTCAGCAGACGCTGAGGTTTCTGATGTGGATTCTGATGTGATTAGATTTAAAGGCCCTTGCAAATCTGTTTCAGGAGCGGAGGGTCATGGTGGATCTCGCAGTAGAGACCTGCACACCAAAATCACTATGGGATTCCTCCCAACCAAGCACACATGAGCAGGGACTGTACTGGCCCTGCATACAGCAGGTATGCACATTTCATTGAAGAATCACAATGAGGTTGGCTGGTTGCTCTAAGGTCACTGAAATAATGGGGAAAAACAAAACAAACCAAAACAGCAACAAAGAAAATGAGTTCAGGGGCTTGAATTCCCAGCTCAAACCCTACACAAATAACCAATGGGCAGATGCTGCGGGAGCTGGGGACCCAGCCCCCAAACCCCTCAAGGTCCCCCTGGACAGCAGAGGCAGAGTCTCCCCCCTGGTGGAGCCTTCTCTCTGCCCTCGCTGGAGGCTTTAACCCCAGCACCCTTGGGGGCTGTAATGGCCTCTTTAGAGACAACTGCTGAGTCTCTCAGGACACAGTCCCTCCTCCATTTCCTGGTGGGCCTGTAACTAAACTCAAGCTCCAGAGCACCTGAGGGTGACCTTCAAAGGATGGCCCATGAGGAGTGTGCTGCATTCCTGAAGAACTCCTAGGGGGAAGGCTGGGGAGGGGTTAACTTCACCCCCTTGGCGTTTTCTTCACCAGACCCAGCCTCACCTTCTTTCATGGGACTGGGGTCTGTAACTTGGCCACATTTCCATACACCTTGGCCTTCGGCCCATGCAGAGGACAGGAGGACCTTGGTGAACAGCAGTTATGGAACACTTTCCCATGCAGTGACTCCCGCCAGAGCTGCTGTACCAGGTGTGTTTCATTGTTTGAGCAATTAATGCCTCCCATGGCACCTGGCAGGTAGCTATGGATCTGGTAAATGCTTTCTCTGCATAGCTATTTGTGAGATTCATCGGAAGGAGTTTGCTTTACCTTGTGGCCAGCAATACACCTTCCCCATTTTTTCAGGGGAATATCAACTCTCCAGCTCTACGTCATAATTTAGTTTTCAGAAACCATGATAACCATTTCCTTCCACACGGTGCCACACTGGTCCATTATGTTGAGGATATTACGGTGCTTGGACTTAATGAGTGAGAAGTAGCAACTATTCTAGACGTGCTGAGGACACGTCTGTATGTCAGAAGATGGAAATAAGTGTGACTAAAATTCAGCTTCTTCTACATCAGTAGGATTTCTAGAAATCTAGTGGTGTGGGGCAGGTCAAGACATCCCTAGTGGGATAAAGGGCAATTTGTGTTGCATCGGGTCCCTCCTGCAGCCAGAATAAAGCACCATGAACAGCTGAGTTCCTTGCAGAAGGCAATGGGGTACAGAATAGGGACCGGATGAGGGTAATTATAGAAGCCAGCTAGGACCACGGGATCAGGTACAGAAATGACGAGAATAATTGTCTTATGTCTTTCTTCCTTATTTTGTTACAAAGGCATGTGAGTGTGGGTCTATCACCATCACTACCACCATCATTTCTTTCTTCATTGTGCTGCCCACCTTCATGCAGCATAGAATGTTATTTTGTATCATAATATTTGAGTAGTGTTAAGTGTATAGCGTGGCATTTAAGTTACCGGATGTCAGGCAGAACACTAAAGATCAACCCTGTGTGCACATGGTGTGATTTCCGGGGTTGAGTCGCGGTGGGCACAGCATCTCCTTGCTACTGTCTCCATGTGCAGATTAAGTGCTGCCTGAGGAGATGCACGCTGGGCCCTCAATGACAAGTGAGGACTCATGAGGTTAGCAACGTGTGTCAGCGGAGAGGGTGTTTCTGAAAGAGAGTAACATTTCAATTACTGAGGCTTGGGTGAAAGCATAGCTTTCCACACTACAGCTGGGCCTCAGCCCAGAGAAGTCGAGCTGGAAGACCACTCCTGGTGCCTCAGGAGACACCTTTCGATCTGATCTGCTGGGTCTGTCGTTAACCTGATTGTTAAACTCCTGTGGCGCCCACGAAAGAGAAGTCGGCAGAGATGGGTTAAACGAAAAATAATAAAGGGAGCGATGTTCTGCCAATGAGAACGCTTCCCAGAAATAGGAAGCACGCGTGTGTGTGCGTCTCTGCAAGCATGTTTATGTGTGTGCGTGTGTGCGTGTGTGCCTGGGTGTGTGTATGTTTATGATGAAAGCCAAGACCCCATTAGAAATGGATGGGATTGGGATTTCGTGATTTAAATACATCAAATTTGACAGTCAAAACAGTACCTGCTTTAATTAAATTCTGCTCAGTAGTGAATACAACCTTAAATACTACACCCTTGTTTAATGATCAAAGCCACAGGTTCAGTAGTGAAGGGTCCATTTCAACACAAGTTCTCTTGCCTAAAATTGTGCTGACCCTGCAGTGTGATCTAAATCTTGAGAGTCATTTCTTGAAATTTTTGCATTTGTGTTTTTTGAAGATAAAACCATGAGGTAAGGCCATTTTCTTCTGGCACATGTCCAAAGAAGACTTGGGTAGCAAAGCATACTAACATGTTCTTATTTTTAATTAAAATTTTTGTGAAAGTTGTTACTGGATTGTGGGAGAAATCAAATCAATCAAGATTGATAAATTCATGGCTCCATGTAGATTTTTGGGAACATTTAATAGTAACAACTTTTAATCCTATACTGAAAAATTAAATAAAGTATCATTATACTTTAAAAGCAGCCAGAGAATCATTTTTGCTCCTACAAGGGTCCAGTGTGTTTGATGGTTTTCATGTCTGTGGTGCATACTGATTACATATTAGTAATACCTGATGGTTTATCATGGTCACTTTAGGAAATCAGTGAAACAAATGAAATATGTGGGTCTAAAGTAGTGATTTTTCATAAGATGTTCATACAAGGCTCTCTTCTTCAGAAAACCAGGAAACTGTAAACAAACCCTAAAAGTAAAGAAGCTAGTTGGATGTGGTGGCATGTGCATGTAACCCCAGCATTCTGGCAGGCAGTCTGAGTCAGGAAGACTGCAAATTCCAGCCTTGCCTGGACAGCTTGACAACTCAGCAAGACCCTGCCTCAAAGTAAAAGTAAGTAGGGTCCCAGGCAACAAAATGGGGCCGCCTGTTAGGGATTTGTGTTCTGGCGCTGAAGTCCAGGTGCGGGATGTATTAGCAATGCAAGTGGAATCCAGCATCCAAGCTAATAGAACAAAAGCAATTTGCTTTATCTGACTAATTAGGGTATAAATAATTATAATGATCAGTCTTGTAGAAAATAAAAAAGACTCATTAAAAGGAGGGTAAGAACGGGGATGCAATGTTAATTTGGTCAATGTGCCTAAACCCATATTGATTTTTTTAATTGCCATTCTCAAATGTCCAAAGTTCAAGAACCCAGAAAAATGTGATGTAATCCCCAGTGTGTGCAATTAACCAGCTCAGTTCTTTGAAGGGAAGTAGCCTTGTGTGTGTGTGCAGGGGACCTCAGAGGTCGGAATTAATTAGGAGTGAGGTATTTATAAGCTCTGTAGGCAAAAGTCTGAGGCAATATGGAGATGTGGCAGTAAAATGAAGCAAAGCGCATCAGTTACCATTCAGGGTAAGGGGGAACATACCAGAATGTGCTGCCTGAGCCCTTCCAAAGGGGCGCATCCTGGCTTGAGGACTAGAATTCCACAAGGGAAGAACAGTCTTGGTCTTAAACTGTCCTAGTCCATTTAAGAGCCAATCACTCTTGTCACAAGTGACAGAGCCATTATGCCCTGCAAGATGACTGCCACACCTCCTTTGAGCTAGTTTGATAAGAGAAAACAGTTGATTGACTATGTGTCCACAAAGGGGCTGGCAAGGAAGAGGGGGACAATATAAGAGGAAAATAATTTTCCTACCCCCTTTTCCTACTCAGATTTGGGTGGAAGATGGTACAATCATTGCATGGTAATTAGAACCATCTGTGGACAAGATAAATCAGTGAACTGGACAGAAGTTACCAACAGAAATGGAGAACAATGCAGTTTAGACCCTGCCTTAAAATCATAGGAAAAAAAGTATGAAATGTGCACTTTTCCTGAGATAAGCATATATTGTGTTTTAAGCCTGGGCATGTTTCCTGACACTTTCTTTTCTTTAACTATTTGTCATTAGTCCAGCCATAGTGTTTGTTCAAATTTTTTAAAGCCTGTTTCACTCAGGGACCTCCTGTAAAGGGCTGGTTAATGGTGTGTAATCCTGCTCATCATAAGACGCATTATGATGCTGCCTATTAGAAGAATCTCAGTGACTCTTAACTCAGTGTGAGCCTGGAAATGTGGAGAAGTAAAACTTGAGCTCTTGCTGAAGATAAAAACAGACTTATGTTCCTGTAGGGAGCTCACTTTTGCAAAGGAAACGGGTCGTTTTCAGAGACAAATTCCAGTAAATGATTTCCCCACATGAATCCTTGATACAGTATATTTTGGCAACTGCAATTTGCAGAGGGATGCTAGTTTGTAATAAAGAAGTTAAAGCTGGATGGGGTGGCTCACTCCTATAATTCTAGCACTCTGGGAGGCTGAGGCAGGAGGATTAAAAATTCAAGGCCAGACTGGGGGATTTAACAATGTAGTAAGAACCTGTCTCAAAAAATAAAATAAAATACAATTTAAAAGAGCTGTGTTGTGGGTGTAGCTCATTGAGCATAACCTGCTTCAATTCCCAGTAAGAAGGGGAGGAGGAAGAAGAGGAGGAAAAAGGGGAAGAAGAGAAAGAGGATAATGAGGAAGAAGAGAAGGAGGAAAGGAAAATGAGGAAGAGGGAGAAAAAGATGATGAAGGAGAGGAAGAGGAATGAGACGGAGGAGAAGAAACTGGGTTGAGAGCTCCCACGCACACCACGATGTCAGGAAGACTAAGAAACCGAGGTCTTAACATTGGCATGGAAACAGAGGAGGAATGAGCATTTAGAACAAAGCTTGCAACCAAGCAAACACTTACAGATGTTTGCGTTGTTAATCCCCGCGCACATATCGGAAATGACTGCTCAGGCTTTTCTCGCTCTGACCTCCCGTGTGGTCACTGGCGGGTAGCCCCGCCTGCACGTTCTCGGGATATAAACAGAATTTCGGTTGAGTTTTGACTTCAAGATGGGATCAGACCACTGTCAACCAAGTAAATACACGCAGTTTATTTGTTCCAGCTCTTCCCAGTTCTGCGGTGGGTGGGCCTGTTCGCTGATGACGTACGTGATGCGGGAGGTACATTGTCCACTTGATTGACCTTGGGAGCCCCGGGTGACCGGCAAATGCACGTCGGGGTGTGTCTGCACCGGTCGCAAAGGAGGCTTGTCTTGGGGCTGCGTCTGTCTCTTGTCCTTCCTCCCGGCACTGCTTCCCTGTTCTGATTCCCGCTCACCGGGAACGAAGCATCTTTGTTCTGCCACACCCTCCTGCCGTGATGGTCCTGCCTTGAGCACCCAGCCACGGACTGAAATCCCGAAGCTGTGAGCGATTTAAACCTCTTCTCCTTTAAATCGTGGCTGTCATCCACTATTGGCGCCTCAGCAACAGGAACACTAATACGATCCATTGTCTTGACGCGAACTTCCTGAATATTCTCACTTAGGTATTTCTACAACCCTGGGGAAAAGGCGTGAGGAAAAGTTCTCTCTTTTCTGGGATTACTCACTCACATGCTTCCTAGGATACATGAACAATGCTTTCAAAGTTTAATGTGCTTGCGGATCCCTGAGATTCCATTAGGAAATAGATCTTGGGACTGGGGTGTAGCTCAGAGGTCGAGCACAGGCTTAGTATGCGCAAGGCCCTGGGTTCAGTCCCCAGCACACCAAAGAAAGTCCACCCTAATTTAGTGCAGTTGGCGTGAAGTCGTAGATTCTGCACTTCCAGTAAAGCTGCAGGCCCTGCTGCTGGTGCCTGCGTGGACACAGCAGGTGTCTGGCAAGGAAACCCATAGTAGCAAGTGCATCCTTATTTTTTTTTCCCCTGATACCAAGTGCAAATTTATAAAGGATCCATGTATTTATTTAACATTTTTTCCTACTCCTATATGCCAGGCACTTGGAATATGTGTAGGAATAAGAAAGACAAAAATACCTATCTTCATGGAACTTATAGTCTATCGGGGTGGGTAGATCAGAAGCAATCCTCATAATAACCTTGTAAGCTGCGCCGTACTCTAGACGGCCATAGATGGTGAAGTAAAGCAGGGAAACGACAGCATCTCCATGAGTGTGGGATGGGACGTAGGTTGCAATTCAAATAGGCGGCCTGGAGTCCTTGGAGCAGCAGACAATGAGAAAAGTTTGGATTCTGGATACATGCAGCAGAGCCCAGAGGACTTCTTGATGGATTGGATGTGGAAGGAGAGAGAAGGGGAGGCGAGATTCTGCAGGGAATTGATTCGGATGAAAGTGTCAAGCCTCGGTAAATGAGAGAGGCAGCCTATTTCTTGTGGGTTTGTGCAAATATTGAAAACACCGAGCAGCCTCTGCATCTCCCAGTCAACAGTGCAGGCTGCTTTACCAGGATATGCTGAGTTCAGTGTTTCTCCCTTTCGTAGTGTTTCTTTATTTTATCGGCAGCTGTTAACACGGGGCATGGTAAACAGTAAGTTCGGGCTATTTTCTCCACTCTTTCTCACTCTGAACATTTGAGGATGAGCACATTCACCAAGTCTGAGATTCAGTTTCTGTTAAATTATACTTTTAAAATGTGGGATAGATTCAGGGAAATTAAATCCAGGTAGTTCATATATTAAATTTCCCCATGCAATTAGTCTCTGGAACTTGCAGGTCCCATGACAATCTGACTAATAGCAAGTCGGAAGCTGAATGAAGCAAACCATAAAGATCATAATTTGGTGCACTCAGAGTGAGTGTTAATCAATTTTGTTACAAAATTAGAAGTTACAGACCATGAGCTGCTAGTGGGAGACTTAAGAGTTCGCCGAGGTAAATTGTTTCACAAACACACTCTTACCTCCTAGTTCCCTGGGCAGCTGCAAGTCGTTTGGGGTGAACGGGCTCTTCCTCTAAAGTCTGCTAAAATGGATGCAGCAGCCCTGGGACAGACACCAAACAATTCCAGCCACAGCCTATCAGAAAGGACCTGTGATTTCTTGTTCAAAACAGGCAGAGTAATAAATGAGAAAGATAAATAATAAAACCTCTCTCTTGTTTTTTATAAGGTTTGAAAAAATGCATATCCTCACTCAGCTGATGGTCCAACTCATGGGGTGTCAAGGACAAGCAGGATGTCACAAAGGGACAGGGGGGGTCTGATCGTGATGGGGGTATTTAGGCAGAAGAGTGTAGCTATTAATGATTAGGAAGGGAGCAGTCTTTGCCGAAGACATTGGACGCAGGAGAGCATGCCAATGGAAAGCACAGCTCCGAATTGTTGTTCTGAGTGCAGAGCTCGCTCTCCACCAACCTACCCCTCCCTCCTCCTGGTCTCCTTTATCCTCTACCTGGGACTGCTTCCTAATGGTGAGAAACTCGGTTTTAAAAGTGCTTATACAACACTAATTCCTTGCTGGGATTTTTATCACCCATGGTTTAGTATTATTCCCAAAGTGTCATAAAGGAAGATATTGATGCAGGTCTAGCTTTGAGGTGTCCAAAAGCTTTAGGATGACTGTCATTTACTGTGGAATATGAAAGCATCTATGTCGCTCCAGGGCATGAGGATGGGAAAGGGAAACTTATGTTTCTTCAATCCGCAGATGTCTCCCTCCATCACGAAAACCCACTGCACTGCATAAAAGAAATTGAGTTAAGAGTGGGATGTAAAAATTTTATGATTGAGAAGCAATCAACGTCCACCAACAGTTAGTCATGGAAGGAAAATGTTTGTGCAGAGTCACTTTCTGGAGACCTTCATCTTGGATGGTCAGTGGTGCTTTATGGGTAAAAATGTATCCTGTTTCCTAATAGCTACAATACTATGTGAATAAATTCTTTGATTACCTGGACAGTCTTTTACTAGCAGTCTAAGCACAAGGCACTTGGTCAGTATCCACTGTGTTATCACTCTTGTCAGTGGCTTTCTAGACTTTGCTAGTTTCCTGCCATGAGGTTATGCCCCAGCATTGCACTCCTAATCCTGTTTGAGCAATAAATAGATTTTAATTTTCAGTGTTCCTCTGCTCATACCTATCACTATTGATATGTCATCAAACCTGCAGCAGGAAGACATATCACTGTCCATTTCCCTACCCAACACAACTCTGCAGGTGAAGCCCTCTTACCTGCTCCATAAGCAATATTTTTCTAAGGAAGAGCCGCAGCAAAGCAGCCGTCCAGTAATCGAGCTCAGAAAGCTGGCTGTGTTGACACAAAGTCGTACTCCAACACCCACTGGGCTGGGCAAGTTATAGAAGTGTTCGGAATATGTTTTTTTTGACAGAAAAATGGTAATAAAGTAGCACTCACATCATACTGGTGCTGTAGGAATTAAACAAGTTAATAACTTATAAAGTGTTCAAAATGGTGGCAGGCGCAAAATTTGCACACACTATTATCTACCATATAACTTATTTCCCATAAAATAGTAAAATTCTTAAGAAAGAATGATTTTTATATTTTGTCCACTGCTGTGCACCAGGCTGCAGTGTCCTTCTTATACCAGATGTTTAACGAACACTTAAAGAATGAAGGAAAGGAACTCTGGCTACAGTTTATTGTTAACCTGGACTAATATTTTCATATATGCAAAACTTTGTTCAAAGCAATTTGAGGATTCAAATACACAGCGTTTATGATTCCAGTCTTCAGAAACTTGAGGATTTGCATAGCATTATCAATATAATCCTCCTTCATAACACTGCAGCACTCATTAAATATAACTTTCCTGGGTTATTTTCCAAATGTATATAAGAGAAGAATTCATTAACTGCTTCAGAGCGGCATTCATAAATGAATAATGCATCATACAAAATCACATAAAGCAATGCATTTACCCTGTTGATATTATTTTTGAATGTTGAGAGAACATTCTGTTTTAAAATAGAAGTTAAAAATAATGGGATAGCCAACTTCTACATGGAAAGATTTTTCTATAGGGACAAAGGCCAAGTAAGTCTCCGTCAACACCTCATCAAAATTCTAAAACCAGAACGTGATCAAGAAAGAAATTATGTCAAAGGAGGTGGCTATCATCAAGAAATCAACCAATAACAAAAGCTGGTGTGGCTGTGGGGGAAAAGGAACCCTTCTCCACTGTTGGTGGGGGTATAGACTGGTGCAACCCATGTGGAAATCAGTGTAGAGATTCCTCCGATAACTAAAACTGGAAATTCCATTTGACCCAGCTACTCCTTTTCTAAGCATCTTCCCAAATGATTTAAAAACATCGTACTACAGTGATACATGCACATCAGTGTTTATAGCAGCACAATTCAAAATAGCTACATCTTGGGAACAGCCCACAAGCCCATCAACAGATGAATGAAGAAAACGTGTTATTTACATACAATGGAGTACTGGTCTGCTGTAAAGAAGGATAAACATGAGATACATCTCTTGAGAAGGCTATATCTTGAGACCATAATCTTAAGTGAAATAAATCAGACACAAATTTTAAATTTCACATTGTTTCTCTTGTGTGAGAAACCCAGAGTGTACATAAGGAGCAAAATAGAGGATAGATATCGGGAAGTAGGAAGAACGTGTTCGAATGGGGAGGGGAACAAAGGAGAGGGGAAGGGAGAAGGGAAGGAAGGGAAATGGTGTTTTAACAAAAGAAAGAACTGAAGGGAAAGTAAGAATAGAGCTTTTGTAAATGGGGAAAAGAAGAAGGGTTGAAGGGAAAGGAGCAGAATGGCAGACAATAAGAATTAAGATACATAATATATAGTTTCAAATTCTCCATGATGAGTGTGATCGTTATGCATGGCAAACATGTGCTAATAAAACAAATACATTTTTAAGAAAGAAGGTGGACTATAGACGATCTCAGGGTTGGGGAGGCATTCATCCTTTTAGAATATAGATTATGATGTGAACAAAGATAAAGGTCTTGAAGGTTTGTCATCAAGGTACTCTCTCTCTCTCTCTCTCTCTCTCTCTCTCTCTCTCAAATTTTAAGACTGGGTCTCTCTAATTTGTTAAATTCCCCGGGCTGGGCTCGAATTGGAATTCTTCTGACTTAGGCTCCCAAAGTGCAGAGATTGCAATTGTGTGCACTACACCTGGCTCACCCTATGATTTTCTATCAGGCACAAATTTTACACAGTGAGTGATAAGGCAACTCTGGAATCCAAAAGTTGGACACTCCATTTCTGATCTTTATGGCTGGTAAATGAAAGCTGAAATTAATATACTACCCCAAAGAGTAAGTTTTTCAGGAAAATAACACTTTGTGATGCATGGAACATGTTAAGCATATATTTTCCATGAAACTTTAAAGCTATTCTTTTACTCAGTGTGCCATGAAGGGGTATAGACTGCAGACCTCAACAAGTGCACTGGTTTAAGGGGACAGAGATGAGGGCTACCTGTCCTCAGAGCAGATGCCTCTTACCTGGTTACCATGGATGTTCACAAGGACGCTCTCCTTGATATCCAAACTTTGCTATGCTTTCCATGTTTTCCTGGGTCAGGGTTATTTTATCAGGTAGCTGAGTGCATGTCCTTTCTTTGCAAGATATGAAATTGCTGACTGTTGCATGGCTGACACCTGCAGGCATTGTGACTGATGTCCTGCTGCCCGCTCACAGATCACCACCATGGACCACACTAAGCTAACGCACGGTTCCTATTCAGTCCACCGAAAAATGGGTGTTTTCCAATCCAAGCCTAGAGAAAACGAGCGCACCTATTCCTGAATGCAACGTGCATATGACAGAGGCCATGAAGGAGATATTTCTGAAATTAATTTCTTATTTACAAATGTCAATAAATTTCCATGGGGCATGAAAGGAATACATTTCCTTGCAATTTGGGAAAAGGCATAGTTAGACAAGCAATTCATATCATTAGTCCCAGATTTTACTCATTTGAACAGTATATTAGATGAAATAACTTCTGAGGATTTCCACACTTAAAATACAACTTGACACTGGTCACTGAAGATTATGGCTACCTTGGAAATATTCTTAACTGTATGAAAGCATCTGCAGAGTGGTTTTGAAATATGTTGTGAGATTCTGCCTTCAACCAACTGGGTTACCTACATATTTCTTAAAATGCAATGTCATAAATTTTGTATGTCAAGTTCTTGTTCTCAGTGTATTTCTTTTACAAGAACTCATTTTATATAGTAAGGACTGGGTAAGTGATTAAATACTCAAAAGGAATGGCATTATTTATACAGGGAAAAGCATTATTGATATAGATTGAGTATTTATATAGACAAAAGAAAAGACCAGAAGGAAAACAATGTTTGGAGATTGTTATTTGGGGATTGATAAAAGTAGAAGTTAGTGATCAGATTACTGCAAATTACAGCCAAGTAAACTAACTTGGATTTATGTGGTGAACTGTGCTTTTTTAGTCCTCTTTCAGGAAGCAGTGCTGATTCTGCAGACAGGATCTTCAGAGTGTGACAAAATGCATGATTTATGAGTGTCCGTTACAGAACAGCTTGACTGGCGGACCTCTGTGTTTCCAAGTGCTTCCCAGGTACAGTCCGAGGTCATGACCAGGGACTAGCTGGGCATCCTAACTGATGGGCCTTCTGGTCGATTAACAGCGCAATGAGGTAAGAGCTGTCTATGTGCACTGTGTTCCAGAGGCGATGTGTTTAAACCAGAAATAGCAAGGAATGAGAGTTTTTAAACACAAGCATGTGAAGGTGCACACATTCTGTGGTGCGAAGTTGCCTCTAAGAGAGCTGTCCTGGGAAGTAAAAGGTAAAGAATGCTGTGTGGTCTGAGGGCCTCTGAAAAGAAATCCCCACAATGTCGGGAGACTTGTGCACCTGTGGTCAGCAGGGGTGTGTGGTGGCGTGCTCCGCCCTTAGCATACTGGTCACACTGTCCACTCCAGACGGGTCTCTGACAGGTGCAACCCACTGGGCAGGTGAGGTGAATTCATGAGCAAGTCTAGATGGCGGCCCATGGTGGTCAGCCTGAGTGGTACCAGGAAAAGTCTGGACTGGAGGGACTGGCTGAACCTGAAGGGACAGCATCATCCCTAATCACGCTGATGATGAGTGTGAAGTTTTTACTTTCCTGGAATGATGCTACTGATTCCTGGAACGCTCTAATTTCCTTAACAGAAAGAGTTTCTACTGATTTACTCAGGAGCTGTCCATGCCACAATTTTCACTGAGTAAAATAATGTTTAGATGGAGTATAATTATCTGAAAAATGGTGCTCAACTCATATTTTACATTCCATTTCTAAATGTTTGTGTCCATCCCCTCACTTATTCTTTACCATCCAGTGAAGGGAGGGAATTGTGAAGGTTATAATTAAAAACTGATTCTGGAGCTCTACATTTGTTACCATGAAAACTTTGTTTTAAAGGACTGAAGGATTTAAAGCAAATTTAACATGGGATAAAAAATCATAAGGTTATGGCTTAGATCTAAAATGCCCACCAAAGTCTCACGTTAGAAGGCAGGGCCTGGTTGGAAGAGGAGGTCCCTGGAGTCACCCTGGAAGGGTGTTTATTCCTCCTGGCTCTCCCCCTTCTCTCTCTGCTTCCCAGATGCCATGAAAGTAGGAGTTCTTCACCATGCTCTTCTGCCATAGAGTTTCTGCCTTTGATCCAGGCAACCACTGACTGAATCCACTGAGACTGTGAGCCAAAATAAACCTCTCCTCTGTTAAGTTGTGGGTGTTGGTTATTGTCTCATACTCATGGGAAAGTGACTAGGACAGTATATATATATTCATATATATATCAGTGAGCACACAAAAGGCATTTATGTTACCTACTGAATCAAATGTGTATGCGTATTCTACAAACCACTCTGAATTTTTAATAAATACAGTTGTTTGAAATTTAAAAAAAAAGCATGATAAATATTTGCATTTCTTAAATACTGCCTCTGATGTTTTGGAGAGAAGTGGTAGAAATTTAGTATTAGATTACTCGAAATTTACCTACTGGTGGAAACCTAGCTTAACAGAAAGTTCAGACTAGCATATGAAATTACATAAATCTATCAAAGAACAAATATTGAATATTGAGCAAATAGATGGGCTACTGTGTACACACAAGGAAACACGGGGCACTCACCCTGGATCTGGAGCTCTGTCTTTACCTGGTCTTCCGATGCCTCCCCTTCACTTCAGAAGGAAGCAACCGGACTCCAGAGCCCCAGTCTCCAGAGCTGCGGTGTGAAGTTCTGCTCAAGCCGCCTTGCCCCTGGGTTTCTTCTCTTCCTTCTTCCCTTTTCCTCTTCTTCCCTTTTTCCCTTCCTTCCTTCCTTCCTTCCTTCCTTCCTTCCCTCCTTCCTTTTTTCTTTCCTTCCTATGCTCTGTCTCTTTCTTTGGGATGCTGAGCACACTAACTATCTTTTATAGATGATGCCCTATGTCAACTAAATAAGTGTTTCCAAAATAATGAGACAAAAATGGATAAAACTGGTGATCAAATCAAGTTCTGCACTTTTTACCCTTCTCTGGTTCCAATTGTCACCTCCTTAATGAAAAGTCTCTCCTTTCAGCACTAAACTGCAAAGGCTTCTGGGTTGCAGTGATCGATGATTTACCTATTCTCGTAACGACAAGTCTCAGGCACATAATTTATAGTATGCTTGACATGTGGAAGTTGAATTTCTCCATATTAACTTCTAGAATACTTTCAGTCATTTTCTCTTCACTGCTTAGGCCCCCGCTCAGTCTTTGTTCCTTTTCACAAAAAATCTGAAGCATTACATAGCAAGTCACCTTTTTCTACTTTACATGTTTCGCTTTCTTCTTTGTAGGTGCTATATTCTGGGTATTTTTACAAAAATTTACGTCTTAGATCTACCTTCTTGCCCATTGATTTTCCAATTTTAATATTTGTATTCTGCTGTTTGACAAGTTTATTGACAATGTACTGTGAATTCTCACAAGTCTATTTCTGTGGTTTCATCGGGTGATTATTCAATTCTTCCTGGACAGGTTTTATTTTCACTTATTACTTAAGTTTTTCATTTTCTCTTTTATCTATGGAATTGAATCCCATGTATATATTGTAACTTTATATCTCATAACTCTAAAATCTGTGGTCATTAAAGGAGCTTGATTTTATTGCTTGTGCTGACCTACACTAACCTCTTTATAATTTCTGTAACACACTGTGAATCCAAATGGTGTGTCCTTTTATGTGGAAATAGTTTGAGGAATAGTTTTAAGAATGAACAAAATTTTAAACTTTCTTCTTTCAGTCACATTTGGAAACAATGAATTTGGAACTATTTTACATTTTGTATTTTATTTTCTTTGTTTTGTGTTTGCCTGCTATTGAGGCCATGCAAGCATGGTGGAAACAGGCTCCAAATTCCCACAACATATGACTGGGATCTGGCTTCCCAGTGGACATTAATTCCTTCTTTACTCAGGGCCAAGGCTGTGACTGAAACGTCTTTTATTTTTTTTTTGTGGGTACCGGGGGTCGACCTCAGGACCTCGCACTTGCCAGGCAGGCGCTTATGCAACTGAGCCATCTCACCTGCCCTGGAACGTCTTTTGACAACTCTCTTTTTAGAAGTTTTGCTATTCTTCTCCTAATTATTTGTACTTCAGTTCTCACTAAGGGTATGGATCCCTCCAAGATGGCAGCTGTATATATGGTCCCAGATACAACAACTGCTTATACTCCCTTGTTCTGGATTGCATCAAGCTTATATTTGTTTTGGATTTGTAATTTTTAAAAATAAAATAGTATTTTTTATCAAATTAAAATACATTGAGGGCCGGGGATGTAGCTCAGCAGCACAGTGTCTGCTTGGCAAGCATGAGGCCCTGAGATCGATTCCCGGTACCAAAAAAAAAAAAGTTGACACAGTCTTGCTAGAGTTTTCCTTTACACTTCCAGTCTCCGTTATAACCTTAATGAGCAGTTTGTGGCATCACTGAAATATTATGTGGTCTCAGGAAAATGATCCTAATACATGCAAGTTAAGTCTCACAAATGACCTGTTTCCCTCTCTAGGACTTCTAAACCTGAACAAGAAGACATCTTTAAAGAACAACATGCTTGCATTGTTTTGATTAAACAAAGTTTTTTTCCAGGATAAGAAAAGAAATCAGGGCCTGTTATTGTGCAATCTTCGTTAATAGACAATATTTACAAAGAGTAAAATGATTACTGCTTTATATCAGTGTCATCAGTTGTTACAAATAGAAAATCAATGAACTCTAACAAGAGTTTGATTTTATTTTTAGTCAATTCAACAAAGCTTTTGGATATTTATTCTGTGAGAGGTGAAATAATTAGCATTATTTTGAATGTTTTTAGAAATTCAGCTAAAAACCTCGATACTAATTTTTAAATAGCAATTCATATCTAAATACAGATTTGCGTGATCCAAAGCATCATAGAAAAATGGTTTTCTTGTGATATTAACAAGAGCAGAAATATACTTGAATTGGAGCAGAAATGAGCTTGGATCCGTTGCTGTAAGATGCAATTTGTGCTGTGTCCAAATCAGATATACTGTTCTACTGATGAAAACAGAATCTGTGATTGTTTGAAATATTTTATACACATGAAAACACTCCTACTTTAGGTTAACAGTCTGTCAAATGCATATTAAGGAGCTGATGCTGAATCACAAAGATTTATGATGCACAGACAGATCATGCTTGGCCCTCCATGTATTTACATGTACATGTAGATAAACATGACAGAAGGTACTGACCTTGTTACTCATCAGTAACTCAATTACAAAGTCATGAGACTTTTGAAGAGTTATTTTAAAATCAACTTGTTTGTCTAAATTGGCATTGAACTGTGCTCAATAAAAGAGTCCTCTAAAATTTGTTTGCATACAAATAAAACTATTCAGCAACTGAAGCTCCATATATTTTCAGCTTTAGTAAAGTGTAATTACTGAAAGCAAATTCTGCAAAGATGAAGATAGGAAAATTTAGCTTTAATAAAGCAAGTGAGGGGTTGACCAAATTAGATAACAATAGGTCAAGTGGTATACAAGTGTCGCTTTGCATTAATAGCAGTTTGAAATGTCTCTATTTGAAAGAAACATCTTACAAAATGCCTACAAATGATTCAGTCATTTTATTCTGTAGCCAAATAGAAGGAAATTGAAAGGGTCTACGACTTTGCAGAGTCTTGAGAAACATTCAATAAAAGAAAATATAAATACTAACTCTGATGGATTTTGTTGTATAATAGTTTATGTGAAACAAAACTTCTCCAAAGAGGACAAATTGAATAGATCTGTGAAGACATTTGAGATGAAATATCCATACATTAAGAGAAATAGCAGAATGGCGTATGTCCTGTGTTTAACCCAATCCCCCTCTGTGCTCAGCAGTTGTCTCAGCGACTGTAGCACGACCAGCTTTTCCATGGTCCCTCGAGGACTCAGTAGAGCTGCCGAAATTCTCCAGTGCATTTACCACAAATGGTGATCTTGAAGAGGATAATAGGCAGTTCTCCAAAAACAGGCTAAAAATAGTGAGAGAGGATGGCTATTAAACCTGGCAATCTCAGGAACACATCCCTGAGCTGGTACAGACGCATTTCACTAAGGAGCTGAGTGCCTTGTATTTTTGCAAAGTAGTTGAAAAAATCTGACACTGTTATCAATGGCAAGCAAATAAAAAAGATATGCATGAAATGTATAAGAAGTGTTAAATGTAAGATTAGATAGTAAATAAGGAATAATCCGTATGTCAGTTAAGTGGAGTGTGTGTGTGTGGGATCAGGAAGCGTGAAGAGAAGGGACAGGAAGCACAGTTCATGAGGCCTTTGATGGCCATGATGTCTAACTTGGCCGTTCCATGGTGGCACCACTCTGAGACAATGTGTTTTCAGCCCAGGAAGCAGATGAAAAGCATCTTTGTCAAGCAGGATGTGTGGAGAGCCGCCACCATGGCCACCCTGACCTGTCCTGCCACTCTGATAAAACAAGCCCGCCTTTCTCTGGCCATCTTTCCTCTGCAGTACCCAGTTTCTCATCCTCACTGTGGTTCCCATGGCCACATCAGAGCAGGGACACCTGCTGTGTCAGCAAGAGCAACAGCGTACGTGAGAACGTAAGTGCAATCTACTGTGTAGCTGGCCCGAGAGTCACACTCCTCTCTTCTCCTATGATGAGATTGCATGTGCATTTCTCTAAAAAGTACAGGAGAGAAGGGGAATGAAAGCTAAAAGGAAAGAGAAAGAACCAGGGAAAACAGGCTGTTTATTCAAAGAAGGCCAAATGTGGTGCTGGGATTAGAGCTCAGTGGTAGACCAGTTGCCTAGCATGCATGAGCCTCTGGCCTTGATTTGCAACCTTGGGGGAAGATAAAAAGAGGCTAAATCAATCTGGACAAATTAATTAAAGGCAAAACTTAATCTAGTTAATTTAGAGGAGTAAAATGTAATCTGGAAATGACTAAGTTAGCTTAGAGAAAATTGCTCACTTTCAATGTTGAGAAGTTATACGAGCAAGTTGAATTTAATTATAAATTCACACTATGTATTTCTGTACATTGAGGTTTTGATTGTGAATTCTAAGCCTACGCTGTGTGTGTATGTGTGTGTGCATGTGTGCACAAGTACATCAATCCTATTAAGAGATTATTCAATCTCTTCTGCTGGGATTTCAGTTAAATTTTATTTTGAATTTGGCATTTTATCTATATAAAATTCATTGGCAATGCAAATGCATGGAATTTATAACCATTTTAAAAAGTGGAAGACATTCTTACAAATAATATTAGACAAAAACTTTGGTTCTGTGCAATGTATCAAACTTAACAGAGATAGCACACATGCTAAATTTCACTGGAACATAGCTTTTATGAATCAAAATTTGCTAAGTCATAATTTGATCCATTGCTGGCCCCCATTTGTCCTTGCCTGGTCATTTCCTGACTTTGCCTCTGCTTGTTTGTTCTTTTACTTTGGTGACTTATTTGATTGAGAGTCCTATAGAAAACCTCTCACTGAAAGTCTCGGTAATATATAGGGCTTGGCTTGCCAGTTCCAGGCACAGCAACCAAATACACAGAATCAGAAAACATGGGGCAAACACACACAGCGTGCTGAGCAGAGGCCAAGGTTGGCAAGTGAGGCTGGAGGTCGTCACTGACCGGGCGAATCTTCCTTGGGGTGCCTTCTCCGAGTGTCTGATGGCTACAGAAACACTGTCCCAAAGTTTGTTTTGTTTTGTTTTTATCCGGACTCTTCTTCATGAGAAGTGATTACGTATTCAACTTTTGCATTCCCAAGCACTCCTTATAAGCCATAGTTCCCTAACTGCAATGCCACGGATCCTCAACCTGTGCTGTACACTTGAGTGGGAAATCTCAGTCCAGCAATTTTTCAGTGGCTTTTGTACCTTTCATGTTTGTATCATAACATTTGTTGAATCCAGATGGATAGATGGCTTTGGTCCTCTCGAAAGAAATAGCAATGTCAACATCACACTCATTTTATGATGGAAAATCTTTCCCATCATAGTTTTCACAAGAAAGATATATTTGTGGCTTCTCAAATGTCAGGTCTAATAGAAAGGGGATATGAATGATGTATCTTTGCAACCATGAAGCTTCTAAGGTTATCACATGATGTGACATACCTATTTGTCATGATAAGATAAGCATTTTTTCTATCTTAAATTTTTAATATTTTCAAGTACAATTCATAGTCTGAGTTTATATGAAAATAAAGAAAATTTTATAGCATCTATGTGGCAGGATCTATTTATACTTAAATGGTCACTAGCATTGTATCAAATACGGAAAATTTCACTACAACTGTTATCAAATATTTATCCGTTACATATTTCATTATAGTGTAATAATATCTGATCTTTTAAGTAAAAATAAAAATAAACTTGAGGCAACTTTATGTTAATTGGAAATTCAAAAGATTGCATTTCCACTGAAATAAGAATCATTGATTTATTGAGCTGCTCTACCGGGACAAGTATTGTGATAATTATTTTCTTTTTCTTTTTTTTTTTTTGTAGGTACCGGAGGTCGACCTCAGGACCTCACGTGCCAGCAGGCGCCCGTGCCGCTGAGCGATATCACCGGCCCTTTTCTCATATGTGGGATCCGGGAGTTGAACTCGGGCCGTCGCGCTTGCCAGGCAGGCGCTTACACTGCTGAGCCATCTCACCGGCCCATGATAATTATTTTCTATACCTCATTCCATCTGCATCCCTGTACTCAATGAGGGAGATGAGCAATCCTTATATTTCCGGGGGTCTAACTTGCTCAGTACTGAGAACTGGTAATCATCAGATCAGGGTTTGCAGTAAGAATGGCGGCTCCAGGGTAGATCCCCTGGCTGTTCCCCTTCACATCCTGCGTACCGCGATGCATGCAGAATTCCTAGGAGCAATCAGCAATTTGACCATTATTAAAGGCGCTAACTGGGGGCTTTGCTCAGCTTCCTTTAATTCTTTATTTTCTTCTCTACTTCAGAAGATTTTTTGTTTTGTTTTTGTTCTGGCAAGATCTCTCTGATTCTTCCACATGAATTTCACTTGGGCTGTAGTTGTACTATATTTTAATGCAGTATTTTACTTGAGCTAAGTTGTTCATGATATTTATATTTGGGGACCTGGGCCCTTCTGTCAAACCTCAGATTTTAAGCAGACTGTAACATTCAATTATGTCTCCTTGAGCCCATTTTGTATTTATTTTTGCTTTTTGTATTTTATTTTGCTAATGGGATAATAAATATGAAAATACTGACAAATAATTACTATGTATTCAGCCTCTACAGAGGTTGATTTCAGAGACTGTCCCCTCCCAGGGAACATCTGAGATGTAATTATCATGCAAGATTAACGTAGCGGAGGATGTGGATTTTATCTGGGCAGCTGAATAGTGCTACTTGTAGCTTGTGGATGTTAATAGTGGATTTGTACTTTTAAATGGGGTCTTTAGGGAAAGCCGGCCATCCTAGAAGCCTTTTGCTCCTTTGCTCTGCGTAAATATTCTTTGGTAACAGCTTCTTTGTATTGTAATTAGCATAGCAGACGTCACAAGCAGATGTTAGAAAACATTTTTCTTTGAAATTTCATGTGATATATCTACACAATGATGCCATACATGGTGTCAGGATTTTGATCCTGAAAATCAGATGTTAATTTGAATTTAGGAACCTATTAATATCTGAAGTTCATAGCACTATTTAAAGTCACCTGTCAATGAATATTTTAGAACTAAGATGATGATGTTCTCATTTAAATGATTAAGAATGATTCTGTTACTATACACAGTTCCTTAACCTTCTTTCTCAAATAGAAAGTCATGTCAGCTCACTAGTAGCCCTCCTATTCTTTATCATATCCACTAAGATAATCCAGCCATATGTGTATTTATATATGTACATGAATATAAGAAGGTATATAAGTGTGTATATGTGCACACACTCATATATATATATATATATATTCCTCATTTAATTGGAGTTTTGAAAAACACACAATGTTGTTATCAATAAAATTCTTTTATTTTTTATTTTATTTTTTTATTTTACTTTATTGTGTTGTACTTTTTGCACTGCTGGGATCAAACGTAGGGCCTCATAAATGCTAGGGAAGTGCTCCACCAATGAGCTACAACTTCATCCCTGCAACCCAAATTCTCGAGGCAGTTCAGTGTAGTTAGAAGCAGATAAGTTTCATTTACGAAAAGAGCCAACTGATAGAATCTGAGATTCAGCAGAAAAAAGAATATGCTTGGCTTGGAATGAGTGCATGTGTTTCCTCACGCCATGGGATCGGGTACACGAGGGTGTGGGAACCAGTTGCATGTCCCTTCTGTGCACCGAGCGTGGTGTCCACGTGGAAGGTTTCCAGGGTTTCTTGGGCGCATTTGCCTTCTTCATGTTCCACCTCAGGACAGAGGTAAATGGAACCGAATCACAGGTACCTCAGACTACAGCAGCTGACACAGTTGTGATGGAGGAAACCAGGATGCAAATCCACAAGGGCCTCCCAGGAAAGAGAGGTCCTGTTGAAGGTCCCTTAGAGGTTACTCCAGGTGTCTGCTGGTTCTTCAGCTTCCTGTAGAATGGATAAAAGGCGTGCTTGTTCTGCCGAGCTCATTGGAGTGATTTCGAGACAAAAGCATATTCCTAGAGGTAATATCTCATTTTTACTGCATAGCAGAAGATGAATTTAGAATGGGAGTGGTGGGCCCATAAGGAGTGGAGGATAGACAAGAAGGAAAGCTCAGAGAAGAGGAGCAGGCAATTGTCGGGGCCACGCTGCGTCTGGCAGAGCAGTGAGGGTACCGGGCTGTGGATGACCGAAGGGGCGCTGACAGAAAAGGGCATGGGGTGTTTAAGTTGTTTTTCTTGTTGTCCTGTAAATTCACTCCAAGTCTTGAAGCATTAAAAGAAAAACAAACACTAATCTCTCGAAAGCTCTGTTGTGTGTTTCCGGTGCTGTTTCTTGCATTTTCATTTGTCCCTTGTATGGAATCGGGAAGAGGGCTCTAGGGTCCCTCCCCAGCAGAAGCAGGAACGAATGTGCTGGCAACTAAAACGATCCAAGTCGCAGTCAGCCTCGGGAGCAGCTTGGAGACGGGGCTCCTGGGAAGTGAGGAGATCTTTGAGCCCTCATGTATCACAAAGAGGGATCAAGTCAATCTTTTCTAGATGGTCAGGGGCCTGGCATCTCTCTGATGACTGGACTACCCAGAGCAGGTGAAATCAGACTCGGCATAGAAATCAAACCCAAAAGGGATACCGTCTGCCTTTCCAAGAACACCCTCACCGAAGAACCTCAAAGGCAACTGGAAACCTTAGGGCAGAGACAAGCAGGTCAGACCGATATGTGATTCAGAAGGCATGGGGAGCACCACTGGCTTCAGACGCCTGCACACCTGAGGTCCTCGGCCTCCACCGTCCCCGGCCTCAGGGTGCAGGCAGGAGGCTGTGGGTGCGCGGTGTTACAGATGGAGGCTTCCCCGCAGTGGACCCGGATGGTGTTCCTCTGCCTGTGCCCTGCCCACGGCTCTGTGCTGAACTTCCTGGAGGCCCTGCTCACCTGCAGAAGCTCCTGGGTGAAGACCGTTCCTTCCAGCAAGGAGCTACACACAACTGAATCATTTATTTAAATATCAAGAATTGTCCCTCCAGCTGTTACGCCTCTCTTTGCACTGTTGATTCCTACAAGATGCAACAAACATTCCTGGCCTGAAATATGTTAAATAAACCCCAAAATAAAAAAATATATATATACATATATAAAAACAAATAATATGCAATGCATCTATTTATCTCTTTCTTTCTTTCTTTTTCCCTTTTGTCTGCTGAGATTAATAATAAACGATTTGACTATGTAATGGGCTTTCCTCACAAGTGAGCACATGGTAGCAGTTTGTGCCCTGAAGAATGAAAAGCGCCTAACTGAACTGTGACACACCTGTCCCACAAGAAGATGCGAGAGTAAATATCTTGGAGAAAACACTTGCAAATCCCCTACCCAGGATAGGGCTTATGACACAATGCACAAACTTCCCTTTAGCCTTAGGAATGAGAAACTCAGCAACGTAATTCAAACATGAGCAAAAGAAGAACCACAGGCAAATAAAGCAAACAAAAACGATGTTGACACCACATATCGTTATGAAAGTCAACATTCAGCCACACTGAAAAGTCACTGCAGCTCCCAGAATGGCTAAAATAGGGCCTGATTAATCTTCGAACTACTAAGTGCTGGCCAGGATGTGAAGCTACCGGAACTCTTATGCGGTGCTGACCTGAACAGAAATAGGTACAGCCACTTTGGAAGAAGGTTTTGTAATTTCTTGCAAAACTAAATGCAAACTTCTCATAAAATTGAGGAATTATGTTCCTATGCATTTATCCAATTGATTTGAAAACTGTATGTCCTCACAAAAACCTGTTTGTGAATGTTTATAGCAGCTATGTTCATAATCTCATAAAACTGAAATCAATGAGATGTCCTCCTAAAAGCGAATGGATAGACCAATTTGGGTGCGTCGATACAGTGAGGCACTACTCAGCAGCAAAGGTGTAATGGGCTATCAAGTCACACAGAGATATGGATAAACAGTAGAAACGTTTTCTAAGTGGAAGAAATAGCAAAGAAACTAATCACTGTAGCTTTCGGTTTTTCTGATATTCTGGAAGAAGCATCATAGACAGTGAGCAGTAAGTGTCAGGAATTGAGGGCGGGGACGGTTTGAGTAGGTGAAGCACATGTGACTTTTACGGCAGAGGGATTTTTCTGTAACATATTGTAATGGTGAATATATGACTCCATGAGTATATGACTCCAACAGAACATTTATATCAATATCTCTTTACAAAAAGAGGGGTCTCAGGATGGAATACAGAGTGTGGTAAAAAAGTTAAACTGTATTATAAATGATGATACAACCTCATGGTATGGGGGTTCAGGAGGGGGCACAGCTGTTGATCTAAATAATTTTGGAAGCTGAGGAGTCCAGAAAACTAAAGTTAAAAGGACATAGGTGAAACCATTATAATCTAATAAATAAAGTAGTTTCCACAAAGGTGTAGGTTAACAATTCAGAAACCACTATATAGGCATACTGGAATTGAATAATTGAACAAGTAAATGGCAGAGAGTTAGGGTCAGATTTCTCTAGAGCAGAGAGCTGCTGGGTAGGAGACGGGATAGAGGTTAGAATGATCCATGTAGTAATGAATTAAAGTGAAAGCCGTATACTCTGAGATTTAGCTTAATATAAATACAGATGGTTTCCTGTAGAAATACCTCTGTTTATATGTACATGTTTAGTATCCACAGATATATTTCTTTGCTATCTCAGTGTTGGGAGCCTAGAAAACACGTACTCTGGTTAGTAACAAGTATGTTATTTTTTTCAGATTTCCTGTTGTGGGGCAAAATTCCCAAAAACCACAACTGGAAGAGATTTACTGAGGCTCATAGTTTCCGAGGTTTAATTTATGCTCTAATGGTTCTCAGACTAAAATATCATGGCAGAAGGGTATGGTAGAACACAACAGCTTGCTTCGTGGTGGCTGGGAAGTAGAACACAGGGGAAAGACCAGGGGGAAGTGTGCCTTCCAAAGGGACATCCCAGGGACCCTAATTCTCCAGCAGGGCCACCTCTTAACAGCACATTCTGCTTTGAATATCAGTGATTAATCCATTCATGAGTATAGCACCCCAATATCCAGTCACCTCACCAAGAACCTCTTAATCCAGTCAAGTGGACAATTAAGATTGACTGGCACACATGTCCAGCACTCAGATTTTAGTTTTGATTATTTTCCAAAAAAGCGAGCCATGGCTTCTTGAAGAAATGAATGATTGTAAGACAGAGACTGAAAATAGGCAAGATGAACTTGTCTTATCTTGTATGTCAGAAAATAATGAAGTACCAAAAATGCAACAAAAACCGCACCCAAAAAACCCTCACACAAACCAATGATGAGCTACATTGAAATGTAAAAAGGACAGAAGAAGCAATTACAAGACCCCCCAGTGGCCAAAGCTAAAATAATTTGAGCAAATACAAAAACTGACTGGGGACCTGTGGGCCCCTTATTTGAGTGGTAGAGTGCTTGCCCAAGATATGTGAGGCTCTGTGATCAATCCCCAAATACAAATTAAAGAAATTATTAACCCAAAATATCATATAACTCTCCAGGAGTAATAGTGATGCAAATAAACACATTTATCAATGGATAAATGGGGGAAACTAGACAAATTTCCTACACAGAATTTCCATGTTTTATGTAGATGCTGTGCCCTCAAGCAGGAACACCACTTCCCATGTGTAGTTGCTACATTAGTTAGACTTCCACAGCTCTGACAAAAAGCCTGAGATTGGCAACTTATAAAGAGGACAAGTGGACATGGTTCATGGTTTCAGAGGAATCAGTCCATGCTCATTTACTGAGGGAGATCATCATGGCAGGGAGAGTATGGTGGGGACAAACCTGTTTACCTCATTGTGGTCTAGAAGCAATAATAATAATAATAATAATAAAAGGGAGAACTTCCCCTTTAGGGAACACCAAACATCTCACTTCCCCCTTCTGGGTCCCATTTCATGAAGGCTTCATCACCTCTCACTAACATCAATAACACTGCAGGCTGGTGACCAAGCCTTTAGTATAAGGCCTTAATGGGACATCGGAGATGCAAACCTTAACAGGTGCAGGCCATGAGTAGGGAGTTCTTCCCAAAGAGTGCAGACAGGAATGGGAAATTAGTGTAACTTTACAGTAGACAAACTCTGTGAACCTCAGGGGCATAACTGAGGTTGAGTTCAGCAGTCACAAGTCAGGCAGACAGGGTATAAATGGATACAGTGTTGAAAACGGCCTTGTCTCTCATTGATCTTCTTCACCAAAATGCATAAACAACTCCTTATCATGAGAAAAATGTCAGGTAAATTTCAGGATAGGCGTAGTCTACAAAGTACCTGACGAGGGGACTTTGACACTCGGAAGGTCAGTCTGAGAAACTGTCACTGCCCAGAGTGGGCTAAGGAGTGAAACAGGAAATGTTACAAGGACTCCTGGGTGGGATTCTCAGACAGCAAAGGATGTTAGAGAGAAACTATGAAAATCTCAATAGAGATGGCTTTAGTTAACAAAAATGAATCAATATCTGCCCCCTAATTGTGACAAATGCACCATACTTACACGAAACATTCGTAAGGGGAACAGAAGGTAGGCTGAATTAAAACCTTCTGTACCAGCTTTGTAATTTTTCTGTGAATCCTAAGAATTCTAACATAAGAGATTTTCTAAAATATGCAATGTACAATGTATATTTAACATTTTGGTGTTAAATATAAAATTATATCACTTTATATTTTCCTCCTTTTCTATACAGGCGACCAGCAGTTTTACTCCAATAAAAATATATGCTAACAAATTTCTAAAAACAATAAAGCAAACTCATGGACAAAAGACTTTTCATGTAAATATTCCCACAGCAGTCCTTTCTCAGACAGCATCCCCTAAAGGCTGCTCGCCACTAGATCCATCTTCCCACCTCTGAATTCAGTTATGGTCTCAATCATTCATCTTGCGCTTCATTACTTTATGCATGACTTGTATTCTCAGAGAACATTGTGCTCCTGGCACGCCGCAGGTCTTATGTTCATTGGCATCCACTGGGTAGCTGGCTGATGGCAGGCACGGAATGAGCCTGGATACTTCCATGATTATGCAAATATCCCCTTAGCTGTTCGGAGCTTTGCTTTTGCTTCTTTTCTAATCCCCGAGTTTCTTCTCCAAATGCTTGGTCCTGTGGTAGCTGCAGATGTTCCCTGCAGTTTGCTCAAAGGTGCACATTGAAGGGCTGAGTGTTTGCATAGGTTTCACAGATTTCCCTTCTGTCTTTTTTCCTTTACTTTAGAAAACATGGGTGGAGCTAGTTTATAATTTTCTCTTTTTTTCTTTTTATCGTCAAGCCAAAGTGATGAGCTTCAAATTAATGCTGTCTACTGAGTCACATTTCTTCCATGGTACAGCCCACTGGAAAGTTTTCCTCTTTCCTCTCAAAGAAATGTTGAGTTCCAAATGTCACCATGATGAATGCGCAGTCCTTACCCTTAATGTGGCCACAGAGTGGCTCATGCCTGGTCAGTTTTTCTTGTGAGTGGCAGGGGTCCTGCCAGCCAAGCTCTGGAGCACAACCAGCCTTCTTTATGCATGGTGTTTTGATGCCCACTTTTCTTTATCCCACCTGCATCTTCTGAAGGATGCCCCTTAGGGGTTTGCTGTCAGGGTTTAAAATTTCTATTATAGCTCTACTCAAATGGAAAAGTTTAAAGAGGAAGCTATACGTGGGCGCAGAAAATTTCTAAATATCAGAGTTCAGGTTGTGCAAATAGAAGAACTTCTAAAAAACCTTATTTCACCACTTTTAAACATTGCCTCTGTAGAGACACATCAGCATTTCAGTTACTTATGTGCTCATAAGAGTGTATATAGGACTAGCAAAAAAAAAAACAAGAACAAAAAACAAGTTTCTGGAATATGCTTTAGTTAAACTATGTATGACATTGTTATGAAACATCTAAGCAGCAAAGTCCTAGCATCTTACATACTATGAAGTGGAGAGAAAGAATAAGAGAGAATAGGGTGTTTGAATTTGCATTTCAAGTTGAGGTCATACACTTTTTAGAAATGATGTAACACACTGAGCTGGAGATCCTCAGTTTTTATTACTTATACTAAAGAAATAATTGCTTAGAAATTACAGTCAAATGCAGCTGCTTTTGAGGAAAAAAATATCTTATTAACAAATACCCCAGGTAGCTTCATTAAAACGTGAGCTGACTAACATTACATTTACATGGATTTTTCCGATGCTGAACTGAAAACAAAAATGATTGGAAGTATAATATTAAAGTACTAAATTCTAAAATCAATGTCTAACAAATGACCACTTATAGACAATGAACACTGATTTAAAATAATTGTTGTGTTTAGTATATTTATTCATTTAAATTCTATTAAATTTTATTAAATAACTTAATTTCCAAGGTTTTCCAGTTGCTGATTGCATTATCTGAACAAGATCATTGTTTCCTACCCTTCCTCAATAGTTGTATATCCTATGTTCATTTCATCTCTTCTTAATTGTCTCTATATTCCAGCACCATTTAAAATGATAATGAGGTTAGTAATCAGTAGGGGTGCTAAATCTTAAGAGAATTAGCTCCAGGATTTTTAAGAGAAAATGATAATGTTTGGAAAAATATTTCTTTTTTTGAACAAGAAATATCTGTATTTTACCTTTGAAAGAATTTGTGTACTTTTTAATCAGAAAGTATATTTAGTTGCATTGAATGACTTCTGAGATAATGAAATATATCTATCATTTTAATATATTATAGAAATAGAGGGCCGGTGAGATGGCTCAGCGGCTTAAGCGCCTGCCCGGCAAGCACGAGGGCCCGAGTTCAACTCCCGGAACCCACATACGAAAAAAGGGCCGGTGATATCGCTCAGCGGCACGGGCGCCTGCTGGCGCGTGAGGTCCTGAGGTCGACCCCCCGGTACCCACAAAAAAAAAAAGAAATAGATCCCCAAATATACCATTAGCTATTGCATTTTGGGGGCTAAATCTTATTTACTACCAGTAGATTATTTTTTAATATACCATTGAATTTGTTTCATTTATTTTAATATATATTTTAAAATTGTAATCCTTGGTTGGAATTGGTTTATCAAAGTTTAGCAAAAGGTTTAAAACATTATTAGTGTAAAACTGAAAGCAAAATATTATTAGTGTAAAACTGAAAGCCAAAATAAAAAATTTAAAATTACATTTTGTTTCGAATTATGGAGATCTGAAATTTCTTAATAAATAGCAAAATTTTACACTGATAAAGAGAAGCACGTGGTCCTGCTTAGGCTTTCCTTATAAGCATACCTACTCACACCTGCAAGTGCATCATCGGCTAAACCTCCTGTTACTTATTTCCGTTTTAAACGGTTACTGAAGTAGATACATATATACACCAAATATCACCTGACAGACCTGTGGTGGAAAGCAAAATTCCCTATCTGTCTCTTGCAAAGTTGTTTTTCCCATTCTCCACAGGCAAAATGTTTAAGTTATTTTTATAAGTATCTGTGTAAGTTAAAAATCCCATTTTTGCTCTTGAATTTGAATTCTTTTAATTCATCTCCCTTGCCTTACTTAACCCAGGGCCACGATTGTCCCTTGGAGGACATGACCACGGAGAGTTAGGGTCCCACCAGAGGCTTTAGGGGAAACACAGACGAAGCAAGTACCCAGTCCTGTAGACGTGTTATTGGTCATGGGGTATATGTTCACCCCTGTTAGCAAGTGATGGCAGAGTCCTTGGGGAAGAGCTAATGTGACAGCCAAACTCAGAAGGCTCTGTGCTCTCCCAGACCGGTCAAGTACAAGGACCACATCAGCTGCAGGGCCAGTGTTCCCAGCACAGAGGGAGCACAAGGCAGCGAGTACAGCGGGGCACAGACCCAAGAGACAGGGCCTCACCTCCCGATAACATTCGATGAGCATTCAGGGCCATTTGGATATGAAGCTGGAAATGCTACTTTTTCTCCCCCTAATAATCTTTCATTCAGTTAAATGAGCCCAAAATCCTTGTTTTGCATAAACTACTTTGTAATGGATTTATTCTACTTAAAACAAATGAACAAACAAACAAGCCCTCCTGGCTTAGCAGAAACTGCACCTGTTCTGGAATTGTGAGGGGCAGGGCACGCACAGTTTTGGAATTGACTTCAGTGCAGTGGGACACAGGCAGAGGGGATTCTCCCCAGGGGATTAGCTGGGAATCTGTTTTCCTTGGCAACTTGGACTCCAGTCAGGGCTCCAGCCAAGCCGAAGCTTCAGGAATTCAGTAGGAAAAATAACAGTTTGGTGGGATACACTGATTATTTGCTGCTGACTTGGGGCCATTTGGTCCTTCGGATATTTTCGTGAATTAATAGTTTTACACTGGACCACAGCCCTCTGAGGTAGATGTCCTAATACTGCACTTGCTATAGTGATGAGAAAAGAGAAAGGATGTGCACGAATCGCCCACAATTCAAGGCTTAGATCCCCAGAAATCCAGGCTCTAGAGTGAGAGCTGAATCATGCCTCAGTGTCTGACAAATGTGGGTCTAGAGGCAGAGAAAAGCAGACTTGGTCCAACTGTTACCCAGGAAGCATTACCACAAGCAAAGCATATTTATAGAGTGAAGAATTATAAAACAGATATGACTTGTTATTAGTAGGAAACAAATGTACAACCTAAGAGGGTTTTTTCTTAATACAATGCCTGTACAATTTATTCAGAATGGGGACTTCATTACAGGAAAATTTGAAGGCAAGGAACAAAATCCAACATCTCTAAATCAATGGGAGAGGCCTGTGTAGATCTGCCTACCCCTATTTCCCAACATATATAAATCCTAAGAACTTCAGATCCCTGAGCACCAAACACCTGAAACCAGAAAGCAGAAGGAGGTGGAACAATGATAGTACAAGGTGCACTGGGAGAAAACTTTTCTAGAAATAAAATGATGAAAGAGGAAAGAGGAGGCTTCCCACAGGAGAGCTTGCAGGTTTCCATGAGCCACATCAATCTAAAGTGTCAGGGAAGCAGACAGAAGGATCGGCCCTGCAGAGTTCCAGTAACTGAAAGCCCATTAACCTATAGAACAGATTTAAAGCATGCACACCGGGCCTCCTTGGAAGATCTGTGTCTGGCTGAAAGAGGGAAGCTCCAACAGGTGCATTAGACACATACTTTGTCTTTTGGAAATCACCAGGTCTGGAGAGATTCATTCCAGGGTTAGAATGCAAAAGTATCTAGACAAAAGGCAGGAAAATAAAAACAAGGACAAATACAGATAAATACAGAGCTTTGTTCTAGAGACTCAGTTTACTAGATCATCTTTGAACAAACATCTTAGAGACATAAAAATGAAATTTTAAGAAAATGCTGTTCTCCGAAAGTGCAAGATGATTTTTATTCTATAAAACTGGAGTACAAAGTTATGAGATGACATGGTGAAAGGAAATCTGAGAAAGATCTCATGATTTCAGAAATATTTCAGGGAGAAGAAGTAAATGTTGGTCAATGCTCCATCACTGTGACAAAATGCCTTAAATTATCAACATGAAAGGAGAAAAGGCTTATTTTGACTCGTGGATTCAGTCTATGTTTTCTTTGGTGAAATATCTCAAGTGCTTTTCCCATCGTATAATGGGATGAGTTGGGTTTTTACTGTTGAGTTTTAAGTGTCCTCAATATATTCCAAATATTAATTTCTCATCAGATATGTGATTTGCCCATCTTTTCTTTCATTCTGTGGGCTGCTTTTGATATTTTAACTACAAAACATATTTTCCTGGTTGAGTGCACATTTCTGATTGTTATACCTTTGCAGTTTATTGAGGAAATTCACATAAACCTTCATGTAAATGTATATCATTATTTTATGATTGACCACATTAAACTACTATCTTTCTGGTTCTTGAGATAAGAGTTTAATACTTTCTATTGCCAGGCTATTATTATATAACAAATATATCATTTTTAACCTATACTAAACTATTGGATACTGTATTTACTCACAGTAATTTTTTTAATGGTTTCTATATTTATTTCCCCATTGCCCAATAATTTCACAAATGAATTGATACCATGTTTGTATATCTTTGACGATTTTTTTTTTTCTTATGGGTACCGGGGGTCGACCTCAGGACCTCACGCGCCAGCAGATACCTGTGCCGCTGAGCAATATCACTGGCCCTTTTTTCCTATGTAGGTACCGGGAGTCGAACTCGGGCCCTCACGCTTGCCAGGCAGACACATAGGCCGCTGAGCCATCTCACCAGCCCTGACGATTTTTTTAAACCCATACTGTGTCATTTGGAAGCTAAAATTTTTCTGCATAAGTATTTGATGCCAGACTCATTTTTTCCTTTGGTTTGAATGTAAAGTGATAGCGTTTATATTCACTGAGTTTATATTAATAGATAAGAACATAATTTAAAGCTTTGTTATTTTTAACTTGACAATTCCTTTCGCAGAAAAGGATTTATTAAGAAATTACGGCTCACAGTTAAATCTATTGAGGAATTCATGGCAGAGATTTCCTTTTTCATGATATACAATTTGGTATCAGGGTACAATGATAATGTGGAGAGCTGCATATGTAGCAAGGAAGTGAATAAATGGGAAGAAGGAATTCTCATAGCCCATGACGTGCCTTGTTATGAAATCATTAAGTGCCTTAAAGTAGTTTTACAAAACTTAGATTTGCAAACTTTGTGTCTGCCACATCATGCATTTGCATCTCTTCCTGAGACATGAACATGGTTTTTCATTAAAATGCTATTCACCAGTTTGTTTAGAAATTTAGAAGCCGAATTCTAAGCCTTCAATCATGTGGACAGCAGGAACTCAGCCGCCCCTGACCCTGTCCGGAGCGGGGGAGACGGCAGGCTCCCGGGTGACCCCTGGGGACCCCTTCCGCCCTGGTGAGAGTGCTGCCAGTCCCCCCTAGAGAGGCTCCCTGGTGAAGACATTTGGACCCCCCGGAACACACTGACAAACACATCCTCCTGTGTTACAAGATGACTGTGTGGCAGGACAAAAGTGGCCCTTGAGTCTGTGATTCAGAGTGGCACAAAGCAGACACAGAAAGTTAAATATTGCACGGTTTCCTTGAGAAACCCAGAATGCAAACACTTTGCAGAGCTGAATAATAGAAAGATGACAGAAAACAGAGTGGACTATGTGGAGATGGGGAGACAGGAGAGGAGGGGAAGGGAAGCAGAAAGGGGTGTGCCGTGTGTATGCATCAACTGTGAACGTATTCACTATGTACCACGAGAGTACTAAGAACTTTTTAAAAAGCGAAGAGCTGTGCTGACCCACTTCTCAGTACATCTGGGGAGATCTGGTGAAAACTGGAAAAACATTAAAGCATCGGGAAATGGTCCTTAGAGCAAACAGGTGACAGTGTTTAAGAAAATGTGCTAAATGTAAGGACCCACGGTGTTTGAACCAGGACCACCCCCTCTCTCGGTCTTCTCAGCTTAGGAACCGGAGAGTCTGCCACAGAGGACCTGAGCCAAGGGCGCGCCCTGCACACCCAGGTGAGGGCAGCTCCCCGGGAGCAGCGGGTTTCAGTGTCGCTCATCTTGACTCAGCCACTGCACAGGGAGGCTGAGTCTTAGGACAGCGCAGTGGAGAGGTGGGGAGTCCTTTCTCCTGCACACCCCACACTCCTGGGGGGAGGAGGCTCGCTTTGGGTGCAGTTGGCTGAGGTCACTTGGGCCCGGTCCCTCCGCTAGATCAGGAAGTAGCAGTTCTGCAGAGGAGAGGTCAGTGGACAGGATCTCGGGCTCTTTGACCTCCCCACCCTCCTCACTAATGAGCAGCCAGTCAGATAGAAGCTACTTGTTTGCCACCCCAGCTCCAGAGTGTTGGGTCAGAGATTTCACCTAGGTGGGCAAGCCAGTCATGAAGCGAGGGCTCCCAATCTAGTTTTTGTGATAGCAAATACATAAAAGGCCAGACTTAGAGATAAGTCTTTAAAACATAAGGATTTTTACCACTTCAAGATTAAAGAACAGCATTCTGAAGTGAAATTGGCATCATATTTTTCTTTTTAAAAAATTCCAAGTAGATGGCTTTTGTCTTAGTTATTTTTCTCTCATTGCTGACACAAAATACGTAACACCCACAAATTAGGGGAGGAAAGGTTTATTTAGCTCACAATTTGTAGAGATTTCAGTCCATAGTCACTGACTCCAAGGCAGGGTGGCATATGGCAGAGGAGCAACCATTCATGGTGGCAAAAGACAGCAAAAGCAACAAGAGCAAAAGAGAGGAGCAAGCCTCTTTTCCTCCTTCATGTTGCATGCAGGATACCCGCCCTAGGGAAGGTATAGCACTCACACCCCAAATCCCAGCACTAGACAATGAACCAATAAGAACTCTAGATTCAGCCACCTCCAAAAAGCCTACCCCGTGACTGCATGAGGCTTTGGGGGACATCCAGACACAAACCATAACTTTCCGCCCCTGGCCCCCAAAGACTCATGCACATCCATTTATGCAAAAGGCATTTAGTCCATCTCTAAGAGTTGTCAAAGCCCTAACAGTGTCAGCATTGCTGAAAAGTCCAAATCCAAAATCTCCTCAAAGATATAAGGCAAATTCTTAGCTGTGAGCCCAGTATAAATGAAAAGAAAGTTAAACACTTACAACATTCAATGCACAAGATAGACATTTCCATTCCAAAATTTACAAACAGGAGGATAAGAAGGAATGGGACCAAAGGAAGTCCAAAATCCAGCAGGGTAAACATTAAGTCCTGTAGTTCCATGTGCAGGATCCAAGGCAATCTGTGGCAAGATGTGAACTCCAAAGGGTTTGCGTGGCTCTGCCCCTATGGCACTTCTGGTGGTAGTAGCTCCCGTGGCTTCTCTCTTGGGCTTGCTTTGCTCCCACCTTGCAGGTTTCCTCAGATGATCCACATTCCTGGCTTTTTTAAGCTTGTGGGGCATCCACTGTACCTTTGCCTTCACACTCACAGATTAACACACTGCCCTCTCAGGGGCAAACTGTCTAGCCTCCCGGGACTTCTGAAATCTGGGCAGAGGACTTCTTAAACCCACAACTCTTGCATTTTGCATCCACCTGAAACCAGTGCCACGTGGATGATGCCAAGGTCTGCTGCTGGCTGAAGCAGTAGCCAGGCTTCCCTCTCTCTTGGTTGTAGAGTTAGTGCTTGGATCACTGGGAACTCTGAATCCAATTCTGAGGAACAAGTTTTCTATGCTGCTGCCATTCTGGAACTTGGTGGTGCTCTGCAGCTTCCTCCTCAAAGCAAAGTCATTCACCTTTGCAGTTTTGAGGCTGCAAAGGATGGAGTCTTGTTGCTTCTTGTGATGCCCTCAGGCCATCTTTTGTATTCCCTGTTCCTTCTCAGCAATTGAGATTTCCTTTGCTCTATCTTTGCAGTCCACAGCTTCACTGGAGCTTCCCTTCTGGCCAAACTCACAACATTTTAAATCATTCTGCTGGGTTCACTGCTCTTGATTCTCAACATAAATCTGGCTAAAAGCCCCCAATAGTAGCCACTGCACTGCTTCAACATCCAACTGCCTTGAAATTTCTTCTACAAGATTAATTAGTCTGCTGCCCTTAATCTCAGTCTCAGGCAAAACCTCTGGACATGAGCAAAATGCAGACAAACTTTTAGCCAAGCCATAACACACATTGTCTGGAGTCCAACAGCCAATGCAGTCCTTCTTCCCATCAGAAACCTCCTGAGCCAGGTCTTTACCAGTAGGATTTCTATCAGCCTTGTGGCCTTCTGAGCTGTGACCAGAATCTCCCATACAGAACATTCCAACACTACTTTTTCATGCCACATCTCTGAACCTTTCCAAACTCTTCCACAAGCCATTCCCCAAAGGCTCTTGAACCACATGATCAGGTATAGTCACAGCAATGACCCCACTTCTCGTACCAAACTCTGTCTTAGTTGTTTTTCTCTCACTGTTGCAACAAAATACCCAACACCTGAAGTTAAAGGAGGAAGGGTTTATTTAACTCACATTTTGTAGATGTTTCAGTCCATAAACAACTGGTTCCAAGGCAAAGTAGCCTGGCAGGGGGGCAACAGTTTATGGCAGTTGAGGCAAGGAAGACAGCAAAAGCAACAAGAGCAAAAGGGATCAGCAAGCCTCTTTTCCTCCCTTATATTGTATGCAGGCTACCTGCCATAGGGTGGGTGTAGCAGTTACAACCCCCAATCCCAGCACTAAACAATAAACCAGTCACAAACTATAGATTCAGCTGCCTCCGAAAAGCCCACCCCCCATAACCACATGAGGCTTTGTGGAGACATCCAGACACAACCCCTAACAGTTTTTAAGAAAACAAAGACTATGTGCAGAGATTGTTGCTACCATGTTGATTGTGAGAAGGGGACCAAATAAGGGCCATTGCTTTGGTTGTATCAGATGGATTAGAAACACACTGAAAATATCAAACAATGTCTAAATTATTGGTAGAAATAATATTGGTCTTGTGAAATACCTGAAAGAATCTGGGTGGCCCTCGATATCTGAGGGTAATGTTTTGAAAGCTGATGTTGGTCTCAAATTTCAAGATCAAAACATTCATAATGTATGAATCTTCTTAGGACTATCGTGTTTTCCCTATTTTTTTTTTTTTTGTGGGTACCGGGGGTCGACCTCAGGACCTCACGCGCCAACAGGCACCCATGCCGCTGAGCGATATCACCGGCCCTTTTTTTCGTATATGGGATCTGGGAGTCGAACTCGGGCCCTTGCGCTTGCAAGGCAGGCGCTTACACCGCTGAGCCATCTCACCAGCCCGTGTTTTCCCTATTTTTAAAACATTTTTATTTGTGTTAGTTGCAGTACATAATGCTTACATTCATCATGGAGATTTGGTATATGCACATAACTCATCTTTTTTTTAAAATCTCCTTTTCTAGATGTACAGTTTTCATGAATTGAAACTGGATCACAGTTCATTATTCCTGCATGACTTGTGAATTGCATATTCATCCCAGATAGCTTCAGTCCAAAGTTGTAGGATTGTGACCTTTCCCATTTCTTCATGTCTTCCTGGCACTATTTTTAAGAAAAATCTAAAGTAGTAGAATTGAAATTTTAAGCAGAAGCCTTTTTGGGGGCAGAAGTGCACTTGTTCTGCAGATCAACAGACAGGAGCACCTGCTGGGAACCTCAACCACTCTGGGAGAGTCTCCACTAGTCAGGATTCTGGAATATGCTTTGATTCCCAAGTCTCTTGAGAGAGCTTTGCACGCCTGGTTCAGGTGTTGAGCAGAACATGACCCAGGTCCCTAAGCAGTGTAGACTGTTCACCATACCCATATCCTCTATAATGTCTTGACCTCATACGATAGAAGAGTGGTCGCAGGGATCCAGAGAAAAACAACCAATCAGAAAGGTGGGCAGCATGAAATTATCACCAATGGAGACACTTGTAGCTTAATATGCTTTAGTCTATTGCTGGCCTTTATTTCCCACACTCGAAATAGTCCAAAACCTCAGTAAATACATTTTAATATGCAAACTATAGTAAGCAGAAATGGGCTTTAAAAAGCTTAATGATACTTAAACTAATTATTTAGAAGTGCAAATCTCCACATTTATCCAAGACCATCAAGCCTCCAAGAATGATTGATTGGGCCACTGTATGGGCAATGCCATTTAAATGCAGTAACATGAAAATATTCAAAGAAATATGGTCTCTTTCCTTTGCAGCCTATAATTAAAATGTCAATTTTATCTCAGCAATCTATGCAAATTTACATTTAGAATGAGCAAATTAAGTTTTTATTATAGCCCAAAGTGTTTATTGTTCCCTTTTATGTTTGGACATTTTTAAGAGAAGGCGAAAAGACCGTTAAACCCAAAAAGCATTTAAAAAATAACCGCTGTAATTTGTAATAATGTAGCAAGTGGGGCTTTCTGTTATGACCTGTAGGTGGTTATTCAACTCCACCATAATATCAGATGCAAGGCAGCTTGTTTAAACGTGGGAAGCCAACAGCATTTGGAAGGAGAATCGTTTCTTCTGGGTCAAAATTCACATGCACTAAAGCCGCCAGGTGAGAAGATGTTAGTGTGCACTACAGAGGACTAGGGGGACGGTAACACTCAGCCTGGTTTTCAGAGCAACTCTGTCTTCCTATTTAAGGAGACTTTGCTACTCACAGCAGCTGGGGAAACTCATTAAGTTACTGGAAATGCGCCTGGCTTTGCCTTTATTATCAGAGCCGTGATAAAGCCTCCTTCCCTACATAAGAAAACTGTTAAAAGGGGTTTGTGGCCCTCATTTTTTATGCAGTTGCGTATTTTGCAATGACAAATGTAGCTGTAATACACAAGATGCTCACATATTTGGGGGGTGGGTCTTGGAGGAGTGAACTTACATTGGATGCAGTCCACGTATTGTAAGAAGACACTTGGCGCACTCATTTTCTCCTCCTCCGCAGGCTGGTTTACAGCAGTGTAGTGCCAAGTATGTTTTGCCCAGCAGTAGGACTTGGGAGGTGGAAGAGAGAGAGCAGGCTTTTCCATCAAACATGAGCCATTTCTCCCACAGTGAAATGCTTCATGGGAACACTGTGGATTCAGGAAGAAAACATTGCTCTGTGCAAAATACTTCAAATTAGTTCTCTCATTCAACAGATGAAGAAGTGGAAGTGAAGGGTGTGATAAAATGCTATGAAGGTTAAAGAAGAGTACAGATAGCTTCAAACCCAGACCCGTCTGTCTCTGAAGCCCACGTTTCTGGCCCTGGTCCATGTGCACCCAGTTTTCCTAGCTCCCCAACACCCGCTCCTCTCCCTGTACCCTTGCTCCCTCCTCATGCCCTGCAAGGAAAAGGAATTTTTATCCAGTCAATGGTATTAATGGTATTAATCATAAAATCTTCAGGTTTCAAGTGAGTTATTTTGTGATTCTCTACGGGGATCTGATTTTTCTATCAGTGAAATCTAGGAATTTTTTTTTCACAGCTATGAGAATACAGTATGTGTCTTTAAAATATCATATTAAAGTTATGATTTAAAAATACATGTAAAATCTCTAAATTTTTTGAAATTCATATTTAATTAGAAAGATTTTTAACTTCATTCAAGAATTATTTACTAAATTCTCACACCATATACAATATGCAAACATGAATATAGCTAGGATTTAAAACCCCTGCGATGCCTTCATGGCCCGAGGTTAATGTAATAAAGGAAGATTTGTTTAAAGAAAAGATGGGGATCTCTGATTCGAGCTAGTGTAGATGCACTCTCTTTCTCCCATGTCCTCCATATTCAAACTAAAAATCTCTGGACGTAACACAAGAAATGTGGGAACACTCTGGAAGGCGGAAACGAAAGGGTGGCTTCTTAGGGGCCTCAGTACTTGAGGAGCGACCCAAAAGCATGTCCACCAGGCTTTCCATTTGCTTCCCATATAGAGTAGGTTTGGGCCAACAGGAGTGTGCAAATCAGAACTTCCAATAAGTGCAAACGAAACTGTCCACAGCATCAGTTCCTCCTTGCCAATGAGCTGGGCAAAGGACAGCAGACCACCTGTGTGTCAGTACCTGCTCCCTGCTTCCAAGGGTAGTGGAAAACCCAGCTACTGTCCCCACCATGACCCAGCAGGCCTGGGGGAGCTGTCCTACTGCATGCCACTTGACTGTGGAAGTGGGCGGTATGGGGAGTGGGCCGCAGTCCCCCGAGCTCTCCCTCAGTGGTCTCATGGGAAGAGCAGGTGCAGCCTTTTCTCCTCCACTCAGTGGAAAGGAGCCTTGCGCCATCTCTAGCAGAGGAGAACCAGAGGGGCTCACCCAGTGACACATCTTCCACCCCTGCTCAATGAGCCCAGGCAAGACATCAATTCCCCCACTGTGTGGTACCGAAGGGCCTGAGCAGGGAGCTGATATTCCATCCAGGCCTGGCAGGACCAGCTGGTGTTCTCATTTCCCTCCAGCAGAGTATCAGCAGGGCCCAGTGGCTCCTCGGACTGCCACCCCAACCTGCAAGACAATGCATGACACCACCAGGGCCCCCCCAACTCCTGCAGGGTTAGGGCCCAATGGGAGCAGAACCTCCAAACCCCTGGAGCAGCGGTGAGCCTCGATGAGGAGTGTGGGGCAGGGCTGATCCAGACTTCATTTCCATCCCGTCCTCTATCAGCAGGGCTCGGTGAAAAGCCGAGTCTCCAGCCTCACCCTGTGGTCGCTGAGAGGGAGAAAAGCTCATAGGATTCCTCCTTTTCTCTCCTCTCCTTTGCTCAGGGATCAACGGGCGCTGTGCTTTTGTTACCATTTGTGGCTGCCGGAGGAATGGGTCAGCCCTCTTGTCTGCTCTCCTTGGCACCAGTGAGGCTGAGGGAAGACCAACCTACAGAGCTCGTCTGTGTGGGGGTGGGAGGGTCCCACATCCCGGGAGGCACAGGTAGCTCAGCAGAGCCAGCTGCACACAGCAGCCTGCTCCTCAGGCTACACCTGCAGTGAGCCCGCCCACTGCAAGCAAAGATTCCACAAGACCCAAATATTGATAATATAATAAAATCCTCTCCGATTTCCAAGAAGCAGAGGATTCTGACTTTAACTGAGAAATGAAAAAGATATCCCTATGAAGATGGGTCAGATGTTGGAACATTTGTCCAAGTTTTTTTTTTTTTTTTTTTTTTGGTATAGGGAATCGAACTCAGGACCTTGTGCTTGCCAGGGAGGTGCCGTGCCACTGAGCTATATCCCCAGCCCTTGTCCAAGTATTTTAAAGCAGTCATCGTTAAATACTTCACAAACAACAAAGGATTCTCTGGAAAGAAATAAAAACACATATAAGAACTAAATAGAAACATGGAAGTGGGCAGATGGAGACACTGTATAATGCAGAGGGAGGAATTCTAAGACAAAAGGACTTTTAAACTGATGCAAAAGTGAAAACTTTCAGGAAAAAGTGGAATATTTCTAATGGAGAAACAGACTGAGAGCTGACCTCGTCTCAGAAAGAGTGGAAGCCAGGAGGCAATGGAATGATATTTTGAAGTGTGGAGAGAAAAAACTATGTAATAGTAGTCTTCTACTTTCTTGCCATCCTTTTAGGTTCCATGTACCGGGGAGAATACACAGTATTTGTTTTTCTGAGTCTGGCCTATTTTGCCCAACATGGTGCTGTCCAGACATCCATTTCCCTACAAATGAAAAAAATTTTTTTTTTTTTGTCTTTTTGAGACAGGGTTTCTTTGTGCAGTTCAGACTTGCCTTGAATTCACTTTGTAGCCCAGGTTGGCCTCAAACTCACAGTGATCCTCCTGCCTCAGCCTCCCTAGTGCAGGGATTATAGGAATGTGCCACCATGCCTGGCCAAATGACAAAATTTTGATCCCTTTTTTCAAAGAGGAAGGGAAGAAGCAAGAGTGGAAGAGAGTGTGAGGGTAGGTATGAGGGGAATGAATATGACCAAAATACATGATTGAAACCCCCCAAAATAATTTGGAAGTAGGGAAAGGTGGCCAGGGGAAGGGGTGGTGGAAATGACATAAGTGTTACGTGCAGGTCCAAATCTGTTAAAACAAAACCCATCTGTCTACAGCCGACACACACTGATGAAAATATGGGGAAAAGAAAATAACTAGCAATTTCGCAGTCTGTAATAAGTGAAAATACAGCTGAAGAATGAAGTTTAAGCACAGCATTTTTCTAGAAAAGCAGAAAGGGAGATTCATCACCCAAAAACCTGTGCTACAAGAACTACTGAAAGGTAACTCTGGAGCCAGCAATGTCTTGGATATTAGGGTGGTTGATGTTTTGTACCAACTTCATCTCGACACAGGGTGCCGAGATGGCGGTCAAACACTGTGCCCTAGGTGCTCTGCACGTGGTCATGGTTTTTGGATGAGGGGAGCTTTCAAACCTGCAGGCGGAGAACAGCAGGAGGCCCTCCCTGCAGAGGGGGGCCTCAGACAATCACTGAAGGTGTGAACAGAACGGAATGTTCGGTGCTTCCACTGGGAAGAGGAAAGTGCTCTTGTCTGGCAGCCTTGAGCTGAGACATCTCTTTTCTCTCTCTTTACTCAAACTGAACATTATTTTTTGTGACTCTCTTGTCTGCTGGCTTTTGAAATGGAACTACACCATCTGCTCTCCTGGGTCTGCGGCTTACTAATGCCAGATCTAGGGACATCTCATCCTTCAAAATTGCGTGAGCCAATGCTTTGTATTAAATATGCATATGTATGTTTGTGTCTCCTGTTAATTCTATTTCCCTGGAGACCTCCATTACAAATACACCGTAAATAATGACAAGCTATGAAAACCAAACATATAATTGTCTTTTTAAGTGCAAGTTTCTAAGCTTTACACTTACCAGAAGGATTGTGATGACAAATAATCCTTAATTTTTTAATGTAAGATCCAGAGAGTGTAAGACATAGTAATATGTACATACTATCAATGAAGTATCAAGAAAATAATATAAAAAGATGTGTTAACCTTAAAACACACACTACATGAAAAGATCAACAAAGCGGACAATTGACAACTGTTCTAAGGTAAATCAAATAAGAGAGGGCACAGGCCAGAAACACTGTCCCCGTGACTGCAGAGACAGGCGCGGGCGGAAAATCACAGGTTCCTGGGGCAGTAACGTGAGTGTAGGGCTCTCGGCCAGGCGAGCTACTACAGGGAACTGCACTGTCCCGTCCATGGCGAATTGCTGGAGACATGGGCGGGACAAGGCCATGGTGGCATTTGTCCAGCTCACTGCCTTTGGTGATGCTTCTGCAGATGGATTTTGTTACCTTACATGGGAATGACATTGGTTTGCACACCCTGCTCTATGTATGTCCTTATCCACTGATGAAATTCAAAAGTGCGAAGAATGCAGTCCTCTGGATGCTTAATGAAACTCAGAGCTGACATGAAACCGGGTCTTTGTTTAGGTACGCAGGGTTAGGAAATGAACAGCAAACCCAATGCCTTGAAGGAAGGGAGATAGAATAACTTGGAGAAAAGGAAAAGTTTAAGGTTTTGTTGGTTCTTCCCAAGATAGGGAGTATTCCTCAAATATGTACACGTATTCTGGATCGATAATCTAACAGAATGGAAAGAAAATGTTTTCAGAGATCTTTGTAATGATCATCATATATATCCTATGCACTCACAATTTATAAAACGCTTTCAGCTGAAATTGTTAGAACTAAGAACTGTCCCAAATAATTTGTAACAGCTTTGACTAAAACAACATTAACTTTTTAATTGTAAAGAGAGATTCAGAAAGCTACAAATGAGTAAGGGTAAAGCACCTATTGAACCTATTGCCTGTGCACGGAGCGTAGTGTAACTTTTAGGAGTTAGGGATCCTCATAAACCTCAGAAGGTTTGAAATACCGGCGAAAGCAAAGTCATGCAAGTCGAGCTGTGGTGCTCAGTTCCCGTGCACGGCAGCTCTCTCCTCTTGCCTGGCACGGGCATCTCTCCCTGCGGCCTCCCTCTTACCCCCCCACTAGATGAAGTGGAACTTGGATGCTGAGACACTAACAACTTGTACATGAAGGTTTTAAAAAACCGGAAGTCCTTTTGTGGTTGTGGTGTGGAAGTAACTGAAAGTAAAGGACTGAAAGCTGATCAACCATCTGTCTTCAACATAGTATGTCCATGGGGCACAGAAGGTCCAGCTCATTCAATGCCTCATGGGCTGAAAAGCTGGAGAACCAATCATTACAATTCCCACCGTGCCCACAGAATTTACTTCTGATGTAGTTGGTCTTTAAAATGCATAGTTTGGTCCCAGTTCTTCCCTGACAATTTTTCTGCATTGTGCTACGTACCGGTGCAAGACTCCAGATGCTCATGGATTCCAATGTGTAATGTCACTATGCTGGTAACTGCTCCCATTTTGGATGGTGTATTGACACACTCTGCTGTTTATAATTTAATATTTATCGAGTCACGATTATGGGGAAACATGGAAGGGAGAGAGGTAAGAAAATCACATATCCCTGTAATTTTTCAAATACCTTTAGAAAAATTCTAATGGAAAAGCAGAAAGCAGGTATTTGACAATGAAATCATACCAAGCATTAATCTCCGTTTCTCCATTATACTGTGCTCTATTTGTCTATTTTGGACAAGTTACATAATCTCTCTCTTTCTCTGTCTATGTACCTTTGTATCTAGATAGTAGCTAGATGATACATAGATGATAGATAAATTGATAAGGTGATATTGATTTATTATATCTCTGTATTGATACAGTACAGTTGATTAAATGTTATATAGAAATGCCTTTAAATAATAAATCAAGGGCCGGTGAGATAGCTCAGTGGCATAAGCGCCTGCCTGGCAAGCATGAGGTCCTGAGTTCGACTCCCGGTACCCACAAACGAAAAAAGGGCTGGTGATATTGTTCAGCGGCACGGGTGCCTGCTGGTGCATGAGGTCCTGAGTTCGACCCCTGGTACCCACACACACAAAAAAATCAATTAAACTTAGAAAATATCGAGCTGCATATAACTGAAGATGAGATAAGCTTGATTAATCATTTAGATTTTTAATTTTCTTACATACCAGTAATAGTCTCAATCTTTGCAGTCCAAGACTAAGAGTATAGCTCATCACACACTGTCTCGCCCCAGGCATTTCTACATTTCTGATCAGTTATGTAATGCAGTGGATTGTTTATCTTTAAGGTCATGCAGCAACTGTTTCATCTCTAGGTAAAAAGAAGAAATATGGGGAGAAGTCAGTGGTTGCTCGACAGTCTTATTGGACCATCTTCATCAAGATAACATTGGTGGTTTTGAAACGCACTTTACCACTCTTTTTCTTATTGTTAACCAGGGTATTATTTTGCCAACCAAATAGAAATTTTGTTTAATAAGGAAGAAGAGAAGAATACTTATTTTCAATCAACTTGGGGTGCTTAGCATACCTTATCCCTTGTCACTAACTACCGCTTCCAATCCTCCTTCCCAGGCGTGGGCAGTCTTTGTAACTCCGTGGAGGAGAGCGCTCGGGCTCATCTGGAGAGGCTGTGCAGCTGGAAACCCGGCATCTCTAGAGGCCCTGTGAGTCGGCAGTTATCTCACTAAGACTTTTCGTAGTACAGTCAGACCTCGCTACTCCAGGCTTCTGAACTCATTACCGCCAGTACTGGTGGCACTTTGATGAGAAAAATGCTCCAACCCTGGCGACTTGGTGCCCACCCTGCCCTTCTCTTGTGATGATGTAGATCATGCCTCAGTCTCAGGCTAACATGCAGTATTTTGGAAATTGCAGCACGAAAAAGCTGGTGTTCTTTTCACCACAGATTGTTGGGACTTGTTTGCTACCTGAGTAATTTGGAGATGTGCAGAGCCCCCGCAGGTCCCTCTCACTCTCTTGGACGTCTGTGCATTTTAAGTGCTAATCAAGGGTCCCCAGAAATGTTAAGAGTGATACCATTAAGCCTCAAAGTTGTATTAGCTCAGTAAAAGGTTAAAATTGGCCTCATAAAATGTGAAAATTCTGTGGAACTTTCACAAATTATTTCTACATTTTTTAGGTTCTTTCTTTAGGAGTGTATGCTTGTGATACTTAAAAATTACATTCATCTTGGGGAGTTGAACTGTACCTATTTCATCTTAATCATTTATGCTTCCCCTTCTACTCCCTGACAGCCCCTCTCCCCTCTCCATGGATCCCCTTCCCATCTGGACAAAGTCAGTATTTCTTTTGGGTAAAATTCATTCAAAATTGCTGGATTTCAACACTGGTTACAAGTTCTGGAACATATTGACGAGGAGTACTGAAGTGGGATTGCAATTTGTTTTTTCTTCCGCTAAATGTGGTTAAGATTGGACAGCCCCGCCCACACGTCGTGACCCCGTGACATGGGAGACGGGCAGCTGTTGCTTAGGAGGCTGTCCCTCTAGCAGCGCGGCTCTGAGTGGAAGGTGCCAAGGGACAGAGCTGTTCACCGTGGTCCTGTATGTATAACGGCAGCACGAAAAAGCTGGTGTTGTTTCCAGCATAGAGTGTTGGGACTTGTTTGTTACCTGATTAATTTGGAAGCTGGCTCTGGATGATGTGTGTTTCTGCGATAGAATTGGAAACCGTGAGGCACTGCTTAATGATGAGTTGGCAAGTGATAAAGAACATTATCTTGGAGGCTGGCATGACAGTGCTCCTCGCCTGCGGTGGGAATCGCTTGCTAAAACTCTAGCTTACAACATCTTGGAAGGCAGATAATGTACTCAATTTATTTGTAACTTTAAAGTGAGAGGTTGACTGAACAGAAAATACCCGTTGTGGGTTGATTACTGGAAGTTGCAATTGAAAAGAAATTGTAAGAAATGAACTAAGAAGGTAGAGGTCTGTTTTGTAGGAAAGACTAAAAGAAATAGAAGAAATAAAACATGTGCAAAAGTATATACCACTTACATTTTTAACCACTTACATTTGAAGCAGTAAAACTAAGCAGAGTGTTGGTTATTAACCATTGATTAAAAAAAAAAAGTCAGTTTTTTAGACCAAGATGAAGAAGGCCCATTCCACCCAAAGGATTTCCTTTTACATAAACAAGTAAACAATCAAACAAGCAAGTAAACAACAACAACCACTGGACTCTGGATATAATGCCAACTTCCCCAGAAGGATTCTGGAAAGTGAAGAGGAGGCATTGGCTGTGCCTGTCCTTGGGATTTGAAGTGGTGCTGTGCTGAATCCCCTGTGTGTCTTTGCTGTCTCCCCCACCATCTACACAGGGTGCTGTGGAGGCCTCTAAATAGGTACGGGTGACAGCTTGCGTGAAACTGCCCCAAGAAAGCCTGTCCCTCCAGACAAAGGATTTGAAAAGTGATGGGCAAAAAGAAGAGATTGTATGTGTGTGAGTGTGTCTGTGTGTGTGTGTGTGTCTGTGTGTGTGATGGGGCAGGGGCTGTGTAATAAACTCAAGCCAAACCCTCATACGAATCTCTCCCCTGTAAAGTTTCTGTGAGCCCAAGTTAAATGGTGGTTTTCATCCCCAGTTCCTGTCCTAGAGAGAAGCCGGCAGATGATCCTCTGATGATCCCCTACTTCCTGATATCTGGATGATCCCACAGGAAAATCAACATCAGCTGAGAGTTTAAATGAGAAATACACAAACTAGAAAAGAATAGAATTATTGTTACAGGGTTTTCAGCATTTTGAAAGAACTACTGAATGGAAAATCAGCAAGGATATAAAACACGGAAGCAGCACAGTCAACCAGTGTGATCTAAATATACCTATGGACCAACTGATCCAGCCAGGGTAGGTACACACTTTCTTCCAAAAACCAGTGGAGCATTTACCAGATTAGACCATTCTCTGGTCCACAAAACAAAATTAAAAGATGCAACATTACACAAAATATGTTCCATGGCTATAATGTGGCCAATAATAGAAAAAAATCAGCAGCAAAATCCAGATTTGGAATTAACCAGCACACATCCAAATAAACCATGTGTTAAAGAGAAAGTCTTGAAATAACAAATATCTAGAACTTAATGAAAATTTATTATATCAAATATATAATAAGCTGCCAAAACATTACTGAGAGGGATTTGTCTAACTCTAGGTGCTTATACTGAAGATTAAATCTCTCCAATCAACAATCTAAATTTTCAGGGACTTGAGGAATTAGAAAAAGAAAATTTTAAGTAAAGAAGTAGAACAAAAATAAATCAAAATAAGCCAATGTAATCCTAAGAGACAGAATAATAAAAGCAGAGTTTACAAAATAAAACACAGGAAAATAATTGAGAATGTCAATATTATGAAAATGTTTTATCAGTAAGATTGATAAAACTCTATCAATGCCGGTGAGATGGCTCAGCGGCGTAAGCGCCTGCCTTGCAAGCGCGAAGGCCCGAGTTCGACTCCCGGATCCCACATATGAAAAAGGGGCCGGTGATATCGCTCAGCGGCACGGGTGCCTGTTGGCGCGCGAGGTCCTGAGGTCGTCCCCCCGGTACCCACAAAAAAAAAAAAAAAAAAAAAAAAAAAAAAAAAAAAAAACTCTATCAAGACTGACAAATATAAAGATACTTGAGGAAGAAATACCAAAAATTAAATAAGAACTAGCGGCATATTCCACTGCCACTAAAAAATACTAAGGTGATATTATAAATAGCTTTGTGTAACAAATTCTATAACTAGCAAAAATTGATCAATTCTTTGAAACCAAAAACCACCAAAATTAAGTGGGGTTAAAACAGGCAACAGGAACCATCTCATCAACAGGCTGAAGAAGAAAATCTGTTGATGCAGAAAAAGATTTGAATGAAGAAATCCCCACAGGTGATTTGAGAAAACTCTCCATAAGGTAGGAAAGACATATTTTCTTTATATAATAAAACAGATATACAAAAAACTATAGATATATGATTGAATGATTAAAGGCTAAATGTTTCCCACCCACCAAGTCTGTGAATAAGAAAACAAGTCCCCTCTTACCCTTATCTTTTAAAATAGTACTGGAGTTCTTGCCAGTGGGTCAAGCAAGAAAAAGAAATATATTGTGTGGATTGCAAAGGAGGACATAAAGCTGCGTTCATTTGTACATGACATGATGGTCTCCAAAAACAAAATTTAAGAGTTCTACCAAAATTCTCCTAGAACTGAGAAAATTTGTTAAATTTATATGATACAGACTCAAAACATCAGAAAAAATCACAAAGTTTTAGAAAAAAAACTACCAACAGGCAACTGAAATCAAAGGACAGTACCAGTTATATTACTCCTATAAAATGAAATACAGTTACAATCTCTCATGTCATTATACTATCTATATGTTAAGAACTATAAATGACTAATGACATGAATCTGAGAAGACAGCTACTTGGTGAGACACACCGTTTTCATGGACTAGGAGACTCAAGACGTTAAAGTTAGCAATTTTTTCCAACTTGCTCAATAAGTTTAATGCAACTACTTTCAAAATCCTAGCAAAGATTTTGTGGACACAATTACACTAGAATGTATATGGAAAGGCACACACTCTAGGTAGCTAAAGCTACTTTCAAAAGTAAGAATGAAGTGGGAGAAATCACTCCAAGCTACACTAAGAGCTAACATCTAGCAACAGGAACCTGACAATGTGTTCTATGTATAGAAATAGATATACAGATCATTGTGACAAACCGGAGTTCCCAAATAGCCTCAGACAAATGTGCCATGGATTTTTGATGAAGATGCAAAATCGATGATAATAAAAACAATAACCCTTCAACAAATGATGCTGGTATTACTGGTTATCCACAGGTAAACAAGAAACATCAATCTAAATCTAATGCCATAAATGCACACCAACTAAAAAAAATTAGAGCTGGATATGGTGGCTTACCCTTGTAACATCAGAAATCTGGGAGGCTGAGACAGGAGGATGGTAATTTCAAGCCCAGCCTAGGCAACTTAGTAACTTAACAAGACACTGTCTCAAAAAAAAAAAAAAAAAAAAAAAAAAAGGGGGCTGGAAATGTATTTCAGCTTGAAGGTTCTGGGTTCAAGCCCTATTTACCCCCATACACACACCCATAGCAAGAACAATAACAGCAAAACTCTTAACCAGTTAGCTCAAATATGGATAATGGCTTAAAATTTAAAAATCAAACTTTCAGAAGAAAATAGAGAAAATATTTGAGATCTTGCCTTAGGTGAAAGCTTTATAAACTTGATACCAAAAGACCTTGATACACCCACAAAAATGTTCTGTGAAAGCTTATGTGAAGGGAGTGGAACAGAAAACTATGACTTGGAGATTGTATTTGACAAACACAGAAATGAATTAGTATCTAGAGTACATGAAGAGTGCTTGAAACTCAACAAGAAAAACAAATGCTTTAGAAAATGTGTGAAAGACACAGGAAGTTCACAAAGAGGACATTCAGATGGCAAGTAGCACATTTAAATAGGTTTGTGATCATCCTTGATCAGAGAAGGGAATCAATGTATACCCTACACCCCATCAGATGAATAACATTGACAACAACACGCTGGTGAGGATTTGGATCACGTGTACAGGGTTGTGACACTGTGTAACATTCAACAGCTGCTCTAGAAAAGACTTTGGCAGCTTCTTGGGCTAAACATGCACTTAGCATGTTACCTAGAACTGTACCAAGATGTTTATTCCACAGACATGGAAAGCCAAGTAACATAGAGTAAAACGCAATGGAATGCTACTGGCAGCTTTAGTTTCAAAAGGAGAAACTTGAAACAAACTAAATGACCTTAATTTGGAGAACAGTTAACTGTGCTCCGTTCATGCCATAGAATATGGCTCAGCAATATAAAAGAATGGGTATTAATATACACACAAACTAAGGAAGCTGCTCAGTCTACAGAAGGCAAAATCAGAAGGTCATGCACTGTACGATTCCATTTTATTTTACATTTACAAATGGAATATTACAGATTTAGAACAGAGATGCGTGATGGCCAAATGTTTGGGAAGTTGAAGGAAAGAGAATCACAGCCTGAGAAATGTGCACAGGCAAATATATATTTTCTCAAATATGCCGGTGGTTTATAAATCTATGCAAGTCATACATTTGCCCAGAATGAAACACACACACATACACACACACACATGCACACAATTGATGCGTGTAGAACTGGCGAAACCTGAAGAAGATGAGTGGATTATATCATGGTTAATTTCCCAATTGTGAAATTCACTATTCTAGTCCACGGTGTCACCACTGAGGGAGAGTAGGGAAGAGTTCACACAGTCTCCAATTCTTTTGGAGGGGAGTAGAAGGGGGATCCTGAAGATTTTACTAGGGCCTTTGCCCTGAGCTACATCTCCATCCCTTTTAGAAAATATTGTTTTGAAATAGGCTCTTACCAGGCTAGGCTGGAACTTGCAATCCTCCTGCCTCAGCCTCTGAGAATGCTGAAACCATAAGCATGGCCACCACACTCAGTCTGCATGTTTGTTTATATATCCCATACCTGTATTTCAGTCTATAATCACTTCGCAAAAGCTTTGCACAGAGAATTAGAATTTGATTCACATCCACTGTTAGATTCTTTAAATGAGTAACATTTTTCCAAGACCTAAACTTTAAAACTAGGTTGTGGCTGGTCTTAGGCTTCTATTTTATCTCGTCAGTCAGCAGTGGTATCCAGAGTCACCCTTAACTACCAAAGAATATAGTACTTCTATGTGGGTACATTGCCAGTCCACAGAGAAGTTTTTGTTAAAGGACTAAGGTAGAAATACATTACAGTTCTCATTAGAAACACTTAAATTGGCTAATCAACCTATAGGCTATCTCAGGAATAAAAATGAGAAACCAAAGAAAAATTAATAAAAATAGAATCCATTAAGGAAATCAAAAGCATTCTAACTGCATTTAGTTTTTGGTGACTGCATAATTCCAATTTGGTCTGGTTTTGGTCACATAAAAATACAGTACTTATCAAGCTATCTGATATATTCATAAACAATATGTATAATATCTCTAGACCTTAAATTGCAATAAACCAAATGAAAATCTGGAGCAAGGACTATTTGATGGTGAAATTTTTTAGCTGAATTGTTCCTGACAAGTTAGATACTTAAAATCTACTTTGTGAAGACCTCCCTGTGATAAACTTCAGAAGGTTTTATTAAGTGAAATATTAGCAAATAGCTGTGCTCTGGGAAAATGAGGATACGGTCATGGCCACTGTTCCTCTGCTTTTCCTGAATGATGAAGCATGAGATACTGCCTTTCAAAATTAGAGGGTAAACATAAAGTACAAGTTGTAAATGGCTTTATAATGACAGTGGCCATAATAGAGCCACCCTGTAGGCACAAGAGTCCATTCTGGCAACCGTGACCCTTGTCCATTTGCTAAAGGACATGCAGAAGGTCATGATAAGTATTTAAGTTTTAAGCCTGTGCATTTTCCTATTTTTTCCCATCTCCTTTTATAGTGGCATCACCTAAATATATTCTGGATATAACACAGGCTATGCATAAGAACATATTTCCAACTCTTGAGAAATACAGAATCTCATAATGTGCCTGATAGTCAAGTAACAGTATAACCAAGTTATTTTAGTTTAGTTAAAGGGGACCTTGGAAATTGGCCTATTTAGAAGATGATGCTGTTCCCCCTTCTTTTATCTGGATCTTCTTTCTGACTATGGGATCTGAGAGTGTAGGTTTACCCCGATGATGTCAGAAAATTGAGTAATGAACTGATTATTTAGCAATTTTCTAACCTTCCAATCCAAAGAAATGTAAATGTGAAATTTAATTTGTTATAGTTACTATTTCTTTATTCAGCAAGTATGTATGGAGCACTTATTATATGAGATATTAGTAAATAATTAGAAAATAATTACTTATGATAAATAATGCAGCCTCAAACCTCACATATGTTTATTCAAAGCCATTATTTTTTTTTCCTGAAAAATTAATATGTTCTATTTTGATATAAAGGGACATGTATAATCCAAATATACACATCTTTGGTATGAAGAGTATATACTATTAATAAGACAAAATTAAACTTGGCAAAGCCTTGAAAGGTCTAGAAAATGAATTGTTCACTTATTAACTTTAAGAGAGCTTACGATCTTAAATAAAAAGAGATAATACTAATGTTTAATAAACACCTGCTGTGTACGTACAGACTTTTGTTCCAGTGTTTCTGCTTCAATCCTGGAACAGGTACTGACAGGTAGATGCTAAAGAATCATTTATTGTGTGTGGGGTTGATACACATTTCCTGGCACACAGTGAGTGAGTGGCCAGGGGAAAAGCCGAGTGAAGGGACCCTTGGCCCCGTCCTACCATTTACAGTACACTGCTGGAGCTCAGCTTGAGGCTGGAGATCTCTCGGCCATCTGATGTTTGGTGTTTTTCCTCCTCCCTGCATCCCACTTATACTGTGTGAGAACTCTGTGTGGGGACAGTTCTGTAGCAACTTCATAAAAATCAGAGCACAATGTGTTTAGAAATGGCTCTCATACCATAGAGAAGGCACCTGGTGAAATCAAGCTCTAAACCCAGATTTGATGAAGCCATCTTAAAACACTACCTAAACCACAAGACTATACAAGAAAAGAGATTCCAAATTAGCAGAAGAAACTACCTCTCCACTTTACAAACCCATTACATATCAAATATAGGGAGACATTTGCATAGTAAGTAAAAATTATTTATAAAAACATTTCCACAGTAGAATCAGGATTCTGCGCAAGAATGAGGACCAACTGAACACTGTGGGTCCAACTGCAATAATTTGTAATAAAAATATTATGTTGGGCAAAGAAAAATGTACGGAAACAAATAACAGATGTAAGCTAGTCAACAAAAATTTAAACAAAAAAAAATCGTCTAATTTTGATAAATGTGAAACAATCATCAGATAATTCATACTTCTTGCATTGTGGATTTGTCATCAACACATGTTGAAAGTTATGCCCCTTTATGTTGAATTCGTTTTCTTTCTCAGTAAGCAAATATTTGCTGCACAGCTACTCTATTATGTTTATCCCTCAGAACTTACTTTGTGTTCCATCAGGTGGAGATTTAAATCTCATAGCTTGTAACCCAACAGATACTGATAAGAGCTTTTCCTGAAATTGTTCTTTTGCTGGTTATGAGCAATAAAATATCCATGAACTCCCTAAGTGGAAAGATATTGAAAAGTGTCTGAACATACACATTTTCTTTCCTCTCAATCCATGCATTTCAGGAAGAAAAACAAAGTTACCTTTCAATCAAGAAAGGATTGTGTCCAGCACCAGGAATTAATGATCCCGGGAGGGCTTGAGCTCCTCTAGACCTCCAGTGAGATTCATTTCTTCTCCTGCTCTTCATTTTAAACTTTTCTTGTTGTTTGAATTTGGCCTGTTTTCAAAAAGAAACCATGAAATTTTAAGAAATAATATCCTCTCAGTGAGATCCTACAGCACAGTAGAAAAGACCCTTATTTTTAGGGTCTGAGAAGCAGAAATTGGAAGGTAGGCATTTTCACATATTAGAATTATGGCTATGTTCCTCACCTACCTTTATCTCAGTCCTGAACTTAACAGAAACAGACACTTAGCGACTGCCTTCGGGTGACGTCCTCGTTACTTTTTTCTCTTGCTGAGGCAAAGTACTCCACACCCAAAGTTAGAGGAGGAGAGGTTTATTTGGCTCAGTTGGTGGAGGTTTCAGTCCTTAGTCAGCTGGCTCCATAGCCGGGTTGCATGGAAGAGGAGGATCCCAGAGGAGAAACAGTGCACGGTGGGCACTGAAGTACCAAGCAGTAAGCAGCAAGGAACACATGACAAGCAGCAGCCCTCTCTCTGTCCCTTATGTCTACCCACACTTAGGGCAGGGAGCGCTCACACCCTTAATCCTAGGATGGTTAATCAACCGCAGCATCACATCATTAATCCCAGCATCACACACTCTACATAAAGCCACCTCTGAAAAGCCCCACCTATGACCGCATAAAGCTTTGGGGGGACATCTAGACACGAGCCATATCAGGTGGTCGCTATTGTGACAGGCATCAGGGAACCAAAGAACACCAAGTAGTCCCTGCTCTAAAAGCTTCACATATCAAAAGGAGAAGATGAATTTTCTAAACCAAGGCTATGTAGCTTGGTTACATACATTCCTCAATATTCAAGGAATAAAAGGATCCCTACCTGGAAAGGAAAAAGAATTTCAGAGTTATGACATCTGAACTAAATTATAAAAATAAACAGAGGGTGGATTCTCAAGGAGACAAGGCAGTGGGAGAAATAGAATTGCACATTAAGGCATCTTTAAGTGGCTTGAGGACAGGGCAAGCTAAGGAGGAAGGTGGAGGTAGGGTGGAGAGGGGAGAAAAATGGGATGAGATGTAGGAGGGGGATGTTTCATGTCAGACTAAAGAAAGCGAGAAGCTCTGCTCCACAGTCAGGAACCAAGGGATGCACGAGTGCCGTAACTGAGCAAACAGCATCCCGAGAGTGAGTGCAGCCTTTGGACATCTGTGTGTTTAGGAACAGGAAGTCGAGGTCACTTACATTCTATTGTCCTTCATCTCCTCTGTGGAGGAGGTGGCTGTTCATCTCAAAAGAGAAGCAGGGAGACTGACTTAGGAGAGTTACAATCCAGTTGCCAAGGGGATGGTCCATGGTGTGGGTAGACAACACACAAGCACTTCTCTAAAGGCAGACAGGGGCGGCTGGGCTGCCTGTAAAAAATCAGCAAATTCAGCCTTCTGTGCTCTCCCATAGCAGCACCCGGCCTCCAGGCTGCAAGAAGGGGACACATTTTCCAAGATGTGAATCTCCTTTCCTGAGTCTCACTCATTCGAAGTAGCTCCAACCTGTATGTTTCTCCTGTTTGGACTCTGAGACATTTTGTACTCATTTTCCAAGTCTGATCACCAATTCATAATATTGAATATTGAGTTCTTTGTACAGGAAATGGAAGGGTCTACGTTTACTTTTAAATTCGCTTATTCTTCTAGGGAAGATGTTTGTTATAGTTTGAAAATACATTATTTTTAATTCATTGGTTTTTTTCACCTGCAAGATATGAACATATATCATGTTGACTTTACACTTACGTTAAAATATTCACTCCTTATTGGTTCATCTTTTGCTTTATTTCTCTTACTCAATTGAATGAATTCAAATCCTGAGAGTAATTTAATTTTCACATTTGTCTATTCTATCAATTAATGTTTCAAAGTGATTTTTAAGTTTGGTTAGCCATGGGGATTTAAGCCAGGGCCTTCATTTAAGCTACATTTCCAGTCCTTTTCATTTTTATTTTGAAAGAGGTTCTTGCTAAGTGACTAACTTGCCCTGGCTGGGGATCAACTCGGAATCCTCCTACTCAACCTACACGAGTCCTGGAACGATAGTTGCTAACCCCCACTTAAATTATTTTTGTATGAAATCCTTTTGGATCTCCCTTTTAATTTTCTTAAATTTAATATTTGTTTTTACTGCATCCCTGCCATTTTTCAATACTTTTCTAATAAAAAGGACTTATTGAAAAGACTTATTGAGAATTTCTTTCTTTTGCTTTGAATATTTGAAAAAAAAATTTAAGGACTGGATCATGGGTTTACAGAATGCCTGCTCAGCTCTTTTCCTTTTGCCTATAATGGATGTGCACACTTATGAAGCTCTTTCTTTTCCTCTTGTTCTTACTAAAGGTTGTCAGTTCCTTTTTGACATTTTATACATGTTAACACTCTCCTCATTTTGCTTAGATTTGTTCTCCCAACTACAAATGGAACATTAGAGGCATCTCCATGGCCTGATACACGGCAGAATGGGTGACAGGGTGAGCATTTCCCTGTCGATCCATACCTCCAGCGTTAGAAAACTAGGATTTGAACTACTTTCTGGAGATTTAGGTAAATGTTTTGCTTCAGGATACTGTCATCTCCCTGGCCTCTTGATTTGGGTTTCAGATCATTTCCCTGGCATAGTAGTAGAATGTGATTGTTTTTCTGCTGCTGAGACTCTGAGTATTTCCAATGTTTTCTATGAGATCTCTTTTAAATTTCCTTTGATGTTTACACTTTCTCCTCAGTCTATTTCTCTTCCTGTGAAGACATATTAATGACAATTTTCAAATATTACTTCTCAAGTTCTGTCCCAAGACCTGAAACTGGAGGAGGAGAGACAAGTCCTTTCTGAATATTTTGTTTCTCATCAGCTAAACATTTTCAGTCTGTCCTAGACTTTTGTGTCAGTCAGCTTTCCATTGCTGTGACAAAATACATTAAAACATCAATTTTAATAAGTGGAAAGCATTTGGGTTGGCTCACACTTTCAGAGGATTCAGCCCAAGGTGGGATGACTCCATTTTTGGGGGTCTATGGTGAGCTGTTCAATCACCATAGTGGCTGAGAGCAAAGAGAGGAGGAGGAAGGTGCCAGCATCCCCATATCCCCTTCAAGTGCAAGGTCTCAATGACCTAACCTCCTTCCACTAGGCCCCACCTCCTGAAGGTCTCAATGGTGCTGCCAGCTGGGGACCAAGCCTTCGCACCTGAGTCTTTCAGGCACCTAAGATCTGACCAATACCTCACTGCCTTTGAACCGGAGTTTGAGGCATTACAAACAGATGGCACTGCTGAACTTGCCCATGAACCGGGAGTGCTCTGGTATCAGCTGTAATAAGGGAAACCTCAAATAGGTTAAGCTCATGTTTCCAAATTTAAGCACTACCGCACCTTTTGATTTTTTTTTTTCTCTTCTTGAAGGTTCTGTTGTGAGGTGAATTATGTCTCCTCAAAAAGATATATAGAAACCCCAACCTTTGGCACATGTGATCCTGACCTTATTTGGAAGCAGGTCTCTGCATGTCTAATTAAATTTGAATGAGTTCCTGGTGGATTGCAGTGGATGCTACGCCTGGTGACTGGGGTCCCTATAAGGACACAGAGGTTTGGAGAACACGGGAACAATGGACTAGGGACAGTGGAGGCCGAGATTGGATGCTGCTGCTATGAACATAGACCAAGGATGGCCAGAAGCCTCGAGAAGCTACAGAAGCAAGGAAAATTCTTCCCTTGAGGGACCACGGCCGCGCTATGTTTGGAAAATGTGAATGCAGGTGGATTTCAATCTACTTCAAAATAAGGCATTCTTCAGAATTTTGTCATGACTGGACTTGTTGAGTGAATGACCAGGTGGTGAAAAAAAGGGGCAATGCAAGCATGATCTGTTTCAGGGTTAAATACTTGAGTAGATGAATTTTCAAATCCTGAGAACAGACTTAGTGAACATTGAGATAAATTGGGTTCAGAATGAGCATGGACCTGGAGAACTACTTTCCCAGGTGTGTTAATTTGGGTACCAGTGGACATTGGAGCCGACATGTTAAATAGGAGTTGGACATGCATAAGACAAACAATTCAGGGAATCAACATGAAATACTACGTAAGCCAAGAAAATGGCCAAGATTACCTAAGGGGAGAATAAAAGGGCAAAATGTGAAGGCCTTGGTTGGGGTATGGGAATGTGGCAGCATTGAGCAGGAAGACACAATAGCCAGAAAGCAGCTTAAACAGAATCTAGAGAGCTTGGAGGGAAACCAGGAAAATGCATCTCCAGAGAGAGCAGTGGAGCTGACTGCTGTGGACAGGAGCCGCGTCAATTCTGTTCGAGCTGCAGAGAGGCCCAGCAGATCAGCGTAGAGTGGACTGCAGTGTAGACCTGCAAACAGGGAAATTGGTGGCGGTTCCAAAAAGCGGTTTCAGTTACAGGGTGGGAGAGAAGAGGTGATTTGAGAAATAAACTAAATAGAAAGTTCAGAAAAATGCATAATGTGGCTCTTTCAAGGAAGTCAGTAGTAAGGTTAACAAAGAATACAAAGTAGATGGAAGGGGTTTCGGGGTCAAAAGAGAGTGACTGTTCAATATGGGGAATTCTATGGTGAGGGTGAAGGATTCTAGAATCTACTAAGTAGAGCGGGAGAACCTGGTGACAGACAAGAGAAGAAGTTTGCACAAATTAATCCAGGCTGAGAGATGGCGATGGAGGAGAGACACACAGACCCACAGAGGAATGAGTTTTGAAGGGAGGATGGTGAATAGTCCTCTTTGACATGTGGAGAAGAGGAATTGCTTCCAGGCGCAGCTTAGCCATTTGAATGGAGAGAAAAATGGTGGCTTCTGCTTTGTACCTCTATTTTCCATTGAAATATAATTGCTAACAGGCAAGTGGAAATCCTTAGAGGCTTAAAGCAATCACTGTTTTCCTTGTGTGTCATCCTACAGGGGAGTGAAAGGGCTGGGCTCATCTGGGATTGCCGTCTTGGTTGTACTAGAGACAGTGGGGTGGACAACGGGGCAGCCTTCCCTCCCAGATGACCGTGAGCCTGTGCTGGCGGCCAGGGCCCAGGCCCGCTGCAGGCCACCCCTGCCCTCTTCCCATGGCAACTCAGTTAGGAAAAGTCCCAGCTCCAGAGAGCGAGCATTTCTCAAGCCTCCACTGCTTCATGTTTGCTGTGTCCCCATGGTAAATATGTTGCGCAGTCACGCAGAAGTCACCATGAGAGCAATCTACACGTGTGAAAGTGTGCAGGGAGAGGATTTATTATCATAACTTCTAGCAGGGGAATGGGAGGTCTGGAGAGGTGTGAGTCTTGTGGAGTACATAGAAAATAAGGAGAAATACACATTATCTAGAGAAAGCAATGAGGAATAAAAGTACTGATGTGAATTCCCTGATACAAGATGCCTATGAAAGATAAAATACATATAGCTGAACATACATATACATATATTTACATATATATGTATATATGTATATATGTGTGTGCATGTACACTTGCAAAGGGAAATATGTGGGATAAGTGGCATGCCTAGGATTAAGTCAAGATTCTGTTAATCCGAGGAGTTTGTGGGAATAGTCACTAAACATTTCATGACTGAAGGGAGTTTGCTTGTTACTTTAAATAAAAATATATTTAAAAAATAGCAAGGAAAGAAGTAGCTGGCTAATTTGGACTTGTCAGTCATGTGCTTAGAATTTCAGAGCAGCTGAGAACAAGCTCAGCCCTGATTCCAGAGGCCAATGCAATGCTTTCAATCAATAATTAATGTAACAACCTTTGGATAAAGTTTCACCTGCAAAATGGACTCCATATGGGCTAAGTATGAGTTTTGACACTGAAAAGAACTGAAGTTGGAAGACTGTTAATAACTGGTAAAATAAATGACAGTGTCTCCAGGAAGGAAGTATTTAATGAAGTGTCAGAGAGGCCAACAATATGCCTGATATTAATTAACTTCTTAATTAATTATATGATGGGAGGCACAGGCTTCAAGTAGATGCAATTTTCTGGTGATAGATAATAAAGTATGTTGTGGCATTAGTAAAGATGAAACCTAAAGAACGTGACCTAATGAAATGAGGGATTTCACTAGGCAAATTTTACAAAGAAGTAGTTGCTTTCGTAATTGATGTAATTAGGTAAAGGCTATAAGCCAATATTTAAAAAAATATAACCCAATATGTTAGAATTTTTAAAACTGGTGCAATTATTTTTAAATATGGCTATATATTAAGCTAAAAGGAAAATACATGCAAATAAATTGTTTATCAAATGATAAAAGCGAACTTAGACTAAACAGGAGGTCCTAAAATAATTTATATGCAGGGTCTATAAATATATTTCCATATGAGTTGATTACTTAAAGCTATAAGAACTCTGGCTATCCAAGAACCAACCGCTGTTGAGTGTTTGTAAACTGTGCTGAGGACAGAGGGAGCTGGGGGCTGCTGGCTCTGCTTCCACAGTGAGCTTGTGTGTGTCGCAGCCGTGCCTCAGCGTCCTGCCAGGGAGAGCTGACCAGGTGCATGACAGCGCACACTGGCCATGTGTGTGTGATGAGTGCTGGTGAACTTGAGGATGCTCTGTCTCCACACATTTCTGGGGCAAGTCCCATCCCATGACTTCCGGTCACTGTCATCTGTCTGGATTAGGGTGCAAACCATTTAATCAGCATCCTGGGTGCCTTGCCCTGCAGTCTGCTTTCCACCCGGGGCTGGAATCCTTGGGAATGTGTCAGAGCATGGTGTCCTCTGCGTCTCAGAGGAACCAGCATGGGGCCTGCACGGGTCCAGTCCCTGGTGCCTCCAGGTCACACTTCTTCTCACGCACATGGAGCCGGCTTCCTGTCTCAGCGCCATCCCCACTAGCGGGGATGCTCCCATGGGCATCACCATGCTGAGTCACACATGTTCTTGGTGTCACCGATGAAATGTCACATCAGGTGAGTCTACTGATGCTCTGTAATTAAAATATCCTTCGGAACACTTGGGCTGACTCTCTACTGCACACAAAATCTTATTCTACTCTCCTATGTGATTACTGACTTCCACCTGTTTCTCCCAGCTAGAATTCAAGCTTCATGAAGCCAGTGCTTTCTACTGGCTTCACTATCTCTGTGTCTCTTGCGCTTAAAACAACAGTGCCTTGTGTAAATAGATCCTTAACAAACACCTTACGTGAATGGAAGAGAAAGGATAAAATAGAGCAATGATTCAATTAACAAAGAATTGGAGCCTGTTTCACAAGTCGAGTGTCTAGTAATGTCTAATTTTAATTAAGAATGGGGCAAAAGAAAAGAGGCAAAATATTTGAGTAACTTCCATCCATCAGAAGTCTATGCTTTATTACTCAATAGTTTCAGAATGGAGATTCAAAAGAGTGTGCTACTTATCAGCTCCTCAAACAACTCAACAAACAGCAAATACATCAGGGATATGAAGGAATAACACAGGATGTGGGGGACTGAAAACTGCACATGGATCTAGTAAGATTTCCACTGTGACCAGGCGATTCAATCTTTGACTTGATAAATAAGCAGGGTATCTTCGCCCTGATAGTTTGAGGAGGCTCGTTAGCCTGAGCTGTGTTGCTTTAGCTTAAGTATGCAGTCTCAGCCCCTAAGATGCATGGCTGACCCATCTTACATGGCAACTACAGCTTTGCCCAAAGACAAGGGGCTGTTCTTTAGCAGCCCAGTAGGATATAACGTGAGTAAGGGTGAGCATCGGGCTTCAGAGAGCACCTCTCAGTCTTAGAGAACTCTGCAAAAGCCAAGATCCAGGGTGTTCTGGTTAATCCACAGTGTGTGTGTGGCTACCACAACCCTGGCTGTGCAGCTATTCCAGCCCCATTGTGATGGCAGCTCTTGGACATCTGTGTACATGGCTCCTATTCTTTCTGGGCTACTTGGTGACATGGCATGTAAAGCATTCCTTCTTGGCCTAAGACCATTCTGCAGCAATCCTAGAGGTAAGTGTGTAGAAGGTTCTGTGATAAAGGAAGCCTTCATACTTTGCTCATAGTTCAGATATTAGACTCCAGAAAAACATGGGTTGCAGAAGAGATGGAAATTAACTGCTCCTGAATTACTAGTGAGTGTAACGGTTGATACATTGTATCAACTTGAAAAGTCTAGAAGCTTAACTAAGTAACTCAGCAGTTCCACATCCTAGTGTGTAGAGGACACGCCCTTACTGCTCTAGGATGTTGTTCATTGTATCATCTTGAGAAGTTTAGAAGTTTAACTAAGTGACCCAGCAGGGGGCCAGGGTCCTCACTGGTAAACATCCTCGTCCTGTGCAAGATGAGGGCAGGGAGATGGTGTGAGTGCTGCATGCCCTGGTGGGGGTAGCCTGCATACAATATAAGGGAAGAAAAGAGGTTTGTTCCCCCACTTTTGCTCTTGTTGCTTTTGCTGTCTTCTGCCACCTTGAACTGTTGTCCCTGTGCCATGCCACTCTGCCTTGGAGCCAGCTGATTACGGACTGAAACTGTTAGGGTCGGGATGCCCGCCACGTGAAGGAAGACTCCAAGAAGCTTTCTCTCATGCAAAGGGCAAGGGGTTTTATTATCCAAGCATGCGTGGGGCTCACTGAACACGCAGGAACAGTGGGCCACAAGGTTTGTCTGTGCAGGGCTTATATGTCTATAGAACAAAGGGAGGAGGGGTCTTTGCAAGTGCGGTTACAGAACCAGATAGCATTGGTTAGTTTAAACAGCTTTTTACATTTATTGGGAGAAGACACTCATACGGGAGTTTTTAGGCTGGCCAACGGAGCTGCGGATGATGTTTCCTAATATGGGCAGCAGGTGTTCAGGAAAGGGATACTTTGTAAATTCTTTAGCCATGGAGTTGTTCTTATCTTTTAGCCCAGATCCCTGGTTGCTCTGTTTTCACTCTTATCTAACTTAGGCAGCTTTAAATTGTAGCAGCTCAATTCCCGGAACCTTGGGAGGAGGGGGACAGCATGGACCGTGCATTCCCAGAATGGAAAATTTCTCTTACATTCCCCCCTTTTTGTTTTTGTGAATCTCTAATCTTAGAGATTGGAGTGTCCATTTTTAGGATCATCTAGAGCTGCATAATGTTGTCTAATGAGCATTAGTTTTACATTGTCAATCTGGTTATATATTTGAAGCTAGGAATAGGTATGGGTTTATCTACTGAAATAATGTCTAAATCAGGCAAAAGGGAAGTTAAGACACATAACCCAGTCCAGTTTACAGGAAGGAGAGTGAAAGCCAGATTTTCCCCACAAATGGATATATGACCTCTGGGGGGGCAGAGAGGGTCAGAGCGATTTTGTATGTGGCTCATTTATGGGGTTTTCAGACCACTCATCACAGGTGGGGGCAGCAATATTAATAACATCAGTGACATTAACACATACGTGGTCAAGCAGAACTTTTTTTTTTTTTAGCTTAATCTTTAGGGTGTTGGTTCCCCTTTCCATCGTCCACTTATCTGGTTCTGTGGGTGGAGAGACTGAGGTCGGCAGCACTTTGAAGTGGCTATGGTGGATTCAGGTGGTCTTTCCAGAAATCGCCTGAGGAGTACCTGGGTACTTGGCTCCACCGCTTGAGCAGGTTCTGTGGTCGGTGGGTCAGGTGGTGGGTGTTTTTGGCGGAACACCAGATGGATGGAGGAGAGCACGGGCTGTAGAGCCTGAAGGGACTTAACGAGATCCTGATTAGTAAATTCTGTAATCTCTAGTTTAGGTAACAGAGGGGGAAGTCAGCCAAACATGGCTTCAAAGGGGAAATTCCCGATACATAGGGAATGCATCTGGCCCAGAGGAGAGCAAAGGGGAGGAGGCTACACAGGGTGAGGGCAGTGACCAGAGTCATGTTGGTGTTTAGCTGCAGCAGCTTTTGCTGAAGTCTCTTGGTGCATCGAGGTCTGAAGGTCTCTGGGGCAGACGGTCGCACTTCTGTAAGCTCAGGTGTCCATGTCTTGATTCAGGAGCATTGGATCCATGGAGCACAGCTTGTAACTTTAAGAGCACTGGGCGTGGTTAGGATCACCTCGTGGGTTTTTTTTTTTTTACTTTGGTTGGAGAGGCTCCTCTTTTAGGCTTTAATCAGGACTTGGTCTCCCGGATTTGAAGGAGTGGACTGGCATGGGCATGGGGATCAGATGTCTCCATAACAGTCTGCTGAAGTTTCTGAAGCATCTGGTGCAGCGCCTTTATCTGTTGGTGCAAGTTCAAAGTTCTCATCTCCTGTAATCTATTTAAAACAGGTGTCAGTGGGGGAGGCTCCCAAACATTATCTCAAATGGAGTTAGTCCACCTCGGTACAGTGTGCACCGCAACTGCAAGAGGGCCGCTGGGAGCACAGTAACCCAGTTAACCCCAGTCTCTTGGCATAACTTTGCCAGGGTAGTTTTAAAGTACAGTTTTGTCCTTTTATTTGACTTGAGCTTTGTGGCCAATATATAGTATGGAGTTTTTATTTTAGCCCCAGCATTGCTGTAAGGCTTTTGACCATTTTACCCACAAAAACAGATCCATTATCTGAACCTACCGTTATGGGTAGCCCATACCATAGAATGATCCACTCCATCAAAGCTTTTATCATCTCTCTCAATGTTTTAGTCTTAGTGGGAAGGCCTCCACCCATTTTGAATAGATACAAATCAAAACGAATAAGTGTCTCTTATTTTCGTTGGTGGGTTTAATTTTAGTAAAATCCACTTTAACATCTTTAAATGTAGAGTTTCTTCTCTCTGGACATCTAGTCGTTGTGTTGTCAGGAGACAGGGTTGTTGTGGGCTCAGTTAGTGCACCTCTCAGTCACTGAAGCACATAAAGTCCATATCTGGAAATAAAGAATTAACAGCCGAGAAACATTGCCATAGAGTCTTTTTTTAAGCTGTTGTGGCTATGTGAGTCTTGTATTACAAAATATCCCAGGAGGCAGAGCCTCTGCCTGGATGGTTTACTCTGAGGTGACAACCGTTGTTCCCACCCTTCAAATCCCATCATTTACCATGTTGTTGTCATCCAAAAACAGGGTCAGGCCAGGGTTCTGGAGGGGAGGAGTGTCCTGTAAATCCAGTCGGGCTGTCATCAGTCTTTTTTTTTTTTTTTAGGACTCTGAAGGCTGTCTGGTACTTAGGACTCCACTTGAGCGAAGGGGTTGTTTCCTCCCTTTAAGGCCTCATATAGGGGTTTTGCAATGGCTGCAAAACTTGGAACCCAAAGACAGTAGTATCCAACCATTTTCCAGGAATTTTTTTAAGTTCTTTTTAGTTGTAGCCTCCTTTTAGGCCCCAAAGGGCCTGGATATGTGAGACTGACAGCACATGTGTCCCATCTTGTAACATAAACCCTAAAAACTGTACAGTCAGCATACAGATTTGAAACTTTTAGTCAATTATCTCTATTTAGTACATAAGAAGCTTTTACCTAACTTGTCTTTTAATAGGACATCACTGAAGATATTTTATGACATTATCTGGACTGTTTAATATCTAGGCATCTCTAAGTACTGTGGCACGTATATAGCATATACATCACATAGGTTTTTGTTAAAAATTATCATTTGATTGGTGACCTTATATTAGTATGAGCCTCTTATAATAAATATCTGGAGCACAAGCAAAGGCAGGTGTCTGAATCTGAAAGAAAGAACATGTTTACCTCTATAAACAATCCCAGTTTTATATTTTAGAAGACCTGTACATCTGGAAGGTATGAATACACTTAATATACTATGAGATCAGCAACACTGAATTGTCATAGCTATATGAAAGCTTTTGTTTCTTAATTTAGTTTTGTACCAGAACATCTTTAAATCAGAAAACCTCATTAACCTGTTGATGATGACCAATGTAAACATATCACAATAATACATTTTGTCTAACAATTTTTGATGACTTATGAAAACCAGATCACTTAACACATTATTTGAACAACAAGAATCTCTCAAATCATAATACAACAATAAATGATAAACAAAACATGTATTACATTTATAGAACCAATTTTAACATCATTTTGGCCAGCTGGCAACTTTTGGTGGAAGCATTCCAGACAAACGTTTTAAAAATCTAAAAATGCAAAAAGAAAATTTGTTGAGCTCAAATAAAACAGCTGTTTACAGGTTGGGCACACAGAAAAACAAAACATACAGACAAATTTAAAAAATCAGAGTGCACTCATATATATTGGCCAAATTAAATTATAGTAACTCTTTTATAATTTTAGAAGTTTGTAATTACAAATAGACTAGTCAGAATTATTTGTAGGTCAATAGCAGAGATCTCTTATAAAAATTTGGAAGAAACAAAAAAATAAATTCCTTCATAAAAATACTGACAACTTTCATGTTTTCCTTTTATGTAGCTTCCAGCTCAGTCATCTCCATACCCTCTGTCACATACTCAAACCTTTCTTTTACTTTCTTAGCATTTTCTCTGTAAGAATATCATTTATATAAATTTCCTCTGATATATCTTTGTCAAAACTTATTTTGACCCCTTGTGCCTGGGTTGTTACAATTACGCCCAGTTTCCCGCTAGCTGCAAATGCTGCAGCAATTTGTGATTTAAGAGCAGAGACCCTCTTTGTATGCAGAGAAAGAGAAAAACACACTTCAGGATAAGGTTTTTGTCCCAGGTGTTTTGAGCCAGGGCACCCAGCTTGTGCTTCCCGCTGTGGCTTACTCAGCTTACTTGATGTTTTGACAAAGCAGACATTTACATTTCTCCTGTAAAATTTTCCTAGATGTTTGCAGGCAGCGCCAGGCTGGTGACGTCCAGGCTGGCCATTGGGGCAGCACTGGCACTGTATATAACCAGGAGTTTATATATGGAAACTAATTTGGGTGCTCAGGCTTTCCGGTGACAATATTTTATATTCCATTGATTACCTGGGGGTCGAGTGACCCTTTAGCTAATCATCCCACATTGAATGTGGGCCACTCAAGCTCACAGAAGTTTTGGAGCTTCACTTTTTATGTTAACTCTATAATCCACTTTGAACTTATCAAAATTGTTAGGCATACATTTTAAAACAGTTGACTTACTACCAGCAGAACCCATTGTGTCAATGACTTGGACAACACAGTAACCCACAATTATAATTTATCTAAGCAAGTCCTGTCCCCTCCACTTAATCTGAAATGCAAACAAAATTTTGAGACTAACAAATGGTCTCCTGCCAGCAGGTTGAATTCCTCTGGTAACAGTGACTTGGAAGCACAGGCACAGGGGGGTGGGTATGGACGCAACACAAGGGAGCATGCACACACACACAAAAACAGACAATCCCGGGAACAATAACCATACTGCTCCCGACCTCAAATTTAGAACAGATTCAGAGGACGACCTCTGACAGACGGCAAAACACCACGTCCGGTGGCCTAGCTCTCACAGGTTTAAACAGAACAGACGCTAGCACAGACCTGATACCTGGACGAGCCTTGGGCAAATTGCCAAACCAGGAACCGAATTACAAGCACGCTTATCTTGGTTGGGAGGCGGGAATTCAGTTGTCTCTGTCTCATAGCCTTGTGTCCTGCCTTGCAGCTGATCTGGGGGGGCCAGCTGAAGATCAGCTTTTTGGCGCCTTGGCCACCCCAAGGGTCAGCTGCCAGGCAAGGAGGCACCGAGGCCCCCTCCTTATTGCCCATGGTGGGTGCTGTGGAACAAAAGAGGTTAGTGGTGCCAAAGATAGACAAACACTAAGACCAAGACAATAGACAAATGCCAGCGTACACAACTTCCCCAGAAGAGGAAGTAAACTGAATCTGATGGGCGGCGAATGGTGGCCGCACCAAAACAAAAATTCTGAGACAGAATCGAAATCGGTGATTCCACCGCCAACCGGTCTGCTAAACGAGAGTGCCCTGGGGCGTCCCCCGAGGGATGTGGTCTGTGGCTGAAAAAGAATGCCTATGGCATTCACCTAAGGACTCATGTCCTTAGGTGCAAGCCACATGGATCAAGAAGCTCACGCTCCCTGAAACCGACCACGCTAAGACACAAGAGATCAAGATCCAAGTAAAACAAAGAGCGAGAGATAGGAATGGTCGTACTTACCCCAAGAGGCAGCTGTTGGGGTCTCCCGACATAGGGGGCAATCCCCGATCTTACTGGGGCCTCCAAAATGTTAGGGTTGGGATGCCCGCCACGTGAAGGAAGACTCCAAGAAGCTTTCTCTCATGCAAAGGGCAAGGGGTTTTATTATCCAAGCATGCGTGGGGCTCACTGAACACGCAGGAACAGTGGGCCACAAGGTTTGTCTGTGCAGGGCTTATATGTCTATAGAACAAAGGGAGGAGGGGTCTTTGCAAGTGCGGTTACAGAAGCAGATAGCATTGGTTAGTTTAAACAGCTTTTTACATTTATTGGGAGAAGACACTCATACGGGAGTTTTTAGGCTGGCCGACGGAGCGGTGGAGGATGTTTCCTAATATGGGCAGCAGGTGTTCAGGAAAGGGATACTTTGTAAATTCTTTAGCCATGGAGTTGTTCTTATCTTTTAGCCCAGATCCCTGGTTGCTCTGTTTTCACTCTTATCTAACTTAGGCAGCTTTAAATTGTAGCAGCTCAATTCCCGGAACCTTGGGAGGAGGGGGACAGCATGGACCGTGCATTCCCAGAAGGGAAAATTTCTCTTACAAAACCTCCACAGTCCGTGAGCTAAATAAACCTTTCCTTCCTTAATTTTGGGTGTTGGGAATTTTGTCTCAGCAACGAGAGAAAGGTAACCAAGACAGTGAGCAGTTGATGTAATTACACGTGCCATCCCTTTGCATGGCTTTCAATGGTAGAAGAAGGCACCAAGGTCCCAAGCTTCTCCATGAAAGCAGATTGCAAGGGAGGGGATTTTCCTCCTCGGCCAGGTACATGCTGAGGACAAAGCAACACTTGCTCTTTCCTAGCTGTCCTGATTAACAGGTGGGTACAATTTACTATGAAACAGTGCCATTGGCTGGGACACCTAGAAGGTGTCGCCCTGAAGGAAACACGCAGTTCAACAGTAATCACTCTCGCTCTGGTTATTAGCATTCACCATCACATCCAAATCCTGTCTCTGAGCAGGTTTCCTTCCCCTGTGGGGTGAGGATGGGGCCCCCACAGCAAGCAGATGCACTCCCCACCTTCCCTTCTCTGCATGTTTGCTGTGGGGACCTCCAGGGCCACTGGGCCAGGCCAGGGAGGTGACAAAGCAGAGGAAGCAGAAGCCTGGAGCCTGGGCTACCTGCTCACACAGTTCAGGTGCCCCTCACGCTTGCCTTTCAATAATTTTTTACATGGCGTGAGGTTCTGCATATCCAACTAGATGGTTTATTCCAAGCCACTGTCACCTCAGGATGGACAGTCCAGTGGTCTGTGGCCAGTTTGTCCCAGGGTCCAGGCGCAAGACGAGAGCTGCTTTTCAATTAGAGAATCACTTTCAACCTAGAGAGCCTAAGCCTGACTCCAAAGCTCTCCTGCTCTGCCTTTACCGCTGTGCCTCTCAGATGCCCCAAGCAGCTCTGTGTCTACTGCAGACACTGCTAATGCCAGCTGTTCTGCAGAATCCCGGGGCCATGAGCCAGGGCACTTCGCACACCTCCGTGTGGATCTCTTCTCTGCCCCTGCCCTTTCTTGCTCAAAACTGCCAGCCTTATAGCTGGGCGTGGTGATGCATACCTGTAATCTCAGCACTATGGGAGAGTGAGGTGGGGGATCACAAGTTTGAGCTTAGCCTGGGCAACTTAGCAAGACCCTGCCTCAGAATCAAAAACAAAAAGAACTGGGGATACAGCTTAGTACAAAGACCCTGGGCTCCACGCCCAGGGCTAGGAAACAAAACAAAACAAATCTTCCAGGCCTGTAGCTCGCCAGGCAAAATGTGTGGGAGAAACACACCCCAAACCTTCCATGTGTCGTGCAGCTTTAAATCTTGTGTTGGGTGCAAGGTGCGGTCGCCCTCCTCTCAGCTGCTTGGAATCCACAGCCTCATATTCCTCTGACCAGGGTCACTCTGGGAACTTTGTCAACATGGCAAGCCCTGCAGTTTCGTGGAGTTTCTGGCATCCTGACTGAAGACGTATTGGGGTGTTCATTACTTTTGGTTCAAGGGCTCAATGCAGCACAGTGTCCAGGAAGAAGATGAAGTGGATCAGCATGGTTGGGCACTTAGAAGGGACTCAAGAAGCCAGTGTTCAACCAGGTTGGACTGGGATGAGTGCATGGCCCTTCCTCCAATGAGGGCTGACCTTTGACCTTTGGACTGGAGCAAAAGTCAGTTTCCTGAAATATTTTTTGTTATCTCTGCTAATCTCTGTACAACAGACCCCTTCCCCCGAATTGTCTAGAGGCTGCACCTAACTCCTTTCCTGTAAGCCCACTTAACTGCACTATTCATAATTCCTGACTGACGGTGAGGTGGATTCCAACCCCTCCTGTGGGTTAAAGCTGTCCATAGAGCTTCCATTTTGGAAATCCTTAGTGCCTGTTTGCAAGATCGCTCACATCTGTATTTTCCTGGATTACAGCCCTAAGTAGTCCCAAATAAACATATTTCTTTTTTGTTCTAGGCTAGGTTGATTGTATTCTCCGTCCAAGATGATGTTATCAGTGTAACAAACCAATAAGGACAACATGACACTGGGCTGGCCAAGGTCCCTCTGGACTGTATTTTGGCAGAGAACAGAATATTGGACACAATCTCTAAATAGACAATAAGGTTGCTGAATTCTCCATACTACATAATCACAAACTGTTTCTGAATTGAATTCCTTTCCTGCTGAGAATTCCCAGGCCATTGGGGATGCTGCCAGCATGGGAGGTGGGTGCTGATATTCTCCGGAAAAAAAAAGGGTGATCAAAATATAGTGAATATTTAAATTCTAAAAATTTATTACAGTAAAAGACATATTGCCATTTATCCCTCTGAAAAGACTCCATCACTTCAAACACTCATCTCATCATTCTGGCCACTTTCCAAAGCAGCTCTGAGAGTCCTTTATCCTGAGTGTCTGTGAGATGTGAGCAAAAATATGGTAAATGGTGCTGTTGAGTGGCATCCAAAGGAAAGGCAGGCTTGCAAAAAATGCAGTGCTGTGTCTTGGTCCATCTTATTCACTGGGTCTGGCACTGTGAGACTTCTGGCTCTTTCTCAAAGTCAGAATGATATGAAAAGGAAAGGTCTGAATTGATTCAGGGCATGCAGGCAGCAATAACAGTGCACCTGAAGACACTCAGGAAAGAGGTCTTCCAGAGCTGCTGCAGAAAGTGTGAATCCAAGGTACATGGCAGAAAATCGCTGCGAATGATGAACCAAACCAGGGTGATGACTGTGGAGGCTGTGCTTGTGGATATGGGAGGTGTGATCAAAAATATAGTGAATGATGACATTAAGAATTATTTCACAGTAAAAGACACATTACCATAACTCCCCCTGAAAATACTGTCCTACTTGTCCCATCATTCTTGCCACTTTCTGAAGTGGCTTTGGAAGTCCTCTTTTCTGACTGTCTTTAGTTGTCCCATTATGGCTGCCTGGATGCTCTGAATCAATTCAAAACCTATAATCAGGCATCCTGTATTTCGTCTGGTAACCTTAGACCTGTGGCAATGACAAAATAATAATATCTACCCCGTGATAGAGAAATAATGCATGGGTTCCAGAGCTCTAGCATGCGTGCATGTTCATTACTCAGAAGAAGGCCTTGGCTACACCCTGTCTAGTTATGAAGCTCCACAGCACTGTGGATCCATACTACCATGACCTTCTTAGTCTTAGACTGTGGATTCCCCACGTCTACATTCCAGCCCAAGAAATGAAGGTTGTTGTGGTAGAGAAAGTCAAAGTAGAGTCCTCTGCATGTCAAAATAATAAACCCAAAGAGAATCCCCACCCCTGGGGAATTTCCAGAAGTTAGTGTTCCTAATTAAAGATTAATTCTTACCACATCTTCATTTACCTGGTCAGCCACTGCCTAGTTAAATTGAAGTTTCAGGTAAGCAATGTGTCAGCTTTCTGTTACTGTAATAAATCCCTGAGATGAATGAATGTTTAGAAGAAAACTAAATTGTGGCTCACGGTTTTGAAGGTGTTAGTCCATGGCCAGAAGGACTCAATACTTTTGGGACCGTGGCACAGTAGCGTGTCATAGTGGGTGCTTGCGATGGGGCAGAGCAGTCACTTCATGGCTGGGACATGCACAAGACAGAGCAGAAGAGACCTGGGGGATCCCTTCAGTGATCTAAGATGACTGCTAGGTCCCACCTCTGAAAGAACCTCTTTAGAGACACATACTAGGGAATAAGCCTTCAATACATGGGGCTTTTCTTTTCTTTTTTTCTTTTATTTTTGTGGGTACCAGGGTTTGACCTCAGGACCTCGTGTGCCAGCAGATGCCCGTGCCGCTGAGCGGGATCACCCACCCTTTTTTCGTATGTGGGTTCTGGGAGTTGAACTCCGGCCCTCGCACTTGCCAGGCAGGTGCTTACCCTGCTGAGCCATCTCACTGGCTCCATGGGGCTTTTCAAGCAGAAAGTGTTTTTAGTTAAACATAGCAATCAATTTTCAATTTTAACTTGTATTAAGCAGTTAATTATTGTTTATTCGAAACTCAAACTTTCCTCGGCCTCTCCTGGTTTCTCCCCTATAACCGCAACCCCGTGTACATCTCGAGTCCTCCAAACGCTCTTGCTATGTCCTCTATCACAGGGCGTGTCTACCTTCTCAGGCACTTGGCGTCCACTTTCCTGGGGATTTGGCAAAGACAGTCACCTGGCTCTGGAAATCAGAAATTACCAGGAATCTCTTAAGGAGAGTCATGTCCTGTACATTACCTTGCCCCTGAGAATCAGTGGTTCATATTTACCGCAAACAAGTGCATGTAAGCATGGCTGGATCTTCAGGTAAACGGCTTCCCCTTGTCCGCGTGTGCTGTGCTCAGCGTCGCACCTCGGTTTCCTACCTTCCTAGGACGTCAGTTGGTATTTCCTCTCTGAGACACTGTATGTGAAGATAATAAATGAATCAAAGTTTTCCGCTGGAAATTAGATTTAATGTCAACATCTTGGGCTGTTTGAGTCCCTTCATTAATGTCACCGCTTGTCTTAATGAAGCGATTAATTACACATGAGTTACTAGCCAGGTTCTCCAGAGTAAAAGAGTCTAGCAGTGTGCATGCACACACAGAAATAAAACTTTTAAACAGGACATCTTATTGTGTTTGATACACTGCAAAATATGTATAATATTGTATACATTATATTATACACTTTATAAAACATTATGATACATAAAATATAACTTGATACATAAAATATAATTTAATACATAATATATTGACATATAGTAGTTATATAATATTTACATAGGGTATATTGTATTGGTACATGTATTATACAATGTGGATTACACAATGCATATACTATGATATAATTCATAAGTGATATTATTTAATATTTATTATATAATATCTATGATAATTATATAATATGTTGAATATAAGTAGGATATCCTATATGATATATAATTATGTATCATATATCTCACATATATAATGATATAATGCATATATGATATACATTAATTAGTGAAGTTACATTTAATCATATAGAGTATGTTTTATATGTCTTATGAAAAAAGAGAGAAAGAAAAGAGTGGCGAAAGTGACAGAAATTTATTGATTTTGAGGACATGCTTCAGGACCTTGAGGTCCCAAGGACCTGAAACCTTCAGGGCCGGGTGTCTCCCAGGGTGCAATGCACACTGCTAGCTCCTGTCAGAAGGCATAATTCCCTCTGCCCTGGAGAACTTTGTCTTTTTTTAATTATTATTTTATTTTTTATTAGTAACTGCTCAAATATATAGACCTCTCAAAATAAAAGACCCAATTTAAAATGGGGAAAATAAGATGAATAGATATTTCTCAGAAAAAGAAGTACAAATGGCCAATATGCACATGAAAAAGGTTCAGCACATTTGGCCATTAGAGAAATGAAAATTAAAATAAACCTGAGACTACATTTTACCCTGGGAAGAACCGTAGTCATCAAGCACTCAAAAGCCAATAAGTCTTTCCAAGGAGGTGGAGAAAAAGGAGCCTTTCTACTTGTTGCTGAGAGTGTAAACTAATAGGACCACTGTGGAGATCAGTGTGGAGCTTCCTCAAAATAAAAAAATAAGAATTGCTTTTGCACAGCTGTACCTCTCCGGGTGTCTCCCAGAAGGGCCCTCCATCTGTACTCTTCAGTTCTCAGCCGATTGGAGGAGCCCCTTCACAGGACGGAGACCAACGTGCTTCACTGCAAGTTTCCTGCTCCACACGCTAACCTCATCCAGACAACTCCTCCACCGCACCCTGCAGCTCAGTGCTACCATGCTGAATTGGTTTTGGCTAAGACTGGGTAGGGTCCTATGGCCCAGCCCAGCTGACACCGACTTAACTACAGGAGCCATGGTCTTACTGGGTTCTATTCTTTCTGTCCTGTCCTCCCTCTTGGTCCAGTGCGATGACAGCTGGGCCACGATCAGTCCAGTGGATGCGTGTGGTTCCATTGTGTTTATAAGCAAACCCTCCAGCTCTCCGCTAATGATTGTTTTTCATGTACCATATTTCTTGAGCTTCTAACTAAAACAATTGGTATGAGAAGGGACCCTCAAATACGGACACTCATAGTGCAACTCTGACATTAAAGAGGCCACATCGATTGTATGTAACAAAAGGAACATGGTGTACGGTCACATGTAATATGAGGAGTGACCTTGCAGGAGGAAGGGGAAGGGGCGATGGATGCCATGGGATGCCCATGGCAGACACAAGCCATTGCTGTCATAAATGGGATGAGGTACAGGTGGAGGTGGCGGCAGCTCTGACAGCTGTGATTTTCGCAACGATGGCATAGAAAGTGTGCATGGGGGGGATAGCGACAAGGAACAACCTGCACACCTTCTCATCTACAAGGTGACTCTGCAGCCCTCACAGGCAAGTATGCCCAGGAGTTACAACAGGAGCTAATTGTAAGGCATTTTATTCACTTTCTTAAAAAAAGTGTATTCTGACTATAGAAAATCAGTTTCAGTGGCCGGTGAGATAGTTCAGCGGCATAAGCGCCTGCCTGGAAAGTGCGAGGTACTGAGTTTGACTCCCAGTACCCACATATGAATAAAAGGGCCGGTGATATTGCTCAGCGGCACAAGTGCTTGCTAGCAAGTGCGAGGTCCTGAGGTCGACCCCCGGTACCCACAAAAAAGGAAATAAAATCTGTTTCAAACAGATTGCAAACACACTTTAATAAGAGCACAAACACTGTAAACCTGGTCATGCCGAATCATCAGGTGCAGGGTGCACAAAGTTACCCTGTGAATCCGCCAGGACACCCCTCAGAAGCAAGACAAGTTCCAGCCTATGGGGCAGTGGGATGTCCCTCACCCCTCACTACACCCTGACCCGGCTCTACTGGAGGTCTGTGTACTCGAGGGTGTTCACAGGAACCCCTGTACCTCGTAATCTGCACTCCTAGCGTCTCTGCATGGCTATGCAAATATGCCTGGATGTTCAAAGAGATTGAAGCGAGGCCCCGATTTGGGCAACGAACAGGGTCTGATCTCTTCTGTGAGTCTCTTAGCTTGGGCTGCAGGTGGAATCCTGATGTAAACCCTGTCCTAGCTACACAGAAGTTGACATAGCTCAAAGGAAAGCAATGCTGAGAAAGGAGGATATGTATCAGCTCTTTTCATTTTCTCTCACTACCCACCCTGCAAAAGAAAGCAAGGTAAAGGAGAACATGAATCATGTGATGAAATGGGAGAGCTGTTTTTTTCTTAATATGTAATTTAATGCTTTGTTAGGATCCAAGAACATCATTTAGTTGATGAGACCTAGAATTCAAAATGCATGGCAAAAATAAATCATAAATCATAGAATAGCAGAGAGGAAAATTGATTAATCAAACTGCTGTTGAAAATAGCAAAGTCTTTTAAGAGGTATTTCAAAGTTCCAGTGAGGAATTTTTTGATGAATGTATTATGTTTGCCCCAAATCTGAGGCAGATTGCAGATTGCACACTGAGGAAGCAATGCGTCTTCTCCACACACGAGACCTGGGGGAGTGGAGAGGAGGCACAGAGCACTCAGTGCAAGGCCTCTCCCCTTGCTGATCCACCTCCCTGCTGGAAAGCGACGTGGAGGGGGAGGCTAAGCCAGCTCCTGCCGGGGCTTAGTGTTCGCCCGAATCGGTTGTGGTGTAACTGGCAGTAATGCATCAGCACATCCCAACCTGTGCTCCAGGAACCGGATTCTGTGTACTTCGACGGTTCTGACCTTCTGGGAGCTGAGTGGGAGAACTCTCTCCTGACCGTCACCACGTCTCCCTGGAGCTGTTCCTGTAACAAGTTCTCAAGTGGAAAGCAGGGCACAGTCATGTGATCGTAATCTCACCTAACACAGGAGCGTTCACACTGAAAACCCAAACACGCGTGCTTGAAAAGACCCAGTGTTTTGCTTGGGTTTGCTGAAGCATGCGCAGCTGTATAGACGCAGGACTGGACATGAAGGGCGTGAGCTCAGGGGAGCGGACCACGGGAAGCCCAGCAGGGCCTGTGCGTCCAGGGCTCCCTGGCCACTCCGCAGCGTTCCTTCCTTTGGGTACAGGAGGGCTCTTTTTGCAATGGAGGGATCTTACGACCTACAGCCAGTAAGGGAGGTGAGAGAACTACTTCATGGCCAGTGCTGCTATGGAGTGGGAGGATCTAGAATAATACGTTAGAATTTATGGCTGGGTTGGGACAGGAGGCTCTGGTTTCCAGGACCCATTTTGGAGAAGAGGCATTCTAGTATCAGTGGTTTGCTTGGGGTGAATGAGGTGCGAGAGGGTGGGAGAAGGTCAGAGAGAATCACAGCTTCTCAGACCTTCACTTGGGCTGTTATTTTAGGGCCCCAACATCAGCATTAATTTATCTTATGAGAAATGCCACTTGAGCTACATTAAATCTCCCAGTCATATATCCTCTTATATTGTAAATGCAACACTGGCAAAGGTGCAGAGGTCAGTCCCCGACTTTTTTGCACAGGTTTTGTGGAAGGCAGTATTTCAAGACAAAGGGCAGGAACACGATTTGGGGATGACTCGAGGAAGCAGGACTACACCTAGACAACAGGGCCTGTGCTCCTGTGAGAATCTGATGCCCGCTGAGCTGACGGGGGAGCTCAGGCGGGCATGTGAGCCACAGGGAGTGGTGGACACAGGGAGTTTCCTCCCCTCCTGCTGTGCGACCTGGCTCCCAACAGATCAGGGACCTGTGTGGATTCATGGCCCAGGAGCTGGGGGACCCCTACTTTGAAACATCTGAAAGAAGATTCCATGGGGATTCGGTTGGGCATTTGGCTGGCTACCTGCGGACAGGAATTTGGAATTTTAAAATCCAAGCTGGCTGTCTGCGTTTCTGGACCCCATGGCTGACATTTTTTCTAAAATCCTGGCACCCGACAATGAACAACACCAGAAAGAACATTAGCAATATTGACAAAAATAACTCAATAACATAATCTACCTTCTAAAAAAATCCTGCTGCATTAACTATGCCATAAATTAAGCTGCCACACTGCAGTGTTAATCTCGGTAGACTCCACAGCGGCTGCTGACTAATGGCCTCGCACGGGGTGCCATGCTTAATGATGGGGGTTGGATTCCCAGGACACGTCCCATGAATCCTCTCTGTGGAACCTGTCACATGCTGTTAAAATAATGTCACACTGAATCAACTAAATCTGACACCAGAAAGCAAGAGAGCTGCAAGCTTCACTCATGAGACAAAGGGGACAGAGAGAAAGGGTTTCTCTGTAATGTGCCAAGACGCACGGCATGAAAGGGCACTTGTGAAGAATGAAGAATGGCGTACACTTGTGTCACAGAGGCAGGGAGAAGACGCAACAGGAGCAAGTGCCGCGGTTATAAATGACACCTGGTGCTTTCCTGACTGCCGCTTCTTGTGTCTGGGGAAGCACAGGTCGTTAGTAACCACAATCTCCATGACTTTGTCACATGTCCCTTCTGGAGGAGTGTTGCACCACGATCCACGACACAGCGTGGGTCTGCTCATTCTTATTAGAGTTTCCATCGGATTTCTTGTCACTTAGTTGCCAGCTCTATATCTTGTTATTAAAGGGTACAAGAAATGAGAATGATTTCTTTCCACATCCAAACTGGAGTTCTCTCAGCATGTATTTAGGCTCTGTATGCAATCAGCTAACTACTCTCCCCGACGGGCAGAGAGAACTTTAATTTTAACCTATTTGTCAAGTGTCATGCATTTCTCAAGGATTATACTTAGTATGCAAAGCCCTGTGGCTCTTCTCCATCAGCACACAGGGGAGGGAGAAGCAAGTGCCCCGTGAAGAGCCCCTGCGGGGATCACCCACGAGTGTCTAGGAGAAGATCCGGAGACGGGGAAGGAAACAATGCGGGGTCTGCCGTCGTGTTCCTGTCATGACCAGGCAGTGCAGTGGTTGCCACGCTTTTAAGAGGAGCCTCTGGTAAAAATGAATAGTTGCTCTGCTGCTGTCTGCCCTGTCCTGTGCCCCAGAACATCGCCCTGAAGAGGAGCGTTACTCTAAGAGGGCGCTGGGACGTGGGCAGTGGAGACCTGCTGGAGATCAGGGGCAGTGATCGCCTTTAATTGCATCCCCGATGCTGGGGCTTGGCTCCTGATTCTCCATTTCTTGCCCAAATGTATGTGATCACCTCCTCCATTTTTACTTTACTTCTAAGCCGAAAATTCTAGTTTTTCCTCCTTTAGTTATAATAATGTGCAATTCTTCATCATTAAAAAGATGAAAGTCCAATTTGTTTCTTCACTGAATATATTGGAATCTAGAAGTAAACTGGGTGTGGTGGTTCACAGCTATAATGCTAGTACCCTGGGATGCTGTGGCCAGAGCATCCTAAATTCAAGGCCAGGCTGGTCAGCTTACTGATTTAGTGTGACTCTGCGTCAAAATGGAATATGATAAAGGGTTGGGGATGTAGTTTAGCGCAAAGGCCTTAGGTTCAATCCCCAGTACTGAAAAAAATAAATAAATAAAAAGAAGCTACAGGTAATATAACAATTAATATTTTACTTGACTCTTGACATGCCTGTCCAAGCATATGGTTATACATGTCTCCCGCTTGAACAACTCATGCTCAGGATTATATATATATATGCTTTTGCTTCTCGACACAGAATTGGTAAATGTCATATACTGTTTATAATTTATTTTTTGTTATTTTTTAAATGTAGGTGAAAAACAGTAAGAACATGAATATATTTTGAACTCGCGGGCGGGATGGTGCTCACCCATTTAGAAAAGCGGGCATTTATTAGTTAGAACAGTGTTTCTGAGTGCCAGGCCCCACTGTTGGTACTTGTTTACTTTTTAAGGATGGGCTACAGGCACCGTGTCCTTTAAAACAGAAATTGGGGGCCGGTGAGATGGCTCAGTGGCATAAGAGCCTGCCTGGCAAGCACGAGGGCCTGAGTTCAACTCCCGGAACCCACATACGAAAAAAGGGCCGGTGATATCGCTCAGCGGCACGGGCGCCTACTGGCACGCGAGGTCCTGAGGTCGACCCCCCGTACCCACAAAAAAAAATAAAAATAAAAATAAAACAGAACTTGGTTCCCACATCCCAGATACCCAGAAGGGATTTCTTGTGCCCGAACCGAGGCGGTGACAAGGAACAATATCCTATCAATGAGTTTTGTTATCTCCTGCTCTTCAGTGATGACAAAGGAAATGGTCCCTGTCTAGACATCATCACAAATGTTTTTGTCTGGGAATCTTTCTTAAGTGTCACACAGAGCATGCATCAAGGTTGAGAGTCAGAGGGAGAAGGCACGCTGGGCCTCAGGATGTCCTCGATGCTCATTAAATTTTAAACTATTGACAAGGCCAACACTACTCCACCGCTTCAGTCTACACAAGACCTATTTCTTCTCCAGGGTCAGAGGGAGCCTTTGTGACCAACACTCCTGGTGTGTCAACTTGACCAGATTACAAAAAGCCTAGCCGATGATAGTGCATGCTCCTGGGTGTGTCTGGGTGGGTCATAGAGGTGTGGCCTTGGGAACTATAGATGGTACCTTGCCCGCTTATCTCTGGTGCTTGGCCCCTGCTCTGCTGCTCAATAACATGAGGTAAGCAGCTCTGCTGCCCATGCCTTTCTGCCATGAGGCTTCTGCCTTGAACAGCCGACCATGGACTGCATCCCCTGAAAACGTAAGCTCGGTTAAATTCCACGTCCTTCAAGCATGAGAGTTGGGTTCTGTGTCCAGCAAAGGGAAAGATGACCAGCATGATCTTCCAGGATGGCCTGTTCAGGCAGAACTCATGCTAAGCCCTTTACTCAGCCCCTGCCAATGACGGCAAAGCCACCCCCAATTCGCCTCATCTCCTCCTTTCTTGTGGGCTATGCCACAGGAGAAAGCTCCACATGCATTTCCACCTGACCTCTCAGCTCTTTCAGCCCCTACAGCACAGCCTGATAATCAACAGCACCAGTCCTTTGGAGCACTTTGGGCTAACTAGAGTGAGACTCAATCACTCGGCTGGCAATGGCCAAGCTCTTCTGATGCCTGCACGCCATGGTTTGTTTTTCCTGTGTTGTCTTTGTTTTGTTTAGGTTTTGTTTAATTAATTAATTAGTTAATTTATTGCAGCAATGAGGATCGAATGAGGGCCTTCACACTGAGCTAAATCCCTAGCTCTTTTTAAATTTTGTTTTATTTGTGACCGAGCCTTGCTAAGTAACTCAGTTGCCCAGGCTGAACTCAAACTTGCCATCCTCCCCCCTCAGCCTCCCAGAATGCTGGGTTTATAGATGTGTTGCCCTACTCCTGGCGATGACGTGGATCTCAACTTCCGTGAACCACAAATGCTTGGGTTAATTCCATGTGCCGGCCACCTTACCACTCAGCCTGATGTCCCTGTAGGCTGTCCCTGTCCGCACCTGTCCTGAGGCCACAGCAGGCTCTGTGGAATGGTCCATCTCCTGCGGTGGATGTTCTGGTTTCTCTGGGGGTCTCTGGATGCCTTGGGATCCTTTTAGATTCTGCTAGGTATACTGAGACTGCTTCCTTGCTCCCATACTTGGAAAGCGACCTCGATGAATCAAGCTTCCTGTGCAGGTTTTTTAAACAAAAGCACAGGTAATACTAGCAGAGGTGAAAATCAAAAGGACACGCTTCTTCACTTTTTCCCTTAAAATATGTCAATTCCAGAGGAGCAACATTCATGAAGCACAGCCCCGAGGCAGGGAAACTCTCCCAGCCTCCAAAGAGAGAAGTAAAAATAATGAGCCATCCTCAGCTAGCCTTGGCTGCCTATCTAGGAGGGGCCCCATGGCTATTTTCCTGACACCACAGTACGGATCAGTAGGGATCAGACACTTATTAACACTTTGGAGATGTGAGCACAGGTATCTATGTCTCTATCTATCTGCATTAGATAGCTGGAGTTACCTAACGCTGCTAAGCTGATGATTATATTTGAGAATTACCTGAAATGCATACTGAAGTCCATTCTATTCACTGGGATACATCCATTGCACAAAACAGATAAAATAACTGTGTTCATGGATTTCACAACGCAGCGAGAGACAGAGAAAATGAGCGGGTTCATAAAAAATTACACGGTAAGTCCTGTGTTATACTTCAGCCTGTAAGGGGATGAGAGAGGTCAAATTTCATGAATAAACATTTCTGTCATGGCCAGACGGGGGTGAGGGGAGTGTTCCTGCCAGGGCAAATGTAAGTGTGATTCTAGGCCCTGAGATGGAAGCGTGGTCAGTGTGCTCCGGGAGGCAGGCTGGGCTGAGACTTGGCTGGATGCACAAGGCCTGCACGCTCTTGGGTCCCAGCTGTGAGCTGACTGGGGTGTGAAGCCCGTGAGTTGTGGCCTGCAAGGTGATTGATATGAGACACTTTGTAAGGATGGCTCCTACTGCTATTTTGAGAACAGCCACTCTTTTGAGAATGAAGGGAGACCAGTTCCCGCAGTAACCCATGGGAAAGATGATGATCGGCAGCTTTGCAGGGCGGGGGTGCCTGGTGGGGGTGGGGATGAGCGGTGTGAAGGTAGAAGCGAAGGTGTTCATGGAGGTACAGAGGCTAAAAACCACTGCCAAGGGCAAAATCGCAGCAACTGAGGTGGCTCCTCAATGGCACTGCCAACCAGTGAGATAGGGACAATGGTACAGGGGAGATTTGAGGGTGGGTTGAGTGGGGAAGATCATGACTGTAGATGAAGTGTATTGAGGTCACCATCTAGGGTGTCACCACCTAAATGAGAATATTACGGAAGCAGAAAGTATAGTCACTTTCCTGTCAAGGGGAAAAAATTCCTTGACACAATTTAAAGAAAGAGAGGTTTACCTGGTCCAGTATTTTCAGTGAGTTCAGTCCATGGTCAGCTGGCTCCAGGCCAGGAACAGCATGGTGGAAGGGCTTAGTGGAGGAAAGCTGCTTATGCAATGGCAGCCAGGAAGCAGAGAGAGAAGGGCACAGCTGGAAACAAGGACCAACCCTCCCAGGTCACACTCCAGTGACCACCTCCAACCAGGCCCCACCTCCTAACAGCAAATTCAGCCGTGAACTCATCATGAGTCTAGTGCCCCATGATCCAGTCACCTTCCAAAAGCCCCAGCTCTGAATGCATGAGACCTCTGGGGCACATTTTAAATCAAACCCTAACGTAGAAGGACAACAAAGCCTGAGCTCACAAGCAAGATCCATACTTAAGAAGTGCAATACACACATTGTACCACACAGGTAGATGCGTCTAAGACAAGCACACAGTCCAAGGACTGGCCTTGAGGGTATTCCAAATTTAGATACTGGGAGATGTGCATTTGCGGAGGAGAAAATGGAAAAGGAGCAGTCTGTAAACTATGAGGAGAAAGAGATGTGTTCTCTTGAAAAAAGAGTGAAAAATGGTTTCAGAAGAGGAGTGTGACTAGCTGCTGTAATGCGATAGCAGTGTGGCATGGGAAGAGAGGCCCGGAGAATGGTCCCCACACTTCACAGTGAGCGGGCACTCACTTCACAGTGAGAGTGGGTCTTGCCACGAGGATTTTTGAGTTTGAAGGACATTTGTGCAACCCATTGAAAATACTGAAAACCAACCAGGCAAACAGAACAAAATATAATAAAAATGAAAATTGTAAACTGAGATACTATAAAATAAAAATAGGACACAGCAGAAGTGATTCGATGTGAGTTCCAAGGTGGTTGTAATTTGGGTCTTAGGTGTCCAAAGGCTCCTGTGTGGAAGGCTTGGCTACTTGCCTGTGTGGCGCTGTGTTACAGCCTTAAAGAGGTGGCCCTGGAATTTTGGTCCTGGAGGAGACCCTGGAAGGGGACATGGGCACCCCACCCCTTCCTGTCCCTCTCCTTGCTTCCTGGCCACCATGAGATGGGCATCTGGCTTCTCCACGTGCTCCCCCCATGACGTCCTCCCTCACCATAGTCCCAGAGCAGCGGGGCCAACTGGTCCTGGACCAGAACCTTTGAACCTTTCTCACTGCACCAGGAAGCTGACTATCACCACTGAGTAACAGTTATCCATTTTTGAACAACAAACTACCCCAAAACACACATTTATTATCCCCAGTTTCTATGGGTTAAGAATCAAGAGGCTCATGGGCCTATGGCTCGAGTCTCCACCGAAGCTGTGGTGGCTTCAGGGCCTGGTCAAAGACGGAGTGTTGCCAAGTTCTCCCAAATAATAATTGGAAGTGTTCAGGTCTCTGTGGGCACTGTGAGGTCTTGGGCTCTGGTTCTCTCTCGGTCTCTCTCTGTCTCTGTCTCTGTCTCTGACTCTGTCTGTCTCTCTGTCTCTCTGTCTCTCTCTCTCTCTGTTGGCCAGAGGCTTTCCTCCTGTCTTCTTCAGTGGTCTCACCATAGGGCAGAAACACAACATGGTTTACTAAAAAGAAAAAGTGAGGTGGAGGAAACCACAAAGGATAAGAAAGAGGAGACCTAGCACTCTTTGCTAAACCAACACAGTGAGTGTTTTGACACCAATTGGCTGAAATCCCACGGCATGGGGGAGATTTCTGTTTACCTTGAAATATGAGAGAAAGGGAAGAATGTGCGGGTTCTGCAGCCAGCGGCTGGCCCCCAGGAAGGGGAGAAACCCACACCCATCCTTTGCCCAGTGGCTCCTTCACTCCACGGGCCACCTGACACACTGGGTGACCTCACCGTCCAGGGCTCCTCCGACTTTAAGCAAATCTTTCCAAGTGCGGTGTGCACTGGGCTCGGCTGGAGGTGCCAATAAAGCTGAGCCAGGCTCGGATCCTCCCGAGGCTCTGCGTGGCCATTCTCAGTGCCTGAGGTTTATTTATGACTTATCAGGGGCCTCTGTGTAGCCCACAGCCTCACCCTGCCCAAGCCCATTGAAACCCTCCCAAGCTACACACACACACACACACACACACACACACACGCACACACACGGGTGTGGCTCGTGGACACAGAGGATGAAACCCTCCCTGTTGCTCCGGCTTGCTTTGCTGGTTTTGATGTACAGACCTAATGCAGCCTTTGCTAATTCCATTCACAGAACATAAACACTTCTAATCTTCATGGCGCTAGCGGATACGATTTCCTTCCTGAATGTCCCATTTATTTTATCACCTGACATCAAAGTTTTCTCTAAGGCATCTACATTAGGGAGAAAAAGGCCCCGGAAGTTAGTAATATCGACCTTCCGATTTGATTCCCCGTCATTACCCAAACTCAGGAAGTAACTTCCTCATCTTTATTCGCCTCGAGCTTTGAATTTCGAGTCTAGCAATCCATAGCCACGCAAACTCTGAATATCTTTAGGGAAGTCAAGTGGGATGAAAATACTTTAGTAGCTGGCTCTCCAGTGCCTGATTTAACTTGTACTTACATTTAGCTTCTTAAGTATCTTCTTAAGGGGAAGCAGTTCAACAGGAATCAAATAAAATTGAAGTGCCTGTCCATGTTGACGTGTGGGATCGAGTCTCTGTTTCTTTCCCCAATCCCTTTTCTTTTCTCGTGAATCTTAACTCTTTTTTTAAACCTGAATCTTAAAGAAAATCAGAGCAGACTTGGATATTTGCCATATTCCCCTGCCCAATGGGCTTCGCGTTGATGATCACCACTGTCCTGTAAATGAGATGGGGGACCTTTCTGGGGCGTGATCCTGGCCTAGCTCATGTGGCGTCTCGTGCTGAACGCGGGACACACATATAGGTTCTGTCCCCAGCACCACTGCCATCTGTGGAGGGGACAGAAGTCACCACCGTTGTTGCTAACTCTTGCTGAGTGATGGGTGGGGCATTCGTTAAGCTGTTTTGCTTGAGTAACTTAACCATCCCAACAGTCTTAGGAAGAAGACAGCCTTGTTACGCATCTGCACAGATGTGGAATTGGGGTAAACAAGGTCAGGTACCTTGTCTTAGTCCATCTGGTGCTGTTATAAGAAAACACCTAAGGCTGTGTACTTTATAAAGGAAAGAAGTCTGTTTAGCTCTCAGCTCTGGACACCAGACAGCATGGTCTCAGAGTCTGCTCAGCCGTGCTGAAGGACTCGTGATGGACAGCACCAGACTGCCAGGAGCGGTGGTACGCAGGGGCCAGGGTCACTGAAACAACCCATGCTGAGGGAGCAGATCTGGGCCCCTGAGCCCTGACTCACTGCGCTGAGTCGGCATCGATGAATTCATGACAGCGGAGCCCCATGACCTGGTGACTTCCTACGAGACTCCACCTCTGCTGCCTCTGCACCCCGCCACGTTAGGGACCAAACCTCCAGTGCGTGAGCCTTCAGGGGAGAAACCATACCCACCCCACGATGACCTTATGCAAGATTCCCAGGGTAGTAGAAGGTGGAGTTGGAAGTCCAGGACCCTGCTTCATGGTCACTATTGTAGCACCCACTCCCAAAACAATCGAGGGCCATGCAGTATCTGCTGACCCTCAAAAGGGGATCTCAGAGAAATAACCTGTCAGTACCTTTGCCAGAGTCAGCACTGACGGCGTCCTCTGCGCCCTCCTCTCCCCAACCCTCCCCAGGAGCCAGTGGAGAATGGGGCCAAGCTCTTCTCTGAAACCCCCTTACCCCTGCTGTTGCTCCACTAGCTCACTTCCTGAGAGATTTCTCTCCTCTGCCATTGCTGGCCCACTTCCTGAGACATTCTCGTCATTGCCTCCATCCCTGGCCCACCTTCAGTCTGCGGGTGAGCACCTCCCCCCTTCGTGCATCTCCGCAAGCCTACTCATAGATGAGCTCTTTCATCCCTGTTTCTAGCAAATCGTAACATCACTCAAACCAATTTGCCTTGAAGCAGTGGGTATTTGGATATCAGACAGGGATGTGTGGAGAGCCTTAAAATCAGGGTGACAGTATTTAAGTTTAATCAGTTATTTAATAGAACATTTTCTTAGGGTCATGGAAACCATCGGTAACATTAAAAACAGTTTAACTGTTCAAGGACCATTGATCTGGCAGGAAATGCACACAGGATTTCAGGGACAGCCTAAATTAGGTTAGAGTTGCATTCTGAAGGGATTCTGACCACAGTTGTTAGAGGCCGCAATGAAATAAGAACAAAGAGTAATGTACTAATAACTAGAAAGAAAAGCCAGAGTAGAGATTGGCCTGAAGCACACAGAAAGAAAAGCAGGTCATTTGCAAAGCCTATTAATTTCAGACAAATATTTGCAAAACCTCTCTCATCCCTCTCCTGGGACCTCAAAACTTAGCTTTGAGGGAGCGCTGTTATGTGCTGGATTTCCACAGTTCCTCTGGGTCTCACTTGTAGTGTCTCTCTTGAGGCACACTTTGTTTCAAATGTTCTGCAAGTATAAATCTTACTCTAGATGAGTTGTGGTTCTAGGGCCAGGCCTTCATCTCCTCCTGTTCAAGGCCAGAGAGAGCTGCGCTGAGGTAAGGGCCACGCTGTCTCCAGATCTCTTCCAGCCTTTGCCTCACAGAAAGCCTCTGGCCATGGGGAGTGGGGTTGCAGAGAGTATGTCTGGATTTGCTGCATGCATTAATAGAAAAATAAGCGAGGAAATGGAAATACCAGGCCAGGAAGGGAGAGAAGAAACAAAGGAGCAAGTGCAAAGGGTCTGTTGGTTGTCATAATTGAAGAGCTAACATTTCATTTTCCATGGAAATTGGCTGGAAGGTTGAGACCTGGTTTAGAGACAACTGGCTGGCTGGGGACCGATTGCTGAGAAGACCTCACACACCTCTCCATCTAATTTCCATTCCAGCTCTGCAGGTAAGCACAGAGGCAGGCAGGGAGGGGCTGTAGCTGAATGTCCCCTAAGCAGGAAGAACGACTGTCCCCTGGGACCAGGCTAAGCCCTGGGAGGTGCTTGTGATGACTTCTGCAACCGACAGAGCTTTGGCTTCCAGCTACAATGTTCTGAAAAGAAGGCAAAATCTCATTGTAATGGGGAAGGGTGGGAAGAATCTATGCTCTCAGCCTAAGACTAGGTTTATAACCACTGTGGAGAAACAGAATTCAAAATATGAGTGAAGTTCACTATTAAACAAATAAAAATCCTATAGTCACATCTAAGTCTTCAACAGTTTCATGCCTACTATGTGCAGAAGCACTCAGGAGAAAAATGCTTGTGCCTATTAACACAATCACTGTGAATTAACTGTTGTTTCTATGTATATGTGCTTTTTTCCCAGTTTTTCTCTCCTTAAACATACAGTTTTACATCAATGGTAAAAAGTAGGAGTGTGGATTTTTAGTCACTTTCTATTTTTTATTAAGTTTATTGGTACAATTTAAGTATACATAATGATCACATTCATCATAGGGAATTTGTATCTGCATATGACGTATCTTGATTCCTCTTTTTCTCCCAATCCCCTCCCCTCCCTTCAACCCCTCTTCCCCTCCTTATATACAAAGCTTTGTTTCCATTTTATCTTTCTTTTACCTTTTTTTTCCATTCCTTCCTTTCCCCCTCCCACTCCCTAGCTGCCCTTTCTTTTGAACAATTTCTTCCTATTTCACAATACCTATTATACAATTTTGTCTTTATTTACACTTTTGGTTTCTCACACCAGAGAAACAATGTGATATTTACACATGTGTGACCAATTTATTTCAGTTAAGAGTATGGTCTCAAGGCACATCCATTTACCTAGAAATGTCTCAAATTTATCCTTCTTTATGGCTGAGGAGTATGCCACTGCATAAAAGAAACACAACCTTTTTATCCATTCCTTGGTTGATGGGCATTTGGGTTATTTCCAAGATTTAACTATTACAAACTGTGCTGCTATAAACATGGGTGTGCATATATCATTGTGGTATGATGTTTTAATTCTTCTGGGGAGATGCCCAGAAGAGGAGTAGCTGGGTCAAATGGAACTTCTCATCCTAGCTTTTTGAGGAATCTATACACTGATTTCCACAATGGCTGCACCAGTCTACACTCTCACCAACAGTGGACAATTGTTCCTTTTTCCCCACAGCCCTGTCAACATTAGTTATTGGTTGATTTTTGATGATAACCATTCTTTCTGGAGTGAGATGGAATATCAGCATTGTTTTAATTTGCATCTTTTGAATGACCAATGATGTTGAACATTTATGATACTTTCATGTGAGTGAACATTGTCTCTTCTCTTTCTGGTTCGCTTCAATATTCTTTTGCTTTCTCTTTCATTCTTTCTCTCTTGCACTCTTCTCCAGTCTCCCAAAACTTGGGAGATCATCCTTAGTCTTACAGCCTTGCTTCTACTATATTTCTACTCATTCATCTCTCTATTTGGTTCCCTATCCCTCTTAAATACCTACCGGACAGGGTAAAATCAATCTACCAAGGGGAAACTCATTGCATACAAGTTTCTGATTTATATCGGATTTTGTTATATAACTGTAGAGCTAGCTCCTATGGTTTAAGCTACCAAATTAATAGTTGCCACAGTTTTTCAGTTGCTAGGCTATGCTTGATGCTATTGTTATTGCTAATTGTACTACTTCAGCCAGGATGTCATACCTGTTGTCATCAGTTTTTCTCCCTCCTATGACAACACTGTGATTGCCTGGGGTCATAACCAGCACCATGGTCCAGTACCAAAGGACGGGGTGCAGAGACAAATAGACACCAACTTCTCATCCTTAATAAATTAGGAAGGCAGAATGTTGGGATAGACAGAAAGACCGAAAGCAACGTCCACTTAGAAGACACCTCTGAGGAACAGACATTTCCTAGGGAAGTCTGGATAGCAGTGATAAAACTGTCTATGCTGAGAAATCTACAGGCACCAACACAGAAAATGAAACAAAATAAAACAGAAAATAGAAAACGACAAGATGCAGAAGCAAACTGCAGCCCCAGACCTCTAGTCCACCCAGGACAGCTCCAGAACACAGTGACATAGAAGAAATCAGAAGCGACACACTGGAACTTTCTGAAATGATAGCAGCAGAAATCACTTTATTTGTATACCTGCTAAGTAGGCGTATGAGAGAGAAGAGCAAAGGAGAGTTGAGTGAGTTGGATTTTTTTGTACAAACTGGAGGGCGAATGTGATGTGTGTCACTGTGCCAGTGAAATACACCCTCACCGCGGGTCTCAGAGACTGTGAGAAATCCCCATTGTCTGGGAATCTTCAGGAGGAAAATCTCCAGAACTTCATATCTAGTATAAAATTGTCACAGGGCTTACATCCTGCTTCACTATAACTTCACAAAAGCTCATAAAATAATTCGTAAAGGTGTCTTTGTGTGATAACTTTTGTAATGATTTTGAGAGTTCTTTTGCAGGTAATGGTTGATCAAAGTTCAGAAAAACAAACAAACAAAACACAGAAAATAAACTTGCTCCCTGAGCAGCAAACTTACTCTTTTTGTTTGCTAATAAACCGGCACTTTGCTCTTTAATTTATGCTCCCAACGTAGTATCTCCTGAAGATGCAACTTGGATTAAGCTGAGAAGATTCACGCTAATTCTACTGGTCTATTGGTCAGAAGTGCCCATTTGGTCCACTTTTGCCCATTCAGAACTGAGGTTTGTTGGCGGCTAACTAGTTTAGCAGTCACTAAACTGTGACTTGAGAGTCACAGAGGGTCACGCTCACATTCCTTCTTGACAGCAAAATGGGAAACCATCTCCCCAGTTGCTTGTGGCATCAATTTTCCAGCAGTGAACAGAACCACATTTCTGTGACATCTCACAGGAGAGAAGAAAGTGCCAGATACCTGAGGCCGGGCTGCTGTCCTAGAGCTGCGCACCAGCCTACCTGGAGCTACTCTGCCCACTTGGCCAGCGTGGATGCCTGAATCTTAATGTACCCTGGATATCACGTGGCCAGGTTACATTTATTATTTCTGCTTCTGTGTTCATGAGGTAGTTCAGTCAACACTTTTATTCTTGGTATCTCTGTTTGATCGGTATGTAGTGCCTGTGCAATGTTACAGCTACGGCATCGCTGGAGTTAAGATGTGGAAACATAATGCACTTCCGTGGTTATTGGTCTAATTGGGTTTATTCACTTTTATTGCTAATTTAACTAAATTTATTGTGTAGAAAATGATCTGTTTTAAAATTTATTGGCAAATATTTCTGCAGAACAATCTCTAAAATATCGATGCCTTCTGCGTATTTGTTTATATCTTTTCTCACTAAATATTTTTTATAATTTTTCATATTCTGATTAAATTTGTTTATATATTTTCTCATATTTGTACATATTAATATCTGATTCTAATTTTAAATTTTCATGTTTCTTATTTTCAAAGGGTGCTTTCCTTTCTTGTTCTCTTTATTTCACCTGTTTTTCATTAGTGCTTTATTTTATGTTATTTGTATGACTTCTTTTTTTAAGAATTTATTTATTATTTTATTTAATAATAACATATGGAAAATTGTGGACTTTTACTGACTTTCCTCTGACACATTTTCCTTGTCCTTATTGTCTAAAACTCCTCTGTATCTGGAAAAAAAGAATACAAGCCCAGAAACAAGAAAGACAGATGTCGCTCAACCTCACAGCTGCGGATACTTTCCCATCACCCTCCCGTCCTGTGGCAAGGTACATTCTCTGTCCCTTTTGTTGCAGGATGGTGATATTTGACCTTGGAATAAATGAAGAAAAGAATTAGAGAAAATAATTTGGTCAAATAATATGGCTTTCGTTCATGCAGCATTTCTCCTGCCTTCCTCTCTCTCTCCCTCTCTCTCCTTGTTCTCTCTACTATGTTTCAAGCGCTCAGCATGCAGTGGGAATCACCTCTGTACATTTATAAGCTGTGAGCAGCATAGCTTCAGACACAGTATTCTAAGCCTGTTGATCAGTTTCTCATTGTCACCTGCTAACGTGGATTCCCACGCTGCTGCTTCTTTCCCTTCCCATTCCCCAGTGTTATGACTTGGACTTGCGCCTCCCTCATCATTAGCATTAGGGCCCGCAATTAGAACCTTACTCGCTGTATAATGATACAGGCTTCTTAGGGAGCAAAAGAAAGAAAAGCAAGCAAAGAAGGAAAAGAATGTAAAAGAAAAAAAGAAAAGAAAAAGCATAAAGCAAATGTTGGTGAGTACGTGGTAAAATTAGACTCTCCCTGCATCACTACTGGATATGCACAGTCGTGCAGCCACAGTGGAAAACATCATGTGGATGTTCCTCAAACAATAGCAGCACTGCCACCTGATCCCTCCATTCCGCTTCTAGGTGTATGTGCAGAAGAATTTAAAGCAGGGATTCCAAGACGTGTAAGCCAGTGTTTATAGTAGCATTATTCATAATAGCCTAAAAGGATAAACAAAACAGTTGTCCATCATGTGTCATTTCCATTTACTGAAACATAGTATTTTTCAATCTAAAAAAAAAAGAATGAAGTTTTGATATCTGCAAAGTATATATAAGTTGGGAGGATATTATGGTGAATAATAAACAAGTGGTGGAAGGAAAAATAATGCATGAGTCTACTTATATGATATTTCTGGAGTCGTTCAATTCAGAGAGAGAGCGAGGGAGAGAGGGGGGAGGAGAGAAGAAGAGAGGAGAGGAAGGAGGAAGAGTGGAGAGGGGAGGGGAGGGGAATGGAGGGGAGGGGAGTGGAGGGGAGGGGAGGAGAGGAGAGGGAGGGGAAGGGAGGGGAGGGGAGGGGAGGGGAGGAGTAGTGCAGTAGCGCAGGTTACCAGGCATTGGAGGAAAGAGGTAATGGGTAGCTATTTTTTAATGTGTATGGAGTTTCTGGAAATAGATGGTAGTGATGGCTGTACTATGTTGTGAATTTCCTAAATGCTAGAGTTTTATACTTAAAATTTGTTAAAATGGTAAATGTTATGATGTATATTTTATTATACCAAAAAATTGTGATGGTAAAAATCGATTTTGGTTCTACTTAATTCTCAGCCTCCTAAAATGCTCATCATTAAATCCGGAAATGGGAGTGCCAGAGACAGATCAATTTAATGCAAACCTCTCACATTTAAGCACCTTTCATCTTGAGACTCCTATTTTTAAACTCACTCTAGGAGGAAATTCTGCTGTGTTATAAAATTTTGAACTACGCCTACCCATGCGTGAGTCTTAATTGTTTCTGAAGGAGTCAGCCGTGTTTCAGTGTAGCACTCCTTGGAGTCAGTCTCGGAATGCTCACTGAACCTCTGCTCCATGCGCCCTGGTGCCCACAATTCCACAGCAAGCATAACACACAAAAGTATCTGCCTTCAGGGAGCTGATATTCTGAAGTAGGTGACACTGACGGTGACTTTGTGAAATTAAATAAAATACGATGTTGCAAAACTGGCATCCACCGTGAAGGAGACTAACTCCAGGAAGGAGATGTTGTGCACAGGGGACAGCAGAACAGCGGTCACCAGGGTCCGTGTAGCAGCACAGGGAGAAGGTGACATCTAAGGGAAGATGAGCAGGGAGACAACAAACCATGAAGCCACCATGAGGACAGAGGGGCGGGTGGAAGCCAGTGCACCAGTGCATACCTCTGAACAGGGCTGCCTGGGATGCGGAGCAGGAAGCTGGTGTGGCTGGACCAGGAAGCACAGGAAGCATGGAAGGAAATGACGCTGGCCAGAGGGATGCAGGCAGGGCCTGGGAGGTCCAGACTATAACCTCTTTGGCCTCTTCATGACAGCAAGACGGACAGGCCCAGCAGATGGAAGAGATGGGGTGTGGAGCAGAAGCCTGAAGTTACCTAAGTGTTTGTGGTACCTTGTTCTGAAAGATGAGGACAACTTCTCCAATGTTTCTTTGCAATTCCTGCCATTAATGTACTGTGTATCAGTCCATGCTTACTGGAGGAACAGGCTTAGTAATACAAAATATACAAATATATGAGAATTTACAAGACTGGCTCACAATGGCCGTGCACAGAGTTGGGTGTAGAAGGGTGCAAAAGGGCTGTCTGCACACTGGGGATCCCAAGGATCCAGTCCAAGGTCTGCAGCTCAGTGTGGAGTCCCATGCGAGTCCATATCAGGACGCTGAACGGTGTGTGCTGGAAGCCAGGAGTCAACATCCAAGGTGAAAGTGAAGACAGGAGCTCCTCCGAAGAACAGAAGCGATCCTTTCTTCTCCATTTTCCTTTTATACCATTCTGGTGAGAATCCTCCCTAGGGTGGGTCTTCACACTCAGAACTACACTGAGCCAATTTAGTTGGGCGTCACTTACTCAAGTTGACACAGTCTATTAACCATCATAGACTGTGTGTATTCTCCATCTATTGAATCCGGGTGAGCCTGTGACTTGCTTCCTCACCAAGAAAAGTGTGGCAGAAATGACTTCTGAATCTCTCTCAGCTGTGGGTTTCCTGGTTAGCCTGCTAGGATTATGGCTACAATAACAAAATACGACACGCTGTGAGGCTTGCACAGCGGAGCCTTGCTGTCACAGTGCTAGAGGTAAGAGGCCCAAGATCCAGACATGGCAAATTTGACTTCTCTCGGGGCTCTCTCCTTGGCTCACATCTAGCTGGTGTCTTCCTGTGTCCTTCCTTGGCCTTTCTTTATGTACTATACGTCAGGAGTCTCCTCTTCTCACAAGGACAGGGGTCCTGTTGGACTTGGGTCTATCTTTATGACCTTAAGGACTTATTCAAGGGCTCTCTTTCCAAACACCATCACAGTGAGGGTGAGACTCCAAAATGTGCATTTGGGGTGGACAAAACTCAGCCCACATCAGTGGGTGTAGGGTCTGTCTTGTTTTCTCCTCCTCCCCCAGGCCCGTAGGGCGGCAGTCTTGTGTGTCTCTTGGGATGTTGGATGAGAGGCCTTTTGCAGCCTGAGTCTGCACCGCCATCTTGGATCTTCAGCCTCCTTGGCCCTGGCCCTGCTTGTGGCCACGTGGGTGTGCTCAGGTAAGATCAGTGGGCACTGCTGGCCAGCCAGCCCCACATGATCGGAGAAACAGTGAATCATTGTTGTTTTTGTGGGGGAAGGGGTTGTTTTTTTTGTTTTTTTTGAACCATTAAGTTTTGGGATGATTCTTATGCAATAGATACTTAAAAGATAAATGCAGGCCTGGAAATGGAATGATACCAGACAAATTTTAAGTATGTGGCACTGCCTTTGGGACCAGATAGTAGGCAAAGAGTAGAAAAAGATGACGAATCTCGTAAAAATGTGAAAAAAGTTGTTAGAAGCAATTTCTCTGTACAAAATCAGTGGCTATCTCTTAGAAAATTTAATTAGAAAATACAAGTCAAGGTAAGAGCTTTTGAGATTGAAATTAGGACTGAATGATGGTTCATTTTGTTTCAAATAATTGTTTAAAAAGTTCTGATTGGCCCACACATGAAACATTCTCAAAGGAAGTCGATACCAGGCCTGTTTTGTACTGACCGAGTAAGTTATGTTCACCTGGCAATTAAGTTTGCAGACCTCCTTTAATAAGTAACTGGATAGTTAATAGTATAAGATTTTACTTTTGAAAATTTGCTGAGCAAAACACTCAATTACTTTCATTGTGTATAACCTAGTGGTACCTGTTAGAATTATTCAGAAAATTCAAGAATCCACAGTTGTGAATGTACCAGACTGCTTTACTGATCTGTCACATTTTCTGGATATAAAATGTATCTTGAAGAAAGTAACCCACCTCAAAAAATAGCATGAAGGAGAAAATAAACTCAGACCGATGTTCGTGACATCTAGACATGTTGTCCCCACCCCTTCCCACCACCAGTCACGCTCTCCTAGGAAGAGAGTCCACCCTCAGGCGCCATGTTTACAGCATGACGCAGTCTCTCGAAGCCACTGGAGGCCTGAGCAGACCCAGCTGTGAGGTGAATCACGCCGTCCTTTCACAACTGAAGGGGAGCCGGAGACGTCAGCCAGCGCTGTGATTTTCTTAGTATGCAGCCTCAGTTACTCCAAAGACTTACCCTTTTTGTTTCCTTCTCCCTACCTGAATTAGAAAAATAGGGAAATATCGGGGAAGTTTTATTTGTTTTGTGTACGTGATTCTCCATGTTTAAAATGTACTTATTTAGCCAAAAAGCCCTATTCTTATTCTTTGCGCCCGTGTATGTGGCACTGGGGACTGAACCAAGGCCTTCACGTTGAGCTACATTCTCAGCGCTCTTTATTCTTTTTTGAGACAGGGTCTCACTGAGTCAGTAAGTTGCACAAGCTGGGTTTGAACTTTCTCCTCTCCTGAGTGCCGTGTTACAGGTGTGCACCACCATGCCAGGCTCTGTTGTTTTTTGGCATTAGGTTAAGTAAACGTCTGTACTCCGTGAAGCTGTCTCTGAGTCAGATTCCCCGAGTGTCTCATGTAATAAGCAATTCTGTTGTGGTTCTGTGATAACCTTTTTGGCTATCAGCATTTATTATAATTAATGTAGTGGCGCTTGATCTTCGGAACCGCTCTTACATCAATGCACACTTGTGTATGTGTGTTTCCTCTCATTTAAACGCCACAACAACCTGAACCAAGAAAATGTCCCTGCTGTGTGATGAAAGGAGAACTCACCAAAGTGGCTCTTCAATGCCAAGTGGTTGGGTCTTTTTTTAATGAAGAATGCACTAAGATTTAAGTCTGGTTTTTCCTTTTGAAAGTCATATTGAAATTCGATTTCCCTGGTGCTGGTACTGGGGGGTAGAACATTTTAGAAGTGAGGGGTGGTAGATGGTGAACAGGGATAGGTGCCCTTCTCCCAGGAGCGAGTTCAGGAGAAAGCAGGTTCCCCTCGTGCTCTCCCTCGCTGTACCCACTTCTGCTTGTCTCCGGAGGCCCTCACCCAAAGCCACCAGGTGTCGGCACCCTGCTTGAACACTTCCCAGCCGCCAGAGCAGGAGGAGCCCCGATGCTTTATAAGTCTGTCAGTCTGGGGAACTCTGTTGTAGCAGCAGAAAAAATAAAAAAGGCAGCATCCTGGGTCCAAGTCTCGCAGTAACTAACTCACTTCACCGACTATGCCTTCTTTTGGCCGGGAATCGCATCTAAGCATAAATGTTCTTTTCCCTTTAAGGCCTCGAGCATATTTCTCATGAAATAAGTCACACGCTTGCTGTCTAGCTGCAGAGATATTTTAAATTTGTTGTTTAAGTTTACATGTTACAATTCTGAATATTAGTCTTCAATTAAGTAAAGGTTTTGTCTTTGTGGACACACACCAGTGAATTTTAACATTTTCTGTCTAGATGAACACATTCATATGTGTAAACAATGAAGTTGTGATGTCTCATTTTGATTTTTTTAAGTAGAAAGAACAGATGAGTGATGTTATTTTGTGATTTTTTTTTCTTTAGATTGTTTTCACCTCTAGAGAATCAGAGAATACTTACAATCGTTTTGTAGAGGACCTGCACTGTCTACAGTCAAACCCTGTATATATTTTAATGTTAAGTAGGTGTTCTTTCTGATTACTGTGACTGAAGGTTTTTCCTGTCTGTATTCAAATATAACAAAGTCAAACTTAATTGATTTATTCGAAGTACAGATGTAGCTTCACCTCTCCCTGTTCCAGAGGTTCATCTGCCCCACCAGCCTATTTCTGTGGGACACAGTCCTCACTCACACACTGTGACACTTGTCCTTAACTCATGTGGCAGCTGCACCACCCAGCACAACCCAGGGAAGCCAAGAAGTGAAGGTCACACAGATGATGCTGTCCACGGGCTGTCATGTGAGAAACACAAACTGTCCCATCTTCCTGCATCACATTTCCGGAAACTTGGTTATCTATTATCAATACGGGGATGTGCGGCTTTCTAATCTAGACCTTCCTGGGGTTCCCAGGGAGGGGTGAAGACAGAGCCAGTCTCACACGCATCAGCTTAGAAGATTCTTTTATTTAAGACTCCCACATTATCAACCTGATTGCTAATTTTGTTGTTCCAAACCGAACCCATTTGTGGGAACATCTGTTTCTGTATCACTCCATTCCCCACTGGTCCATCACCATGACAACGGTATTCTACTATGAGAGGCAGCATTACCCAGAAAGACAGCTCAGCACACATGGATTCCACTCCGGATGCAGCGATGTTTGTCTTCAGGGCTCCTCTGTGATTCTCCCACGAGCCGCTGGCTTTCAGTGCTACGGAGTTCCACCCAATCCTCACTTGAAAATCATCATTTGGTTTCAGTTCCTCCTAAGGCCCTACTCTCAGGGATATTGCTTCCAGCAATGTGTTCGCCATCCCTTTTATCATCAGAAAGTTAGCAAATACAGACAGCATAGAAGTAAGAAGGCAGAAGAGAGCTTTAAATAATCTATCCTGGTCTCGCTGCATCTTGGCCGGCAGCTTCTCATCGCACAGAAAAAAAAAAAATCTCTTATGGATATTAACGGGAGCAATGCACACACGTGTACACACACACAAGCACACACACAGAGAAGAGCGCTGTGTTAGGGGAAGTGTGGAATATGCTCACGCTTTTCCTTTGCATAGTGCTTTGCTCTGTGGAATTCTCTGGAAATCTCTGCAGTGAAGAAAGTGGCTCAAATGGATTTGACCTAATTTAGTTTCCAAAACTTGCTTGAGAGCTGCTGGAGGAGCAGACTGTGACACCTGCCTGCTTAGACCTGCGGAGCTGTGAAGACGGAAGGGAGAACCGCACACCTTTTGAGTGGTTACAGTGAATAAAGGCATCGTCTGAGTGCAGAAGAGAAGGATGCAAAGAGGGGTCCATCCATCCGGCTGACCCCACTCAGCATTCACATCAGGGGCCAGTTTGGATCATAGCAATATTCTCTGCTTTTCCTCCTTTCTGCTCCCTGAAATGCATCTACTGATATTTGCTACTCAGGGCCTTCTAGAGCTTCGGACTTTGCTGCTAATGGCAAACTCCCCCAAGAAGAGTCGACAGGCATTTGCAGGGGTTGTCCAAGCTAGTCCCATAGTCAGGGACCCGGGCAGTGGTTCAGAACATGGGACAGGGGTCTCTGGTCAGAGGGGACCATCTCTGGGGCAGTGTCTGCTCTGCTGCTGCAACGGGAAGGCTCACAAAGAAGGCAACAGCCCCGGGGGAAGGGTCAGGGGCCACGAACCTTGGCCACCCCTGGATGCTGCCAACGGTCCACACTGCCTACAGCAACCTGCTCCAGATGGAGGCTGAGCTTCCGGTGGAAATTATTTATTGCTTATCACTCTGTCTGTTTCTCCAGATATATATGAGATTCTTGTCGTAAGAGCTCTTGATCCTTTCAAGCAACATAAATTCTCCTCACACAAAGAAACACAATCTGAGCAAATAAACTCAACTTTAGTTTCTTTTATAATCTAGATATTGTAAATCTATGTATTTTAGAAACAAGACTGTCCAGTATATATACTACTAAAAAATACCCTGGAAAGTTATGTTTTTCTTTTTTGGAAATCTTAACTGTTACATTCAAATATTGATTAAATTCTTGGGATTTTGAAATCTTCCTTGTAACATGTCCTCTTATGCCTCTGATAAAATTTTTAACATGGGATAAGTGTTTCTTCAAGGAATAAGGCTGCAGAGCCTACCGTCTTCCCAAAATATAAGCATTCTCAAGGATGTGAGGTGGCTTCATTACACCAATAAGTCATGGTAGCTGATATTTTCCAGGATGTTGGGCAACATGTAGATTGTTAGAAATCATCTGCTTAATGCTGGAAGATGACACGTTTATGCTGGTCTCAAGACTGGGATTGTGATAAATATCCTCACTACTACTATTTAGAAGATGCACTGAAACAGAATTTGTTGGAAAAAAATCTATTCTGAAAATTGCAATACTGAGCCACTATGGAAGCCCAAATTTATTTAGGAAAGTTAATCCTTCTTGGTGATTTGTAAAAGGTTATAATTGACATTTATTAAAGTAAATATGTGAGCAATAAAGTTTTCTCTTTCACACTTGTAAAATACAACACCACAGAAAAAGCTCATGGCAGAAGTTTGGATTAGCTCATTTGATGCCGTCAGCAGGGCATCTCAAAGGTGAGAGTAACTGCGTGGCGGCCTTCGCTGCACTAAGAAGACAGAGTGTGGCTTAAATATCGAGTGTTTATCTTTATAAAATCTAAATTAAATATCTTATGTATTTAGGTGCAGGTAAAGATTATGTCTCAATGAGATGAGACTCTTTTTAAAATCTTTGTGCGGGGAGGAGCAGGATTGTAAAGTTTCTGGATTACCCTTAATTTATTAATGTGACTGTACTAAGCTAAATAAGATTATTCTTTATAAGTTTCACTAATTCACCATAAAAATATAGCAAAACTACCCATATATGCACAAATCAATAAACCGTGGTAATTTTTTTTGGCCCTCTAAATTTTTTTCTTTAAACTCAATTTCTTTTTTTATATGCGGGTACTGGGAGCCGAACTCAGGACCTCGTGCTTGCCAGGCAGGTGCTCATACCGCTGAGCTATATGACCGGCTCCTAAATTTAAACCTTAAGGTATCTTTTTGGGAAAACAGGTTCGTCACTGTTCACGAGATAATTTCTGAGTTACGGAATTTCTCCCTCTGTGTTTTTCTTCTATTACCATGTTTTTCTCCTGTATTCTTCTATTTGATCTTGGCTACTACAGTCAGAAACACAGAAATACAGGAGACTTTTTCTCACATCTGTAGATAATAATTCCTCTAGGTCTGTCAAATAGATGTATCAGTTATTTTTAGAATGATTCCTCTTTTATGCTACACGTTTGTCATCAAATGCTATGGTACTAACAGCACATAATTCCCTATGTGTATCATTAGCCTGTAGCAAGCAAGGATCATTTATGTGCTTGTATGATTTTCTTCTAGGTCTAGCAAAATTATGGGTACATCAAGGATGCATGGATATTTGCTGATAAATAAGTTAGTGAGGAAGTCTTTCCCCAGTCCAAATATTATACTTAAAGCAGTTTGCTTTTTATATTTTGTAGAACACATTAGATTACCCAGTATGATTCCTTTCGTTTCCTCTATTATATCATTATTCATTTAGACTCCAGATAAATTTTGTGTCACCACAGGTATCTGGAAATTTGGGGATAATTTACAAGATTACTATATTTTTCATCCATTTTTTTTTTCACCCCTTTTTTTTTTTTCACTATTCTGGTAAAATAAAAATAAACACAAGTATCTTATCATTGAACACACACAAAAATTACACAGAGGGACAGAGAAGGTCTAAGCTACCTTTTTATAACCAAATTTTATCCAGTTCTTACTTTCATGAGACAGATCTGCTGTAGTGGGGACGGTGAACCCCAGGTTCTCCTTTGGTCCCCGGTGAGATGGTGTCCAGGAGGAGCTTCGGTGGGGGGGCTGAGGTCGTGGGGCTGCACCCTGCAGAGGGATTAATGCTGGTCTCAAGGACCAAATTAGTTCCCATGAGAGTAGGGTTTTGTCGGTAAATAGACCAGTTTGGCTCCTGCGTATCTGTGGCTTCTTGTCTCTGGTGTCACAGCATGTCACACCTCTCTCACTCTCTCAGACACCCCACCGTGGTGCCACCTCAATAGATAGAGGGAGAAAGGAGAGAAAGGGGATGGAAAAATTTTAAAAATGAAGGAAAATGATGGAAAAAGAGCTTTTGCAAATGGGAAGGGGACCAAGAATTGGAAGAAGCAGGGAGGGAGGGGAAAGTAGTGGGCGGAAAAGAAAGAGAAAAAAAAAAGTAAGCGATGTATTTTGTTACACGAGCCAACAACACCCATGATAATTGTAAGCATTATGTACTGCAAACATCCACTCAGAAAAAGTAGAGCTTAACAAGATATTCTGGGATTCTGGACACTGAAATAATTTGTTAAAACTCTTTAAAAAATGTCAATTCTTTCTCTTCGAAGTCTAGAGCAATTTAATTTGCTTTGTAGGAAAAAGAATCAAGATTAGCCCAAACATGATCCTATATCTATGTTTCCCTCACAGGAACCTACTTTCAGAGCCAATGGTCTTAGTTTGCTCCTGTCCAAAAAGGCACCGGGCTCCTTATCTCGAGGAAGCGGCTGTCTGCGGACAGTAACTGACCGCATGCCAGGCAGATGGCGGAGTGGAGCCCACGTTTCCATTAAGGGATCAGCCCTGCCGTTCTTCTCCAAGAGCCCATCTCGTAAGCCAAAAACATTGGCAAATTGCCCTACTTTGGCTGAAATAATAGGGCAAGGATAGATTTTTAATACAGAGATAGCAGGACCCTGAAAATGCCCCATGCTGTCCAAGCAAGGCAAGCTTTCAAACTGGCATCTTTATGGCCTGTGTTCCCCACCTGCGGCGAGGAGCGTGGACCAGCTCCCTTGGGGACATTAGGGGGCCGCCTCTGCAGAGCCCCGGTATAGGGAGGCTGCCAGGATCAATATTCCAAAAGCTTCTTCCTAGTACAGTGGACAGAGGCACCTCACCCGTGCAGCATGGTCGCGAGGATACTGTTAACGGTGTGGTTGGGAAGCTGATGTTGGGTAGGAAGGAACGGATGTTGGGGTTGCAAAGATAAATGATGAAGGATCACACTTAATGTCGTGGCTGTGAACACAGACATCCAACAAAGACTCTGATGTTGATGTCTGTATTTCCCCGATTACAGGGCTTCCGGAAGAGGAGATCCAAACAATTCCTCTAAATAAGATATTTGCTACCTCTCCTAGGGCATTTCCAAAGCGAGAATTGCACTTTATTGTCAGAAAGTGTGGGAAAATAAGGAGAATGTGCACTTTATAATTTTAGCATAAATAGAAATGCTATTCACATAACTTCTATCAAGACTTAGGTACACCTGATAAAGTCTTGAGTTATTTCATTTATCCATGTGAGTTAAGTTAATGGAGAAAGTGTGCAGTGCTTTGAGTTATGAACTCATTGATTCATTTACAGATGTGTACTTCTCATCTACTTTGTGCCTGGCTTCATTGTTGCTGAAAGTTGGAAACATCACAAAACTCTGTCGTGATCTCTGCCTTCAGCGTATTTCAAAAAGTATGGCAAAGGCCAGCGATTACAACTGAGATGAGTTTCAAGAGGAAAAGAACATAAGGGCACAGCTGGCAGTAATTGCACTCTCCGGGTAGGTGGCAGGTTGTTAGTCAGGATGGGCAGGATTCAAGTTTTCCTGCAGTAACAAAGACCCCCGCCTTCTCCTGGAGGACGTAACGGTGAGTCCCTCTTCACTCTCCCCTGGTCATCCTAGGTCCCAGGAGGCTGCATCCTTAATGACTTCCGCACACAGGCTGAGCACAGGCACGGAATCATGCAGGTCTCATGATTACTTCTTAGGTTCCTGCCGTCCTCAGTCTGAAGTGAGACCTGGTCCTGCAGCTGGATGCAGCCCCCAGGGCCTTGGTGGGGGGCTCAGTCTACACTCTGTGGGGTGCAGGCAGGAGCCGGGCATCAGGTGTAACGGTACTGACCACCACTTGCTCCTCACAGTCCCCACAGATCACTCTCCCTGCAATTCTTCACAGCTTATTGGTCCAGATCACACATGATCCAAAGCCTCCTACAAATGAAAGCTGCGTTTCCTGAGCCAAGCTGGCTGTTGTTCTCTCTTAAAGCATTTCATTTTAATGCACATTTCCTACTTCCCTCACCATATATCCAGTGCTTCGCCTTCCATCAGTATTTCCTCAATGGAAAATTTCAGCAGAGAGTCTGTGCCCGGTGACATCAGAGGCCAGACCTGTGTCCCCACTTGCTTCCCTTAGCCCTGCTGCAGCAGCGTCACCGGGCAAGTGTGTGGTAAGCTGCAATGCATAGCTCCCTCCGGGCATCTGCGATCACATGAATGTATATCACAAAATTTAATTGCACAATAAGTGCTATGCTGTATATTATGGCAGTGTAAGCAATATTTTCAACAGCCAAGTGGTTTTGCTTTTGTTGTTGTAAAATCCTTGCTATCCTATTACTCTTGACAAAATTTTAATCTTTCTGCACCTTAAATTTCTATAATTGGATAATGATGACAATATTATGTGTCTTCTTGTGTTATGATGCTAATAATCAACATTAAATAAGTGAAAGCTATTGTGATTTCATTGTTATTATTATCTTAGAGCACAATAAATCAGAATTTAGTAGAAGATAAATATAATTTTATAATTTTAAAGATGATTAGTCACATAGACTTCAATAAAATCCCTTTGAAAAATGCATGAAATATTTAAATTTACAAATTTTGTATTAATTAATTTTCAAACCTTAATTAGAAAAATTAAGATTGAAAAATTTGAATAAGTAAAATTTATAAAACTGTGCAACAGATTCTAACAGTAAAGGCAAAACTGAGAAAATTGTTGTCAATTCCTTGGAGAGCCAAAAATTCCAGTCTCTTAGTGTACTAAGAAGTCTTACAATTCAGTTATGAAAATCACTATAATACCCCCAGAAATAGACAAATGAGGTAACTAAACATTTCTCAGATGCAGAAATGCAAATATCTCATGCAAAACACCAACCTTCATTCATAAAGGACTATGCACTTAAAATGACAGTGCAATATCACTTTTTCCTCTCTCTCATGAGTTTACATCTTCAGATAAATTTAAATAGTTAAATATTTCAAAGTGTACCATTGGTACTGGGAGATTTGTGAACAAATTCACCGAATTTCTCATGCAAGTGATTTCACTCCTGTGGAATGGAGAAAAGTTGAGCTCATAGAAGTGGAGATGAGAACAGAGATAACCAGGGGCAGGGAGCCCAGGACAGGCGGGGAGAGTGGACCATCAGTCCCAAAGTCACAGTCAGATAAGAAGAGTAAGCTCTGGCGTCTGTTACACCAGGGTGGGGGGTGATTACAGCTAACAATACGGCTTTACACAACTGAAAATAACCAGAAGGGAGGAGATGAACGTTTTCCTCATAAAGAAATGATGAGTGTTTGCACAATGAATAAGCTAAGTGTTCTGAGTTGACCCAAACACAATGTACACAGGTAACAAAACATCGTGCTTACCCCATGAAGATGTACAATTATTATCTGTTAGTAAAACTGCAGGCTGGGGTTATCACGCTTACTTGGAAAAGACTGTATAGTATCTGTGAACTGAATCACTTCCGCCCAGAAATTTCCATGAGAGAAAAATTTCTCAGAGGCAGAATATGTTCTAATGGGAAATTTTACATGTACATTATTCAAAAGGTGAGAAATAAAGAATTATCTAAGAAACCTTAGTTTTGTTCCCTGCTGTAAGTTTAGAGACTAATGTCGCGGTATAATTTATTGCGAAGTTAGTTGAAAAGAAAAGTAAACAAATTCAATCATATAACAGGACTACAGGCCTATAAATCTGATATTGGAAATAAATTGGGATGAAGAGGGATTAACACAGGTGAGTTAAGTTGGGGAAATCAGATTTTGTAAATATTCTTAAATTTACTTATGTTCCTATAATAAATACATGACTAAAATCTAAAAGTTTGGGTCAAATGGCAGATTTCTTCAATAAACTGTCTTATGCTACCATCACTAATTTTTGAGAATTAAATCTCAGCATAGCACACGTGTTGCTCTGGATTATTTATAAGCTTGCATTTCTTATAAAACCCAGTCACCCTCTCTAGGCTCCCTCCTCACCGTAGGTTTTCAGAAACCCAAATCCACACTGCTCAGCCCTTCCTGTGCGATGGCGTGGCATAGCAGAGACCCTCAGCGCATGCTCCTGCATGGTCACAGCACCTCTACATTGCTTCCAGTACCAAAGAGTGCAAATGCTGTGTTGAAAGTTGCTGCCCTGTATTGTTTAGGGAACGAAGACAAGAAGAAAGACTACTCAGGTGATTCTTCTTCAGTTGGTTTCAATCTGCCATTAGTTGAATCTCCAGACTGGGAAACTACAGATAGAGTGGGCCAAATTTAAATGGCTAATATTAGATAATTATAACACAGACAGTTGAGAGCTTAGCTTCCAGACCTTTATGAGAACTGACCTCCAATTTATCTCAGTGCCATGAGCATGCATGACCAGTGCATGGGAGTTCAGTGTTGGGCATCCCACCCGCATGGCAGGTTGGCAGCTGCATCCCGATTCCACCCTGCCCTTCCCAGGTAGTGCGGGTCAGGGACATTGCTGCCCATGGGGGACAGCCAGAGCCTCAGGGCCAGGGTCCCCTCCAATCTCACCTTTATCGTTGCTCATCTCCAATTCATTGGCTCCTTTGGAAAATTTCTTTAGCAGTTCTGAAGCTGGCAAGCTTTTTGATCTCTGGAGTTTTTCCTCCAGAGAAAAATCTTTTGACCCCGCAGGAGTTAGCTTTGCTGTTCTTGTTGGTGTTGTTTTGGAATCTGCTTTTCAAATCTAGTTTATTTGAGGAAACATTTGCCTAAAGAGCACTGAGCGCAGACCACATTCTGCGCAGGGTCTGGGACTTGCCCTCTGGCACAGTGATACACAGCCCTTGTCCCCACTGACCCTGAATGACTGAGCCGGGTCCCACTCTTCCCGGGACCTTCATTTATTCTGCTGATCATGGTGCCTCGGCCACTCATTGCCAGTGATGGTGGTTTTTCAAAGCCCTGTTTCAACTACTGATATTAGGGCGAAGGATGGTTTCACCTGGAAAAATAAGCTGATTTGAATAATGTGGGCAAAGAGACAGAGATGGGCAGTGTCAAGGCCAGAGAATCCTGGTACTGAAAGCCAGAGGAATAGGATGTACGGATGAAGATCTTGTAGAAAAATACAGAAACTAAGGACTAAGGAGGGGAAAAGCATGTAAGAGGGTCAAGGGCGAAGCTGAGAACACGGCAAAGACCTGTGATGATCTGCATCCCGCCCTGGAGGAGGCGGAAGCCAGGACAAGGTGTTTCCAGGGGAAGAGAAGGTGAAGGAGCTGCTAGTCCTGCATCACCAAAGGGAACTCAGATAACCTGACCCTGCGGGCGGCTGAATGGATCCTCAAGAGGACACATCTGAGAAGCTGTGGAAATCAGAAACCAGGGACCATGCAGATGTCGCTAAGTTGACCCAGGAGAGGCTGAAAGGCTGTGGACTCCACAGGGTGGGAGGCTGTGACTGCTGCTGCTGTTTGGCCTTGACTTGCAGAGCTTGGCGATGGTCAGTCTGGGTGGGCCTGGGCCAGGGCATGTGCCGTATGGAGGGCAATGTGGGTAGAAAGGCACTCAGGATGAGCACGTGCCACACAGCCCCACCAGCAGGGTTCTCCGGACGCCGCCTGTGCACCTGTTCAAGTCCAACCCTTGCGTGCTCTTTCTTGTGCAGCTCTGGTCCAGAAAGCTGTGCTCAGGTAAACAAGAGGGTATGCACGAAGATGCTCAGTGCCTTGCTGTTTACAGCAGTGACACTTTGCACGCACTGCAGATGTCTTCCAGCAGGGGAGGTCTGCGGTCCTAAACGGCGTCACACTTGTTCTGCGCCGTGCTGTGTCCGGTTAAACAGATGAGACAGAACTGAGTGTCCTGAATTGGAATAACTCCAAGAACTGGACTTCAAGAGAATATAAGAAGATGAGTAACAATGCTCAGACCCTTGAGGGAAAGGTAGAATATGTGTTTATATTTTCTCAGCCTACTTCAGGAAAGAAGCCAAGAAATAAAACACAGTCATGACCCTCAGAAGACAGAATCTGGGTCCTTCGTGTAATATGTAGATGGAGTCATCAAATCTCATATTTAGAGGTGTGGCCAGCCTGCCTAGAGAGAGGGGTGGCTACTGGGGGTGGCAGGGGCAGTATGAAGGTGACTAGGTGTTCACTGGGCTGTGCAGGTGGGGAATCCAGAGAACCCTACATGCGGATCCGTTCACACTGAGAGAGGTGATACAGTTAGCACGGGCGTGAGACTGGAACTGATTCCAATGGTGTCAAAATCTAAAGGGCTAGAGAAGGCACAGGCTGAAGAAGGGGTGTGCCCAAGGGTGTGGGATACAGGGGGAGCACTTTCTAAATGTGCACCTTGCTTCTTAGTTCCTAAGGGTCAAAATAAAGGCTTCTTGAACCAGTTTTTTAATAAGTTAAATTCCAAATAGAAATATAATATCTATTGTCAGACAGGCTATAAGTAAATGAACAAATCGTTAGTATTATAAAATGTGCCAATTTGTTCAGAGAATAGCATTTGCAAATTCAAAGAAAAAAGCCATTATTTTTTCCTAACTAATCCAATTTAAGTGAATTTCTGAAGATGTTTTTCAATAGATTACAAACGAAGAACTAAAAATCATAAAATAGAGGTGCCTGCATAATTTTGTAGTCATTTGATTAATATTTATACATTCATTTCAATAAAAAGTTAAGAGTAATAGAAAAATAAGCACATTATATATCTTATTATATTGTTTATATATTACTTGTACTTTTAAAATACATTAACTGAATATTTTATATACTTTATAATACTATTATATTAATATAATTAACATATATTAAAGCTAAAGTGTTATTTCCTTTGGAACCTACATTAATGGAATATATATTGTATAAAAAGCATGGTGGAGCTTTTAGCATATGAATTCACTTTGGTTCTGATGGTCCTGCAAAATTCAAATTTTGCATAACTTGAACATATTGTTCCATTTTACCAATGGAATATTTAGACTTGCTTGATGTAAAATTCCAAAAATAAACAGCAGGAGAGAACAAGAATATGGAAAGCTTTTATAGGCATTTGTGAATGTAAAACAAATGGAATTTCTTTTTAAAGGTGGGAATTTTGGAGACTGGAAATGAAGACTAGCACAGAACTACACTGTAAGAGGCCCCGCTGTGGTTCCCTCTGGGTGCTGCTGAGACCTGCCCTGCAGGGGTGTTCAGTGTGTGCACTGAGTCATTTCCCACGTGGTGGTTGGTAGGACCCCTGTGTTCTCTTCCATATGTGCACGATTCCCCAGAATACTCTCCAGTGGCTGAGTTGTTCAAATAAGTTCTCATGCAATGAAATAAAATGGTCTTCTCTGTCTTTACCCTTCTTGGCAATTTTCATTCTTTCCTATAAATGATTTTCTCCTTACCTCTACTCAACTGGCCCCACACTTTCCATATGCCCCCTGACACCATCGCTTACATGAGGCTTGACATAAATGGCATTGAAGTAACACAATGCTGATGTAAGAAAATGACTTTTGATTCTCGAGGTGTGCACATCATGCTCAATCATGGTTGACTCAACTGTTGCTTGACTTAAGCCATAACCTGAGTGGCTGGGAGGCTTGGCTCAAGGTCACCCATTGGCAAAGATTCTCCCTGGATGGTCAGTGATACCAGGGAGTGGAGGAGGGGTGCTGGCACCTACACGATGCATAAGTGCACCTGTGGGAAGAGGAGCAAAAAGGTGATGGTGCAAAGTCCCTGCATTGGCAAATCCACCACGGAGGCTTCTCAGCTCCGTTCTCCTTCTTCTGCAGCCCTAGCCAGTTTTGCTTTCTCATCCTGGGTCCCTCTCCAGAGCCACTCATACCCATCTCTTCACCTTGGCTGCACAGAGTAAAATTTTCAGTGCCTGTAATCACACAATGGCAAGGGCACACATGTCTGCACTGTTCCATTTGGATAATGCCTGAGGACAAAATAAACATTCAGAATGAAATATGCGGCAAGTCCAGTGAAAATACATTTATAACAAGAAGTACAATTAGCCCGGAAGTTACGATTAAATCTGCTTCTATTTCTTTTACCATGACCACATTGTTTCCTGAATATAAAGAACATCCACAAAGACTAATGACTCCAAAATAGTACCAGAAGTTTCCCAAGAAACTGATGCAATTTCCTTACTTCCATCGGTTAGGACATGAAGACAAGTACTGACTATTGGCCCATTGTTTATCAAAGGACTTTTTAGATAGATGTGTGATAGACAGAGAGATAAGTAGATAGAGATAGGTAGACAGGTAGAAGATAAATAGATAAATGATAGATGATAGATATAGATAGATAGTTAGAGAGCTCAGTCTAAGTTATGGTTCATATTTCCTTAAATGTTCCCAGAACCATAGGTAATCTTTTTAAAGCAATAAAAATGTAAAACTCTAGCTTCAAAAGAGGAAGATGAATGTACAAGTTTAACATGGTGTATTGTATTTTTGAATTGCATTGCTGTCTAATTATATTAAGTACAATCACTGGAAATGTTTTCCCTGTAACTGGCTGTTAAATTTAAGGTTTATTCAAAATATTTTGTGCACATATTGTCCTTAGTTTCTATTTTATGCTATTTCAATGATTTTTTCCTATGGGTTTTATGTCCCATCAATGCAAGTTTAATTACTCTTGATCTATGATCAGTTCTACTATCTGCTAAGATCTTTATTCCTTCATTAATATACTTTTTATTTCAGAATATATTAAACAGTCTTACTCATTTATATTTTAACAAATTTTAGAATCATTTTGTCAGGTTTCATAAAGTATCTCATTAGGCTCTTAATTGGAAATGTGTTAAATCTATAACTCTACTTGGGAAGAGTTGTCAGATCTTTGTGTATTCCTTCAAATTACCATAAGAATTTCATAGATTTTCATGCTCACAAAAGCCCATAAAGAATTTCCTACAGCCTAAATCTTCTGATGAGGTGCACATTCAGGTCATGTTTTATAACATGTTTTGCTTTGGTTTCTTACTGGTTTTTAGCGACAAGCTTCCCAGAAGATGAAATACAGTGGGGCTCCGGGCAAGCAAAAGGTGACAGAAGAGTTAGTGTGTAGGATGTGTCTAGAGTCGAATAAAAATAAAGGAAAGGCTGACTTCAGAGAAGCTTATAAAACAGGGGGTTTTAAAATAAGTAGCAAGCAAAAGTAGTTTGAAAATCTCAGCATAGTTGAATTTAAACATTCTACTTTACTGTACGTTAAAGTCTGGAATGAATTTTTAAATTTTGAGCCAAAGTCCACAGAATTCTGTGGAAACTGCTAACCACCATACATCTGAGAACATCTTACAGCACAAGAGAACAGGGCGCGATTTGCCCAGGGAGTGAACTCCGCCCTGCTTCTCCCCATGTGTGTGAGGTGTGGGCACCGCCCAGGTGTCTTTCTGTCCTCTGTCAGCCATCTGCCCACTGTCCCGGGGCCTTCCCACAGCGGGATCCTGTCTCCTCCATCCCCGCCCCTGCTCCGAGTGGCCACTGACGGTCTTGAAGTGCCATTGCCTCCCTCAAGTTGTACCTATTTGATGACCGTGAGTCACCTACAAATCTGTGTGCTTTGTTGAAGACTGGATATTCTTCTTTGCTAGTTTTCTCAGAAATAGTTTTCTTTCTTTTTTTTATATTTTTATTTTTTTACCTGGGTACAGGGAGTCGACCTCATGACCTTGTGCTTGCCAGGAAGCGCTTGTGCTGCTGAGTGATATCACTGGCCCTTTTTTTCCTTTATGTGGGTACTGGGAGTCGAACTCAGGACCTCGCACTTGCCAGGCAGGCACTTATGCCGCTGAGCTATCTCACCAGCCCCCAGAAATAGTTTTCTTCCTGTAAGTGTTTACCCAGTTTTAGAATTAGAGCTGTATTTAACTTGACATAGAAGAGTTTAGTATTTGTGTGTTCAGGATTTTTGTTTTCATTTGGAAATTTGAAATAATTTGCCAGGCAACCTAGTATTACATCTTCATAATTCTTGGAAGATTTTCAGTATTTTACTACATAAATAGCACTCCTCCTAATTAATCTTTAATTAGTTTCACATTTCCATTTCTCTAGTAATATTTTTTATTCTTTGTATCTGTTTCTTTATGCTCTTTGTCTTCTTTGTCATGTTCATTATGTCTTCCTTTTTGATGAAATTTACAAAGATGTAGTCTACTTTTCTTTATAAATTTTGGTTAATTTACATGGTAACTATATATGATTAATGCTTAGTGGTTAATAACTGATATAATTTTTAATTATGTGACTTTTTCAACATGCATTTTTAATGTCGTAAGTTTCTTTTAATTTTATTTGGGAGTTTTATATGTCTAATTTTCAGATCCATTCCATTTCCCTCAGCAAAGAATTACATGCATTTACTACACTGATGAATGTTTAGTAATTGTAATTATAATGGTAACAGTAATATAACATAATAGTAATTATAATTCCAATTATTTTATAATGTTGAAATCTACTGTGTATTTTAACGTGTGACTTGCTGATAATGGCAAATCATTGCATAGTTTTGTATCTTTACTTTGATGTATTCTTCTGTATTGCATTGCTATACTTTGTGGGTGTTATGTAACAGGTACTAATGACTGTAACAAGTTGCAAAAATGATCTGATTCATTTTCCTCTAACATTATCATGTTTTATAAAGTTAACAAAAAGCGACCTTATTCCTCACAATTCACATAAGAAATGTTTCCAGGCTGTAACAGTGGTGTTCATGCTATATTGAAGGCCACAGTTCGAAGGAGCCCGGCCCCAAGGCTCCTGAGGCCCATGATTGCTGTCACCTCTACGTCAGTACCACCGCTACCAGGTGTCACTCAAGTAACAACGCCATTATGGGGATAATTCTCTATTCTTTGGTCAAATTTGCCCACCTCTCCTTCCTTTGGTGGCATCCCTTTCTTAAAACACACCTGTAAAAATGTATGACTTTGGCCACTGTTAGTTGCTTTTTCCTTTCAGATTTTGTTCAAAAGATTCCACAAATCGCTTTGTATTTTAAAAACTCCTGTAAGCTTGCTCAGTTGGAGCTCCTGTGTCTTGCTGATAGAATCAGAACATTTTACTAGGATGGTGGACATGAGGTCAGAGATACCAAGCCTCTTCATCTCCGTTTATTAAAAATGAAACACGTGGGCCGGTGAGATGGCTCAGCGGCGTAAGCGCCTGCCTTGCAAGCGTGAGGGCCCTAGTTCGACTCCCAGAACCCACATACAAAAAAGGGGCCGGTGATATCGCTCAGCAGCACGGGTGCCTGTTGGCGCGTGAGGTCCTGAGGTCGACCCCCCGGTACCCACAAAAAAAAAATGAAACACGTGACAGCTACACATAGTCATCTTTCTAACACAAGGAGGACTCCACACTGCAGAACAAACATTACCTGCAGGCAGTCAGGGCTCAGTGGTCAGAGGCAAGAGATTGGGGCCATTGCAACTCACGCGTCCCCACGTGAGTCCCCTTCGCCCAGCTGTAGCCCTGACCTTCTTGAGTTACACAAGTCCTTGTATAAATTAGCTTATTCACTTTCTGGTAGTTCAGGTTGTATTTTATTTGCAGGCAGATATCTAACCATTATCCAGTTTTGATTTCCTTATCTTGTTCTTTCCTTTGTCAATTGGCAGCAACATAGTAACTACTAAAGATAAACCCACTAGGTAAATTTCCACTCTTTCCCACTTGGGCTACACTTTGCTACTCTGTTAGTCAGATTTTCTTAGCTATAATAAATACCTGATTTAAATCTACTTACAAAAAGGGAAGGTTATTTTGGCTCAGTTTTAGCTGTTTCAGTCTGCGGTCTATTGGCTGGCGCTGTTGCTTTGGGCCTGTGGCAAGGCAACTTATGGTGGCGGGGGAAACATGGCAGGGAAAGTTCCCCACCTGCAGCATCCAGGAAGCAAAGAGAGTGAAACAGGAAGAAGCCAGGGTGCTGATATCACCCTCAAGAGTGCTCCCCCAAGGTCCAACCTCCTCCGCAAAAGTTCCCACGCACCCAAGTTTGCACCACTTCCTACCAGAGATGCAGGCTGGCTGTCGCTCAATCCTTTATAGCATGGGCCTTTGGAGACATCCCTGGTCCATAGTAAAGCAGCCCTCACTTCAGTATATGCTTGAGAAGGGAAAATATGAATTTAGTAGCTGCGAAACTTGCAAAAACCTACTGCAACCGAGTGACAAAGGTTAGCATCACCCGTGATGTCAGGTGAGCACCAGATGCCCCTTGTGGGATGTCCCAACGCCTCTACTGCATCCCTTCCAAGGGCCCCATGGCCAGGCTGAACTTGAGGGAGACAGTACACAAGCGCAGATGGAGGACTATTCTCTGGGATATCTGACAAATATGATTCAAAATATCAAAGTCCTGAAAACTAAGGAAAGATTAGGAACCTGTCACAGATCCAAAGATACTAAACCTTGATAAACTCACTGTGATACTCTGGATGTCTCTTCAAAGAGAAATAAAACACAAATGGAAAACTGGTGAAATAAAAATAATGTGTAGAGTTGAATACTAATGAGCCAATATTAATTTCTTAGTTGTAACAAATATATCACGGTACCATCAGAAAATAGTAATGAAGGGGAAATATGTGGGTGAGGGATATACAGAAATGGCACTTTCTTTGCAAATCATTAATACATTTATAATTATTACAAAACAAAAGTCATTTACAATGAAAATATGATAAATTATGACATAACAACTACATGGCAATAAATTAATATTATTTGTCCTGATCATTATCTCTAATTTTGTAATTTGTTCTTCAAAAAGTATGTTACAAAAGTATTGTAGTGATTTAAGTTTGTTTTAGAAGCAGATTGCAATAGATTACTAAAGTCTTATAGAAAAAACTGTAGTTTTATTTTCCTCCCAGACATACTCATTAAGATTATTGGTGTTAGTGATCTGAAAAATAAGAACACTCCAGGGCTTATCATAAGGAAACTATTCCTTGTGTACACCACAGATATGAAAGAAAATGTCAAAGCCGGAAGCTAGTCACATTTCCCCGATTTATGCATTTAGCACAAGTTTGTTGAGTGGCTTCTGCACATAAATAGTGTCCCAGGAGATGAATGGATGGGTGAAGAGGACAAAGCCCACACCCCTGTAGTTTCCATTCCAATTAGAGAGAGTTAAACAAGTAAACTCACAGATACATGATGTAGTTTCACGTTACATTTCATGACATTCAAGTAGGATAAGGACCAAGCCCAAGCGTGTGATGCGCCAGTCCTGGTTCACGTTACCCAGCTTTAAGAATTCACACACAGAGGGTTCAGCAAAACCTAAATCAGGAATACACAGCCTCCAGGAGGAACTGTTAGAGGCTAGAGCAGCCAAGGCTACCACCTAGGAAGTGAGCTTAGGAGATGCTGGTGACCGTCACATGGTGGAAATGAGCCCACGGGGCCAGCAGAGTGCAGGCTCGAGGTTGGCTGTCTTCCTCCAAATCCACTTAAATATTCTTACCATAGGTCACCTGCCCTTATAGACCTCACAGGGTGCATAATCTCCCCTCAGAACCCTGGCTGCCCTTCCAATTTGACATTTGTCTCAAATAAGCATTGGAAGCAAGCGCCGTGTATGGTGCTGCAGATGATGGATATGCACATGGCCTGAAGAAGTATGCTGTAAAATACACGCCAAACGCTGCATGCGTTCAGTTGCTTTCTTGGAGGTATTTTTATTCTCATTTTCACCTACCTTTGGAACCCCTTGTATTTAGTTTTAGGTTTCCATCTATTCCAACAGCTTATATTCTCTGTAATTCTAATAATCAGGATAAATGTGTCTAAGGGTTTGTCCTTAGACACAAATAATTTTATCCCAAAATGTAACTCTCAACTTTCATCAACATCAGAAAAACCTGCTATCTACAGAGACCCATTAACACATTTCTACTATTTTCCCAGTATGTGTGAAAAACAAGGACCTTAAATTTTACCTTAAAAAAAAAAAAAAAAAAAAGACATCCCCCTTTGGCATTAGTAAATCAAACACAGCAAATTGCTTTCTGTTCAGTGGTTTGTACAGCGCTGACTTCTCTCTCCGAGGTTTGTGTTCATGTCTGGTGGCCAGCACTTGTCGAAGACTGGCTGAGGTCGATGCTCCAGCCTGCACCTGAGGATGGGGCTGCCTCTGTGTGAAGCTAATGAGTTCTGCGGACACTCAGGCCATCCCGTGGAACCATGCTCCAGCCAACTGGCATCATCACTAATGATTTACCATCACGCCCTGCCACTCGGGCTGACGGAATTGTTGATATAATGATTGCTTTCCAATGAGCTTGGGTTATTTGAACCTCTGTAAATTGAACCTTTAATGTTTATTAAAGTAAACATTAAAGTAAAGCAGCACTGAAATTAAAATAGATGAAAATGGTTTTAATCGATGTCCTGAAGGATGAAGATAACAGAATAGAAATTGCCAGTACCCTTTTGATGCGGTCTGTTTGGACAAAGCTACTTGAAATTTATCTTTTCTTTTCCCAAATAATATCAACTGCAGTTCCTAAATGAAAAAGAAGTCTCACTGAGTTTTGTATTTTGAGGTTTTGTGCTGAAGTATTTTGCAGTATTTATGACATAAATGCCCCAAAACATGAAGCTCTTTGAGTAGACTGGCTAGTTTTGATGTGTTCTTCGTGCAAGACTTCTATTGTAGTAGGGCCAAATTTGAAGCCCATGGTGGAATTTAGATTTGTCTGAGATCATGTATGGCTCTCCAGTTGTAAATTTATTTTGGTTAAGATATTTTGGCTGCAAAATATTTGTTTTTGTATTATTTGGCCCGGGAGAGAGAGGTCAGGTCCATACAAACCCCTGAAGAGAAAGGAATTTGCTGTGTTTGATTTACTGGTGCCAAAGGAGGATGTGCTAATTTTAGTATCTTAATACCTAGACGAATGGACAAAATGCTTTCATGTAGGTGAAAAAGGCAAATCCTTCCCATTTCTGCATGGAAATTCACATGACTTCAGAAAAGGAGAATCTCAAAGAAGCACAGTGCCTGATTATCTTCTGGTGCTTGTAATTACACAGTGACATTGATAAACAAACATCTGTTGCAAATTTTAGAGTCTACACATCAGCAAACAGGAGAGAGCGGTTAGGAAATAACCCGTGTGTCCAGAGGGCTAACATTACCAAAGACAGAGCAAGCACAGAAGAAAGTGAGGAGTCACATTAGTGGGTCATTCCAGGCATCCATAGGGCCCTGCATATTGCATGAAATAACAACAGATGTGGAGGGTCTTCAGTAGTTCCATATTTTGAAAATTAGTGAGAGGTGTTTATGAAATTTGGGAAGCTGGGCTGGGGTTATAGCTCAGTGATATCTATCCTACCTAACTCTATCTCTCTACCTATCTATCTATCTATCTATCATCTATGATCAACCTGTATCCAGCATGAGCTAGGCTATCAGTTTGATGCTCAAAACCAAATCAATCAATCAATGAAAAGAAACGTAGGAAGTGTTATTAATCTGAGACCATTTACAGCCCCATCCTGGTAAGAATTGGGAGGACATGGGCGTTGTTTACAATAAATATCACTATTCCCATTTAATAAACGGGGAAACTGGGGCACTGCAGCTATTTATTTTTCTCTTAGCCAATACTTGTGTGTTTATATATACAGATATATAAATATTGTTTTATATATAGGCCACATAGAATAAAAAAGTTTTTTTACAGTATTTGAGATGAAACCCAGGGCTTCCTTCTTGGTAGACTAAACTCCAGTTCCCAAACCAGATTTTTTTAATGAAAAAATTAAAGAAAAAGTTCAGTGACAAAGTAGATAAAAATTATATAATTGTACTTAAGATTGGTATGAAAATAAATCTCGGGTGATTGTTTTTGCTAGTTCACGTTTTGTTATTAGCATCTGAAGACATGCACTGGCTCTGGGCTTTGGTAGAATGTTCTTCTTGTTTATTCCATGAGTCTCCCCAGAAAGAAACACCCCAGTCCACAGATATTTGGCTGTGTAGCCCAGCAGTAACAAGAAGTCAAGGAGTGAACAGGTTGCAGAAAGTGAAGCGAAACCGCCCCGCATTTCTGCAGAGGGCTCCCGCGAGCCTACTCCTTGGCATTTCAAAGCCCAGTGGCAGCAGCAATGCACTCCTCTGGCATTCACTGCACTTTCTAATCCAGAGTCATACTCTCCTCAACTTTGAAATTAATTACAGTTAATGATTTATTGAATTTTTCACTTACAGGTCACTTCAAGCCTCTCCCCTGAATTTGAAGTATGATATCATTCCTTTGTTTTTCAATGAGAAGAAATTGGCACTTGCTTGTCTTTTCTCATTAATTGGGATAAGAAGCTGATTTCTGGCTACCCTGGAATTAAACTCATTTCTGAAAACACTGTGATTTACTTCAGTGGCTTAAACACTGTTGTACTTGGGAGTCAGGGGTAAGAAATCCTGGCATCTGCATCTGACCTCAAGAACATGGGATTTACTTGCTGTGGGATTACAGAAAGGCCTGAAAATGTTTCAAAAAACCAAGTGATTTTGAATGCATTAAAGTTTGAGAATCACCGTCTTCATTAACCTTTACTGCTAATGGATGCAGTAGATAGTTCAAAAAATCATTGAATAATTGCAACTGTCTAGTTACTGTACCTCGACATTGAAAAAATTGCTAAGCAGATATTGAAATAAAATTTCTGTTTTTCACAGTACCTGCATGGCAAGCACAAGTCCTGAGTTCAATTCCTGACACAAAACAAAACAAAACAAAACAAAACAAAAACCAAAAACCAAAAAACCTCTGTTTTTTTCCAAACATAGGTATTATTTAGCATTTTTAATTTTTCAACACACTGTCTTCCCACCCAAGAACACACATTCAATTTTTCTTTTTTTTTTTTCCTTTTCATTTGGGTACCGGGAGTTGAACTCAGGACCTTGTACTTGCCAGGCAGGCGCTTATGCCACTGAGCTATCTCACTGGCCCCAATTTTTCTTTACTTAAGGTTTTTATTTTGTGGGTTCTGAATTATTGAAAATTAAATTTACCTACAAATTTTTAATCAGTACCTTAAAATTATCCGTTATACTTCTGGTGGCCCAAGAAGACTTAAATTAGACCAGTATTGCCCTTTCCTATTCTTTTTCTTATTTTACAGAGAAAAAAATAAAAATAACAATAAAACAGAGTATCAAAACAGGCTAGTAGGAGAGTAAAAATAATTAATGCATTGCATATTGTTATCTTTGTAGTTTTATTCAGGGTACAAGATAATGGCATGATATCTAGTCCCAACAATATTAGCACAAATCTTTCTTTTCAACAAACTAAGAGAAACTAGCTGTATAACTATCTTAACTATCTTGTGTATAAATATATCTTTTTCTTTTTCCCTTTCATCCTTTCCCCTTCCCCCATCACAGTTTGTCTTTTCTTTTGAACAGAGTGAAAAGAAAACCCACAGAGTGGGAAAAATTTACAGCCAGTTGTCCCTCAGACAAAGGACTTCTATCTAGAACATATAAAGAATTGAAAAAAATCAGACCCCCCAAATTCGAAGACCCAACTGAAAAACGGGCATCTGAGATGAATACACACTTCTCAGATGAAGAAATAAATGGCTAATAAATACATGAAAAAATGTTCAACATCATTGGTCATTTGAGAAATGCAAATTAAAACAACACTGAGATTCCATCTCACCCCAGAAAGAATGGCTATCATCAAGATAGCATCAAATAACAAATGCTGGAGGGGCTGTGGGGAAAGAGGAACCCTTCTCCACTGTAGGTGGGAGTGTAGACTGGTGCGACCACTGTGGAAATCAGTGTGGAGATTCCTCAAAAAACTAGGATTAGAGATCTCATTCAACCCAGCTATTCCCCTTCTGGGTATTTTCCCAAAAGAATTAAAAACATCATACCACAGTGATATATATGCACCTATGTTTATAGCAGAACAATTTGTAATAGCTAAATCTTGGAAATAACCCAAATGACAATCAACCAAGGAATGTATAAAAAAGACGTGTTTTTTTTATACAATGGAGTACTACTCAGCCATAAAGAAGGATAAACTGGAGACTTCTATAGGTAAATGGATGCAACTTGAGACCACACTCATAAGTGAAATAAATCAGACCCACATGTGTAAACATTGTACTGTCTCACTAGTGTGAGAAACTGAACCAGTAAATAAGATCCAAAATGTACAATAGATATTGTGAATTGCCCTCTCCTATTCTGTAAAGACAGGATGGATGCAGTCAAACCCAGGGACAAAACTATAAACTCTAAGGGGTCCTGTGTACACATGATCTACAGAAAGGCCTTTACAGATGTCATAGAGAAATAATTCAAGTCTAAGCAAAACAATAGTAGTGATGGTGACAAATTACATGTTGCTTTTGCGGTAGTGGAGATCTAATCCAGGGGCACTCCACCAAGGAGCTACCTCTCCGCCCCCTTTTATTTTTTAGTTTTGTATAGGAGTCTCCCTATGTTGTAGGACTTGAACTCGTGATGCTTGGGACTCAGCCTCCCTCAGTGCTGAGATATTAGGTATGCGCCACTGCATCCAGCCAGGGTTAACTTTCCTGACAAAAAATTCATAACTTTATTTAGCTATTTCCTCAGACAATGCCTTTTTTTTTTTACAGTGGACATTGATCTCCTTTACTCATCATAAAACATTTGAGATGACAGCTACTGTTACATTCCTTTCAGAAACAAACCAAGACCTTGGGAAGGTTATTTCTTCTAATGACATATATTTAGATTAATTTAAATGTTAGTTCAGCCATTATAGCACTAAAGAAGTTTTGCCATTCTCTATGTACCTACCTGCCATTATCTATCAATCACCACATATCTATATATTCAAGATGGGCTATATTCGAAATGTAAGATAAACAAGAAACACACAGTGTTCTGGTGAAAACAATTCAGATACTGAACGAATTAAGAGGAATATTAATATTCATTAAGCACTTCCTGTGAAATTGAATGTCATAAGCACATAGGACGTTTTATCTGGCTGTATTTGCTTGGTAATTCCTCAGTGTAGCTCTGGATTGCTCAAGCAGCTGGGGAAATGAGAATCAAAATCCTATGTATGATCATATTATAAATAAAAAATCAAAACACTTTTATGCTATTTGTCTTTTCATGGTACAAATATTTAATGAACTTAGCACACTTTCTTTTTGTATGATTGTGAGTTATAAAGGAGTCATTAATCATATGAATGAATGGTAGAAATGAGAAACTTTTTTTAAAAAATCCTGCTAGTTTTTGTACTTTAAGCAGAAAACTGGAAGACTTAGGTGTACAGGCTGCAGCTCTGTTCTTTAAGAGCGATTTCCCATTCCAGGACATTGTAATTTGCAGTTGGGTCAAAGAAGGCATTATAGGGGATTTTATAAACAGATCATTTTTACCTTTTTTTCTTGGATTTTTGAGACGGAGTCTTGCTGTATAGCTCAGGTTGGCCTGGAACTCCTAAAAATCCTCTTGCCTCAGCCTTCTACGTGCTGATTACAGGTGTGTGCCACCACACACAGTTTAACTTCTTAATTTTTGTTCTGAGATAATTGGAGATTGACATGCAGTTACAAGAAATGACACAGAGAAATCTCTTAGTCAATTTTCTCAGTGTAACCTCTTGCATACTTTAACACCATGCCATAGACAGGAAATTGGTTGTAGACATTCCACCCCTGTCTTAGTTAAAGCTGGCCATAACATCTCAGTCCCTCTCCTCCACCCTGACAATGGTGACTTGCTCTCTGCATCTATCGCTTTGTGATTTGAAGAGTGTTACAAAAACAGAGTCACATAGTGTGCACCCTTTTTGAAATTGGCACTTTTATTCACCCACAGTGTAATTCCTTTCAGATGCACTCACTCTTCTGTCAGCTGTCTTCTCTTTTCATTAACATGCACGTTTCCATGGTAAGGAAACACTCTTGTGCCCTCTTCCATGTCTTGTAAGGTATGTTCGTTGCTTTTAGGTTTTGGCTACTAAGCGTGTAAGTGCTGTGAACATCACGCACAGTTTTCCCGTGACTCTTTGCATTTTGCTGGGACCCAAGCCCAGCTGGGCAGTTTCTGGGTCGCATGTTTAGTTCGGTAGGAAACAGCCTTAGGGTTTTTCAGAGCGGCCATGATCATTTTACACTCTCACCACCTACGTAGGAGTCAACCAGGCTCTTGACATCCCTGCCAGTATTTTATTTTAATTTTCATCAAAATGTCTTAAATGTCTGACTTTTCTCACTGTGGTTCTCATTTGGATCTCCCTAGTAGTGAGTGACTGTGAACAAATTTTCATGGGTTTGTTTGCCTTCTGTTTGTTCAGTTTCCTTCATGAAAAATCTTTTTATGGGGCCGGTGAGATGGCTCAGTGGCGTAAGCGCCTGCCTGGCAAGCGCGAGGGCCGAGTTCGACTCCAGGAACCCACATACAAAAAAAGGGCCGGTGATATCGTTCAGCGGCACGGGTGCCTGCTGGCACGCGAGGTCCTGAGGTCGACCCCCAGTACCCACAAAATAAATAAATAAATAAAAATCTTTTTATGTTGGGGCCCATTTTATATTGTCTTGCTTGTATGTTTCTTGTTAGTACGTTTCACTTTAATTATGAACTTTTCTGAAATTTCAGAAAAGAGTTCTTTGTATATGTGCTGCTAAAGCGAGATCTTCATAAAGTACTGTAGATTTTAATCTCTAACATACCAAGCTGTAAAAAATTTTTTTTTTTTGTGGGTACCAGGGGGTCGAACTCAGGACCTCGCGCGCCAGCAGGCGCCCGTGCCGCTGAGCGATATCACCGGCCCCTTTTCGTATGTGGGATCCGGGAGTCGAACTCGGGCCCTCGCGCTTGCCGGGCAGGTGCTTACGCCGCTGAGCCATCTCACCGGCCCCCCAAAAAATCTTAAAAATTAAACTTCATCAGTCTTTATTTCCCAACTTCCATTTCCCTGATTAGAAGAAAACGTCTGTATGTAGAAAGACATATTATAAATGTATCCGATTGTGGGCGTAGCACTGGGTGTTCGGTGATCTCGGACCCTAACTGATTGGTACCACACAGACCCTGAAAACACCTCAGGATGAGATCTTTACCTTAAAGATCTAATTTACTATTACTATTATTACTAATTTTGCTTTATGCATGTATAAACCATAGAATTGTTTGATAAAATGTAACATTTCTAATGAGAACTAAGATACACATTTTTATTTAGTTCATACATTTTTACTTCTAAATCTCTCTCGCTCTCTCTCCCCGCACATGAAAATCTTCCCTTCCCTACATTCCCCAGGGTCCCAGTGGTCACTTATGCCTGTGGATGACTGCAGATTTCTCCTGATGACTAATGCAATGCCGTGATCTAATTAATTATTTTGCCATCTTTACTCATTCAGAGAACTGAACACTGGATGTCAGTCAAATCTCTTGATTTGATATTTCAAGGTTTAAAAATAACTCTAGATTCACACGCCATTGCAGAAACAACACAGATAAACCCAATGTACCCTTCCCTTGCCCCCCACAATGGTAACATCTTGCCTAAATATTGTATCATATCATAACCAGGAAACTGACACTGGTGAAATTTATCTACTTCCTCCATTTTCCACCCATTTCCCATGCATTCAGTTGTATGTGCATGGACAGATCCATGTGAAATCGATTCAGTTTAGGTACAGACGAGTCCACTCTGAAGATGCCTTACGCTACCTTAGAGTCCCAGCCACCTTCTCCCTGTCTACCTCTCTAACCTGTGGCAGCCATGAACTCGTTCTTCAGCGGCTTGATTCTGTGCTGTGAAGAATGCAGTGTGAGTGTAGTCACACAGTGGCGAACACGTGATTCTGGCACTTTTATCCTGCACTTCCTCCCCGTGGGTTTATCCACACTGGCGTGTCCTCCGTAGCCCCCTCTGTTTACTGCTCTGTGCGTCTCACGGAATGGAAGCACCAGTTCGTTTAAGTGTTCACACATTAAAAGGTGCTGGCGTCGCTTCCAGGTTTTGTCTGTTGCAAATAAAATTGCTGTAGCCATTCCTGTACAATTCCTCTGTGTCTATGGAAATAAACCTCGGGGAATGCCCAGGCCAGTAACAGATGGCCCAAATGCTGAGCACACCTATATTTGTGAGGAAGATGGCTCTGTTGCTTTTTCAGTATCCACACTCATCCTCCAGCCGTGGGTGAGTTACTCCATTTCCACGCCCTACTCAGCATTTTTACATCTTACTGTGCAGATGGATGTGAGGTGTTATGTCAATATGGTTTCATTTGCATTTCTTCAATGATTACAAATGTTGGATTTCTTTTCATGTGTTTCCGGTATGGAGGCATTAAGAGACATTCTTAATGTCTTTCAACCACTGTGATGGTGAATCTTACCTGGCAGTTTGTCTCTGCTAAAGGATGTCCAGGGAGTGGAACATCATTATTTCCGGGTGCATCTGAAGGTGTTTATCCAAAGACCTTAGTCTTTGATTGTACAGATTGAGTAAAGATTATCCTTACCAATGTGGACTGGCTTCATCCAATTTCTTGAGTTTCTGAACAGCAGGAAGAACAGGGAGGAAAGGCAAATGCACTCTCTCTGATTGAGCTGGGTCACCCGTTTTCCTGTCCTCAGACATAAGTATAGCTGGTCCTCAGCCTTCAGATTCACAGTTCAGACTTCAGATGAAAGACAGTGCTGACTTCATGTTCTCCAGCATGCAGACCATAGATGTAAGACTGCTTGTCTTCTATAATTGCATGAACTAATGCCTAAATAAATAAATATGCATATATATATAGAGAGAGAGAGAGACAGAGAGAGATCAATATAGATTTATACATACACATACATGCATTGCATACTTACTGTTTTCATTTGTTTCTTTGAAGAGCTATGACTAATACAGATTTTTTTAAACTGAGAGTTGCTAGATTGATGGAAACATCATGATAAGTTTTCTGGATTGGCTCCAGAGGTTTTGGATGTGCCTGTGCAATCTGACTCGATTTAAAGATGCTAATGACTCTATTTTCAGCATTAAGGAAAGGATTGGTAGCATGTGCTGGGAGCCATTTGTAGAGATAGCCCAGATGTCTGCCTTGGGTATTATAATCAACAATGCATGAGAAGCAAGGGGCTAGGTGAATCCCTATATGGTGATTTTGAACTTTTTGGAAAATTAAAGACTGTGACACTGCGGTTTTCTTCTAATATCTAATAGTGGGCAAAGTTGTGAAAGCAAGAACGTATCCCAGAGATTTGAATTCTCAGCTTGAATGTGGCATGAATAACCAAAGTGTTTCTAGGTTTGCCCTGAAAAAGAACATCACCTGTTATTTTATTATTTCTCTAGAGATCTCTAAGACCTCCACTTGTCATGGGATGGTTTGGGCTTTTTCTGTTAAGTTTTGAGAGTTGTCAATATATTCTAGATAATAGCTCTCTATTGCATATGTGGTTTACAAATATTTCTCTGTCTGTACCTCACAATCCTTACATGGCTTTCACAAAAGTGATGGTTTTATTTATTTTTTATTTTTGGCTAAGGTCTAAATTATTTATTTCTCCATTTTTGAATTAAACTTCTGGTGTCGAGTCGAAGAACTCTTGCCTAGCCTTATTTTCTCTTATATTTTTCTAAAATTGTTATTTTGTATTTTATACCTAATTTTGTAATCTACACTGTGTTCACTTTCGTAAAAGGTATGAAGTTTAATTCAAGGTGGTTTTTTTATGTTTACAGACATCAAACTGCTCATCTGTTTAGAAAGGCTATCTATAATCACATATATTGCTTCTCAATTTTTGCCAAAATTAACTTCCTGTCTATTTGCATAAGATTCATTAGGGGTCCGGCTTGCTATTCCACCAATGAGCATGTCTGTTCCTCTACCGTTTCCTCATACTACATCCTCGCTCTGCTGCCTCTGGGTACAGTAGCTCCATAATATATTTTAAAATGAGGTTACAGTGGTTCCTCTTGCTTTATTTTTTCATTGCCCAAATTCTTTTAAGTGTTCTAGAGTCTGCACCTTTCTGTAAAAAGCTTAGAACAATTATATATTTAAAAAGCTCACTGGGAACTTGATGGTAATTGAATTGATCCTATAGACTAATGTAGGCAGAAGCGATATCTTTCCTATGCTATGTGTTACATCCATGAACACATTACATCTCTCAACTGATTTATGTCTTTTTCAATCACCTTAATATTTCATGACAGATGGAACACGAGTCCTATATTTGTTGTTTTTCTATTGTTGTCTAAGTATTTTATTTTGTTTGCTGCAATTGTAAACATTAACATGTTGTTAATTTCTGTGTACTTAGGTTCGTGATTCATACATAGAAATGAAATTGATTGAACATACTGATCCTTTTTCCTGTAGCTTTTCTGAACAGCTATTAATTTTAGAAGGGATTTACTTGATTGTTCTGTACACTTACTCAGGTTGAATACATAAATAATCCAGGTTTCTGCAAATACAAAGTGTTTTTTTTTTTTTTTTTTTCTTTTTCTTTCCTATTCACTCTGTTTGCTTTTTCTTACCTTCTTGCAGTGGCCAGAATTTCCAATCCTATGCCAAATAACAGCAGGAAAGTAGACGTCCTTGTCTCCATCCCATTTTAGAAACAAAGGATCCAGTCTCACAATTGTGGTCCGTGCTGGCTGCATTTGAATATACATTTTATTAATTTACAGAATTTCCCTTCTCATTTCTGGGGATTTATTGAAAATCATTGTTGAACTTTGTTGAATGCTTTTTTCTGTATTTCAGTCAATATAGTCAGGATTTTCATTAGTCTGTTGATATGATGGGTTATGATTTTTAATAATATAAGCCTGGAATAATGCAACTTGCTCATTTTGTATAATTCTTTCATTGCTGGAATCAATTTGCTAATGTGCCCTCAGGGCTTTTTTGTCTAAGTTTATGGGAAATATCTTTCTGTGGTTTCAATTTTGGTTCTGTCCCTCGTTCCGGTACCAGGGTAAAACTAGCTTTATAAACACACAGGGAAATTCTCCCCAATCTTTTTTTTTTTTTTAGGAGATTGTGGTAAATAGGTGTTAGATGCCTTTCAGATATTTTTCATTAGGATACTTTAATAAAAATATACTGAAATATATTTCAATTTGGGAGCATTTTGACTAAAAATTCAATTTATGTAATGATTCCAAGACTTAACAGATTGTATCTTACGCTGGTCCTTGAGTTTTGGCAATATATAGATTTTGAGGAATTAGTCAATAAAGTGGTTCATAATGCCTCTCCATTATTCTTTAAAAGGGTGTATTGATGCCTTTACTTCCTGGATGTAACAATTTCTTTGTTTGGTTTTTGGCAGCCTTGTTAGAAGTTTATTTTATTGAGGTTTTATAAAAGATGCATATTTGGTGCATCAATTTTCTCTATTATTCCCTTTTCATTACTTCAGTATTTACTGCTTTTTATTGGTCTGTGTCCATTTTTTGGTCTGTGTGGCATTTTTTTTTCAGTATATTCATAATTTCTTGAGGCAGGAACTTTGATGACAGCTTGGGACCATTCCTCTCTTCTTGTAGAAGTTCTTGATGCTATAAATCCTCCTTTCAACACTGCTTTTTTACATCAAACACCTTTTAATATGTGAGACATTTATTTCATTTCATTCTGCCTGTTTTTAAGTTTATTTAAAAATGCCCCCTTCACCTGGATATCAATATTTTTATGTTAATAACTAAATATTTTTTCTGTTTTTTCTTTTTTGTTGGTGTTTTCTGGTTTGATATCATAATGGTCAAGAAATATTTTTCATGAGCTTTCAGTTTTTCAAAATTCATTGAGCTTTATTTTATGACCTATCATTATGATCTATCTTAGTGAATTTACACAAAATTTTTAAAATATGTGTATATCGTGAGGTTGGGTGATGAGTTTAGAAGTGGAATTAGGCTTATTCGTTGATTGTCAGATTCGGTTTTACATTCTCTCTGACTTTCTGAATTTTGTTCTTTTTAAAAGGACTGATTGTGGAATGTTGATATCACCAATTTCACTTATGGATTTGTCTGCTTCTATTTTTAAAATCTCTGTGAGGTTTGGCTTCATTATATTTCTACAGTTTACTACAAAGATATTTTAAATCATTATGGCATTTTGTTGGATTCATTTTGAAATTATCTAATGTCTCTCTTTCTACAGCAATTCTCTTTGTTTATCTTATATTAATATCACCACTCCTGTGAATTTGTAAAATAGCTAGCCATTATGTTTATTAATCTTTTCTGTATATCCTTTTGTTTTCAACTTATCAGTCATTGTGTTTTGAGTTTCTCGTAGAGAGCACACAGTTCATTTTTAAATTTGCTTTTCCAATATCTATCATTTAATGTATCTGTTTACACTATTTAACTTCAAGGTAATTCTTAATATATGATGGCTTGCTTTTTTCCAATTTATTATTTCTTTATCATTTATTTCTTCTTCCTAGTGTTTTTCTTCTTTTTGGTGGGCTTGAATATATTTTAAGATCACAATGGATATCTGAAGAATCTTTTAAAATACACTACTTTTATAACTGTCTTTGCTCTTTCTTTCTGTTTTTCTTTTGTTCTTTCTTTTTTGTTTATTTGTTTGTTTCTTTTTTTTCTTTTCTTTTTCTTTTTTTTTTTTTTTTTTGTGGGTACCGGGGGTCAAACTCAGAACCTCGCGCTTGCCAGGCAGGCGCTTATGCTGCTGAGCTATCTCACCAGCCCTGTTTGTTTCTTGAGATAGGGTCTTGCCAAGTAGTTCAGGGTGGCCTTGAACTCACTAAGTTGCCTAAGGTGGCCTTGAACTTGCAGCAATCCTCCTGCCTCAGCCCACCAAGTGCTGGGATTACATACACCTGGCTGCTTTAGGTATTTTATTATAGTTGTATCTTTATAACTTATCACAACCTACTTATACCTATATTTTACTACTTCATACAAAATAAAGAAATGGTACTTCCTTTTATCCTCTGAATTTTAAAAGCAGCACATTGGTAACATGAGTGTCAGTGAGAGCCAGAGTGAGGGGCTCCTGGTCATGACAGTCAGAACGGACACCCTCAGTCCACAGAACCCAAGAGTCCAGGTCCTTTCTTCATTTTGCTGGCATGATTTGTAAAATGGCATTGGCTCCCACGTACTTCTGGGGATTGAAGTTAGTGACGTCATAGGAGCAATAAAGTTTCTGAGAAAACAACAAAATCAAAGCTCTCTAACCCCAAGCCAATTTGTCTTGGTTACTTCGTTGTCACTTGGATGTAACACCCAACCCTCACACCTTAAAGTGGACGATTTATTTTGCCTCGTGGTTTCGGTCTACAGTTCACTGGCTCCAAGCCAGAACTGGCCTGGTGAAAGGGCCTAAGCAGGAGAGGAGCTGCTTACCTCATGGTGGACAGGAAGTAGGGAGAAGAAAGAGGAGTCGGAGACAGAGATACACCCTTCTATGTCAGGCCCCCAGGAACCCTCACCTTCTGACCAGAACCTACCTCCAAACAGGACATTCAGCTCTAAGGAGTACAGCACCTCCACGGTCCAATCACCCTGTAAAGTCCAACCTCCGAACACATCTTTGGGGGATATTCTAGATCCAAACCATAACCCAGCCCAAAGAACAGATTTTCCGTGGAGAAAAGATGGAATCCTCCATAGTGTTAAAAAAAAGGTGTTTTTGTTGCTGTTTGCTTCTTCTTTTCCTAATGTCAGAGCTGCCTCTCTCTAGGAATGAAAAGGTTTAATTTACCCTGCGAACAAGTCAGCAAGAACCGGGATGCACAGAGAGAGGGCCGTACTGTGGAATCTCGGGATCTCGGGAAGCTCCCACCTCAACGTGTGCTAATGACGAGTGAGTTATGGAGCGGAGATACTGCGCAGTCTTTGTAGAAGTTCTCAGCAGTGTTCACAGGAATAATCGACGCTTCCATTCTTCGTTGGCTTATTTCATGTCAGGTTGTTTTTGTGTGTGACCTTTTAACACAAACAAGTAGGTTTCATGATAATTTGAGAAACTCTTCTCATATAGCTTATGGCCACAATAATTCAAATAACATTTCAGGAACCATAGTCAACAGCTATTACTTACAATAGCATCTTTGGGCTTCTCCAAAGACCTAACTTCTTGAGGCAGCACACAGCCTGGTGTCTTGTTTGGGTTTGTCCCCTTGTAGAAGGGTAAACTAGGGCATTTTCTGTCTCATCTGCTTTATCCTTCCATATGTGGATTTCTACAACAGCCATGAATGATCCCAGATGACCTCAGAACATTTATCAAAACTTTAGTATGTTGATTTTTAAAGTTTATTTCCTACTGAAGCTTAAAACTCTTTTTTTCCACCATATTTTAAAGCCGTGACCTACTCTAATGGCACACTTACTGTCTTTGTGTGAAATAACTCTATTTTCCCTTCTCCACTGGGAGTCTGTGTGAGGAGACAGGCTCTGCCACAGCATGAACTTGGCTGTGATTGGACTGTATTCTGGGGATGAACTGCAAACTGTTGAACCGTGTTCTTCTGGAGTCGTTCCCATTTCCGTTTTAATATATAACCTGCTGACAAATAAGATTGAATGTGAAATTTGGGGGAGCTTACGACTTTTTTTTTCAAGCCATTGTCAATGGATTTCCTTCCTTAGGGTCAATGAAGAAGAGTAACAGAATTTGAAGTTTGGTCCAAATGATGTGAAATGTATGCAGAAAAATGTAATGAGATTTCCCAAAAGCTGAGCCTGCTTGCTGAAAAATGGATGTAATGAGGGTTTTGCAGCGCGGGGCTCTTCCTGTCGAAGAAGCATCTTAAACTCACTGGAAATCTGTACTGCAGAAAGGTGAATCGAATTTCCCTCAGATCCCAAGGAAAGCCGAAGGAAGAACCCAGTCTGCCCAGAATCCCTTGAAGCTGACTCTGAACATGAACAGAACGTGCGGAAGGAGATGTGCGAACAGATGCAAAGATCTGTGATACCTGGGGAAGTCTGGGTGGGGGAGAGGCTGAAGACTGGATTCTAAGTCACAAACTCCCATTCCTGTTTAGAGAAATCGACTTGTCAAGAATTTATAATGTCATTCAAAGCGATGTTTACGATGAAACTGGGAACCCAGTTACTGGCCTACAGTAGCCAGTAAGCCCTCAACAGTCTTTAAATTGTCTCACAATAACAGGTGTAACAAACTGTTTTTCTCCAGACTTAATGAATCAGACTTCTGGTGGAAACTGACTCAGAACAGAGCACCAAGAAAAGTTGTCCCGTAGGGTAGAATGTATCTGAAGCGAATAGGAGACTGTAGGCAATCACTTCTAAAGTAACACTCACTGCACTGTAATTTATTTAGGCAGAAGATGCATCTTCAGGAGAGAAAAGCGATTATTCCGTGCATGGGCAGAGCCACTCCTGCGTAGATGCACTCTGATGACGCCTTCCTACACACCTCCCACACTCACAAGGCTCCGGTTCTCCTCCGGGTAGCGACTACGATACTGCGATGAAGTAATCTTCACCTCTTTGTCACTACTGGGTGCTCCTTAGGGTACCTCGTGGAACATTATTTCTGAAAAGCAACTCTAACGAGATTTGTGCGGAAAGCATTTTATTCGGGGCTTCAGGTACTAAAGGAGGAGCAGTCTGCATCTCATTTGCTCAGACAAATCCTCCCCTGGCAGGCTGAGTGAATGAGAATCCTTCAGGGTGGAGGTGTCTCATTCTTGAGGATTAACCACGGCCCTTATGCTATAGGTTGTTTTTAAAACATTGTAAGATTTCTATGTGATCTCTGTGTATTCTGAGTGAGTAGATAGAAACAGTGATTAGATAGAATGAACCCTAGCACTCGCTCTCTCTCTGGAATGTCGCAGGGTTTCACCCATGAGTGACTCAAACGTGTATTCACAGAGAGATTTAAGATTCTCGTACTCCTGGTTAACAGCCTGCGAAAGAGAAGGCTCCTCGTAGACCTCTGAAGCATCGCTGTGCAGGTAAATCGTTGAACCCCACAGGAAAAGTCAAACAGGTATTGATTTTCTGGATCTAATGCAACACCTAAGAAAGCAGAACAAAGACCTAGCCTAAAGCAGTAAAATATGCAACTTTAGATAACACTGGTTAAAATAGACTTTTTTCCATAGAACGTGTTTCACTTCAGGGAGGCCTTTGTATTGCGCTTTATCTGAACACGAATATAGAGGAGACGGGTTGTTTTGGTTGTCTGTAAAGAAATAATAAATGGAGAGACGTCAGGATCTCAGACGTGCGGGTGGCAACGTGATTATTTCAGAGATTCCATAACATTGTAAACCCTAAATGTCTTAATCATTTCCTTCCACGATGAGATACAGCCCGCAACACCTGCAACTTAGAGGAGAGGTTTATTCGCTCATGTTCCAGTCCCGGCTCCACGCCAGGAAGGCATGGCAGAGGGCAGGGTGAAGGGCGATGCTCACGACGTGGTGGGCAGGAAGGTGAGAGCAAGGGAGGAGCCGGGGGAGCAGATGTAACCTCCTGGGACACAACCCCAGTGACCAGCGCTTCTGCCCAAACCTCACATCCTAACAGCAAGGCAGGTACAAGCCCCATGATCCAATCACCTTCCAAAGGTCCCTAGAATCGTGAGGCTTTAGGGTTGCTGTAGACACCCAATGCAGACAGCAGGCTGGGAGTCACAGAAGGAAAGGGAGGCCTGAAGGACAGACAGTGACAGAGGCAGGATCCGTGGCAGATGGAACAGATTACAGGACTTTCACAATAGTTCATATATATTTGGTCTTCCTCTTTGTTTCTTGGCATAAAACTAAAAACCTTGGAATCTTTAAAGTCCCAAGGGTCTTTTTGTATGCTGATGAGCTGACTGGTGGCTGGCAGCCCCTCGGTAACTCCAGGATGGGAGACTAGAGCAAGATAAAGATTGGGACTTTCAGCCCAACTCCCAACCTCTGGAGAGAGTCAGGAAGCCACATCGATTACCAATGGACCTTGACTTAGTCAGTGTTATCCACCTGATGTAGCCTCCATCAAAACCCCAAATGACAGGCTTGGGGACACCTTCCAGTGGCCTGAATGGGTGGAGGTTCCTGGGGGTACCCAGAGTGACATGAAAGCTCAGGGCCCTTTTCCATACCGCACCCTCTGCATCTCTTTGCGACATCCTTCAGAATGGTCTAGCTGGTGTTTCCTGGAGTTCTGGGAGCCACACTAGAACGCGGATCTTAAGGAGGACATGATGACCGCTGTTGGTAGCCTGTCGGGCAGAAGCACAGGCACAAATCACCTGGAAATTGTGAATGGCATCCACAGTGAGGACAAGGCCTTGGGAACCGGCCTCCACCTGCAGACACTGAGAGTAACTCCGGGTAGATATTTCACAACTCAGTGTAATTAGAAGGCAGCAGGCTCATGTAATCTGCGGGCTCAGTGCTTGCCTTCCAGTGAGGAGACTTCCCTGCAAGCTTTGTAGTTACGAAGGCTTCTCTGTTGATTATTGTTATGTGAGAGTGTAGGAGAAACTGCATTTGAGTTTCTTTTTTACTCCTACATCCTCAGAGCACACTCATCAGCAGGAGTTTTGTAACTGATTCTGATGTACATTCCTGTAATCCCAACCCTCTGGAAGGCTGAGGTAGGACGTTTCCAACTTTGATCTCAACCTTAATGACTTAGCAACTTAGTGGGACCCAAAGGTTAGGGATGTAGCTCAAGGCAAAGACCTTGGGTTCAATTACCAATAGTGAGGAGAAAAGACAGGAAAAAAGAAAAAAAATTTAAGGCTTTCCATTAAGATTTAGACTAATTTCTTCTTGTAAAGCTAACGGTGAAATAAGGACTTGGATGTAAATTCCTCCTCACAGGATGATAGACTCGTTCTAATCTATTTCATTTTTTTCTCCTTCAGGCTTTTAGGTAGTGTGTGGCTACAGTTGTTTTAACATCCTTTTTCTTTATAACACCGTTTGTTATTTATTTATGGGTGTCTTCTCAGGGTTTCCCTGCTCTTGTGACTAAGAGGAACATCTGACTGTTATATCTGTAAGGCCGTTAGCAAGTGGCTCTGACAGTTCCTTTGTTTGTGTTTTGTTTTTGGCTTTTGTCCTAAAATTTTACCAACTTCTTCTGTGAAAAGATTGGCAAAAAGCTCCATTAAGTTTCCCTGCTTGTTTGCATACTAATTACTCTATGCCTGGCTTCGCATCATTTACAAAAAGTGAGGAAAGAGTTGAGATCACATTGGTTTCAGGATCTACTCTTGAATATTGTCCAAGGCTGTTAGAGAACCTCACTTAATGACTACCGAAGATGTGGATTCGTGCTCAAGCTATTTGTACAGAAAGACTCTGGAAATAGTCTCTAAAATATGTTGTCCACACTTGTAGCCTTTCTGAATCTCCCTGGCTCTGAATTCCTCTCCTGTTTTTCAGTATCTTCATTTTTGGCACTTTCCATCCTTTCCCCCCGCAATTTGAGATTCCTACTAATGTCTAAAATCATCCATACAGATCCGGTAGCCATGGGTTATAGGTTCATCCCAAGGTCATCACAAGGTCATCTGTAAATGTATGTTTATCGTGTTAGGTTGCTGAAGTCAGTCTTGACATAAGCTTTCAGCTCAAAGGGAGACGGGGCTGAACAGCTCCCAGAGGGCCTCGCAAGCGGTGAAGGGAATTGATGTATGAAGCTGTGAATCTGCAGGGTTCCCGGCTTAGCCCAGGGGAAGTTTGTGTCGCAGAGAGGGGAGAGGGAGAGGAAAATTAAGTGCACAGAACTCGGGACAAGGAATATTGTGCTATTAATTTCGAGCTGGGTTATTCTAAGAGAGATATCGCTTCAAATATTTTGCATTTTTATTTATGTTGGTTAATATTTTAAGGAACCTATTTGAGCATCTTATTTTCATTTGGAAGGTTATCCTTTCCAATAAAAATGTAGAGCAGTGAATGGGATTCTATTCCTATTCTGGACTAAAGAGTTTCTTATCTGAACAATTTTATTCTTATTAACTACCACTGTGATATTAAGTTTTTCCGTGGTAAAGCGAAACTCCTTAGAGAGTCACCTGTATTCAAATTATAATGAAAATCTACATAGAAGTCGTGGCCGTAGCCTGAAGAAGTTAGGAATTTACATTTAGACTGGGAAACCCCGTATTAATATGGTAACAGTTTGAGGAAAACGTTGCCTATGGAACATGTTTCAAATGTCAACCTATTATCAGTTCTCAGTAAACATAGAGTCAATCATCTGTGATGCCCGAGAGACAGGGGCTGAGGTAGGTCTGATCCAAGCCTACACAGGTGCACACGGACGGCAGGACACGAGACAGTCCTCGTGACATCTGTGCCATCGACCGAAGGCAAAGTCTGCCCAAAAGCCATGACCTTGGGGAGGAAGCTTTGGCCCACCTCAGGCTCTGTAAGTCCAATGCCAGGAATAGATATCTAAGAATTATATCTAATTCTTCCCCCAAAACGTCGTCCTACGGACTCACAGCAAATGGCTAGGATTGACGTTAGTGATATTGCAGAGGAAAAGCAGGTGCCTCTCAGAGCTTTGCTCTGTGCATGCACAGGACAGCAGGGCGGGCGGCTCTTCAAGCCAGCCCCACGCTCCCCCGTTAAGGAAAGGGCCGATAAGAAATCAAGCTTTCATACGCAGAGGGATTGGCCAGAACCTGGAGTGACTTAAAAAGTTATTTGCTTTGGGATCCATGATACATCAGAAAGCCCCTTCTAGAAAAGAAAAACAAATTCCCAAATGAAAAGAGAAAACAAGTGGATGGATTAAATAATAGAATTGATAAAGCTAAATAGACCCTATTTCCCCCAATATAGAGAATATGTGTGTGAATGAAGATTCAGAAATTCAGCGAGCTACAGAGGAAGTCAGTAAACAGAGACAGGAGAGCAGCCAGTCACCCTGGACTGTAGAACGGCAGAGAGCGTAGCACCCCACCCACAGGCAGGAAGGAGAAAAACCGAGGCCAGACACAGCCTCGCGGACTCTACAACTCCAAACGCCATCAACAGCACAACCTTTCAAGGGGTGCAAAGGGGACAAGGACAAGGTGTGATCAAGAAACATTATGAACAATGAAATTAAAAATGTATTACAGCAAGAAACACATTTTCATTAACAGCCCTCAAAATACTTCTGGTCCCCTCGAACACACTCATCCCCTCATTCTTGCTACTTTCTGAAGCAGCTCTGGAGTCCGCTTTCCTGGTTGTCTTTAGCTGCCCTGTCCTGGCTGCCTTGATTTCCTGAATGGATTAAAAATGTTTCCTTCTGGGGCCGGTGAGATGGCTCAGCAGCATAAGCGCCTGCCTTGCAAGCGCGAGGGCCCGAGTTCGACTCCCGGATCCCACATACGAAAAAGGGGCCGGTGATATCGCTCAGCGGCACGTGTGCCTGTTGGCGCACAAGGTCCTGAGGTCGACCCCCCGGTACCCACAAAAAAAAAAAAAAAAATGTTTCCTTCTCATGGTCATTTTGACCTTGGGGAAGAGCTGGAAGTCACAAGGTACCAGATCAGGAGAATAAGGTGGATAGGTACACACCATAATAATATTTTTGATTAGCAGCTTTCACCGTATTTTTTATCGCACTTTGTAAAGATGCTCAAAGCAAGGCAAAATCATCAAACAACTCCTTCAAAATTCTGAGAAAAATGTTTTTTGATATATTAAATGACAAGTAAGTGTGACATAAACAGACATATATATATAAATTATAATGCAGATTCTTAGAATGTTTTTATCATTTATGTAGAGTTTTTATATTTGTTTCTGTATGTATGTATACATATGTATTTGTGTTTGGTTTCTACCAAAATTGTAGGAAATATGAGACAACTTTATTTGCATATAATACCTGAACAAATCTAAATCTATTTGGACTTACTTCTATATTTCTCCTAAGTAGTAGGACTTGAGAACGTTCTTTACATTATTATCCCTCTGTTTAATCACATGACTGGTTCTGCAATGATCTTTACTGTTGATACGATGAAAACATTTGCATACTGTTTTATTAACTTAAACAACTTTAATCATCCTGCAAGAACTCTATTATTATTCAAGAAGGATTGTATTAAAATCTAAGCAATGCCAGGGAGTAGGGCTACTTACAAAGATGAGAGTTAGCAGAAGAGAAATAAATTTGCAACGATTTTTTCCTGCTGTAGTAGATCTGAGGTAGGAGAGAAGATGTAAAGATAGGTTGAAAGGAGACAAGGAAGCCCCAGTTTTCATCTCTGTCATTGCCTTAAAACTCTGAGTGAGATTCCTGCTCAGCTCTGCAGGCAGACCTGGTACTCATTTGGGGAATGTGTGCATTACAAGGTTTTCAGACCTGAATTTATCTAGCCTAGCTCATCTCTCCTCAAAACCCAAGATAAGAGTAACTGAGTTTTCAGGGACACTCTATTGCCAGCTTGCACAATGTACAGTTTTGGAATGTCCACTCTGGAGCAATGCCTAGAAGTCTCCAAAACTGCACCCTTGCTGACTACCCCATCATAGGGTCAGCCCTCCCCGGCCAGAGGAATCGCCCCTAATGGGGCCCAAGGGAGACCTCTTCCAACCAAGACAAGCACTTCATGGGAACTGAAGGGCCCCTCAAGCCATGTGGACTCCACCAGAGCCATGGAAACCAAAGCTGAGGTAATGGTCAGATGGATCCTGCCCACCTCAGTTCATCCTTAGACGCTTGCCCCTGTTTCTGTGAAGTGGCCAGACTGAACCCCTGTATTAGAGTGGGTCCTCTCTAAGTACTCTAGCCGTAGTCTTTTCCCTACTATCCCTGACTTTTTAAGTCTGTCTACTAACCTTCCTATGGCTCACACTGACACTTATCTATATATTTTTTCCTAATGTGAGTCTAGAACCTGCTCAGAGGCCGGGCATGGTGGCACATGCCTGTAATACCAGCACTCTGGGAGGTTGAGGAAGGAGGATCAAAACTTCCAGCCCAGCATGGGTAGCTTAGCAATTTTGCTAGAGCCTGTCTTAAAACAGATAGTTTTTTTGTTTGTTTGTTTTAAAGACCTGGTTTGTAACTCAGTGTGGAGGCCTCATGCTTAATCCTCAGCTCGCACACACACACACACACACACACACAAACACATGGATATTTTTATGGGCCAGAAAATATGTTAAACCCCAATTAAAAACAAGCTCCTTCAGAAGTGGAATCGTATTACAACAGCACTGTGTCGAGTTAAATACTGTGCAGATTTTTATTTGGGTAACCCACAGATATGAACCTGTAATGGGAAAGTAGTGATTTAGCTCCAAATCTCTTTCTGGTGTATCTAGTTCTATGAAAAGATCAAAATAGATTGACTCAATTCCTGATTCTTTTGGTCCATGGAGAGAAAGTTTTGCTTAGCCTGTACATGTCACGATCACATAATTCAACTGTATAACCCAAGCGTTAGCTAAGGCCATCCTGCTCTTTGTAATTGAGATCTGATTGGTTCTATCAGTCAGATCCAATGGGGCTTGCATGTTTCATGGCCATTTCAGACTCTCTGTTCCCGTTTCAACTGAGCCCTTAATCTTACTCTTTCTGGATTCAGTTGGCTGAGGATTCTTTTCACTTTATTATGCAGAGAATCTTAGCTCTTCACTTTGTAGTGGTATTGTGCCTGCCTTTTGCATATCAAAAGACTCTTTAAAGGTTTTGCTAAGACAAAGGACGACTGGCTCTGGTCTTCACTTTGAGCAATAAAGAAGAAATATCAGTAACTTTGAACCGCAAAACTTTATAGTCCTTCTTCGCTCTCAAGTCTGTAAGTGGAAACATCTTTCTGTTGAGAGGAAGTTCCAAATGTATAGAATTATGTCACCTACCACCACCCTTGAAGTCTTAGGAAACAAAAGGAGCAATAGGTTTTCCTTTAAAATCAATATATTTGGTCCATTACACTAGAGTCCAATTAATACATGAGTAATGCTTATTAGTCAACATTACATGCAAATGTAGCAAGGTTTACATTTGAGTTAGCAAAAGAACACAGAACTCAAAATAATAAATGTTCTGGTCCGTTTGATTGGCTGTTTTTTGAAACCTACCAGAATGGGAGGCTATGAAGACATTTGGGGGAGTGCAGATTTTAAAGGAAGAAAGAACTGGACAAAGCATTTTGATCCAAGAGGAAATTTCAGTCTTGGCTGGGAAGGGGCCAGTGCATGGCATTACATAAGTGGTTGGCAAATATTTATGTAGGAAGGGTTAGAGGGACTTCAGGTTGCATTGTCTCCTGGCTCAGCGATCCTCTTAATTTGACTCTGAACCAGTGCACAAGAGGAAAGGTGGTCAGTGTGGGTCTCCAAGACTGGGCTTGGAGCATGCGCAGCAGGAGGAGCACACACTAGGAAGCTTCATGAGGAGAGCAGCAGCCTCAGGCCCCAGGGGCTCTGCAATGCTCATGGGAGTGGAAGGGTCCAAATGAGCCCTTTGGAGCATACAGGAAAGGCCAGGAAGGAAATAGACTTCTGCACGGCTCAAGCTTCTACCTGAGAATGTGAACTTCGATAACCTTCACCCTTTGCAAATATCTGAATCCATTACATAATCACCTTGCCTGCAGAAAGCCAACAGATATGCCAAGAGGTCAGAGGGCTCTTGTTTGATGGACAAGTCTGCGTGGACACGGTCTCTGTCTTACGCTGGCCATACAGTCCATTTCATGTAGCTCTGATTTTTCTAAACTTCAACACGTTTCCTGCAAAATAATTTTTTACTTCTTTCAGTAAACCTGCACTGTTTGTCTGCAGAAGTTTGATTTTCCCACCTTCTTCAGAATTCTCATCCAGCGCTACGTGAGCCTTCGTCTCCCAAATCACTAATTGTAAAATTCTAGGTAACGTTCTTGATTTTTGTAGTTTGCAAGCGTAAACTTACCGATGACTCTGGTGTTTTGATTTAAAATTCCAAATTGTTTTTTCTTCTGCTGTAAAACAGGTCACATAATTTGAAACCAGTAAGTGTGCTACTTCCAGCTTCTTTCTTTTTTCTCAAGATCGATTTGGATAATCATGGCAGTCTGTGGCTCATTGTGAAGACTGAGCACGACCCTGATGTAATTCACATTGAATAAATATATTAATTAGAAATATTATACAGTATAAAACTAGAAGGAGTAAAAATAGCAAAGGTTAATACTGAGAATGCATTTAGTCTATTGAAGAGACTTGGAGAGCCAACCGCCAATTTCCATGTCCTTTAATGTGTATTAACTCATTAAATCTTCACGCCTCTTTCCCTAGAGAGGTGTTGATTCTGTGTCTTTTTAAACATGTGGAAACTGAGGCACACAGGCAGCTGCGTGGCTCCTGAATCTGAGCTCTAGAGCTCTGAGTCATGCTGCCATTCCACAAAGTGTGTTTAAAATCAGAGACAAGTGTCAAACGTGCAGAAAAGGGACAAGGACATTTTAAGGAAGTAAAGTAGATGCTATAAACTCCTGTGATCCAGTGAAGATTAGTATTCTTAGAGAAAAACTATAAGCGTGATGACTTGCCCAGGCAATTTCTGATAATCCTGATAAACAGTAATATCCTAACTCTGCATGGAAGTGAAAATGCAGCTGTCACCCAGGGAGTGACTTCTCTCTGTACTGAGGTTCTGTCCAAGCCTGGGTGGGTCCCAAAATAGACAGCTATCTGACTCAGGCATTCTGAATCTCCTTTCCTGTACAAAGGGGACACATGTTTGACTATTGAGATACAAAACTAGCCGGTATCTCATATCTAAAATAAAACAAGACAAAGCAAAGCAACACCAAGATCTCAGGCTCACTAAGATGCCGGCATGAATTTGGGTGGTAAAAGCTCTATCCTTGTTAAGTGAAATTACTGCATCAAATGAAAAGAATTCCTTACTTTTCTGTACATAAATGATGCCAAAGCTCCAAAAATATCTACCGGAAATTTGAAGAGTTTCTTTTCTTGGGAAAATTAAAACATTATTGTTTTCATTCAGTTAAGTAATATAGATTTTTCTAATAATTTTATTTAAAGAGTCCATTTTTTAATCTGAAGCATATGTGTTTTTATTAAGATATAGTAAGTTAAGATAATGTTGCTATTAGTATTCAAGGTCAAAAATGACAGGAATGCCAAAAGGGAAGATTTAATGTACCTGTCAAAAACATAAACTTTACCATGAAAAGTGACTTATCACTAATTGATTTGAAATATTGGGACATTAAGCATATGTTAAGCGGTATTAAATATAAAAAATTTGCATGCAATCTGTTCCTACACATTATCTGTTGAAGAATTTGGAGTGATATGTGCCTTTAATGAGCAACGAATTTAAGAGAGATTTTCTCAGCATGAAAAGTGGAGCAGGTCAGGAGGTCTAACTGGTGACAAATGGAAACATTTGGTCAGAAGTTCGATGAGAGGAATGGATTCATTTTCAGCTCGGTTTGATGTCTATCAGTGCTACACTTCCATCTGCAGAGTGCTGGAGAGTGCGTCCATGACTCTCGTTATTACCTTCAGCCTGTTGTGGCTACACTGACACGAAAATTGACTAGCAGAGTTCATTACTATGTACAAAGTGATAGAGTAAAAAGAACCCGGTTACTTTGTCTACTTGTAAAACCCACCTTGCCTCTCCATGACTATAGCTTTATTTTAAGTAGCATAATTTAGGATCTTCATTCATGCTTTTTGAACAAAAATAATAAATTCAAATAAAAGTATGGATTTAAAACCAAAATTTGAGTGTTGATCCCACAATGTAGTAGCTGAGTAATTTGTATAGGTTGCTTAGCCTTTCCAGGAAAGCAAATTCATCTATAAATTGAAACCTGTAGTCTATGAGGTTAAATTCCAAGTTTAGAAATTTACAGTCAATCTACTGAGATTGGAGACATTTTAACTTCTGTGAGTTAAGAAGGCCATATGCATCCAGGTATAGCCAGGGAAGCTATTTAAAGGAATGGCTTTACACATTTCTAATGCAGGGTACTTAACACAGGTTTTCAAAGGCTGAATGTGCAACAAGCAGTCTGCAGTGTTTTCCCATCGCCTTTATCCTTGTGTCCCCTACACTGTGCTCTGAGACCTCCCTGACACTCAGCCATGGGACTCATCCCTAAGCCACAGTCCAGTGTGGCCTTGCTTTAAAATATTCATGAAGCCTACTGTCCCAACCTGGATTTTGTTATCATCTCTTCTTCCTTTATAAAAATAACAGTGGTCATTTATTTTACTTAGAAGAACAAAAACGTGTTTAGAAAAACGTAGTCAGAACACTGAGGCGTAGGGAGAGTGCCAGTGTGCCTGTGGTTGGCCTCAATCACTAGGTGCATCATGTTCCAGTGACAATGACCCAACTCTGAAGTCTCCCTCATGTACAGTTTTTAATTAGACCATTTATATATAATTATTTTAAATTGTCATAGAATACCTATAAATAGTTTACCACATTTCAGTAATGTTAAGTATGTTTACGTTATTGTGATACCAACCCTTCATTGTCAACTTGGTTGGCTTGGAAGCTGCCAAGAAGATTGGGAAAACTCTTCTGGCTGGGTCTGTGTTAGTAACAGAGGCATCATCCACCCCTTCCTCTAGGGCTCTGTTCCCTGCTCAGCTTCCCAGCCACCATGGGGTAAGCAGCTCTCTTCTGCCATACCCTTCACCATGGCATTTCTGCCTCAGAGCCAGATAACCATGGATTGAATCATTGGAAACCATGAGCCAAATATACCTCCCCCTTTTAAGTTGTGAGGTTGGGTATTTGGTTCCAGCAACTGAAAGCTGACTAATACACAGCAATGCTATGCATCTGCCCAGATTGAAACATTAAAGAATAACTCACCATTCTCCCCTCCTCTGGCCACTGCCAACTAGCACTGTATTTTCTCTCCTTATGAGTTTGACCATGTAGGAGCCTTGTACAAGTGGAGTCATGCAGTATCCCTCCTTTTATGGCTGGCTTCTTTTGCTCAGCATAATGTTCTCAAGGTCCTTTGCTGCAGCATGTGTGAGAATTTTCTGTTTTAAGACTAAATAATACTCTCTTGTATGCATTTACTGTGCTTTTTGATTTATTTATCTAACATGTCTTCCTACACATAATTTCCTTGCTTAAAAATCTCCCCTGGTTTGATACAGAATAAATTCCAATATGCTTGGAAGTTTTCAAACTCTCATTATCTCACCGAACTTATTTCATAATGTTGCTTGCCAGATTTTCTCTTTCAGCACATTTATTTTTGCACCCTTCCAGATTTATACTTTTGATCAAACCAAACTCCTATCTTACAATGTTCTCTTTTATTCTCTTACCTAGTTTACCAATGATTAAATCAATCATTGAAGACTCTTGTTCCATTGAAATGCCCCATCTAACAGATTATAAGATAAAATATCCTACTCCTGACTTCTTACTACAAATTATGGTTTTATAAATTCACCTGGCCATTAAACAGTGTTTGGGAACACTGGTGCTTTAGCTACCTTCTTATCAGTGGAATTTCTCTCCCCAGTTCCAGTCCATTCTTTCCAATGTCTTTCCAATTCTACTCCTGGCTTGAACACTCTTCCCTCTGCTGGATTTCACTTCCCTTACAACTCGCTCAGGCTGGATCAAAATGAGGCACTCCTCATTTCTTCTCCAGAATATTTTTGGTGCTCTTGCATCTTTTCCTCCAGGAGAACCGATCACTCCTGTCTCTGTGCTCTCACAATGCTAAGAACAGAGCTCTGTGAGGCGCGTGTGCTGCCACTGTGCGGGCTGTGCATCTCCCTTGGCTTGGGGACTGTGAAGGTTTTAAGGGCAAAACCCTTTGGGCCACTCCTCACGCAGAGAATCTGCTCATGTCTGGCACATTTTCAGTGTGTGTTTAGATTTTTTTTTTTTTGTGGGTACCAGGGGGTCGACGTCAGGACCTCGTGTGCCAGCAAGCACCCGTGCCGCTGAGCGATATCACCGGCCCCTTTTTCGTATGTGGGATCCGGGAGTCGAACTCGGGCCCTCGCGCTTGCCGGGCAGGCACTTAAGCCGCTGAGCCATCTCACCGGCCCTCAGTGTGTGTTTAGGAAAAGATATATTGATTGATTCCAGAGAGGAGAAAACAAGTCTTGAAGACATAATACTACTAGTACCATTATGGTGAATTTTAGGATAATTATTCAGTGATGTTTATGTGCCAACTGACTCTGATAAATACTATGAAAGTTCCCCGGACAAGTGACAAATGGTCTCTTTCTTTAAAAGCTTATAAATTAATGACTAAAAAATGTATGGTGGTACGGGTCAGAACGGGCACTACCTGTAATTGTGCACTGCAGGCACTGTGAGAAAGAGAACGAATAGCAAGATGCGCTCACTTTCTCACTGATACAGTGCTGAGCTGAGCTGGGAGCCACTGAGCCAGGGCCAGTGGTCGAGCTGCTTCAGGCACAAAGGCTGGGATTTCCAGGGAGGTGAAGTGGAGGGCACATGGGTGCTCAGGCGTGGGGACCAGAGACGGGTGTCCCTGCGAGGCGGAAGAGGGCGTGTGTGTCACAGTGGGCGTGGACAGCTGGGAACTTCTGAGAGGCAGGTAGCAAGATTAGGCCCCAGCTCCTGGTAGAAACAGTGCAAGAGAATTTGGACCGGGAGTGTGACAGGCCGAGAGGCGACGTGTTGGGCAGGTAAACCCTCACGTGCTGGTCCTCATCAAGGGTTCATCCATCTACCCGGGGGGCTTTTGTGAGCTTCGCTGAGGCAGGAACCGTGCAGTAGGTTAAGGCTGTGCTACTGATCACTGCTCACATTCCCAGGAGTTCAGGAACAGCACTGCTCATGTCCCCAACCCTCTGGGGCTCTCTCCACGAGTCTGCACAGGACACCGGCCGGGGGGCAAGTCACCCACAGAGAGGGGAAGGTGCTGGCAACTGTGGTGTGAGGAGGCTCGAGGTGGGACCGGGACATGGGGTATCCAGGGACCAAAGCAAACAGCAAACAGGGCGGGGCTGCCCTTTTGGTGCTGCTGCGCATGTACTGGTCTACACTCCTGGGGCTTTCTTGCTAAGCACTGTGCAAGATGCATTCTATTATTTGGGTGGTTTATCTGGTCTGTCGATCCTGGCTCCATCCCAAATTCCAGCTCTTCTCCCCTTAATTCGTGATTCTTTTTCCTCAGTCTTGATCACTTCTCTGCCCTGGAAAATGGTGACTAATGAAACAACTTGTAGCTCCTTTAGTGTCCACTGATAAAGCTTACCAGGAATATACTGAGGGAAGGGGAAACAAAACTAAAGGGCCGGGAATGTAAAATAGTTTCATGCTCAGTCAGGAAAGAGTATCAGACATTGCATGAGCTTTTGTTGATAAATTGCTATGCTATGGGGTATGATGCTCACCTGTAATCCCAGCACTCTGGAGGCTGAGGCAGGAGCATCTTGATTTCTAAACCAGCTTGGACAGCTTAGTGAGACCCAATTTAAAACAAAACAAAACTAAACTAAACAGAACGGATAGTTTAATCAAGGACAATTAGTCTGCGTGACTCATAGTTTTAAAAGTCCAATGCTCTTCTGCTTATTCATTTTAGTACTCTGACTATTCCTCCTTTAAGATATTCAAATAAAATGGATGGAAAAAGGGGAGCTCAAAATGATTCCATTCAGTAATTATTTCTTTGACTTCTAGTTTAATATTCCAAATTTATTACTCACTGTCCTGTGTAGTCTGCATAGTAAATGCTGGATAATTCCCCAGCATCACTCAGTAATTTTCCAAACCAGAATTTGTTTCCATTTATAGCCCTCATTTTTCCCAGTATGCGATAATTGCTATAATAAGGATGAAAGATTTCACAGAAGGAAAATAGAAAGGAAGCAAGGAAGAGAGAGGGAGGAAGACATGGAAGGGACCAAAAGGAGAGGAAAAGAAAGGACAAGATCAGGAAAGGGAGAAGATACAGGGCCCGAGAGGCTTAGTAGCTCCTCTCCTCTGAGTGAACAGTTTGAGGTCCCCTGCAAACAGCTGAGGATCAGGGCTGGGAAGCGTCCGGCTCGCTCTGTGCGTGCCCTGACTGAAGCTGCTGTGCAGGCGATGTTGTGCTGAGAGGCTGGTGAGCTTTCTTTCAGGGAACACCCATTGTTAACTCAAAAGTGTTTGTGAACAGATAGCAACAGGGCAGGATGCTGAACGGAAATCTGCATATTAAAGAGGAAATGAACCTGCTGGGAGAATAAAACAACAGGGGGAATCTGAATCGTCACGGAATTCTGAAAGGATGCACCCTGCCTCCTACCGAGCCCTCAGTGTGAGCTTCACAGGGCTGCTGCGTTCCCACCTATAGATGTCAGAGCTGCTCTTTCTCTGGCCTCTGTGTCTCAGAGAGAGAAGGTGTTTTCACGTTTCTGACTCAGTTCCTGTGTGGACCTCCCTGTTTGGGGGCCATATTCACATGATTTTGTTTTTTTTTATTACCTTTCTCTAACAAATGACAAAACTGTGATTCCAGTTGAACGTCTGTGCCATAGCATTCTGCAGTTAACTAAAAGCAGTGCTGGGCGTGGCTGGCGTCGCCCCGCATGCTGTACTCTGCCGCAGGCCAGCAGTGCCACCTGCTACCTCGTCCAGGTTGTAAAATGGCCCAGCCAGAGTGGTGTTTGGTGGGGTCTGGTGAGAGCTCCGGCGAGCCCGCCAGACTAATGTCTTCTTCCCCAAGTCTCACCTCCCCTCTCTCCCCCAGAAGCTGTGGCAGGGCGTCCTCCTGTTTTTCCTTTCTTTTTTTTTTTTTTTTTTGTGGGTACCGGGGGTTGACCTCAGGACCTTGCGCGCCAGCAGGCACCCGTGCCGCTGAGCGATATCACCGGCCCTTTTTTCGTATGTGGGTTCTGGGAGTCGAACTCAGGACCTCGCACTTGCCAGGCAGGTGCTTAGGCCGCTGAGCCACCCTCCTGTTGTTTAATCCTAACAAACCTCCCCAACCAAAAGCAACTTCCCTGCTCTGTGACCTGTTTCCCTCCCTGTCTCTAATTTGCAACCATTGTTATTCCAAAGGAAGCAAGGGGTAGGTGGCTTTTGAATGACTTTTCAAAGGTTTAATTTTTTTAGATCATAGTCAAAGGCTTAACTCTTGCTTTCTACTTTAATTTTACGGACCGTATCAAGGGCATCTTAGGTACATATCTATTGGCCTTACAGGATTGACAGAAGTAATATTCATATAGTCTCAAAACTTTGTACACGATGTGATTTTAGACTTAGGGCAGAGTTGCAAAGATGTTACAGATAAATCTTGTACACTCCTCTTCCTCCTGATGGTAGTAATTCACATACTAACTAATTTGGTAAATGTACCAAAATTAAGGAATCAGCATTGATAAAATATTATGAACTGAACTATAAAATATATTTGAATTTTTGAGTTGTTTCCATTAATATACGTTACATGCTCTGGGTTTAACAACGTTGATTAGTGTTTAATCACCGTGTTGCCTTAGTCTCTTCCAATACTCTATGTGGCTGTTTCTTAATCTTCCCTTGGTTTTCATGACCTTGATGCCTACCGAGAGTAGAAGTCAAATATTTTGTAGCAGGTCACACCAGTTGGCGTTATCTGCTTTCTGCTCATGTTTAGACTGAAGTGATGAACTTTTAGAAAAATATTCCAGACACAATACACCCTTTTCACTGAATGCTAACGGGGAACGCCTGGTACTAACATCACTCACTCCAGGTGATATTAACTTTGGGCTCTTTGTCTTGTCTGCCAGATATCTCTACTACAAAGTTAAGATTTTCCATCTTCTGCACTTTATGTTTCAAAAGTGACTCATTAAGCCCAGTTCACACTCAAAAGAGACAGACTTGAGCTCCACCTTCTGAGAGAACAGTACTGAAGAAATTTTGCACAGGTTTTAAAACCACTACAGTAAGCAATAAATATTTTGGGGAAAATTATTTTGGCTGTGCTATTTTCTTGTTTCTTCTTAAAGCTATACCTACTAATTTTAGTATCAGTATGGATTTGCTGCAGTTATCACTGAGGTGTTCTAATATTGATTTTCTCTTCCCTCCTTCTTACCTTCAATATTTGGTGTTTTAGAAGGAATCTTTGCTCTTCTTCCCATTTGTTTGTTTAATCCTTTAATGATACCCAGTAAAAATCAAGGTATTTATTATTTGTGTTATAACCTTATAGTATATCTACTTTAAAATTTATCTTATTTATTACTTTGCCTGCTATGTAAGATTTAAGATGCATTAAATCCAGATCAATGTCTTGTTCCTAAATTTCACAAGAGTCCTATGTGGCAGCAACTCAGAAGGGAACTTTTAGGAGAGGAGAAAGTGGTTGTGAGAGCCACAGCCATGTGTAGAAGTGACATCTGTGGTACACGGCCTGGAGACCTACCCAGTGTGTCACAAACCTCTTGGTAGCTTCTGAGGAGCAGCTCCCTATATTCTGCAGGTTTAAAGCAGATTCCTCCCTGTCTCCATCCTCCTGGACACCTGCATCAGAAGCCAGGAAGCTAGGAATTCTTCTTTTTCTCTCCCCCACCCAGAATTTTTTGACTTTCCCACTCTCTGCCTTCCCCATGTCTTTGTCGGATTATTGACACACACCCAAGTATAGGGGATTGAATGTTAGAGGCACGGATGGCAAGAAGAAATGACAACACTATTATTAATAAATACTGTAGGACAATATTTGTCAGAAATTGTATTTGTCATGGCAATGTAAAAGCTTCTAGAAGAAAGCAATCACTTACCAATAAAAACCCAAAGTGCTACTTGACCAGAAAGTCATCCAGTTGAAAATAACACAGAATGGGGCAAGGTTGAAAGCCTTCCCCAGAAATAAAGCAGAGCATATTCTGAGAAAGATGCTCACTAAATTTCAAACTCACGGGAGAGAGAACTTTTAACTCATTCTGTTTGGAAAATTAGGAATGTGAATAATGATTTCATCAGCTAGTTTCTCAAAGTACTGACATGAGTGTCCTAGCTGTCAAGAGAGAAGATATGAAGCTCTACAACTGGAGTGGCAGGATCAGCTTGGCTTGTGCCTCATCAACCGCCTCCCACCGGTTCTGTGACCCAGTTTACAGAAGGACGATTGCAGCGCAGCCTTGGGCCCTCTCCACGGAAGCCACCCCTGGGCTTGAAGATCTGTCCTGAAGTTCCCTCAGCTCTAGGACTGCCTCCGCTCCCACCAAATATGCCAGGATTCAAGTAGGCTTGAGGCGAGCTGATTGCTTGATTAAATTACTCCTTGGAAGGTGTTAATTTCAGAAGTGAGCTTGTCAAAGATGTGACTTAATGGGAAGAGTCTATTTGGAGATGTTTTTGAACTACATGGTTATTTATATAAATTCGGCATATATATAACCTCATCCTGTCCTCAGGCCCCCCCGTGAGTCCCATGGCCAGAGACCAGGCAAGGTGACTCAAGATTTAATAAAATCTTGTTATTTTCTCAGGAAAATCCTTAAAGTATTTTATTTCCTCATGGTTATGACGTGAGGGATAAACATGGACTTCAAAAATGATAGGCACAGTGTGTGCTCGATAAAATTAATCAGGCAAAGAAAGATAAATACCACCTTTTCTCACTTATAGGTGGAAGCTAAAATTGCTGGTGTTAGAGAGAAGAATGGTTAGCAGAGGCTCAGGAGAGGGTGTGGATTGGCAAAGTGAGAAGGGTAAGAGGTATAGGATGGATTTGCATGGAGGAATAATTCTAATGTCTTATAGCACAGAAGCATGACCCACGTTGATGACAGAATAATTATGTATTACAGAATAGCTCATGGGGAGTAATGGGGCCGTTCCCAACAGAAAGAAATGATAATTGTTGGAGGGTGGATGTTCCGTTCTGCTGATCTGATCATGGCATACTGTATACACTTACTAAACAATAGTGCTATCCCCCATAAACATGTGCAAGGAGAAGGAGAAGATCCAGGAGAGACCTGTGAGAGAAGAAGAGCCAGAGCATGGCCAGAGGAAGATGAAGGGAGACAGAAACCTGTTCACAGGAGCAAGACACGCTGGACACCAAACTTGGAAGGAATTTAAGACTTTAATGTGGCAGATAGTGGCGTTAGAATTGGTGAATTTGGGTATCTCCAATAGGTTGGAAAAAGTGAATCTATCTGTGATCATGGGGATTAATAGTTTAGACTTTTTAAAAACAGAAAACACATGGGTTTCCATCTTTTGGCCCCCTTTATAACACTGAGATAGCAAGGCTAATATTTTAAAAATTAAAATGAATGAAAACTCACCTTCAAACGTGAATGCAGGTGACAAAAGGAGGGTGGATACGGTGGAGGTATGATCTATGCTTGTATGGAAGCATCTCAATTAATGCCACTAATCTGTACAATTAATTTGATTGAATAATTAGAATAATACAGTTTACTCTTAAATGCTAGTCACATTGAGACATTAACTAAATATAAATGTTTCCATATTTGGTTGAAAATCCTGTTAAAGTAAAATTTATACTAAATAAAGTAAAAATATATAAACAGAAACATACAATATACACATCAGTGTAAGATGCTTTCCATATACATAAGATATCAGTTTTAGCTGTGTTTGTTATGTGTGTGTATTGCAGCTTACACTGATGTATTCTGGCATTTACTGAGTTAGTAAAAATGTTCTAATAATGTGCTTTGATAAACATTGAACTCACAATATATGTAACTCTACTGATCTTAAATTTAGATGACGTGCATAATTCAGTGATAGGCTTGCTCTTATGCAAGTTAACCTGAAAACTGTCCCTAGTCAAAGGCAGAATGCCCTCGCTTGGTGCTAAACTGAAAGGGAGGATGAGAGGCGAGCAAGGGAAGGCAGTTTACAGGTGAAACTCCTATTCACAGGAGTCCTTGGGAGCTATTAAAGTATCGGTTAATGCCGAGTGGTCTTTGCAGCACTGACCCTCGGGTCACTTTATTATCTAGTTCAAAGAGTTGTAACCGTATGTGGTGTTGTTTGTCAGAAGGGACTGGAGGGAAAGTTGCATTGTAGGGAATGAATTGTCAAGATTCTGAACTGAAATAAACACCAGTGGACCTGTTTGTAAATATCACCCAACACTAAATGGGAAGCTTAAATTAATGCTACTGCGACAAAATGTTCAGTTCACTCAGTACAAACTGAAACGAAGCTTAAAAATTAGAAAAAGCATCAATCCATGAAGGTCTAGCACAATTTCCACGATGATGAATGCAATTCCTGGCTGTATCTCATTCCCAGGTTGGAGGGCTTCAGCTGCCATAGCTTCACTTGCATTGCCTAGGTGAAAAGAGGGTGTTGATTATTTAGTTACTAGCAGAATAGTTCAGGGAAAGGAACTTATTTCAAGGTGCTCTGCCCACAGCGATAATAATGGGGAACAATAGACATGACGTAGAGAGAGTGTATGGTAAGACTATTTGTGTTTCTCGCATTACATTCCTCTGATGAATTACTTATCAAAGAGTTAGAGAAAATATATATGCATATTGATAGATATGCATTTATCAAGAAAAAGATTAAGACCAGGGTCATGTAAAATGACAAATGTTAAAGACTCTGACCTGTGCTGCAATGCTAGTGTCATGAGAATATTTGAGAGACATTTGGAATCTCCAGAAGAGAGCAAAAAGGTGATCAAATTATTGCTGGAGAACCAAAATGTTTCAGTCCGTTGCAGCACCACGGAGAGCTCCATGATTAGGTTGAAAGTCTCTGCCACACAATCCACATTTCCCCTTGCCAACTGGGATCTAGGGCAGAGAATTTCTGCTGAGTTTGTGTCTGTCACATTACAGTAGAAGAGCTCTCTAGTTGCCAAAATGCAAATCAGTATTCTTTACTTTCTGAAGTTAGGCCATTTAATTTAATATAAATCTTCTTCATATATATTTATATATATGAAGCCTAGCAAACTGTAGCAGATATTTTGTACCCACTAAAATTTTTTTTTTTTGTGGGTACCGGGGGGTCGACCTCAGGACCTCGCGTGCCAACAGGCACCCGTGCTGCTGAGCGATATCACCGACCCCTTTTTCGTATGTGGGTTCCGGGAGTCGAACTTGGGCCCTCGCGCTTGCAAGGCAGGCGCTTACACCACTGAGCCATCTCACCAGCCCCCCACTAAAATTTTGACTGTTTCCTGAAGTCACATAATTTATCCCCTTCTTATTAATTTTATGTTGATATTCAATTAGTTGCTGATTTGTCTACCTTACTTTTCATATTTAAGATACAGTACATCCATGGTGCCAAAATAATCAATTTATAGCCATTATTATATAAACTGTACTAACAGGAATGAAAATTTTGTTTTGTTTTGTTTTTTCAAGTCAGGAATTTATAGGCCACAATAAGAAAAGGCACTCATTACCTGCCAATTTTCCATCTCTAATTTCCAGTCTCTCTTGTAATAAGGGTGTCACTTTTCCCTAGAATATTCTTAAAGATAAGATCTTTTCCATGCAAAACTTTGAAGCATTTCATGTGACTCTTGGGGACCTTATAATAAGAGAGCTTTCCATTCAAATCTCTGATAAACCTATACCTTAATCCTGGTTTATGCTATTTGTTGTTTTATATGGAAAATTCTTGTCTGCTTCTTTTTAGAATTTTTTGTCCATTACAAGAAATGTGGACAATTTTAGTTGAATTCTCTTAATGAGATTTACTTAATTATTCATAAATTAGTATAATTACTAATGGAGGTTGGGTTAGACATTGTTTTTTAATGATGGTAATAATTCCAGAATAAAAGATTAAATTGTCATTAATTAGTTAAATATTAACAGAGGCAGCCCATGATATAATTAACACGTCAAATGACATGAACATTTCGGGGTTGAAAATAGCACAATAAGGAAAATAGAGTCTTTAACAGAAACTAAGTAAGAGAAGGGGAGGCTCATTTATGCTGAGTGGTGAAGGGAGGGCTCCATAATGAATGGAATTTGAGTAGAAACCTAAGGGGCTAATGAGAGACAGCTGTGCAAATAAACGAAGCACCTCTTACATCCAGCCAGAAAGAATGGGAATCAGAGCGACCCCGAAGCAGCTGTGAGCTCATGAACTGCATAGACAGAAAAATAAAGTTGGCTGAGTGAGAGGGTGAGAGAGGAAAAGGGGACCTCAGAGTATTGCACAAAGCTTGAATTTGATACCAAACGTAGTGGACGGGATGCTAAGATGTGCTTTCTGTGTGAAGATCACCCAGGCTGCTGTGTGAATTGATTACAGGGAAGTGGGCCTGAGCTGGGAACGTGGGTTGGAAGAGTAGGCAGTAGCACTGGGGAGGGGTGACCAGGTTGCACACAGAGGTAGCGAGAAGTGGACAGAACAGGGAGGAGCACGGGTCGGAGGCAATGGGAGGCTGCTCTGATTTAGGAGAAGGGGATGAGACTCAAACACCGAGCAATGCTTTGGCCATGGGCACTTGGAGTAAGAAGCAATTTGTTCAGACAAAATTGGAAGAGGAGCAGTGTGGAGGAGGTTGGCACATGATGGAATTGTGCACAAACCACAGCCATCCTGAGATGGCACCACAGCATTTAGGTGGCTATTTTAAGTTACGGGTGGAGACGACAACTGGTTAAACCTACCCCTTCCTCATTAAAGTGTTCCAACAGAACACTGCCAGAAAATTGAACACGTATCCCTGAAAGCTCCTCTGGGTCAAAGAGGAATTTCCAGTCAATGCTAAGTTTCCTAGAAAATATTGGAGACATCGAATATACACATGAAACTTCATAAAAATGCACTAGAGTTTTTCTGAGTATTAAATTTTTGGCTTGAATACTTTCGGAATTGTAAAGACAAAAGTAAAACATGCAAAATGAGTAGGCTTGGAAGAAGAGGGATGACATACCTCCAAGAAAAGTAGGAAGAGGAAGCTGAGAAAGAACTCCTTGCATGTCCACTGTCCTGTCTCTGAGGAGGCCAGTTGGGAAATTGGTCCTTGAGTGAAATTCTTCCCCATGAGAAATAGATCTTTGGAAATGGCAGAGTTGTCAACTAATTCAGGTCTATCTAGCAGCTTCTCGTAAAATCTCTTTCAAATTTCAAATAAAACAGGCCAATCAAGAGAAAAAATTGGAAAGTGAAACGCTAAAATGTAATATTGCCAGTCATCCTAATGTAGACTATGCCACCATGGTCAACCTTTGGCAGATGGAGCAGAATTAAAGAAAATAAAAAGTTTTCCCAACTCTGCCCTGCTGTGTGCCTGGATTTCTCCTCATAAAAATGAGGCCACTGAAGGCATCAACCATATTCTATCCCCAGACACTGATGGAGAAATTGTTATTCCACCACTTCCTCCATCGTTTTCTCTCCACAGCTTGGCTGTGGTCCTGGTTCCTCTGCTGATCCAATCATAAAAGTCAGAGTTGGTTTCGTTTCTCTCCTGAGATCATTTCCGCTCCATATCTCCTCCACCTAACCAACTCTGATTCCTTGTTTACCGTACTCTTGTTGCCAAACATAATCATATTTAAAGGTTGATCCTAAAAGTAGACCTCTGGGACATAATTATCACTATGAATATGATTTCTTGCATATAAACATACAACTTCTCATTCCAATTTCCTGTCTTGAGATCCAAATTTATGACCCCTGCAACACAGAGTTAATGCTACTTTTGAATCAGATTTGAAGGTTTCCTGTATTACACTCTATTCTTTCGTTCTATACTCTGGGTTTATTAAAGCTGAATTTATTGAAATATTTTATTATTCTGCTCATTCCAAAGAGTCTTTTTGGACCCTTCCATTTTATGCTATAAGTTGAATGGAGGGATAAGTTGAAAATTTAATCATTGTGCTTTCTCATTTATTTTCTAAAATATTTTACTCTATTAATTTAAAAAATTTCCCCAGTATTTACAAACCTGCTTTAATCAATCTCTGGTGCACTGAATGCCAATATGTAGCCTGATGATTGAATGCTTCTTATTTGTTCTTTTATTTTTCCTTCTGGGAGCTTTTATGATGTATGAAAATTCCACATTTGTGGACTTAGCTGTGGATCTCTATGAATTGTGCGGGGCATTCATTGCTTTCATCCCATCAGCTGCACTTTGGCCTGGACAGCGTTAGCATTTTCTTTTGGACTGACTCTCCATTCTATTATACATCTACGTTTTTAATTGTTTTCAATCTTTATCTCATGGTCGTTTTGTTTTGTTTTTTCTTTGATTTAATTTTCAGGCTATTCCATTGAATTAAATTGATTTATTATGTAAACACATACATGCTCATATATAAAAGGTTTCTCTATAAAGTTTAAATTCATAGCCCATTAGATTGATTTGGTTTAGTTTCTTTTGTCGATACTTCTTTCTGTGCCCTCAGAAGCATGATTTTCATTTTTTCCCTTTATTACTTTAACTCATTCTTTCAAGTTGCTGCTCTCTACAAATATATCAATTATTCTTAGCATTAAAATAAATAAGAACTCATCCAAATCCTTGTACTAAGATTGGATCAGACTCCAGCGTGACTTGCAGCAGCTTATGTCCGTAGGATGACTCTATCATTAAAATGCCCAGCCAAAATGGATCGACACCAGGACAATTTACTGTTTATTTCAGCCAAACCCAGGTGCATTGGTCAGCTTTTCACCCCTGGGACAAAATACATGCACAGTTTAAAGGAGATCAGGTTTATTTTGGCTCCTGATTTCAGAGGCATCAGTCCATGGGTAGCTGGCTCCAAGGCAAAAACATCATAGCAAAAGGACATGGCAGAGGAAAGCTGCTCAGCTCATGGCAAAGAGAGCAAGAAGAGCCGGAGGAAGAGAAAGCACTGTGGGAAAGATTGTACCTTTCCAGGTTGTGTCCCTGGAGATCTATTTCCTTCTCCAGACCCCACGTCCTAACAGCTCAATCAGCCAATGAAGGTCAGCACGCACGAGGTCCAATTCCCTCTCTAGGTCCCCACCTCTAGGCACTGCAGCCTTGGGGAGCAAGCCCTGAATATATGATACTTTGGGGGACACTTCCTATTTAAGCCATAACTCCAGATGCAGGAATTGAATCCTCGGGAACACTCTCAGAGCAGTTACTTTTAGAAGGTTGAGCACTACCAATCCTTTCTCTGTCCCCTTGAAATGGGTGAGTCATCTAACCCAATAGCAGCCCCCTCCAGGTCCCATGAGCCATCTATTTGATAAACAAATATTGTGGTACTGGGGATTTATCTTGGTTACTTTTCTCTCATTGCTGAAATAAAATACCCAATGCCCCAAATTAAGGAAGGAAAGGTTTATTTAGCTCACAGTTTGTGGAGGTTTCAGTCCATAATCAGCTGGCTCCAAGACAGGGTGGCATGGCAGAGGGGCAACAGTTCACAGCAGCAGAAGACAGCAAAAGCAGCAAGAACAAAAAGGGAGCGGAGTGAGAGAAGACTCTGTCCCTTATGTTGTATGTAGGCTCCCTGCCCTAGGGTGGGTGTACCACTCACACCCATAATCCCAGCACTAGACAATGAGTCAGTCGCAAACTTGAGATTCAGCTGTCTCCAAAAAGCAGCCCCCCATGACTGCACGAGGCTTTGGGAGGACACCAGACACAAACCGTAACATTATTTATCCTAAACCACGGCTCACGCTGAGCTCTGTCCCCAGCCCTTTGTGTTTGTTAGTTTGGGACAGACGGTGCTCAAGCTGTCTTCAGAGGCCCAGGCTCTGCCTGAGCTTGCTTTCTGCCTCAGACGCCCAGAAGGCTGAGATTACAGGCGCGCCAGCCTGGTTCACTTGTTATCTTTAAAAACCTTGAAAATAAAGACAGTCCAATAGAATTAATGATCATAATCTGTAAGAAGCTGATAATTTCAGGATGTACATTGATCTAGAGAATAAAACAAAAGTGGACAAGTTAAAAATGGTGTTACAGAGTCCGGGGCCAAGCCCCTTGTGGAAATTTCCGAGCTTGCTCCACCGGTGCTTGTGGGTAGTTTCCGTCTAGCGAAGCACTTGGCCTTTTCAGTCTTCTTGCTTGCAAGGTATCTCAGGACTGAAGGCGGAGTTGATGGCTCCTGGGTTCTCTTGTAGAAGACTGAGTTCATTTCAGTGATTATATTCAGGCTCTCTATGAGCAGAACTGCCTATGGATTCCAAAGAGCAGGGGTGAGAACGATAAGGCAAGGGGAAATCTCCTCTCCTACAACTAGATTAATGGGTGCTATAAGTTCTAATCTTCAGTGTTACTCCTCAGAAAAAATTGTGGTCCCATTTTAGGAAACAAAAGCTGCAAATTGGGCTGGTGAGATGGCTCAGTGGCGTAAGCGCCTGCCTGGCAAGCGCGAGGGCTCGAGTTCGACTCCCACATATGAAAAAAGGGGCTGGTGATATCGCTCAGCGGCACGGGCGCCTGCTGGCACGCGAGGTCCTGAGGTCAACCTTCGGTACCCACAAAAAAAAAAAAAAAAGCTGAAAATTATAGGAGCTGATTCTCTGAAAATTAAAATAAAATAAATTGTAAGTAAAACTCACGACAAAAACATGTTTTCAAAATTAAGAGTAAATAAGATCCTCATAAGCAAAACAGTGAAAATTAAAGAATAGGTTTTGACTGCTTTGTGGCTAGAAATATATTTCTAAACATAATTCAAAAGTGGTTGAATAGGTCAGTCTTCTAGCAAAGTAAAAATGGGAAAAAGGTACCCCTGAAATATCAAAATTACTCATAAATTAAATGGAATTGTTACCAGAGAACACATACACAGAAGATTACAGTGTCACGGATTAGATTTGAACCAATGTCGCTGATGCTTCCCAGGTTCCTCCTGAGAGTAGAGAGATCACTTCCAAGGTCCCATTCTTCACAATTTTCATGAAGAACACATGGCCTTGGAATGAAAAGCACACATGGGAAACCATAGCATCCGTAGTGAGATGATGATTCTAACTATGAGGAATCCCCGACAAAATACTGGTGGATGTAAACAAGCAGCACATCCAACTGTAATTTGCCAAGAACAGATGGAGGCTAAAACCAGGAAGTAAGAATAAAATTAGAAAACTAATAAAATGATTAATTAAGAAAATAAGATTGATCATCTTAAATATTGAAAAAGCTCTTGAGTAAATTCAGCATCTACTCTTTATTAAAAAGTCCTTAATGAAAAATAATATATTGGTAAGTTCATAGATAGCTGCACATGTACTCTTACTTCATTTATCTTCCTATTTAACATGATGCTATTTGGAGTACCATATGTATGTGTGTTTTACAATCAACCATACAAAATTAAATCTTGATAACTAATGTCAATCTCACTCGCCTATGAAACATTAAATTTTAAAATACTACTGGTATAAAGACACTAATTAATAGAATCATGAGTTTTTGTAATTACTTAAGTTGAATAATATTATTCTTAGTATGACACAGATGCCCAAACATTTCCAATGCCAATAAATTTGACTATGTGCATGAGAAATCCAAAGGATAACGGAAACAAAGAGCAAAATGAAAGATAGACAAAGGAAACGGGGAGGTAAATCTGCAAATATGAACGGGACCAGGACGTAGAGGGAAGGAGACTGAAAAAGAAGGAAGAGATCTCATGCACACATGCTGAATACGAACAGTGAAAATAGGCATCGTGTACGACACATGTGTGCTAATAAATTTTAAAAAGTACCACGTGGAAACCAAAAAACAATTGATAAAAGTAATTGGATGAGGTCATCCTTAAAAAGTAGAAATAAAAATGAAAAACAGTGAAAGTTTGGGCAGTTGATTTGCAAGAAGTTTTGAGTTTCTGGGGCTGGTGAGATGGCTCAATGGCTTAAGCGCCTGCCCAGCAAGCGCAAGGGCCCGAGTTCGACTCCCGGAACCCACATACGAAAAAGGGGCCGGTGATATCGCTCAGCGGCACGGGCGCCTGCTGCCGCGCAAGGTCCTGAGGTCGACCCCCCAGTACCCACAAAAAAAAAAAAAAAGAAGTTTTGAGTTTCTGAACTAATGATGTGTGAGGCAGTGAGAAGAAAGATCCTGGCAGAGCAGCAGGCAGGGGCAGAATCTGACAGCTCACAGGACGAGAATTATTAATGGCCTATTAAGGAGGAAAGTGGCTGCCGTGCCACTCATAACAAGAAAAATGCAAATTAAAACTTTAATGAGATACTAATTTTCAGGTGCCTGCTTTGCAAATAACTGCATGCTAATTGGGAGGTGAGCAGAGGGATCACTTCAGAGGGCAGTTTTGTAGATTTATCAAAATCAAAAGACCAACTCTAGTGACCTAGAAATGCATCCCAGGAATTGAAATTTAAAGGGGCAAAGGTCCCGCATCCCTAAAGGCAATACTTGGTTTCTAAATGTTAAATAAATAAATAAATGAATAAATAAATAAGTAAATAAATAAGTAAACAATCCATACAAGTCTGTCATTTTGGAATTGTTAAGTGCAGTAAATATATTTATAAAATGGAATAACACTCAGGAGTTTTAAAAAATGATGTCGATCTCTATACTGGGACCTAGAGGCAGTTCTTTCTGAGAAGTATATATTTTCATGAAATAGAAAAATAAAAACCAGTAGTGTGGGCTAATCAAAGCGAGAGAGGATTTTGATTTTGTAAATGTTGTCCATGGAAATTCAGAGAGACTGCGTGCCAAGTTCGTCCCTGAGGAGTAGGCACGGACTCGTTCCTGGGAGACTCAGGCCCCGGGCAGAGCAGGACAGGACTGGAGCCACTGTCCTGGGCTCTGTCCCCCCCCAGTCCTGGCAGAGGGGACAGTGGGCATCTCACAGAGGCACAGGAGTGAGGCCACCATGGTGCCTTCCGCGACAACAAATGAAACAAACAAAAACAAAAATTGCCTAATATTATAAGAACACTGTAGAGTTTGGCAAAGTGCTGAAAGAAGAATTTAATTAATAGAAAGAAATATTATGTTCCTCAGTGGAAAGGGTTACAATTTCAAATACATTGATGCACCTTAAATTTATGCGTTGCTGGTCCAACCAAACCCCCATGGCATATTTTTCCTGTTCTGGACAACATGATTGCAAAATCCTTCATGAAAAATATGTATTTGGACACACACTAAAATATGGACAATGAGGAGGAAAGGATGATTCAAAAGAAAAGATTTTTATATCTATATAAATATAATAAATGAATTACTTTAAAAATAAAGTAGATTTAAAGGCCCAGAAATAACAAAGCCTAAGGCCCTGCAGAACTCTAGTGTCCAGGTCTGGAGTCCATTGTACCCCTGGCTCTGCCTCTGTCTCTCTCGCCCTCTCACACACATATGTTCAAACCCTAAACAGTGAAAGAAGGAAAAAAAAAGTAAATAACAAAAGCAAAAATCAAAATTATTATTTTATTTAACAGTTATATCTATGGTTAGATTACTTATTTAAAAAAACACCAACATAGGTACACTCGATACTTTGGAAAGAAATTGCAATGTCTATTCATATTAAAATTTCCAGGGCCGGTGAGATAGCTCAGCAGCATAAGCACCTGCCTGGCAAGCGCGAGGTCCTGATTTCTACTCCGGGTACCCACATACGTAAAAAGGTCCGGTGATATCGCTCAGCGGCACAGGCACCTGCTGTCATGCAAGGCCCTGAGGTCGACCCCCAGTACCCACAAAAAAGAAAATTTCCAGCAAAAGCAAGAAAAATCTCAATAGAAAAATGGACAAACAGATACGAAATAACAATTCAAAAATAGAATAACATAAATGGGACATCAATACCAACCTTTTAATGTGCTTGGATTTACACATGTATGAACACATCTGAAAGTTCTAGTGGAACTTAAATATTTATTTGAGTATCTTCTCTGACTCAATCATTTCACTTTTGGAAACCAGTCACAAGTTGGTTGTGATGACAAAACTTACCTATCTGAGCTTTTGTGATGCTATTTACAATAGACTTTCCCTTTTAAAGAAAATATCCCAAATGTCTAAAATAAACTTATGATTAATTATAGTATTTAATTCAGATCACATTTTATAAGTTATAAGAGTAGTGTCAGTATGATCTCTAAAACCGTAGAACATACATGCAAATATAGATTTTGCTTATCTTTTTTTTTTTTTTTTTTTTTTTTTGTGGGTACCGGGGGGACGACCTCAGGACCTCGCGCACCAACAGGCACCCGTGCCGCTGAGCGATATCACCGGCCCCTTTTCCGTATGTGGGTTCCGGGAGTCGAACTCGGGCCTTCGCGCTTGCAAGGCAGGCGCTTAAGCCGCTGAGCCGTCTCACCGGCAATTGCTTGCTTATCTTTTAATAGCAGAATTATGGTAATTTTCCTTTCAGACATTGAACATTCAAATTGTGTAATGATAAATAGTAAGTTAAAACAAATTCTCTAAAAATACTTTTCATTAATTGATGAGAGAGAGAGAGAGAGAGAGAGCCAAAAAATGTATACACACATCAGGAAAAGCGGTGTGATGTTTTTTCAACAGATTCGTATGGGGGACTAGAGAGGATGTCCTATATCACAGAAAACCCACTACACGGCTGGTCCTTAGAGAGGAAATTGAAAATGCATGCGTAGCAATCACAGTGATCAAGGTTACCCAAGCAGCAGTTTGCCATACTAATAAATGTGTGGAAGTGAATGGGCACCTCTTGTAATTGTGGAGGCCAAGGTAACTTGTATTAATTTCATGATGTCTCAATAAATTTAGTACTAAAATATTTATACAAGATCTTCTATTCCTCAATTGTGTACACATTTTTGGGAGGTCTCTCTCTGAGATACGTGGTATATGTGTGTATATATATTTGTATATGCATGTGTATGTGTATATATGTGTATACATGTGTATATATATATATATATATCTGTGTATGTTTGTATGTGTGTAAGTGTGTATGTATGTGGGTGTATATGTATATATGTATGTCATAGTTGTACAAATTTACATGGATCTTTTCCTCTCAAAGATACATATCATATGTTCAATTTTGAAAATTTATGAATTAATAGTTATCCAATAAATACATATTATTGATATTTGAATTCTAATGAAAAATTTAATATTGTAGTCTGAATTATTTGGAGACAATCCCAATAAATCCTCAGCAATCACTCTGCACAGATGTGGTCTCCACTTTACCTTTGCTGCAATGACTTCCGGAAAAACCTCCAGCCTCGTCTCTGTACTGTGCTCTAAACAGTGAAAAGGAACTGGGAAGCTTTACCATCTCAGACTGGCACCATGAAATTGAAACTTTTTATGTATTCTGTTTTGGTAGGTGTATCTACTTAATTCAATCTGTTAGATTAGAAAGTGAAGTAGATAGAAATTTGTGGTGGTCTATAAATGCAAAGCACAAAACAATTGACCTAAAGTCTTAAATTTTTCACAAAGCAGCACCATAAAATATTACTGAAAGCACAGTTTTGTAATCACGTTCTTTAAAAGTATCCTAAAGTATGAACACACTATTTCTTGAGACTGAAGTATGCTAGAGATAAATCCAGCAGAAAGAAATACATTGTTCTTTGTTAGGTCTTGTTTTTAGCTTACAATTGACTATGTACTTGCCTATACTATAAGTGTAGTTTTATTTTTCCCTTCAAAAGAGAGAATGCTATCTCTGCAAATTTTCTTGGCTATTGTATAAAATAATTATAAATATATATTTACATGGTGCATAAAATAATTCATAAATAAATATTATTGGTTTTATATTTTATAATGAAATATTAGGAATTGTAGATGTCAAGGTATTTGCATAAATTCACATAAATGGGCATCATATAATTCTATGCCTAAATCCTCAGAGAAATCTGTTCTGCTCATAACTGCACAAAGATGCCTTTTATTGTGTTTTGGAAACCTGACACCAAGACTGCACCAGTCACCTAGTGTTGAAGAGAAGAAGGAAGCAGTGGGAACGTCCACAGAGCCCTCACGGTTACCCAGTCAGCTCCTGAGCCAAACCACTACACAAAATCAATAGTTCCCTTAAGTACCGTGCTTTCTCCGTCAATAAGATCACTTCGAGAAGTCACAGCAGTCCTCACCTTTCTGTGCTCCCTGAGCATACATCGCATCCTGATCAGTTTCCTACTTCTAATTTCTGCCAACACTGCGGTATAGTTGTGCACTCAGAAGTCTGATGCAGATCTCACTGGGTGAAGTTCAAAGTGCAGAGGGAAGGCCAGCAGATAATCTTTTTCTTGGCTTCCTGCAGTTTTTCTGCTTCCTACCCTTGGCTCACGGCTATGTTCCTCTGTCCTCTAGCTGACTCTCCAATTCTCTCTTCCACTTTTAAGGACCTTCGTGAACCCATTAGTTCAGCCTGCATAATCATGGATAGTCTCTTGTTTAAATATCAGTTGATTAGCAATCTTAATTTCATCCAGAAATTTATTTCCCCTTTGCCAACACCTTCCCAGGTTCTGGGGATTAGGATGCAGATGTTTTTTTTTTTTTTTTTTTTTTTTTGTGAGTACCGGGGGGTCGACCTCAGGACCTCGGGCGCCTGCGCGCCCGTGCCGCTGAGCGATATCACCGGCCCCTTTTTCGTATGTGGGTTCCGGGAGTTGAACTCGGGCCCTCGCGCTTGCTACGCAGGCGCTTAAGCCGCTGAGCCATCTCACCGGCAGATGCAGATGTTTTGGGAGTATCATTACTCTGCACATGACATACTCTCAATTTCTCCTGTATTAATTTCTCCCTCCCTCCCTCCCTCCTTCTGTCCTGTCCTCACTCCCTCTTTCCTTCCTTCCTTCCTTCCTTCCTTCCTTCCTTCCTTCCTTCCTTCCCTCCTTCCTTCTTTCCAGTACTGGGAACTGTACTCAGAGCCTTTGCCATGAGCTGTATCCCCAGTTATAACGAGTGGCCCAGGCTGGGTTTGGACCTATGCTCTTCCCACTGGGATTACAGCCCTGCACCACCGTGCCCACCTTACTGCTTCAGAATTAAGCACTTATGCATTTACTGATAGAAATGCGATACAACTAGAAATATAAAACAATATAGCAATACATAAATAGAGAAAAATACAATGAGAAAAAATCGTATTACTGAACGTTTTGAGAATTTGACTAAAAATAGAATATTTTCACTGGAAAGCATGCATCTACTGAGCATTGAAGTAGTTTTACAGGAAATAAGGTAAAGAATGCATTGGAACAAAGACTGGTTGAAAAGCACATCAGTAAGATGTTGAAGGGCTTCGGATCCCTCTGTGTGGGCCATCATGTTAAATTTTACACATCCTAATTATTCTCGGAGAACTGTATTTTGGCACCAGATTATCCGTAATCCAGGCAACCAGGTTTTCTCGCATGGAGTCTCTCTGTCTTGTGTTAGAACTCTTAGAGGTCACAAAAGAAGGGCCCCGAGGGGAGAAGACATAGGGGCAGGGGAAGAACTGTGGCTTGAGAGGCCTAGAATCATGGCTCATTGTTCTGCAGGTAAGAGATTCAGTAACTACTTTACTGCAGGTTTTAAAACTCAAATAGTACAGATAATGTAAAGTACGTGTACTATACAAATGAATAAATTGGTGCTGTGAGATTAAACAGTGCACCAAATCACATAGCTAAAAGGAGTAAACCATGCACCAAATCACATGGCTAAAAGGAGGTATAGAATTAGGACCCAAACCAAAATCATCAGGGTTTCTCAGGCTGGGTTTCTGTTGTGCAAGGAAATAGCTGTCATACCTCTGTTCTGCCAACCACTCCATGTTTCATCAAGCCTGGCAATTGATTTAGGTTACTGTGAGTTCAAAATACACTTCTCCCCATGTAATGGTAAGGAAGGTTGTCAGCTTGTTTGACTCATAACCCACCCAAGGGATTTCTGGAGCACCTTTCTGGGTGCATGTTGGTGGGTCATGGAGGGGTGACATTGAGTCTGTATCTCCCTCACCTCTTCCTCTTTTGCACATTTGCCATGCTCTGCTTCCTGGCCACCATAAACTGAGCAGCTTTGCTTCACCATGTCTTCTGCCATAATGTTGCTCCCTTGGAGTCAAGCGATCATGGGCTTGATGGAATCCCCTGAAACCATAAGCTAAATTAAACCTTTCCTCCTCAAAGTTGTGAGCATTGGATATTGTGCCCCAGTGACAGGAGATCTGGCTAATATACACCATCCTCCAAGACACCGGCAAACAGCAATTGGCAGCTCTGGGGTGTGGACCCCTTAAGTTGTGAACACTGGAAATTCATAAGGTCCTATGGACTCCAGCTTCCCATCACTCATAAGAAACGTGCAGGGCCAGACCCTGGGAGCTCCCCCGTGTCCAGGTAGGAGGGTGCGGTGGAAATGTAGGTTACTATGATGCAATCTCGTTCACTGATTTGACCTCTCATAGGTAAGGCAGGCAAGTGTCTTGAGTTGGAAAGATGTTACCTGTCATTGTACTCACTTTCTCTGAGACACAAAAGATGACCTTCAGGAAGAAGGATGGGAAGGGCTGTAGTGATGTTTCAGTCTAAGACTGAAGGGTTTGCAGAGCCTTATTTACCAACACCAAATGCAGTTTGCCAAAACCTGCACCAATCAGCCCCACTTCTCACCTGCACAACTATGCAGCTGTCATCCTTCATGGGTGGGGTCCAGGTGGCTCGCTCCTTTCTTCCACATCAATGCTTGCTTTTAGACCCCCCTTTATCCAGATTCCATTCCTCAGTGTTGATGAGGATGGGGACTGCTTTTATGTGAACATACTCACTTCTTTTCTGTGATCCTGCCTGCAGCATTTGAGAGTTCTGAAATGGTCTTGGTGAAATCTTAGGTAAAGATAAATGGTCTTTCATGGTTAACCTTGCTTCCAAGCAGAAGAAAATGTACCTGTGCTCTACTGAACTTATGCAGCAATTTCTTCCCTGCTTCTGCAGGTCCCCTGCATTACTAGGTGAAAAAGGTTTTGTTTAATTCATGGGACCAAGTTCAGAACCTTGTAAACATGATCCTTTCCCTCCATTTATTACCACTGCTTCAATTCACTTCAAGATGCATTTATTTATACAGTAACAGTAGATTGTAAAATATTCATGACTCCTTGCCTTTCACAGGCAAGTTAATATTTTGCTTTCCTGGAGCTCTGGCCCCAGCAGCCTGCATGCTTAAAATGCTGACCACTCTCAAGACCTGGCAAATTTGCTTTCAGCTTGCTTGAGATGGTATATATTAGTCATGAAGACCTAGGCGTTCAAACTATCAAACTCTTTTAAAGTCTTACTCCTGTGAGGCCAGGCAGTTAGAGAATCTCAGGTGGAGAATGAGTCATGACTGCACACCAAATTATCCTAAAAAAAGCTTAGGCATTTGTGGAGACAGGCCCTGCGAGCTTTCTGATTTCCTCCAGGCGACAGGCCTGCAATGATCCTTATTTGACAACCTGCCTCTACCTACCAATCATGCACTCGCAGAACACAGCCAGAAGAGACAATGTCTGACAAGGCCCTTAGCTCACACTCTATGACTTCAAGCTGGGGTGCTGAGGGGGAGACAGACAGGAAGACGCTTCTCCTGTGACCTCCATTCTTAGTGAAGCAGATCCACCTGCGGTACTGTGGCCTGCTTGCACGGTCTGCTGTCTCCATTTCCCCCTCATTATTTGTCCTTACTCATCTCCTTCACCACCTCACACTTCCCACTTCTTTTTTCCATTGTTGAGGGGATTCCTATTTTTCTTCATTTAACTCCTGTCCTTTGTTCTTATCTTACTTCTTGGATCTACCAAGATGGAGCTACTTCCCGATTCTGAAGTTCCACGGTCTTTTCTTTGGTTGTCCGCAGATCTCTCCCCACTTTCCACTTCCTCTTCTTCCAGGTGAACCAACTCCTTTCTCAAGAAGTTTTATTTTTATTCCACAGGATGCTCTTTTCTCTAATAACTCAGAAATATCTGCTGCATCGGTGCAAGTGGCTGTGTCTGAAATTATGCTGTTCTCCCATTGCCGGCCCATCTAGAGGGCCATGTTTTTCTCTGGGGTCGTAAAGCTCACTAGGCCTGAAGAAGGACCACAGGTGGCTGTGTTCGTTGGGAGGAAGATGGGATGATGATAGCCTCATGGCTCCACCTGAGAAAAACCAAGGTACAGGGACAGGTCGTAGATGCCAAACACGTGCAGGAATAAGGGGCAATGGTGAAAATCAAGAGGAATGAGGAGAAACCTGAAATCACTCTTGGACTTCTTTTCTTGAGCTTGCACAATGATAAGTATTTACACATATGATCATTTCTTTGTGTCAGTGGAAGTTGGTACCAGGATCACCATGGATACATCCTCGCGTCTCTTCTATAAAATGGCACAGAATTTGCATAGACTTTATGGAAAGCCTCTGATATATTTTAAATTATATCTAGACCACTTAATACCCGAAACAATGTAAATGCTATGAAAGCAGTCACCATGCTGTATTATTTAGAGAATAATTATAATAAAAGGTCTATACATGTTCAGCACAGTTGCAATTTCCCCAAAATATTTTTAACCATGGTTGATAAAACCTGTGGATGTGCAACCCACTATACAAGGAACTGGCCGTATGAGTCAAGTCAGCCATCTCAGGAACCTGCTCTCTCTGTCTCATTCATTTATTCTATGTCCGTCTGTCCCTTACATCATATATCTATATTTATCTCCTTCTAATCTTTCTTACTTATCTTCTTTCCTTGCCATCTCCTCCACACACCTATCCAAGCAATCTAGTGAATATTACTTCAATTTCTTTTTGACCTACTTATTTGCTAATCCAGTGGTGTCAGAAGTACCTGCTTTTGAATTATCACTTGTAGTCTAACCTTTCCACAAATGAAAGAAAATTCTCTTTAATGTAAGCCCAATTTCCAATCCAATAACTAAAAAGCAATGTCATGCTTAAATCGAATCTCTGTAATCCTCCAAATGAGGCGGAGTGATTAGAGAGGACAGGAATTAATAGATCGTGATATTGAGTCAGTAAATGTTCTTTAATTTAATTCATACCTCAGCTCTGATGGACTTTGACAGCGTTTGAAAGCTTAAGAATGGAAAAATGCACGGGGTGAAACCACTACTGATAGCAGCTCTGAAGTCTAACACAGCGAAGGTGAAAAAATTGAGGCTGCTGCGTTGACTGAAAACTCACGAAGCAGAGTAAAGCAGAGAATGATATTTAAAAAACAAATTCCAACTAGGAAATTCAGCTAATTCCAGCTCAGGATAGGATGATGAATGAGATATATATTGTAAAAAACACTCATTTTTGTCTGAAAAGGAAAAAAAATGTGGACAATGAAATTCAGAGGATTGCAGAATTGATATTTACCAATAGTACACAAATGTCACACATGACATCAGTTCCTCCTTTAAATAAACTGTTTAATTATGCTGGTGAGCACAAAACTAGTAAGTACTTCTACATATGTAGTTACTTAAAATATTTTAAATTATTATATTATTATAATCAATATATTATGAAAATTACTGTATTATCCACAAATTTGTGGGCACAAAACTAGTGTGTATTTCTACTTACACAGCTACTTAAGAAAAATTAAAATAACTGTCTATCAAAAATTTGAATATACAGTTATGATTTAATATTAAACAAATTTCATCATATATTTTGTAACAGTGTACTGTCCTTTATGATTTCTTCTAAGTTATGTGGCATTTTTGTGGACTTTCAAATGAAAAAACAAACCCTGATAGTGACTTATCACCATGACTCTGTGACACTGTTGGCTGGGTCTGACGTAGAGCTTACTGGAGAATTAGGCATCCTCTACAAGCTAGGAAATCCTGGTTCTCACTTTTCTGTGGTTCTCATTTGCGTATGCTTACACAAACAAAGTGACGTGAGATGGTATTTTTCCTACCCTTCTCCACAACGTCAATAAAGCAGCAAGTTAGAAAAGTGCAGATGTGAGGTTGCAGGCAGAGGACTCTGGAAATATTATATTTGGCCTATGTAGAAGATATGCACAATCTGTAGGTTTCAAAAATACTTAACGTCTAACCAAACCTGCTGCAATTGGGCAGATGTACCAGAGAGGAGTGTACTGGGAAACAGGGTGTGTGTGTAGATAGCTGACCTCAGAGAGAGATAGCAGATGCAGGGATACTACGGAAACGAGGGCTCACTGCAGAGAGTCAAGTAGCTGTTCTAAAGACAGGGAGAGATAAGTAGAGATAAGGCAGCAACCACAAGGAAGGAGTTACTTTGGAACAACAATAAAAAAATTTGAAAAGAGAGTAGACATGGCCTAAATTTGCAGACCTCTGAAGCTCTCCATGCAAATACTCTTCATGGAGGTAAGAGCTCACAGGAGAGTAAACTCTACAGCTTGTATGCAACCATTTGAGAGAATATCTCAGTGAACAGCAATGATGCAGACCAAGTTTGATTAGAAAAATAGAGTAGATTTCCAAATCCTTAAGAAACACTTTCCAAAACAGAAAACACCTATCCCTAGATATTGTCTGGAAGACAGTGCCAAGTGTCAGAGCTCCGAGCACACTAAAATGCAAGGATCTTTGGGTGCAGCTAATAAAGCATGGTATTCTTTGGGGTGAGTCAGTAAGGATATCGCTGGACTTACATAAGACAAAACTGGTGAGTAGAGGGATGTCTTGAATATCCCAAATAACGGATATTTGACCCTTGGCCTGTTTCCAGTTCTGAACCAGTTCTCAGACTCTGAGCCAGTTCAATAGGGGAAGGCTGGAGATGCTTGAGGAAGAACCTTGCAGAACTGAATTATTCAAACCCCCACTCATCGATGTCCTTAACTAAGAGCAGCCAGGGGATGTTCTGTACAAGTAAAGACCTTGAGGGCCACACTGTGTATGAGGGCGAAGTGGCCTGAGGTGGAGATTTACAGAGCTCACAGGTAGTCATGAGTGGCTTGGCTTACCGGTAAAATGTTTGGAAGTAGAAAGGTTAGAATGTGTGAAGAGAAAATTGCCTGAGAAAGAAGCAAGGGTGTGGACCTATGGAAGATGCACAAAGGCTGAGGATCTCTATGTCTCAAACCTAAACCATCGGTGCGAGAAGCCATTGAGCAAGCATGGCACAGAGCGCCCAATGGATGAGAACAAATCCCCCGTGTGAACTCAACAGTGTAGAACTTTCCTTGCCACAGCTGAGCTGACCGAAGCCTCTGCTGAGTGTCCACCATGCTGAGCTTCGTGTATGGTACCAGAGCTCAAGGGGAACAGAAACACTGCTGGAGAGGATTACACCAAACCTCTTCCACCATGGACAGGGCCATGTACGCACTTAACCATAGCCGGTTCGTAATCTGAACAAGGGTTCTCCTCCATTGCCAGCAGTGCCTGCACTGACTCAGCACTGAAAAGCTCACAGACATTTGCATTTGCATTGCATCTGCGACATCATGAATGCCATCGTTTCCCAATGATGGGCCCATTTTATGGGGATAGAGGGATGACAGTGGGTATATGACGATGGAATCTGACTCTGTCCCCAGAAACGTCTGCCCCAGGTACATGCAGAGTGTATTAAAGGCTTGCTGGGGGCATTGCCTTGTGGATGCAGCCTTGGGAGATGTCACAGTTTAGATGTAGAGTGCCCCCGAAGCGTCATGTGTTCAGAGGTGGGACTGTGGGAAGGTGGCCAATCATGGGGACTCTGTACCCATTGGTGGATTCATGCACTGGTGAATTCATAGGTGAATGTGCAGTTAGGAGGCAGAACTGACTGGAAGAAGTGGTCACTGGGAGGGGCCTGGACATCTATCTCTCTCCCCTAATCACGCCTTCTCGCTCTGCTTCCTGTCCGCTGTGACGTGAGCTCATCACACTCTCCTCCACTGACATCTTCGCCATGCTGTTTCTGTCTGGGAACCAGCTGACCATGGGCTGAAACCGTGAGCCAAAATGAAGCTCTTCTCTTCTAAGATGTGGGAACTGGGTATTGGGTCCCAGTGACCAGGAACTTGACTCAGATAGGAGGTGTGGGGCTGGCTTTTAAGATGTCAAAACTGAATCTGTTTTCAGTGTTTGGGTCCTCATGGGTCATGCTGATTTGACAGCCAAGAGGTAGAAAGAGCTCCCCGCTCTGTGTCACACACACAGCCCCGTGTGGAGTCAGTGTGCTGCCCTGCCGACAGGTTTCGGTGCCGTAGGAGTAGAAGAGCTGAAGTTGGGTGTGTGTGACACTCAGGGGATACAGTTGGTGTTCTGCGGCATCTGTAGCCACAGTGCCCACTCAGTGGTGACAGGGTGAACCACAGCACACAAGGCTGAGGTGCCATCCTACTTCCCCTGGGTCCTTCTCTGACTTTTCTGCACCCACAATGGCTAATTCTCCATAGTTTAGCTGCCAGCAGACTGACCTGATTACCCGCATCTTTCCTTTCGAGGTCTTGGGAACTTGCCAGGGAATTTGCTCAGCATTTGCCAGAGCAGCCCGGAGTCCTGGGTAATTGATGACTCTCGGAGCAGCACTTAATGACTAAGCGCTTGGGTCTGATGGATCCACACTCCCGGTTACCCATCCTTCTCCTGTTTATGGCTCCTCTGACAGTTCCCTGCAGCACTCAGCCCCGATTGACAATAATGGTAAACTGCTTATTAACACACACTTTATTGCCTCCTCTCAATGCACAAATTCATCCTCTTTACTCCATTACCTGGCTTTCTGGGACCACCTTGCAAATCGCTGGCATCCCAGGCCATGTTTATGGGTTTGCTTCTGGAATAACAGAGGAAATAAATAATTCAGGGCAAATATCCTCATATATATATATATATATATATATATATATATATATATATAAAACCTTCACTCTAAGTATTGAAAATACATATTAATTGGCGATAGTTCCATTCTGAAACAATCTGAAGATATACCTTAACAAAGTTGCATAGTAGAAAGTTAAGTGTGAGATTATTTAGATAGAAAGAATTAAACAATTTATGAAAAATTAATGTAGCCCCAGTTTCTCTAAAGAAATACTTAAAGCTGGAAGATAGTACAAAAAGACTTGGGAGAATCTCATTAAATAAAATTAAGAATCAACATGTCTAATATAAAATCAAGCCTATCTTCAAGATTAGTGATTTCAGGCCAAGAATCTCTAAAATAAGAATCTGTTTTTCCCATAAGGCTCTTTCTAGGGAATTATGAGAGGATAAAAACAAAGGCGTGCCTTCGTGCAAGGCGGTATCAGCCAGATGGCCCACTCGCGCTCCGCACCCCACCGAGCCATCACCAGCACTGGGACAGAAAGGCCTCCGCGGGGATCTAAACTTGCCCGCAGTTAAGGGGTTGCGGACTCCACAAAACTGCATCACCTTGACCCGGCGGAAGCTTTCATTCCCTTTGCTTATCCTGGATTCTTCCTCCACTCAGCAAAGCACAGATTCGCCAAGAAGAAATCTCCAAATTCCCAGGCTGGGAGGAAAGAGGAGAAGGTGAATGCATCATTTTGGGTCCTCTTGCGGCTGTCCAGTGCCTCGGGGTCTGCCTCACCTGGATCCAGGTGCTGACGGGAACAGCGACGCGGTTTGCCCACCGGGCTGGAAGGCGCCGAAGGTGCGGGCAAAGACCGTAGTGCGTTAGCACAGCCTCAGGCTGGAGTCACACGGGTTGCGTGGGGAGTGGGAGACCATAGGCAGCCGGGTGTGACGAGAACTGAGAAGTAAGGGTCGAGGAAGAAACGGGCCTGGGGTGCTCAGGCTGCTTTCACTAAAGCTACAAGCGAGGTAGCCTCAGTAGCAGAAATGTGTCCCCACCCATCCTAAATGGAGTTCGTCTGACTCGGTTTCCCCCAAGGGTTCCCTTCTGGTTTGCAGAAGGCCACTTCTCACCTCACCGTGTCTCACGAAGCCTCTTCAGTACCTGCAGGTGGAGGGGGCGAGGGCTCTGCTCTCTCTTCTCATAAAGACCCTGATCTTTCTAATGTAGGGTTCTGCCTTATGAGCTCTTTTAAACTTAATTACCCCTTTATAGGCTTTGTCTCCAAGCAAGGCGACTCTGGGTTTTATAGCTTCAAAATATCAATTTGATGGGAAGAAGGACACTTTAGTCTATATCACAGTAGAATGAAAGAGATAAAAATATTTAGGAATAACCTAATCAAGGAACTAAAACACCTGCACACTGAAAATTACAAAAATATGCTGAAAAAGCACAAAAACAAGTGGAAAGCCACCTCATATTCACGGACTGAATAACTCTATATTGCTAAGATGGAAATATTACCAAAAGCTATTTTCACATTCAGTACAATTGCTATCAAAATGCCAACTGCTGGCCGGTGAGATGGCTCAGCGGCTTAAGCGCCTGCCTGGCAAGTGCGAGGGCCCGAGTTCGACTCCTGGAACCCACATATGAAAAAGGGGCCGGTGATATCGCTCAGCGGCACGGGCGCCTGCTGGCGCACGAGGTCCTGAGGTCGACCGCCCGGTACCCACAAAAAAAAAAAAAAAAAAAAAAAAAAAAAAAAAATGCCAACTGCTTTTCTTTTCTTTTTAGGAATAGAAAAACCAATCCTAAAATCCATGTTGAATATTAAGGGACTCTGTGTAGGGCAAATTATCCTGAAAAAGAACAGATTGTAATTCTCACACTTAATGATTTTAAAACATACTACATAGACTGAGTAACTTTTTGATTAAAGAAGAAATTAAATTCAAAATTTGAAAATACCTTACTACTAACAAAAATGGAAACACATCATGCCCATACCTTATGGAAATTATCAAAATTTGTTCTAAGTGGAAAGATTATAGACAGAAAAGAAGAAAGGTTTTAAATTACCAAGATAATATTAAAACAAACTTCCAGGACCAGGAAAAGTAGGATAACTGAAGTAAAGTTGGAAGAATAAAGGATCAGAACAGACAAATAAAATAGAGACTAAAATAACTATAGAACACATCCACAAAAAGATAAAAATATTGATAAATTCCATAGCAAGACTATGAAAAAAAGAAAAAAGTTTCAAAGAACATAGAAATGAAAAAAGAGACAATACGATTGATAAATCTCAAATAAAAAGAATCACAAGAAGCTAAGGTGAAAAATTATAAACCAGTAAATTGGATAATCCAGAAGAAATAAGTATACTTATAGAAACATGATCTTCCCGAATGGAATCATAGCAATTGTGAAAAGTGAGCACACCAATGACGAGGAAAGAGACCAAAGCTGTAGTAAAACATCTCACATCGAATAACAGTCAGGACCAGGTGCTTCACTGCCTCAGCCTATTAAATATGTAAAAAAGCGAAACATCATTCTTCCAACCCTACAACAAACAGGAGACGAGGGTTACTTCTAAACTCGTCTTATGAGCTCAGTATTATCCAGATCCCAAAGGCAGACAGAGACACCACAGGAAAAGAAAACTATGACCCAATATATCTGATGCAGATAGACTCAGAAATCCTCAGCAAAACACAAATAAACCAAATGTAAGAAGACATTAGACAGTGAAACGATGTTTATCCCAGGGGTGCAGAAGTGTTTCAACATAGGCAAATCAATAAATGTGACATAGAACATTAACAGAATGACTGACCAGACCCATGGGGTCATTGCGATAAATGCCGGAAAACTTTTGGCACAGTTCAACGTACAGTGATACCTTGGTTACCCACTTAATTTGTTGTATGATTTTGGAGACTGCTGTGTTTGCGTTCATGTGGGGAAGATGGTGTGGTCATGTTTGTCACCCAATGTGTAGTTTGCAAACTGAAGCTAAATTTTGCTGAACGCTTTTGTTTGTGAACTGAATTGTTCGCAAAAAGAAGCATTTGTGAATCAAGGTACTACTGCATATTCATGCTGAAAGAACAAAAACCAACTCTCAAGAAATTAAGTATAGAAGAAATATCCCAGAAGACAATAAAGGCCATATGTGTCAAGCCCATACCTAGCATCATACTCCACGGTGAAAAGCCAAGGGCTTCTCTTCTATGACCAGGAATATGAGAGGGATGTGTCCCTCACCAACTATGCTCCACACAGCACTGAAAATCCTAGACGAAACAATTAGATGAGACAAAGAAACAAAAGGTGTGCGCATAAAAAAAGACGAAGTAAAACTTTCACTTTTTCCTAATGATATGACCCGAAGAAACTGTTAGATCTAATTAAAATATCAATACAGATGTAGGTTACAAAATTAATTACAAAAATCAGCAGCTTTCATATACAGTATTACCTGAAAAGAAAAATTCAGAAAACATTCCCATTTACAATACTATAAAACAAGCAAGCAAGCAAACAAACTACTTAGGAATAAATTTAAAGAAGGGGAAACACCCATGCTAAAATCCATGTGACTCTTAAGGGACTCCGAATAGTGCAAAAAATCCAGAAAAAGATTAAATTGGAGTTATCACACTTAGTGATTTTAAAACATACTACAAAGGCTGAGTAAATGTTTGATTAAAGAAGATATTAAATTACAAATATAAAAATATACTGAAAAGATAAATATATTCAAAATTATGAGACATTGTTGAAAGGTATTGAAAAAGACAGAAATAAATGGAAAGTTATCCTATGTTCACGAACTTAATGAATTAATATTCTCCAAATGTCCAAACTGCCCAAAGGGATCTAGGGATTTAATGCAATCCCTATACAAATCCAATGGGAGTTTGCATAGAAATGGGACAAAAATTTCTAGAGTTGACGTGGAACCACAAAAATCCCCAAATATCCAAGCAATTTTGAATGAGAAGAGCAAAGCTAAAGACATCACACCGCCCGATATCAAAGTATACTGCAGTTATGGAAATCATACCCCATACTGCAATATAAACCAAAACGTACAGCAAAAGAGCAGAATAGAAAATCTAGAAATGAAACCACACATTTACAGTCAACAAATCTCCATCAAATGCACCAAACATGCACAGTGGCGACAGTTTTTTTGTTTTTTGTTTTTTGATAAATAGCTATAGGGAAGACTGTATCTCATGTCAATGAGACATTACAAAATTGTCAGGTCTGAGATTCTGGCTTCGCTCTTCCTTAGTTTTCTAATTCTTTCTACTGAGGAGGGTAATGGAGTCAACTTTCTATTCTAAAAGAAGGAATTAGATGTAAACAACAAATACATCAGGATAATGCAGAGTGCTTTTGCCTCCCCGTTCCTTTGTTTAGAGGGGCCCTGCTGCTTTCCCCCTGTCTCCCTAGTCCCCGGTGCTGCCCAGCCCACTGTGCTGTTTTGGTGGCCCTGCTACAGGAGATGGGAGGCGTCGCTTTCTTCCCTTGGTGTCCTATCTTCTGTCCGATAACCCCACCGATGAGAAATTCTCTTCAGAAGATTTAATGTAATGCCTGCAGGAAAAATTTTTCTGAGACTACTTCTTTTGCTTTTCATTCTCTATATTTTTCAAGATAAATATTTAAAGAAATAATTTTTAGTATCTTAGTACAAAAAAATAGCTAGAATCCTATCTTATACTTGTGGCAAGTAAGTAGTCTAAAAATATAAGTCGAATGAAGGGTAGCAAGCTGACAACTGTGTAAGGAAGGTATCATTGCATATATTTTGTAATACAGAAATTATTTCTCCTCTGTAGTCAGGAATCATCAACATTCTGCATTACCATTAAAATCACCATAGATTTTGATATTAGTAAACTATAGGACCTACTATCTTTGTAGATACCCTTTGTAGTGCATTGAGATGTATAGCTCACCTCTTTGCAAGATCTCTGTTAAGTTTCCACAGCAACACAGAAGGGAATATAGCTAATGGATATAAACACATTCTTAGATACTTCATAGGAAGAAGGAAGTTTTAGAGAAATAATTATATTTCAATGAAAAAGCATAGCCTTCAAAACTCATTAAATTAATGTGTTTAGTTGTTATGCAGGTAAAAAAATATTAACAATAGGAATTGACTATTTGAGAAAACATCATTACTATTTATGTAGGGAAAGAATAAATATTTTGACAAAAATTACCAGTGTTGTATTTGCTACTTGGCACCACACTAAAAGAGATAACTTTTACTCGAGAATATCTAAAGACTCAGAATTTAAAGGTTAAACATCAAGCCAGCTTAAGGTGACAAAAGGGCCACAAATGTGAAAATAGCAATAGAAAAAAATGCAACAGGTGAATTTAGTCAGAGTTTTCAATAAATGCATGAAATAGGGACATACTTAGTAAGACACAATGGGGTCAACTTCTAATCAAGAATAATTCTACAATATGACAAAATAGACATGAATTTAAAGCCAAATTACTTCTTCTCAAGAATAATCAACCAAACAAAACCTATGTATCTAATAGGTTAGATAACCAATAATATGAATTTACAGAGGAGATTGAGCAAGTTGACATTTATTTTGTATTTAATAGAACTGGAAATGTACAGAACCTCACCATCCTAAAATATTGGGAGATCAAAAATTTTTTCATCAAAAATTAAAAAGCCTTATTTTCATATATCAAGGGAAACACATTCAGTTGTTCTTGCGGTACATCCCCAATAACGATACCTATTTAAGTTATAAACAATTACATGACTGATGTAGTCAGGGTTTGCAAGGGAAACAATACAGGGCACATAATTTATAGGATTATTTTATAGTAGTCACCCAAAGAGTCAAATACAAAAAGAGTGCAGGAAATCTTTCCACACACTAAAGACCCAAAGAATCCAGCTGCGGGCCTGGATTCCACAGCAATGTCCTGCATGAGTCCCGCTGAAGACCTAGAGCCCATGGCAATGCCCCCCTCAAGTCCAACTGGAGGCCCAGATCCCACAACAATGTCTTATGCAAGTCTATTTCACAGATCTGCACCAGGAAGGCCCAAAGGTCAGTGGTGGGAGCTAGAAAGTCTGAGCCAGCGGGATGAAGGATCTGTGCCAGCAAGCTGAGCGATCTGCACTGGAGACAAGAAGCGATGGTCAAAGTAAGGACTCCCCTGAAAAGTACCACAGCCATCCTCAGCGACAACGAGGTCCTGAGCTCCTCCTACGATGAGAACAGCCAAGTTCCTATCAGGAAAGCCAGCGTGACAAGCTCCTCGAGGAGAACCAACAGCAGCAACTCTTCCTCTCCAGTTCTCCTTTTTATGTTGTTGGCAACAATTTTCAGGTGGGCCCGCCACACCCAGCACCACATGGATTCATTTCAGGTGGGTGTTACAAGTTGACCATCCACAGCTGTCAATCCACCACAATGAGGAATGTGAATGCATGTATGTATGTCGTCCATACATTTGCTGAAGTAGATTAACAATGACTAAGAGCAGGGTGTCTGTATTTACTCTGACCCTGTTATTTTTGGTCCTCAGAGAAGGAAGTATGATGAGAGCATTAGACACCCAAGGGGCTTATTGGGCTGAAGAGCTGTGAAAGCAAAAGAGAAGGCAACATGAATTAACAGGTCTGATATCTGAAAGCCAAGAGATCAGTCAGAGGATTGAGGTGGAAGAGATACAGACTGAGCAGTCATGAGAAAATCCCAGCCAGGCTGAAGGGGAGTCCTGGAGCAGTGGTGGCGACCTATGGGACATGTGCCACAGCAGGCTGTTCGTGTCATTGGAAGCTCTGAAAGGTTCACCACCACTGTCCTAGAGCTGATCCTTCCTCACAGGCATAATGTGTCACAAGAATTGGCAAGTCCTAATCCCTTGGCTAAGCTCAGCTATTGGCTGACGGAGCAGATGGATGTGTGACTTCAGAGGGAAGGCTGCTGTGGAGATATGGGAGCACTTGGACTGTGCTCTCTACAGCAGATTTTGGTGACGCATTTCCATTGCTGCTGCAGTACCTGTTATGGTTTACATCTGAATGTCCCTCCGAAGCCCCATACACTCATCTGTGGTGCTTTTACCAATGTGATTGAATTACAGGGGCATTACAGCTGACTTAAACTAGGAGGAGGGGTCTGGTGGAAGAGTTGGGTCATGGGGGTGTGACCTGGAAAATCTTGTCTCCTTCCCCGGCTCCTCCATTTCCTGTTTCCTGGCTGTCACAGTGTAAATGGCTTTCCTCAGCCAGTCCACCAAGCTCTGCCTTGGAGTCATCCAACTCTTGACTAAAAATGTGAGCCAAAAGAAACTTCTCTGCCTTTAAGTTGTGGGTGTTAGGTAGCATATTTCAGCAACAAGGAAGGTTCCTAAGACAGAATTTGGTACCAGGAATGAGGTCATGCTGTGACTGTACTTGATCATATGGTTCAGAAGCCTTTGGAACTGGTTCATGGGAAGAGTTTGGAAGGTTTGGAGATAACCAGCTGGAGAAGCACTTCTACAATGCTATAAACCACAAATGGGCAATTCTTGTTGGGGCTCAGAAGAACAGAATATTGATAAAAAGGCAGGGGGTAATGACCAGGCTCAGGAGCTATCAGTTGGGAACAAGGACTCCATTTGAAGTTAGAGTTCAGGCCATGTATATTATGCTTGGACAGAAAGTGTGTTAATATTTGTTTATGTTCTGAGACTTTGCAGGAGACAAAGCTTAAGAGCTCTGAGCTAATTAATATTACAAAGAAAATTTCATGCCAGCCTAATGTTTAGACTGTGTTATGATACTGCTCATTGATTTTAACCATGTTTATATTGATAATCAGGAGCAACGAGCCCATTTGGAAAGCTTACAGTTTCCCACAAAGGAAATGCTGGAAAAGATGGAGCAGAGAAGCGCTTAGAAACATTAACATTAAAAAGAAACCAAGTATTTTAGAACAGGACATTAGGATAGATGCTTGAAGGCATGTCAGGAACGAGCAAGGCCATCTTTAGCAGGTTCAAAATTGTAAATCTGAAAGAATTTCCTTTGAGAAGAGAACCTCAGGGCATCATGCTTGGGAACTATCACCCAGGAAATTTTTTTTCCGGGGATTCAGTTCAGCATACTCAGGCATCCAGGGCTCTCTAGCCGTGATTCACAGGGACCAAGCCTCTGCTCAAAATGGTGGCAGACCATGACTGGCTTTATAGGCATGAAGAATGGAAGAGTTGAAGGGTCAAGGTGGTTTCCATCCAGATTTCAGAAGAAGGACTGGGAGGCCAGGCAGTGTACCTCTGAGAGAGCAGTGCATGAAGGTGTGAGTGTAAGCTGAAAGTGCTATGGAGACTCCAGAAGTTGGAGAAGCTAGGAAAGGACAATGTCTAAAGAATCCACAAGGAGTGAGCAAAGCCAGCTCAGAGAAAGGCCATGAGATCTGAAACCACTGTCAATGCTGCAGGGGAGGGACACACAAGCCATTTGAAGTTTACATCTTGCTACAACTTGCCGAGGGTGCTGGACAGGAAACTACAGGACTTAATACTTGCACCACTTGGTTTCAGTCTTATTTTGGTCTGATTGGTCTCTATTCTCCTATTCCTTACTTTTGGAATGGGAATGTTTACCCTGTGCCATTATATGTCAGCAATATAACTTTCTTTTTGACTTTTTACAGGGTAAGAGTTTGTCATAAGTCTCAGAGGTGACTTAGATTTAGATTTTGCACAAGAGCCTTTTGGGGTCCAGGGCAGAAGCTTATGGTTTATATCTGGATGTCCCTCCCAAAGTCTCATGTGCTCAGAGGCAGGGCTTTTTGGAAGGGATTGGATTATGTGGATGGTGTAGCTGACTTGCTGTTAGGACTTGTGTCAGGTTGAAAGAGATACGTCACTGGGAACCTGACCTGGAAGGGTTTGTCACCCTCACTGGATCCTTCCAGAACTCTGTTTTCTGGCTGCTATGATGTGAGCAGCTTTCTTCTGTTGGATCCTTCAATTGTGCCTTCCTGCCATGGTGCCAGTGACCTTGGACTAGAATCGTGAGACAAAATAATCCTTGTTGGTTTTGGACACTGTGTCCCAGCATTGAGAAAAGTAACTAAGACACTGCCTAATCCATAACCTCAGCTCTGATGTTTTAACTACATTCTTCAGCATCACTGAGGTACTTTTATTAATCTCAGGTATCTCATGTCTAAAATGATAGTAATAAGCCTACTTTGGGCTGCTCTGAAATTTGAATGTGATAAAAGACCTTAAATTATTGCCTGACATATAGTAATTATTGATAAGGGAAGAATAACTACTATTGTCTGGAAATACATAAGTTAATGGGGCTTGCTGAAAGCAATAAGGGCATCTACTATAATTTGGACATCAATGTGAATTTTAGTAACCCTCATTCATAGTGTCTATATCAATCTAACACTATAAAACTTCACTTGTGTTTGGTGCTGATTTGAACTCTTATCTCATTTTCTTCACCTTGCTGTGGTCCAGGTTATGAGACCGACTTCATCCCCGCCAAATGACAAAGAAAGCTTGGTTTCAAGAAAACTTCATAGAGTTCTCATCTCTTTCTAGTTTTTGCCAAAAGACTTTAATATTTTAAATTCAAATTCTGACAAAGATGATCCAGGAATCACTGGTTTCTTACTTATGGGCTGTACCAGCTGCCTATTCATGAATCTGAAAGTTTGTTGAATGAGGTTGTTGCCATTAAGTCTTGGCTACCCAGGTCAGAAGAGTCAGGCACCGAGCTATTTTTCACATCTGGGATGATCGTTTTCTCAGAGTCAGGCGTAAATCCAGCAATGTTCACAAGAGATTCTATAGCTTCAGTTCAAAGTATCTGCAAGACCTCAGAAAGATGGTTAAAATATAATAAATTGGTCTAAAACCAAGAGTTATTCTGTATGGCATGATTTTTGTACAGCATCTTCTGATTATTCAAATGTACTCGTCCTTCAAGGTCCATGTCAAATCCAATTATTTTTCACTCTGCATTTGTATCTGGTTCATTTAAGTCCTGTTTAACTTTTAAAAGCATTTAAGGTATTTTGTAAAATATGACAATAATGTTATTATATCAGTGAAATTGCATCAGATCTGTTATTACAAACCCCATGTCTTTAAATAGATACCGTTGATGTCTGTAACTATATTAGTACAATAATCTTGATCATTTATAACCAGATCCTGTACATCTAGTTTCTTTATGCCTTTGCCAGTTTAGACCTAACATCCTTTATTTTCTTGAGTGTCCAGCTTTGCTAGCCTATGGAGAGAATCCAGAAATATGGATGTAAAAGGTGTGTGACTCATAGCTATATGTTGAAATCTATTTCCAAATGTGTTGGCATTAAGCAGTAGAGCCTTTGGCAGTGGATTAGGTCATGATGGTAGCATCCTTGTGATGGTTATCAGGGCCCCTATAAAAGAAGCCCAAAGAGAGCTTGCTTGCTCCTTTCACAATGTGAGGACACAGCTGGAAAGGGCTCCCTGTGAGGGATGGGCCCTCACCAGACAGCAAGTCTGCTGGCACCTTGAACTTGGAGCCCTTATTCTCCAGAACTGTGGGAACTGACACTTTATTAGCCACCCAGTTTGGGACTTTGTTATTACAGCCTAAACAGACTAAAAGTTATGGACTTCAGAAATATATAAAGACTTGCACAAAGCTGATTTAGTGCAGTGAATTTATTTCCTCACCTGATGAAAAGGACAGAGGACAAATCTCATGGAAATGTGAGCATCGCATCACTGTATGTATATATGTATATATGAACGAGTGTAATCTAGAGAGGACAGCCCCACACACTAAGATCCATACACCTTTGAGAGCACCCACACACACACACACACACACACACACACACACACACACACACATGACCAGAACCATCATTTAATGTGTTCGTCTCTCTGTTTTCCTTATGGTAGTAAGGTAGTAAGCTCCTCCCGTCCCCTCCTCTCCTCTTCCTCCATCTCCCCTCCCCTGCTCCTCCCTCTCCTCTCCTCCCCCTCCCCTCTGTATTTCAGAAATATTTCAGCTGGGCCGGTGAGATGGCTCAGCGGCGTAAGCGCCTGCCTTGCAAGCGCGAGGGCCCGAGTTCGACTCCCGGAACCCACATACGAAAAAGGGGCCAGTGATATCGCTCAGTGGCACGGGTGCCTGTTGGCGCGCGAGGTCCTGAGGTCGTCCCCCTGGTACCCACAAAAAAAAAAAAAAAAAAAAAAAAAAAAGAAATATTTCAGAGTAATTTGGAGGGGGTGCACTTCTGGCCCCGGAACCTTCCTTCTACATTTCCTAAGAACAAGACAAGACACTCTTTCATTGCTTCCTATTAGATGTTGCTTCTCCATATATCCTCAGGAAGCAATTTGCTTCAGAAAGAGTTGATTGAAGAAGATGGATTAAATAAACAGATTCCTAGAACAATTCTATGCCTGCTAAATCAAAATCACCAAAGGAAGGGGCCGGTGAGATGGCTCAGCGGCATAAGCGCCTGCCTTGCAAGCGCGAGGGCCCGAGTTCGACTCCCGGATCCCACATACGAAAAAGGGGCCGGTGATATCGCTCAGCGGCACGGGTGCCTGTTGGCGCGCGAGGTCCTGAGGTCGACCCCACGGTACCCACAAAAAAAAAAAAAATCACCAAAGGAAGGGCTCCGACATTTTAATGTCTTTCTTATTTGGGATATATTATTCTGAGATTTTGGCCAAAAGAGCTCAAAATAACTATTTTACAGCTTCAAACACTGTATAGCTCATAGGGAGACCACAGAAAGCTGCAGGGGAAATATAAGAAAGTCAGAATATTATATTTGATACATTGTATTAATACTTGGCATTGAATATACTGTAAATTATTTTGAAGGCAATTATTTTGAAATCAATTGTTTACATCAAAAGTTTTCAACATCACAAAAAGTAAGTCATGCAAAATAGCTCAAGACGCTGAGTCTCATGAAAATTTTTATCTTCATGAGTTATTCTTTCCCACCCTGGAAATGAGTGGGGTTTTCACCACCGCTGCCATTTCTGTGGTGGATTTTGGTCCTGATGACCGTTAATACATGGGAGAACAAGAAGCATTACCATGCGGTGTTCTAGCCTGGGCACATGTCTTTTGAGATATAAAAACCAGAAAAAAATCCTAGAATTTGTCTGTCATATGCAGTATTAAGATGGGTTTAGTTCTGACTCTAATCTCTTGGATTAGATTGTTTTGATACTGAAAATGCCATCTGTGAAAGATGTCAACCCAGGGCTGAATTTTCTTCTTCTTTTTGGGAAAAATGTAATAATTAGCAGAAACTCATCATAGGGGGAAATTTCACAATTTCTTGCATTTTCCTTCATGTCCTTAAAACTACATATGCTGAAATTTCACCTCTCTGGACTGGGAGGGCTTGGTGGGGCCATTTACTGTCAACGAGGGCCCCAGAATTTCCTGTGGAGGCTGACAACTATATCCATTGGGCATTAAACAAAGGCCAAAGGCGTCAAAATGATGAATCAATACTGCTCAGGTTTAATACCAGACACATGTTTTCTTTGACATTAATTATAAGAACAAAAAAATTCCACAATAGCTTTTTAAAATAGAGCTGTAATAGCAGACTTCAATCTTTCCATATCTAAAAGAAGAGGGTTTGTTTGGACATACTAAATATTTCTAATTTCCTTTAATTAACATTTATTTTCTTTGTTTCATTTTTTTTTTGTGGGTACCAGGGGGTCGACGTCAGGACCTTGTGCGCCAGCAGGCACCCGTGCCGCTGAGCGATATCACCGGCCCCTTTTTCGTATGTGGGTTCCGGGAGTCGAACTCGGGCCCTCGCGCTTGCCGGGCAGGCGCTTAAGCTGCTGAGCCATCTCACCGGCCCGCTTTGTTTCATTTTTAATGTCTCATTATTTTGATAGGACGGTTTACACAAATTACTCGTCTCACTTTTTAAACTCAAAAACCTCCTGCTTTGAATTTTGACTGTACTATAAACATGTAAACTTTGTTATGCTTTCAACGTGGTGATGTTGATTCCAGGTAACATTTCCATCAACAGAGTTATGAGTTTTTGTTTATAGAGTCCAACCTGAAGGGCTTCCAACATTTTATAATCCAGTATGTACTTATCAAATTTATTTTTGTTAGGAATAATGCTGAATTACTGTTTTTGCCAGGGAATAGGAAGTGTGGGTCATCCATTTTCTGAAAAGAAATAAACAAAGGCAATGCTCGCGGGTCACAAACAGGGTGGAGGTGGTGGTGCAGATGTGGAGCGGGTGTGCACTTCATGGGAAGTGTGGCAGTGGATGACAAGAAGCTGTGTGAAAGGGCTGAATCAAAAAATATGGTTTATATTTAAATTAAAAGGTTTTATTGCAGTAAATAACACATTGCCCTGAATCCTCCTCCAAATACGCTGCCTCTCTTCTAGCCCACTCGTCCCTTCCTGCTTGCCACTTTCTGAATCAGTTCTGGAGTCCTCTTTCCTGAGTGTCTTTACGAGGTGTGATCAGACCTACCGAACATGCAGCCGCCGAGTGCCCTCGTACAGAAAGTCAGGCTCATGAAAACGCTCTGGGTCCTCGTCCACCTATTCACTGGATCTGGCACTTTGCAATTTCTGGCTCTTCCAAAGTCAAAATGACCACGAAAGGGAAATGTTTTAAATCAATCCAGGCATCACCTCAGCCAGGATAGTGCAACTGAAGAAACTCAGGAAAGAGGATTCCAGAGCTGCTTCAGAAATTGGCCAGGAGGATGGGATGAGTGTGTTCAAAGCAAGGGAGAGTAGGGGGAATTGATGGCAATGTGTCTCTTACAGTAACGCATTTTTAAATTTAAACATTCACATATTTTTGATCACACCTAGTGATTGCATTTCTGAAGGCCAGCTTGAGTTAACTCTGTAGAATGCAGTTATGTCACATTCAAACTCTTGGCAATAGAGTGATTTGTGCTATGATAGCAAAGAGAAGGCAGAGATACTCTTGGTCTTAGTTTGTCTCAAAGTCATTCTCTGGAGAGAGAGAAGGCATTTGGTGACACGGTGTGAGGTGCTTTTGATTGGTCTCACACACAGTATTTGTTCCTGTTTGCTCTCTCACAATGCCCTTACAATCATCTCATTTCTAGAAACCATACAGAGACCTGGCTTTATCTCTTAGACATTCAGTTGTGAGAAAGGAATAAAATAAGCCCAAAGAAAATAATTCTTGATTATAGAATTAAAAACAGACACCAAAGTGCACAAGAAATTTTGAACCATGGGCTCCCTCTAAATTGTGTATAATAATATTACATAGAAATGATTATGCCTCTGCCCTGTGTCTAGGATTATGTCCACATTCTCTTCTCAATAAGATTCACTGTGTGAATCTATTTGCGCTGCCATGACAGAATACCACAGACAGGGGCCCTAAATAACAGAAATTAAATTTTCACAGTTCTGGAAGCTGAGAATCCCACATCAAGGTTTTGTGTAGTTTGTTTTCTTTTGGGATCTCTCTTCCTGTTTTGCAGACAGGTACTTCATTAGCAATGGCCCTAAGTCCATTCAGAAAGAGAGAAACAGATAGGACAGATATATGTGATGTCATTTATTTTAAGTCCATTAATCCTGTGGCAGGGCTGGTGAGATGGCTCAGTGGCTTACGTGCCTGCCTGGCAAGCGCGAGGGCCCAAGTTCGACTCCCAGAACCCACATATTAAAAAAAGGCTTGTGATACCGTTCAGCAGCATGGGCACCTGCTGGCGCACAAGGTCCTGAGATTGACCCCCAGTACCCACAAAAAAAAAATCCTGTGGCAAGAAGACCTGCCTTTATGATCTCTTTTAACCTAAATTATTTCCCTAAAGCCCCACCTCCAACGATAGCCTAGTAGGGGGTTAGGACCTTAGCAAATGAATTCAGGGAAATGACAACCATTCAGTCCATAATATTCCACCCTGGTTGCCCAAAATTCATGTGCTTTTTTCCATGTTAAATGCATTCATCCAAACTCAACTGTCCTGAAATTCTTAATTCCAGTGTCAACTATAAAGTCTCAAATCCAAAGTCTCGTCTAAATATCTAAATCAGACATGGATGAAACTCAAGGCACAATGGAATCTGAGGCGATGCCTTTCCTGCTGTGAACCTGCAGAATGAGACAAGTTATTTGCTTCCAAAATATGATGATGATGAGGTGTGTTAGCCTACTTTCAGTCTCTGACAAAATATCTGAGAAAAACAACTTCAGGAAGAAAAGATTTATTTTTAACTTATGGTTTCAGAGGGTTCAGTCCACGACTGTCTTTTTCCAAAGGAGAAATATCAGGATAGAAGGGCACAGTAGCGAAGAGGTGCTGACCTTAGGGCATCCAGAGACAGAGAGAAAGAGAAGGACCCAGAGAGGACAGGGCTGGTAATGAGACACAGTCCTGGGGTTGTGCCTCCTTGACCCACCCCCTTCAACTAGGCCCTGCCTCCTACTATCCCATTCCGCTGAGGACTCATTAATGGACGAACCCATTAATAAGGTCAGTGGCCATAGGATCTGATCACTTTCCCAAAACCCATCGGCTGGCTTTTGGGGGACAATTTAGATCCAAGCCACAGTGCCAGGTGTAGGATAGATTTTCCAATTCTAAAATGAAGAAATCAAAAAGAAGAAAGGAAAGAGGGTCTCAAGCCACTCCAAGACTGAGGAAGGCAAGTTCTATTAGAGCTAAAGGCTTGAGAATAATCTTCTTCAGTCCATGATCTGCCTCTGGACCCTGGGGGTGATGCTGCTGCTGCTGAGTCAGAGTCCACCCCAAGGTCCAGGTGGCCGTACCATGGCCATAGAAACTCAGAGGTGTCCCTTCTGGAATCAAGACAGTGGCACACGTGCTCCAAGCCTGTGCTGGGGAGGCTGCCCTCATGATTGCTGCGTCTCGTTTCGGGCCATTTTCTCTTCCTGAGGGGTGAGCCACATTCCCAGCTGAACACCGCAGGAGTCCAGTCTATTCTTTGGTCTGACCTGGTGGTTTCTATACTGCTATGAGCAGACTGTGTTCCTGGCTTCTGCTCAAATGCCTGGTTCACATCACAGGACATCCCACAAGCGAGTGATTGTCTAAGCACACTCCTCCTGCTACCCCCAGAGCAATCTTCCTCATTTCACTGCAGTGAGAATAAAAGCTCTACTCCCCTTGTAGCTTAATTAACCTTCAAGCTCACTGGGCCTCTCACACCAACTGTGAGCAGTAATGAGACCAAGCAGTACCTTACAAGCCTTGCGTAGAAATCACCTCATCCACACATCTGATTTCACCATGTACTATTATCTTCCACAAATACAGAAATAAATTTAATCAGATTCCTTGCCCCTTTATGACAGGTATGGTGGTCGCTCCATTTTCTAACGACCTGGTCTTCATTTTTGTTTGAAACCTATCAGAATGTCCTTTAAATTCCATATTTTACCCCCATTCTGCTCACAATGGTACAGGGTTATGTGAGTCATATTGCTCAAGTAATATCATAAATAAACCTGCAAATGTTTCTCTTCCATTTCAGCCAATGATGACTTTCTTTTTTTTTTTTTTTTTGTGGGTACCGGGGGGCGACCTCAGAACCTTGCGCACCAGCAGGCGCCCGTGCCGCTGAGCAATATCACAGGCCCTTTTTTCGTATGTGGGTTCCGGGAGTTGAACTCAGGCCCTCGCACTTGCCAGGCAGACGCTTATGTCGCTGAGCCATCTCACTGGCCCCAGTGATGACTTTCTTGGGGTATATCCGATATCATTCTCCTCACCTGAAGATTCACAGGCTCCTGGTTAATAATCTCCTAGATTTTAAAATTCTATTACAAGAAATTCTAAAATATCAAGAGCTATACAGTAGTTAATAACTGAAAATATTTGTGAGAAAACTAATACCCAAGTAATGACTTGATTGGATGACCTAATTTATCAACACTTGAGCCACCATCATTAAACATTAATAAGTCCGTGGTAAATTTCTAAGATACTGCATCCGGAGGACCACATAAATCTTTGTAGCTACCCTGTCGTGATGTCTAAGGTCTGCTTTTTCAGGAAAATTCCAGTTCCCTGTAGTAGTCCCTATAGAACCTGACCTTTTTATCAATACAATAGCAAAGCCTAGCTTGATCTCCTTGCATGAGCCTTTGTAAGAAACATTGCTACTTGTTTGCTGAAAGCAAGACGGTACTCAATTTTTAAAAAATGTAATCTACTTAACTATTCCACCATGGTTTTTTGGCAAAACGATTTTGAGTTTTTGCATTTAATCTTTCTGATAATGTACAAATATCTGTGTAATAATATCAGAGGCACTAAGCATGATGTATACCATTCTACTAATAAAAGATAGATGTGTTTTATCTATGGATTTATGTGATATATGGTAAACAAAATCTCAGTATTTTTAGGTTCATCATATAGATGGTTGGTATGGTTTAGATCTTGGATCATGAGGTGCTGTGCTTGTCCGTGGATTCATCACGGGCAAGTTCAGGGCTGACTGTGCTGTACGAGATGGGGCCTGGCTGGAGGTGGTCGCTGGGGTGTGACTTGGAAGGTTCTGTTTTCATTCCCAGCTCCTCCCTTCTCTCTGCTTCCTGGCTGCCATGGGCTGAGCACCTTTCCCTCTGCCCAGCCCCTGTGCCATGCTGTTCCTGCCTGAAACCAAATTCCCTTGGATGCAAACTGGGAACCCAGCAAACCTCTCCTCCTTCAAGTTACATGTTTCTGGTATTTTGTACCACCAAGGGGAAATTAACTAAATCACTGGCCAAAAGGTGACTCTTAAAGAAAGCCACACATGACAGGAGAGTAATTCTTTGAATTACTTCTTGTTTCAATAGACTTGAGAATCTCTACAGAATATTCCTTATAAGGGAGAAAATGTGTATATAATCCTTACACTAGAATTTTCTTGAACACTGAGATCTAGGAAGATGTCACTATAAGAATGCTACAAAGATTTATGTGATCAAAGCAGACACATTATCTTAGAAATTTACAATAGACTAACTTTTAATGATGGTTGCTCAAATATAGCTGACTCACTTTTAATGATGGTTATACCAACTCTATCAGGTGATATAAACATAAATGTTCTAGAAATTCTAATATTGTTACTAAAGAGCAAGGACACACAGGATTATTCAGAAATTTGTTTGATAATCAGGAAGGTTGTAAAAAATATGGATCTATTGTAGCTGGGATGAGGGCAGGGGGAAGGAAGAATTGTTTCTTTTATCTGGACTGATTATTTTCCTTGATGGTGCAAATGCCTGGAATTGCTGTCTTGGCATGTTTGAGCTCATCCTTTGTTACTCAGAGTTTTGTCATGGTATTTAATCTAATCTTATGACATCATTGCATCCAGAAGTGGCAGTCTGTGTAGTCACCAGCAAGTTTAGGGTAGCCCTTCTGTGTTCGTGCCTCCCCCAGCCACATCCTGCTCCAGGGTCTCCTGCCCGTTTACCAGCACCTGTATGGATAAGGTACAACATGTTAGAGATTGCTATGGAGAACCAGCCAGTCGGTGAGAGCATCAAAGCAGTCATTCGTTTGGGCCTCGGTGTCGTAGAGAATGTTCTTTCCTGTGTTACAGTGTCTTTGAAGAGCAGGGCAATGTAGCTTGCATAACCATTACTAGCATCTCCTGAGGAGCTAAAAGCACTATGTTTGGGGAAGATTGGTCCTTTTTTAGTACATTCAACAGGTGATGTTTTTGGGGTTGAGTGCCACAATCTGCATCTCATTTCACAGCTACCTTGCACAGCAGGGCTATCCTCAACCCCCAAAGAGTGGACCCTAATTTCCCAACATGTGTGTTATACTTGTAACTGGGCATCCATGCCCTCTGCAGCCCAACTACAGAGCTCTACCAGCCTCTACAGAAGCTGTTCTACAGTCTCTAGCTTTTGGGGTCTTAATATGCAAAAACCTGAGTGTGACATTACAGCTTTTGGTTCACACATGAGCCTTTGCTAACATGCTCAAAGACCTTCAGCAGGTGAGTTCACTTCTTTGAGCTCCAGTTTCCTCATCTGCAAAGGGAATTAATATAAATACTGATCCACTAATTTTTTGGAAGTGCTGTGGCAGTTAAGCATAATTTTGTCAACTTGATTTGTGGGGGAGTTGCCCGTGGGAAAGCTTAATACAATTGCAATTGTTATCAAATCCAACCGATATGCACACATGTATGCATGGCAGTCGCACAAGGTGCATCTACTTGAAACTTTGTCACTGGAAACTTGCATACCCGCTGGCTAAAGTGAGCATTAAAGACCAAGTTTGGCTGACATTATGGAAAATTAGCAAAAAGCATGCCCATATAAATTTGAAGAAACATGGTAAAATCCATTCCCCAGTTCAAACTTTGAGAATATACTTTGGCTACCAGAGATTTTCTGGCTTTCAACTTGATTCCATGTGGGATATATCACTTAGCTCCTCCTGATCTACTTGCAGAGTGAGCTGTGTGTAAAGGTGGTCAGTGGACTTGGGCCCTAAAATGCTTAGCTGGGTCTCCCATGCACTCTCTTGCTTATGAGGATGGTGGCCAAGAAATATGCACCCACACAGCCACACATGGACAGAGCTCTGTTTCCTGAATTCATCACTGGAGAGAACAATTACCAAGATGGTGGCAAAGCTCTCACCTTTGCAGTGTTACTTGCTAAAACTGCACACTTGCTTTTTAACAGTCATTGGTGTCTCCTGACAAATGCATGTTTTTATTCCCCTGGAGAATTGTGAAGCTAGGTTTTTTTTTTTTTTTTTTCAATTAAGCAAATATCATTGAGGCAAAAAATGAATTTAAAACTTGATTGTAAACTGACTTATGAATATTGATCACCTGAGTGTTATTTGAAGGTACTTAAATTCTCTTTTCTATCACTTCAGTAATTTTGGAAGACTTTTATTAATTAATGAAATGATGTTTGTATTCATTTCATAAGCTATTTTCTATATGGTTAGGTTAAAAACTTCACTGAATTAAACTCAAGGTCTATAATTTTCCCAAGGAGTAAAATGTTGACACATCAATAAACACATGAGAATATTATTGAAATAGATACAGAGATTTGGAAAGAAAAAAACTCTATTTCGAAACAAGAAAAAAGAATAACCATCGACTCTTTTGATAACAGTGGGATTTCAATGCAGAGTAAAAGAGAAAGGTCACTTCAGATCTCTATTATTTTCCCGGTCTGCCATTTAATGTGGCGTTTCTTATGTCACACCTTTCACCACTAGACTTCAGTTCCACATCAGTTAATAGGAGTCTGGATGCCTATGACAATTAAGAGGATAGAACATAAAACAGCTTAACATGCCATACATATTCGATAAATACCCCTTTCTTTTCCATTTCTTGTTCTTTTCTTTTTTTGTGGGTACCGGGGGGTCGACCTCAGGACCTCATGCGCCAGCAGGCGCCCGTGCCGCTGAGCAATATCACCGGCCCCTTTTTTGTATGTGGGTTCCGGGAGTCGAACTCAGGCCCTCGCGCTTGCCGGGCAGGCGCTTAAGCCGCTGAGCCATCTCACCGGCCCTCTTGTTCTATTTTAAGGCAAGATTTCTTCAGAAAACAGACAAATAACCAAAAACTTATAAGTAACATTTGAAGCATAAAGTAATATATTTGGAGGCAATTTTAATAAAATTAATTAGTTGAATAATAAAGTTATATTCAAATATAGCTGTGGCAACCATAAGATCTGTGGCCTATTAGAGAGAGGATTAGAAGCAAAATAATTGCAAGTGAACACATAGGAAAAAATTCACGGAGCAATGAAATGTAAAATCAGGAAATTTTCTTGAAAACTAGGAATTCATATGAGTGTTCTTAAAAGTGATAGTTAGGGCCGGTGAGACGGCTCAGCGGCTTAAGCGCCTGCCTTGCAAGCGCGAAGGCCCAAGTTCGACTCCCGGCAACCCACATACGAAAAAGGGGCCGGTGATATCGCTCAGCGGCACGGGTGCCTGTTGGTGCGTGAGGTCCTGAGGTCGTCTCCCCGGTACCCACAAAAAAAAAAAAAAAAAGTGATAGTTAAACTAAAGGATTGGAGAATGAAATTTGAGATGGTTCTCAAAAAGAGAAATAAATGAAATTATCCTGAGAGAGTTGTCATAATAACAATTTTGGAATTGTGGTCTGAAGACATATTTGAAAGACCAAAGAAGGAGACATACAGACATCTTTTTAGTTATAATTGAAGCTTGAGACAGGTAATACAATTGTAATCATAATACCAATTAATTTATTGTGGTAAATCTGGATTATATTGAATAATTTTTGAGCAGAATTCCAGATAAAAATGTCCAGGGCTCCCTGTAGATACAGCAACATTAGAAAGAGCCTAACATATCATTCAGGGGCTGGTGTATTAGCTTTCCATTCCTATAACAAAATCTCTGAGACAAACATGTTAGAGAAGGAAGAGCCTTGATTTGGGGGGTTAGAGGACCAGCCTGTGCCTAACAGGATGCTTCGTAGCCTCCTTGGTCTCTACTTGCTGAAGGCCAGTAGCGTTCTTCTACTTGGGATAACAAAAAGGTCTCCATTCATTGCCAGATTCAACCCTGTGGGGCAAACCTCAGTTTTGGAGTTTCCCATGCAAGATCAGGTGGACCCCTTTCTTCAGGCCTCTGTGGAGACAGCAATGGTAAGAAGTGCGCATTGGGGAAACTCTTCACCTCTTGGCCCAAAAGCCAGAGAGAGAGGAAGAGGAAGCATCTCAGTGACTTAGTGCCTTCCGCCCCTCAGGGTTCTGGCATCTCCCAGCAGCATCTCAGGCTGGTGAGCAAATCTTTGCACAGGAGCCCTTGGGGGGCACTCAACCCCCAGACCATGGCACTCACAGTAGAGATATCTGGGATGTATTTAACTCCCAAATGTACATCAACTGGGCCTTTCTTAGATAAGCAAACTGTCAACACAGGGACAGGTGGAACCCGGTGCTTCTGGTTGAGCTGCTTAAGCTCTTTCTTTTAGAACAATTTTTCTCAGTGTTACCACTATACACATTTTGGGTTGGGCCTTCATTTGGGGGGTTAGAGGACCAGCCTGTGCCTAACAGGATGCTTCGTAGCCTCCTTGGTCTCTACTTGCTGAAGGCCAGTAGTGTTCTTCTACTTGGAATAACAAAAATGTCTCCATTCATTGCCAGATTCAACCCTGTGGGGCAAAATTATTTTTGATGGAGAAATACTACTTTAGAAGGTTGGTAATGTTTTTTACTCTTTGGAGGATAAATAAGTAAGCAAGAATAAATTTAATAAAGAATACAAAAACTGTGGTAATCATAGTAGAGTCTATTTTTTAATTTGTTGTCAGTGAACTTATTTTTTGCAAATGTTGTAACCCAAAGTAACTTTCTGGGTTAATGTAAATATTTCCTATTTTGTTTGGTGTGTGCATTACATTTGCCAGAGTCTTACTGAAATTAATCCTTTTGACCTGTGCATTTGAGTGTATGTGGTTACAGCTCAACCCTTTAAAAAATAAAAATTTTGTTGACATTTCAGAGAAACCTAGAAATTCATTCATTTTAAACAGAAAAATATAATGAAATTTGACTAAGTACATTACTGTGCCAAGAAGTTCAACATAATGCTGTTTAGTACATTTCTAAGTTTAGTATATTACATTTAGCAAAGTTATTTAAATGCTTTTGAAGATTTTATTTTGGTTAAATATGTAAATTCTCCTTGTCAGGCATGTGAAATCAATAGAAGAATACCTAAATTCAAAAATACTGTTCCATATATTAAAGGAGATTTAATTTACTATGTTTTAAATGAGTTTAAAGGAAATTTACACTGTTCAACCTAGGTTAATTTAAATTTACTCCCAACACAAATAATGTGATGTTTTATTCCCTAAATTTAAATAAAATTGTATAACAACTTTAAAAGCTGCAGGATCCTGTTCTTTTAAATTGTAACTTTAATAAGTTGAAAATTGATGTAAATCCAGTAGTTTTAAACAATGTTTATCTGCACATTCAGTGCCAGGACAGAGCCACATGAAATTCTAAAACGACCGGACGCAGGAGCCTGGGCAGAAGATGCCAAAGGTGTGGAGAAAAAACTCTGAGAGGAGAGGAGAGGAATCCGCAGAGAGGTGGCTCAGAAGCCGAGGTGCTGAGCAAGCTTCCTGATGGCCTGCGGAGGACAGGAGACAAAGGGGACCCCTCCGCCTCCAAACACAGCACGCTGGGGACAGCACAGGGAGCCATACTCCACGAGCGAAAATGCCGATATCAGAAGTGGATAAATTGGTTTCCAAGCCAGTTTGGGGCATTTTCTGCTTTTAAAAAGTATTTTCTTAGCTGAACTGTACACATCTCCAATTATAGGCGAACTTTACAACCACAGATTACTACCCATTTCTTGACAATCCCATGAATCTGAGAAAAATAGACCAATTTTCCCTAGAATAAGAAATGGATCGGTTTAATAAATCTCATCAAGTAGTCACTGCTATGATACCTGAATGGAAAGTAGAGTTGTGAAGTAACATACGGGTCTTTAGGAAAAACGCTGACTCCTGTCCAACTAATCAACAAATAAAAATATAAAGCAGATGAATGAGACCCAAGCAGGCCAATAGCTGAGTTTTCAGGCTTGGATTCACCAGAGAAATTAATAAAGATTCTATCTCTATTATTTCTGTCTCATCTCTATCTCTATCTCCACCCCACCTCTGTGTCTCAAATTATGCATATATATTCATCCATTTGTATATCTATCATCTATCTCTTATGACAGCAAATTTACCCAAAATAAATAAATGTATGGCGGAAGTGCCAAGTGTCTTCAGGACTTTATCTCATCACTACAGCCCTCGGACTCTGGGTTGGAATAACTTGCTGGAAATGTAGGCTTCGCACAGGAATATCTGAGTGAAGCTGAACTGGTTTCCTCTCCCCATGTCCCGTTCCCAGACTTGCTAACTGGACCTGACTTGTGGTACCCGGAGGATGAGGTGACGTGGTCCTGGTGCAGTGCTCAGGGAAGCAGAGTTCCGTATTTCAGAATCACGCAGAACCCCACACGCAGACTCTTGGTTTTCAGTTGGTCTCAGGGAAGACTTAAGCATATGTTTTATGATTTTGCTTTTGTTTTTAAGTTTTATTCCGATGTTTGTCATGCAATGAGTTGGCAATGTCTAATGTGAAAATCAGCCCATTAATTCTCAGAAAGGAGAGGTTTTCCTCAGTGCCACCACCAGCACTATCACCATCTTCATCAACGGGAAGTGGTTTCCACACTGAATTTCCACATTAAGAAGACAGTAACCTTGGTGGCCAAATGTAGCCTGAAGACAAATATAAAAATCACTGAATTTAAAAGGCATCATAAACTTCCTACTAAAAATGATATCTGCCTGCTACGTGTCACACAGTTACAATGAGTCTGGATTACAATTGTACTTATTATCCTATCCTCATTTTTTGGAAGAGAAAATATAGAATTGTGTCTTCCAGGTGAATCAGTATAATCAGAATTTAAATCCATGTAATTTAATTAAATGTAACCTTCTATAAAATGTTGCATTTTATAAAAGGAATGTTAGATGGTACTTCTCAAAGGTATCAATTACTTTAAATCTACCTAGGTAGGCACAATAAAAGTTTCATTTTAATAAAGAGAAGATGTCAAAATATGGCATTGCTCCATGCTATTTCGTTGTGATCTATGTATTACGTGTTTCCCATGGGAAGAATGTGCAGAATTATATCTGTTTTTCAACTACTGCTGTTAAGTTAGGAATATGTGAAGACCAGAAATGTAATGTTTTATATCCAACAAAATATTGGAATTCTTTGCAGTGTACATGAATTATTAATCATTTTTTTGAATTATTATTGCCCTTCGGTCTCACAGATTTGCTGAACAGTCTCACATTTTATAAATCCTTGAGACTTCATTTGCAAAATATGGCATTTTGGATAAAGTCAGCCGGCAGCACATCCCCAGGGACCATGCAGATGACAAGCTAATCCTGGCCCTTCTCCTCGCTGATGAGGACACTTGACATTTTGTCAACAAGGTGCTGAGGACCAGGTAGACGCTTCTGGATCTGTGAGGGCCACGGGATGCGGAGGAGACCACTTGCACTGATTGGTCCCAATGAGCAGCTCCCTTCTAGGCTTCTGGGAGCATCTGGGCACTTTGTGTTGCTTCTCTCCTTTCAGCCTTGCTTTTTGGGACAAGGGGATTAACTTCCTTGGAAGACTGACACCAGTTAAATTCGTCCAATAAGTTTAACCCTGTCAGTTGGAACACGGTTCAGGCACCAGCACTGACTGCTGGATAACAGGCAGAAGACAGTTTAAGGCTTTTGTGATGACTTTAGTGGTCATTAAAAGACCAAGCACACAGGACTCTTAATACCAGGGTGTCGAGTTGAGAAGTACAGTGCATTTCCTGGACTGCTAATCAGACTGCTGATCTCTACTCCACAGTGAACTGGTGCCAGCAACTCTCCTATCCTCTGTATTTCTTTCACTGGTTAATTGATACACATTTGTGAGTGTGTGTGTGTGTGTGTGTGTGTGTGTCATTCTGGCAATTAAACCTAGGGCCTTCATGCTGAACTATATCATTAGCACTTTTTATTTTATTTTTTCATTTTATGATAGGGTCTCACTAAGTTGCCCAGATGGGGCTTGAACTTGCAATCTTCCTGCCTCAGCCTCCTAAAGCAGTAATTTTACAGGTATATGCTGCCACATCCAACTCTATATCTTATGCATTTTTATTATTTTTTCAGTTTTTATTTTTTATTAGTACATGTTTCAACTTATATCTCACCACTCAGTAGGGTATTTCCATTGTAAAATTTAAAAGGAACTTATTTCTAAAATAAGGGTGGGAGATAATTTCTTCTGGATTTAAATTTAGTTCACCAGTTCATCAGTTTGCCTCTGATAGATCGGGGGTCACTGCAGGGTGGGTATAGATTAGGGTCCCCGAGCCAGTAAGTACTGAACCACGCCGAGCACAAGGCAGATGTGATATGTGTCTCTTCGTTGTCTTCCAAACGCACCCAAATCATTGGAATTTGGTAAAATCTGCATGCAGTAGACAACTGCCATGTAATTGCACCTTATAGCATCAATCCCAAATTGAGATTTCTGATCACCAAGACTGATTCTGAAACTGCTCTGATGCTCCGGATTTCCCTTAATGCAAATGTACTTCCTCTTTGACCAAAAATCCTGCATCTTGCGGTTTGCTTATTTTTAATTTCATAGTGTGACTCTATATCTTTTACACTGAGAATAATGTGTCAAGCGAAATCCATTTTCTGAAGATGATCTCATCCACTCTATATCCAAGCGTGAGGCAATGTAGCCTGTTAAAATGATTCACTTGAGGGCCATGGACTTAGTCAGCTTTTGTGCCCTGGGCTCCTTGAGAAAAGGGAATCCGAGCAGAACCAATAAGGAACCCCCCCCCCCAGTGTCTTCTAGCTACTCCCATGGAGTAATCCAAATAGGACCATTACGTTAACTAACCAAATACTTTCTGTCTTGCTGTCTGCTCAGATAAACTCTTCAAAATTTTAACGTGCCATATTTTATCTTTTAACAAACATCATCTTTTAACAAACCCTTCTCTTGTGGCACATTTCTCTGGAAGTTGAAATCAAATTTCACAATGGAATATTACATAACAGGTAAGACTCAGATTTTGGATTATTATTTATTTCCAACTTCTTTTTTCACCTTCACAATTTAATATTTTCATATTTTAAACTGACATATATACCAGCAAGTTACTTTTTTTAATTAGGTGGTATGTTTTCTAAACTGTATACTTTTGCAAAATTCTAGTCCTATATTTTAAAATTAGGACTAATTTTAAAATAATCCTAATTTAAAATTAGGACTTTTAAAAAGTGTGAGATAGTCGTGTTCTATGAGTTTCAATGTTTTATTCCCAATTAAAAAGAGTGAATGACTTTTTCCATTATGGATTTTATTTCTCTTACCGTGAATTCCCTCCCACCTTTCTTCTGAGTATGACAGCTCTTAGGATTACAGAGACAGAGCTGATTTTGACTTACCAGGTTGGTGACCATAAGCAAATCACTTAGTTTTGATTCTGTGCCTTTAGTTTACATGTGAAGAATGTGTTTAAAAGAGTATTTTCCTTCTAGCTTTGCTGGGAATACCAGTTGGGTTACAAATCACGAAGCTTGGAAGGCAGAAGGGCAGCAGGATACTTGGTGAGAGCAAGCCGTTATTCCAGATATCAGGGATATGGTGTGCAGCCAGATTCCTTTACACAGAATATCCTTATTTAAATTTCAGTTTGTTCTGCTTTTTGAGACAAGGTCTTGTTATGCAGTTCAGGCTCCCCTTGCACTCACCATGAGCCCACACTGGCCCTGCACCTGTGGTGATCCTCCTTCTTCAGCCTCCTGAGTGCTGGGACCACTGGCATGCGCCACCATGCCTGGCTCTTATTTGAATTTCCCACATCAGAGAGCTGCTTATCTCCTTCTCTCAGACTGTTACGTGCTAACATTCATCAGTTGGCTCAGTTACATCTTCAGATTCTCCTTAGATTAAAACAGATGGTGACAGAAGTGTCACCCTGTCCTAGATAGAGCTGCACAGGTGTCCTGGGGTAGGGAATGGCTCTGCAAAGGTTTCCACCTAAGCTGGTTTCTGATCCAGCCATGTGTGTGACAGTAAGAAGGAAGGCAGACGGCGCACATTCTGCTGGAGGAGAGGACCGAAATGAATAAGAAGAGCAGAGTGACAGAGAGGAAGAGGAAGGTGTGGGACCCCCAGTCCCCTTAGAGGTCATGACCAATGACCTAACTGCCTCCCCTAGGCCTCACTCTTAAAGCTCTGCCTCCTCCTGACGACCATGCTGAAGACCAAGCCTCCAAGCACAGGCTTTGGTGGAAACTCCCGATCCCACCTACAGCAGGGTCCTTGGGTACGAGGCTGTCCCCACGGCCACACTGCTCAGCCAGAGCTTCTCTCTTTCCACGGGTCTCGGGAGTGCATGGGTTCTGGGCAGACTCGGTCTCCTGAACACTGTAACACACATTGCAAGCTTTGATTCCCTTGAGAAAACTTCCTGGAGATTTGAGGTGAAGCAAACTTGCCCCCTTCCTGCCCTGCACTGTCACATGTGGATTAACCCCTGCTAAAAATCCCCTGTCTTCACTGTCCTTCACAGGAGTCATGAAAGCAGGCTTGGTCCTTTCTGTGTGTGGCCCTGCAAGGTGGTCTCATCCCTCCTTTGCTAGATAGAAGCAACATGTAGCCATTTCCTTAGAAATTCATGAAAAAATGATATAAAAAGTGCTGGTTTTAGCTCCTGTTATATTGAAGTGGACCGCACTTGTAGCTTCTAAAGCAAAGGCCTTTGATAAGGATTCTATTTTCATTCTGACTCTGGGAAACTACAAATAGAAGCATTTTTTTTTAATAATGCAAAAACTAACCCACATGCAGCAGTGTAAGAATGTGAGTGCAATACAGTCTAAGGACACAGAAAAGGCTCAGCGTAATTCACGTTTTAAAAGAAATCTGTATTGAACTTGGCATTTTGAAGGGAAGGTTTGTTTAACCTCCTTATTGAGGTAGGGATGGAAATGAGTGCCAGTGTCTCACTGGGGTCTGCTTCTACTGAAGAATTGTGTGTGTCTGACTCTTGTGCCAAGTTATCAGTGCATCTCTTCTTGACTTTTCGGTTCACTTTGTCCCAACAACCCATACCATCCCCGTAAAATCTCTAGAGAAAGAATACAGCACTGTTTGTGCTTTTTGTGGGTAATATCAAGGATTAAATCCAGGGTCTTCACACTCAACTACATTCCCAGCCCTTTGCCCATTTTTATTATTTTTTTTTATTTTGAGACAGATTCTCACTAAGTTGCACCAGCTAGGCTCAAACTTGCCATCCTCCTGCCTCACCCTCCCAGAGCATTGGGATTACAGGTGTGCACCACCATACCTAGCTCTAGTTTTGCATTCCAGAGGTGCCTACAGTAGTCCTCACTGACCTCTTAAATCTTGAGGGTACAACAACACATTTCAGGTAAGCAGAGGACTGGTGAGATGGGCAGCATTTGACTTTTAATGCACTTACAAATTATGAGTAAATACATATTTAGAAATTTCTTGGAGCAAAAGCAAGTTATCCCAATATGTCATAGTCCCTGTGTAAGTGCTTATTCCCCAGTTCCCCTTCCTAGGGGTTGAGCATTGTGGCAGGCAGCAAAGCTTAGGGAGAATGCACACTTCTCCAGGAATCTGCTAGTAAATGCCTCAACATTGATGCCACATTGGCAGAAGCTGAAACCTGTCCCTGGCATCACAGTTACTAGGAGATATTCAAAAAGTAATGTAGAAATACTGCATGTTACATAGGAAAGCGTTTGAAGAATACACAATGCATGCTTACAATAGCACAACACGCAAATACAATCTACAAAAGCCTTTAGAGGTACTTTAGCTGCATTAATGGTTTTTTTCTTTTTTCCTACTCAGGTGTATTAAGTGCGAAAGAAGAAGGAAATTCATGGAAGACTAACTATAAGCAGAAGGTAACAAGGAATGGATCCCTGAGGGGAATGCAGTAGATTTCACTGGCTGAAAAACATTACGACAATTTGTAGTGATGTACACATTAACCCTAAATAGTGAGGAAATTGTGCAGGAACATATGCCTAATGGAATCTGTTTTTACAAATTTGATAGCAGAGTTCCTCGGTCCAACTTGACACATGGATGTGTTCCAACACCTTGGCATTGTCAAATACCTGCCTCCTTAGAATTTATATGTAAAATGTCCCCAAAGTCTCCTGTGTGCGGAGATGGATCAGATCCTGGGGCGCTGTGCTCATCAGTGGATTCACCATGGGTGAGCTCAGGGCTGACCATGTTGTAGGAGGCGGGGCTGGCTGGAGGTGGTCACTGGGGTGTGAGCTGTAAGTGTATAATCTTGTCCCCACCTGCCCCCTTCTCTCTCTGCTTCCTGGCTGCCATGACCTGCACCAGACCCTTCCACCATGCCTTCCTGCCTTGCAGTCAGTGACCATGGACTGAAACCATGAGCCAAAATAAACCTCTCTCCTTAAATTGTGGCTGTTGGGTATTGTGTCCTAGACACAAGAAAGTGAATAATGCATACAGAAAATCCTAGAATGTTCTCCATTATAAAACCTGGCTTCATTTGTATCATTTCCTCTGGGTTGAATGACAGATGCCCAATCTAACTTGAACTATTGAATTATGATTCTAAATCAGTATACTATTTATAATATATTTACATTTTTACAGCACATCATTCTGTATAGAACTTAGATTTCTTAATGTTCAATATCACATGCTATTTACTAAAATTTGGATCATAGGAAGTGCTGAAAAGAAAATAAAATCATATAAAATCCTACCAAATAAAGCCAGTATACTGATTCATTTCTGAGTGTCTCTTTTCATATGAATATATGTACATAAATTTTTTTATAAAATTATGATCCCACTTCATATGATATTTATTCCTTGTTGGTAAATTACATCATTTCTAACTATTGAGCTAATTCAATAATACTTCAGCAAACATCACATATCATTCTTGTACAATTCTCTATTACATAGACTTGAATTTTAGCAGTGACAACATTAGAGCAAATCTATGTTTTCTTATTCATTATAAATATTGGCAAATACATTTCAGAGACAAAGCTCTGAGAGAAGATGCAGTTCTCCTTTGAACTCATCACTTCTGGGGCGTTACATTTTCCAGGAGCAAACTCTGAAGGTCAAGGTCGGTGCTCAGGGACTTTCTGTATTTTACAGAAGACAGGGACTCTGAAAAGAAAATAAACTGATATTGTAATCATCAGAGACTCTCAAATATGAAAAGAACTCTATTTTAGAATTCATCATAAAATAAATGAGTTTTCATGAATGAGTAAACATCCATTTACCCTTCACATTCCAAGGATAAGACAGGAATCCGAGCTGAGCTCCTCACTTGTGAATCCATTTGCTCAGATTGGGAGGGAGGCAACTGAAGACTGAATATCCTCGGGCAGGCACCTTGTGGCCATAATTCTGTGCCTGGCTTGGTTGAAGACTCATTCTATCAGTCAGAAACGACCAGGTAAAGGGAAGTTCCAGGAGCTTCCCTTTCCATGAGGAGTCCCCCAATGTTCCCATCAAAGCAGGAAGCGAAAGTAGGAAAACCTTACAGTGGCTGCCGCTGGTGGTGACCAAGGTGACCGGCACTCAGTCATCACATTTCTGATCACGAGGTGTTCTTAGCCTTTCCTGTTTCCTGCTCAAGACTCACACAATAGAGGGACAGAGAATTTCTCCAAGTTCCTGGGTGTCTTTAACTACACTCTCTCATGTATTTCTCTAAGTTTATTTTTCTTTTAAAAATTATGTATTTCTGTTTTTCTTGGGACAGAACCCAGACCCCTGACCCAGAGCTACCTCCCCAATCCTCTTTATCTTTTATCTTGAGACAGGGTCTTGCTAAGTTACTCAATCACCCTTGCTGCATTGGCATTTGCTATTCTCCTGCCTCAGCCCCCTAGAGTGCCGGGATTATAGGTATGTGCCACCACACTAGGTTTATTTCTCTAAATTTCTTGTTTTCACTTGATTTCCCTCCAGAACAACCAGTTGTTGCCCACTTTGGTAATTGATGCCACTACCCAATTTATGAGAGCAGCGGCTGAGTGGAGAGTACTCTTCCGGCTCTCCTCAGCCCCCTCCCTGGGATTCCCCCTTGCACATCTCGCAAAGGCACCTGCATCTCTGCAGCGCCTGGCGGCCCCCTTCCTTCCTCAGGGGCAGTTGGGAGGTTGCCTCAAGACGGACCTCCTTGTTCTGGTCCTTGAATCCCTAAGTCATTAACCAGAACACGGGGAATAGGTTCCCTCATGCATTGAATTGTCTGTTGCTTATGAACCCTCAGTTGTTTCCCTATGTGTTTATAATAAGGCATATTTATTTCACCACATTTCTTGGAAATATTTAATTTCTTCACTGTCAGATCCATACACCTCTGGGTTTCCTCACAGGTTATGCTGGGTTCCACTCGACCTCCTGGGCATGATTCTCCCTCTCTCTCTCTCTTTCTCCATTCCTTTCCTTCTTTTTTCCTCAGCAAAGTCATTACAGAGATAATTTTATAACCCCCTTTTTATTTAAATTGACTATTTCCCCTCACAACATAATTGTCTTTGAATGAAACGCTATCTGCGCTTCTTCTTTAGAATTCACCAAAGTTTTTGTCTATTATATTTATTTACATTAGTATTCTCTCTTATTCTTTACATTCTCTATGACAGCAAGGCCTTTATCAAATTTTCCCCAAAGCCTCATACATAAAAGAAACTCAAATGCAATTCATAGTTGACACAATGAAATATTTTTATAAAATATTACTTCAGGAAGCTGTATCATTGAGAGTGTTACTTTGACAACCTATACTTTCATATTATTAACATTATAAACTCATCTTAATGTTACCTACTATTTTTAAGGAAAAGAATTAACACAGAGAAAAAAAGTAAAAGTAACACGATGAAGCAATCTGTTTTTGCTTCTACTATCAGAATTAGCTCTCACTTATTTTGTAAATAATAATAATAGTAATAATAATAATATCAGAAATCTCTTTTTGCAGTAATTCAGATAGAAGTTCAGGGAAGTAGATTCATAGCTGTATTGCCATATAAAAAGAGGACTGCGCTGAATATTGATTTTCAACATAATTTAATGCTGCCCAGAATTTGTACCCTGAAGTTTATACCCTGAAATTCACTGCTCAAGATCCTCTTTCCCCATCTTTGCCCTGAGAATATGAGCAGGAGTGGTTGCTACCTGGGTCGGGTCCCCACCTCCAGGGCTCCTCCGTCAGGCCTGGGTATGCTGTGTCATAATGGACCACCTACAGTTACCACAGTCTCTAAAGGGCCAAGCCCTCTGTTTCGATTTGCTGTGTATACTCCTCAGAAGTCACCTCTGCCGATCCGAAGGGGTTCTTCTCATGGAGAGCACATGGTGAGCTTTGCTTGGTCTAAGCTGAGGTTTGAAACAGTGCTGCCTGTTTCTCAGTCATCCTTCATTTCCTGATTTCCTTTATAATCACATTCATCTGTTTTATGGCTTTTGTCTTTATGTAAATCTCTGAGATTTGTCTCCTTTTAAGTTTGTGTCATTCTGAGAGTTACCGCTTGTGGGACAGTTCCCCCTTCTGAGGAATTTCTTTCTCTTCTCTGAATTGTGCCTGGGAGCAGGGAGGCAGTGAGCTGGGCGTCACTGAAGCTGGTGGTGGACATGTGGTTACTAGGATATTCCATGTCCTCACGAGTAGGTGTTCATGTCACCTTTTATTTTTTATTTTGAGAAAGGTCTCACTAAGTCACTCCGTTGCCCAGGTCGACAGATGTTTTGATCCTCCTGCCTCAGCCTCCCAAAGAGCTGGAATGGCAGGTGTGTGGAATCACGCCTGCCGTGTCTGTTTATTTTCAATTCAATGTGTTCAGATCAATTGTGCCGCTTCTGTTGCTGGTGTGCTCCCTTCCATACAAAAAATTGTATCAAATTTTTTTGTTTCCTTTTACATAGGATCTTTGAATTCATCCTTTCTAACTCCCAAAATAACCTTTTTGCAAGACATTAAATATTTAAAGTGACTTAAGAAAAGTTGATATCTATATGATGTTCTGTCATTTTCTCAAAAAAGAAAGGTATTATTCTATTTGTTCATGTCTACTTTTGTGTTTTTCAAGTTGGTTTTGTTTTGTTTTGTTTTCTCATGTTGGTTTTTAAAGATTTTCTAAATTTATATTTGTCTTTTGTTTTTATTTTTTTCTATTATACATGACAGCTTTTCCTACCTTATATTGTTTATTTTTAGTTTCATATATAAATTATATTTATTTTTATGTGGCCTTAAGCGTTCCTTTAGTACTTTTATTCCCCCATGTACATATGATCTACACATAGGCGAAGACTCACACTTTTGTAATTGCTTATTGTTCTGTAAGCAACATAAAACAGTTGTAGAGGTGTGTGGGACCCCTCAACCCCACCGGCGTGTCTTGGGAGCATGTGTCTCATCTTTCTCCCTTCTGTGGAGTGATTCCTTTGGAAGTATTCTTCTGCAATATTCTAAGGGTGCATTGTTCATGGTGCACAAACATTTGTAGAATCCAAGAGAAGAGGACAGAAATTGAAATAACTGTCTCACAAATCATACTCTTTATATGTGTCATGCAGTATTGCTGGAGAAATTTTTCACTCTTTGCGTCTTTTCATTTTTTGTGAAGACAACGTCCTTAAACTAGGAAATTCCCAAAGGGGTGGGGAAACTGATGTATTTTCCCAAGAAACTAAAATTTATCTATAAAATGTTATTGAAGTGTAGCGTGTGTATTCTACATGCAAAATCAATGAATTTGTACAGCATGGACCTGTCCATGGAGCCAACACCCAGACAGAGATGTGGACATTCCTGGCTCCCGATGGCCTCCTGGGGCATCACTGACCTCGCACCCAGGACAACCCTCCCACATGGAAAACCAGAGATACGGCATGGATCAATTTCACCTAGTGCTGGAGCATATAGGTGAATTCATAGAGCACGTATTTTACATGGTTCAGCTTCTTTCGCTCAATAATGTGTTTATAATTCATCTTCACCTGCGTGTACATTATTGAATTTTTAAATTTTCATTTCCACATATTATCGCAAGCTGTGACAATAGCACCACTGACTACTTCACTATTTTTTTTAAGCAGGTGCTTTTTTAGTTTTACATTTTCACGTGATTTATTTATTTATTTATTTATTTATTGTGGGTACTGGGGGTCGACCTCAGGACCTCGCGTGCCAGCAGGTGCCTGTGCCGCTGAGCGATATCACCGGCCCTTTTTGCATATGTGGGTTCCGGGAGTGGAACTCAGGCCCTCGCGCTTGCCAGGCAGGCACTTATGCCACTGAGCTATCTCACCAGCCCACGTGTTTTATTTTTGGTTGATTTTGTTAAATGCCTTACTGCTTTGCCTGTGTGCTTTTATTTGAGATATTAGAAAAAAGTTGCTCCCACCTGTGTTCCAAATCTCACCCTTAACAGACATTTTGCTCTAAGTTCTTTGGTGAATTTGTTAATGAAGAATATTATTAAAATTGCCCAAGGAACTACTTTAATGTGTTATAAGTGAGAAAAGGAAAATAAGGTAGTGAATTTTAGCAGATACTCTCAAAGATTTGATTATTAAAGGACCACAAGGACTCCAAAGGGAGCCAGGGGCCATAGTACAAAGAAGCTTGCTACCCCAGCATGGCCAGAAAGAAAGGTACCATCCACAGTATCTTGGTACTACAAGGTGAATGAACAGAGGTGATAAATAAGATGGCAATCCTAGTCCACACTTTCTGACTAAGTTACTGACAGTAAACTCAATTAGTCGGGATTTTGGGTGGAAAATTATTCTAAATTTATGTGTGTTCTGGCTTCCAGTTAGATGCATCCAAAACTGTAAAAAACTGGATTAGAATCTTGTTTTTATCATTAGTTCTGACACTGATTAGCTGTGTAAATTTGAACAAGTTATTTATCTTTGCCATAAAACATAAGACATCCTAAGGGCATGCAATTAATCTTGTAGTGTTTAACTGAAAGGTAAATGTTTATAAATGTCTAGTGAAATAACTCATGATATTCTATCCATGACCTTTTTTGCTTCTGGACTAAAACAGCAAAATTAGGGGGAGTAGAAAGGAGTTTAAGAGAGATTAAATTAAATTATGTTAAAAGATACTGCATTTATTTCAAATTAAATGGAAATAGAATATCCTGATATTTGGGTTCTTGTTTTGGTAATGATAAATTGGTGAAGAAAATAGATTAATCATAGAAACTTGTAAAGCACATTTATAAATGTTGTAGCAATTGAATTTCTACTACCATACTTTAACAGGTACTTGGAATTTTTAAGAAGTTATACATATATTACATATAAATATGTAAATAAATATAAATATATAAATAAATATACAGTAAAACTTGATTTGTGAGCATAATTCATTCCAGAAACATGCTTGTAATCCAAAGCATTTGTATATCAAAGTTAATTTCCCCATAAGATAATTGAAACTCAGATGATTAATTCCACAACCAAAAATATTCTATAAAATTATTATGCTACTGTAATATAACACAAAATAATAAATAAAATGCAAAATATAAGAAAAATTTAAAAATTAACCTGCTTTTACCTTTGAAAACCTTCCTGGGCAGTGTGAGGGAGACGAGAGAGGAGGGTTACAGTGCAGGGGACTTCACCATCACTAATGGAACCACTGCTATCTATTGGCTCGATGGAAAGTTTTCCCTTTCGTTTAACTTTCACAAGGAACCTATCCAATGACACTTGATTTTGCCTCCTTTGAAAATTTAGCAGAAATATGACATTGCATTGTCATTAAATAGATTCATTGCTCGCACTGCTGCGGCCTTATCTGGGTGGTGACTTTCTATAACATTTTGCACTGTTTCCTACATTTTACTCATTTTCCCTAACCTCGTTTGAAGTGAGAGATTCCTCGCCTTTTTCTCCTCTTCCTCTGCAGACCAGATCTCCTCCACAACCACTTGCTCTTGGGAGATGATCACCCACAATCCCACAGAGAGAGAGACACACACAGACAGACAGACAAAAAGAACAATTGACTTAGTTGAGGTCCATGATGTTCTATGTCACATACTTCTCCTATTGCAAGACATTGCTTGTTTATCAAGTTAAAACTGTTAGCAATGTTTGCTCATCTTGTGGAGCAATCACAGAACAAGTTATTCACAATCCAAGGCTTTACTGTATATACAACAATAAAAAACCTCAAATTTGTGACATTTCAACTGTAATTTCAGAATTACTTTTTTGAAAATATTGATTAAAAATGCAAACATGCATTTTCTTTGACATTATAAAGCATAACACTATAAAGATTTAGAAATTACAATTTATTTGGATGAAATTCTGAGGAGAAATGTGATTCCAAGCAGAATTTAAAAATTTTAGCCTTCAGAAATAACCTCATTTCGGGGCCGGTGAGATGGCTCAGCGGCTTAAGCGCCTGCCCGGCAAGCGCGAGGGCCCGAGTTCGACTCCCGGATCCCACATACGAAAAAGGAGCCGGTGATATCGCTCAGCGGCAGGGGCGCCTGCTGGCGCGCGAGGTCCTGAGGTCGACCCCCCCGGTACCCACAAAAAAAAAAAAAAAAGAAATAACCTCATTTCAGGTATTTTTCATCATTTATATTTTCTGAATGGATAGTTTTGGTTTACCTGAAACCATGGTCATGTAATATGTCATTATACATTGAGTAAAATGTTCATGAATTTTATATGCATATATATATGTCAAATCTGTGTGAATTATGTGAACTACACCTATAGTATTGACTGCATATGTGTAGGTGTATTTTTTGTTAAAGAGAAAGGAAGAATATTAATGAGGCTAATAGAAAATAAATCAATAGTTCCTTTGTAAAGGCCTATTTTATTGATATATTCCCAAAAAACTTACTAACACATTGTCAAATATTTTATTTAAATGTTTTTTAGAAATTAATAAGGCACTATGCCTGGTGAAGTTCATGAATTCTCTAAAAAAATGTCATTTCTTACTGGAAAAAACCCCCACACAAATCAAAACCAGACATATTTTCAAAATAGAAAGAGTTTTAAAAGTGCATATTCACATTCACCGGCCTAAACTCGTTAAGTTCATTGTAATGTTTCAGATGACAATAACAGAAAGTAAGAATAAAGATAGGGAGAGGGGAGACAGAGTGTGTCTGTGGTTTTTTTTTTTTTTGTACCAGGAATCAAACCCAGGACCCTGTGCTTGCCAGGCAGACACCGCACAGCTGAGCTGTATCCCCAGCTCTAGGGAGGGGATAAGAAGTAGAAATGCACCAGTGCTGCATGAGACACGGAGACCCACGTCGTTGTTTGTTTGTTTATTGGTTTATTTGCTCTGCCACATTGGGGATTAAACCCTCTGCCTTTGCATCAGCTCCATCCCCACCCTCTCCCATTTTTTAAGACGTTGAGAGAGAATCTCTCCACACCGCTAACTTCCCCAGCAGGGTTCGAACTTGTGGTCCTCCTGCCTCAGCCTCCTCTAGTGCAGGGGTTAGGGGCCAGCTGACTCACTTTTTAAATAATTAATAACCTAACGTCATCTTCGTCTTTGGCAATGCTCGGAAAGCTTGTGAGAGGGCGAGAAACCTCTTTCTGGACCTGCACAAGCCACCCATGTTGCAGGAGGAGCCCTGAGTTTCCAGATTTGACCCGTGACAGAGGTCTGTGCAGCACTGGAGAGCAGAGGTTTGAAAATTGAGCTCTGAGTAAATCAGGGTTTCCATGGTGATGATCCCGAGCATTTTAAATCGTCTCTGGGCTTTGAATATCAAGCAACCAGGCAGTGCCTCTGGGCCCCTATCTGCTTAAAGAAATCAGTCCCATTATTCTCCGTTTGGTATCATGGGATTCTGGGTAAGATTTATTTTCTTAAAAAATCTATTAACAAAGAACAAGAAAAAGCAAACCTCTGTAGTGGATATTTCTGCACAAAATATTCCCGTGGTTAAAACCTTTCAAAATGCTAACTTCAGCGGAAGTACTCGGAGAACCAAACGTAAAAGCAGATTTCGCCTCTCCAGGACAGCCTGTAGAGATGCGTCTGGCAGCTGCTGCACTGGAGGAAAGGCGGAGTGAAACGGGATGAGAGCCCTGCTGAGCGAAGGGCGGGCTCAGAAAGCAGCACGCAGGTCCCTGGGTCAGAGCCCGGGCCGGCCCACACCACTGCCCTCAAATCTCCCAAATCGAGAATGAGGAGGAGGAGGAGGAGACCAAGACCTCCACACGAGAACACCCCAGTTCACGTCTTGATTGCTTCTGTAGCTTACCAGATAAAAATCGGTGTAATTAATTTATGCTCTCATCTGTGAAGACTGTGGTGAGACGCTGCAGGCCTTCCTGCTACCGAGCTTTCTGAAAAACCACTGAGTTCTAAAACCACACACTTTGGAAAGAGATTTTTGATTTTTTTTTTTTTTTTTTTTTTTGTGGGTACCGGGGGGTCGACCTCAGGACCTCGCGCGCCAACAGGCACCCTTGCCGCTGAGCGATATCACCGGCCCCTTTTTCGTATGTGGGATCCGGGAGTCGAACTTGGGCCCTCGTGCCTGCCGGGCAGGCGCTTACGCCGCTGAGCCATCTCACGGGCCCCAGAAAGAGATTTTTGAGTTGATTTAGGGGCAGAACATCAACTCGGGAACCAGAGGAGTACTATTACCAAATCGGCACCTGCAATCTGTCAGAGACTGCCTCGGGGGTATTAGAAGGGCTAAAAACGAAGAAAAGAAACAAAACAAATAACACCCTAGCATGTCACTGTGGACTGAAGATCCTGAGATAGCAAGGTGCAATTCTGTGAGATGCAACCAGCCTGAAACCCGAACCCGCAGCCCAGCAGGGCTGGAGCAGGCTTGGCCTGCGGTGCCTGGTGGTGCTCACCTTGCTCTGTGTGTATCCAAGGGGCAGAGCCCACTTTCCTGGTAGCTGATCTGCTTCTATACTTCATGGAGAAGCTGACTGTCAGTGTCTAGTTGGGTCTTGATTTTTTTAAACTAATCTGAAAATCTCTGTTTTTTATTTATTTATTTATTTATTTATTTATTTATTTATTTATTTATTTATGTTTTTGATACCGGGAATCAAACTCAGGACCTTGCGCTTGCCAGGCAGGCGCTGTGCTGCTGAGCTGTATCCCCCACCCAAAAATCTCTATTTTAAGTGGGAAACAAGGAGCTAGATCTTTAGCAAATGGGAAGGGGACGAAGAGATGGAGCGGGAGGAAGAGGGAGAGAGGGGAGGGGAAGGGGATGTAGAAAGAATTGAAGTGCGTTATTCACACACACAACCTCCTCATGGTGAATGTAATCATTACCCACTGTAAATATGTACTCACAAAAATAAGAATTTAAAACCAATCAGGTATTTTGATTTTTCCCTTTGAGAGTGATTTCTGGAAGAGGGGGATTTGCTGTGACTGCTTGGCCTGACCACAGGCACCCAAGATAGGCCCTGCTGTACAGGGTCCCTAACTTCCGGGACTGTCAGAGCACTCTTCCCTGAAGTGCTTCCCATCGCTGTCCCCGGAAGTACATTCCTTCCTGTGACACCCTTCCTGGGCCTCGCCCTCCTCCATACCAACTCCAGGTCAGTGATTTCCACAGTGTCCCCTTCTCCAGCTGTCCTTTGTAGATGTCAGAATTGCACGCCAGCAGATCCATCTGATAATACTGCCTTTTGTTTTGTTTTATTTTGATTTGCTTTTTGCTTTTCACATTTAGCTTACATTGATTCAAATACAATGTTAAGTGGAAGTGGTCATGGTGGGCAGTTTGTCTCGATGCCCCAATAAATATCTTTGCTGCAGATGTCTTTAGGTATTGTTTCCCAGATTAGGGATGCTCTATTCTTCCTTGTTTTACTAAGAGATTTTTAAAAATCATGGATATGAATTTAATCAATTCTTTCTATTGAGATGTACACAGAAGTTTCTCCTTGATTCTATGAATGCCATAAATACAGCTGACTTTTATATTTTAAACAAGGTGGTTTGCATTCAAAAATAAAATTGCTGGTGATTATATTATGTTTGTACAGATCATTGAACTAGGCTAGAAAATATCTACGTTTAAAGTTCATCAGTAAAAGTAGACCAGTAATAAAGGAAATCTGAAAGACATTAGTTAAGATTTGATAACTCTTGTCTTTAAATATTTGGTAAAGTTCATCAAAAAAAAAATGATGTAAGTTGTAGTGTTCTTTAATAGGCACAGGATTACTGGCATTGTTTTCTGGGTGATTAGCTTAAATATTTCAAAAAATGTCTTCAATTTTTAAATTTACTAATATATAAATTTTTTAATTATTTCTACTCATGACGTTCTGTGTTTCTAAGGACACTTCCGATGGGTCAACATTTTAAATATTATCTTCTATTTATTCAAATGAATATCATTTTTCCTGTTCTTTTCTGAAAGAATACAGTTGTGTTTTAATTATTATTTTAATTGTACATATTTATAGGGTATTGTGGTAATTTGTTATTTGCTTTCAATGTGTAATGATCTAATTAGCATGCCTTAACATCCTAACAGTATTTTGTGGCTTTCCTCATATAGATATTGTGAATATTTTGTTGAATCTATGCTTACCTATTTCTTTATTGTGTGTGCTAATGTGTTGTAACATTAAATTCCATTCATTCATTAGAGAAAGGACAAAAAATCCATTGATATGTGCTTTAACTTTATTCAGGGTTTTAGTTTTAATTTTTTAATATTTTTTATTAATACATGTTTGCAGTACATCTGTTCACCTTAACTGTTTACCTTCATTCTTGATGTAATTGCTCCTTCATTCTATGATTTGTCAGTGGTGGAAGTGGGCCATACTTTCAGAATTTCTGTATAGATAACTGGGCTACCCGCAAACAGTCTCTTTCATTTATTGCTTTCCAAACTGTACATTTTACTTCAAATTTTTTCTGGATTCTGCAGTTTATTTTATATGATTCCATTTTGTATATTCTCTGAATATATCAGTCATACTTCTTTTTTAAAAGTTCTTAGTCATCTCTGTAGAGTTTTCAATGTGTGTTTATGACTAATCCATGACTGTATTTAAATAACACTGCACACTTCACAGTGAGCGCAATTTTCTATGACTCATGTTCCAGCCCACCCTTCATAAGACTGCAGTCATTTGTGTCACTTACCCACAAGTTGTAGTCATCAACTCTTCATTTCTACTATTATTTTGAACACTTATCAATGGATTAATTAAGAATAAGAAAAATATATTATTTTACCGACATCCCTTTCTTCCACAAGATCTTCTTTTAGTTACGTAGATCTGAATTTTTGAATTAAATAATTTGCCTTTTTTTGGAAGAACTTCTTTCAAAAGTGTTGCTATTCTATCAGTAAAAAAAATATATATTTTTTTGTTTGTTTGTTTGAGAAATTTTTCATTTCTCCTGTATATTTGAAGGATAAATTCACTGGCTATAAAATTCTCGGTTGACAGATTTTTATTTGCTTTTTTTTTTTCAACTCTTGAATGTTTTTCTCCAGACTCATATATGAGGGAGACTTTGGAATTACAGGACTTGAAGTAATAAAAGAAAATCTGGGCCAGTGAGATGGCTCAGTGGCATAAGCGCCTGCCTGGCAAGTACAAAGTCCTGAGTTCTACTCTCGGAACCCACATATGAGAAAAGGGCCGGTGATATTGCTCAGCGGCACAGGTGTCTACTGGCGTGTGAGGTCCTGAGGTTGACCCCCGGTCCTACAAAAAAAAAAAAAGAAAGAAAATTATGGATGAATATGCTGAGTGCTCTAATGTAAAAGTGAAAAACATGTTAAAAGCCATGGGTTATGTACACAGAAATAGAAACTCTAAGGAAGAATCAAAAGAAAATGCTAAAGGGCCGGTGAGATGGCTCAGCGGCTTAAGTGCCTGCCCAGCAAGCGCGAGGGCCCGAGTTCGACTCCCGGAACCCACATACAAAAAAGGGGCCGGTGATATCGCTCAGCAGCACGGGTGCCTGCTGGCGCGCGAGGTCCTGAGGTCGACCCCCCGGTACCCACAAAAAAAAAAAAAAAAAAAGAAAATGCTAAAATAAAAGTATTTGTAAGAGAAATCAAGACATCCTTGGGTGGGCATCTTTAATGAACCGTGTGTTTCTTTAACTCCTGGATACCTGTGAGGCTATACCTACATTTTTATCGATTTATCATAGTAAAGTCATTCTCCTGAGTCAAGGATATCCAGAACAATAGCCAGTTTTACACCCGTGAGGCTCTGGAGCTCTCCGACCCTCTGTGCCTTCATGTCCTGAGCCTGGAGACCGCAGAGGGAAGGGCGGAAGGAGGACACCGCCCAGAACACCTTAGCTGGCATCACGGCTCCTTCATCCTGACCAACCGTTCTCCCCCGTGAACAGCGAAGCAGGAAACCCAGCAGCCACCTCCCAGTAGCAGCTTTCTACCGTGGAAAGAGGGCACAGAGTTAGCCTCTGTGCTACGCAAGTGTCCTACGAGCCCACTTTTCCAAGAGTCCCAAAGACTCCATGAAGCCGTTCCAAGGCGACAGCATTCCACAGCGCCACAGTCAGCAGGGCTCACGTCTGACGTGGGACACTGCAAGGGACAAAGCTACTACAGTCTAAGTGACACCAGGCTGTCATTTGGCCCCACCGCAATCCCAGAATTCAACAACATATAGTTAATTCACAGAAATACACAATCGCAGGAAATTCTGATACCATGTGCTGGACACTTCAACCTATCATGTACATAAATCTAGGCATTGCTTGCCCAGAATCATTTGTGTTAAAGATTTTGAATTCCCATAAGTATCACAGAGTCCAACATCTTTCTTTGAGTTCTGAAATGGAACTGGCATTTCCAAGAATGTGCTCTTAGCTATGTTCTGCTCTACCTTCCTGGCCAACCACGCCCTCCCTCTGCAATTCATTACCGAGTCTTGGCCTATTCCAATGGCCACGTGAAAATCACTGTTGACAATAATTTTGTGGGCTCAGATGTGAGAGCATCCTGCCTCTGTCTCCAAGAGCGCTGGGATTACAGGTGTGTGCCACCACACCTTTATCTGAAAATACATTTCTGTCTGGAGTCAACACCAAATTGCCAATTGCTAAAGTAGAGGTCTTCGGGAAGCCATTCTTGAATATAAATAAATGCTCTTTTTACACATAAATACACCCCAAAACTGCTACTACCTGGTCCAGCATTTTGAGCTCACCCTACCTATTATTAAAATAGCAATCATTTACAAAGATAACTAATATTTGTGAACATTAATTTTAAGTCAGGCAACTTTCTTTGCTTTGTTTGTGTTACTGGGGCCTTTGCACCCCTGGATCTTTTTTTAACTTTAATTTTGAGACTGGGTCCTGCTAAGTTGTCCAGGCGGTGCCCACCTCAGTTGCCCAGAGTGCTGGGATTCCAGGCAGAGCCACCAAGCCCAATTCCAGCCACCCAAGCTTCTAAGTTTCCATAAGTATATCTCAAAGCTCCTCTTAGTGTATGTGCCTAGTTGTGGTCAGGCGGGGTTTCTGGCTGCATTTTTTGGTAAAAATGGTGAATCTTCTTACTGTACACACAGCACCTCATGCTCAGCTTGGTACCACTGAGTCAGGAAGAAGCATTTAATCAATGTCCTTGTCTGGCAGTTCCCAGGGAAGGTCCCAAGCCTGCTTCTGAAGAGGGAAGGAAGAGAGGAAGTGGCAGTGACAATTTACCCAAAGGTCTTTAAGGAGGAGAAGGGAAAGGCAGGGGGTAAGAGCTTCTTGTCCAGGAGGCCAGAGAGTAACTGGCTTGGTGACCATTGGGAGATAAAATCAGGAAATGAACAGGAAGGGCCTTCTTGACTTCTGCTTCATCCTGTTCAACCAATGGCTCTAGGAGGAAGAATCCCAAAGCCTCCTCTCATCCCCCAATTCCTGTCTCCCTGTTATTCCAGCCTTCGTTCATCTAGGGGCTGCGGTGAAGGGGCTTGGCAGGTGGGTGTGAGCCTACTGCTCCTTGGCTCCTAGTCAGGGCTTGTTCACGTGTCCCAGGGAGCAGCCTGAGCTCTTACAGGGGACGAAGTGACGCAGGCGAGGACAAGGGATAGAGAGGCGTTGAGGGGCGGGCTGGGCCGTGCTGGTTCTGATGGGCCACACAGTGGAGCACGCAGTCACTCCGTCAGGCCGCCTGCAAGGACTTGGACTCTGGGAACACTGTGGATGGACTTGGAAGTGAATTCTTCTTTAGCCCCGCAGAGCAGAAGGCAGACCCCGCCGAAACCCAGCTGCTGACCCTCAGAACCGGGAGGTAATAGGATTTTGTTGTTTTGAGCTGCAAAATGCGGGATAATATTTTATAACAGCAGCAAAAGATCACGGCCTCACAAATACGCCTATCACTTCTTCCTCGTAGCGAGAGAGTGAGGAGGGTGGTGGCAGCACTCCACTCCTCTCTTGAGTGCGGGTTGCGTTCTTCCCATCGGCCGCCAGGAAGCCCACGCTGAGCTGTTCTACTGCAGAAGATGCTGTGAGGCACACGTGTGCGATTCTGTACAACGCAGGATTTTTAGGGAAACAAAGAATCAAACGATATTCATATTTTAAGCTGACATATGATCAAATTTCTCTAGAAAACTTGTGCAAGTGTTCAGTCTCACAAGCCACAAAAAGGAGAATATTTTTCTTCCCTATCTTGCCAATAAAGGAAGTGATCAATTTTGCATATGTTGAAAATGCTTTCTTTCTTTTTTCTTTTTTTTGTGAGTACCGGGGTATCGACCTCAGGACCTCGCGCACCAGCAGGCGCCCGTGCTGCTGAGCCATATCACCGGCCCCTTTTTCGTATGTGGGTTCCGGGAGTCGAACTTGGGCCCTCGCGCTTGCTGGGCAGGTGCTTAAGCCGCTGAGCCATCTCACCGGCCCAGTGCTTTCTTTCTGATAGTCTAATATCATTTAATTTTATTTATAATTATTTCCATACATTAAAGGAAGTCTTATGAATTTGAATATTGTCTATGGCTACTGGGTTTGGTGTTTTTTAAAGACACTTCCTCTCTCTCTCTCTCTCTCTCTCTCTCTCTCTCTCTCCTTCTCCCTTTCTCTCTTCAGTACGTCCATAACGTTTCCCCCTCTTGGTCAAACTTTTCAGGGACTTGGTGTTTCTTTTTCCCCTTTTTTCTCTTCAGTTGAGTTTTTTTTTTTTTAATACTAATGCTTTATTCAAAACTGAGTTTGATAAGGCTGGAAGTACAAATTAAGAGGAAGAGTTAATTGATTATTGCTTTTTGTAGTAAAATCGCTTATTTTATAGGCAAGGTAAATCTGATTTCTGCCTAACACATATACAAAGAGATTCCATTTTACCCCGGAAGAATGGCCATCATCAAGAAATCAGACGTCTATTGTTTATTTTTATTTTTATCTTATATGTTACCTTTTTTTTGTGCATTCTTTTTTCCCTTTATTTTGTGGGCCTCTTTTTTTTTCTGTAAATTATCCACTTTCCTCATGTGTTCATATTTGTGATGAAGATTCTTTTTATATAATTAGTTTTTATTCTAGGTATTTCTTTGTCAATTGTAGAGTTTTGAAATACCTTTTTATTTCTATCTGCATGTTAATCTCACCAAGTATTTTCTTTACTGAGCAGAAATCCTGTTACATGTTTTCTATATTTTCAAAGTCAGGATCATATTTGTGAGTTTCCAATTTTATTAGTGAAGTTTTACTCACACCTAGATAAAAAATGTGTTTTCTTATCATTTTTCTACATGTTACTGTTTCATATTTTTGTCTCGAATATGTGTGGTGTACCCTGAGACCATACACTTAAGTGAAATAAATCAGACAGAGATGCTTGAATATGACATTGTCTCCCTGTTGTGAGAAGCCAAAAGTGTAGATAAGGCCCAAAATGCACAATAGATATTGTGAACTAGGAACAAAATGTTCAGATGCGAAGAGGAACTAGGGAGGGGGGAGGGGGAAAGGAAAGAAGGGAAAAGAGAAAAGAATGAAAAAATAGAAACAAATTACTGTAAATAAGGAGGGGAAGAAGGGTTGAAGGGAAGGGAAAGGGGAAAAATGAGGAATCAAGATATATCATGTACAGGTACAAATTCCCTATGATGAATGTGATCATTATGTATATCTAAATGGTACCAATAAACTTAATTTAAAAATAAAAGAAATTCATTTGAGGTTTTTGAGCAAAAAATCTTTTTCCTTCTGTTTCAGTACTATAAATCCTTAAATTTGGTGTTAGTTCATTTTATTTTTATTAGATTTAATGTTGGGTTGTATGTATATTTCACTTCTTTTACATAATTTTTACACAATTGCTTCTTACTTCCCTTTGATTATAATATTCTGTTTAGGTTTTCATGTGGTAGGCATACATGCTTTTTATTGGCGTAGAAGTGATGTGTACATTGTTTTATCCATACTTTTTCTATCTATGCAGGACTAGATATTGTATATCTTATGTATATAAGAATTGTATATATTATGAATATACTATGAATATACAATTGAATGTATTGAATTGAATATACAATTGAATATACTATGAACATATTATGAATATACAATTCATAATACGTGAATTGTATATATGTATATGAGTATATATAATATATTAATTCTGTATATATAGATGAGTATATATAATATATGAATTGTACATATATGAATATATTGTATATATTATGAATGTATATGAGGATTGTATATATTATGTGCAATTGGATGGGTGTGTGACACACTGCAGAAAATTAGATGCTTTCTAAGTGTTTGTTCCACAACACCTTTGCACATGAACTTTTGTTCTGCAATCCCACACCAATCCTTTTGCAGTGTTGCACTGTACACTGTGATTTGCGTGTGTGCCGCAGTTGCCTGTAGACATGCGAATCTTACATGCGCACGTGGGTGGGAATGTAAGAACTCTAAACTAATTTTGGACATATTTCTACACTCTTCTCTGAGCTTGTGTTCTCTCTGTCTCTCTCCAGAGATTTCTGTAACACATTTTTGTTTTTTGAGCACTAGTAAGATACTCAAATATAATTTCTTTCCTGAAAATTTCATTTTATATTTTTGATAACTATACTTCCAAACTTAATATTGCTTTCCTGGGAATATATTTTTATTTAAATACATCTTCCCCAGCTTGCAGTGTAATTTCTATTCTCTCCATATCCTCTTTATTCCCTGCTCTTTCAATTCAGGGGGAGTAGGTGTGTTCTACCTCATTGCTTTGGTTTGCAGTATCAGTTTGTTTCATGCTTATCCAATTGTTCGTTTGCAAATTTTCTTTCCTTGCACATTTCTCTGGATCCTAAACTATCTGATATAGTCTTAATTTGTTTTTCTTTTATAAGTAGGGTTTTTTTTTTCCTTTCCTCAAGAAACCATACCGTTCCCTTTTGAAAACACCATCATAGAATGATACTGTTGTTGTTTGCTTGCTTTCTCTTGAATGGTGCTGAAAGTAATTTCGCAGCACTGTGTCTCCTTTCCTTGCAAAGAGGATACTCCTTCGTATTATTCTGAGATGGACCTTCCTGGTTCCCAGGGTCATTCTCCCTTACTATTCATTCCCAACTGAGTAAAAGGTGCTGTCTCTTCACTTTGTCCTACAGAAGATGCTGTGGCTGTCTTATGCTTCCACGCTGAAATTTTCAGTTACGGCCACAATTCCTCTGCCCATCTTAGGTGAGGAGAAGGGCATCAACTCAGGTCAGAATCCGCGGCTGACAGGAGCCCCTGCATCATGGGCAGATGGTACCCCTGACACCCCAGGGAATGACAGAGTCCTGCTCAGTTCTTGTACTGTCTGTAGTTATTGGTCAGCTTGTTGACTTACTCAAGAGAGCGACAACACTTCCAGAGGCGGAGTGCTGTCCAGGACCAGTGGGTTTTATCATCTCCAATTAACCAAGGTAGGACAAAGACAATCCTGAGGTAATCGCCAATACACATCCAGTACTCGCACAGAAAACAAATACGATATTCTTTAAGAAGAGTGGGCTTAGTTCACAGGGTCAGAGTTTTACAAGATCTCTGGAAAGACCAAAAGAATGGGAGGCAGGCGACCAGCAGGCACTGCCGGTGTTCATGATGGTCCCGGGTGGGACGAGAAGAAGATGGACCATTGCTGCTTGGCAAATCGCATGGCACTAAGACTGGCTCCCGAATGCTGCGACCAGCCACCTGGCTGGACCCTTGAGTGGTAAAAGGCTCACCAAGGAAGGGAACTGAGAGAACAGCCCCTCCTCCTCCACGATCTCCACTTCCTGGCCAGGGATTTAGTCTTCTCACTAACTTCTCACTGAACCTGCAAGAGGGGTGGAACATTTGACCTACATCTTCCCACCTTCCTCATATCACAGAGCTCCCCGAAGAGGGCCAACAATGAACCAAACGGGACATTCTAGGAGCCTCTTTCTGCACGTTTTACGGTTTCAAAGTCTGACCGTCCAAGTCCGCATCTTGTGATCTTGTGTCTACTTCCTCTCCACCCCCAAGTCCCTAAGGCACAAGGATCTGAGGATGGCCTCCTCCCTGCCCACCACATGGGCAGCGCTCTGCTTGTTCGTTCATATGTTTCACTGGTAGTCAGCTTTGTGGTCATTTAAATAAATCTGTGAGATAATTAACTCATAAAGTGAAAGATTTATTTTGTGTAGGGTTCAGGAGCTTCCAGCCCAAGACCTGGCAGCCCTCGGCTTTGGGCTTCGGCCAGGGAAGCACATCGAACCAGAAGCAGGCACTGGAGCCCTGAACCTCCCACCTCACAAGCCAGGAAGCAGAGAGAGATGAGACCAGTAGGGTCCCCTAATCCAGTGGCCTCCAACATTTTTGGTACCAGGGAGTGTTTCGTGGAAGACACTTTCTTTCAGACAGGGGAGGGGAATTTTAATTTTTTTATTACAGTATGTTTGCAGTTCACACTAATGACTTTCCCCAGCTCTAGCTTCTGCCGCTCAGCTCCAGCTCAGATAGATCACCGGACATCAGAGTCTCCTGGGAGCGCAAGCCCACCCAGGTCTCTCCCATGTGCAGTGCACAGCAGGGTTCAGGCGCCAGCGAGAATCCAGTTCCGCTGGCTGATTGGACAGGAAGGGGCATCGGGCGGGAAACACAGGGGAAGCTTTGCTGGTTTGCCTGCTGTCTCTTGCTCTCTGGTCTGGTTCCTAATGGGCCACTGAATGGTACTGGTCCATGGCCCAGGGCAGGAGGACCCCACCTGAATCCCTTCCAGGCCTCATCTCCCATAGTCTAAGGATGGCTCTGTGGGCCTCACCTCTCAAAGGCCCAAGGACGGTCACCCAGAACACCCCGTCATCTTGGAAGGAAATAGAGGAACTGTGCCGGGGAGACCACAAGAGAAACAGAGTTTTCCACTCCGTTCCACTTCTGCATATTTAAATCAAGTGCAGACATAACACCAGAGTTGTCTCCTCACCCCTTTTTGTTTAGATGGAACCACACTTATTCCTGATAGCATGAAAAACACACACATTCTTTTCTTGTTCTAATCTGTCATCAAGTATCTCATTAGGAAAGTAGATTTTAGTTTTGTCGGTAGTTTGACTCTCAATCTTAGTTTAGTAGATTGTGATTAAATTTGATTTCTTTGTTTGTTTCTTGTGTTTTAAAACACCTTTCAGAGGTGCCTGAATAATTTGAACCAAGGACATGGAAATAATATTTGGATATTTGTGCTAATTAATTATGTATAGATGTAATTTATAGATAGACAATTTTTATCAAGATTCAAATATTTTGGTAAGTTCATATTATAGTGTGAAGCTTCAAATGATTTAAAAATAAATGATGTATATGTAAGTAAAATAATCCCTGTTACTAACTATGCTCTTACACTTCTGTCAAAACCTGTTTAGTTATCATTGAATGAGAGCCAGAAGAACAGGCATTTCTGATAGAAGAAGAAGAAAACGAGGTTTCTATGTATCTTCCAAAGACCCCACCAGGGTAGAAAAATATGTAAATGGGAAAATGACGCAGTCAACTATCATTGTCAAGGTGCTGTTTACTACTATTATTATTTATTATTATTTATTGTTATTGAGGAATTGAGGATTGAGACCAGGACCTTCACACTAAGCTTTCTCCCCAGTCCTTTTTCATTTTCTGTTTCTAAACTGCGTCTTGCTAAGTTGATAAGTTGACTGAGTTGGGCTTGATGTTGAGATCCACCTGCTTCAGCCTCCTAGAGAGCTGGGATTACAGTGTGCACCACTGTGCCCTGCCCTCCTGCTGCTTTTTCTGACACAAAATTGAGCGCTAATTAGGAGTAAATATCATCACTTTTAGACAAATGCACATGGGAAGAACTGAGTGGGTTTTACTTTATATCACCCAAGGTTCCTTCCGATCTTGGTCTACGGGAATTCTTTCACGGCTGCCAAACTTTCTCTTCATGATGCCCATGGATTTTTCCGTGATTCTGTTAGTTTTGATCCACTCTACTTTTCTTTCCGCTCAAATCATCACACGTTTACCAGGAGGAACTCCTGCAATCTGGACCTAGTGCCATTTCTGATACATGTTCCTCCTTGAAAGTATCTCGGCTTCATGGTACAGGAGGGATGGGGGTCTCATTTCACCTTTATTTCTCTCAGAGACTAGATTCAATTAATAGAAAAAAGTATTTCAGGTTCCAATTTGGATGATATACTGTCTCTCTCTGTCTGCATCTCTCTCTATATATGTGTGTGAATACATACAAATGTATATATACATATATATATGAAACAATCCTGACATCATATTGATATTTGCAATTGAATTTAATTGGACACATTTCTGTGTCTCCTTTTCTACAATGCTGTCATTTTAACAATTTTCAGTGCCATTTTGACAAGTATCATATTTTATAGAACATAAAACCTATAATCTCAAACCACTGGTGTTCATCCTTCTTTAAGCAAAAAATACCTAATGAGTAAAATTTAAAATGTATTCATTCATTCATTCATTCATTCATTCATTCACTCTTCATTCATAGAACACACCACACTCAGAATACATGGTGAAAACTTCATATTTGTAAGTGTCATCAATGCACCCTTTGTGGGAAGCTCTGTCCAGCGGTGTGATAAATAGCTAGGCTCTCTCCTGCAGTAGATCCCTTTGGGGTGTTCTCTTTTTGTCCCCTTTCCTGTGAGCTGATCCCATCAGCCACACCCCATAGTTGGATGACGTGCAAAGCTTGTCGCTGGAGAGAGGCTCATTCCGCAGTGGGGTTGCCTTAGAGAAGACCATGGACTGGGAGTGCACATGACTGATGGTGTATTTTCAGGAAAAGAGAGTCTTGCAGCCTGATGTCAGCATGCTGGGGAAGTGGGGCTCTGGCTCGTCCCCTCCCTGGCTTGTAGATGGCAGCCTTCCTGCTATGTCAACACCTCTCCTTGGTGTTGCATGGAGGGGAAGTGGGTCTGTCTCTCCATTTTCACTCAAGGCCACCATCCCATCAGATGAAAGCCTCACCCTTATGTTCTCATTTAACTCAATTGCTCCCTAAAATCCCTAACTCTGAATACAGTGCCACTGGGTGTTAGAGCTTTCTGTAGGAACTTAGGAAAGGTGGGATAGCAGGAGAAAGAGCTGTAAATCTGTCCGTGTCAGACAGTCCAGTCCACTACAGACAAAAGCTCAGCCAGCCAGATGGAAGGGGGAACATCTAGGTTAATTTTCCTATCATTCATAACCTACATGTTTAATAATGAAACTATCACTATTGTTTTAGAAACACACACACACACACATCTCACAAAGATCTAAAAGGAAAATTTTAAAATACATGTGTATAGAAATATATACACATATATATATATATGAAATGCCTTATAAAATGGGTGGAAGATAGATGTAAAATTTCATTAAGTTCCAAATCACAATGAGACCAGATAAAAGAAGACATACTATGTGAAATTCCATTTCTAAAGGGGAGAAAAGAGATGAGAAGATAGTAACACTTACAAAAAAGTTTTAAGCTTAAAAGAAATAATTCTAATTACTTTTCTGAGATTAAAGGGAAAATTCATAATCATCGAGTTTTTATAATTTTATGAAGATATTCAGAGACTCATCAGGAGTGGATCAGTTTTTATACACTGTTGAAAAGGCACAGTGCTCTGAAAAATTTGAAAGTGATCAAGTTATTGGTTTGATATCACTGTACCATCTTGAGATTATTTATTAAACTTAGGAGCATACTAATGAAAATCTAAACATCCACTGGAAAATGTTAATAGCCCAGTGATATTTAAAAAATCTCCAAAGTTGAAGTTGTTCTAAACATTCTTACATTGTATTAAGAATGGAATTCAAGTACAGTCTAAATATGTGCAAACTGGTTATATATGCACAATATCTCCATACTTGTAATGAGTGATGTCGTCATTCTCCACAAAATGACACGTGTGCCACACTCTCCTAACTTGTCCACTGGGAACCAGATTCTGAGGAGGTTGTGTTCAGTCTGGTCATTTACAGATCATCTTAGAAACACCGCACTATAATTATGAATTTCTTTTCCTAAAGAATGGAGGGCTTGGTCACAATAACACAGATGGTATAATTTTATATTACTTAAGATAGCATTCTTACCCCAGAACACCTCAAACCATCTATGGAGAAATAGGTCATATATAATCAAAGAAAATTTAAGACAGCAAAGATTACATTGCAATTGAAAGAATGAATATTCGTTTTTGAAGAAAATGGACAGGATATCTGTCTTAGCTACTTTGTCATTGCTGGCTGAACAAAATACTTGACAACCATAAATTAAAAGAAGAAAGGTTTACTTTAGCTCACAGTTTGTAGAGGTTTCAGTCCATGGTTGGTTGGCTCCATGGCAGAGGAGAAACAGTCCATGGTATGGCAGGCAGGAAGCAGACAAGCAGCAAGACTTTCTTTTCCTTTTTATTCCATTCAGGCTATAAGCCTATTCGTTGGTGTCATTCACACTCAGGTTGGGCTTTCCATTATCTACACCCAGAATTATGTTAAAGGAAACAGTTACTGATTCAGTTTTCACACCTTTAAACCAGTATCACGCTCCCATGATTCAGTCACTGCCAAAAGCCTCATGTATGAGCACATGGGGCTTTGGGGGTCATCAAGGTATAAGCTATAACGAAATCCATGGAGAGATGGGAAGACCGTTGAGGCTTAGAATGGGGAGAAGTTCCATGGGAGAGGGTATAGCATTGGTTCAAGAAGACCAAGGCTCTCATGGGATACAGGAACTTTACATGACTTAAAATCAATTGGGTTGAATCTCATTTTATTTTCTGTCTGGGCACTTAGCTGGGAAGCACTTCTGAGACATGACCAACAGCACAGAATTTCAAATCGGAGCAGTGCAGCTTCCCATTCCCCTTCCCCAATGTAAAGCTTTGTGACTGACACTTAGCCACCTCCAGCTCACTGTCTGCAAGTGGGAACAGCGACAGAGGATAGTTCCCTGAATTCCTAGGAGTTTAATTCATGCCTTTGAAGTTCTTTCACCTGCTTCACATAAAGCAAACCACTGATATCAGTCATGAGCATTACTCTAACTCATGACTTATCATTGTATCTGTTTTTAGCTAACTGAAGTTAAGGTTGGGAATCAGCTAATAAGCATTGTTATTATTCAGTAGTCAGTTCAGATACTATGCTGATTTTTTTTTATCTTAGGTTTTATGCTTTCCTTCTTTGGTATATAAAAGTATGCTCTATGTGCTCTATAGAACAATGGCCTGAATTTGGTTTGCTGATATTTATTTATCTATTTATTTATTTATTTTTTTGTGGGTACTGGGGGTCGAACTCAGGACCTCACGTGCCAGCAGGCGCTTATGCCACTGAGCTATCTCACTGGCCCTGGTATTAATGTCTGCAAAAAGCTTGGCATTTGTTGAGTGCCCATCTCCTACTTCAAGTCAAATATTCCCAGCAGCATCTGGTCTTGAGGATGGGAAGAAGGGTCCTAATTCGGGTTGGGTGTGTGTCTCAGGCACTGCCTCCTCTTGCACTGTTGTGTTAAGCAGCCCACATGAGAGACTTGTACACAGTTGGCTTTGTTCATTTCTGCTGAGATTTTTTTCCCCTTTTGTCTTGTATCAGGCAGTGCATTGTAAAACCTTCCTCTCTGAGGAAGCTTCAAACGTTCCTTTTCCTTTATAGCAAAGCTCCATTTCTCTGGTTATATTTTTCACAAGTGTAACCTGCCTTTAATCACTGCATGACCTTGACAAAATATAGTATCACAGAATCTTATCATTCACAGGGACCTGCGAGGATACCCAGGTGAACCCAATACCGAAAATGTCTCTCAAATACTCCTGATGGATGGCAAAGCAGTCCTCCAGTGTATTTCTGCAGAGGCAGGGTGCGTGATAACATGTGAGGTAGCAGATTCCATTGTTGGCCAGCCCTAACAGCACCCCATAGTTAGCCACTGTATGCTTCCACACAACTTTAACCCCAGCAGTAGCTACCTCAGGGCCGAGGCACTGACGCATTCTACGCAGCAAAGGCACTCCTTCAAGACTTTCCGGGCAGACGGGAAATGCAGTGGACTTCCTTTCTGTAGTGTTCCCTTGTTTGCAGCTGTAGGTGCTTTCTGCTTTGTCATTCCCACCACGGAAGTGGCTCAGTCTGAACATTCTGCCTACTGCCAGATGCACAGGAGTCTACAAGACAGTTCCAAAGACATAATGCTAACAATCAATGACTGTTCTTTCACGCTCCATTGGTTTTTATCATTAATCACTTATTTCATTTATTTTCCAATTGCTTTACAGACTTGTCTCCTAGTAAGTCAATCGCTGACTAACTTAATTAGAACAAGTCTGTAGTTTCCTCATTTATAAAAGTAGAATAATATATCTGATTCCAACTTTACATAGCAGAAGACATAATTCAAATACTCAAGTGCTTGATATGTCCCTGCATTCATCAAGAGGTCTTTCAGAAACATATTAATACACACCTGTGTGCATAATAAAGCACATACATGAACAAATGCAAGGGGTGCTATTTGCAGAATTTGGCATTGTGATGACTGTGTGTAGTACAGTTAGTGTCACCGCTTTGTGCTCAATAAGCAACTGTACCTCTCACTGCTGCTGAAGGTATGGGTTAGCTGGCAGCAGTGTGGACTATTTTTATTGAATGTTATTGCTGTGCAGACTTAGCATGCAGAAAGCCTGAAAGCAAATAAGAAAAAAACAGTGCCTACTAGAATGCAAGACCAAAGTCTGCATTCTAGTGTTCCTTTTGCTAAGCGCCCAATAAACAGCATTTTGGATATTGAGTTTATTTTAACATCTACAATTTTACTGGGAACCAGGAAGTGGGCTCCTCTGAGTCAAGGTTAAATTAGAGCTGAATGCATACTCAGTCCTTCTTAAATACAACTTCAATAAATGGGTTAATTTCTCACTGACATCTATGATCACTTGAGAGGTATGGCTTTACCATTGATTGATCTTATTTAGACTGGTAGATTCCAGTGTAGAGAGTATATGTTTCCCTACAACCAAACATTGTGCAAGTCAGGGAGTCATATAATGTTGAATTGGACCCATGTAACTTTCTTTGAGTGTGAGAAAACTGACTCAAAGTTAATGCATTTATTTTGAAATAATATTTTAGAGTAGGAATTTTACCAAATATCTAAATTCGTGAGTTATACTTGTTGACTTTAAGCCAAAATTGAAAGACACTTTTATTAAAATATTTTTAGCTCTGTTGAAGACTTAGGCAGCGTATCTGATGATAACTCAGGAGTAAAATTTAAAAAGCATAAAATTTTCCAATTAATAGCACAATGAAATGTGATTTAACCATTTCGAGATAATAAACATAATTTTATCACATCATGGTACATAAATTGTGAAGATGGATTTGCTAGCATTCTTTCCATTAAAAAGGAATTTTGGAATATGCAAACACAGATGGTACTGGATAGCCAGCAATCTGTGGCTCCATATTGCTATGTAAACTCTCCTAAAATCAGTGGCATTCTAATAAGGACATAAGGCAACTCCAAGGTGAATTCATGCTATGTTGCTTGCCTGATATTTCAAAAAATGTAAAGTTAAAGTGACATGTGGTATTCATAGCTAGTCTCTACATGTGGACCGTATTGAATTTTAGAAGGAAATGAAAAATGCAGGGATTTGGTGGTGAAGCCTGTTACATAACTCTCAGTTCTCCCTGAGATTCTGGATATGCCGCTGTATGATGGCCTCCAGGTATGGGTGTTTTGAGCACTCACAATTCCAAGTCCACAGTTTCTGTCCTAGGCAAGCTGCCTTCTATGGCAGAACAATAGGTAGTTAAAGGTCAGGCTGGGCTTGGTGGTGCACACCTGTACTCCCGCAACTCTGGGAGACTGAGGCAGAGAAGTCTCAAGTTTAAGCTTAACCTGGGCAGTTTAGCAATATAGCGAGGCCCAGTCTCAAAAAATAAAAAAGTGTTGGGTTGGTGTGTAGCTCAGTGTTAAGGTTTTGGGTTCAATCTTCTGCATCGCCCCCCACAAAACAAAACAAAACAAAACAAAACAAAACAAAACAAAACAAGGCAAAGGTCACATTCTTTCCCTAACTCCAGACAAGCCACACTGCCATCTCAGGGTAGAGATGGCCTTGTACACCTTCTTACTGTTACCTTCCCAGTGGGCTGAAACCTCCCACCTCTTCTGGGTGCTGATCCAGTCACACCCTTAAAGAGCACCCTGCATGCTAATTTCAGTCTCAGATTTTGTGACCTGGGAGATGTAAACCATGACAACTGGTGCTAAAAATGATCCAAAAGAATGAGAGGTGAACGTAAAATTTTGGAGAGGGACCACCTGGCACCCAGCTGGCCAGGAAGACCCTGCGGTGGCCGGTGGAGCACAGAAAGCTCCTGTGCGGTTGCTGAAACATTTCCTAGTTGTGAAGTGCAGTGTTACATCCCTGGCAAGGCCTGCATTAACTGGCACAATCTGGCATGGGAGAAACCTGTGACAAACAGTAACCAGAAGGACAGAGGGATGGAGTGGTGATTTTTAAGCTGGAGAGTGACTGATTGGCAATTAAAAAATAAGTGTGGAAAACAGAAGGCCTCACTGATTGCATATAAAGAGACTCTCATCTTCCAAAGCTGGAGGGCAGAGAGGATGCTGACCAGACATGGGCCGTAATAGGAAAATTAGCTGAGCATCAGAAAAGACCCAAGGCGATTCTGCATGCTGAGCACAAGACCCTGGTTGAGGACGATGATTCTGACACACACAACAAGAGCGTCTGGATGGTTGTCCTAATATCTGTAACCTCCAGATTTCCCTGAAGCCTCTGGTCCTGTACAGTGCCCTGTTCCTCCCTGCTAGAAGAGCATTCCCTGTGAAACTAGGCGCTTCCCTTGCTTGCTGGAGAGGCCTCTGACTCCCAGGACGAGAATCACTTGTCAGCGGCTCTCCTGGCAGTCAGGCCAATGAAAGGAGTTAACATCTGACAAAGCCCAGCTGTCTGTCAAATCTCAGTGGCTGTCACTGCATGTTGTAATGCAGTTGTCTGTCCACAGGAGAGGGAGGCTCCTGTTGGAGGACATCCTTTATGACAAGGAGGCACCCTTGTCCAGAATGCTGTGAATCCCTTAAGTCAGTGACACTTCGGTGCTGTTCCCTGCTACTTGTGTGATTCTCTGCTGGATCCCCCTTCAGGACCAACTCACCGCGGGGCTGGGAGTGATGTGAGGACGCAGTCCTCAGTGTTCTACCTCACAGAAGCGGACTCTGGCAAGGACACCTGCCTGGCTCAGTGCCGTGCATCCTTCTGAAGGCAGCCAGGACTCAAGGAGGCCTCAGCACAGAAGCCCAACACCTCCGCCCACCCCCAACCCCAGCGCCAGGCTCAGAAACACCATCGCCACCCCGAACTCCCCGTGTGACCGGGGCTGTCACTGGGGTCAAGGCCCAGCTCATTTTGATTCCCTTTGCCCTCTTAGGGGAGAGACCCGGCTGTCCCCACAGTATACCCTGCCAGCTAATGCACAGCGAGCAGAGCCCGTGTCCAGTTTCTTAGAGAAATGCATCTCCTTACACTCGCTCTGCAGCTAGTACCTTGCTGGGACCTCCACAAACTGACTCCTTCCAGTTATTGTCATTTTTAGTTCTAAAAGGTGCAGTGCCAGTTTTTCACAGAGTCTCTATTTCTGATGAGATTACCTAAACCTTCTCTAATTTCCCTATAACTCACTGTATTGCTCTTTAAGTGCTTGGCATATTTATAATTACTGCTTTGTGTTTGTCTATAAAGTCCAGATTCTTGGTCATCAGGATCTGCTTCATATTACCTACTTCTCTCTCACCACGAATTACATTTTCATTTTAATTGTGGTGTTTAAAAAATGTTAGACACTTTGGATAACCCAATTCACATAAAGAATCCAAACCCTGTTATCATTCTGAAATCAAATGATTTTTTTTGTTTGTTTTTTGCTTTTCTGGCTTTTTTGAGGCAGGGTTGCACTGTGCAGTTCAGGCTGACCCTACACTCCCAGCGATCCTCCTGTCTCTACCTCTCAAGTTCAGGGATGACGGGCGTGAGCCACCACTCCCGGCTGCAGATGTTGAATCTTGTTTTTGTGTTCAGACTGATCCCTGTCTGAGCACCTTAAACTTCAGCCAAACTGCTTTTATGCTTGGCTTGTGAATGCCTTTAACATTTCAAGTGTGTTCCTGGCCTTTCTAACTTTAAGTGTCTGAAGTTCTAAATTCTCTTTTCTCTCAGATCGTATTGAAACTTGCTTTTGGTTTTGCTGGGTTGGGGCTCGAGTAGGTTTTCTGTAAGGCATGGTCCTTGCTGTTTTCCTGCTTTTACTGTTACTGTTGGTGGGAATGAGCTGTCCGGTGGGCCCAGCCTGGCTCCAAGTCTAGTCTGTTCCCACAGCAGTCTGGAATACATTGTGTGTACACGTGTGCATTTGCGCATATGTGCGTATCTCGTCATGAGCTTGTGATCCACACGTGGGCTTTTGAGGGTTTCTGATTTGGGGATATTGTGGTAATGCCTTATACTCTTAATATATAGCTCTTCTTACCCTAATTGTAATGTTTCCTGGTGTCTCTGTTATTAATTCTTCATCTTAAACCAAGGCATAGCAATACATGTTTTCTACTAGGATTCTTTTAACTGATCAAAACTGCTATTGCAGCTCATGTCAAAGAGATAGTTTTTTTTTGTGTGTGTGTGTTTTGTTTATTATTTTTCTTTGATACTGTGTAGCAAGTCCTATAACAGTATGTTTGGTATTTTGTTTTTAACTTTCATTTGAAATACAGGTTCTGTACTACTTGCAGGAGTGGAAGTCCTCTTCCACACAGCTGGAGGATGAAGGCTGTCAGGAGCATTTGCAGAAAGGGATTATTGGTTGAGGATATTTCAACCTCTTCTGAATTGGGGGAGGAACTATTAGGCTCTGAAAATCATGTTGGATTTTTGGAGTAGCATCAAATATACAAACAAATAGTGCCTCATACAATTTACAGAAATTATTTTCTGGGCTTTTGCAAACTACTATATGTTTTTCATTTTAACAGTCATAAGAACACATTTGAAGATACAAAAACAATTATCCCCGAGAAATATGCTAAGTCTAGATGGATGGAAGCTGAGACCTGAATATTACAAAGTGAAATAATACATGGAAGAAAGACTTCACCTTCTTCCTGCTTGATTAGTCTTTAAGTTGGGGACAGACATGCAATACCTTTGGACCTTTCTCCGCTTCTATCTCAAAAAAGATACAACACACATGCACATTTACTTTGTGATGTCAATACTTTTTGCTTCCTCAGAATACCCTTCATTAATTTTCCCTTTCTTCTACGTGACACTGTCTCTCTACGTGGACTATTGAGACACAGTAGAGAGTGAGACATCATGAAGTCAACATCATGAAATCAATATTTCTAATTTTGTTTCCAAAAGAGTAATGACTCTCGCTGTTGTTCCCTAACTAGACCGTAAGACCAATGAAGAGCCTAGTCGTTTACCTTTAAAAGTTTATGAAGAGTGTCAGCAAACGCTAAGAGAAAACTGTAAGAAGGAACAATTAATTCTGCACAAAATGAAGAAAAGAGAAGCATTATGAATAGGCTGGCATTGGAGTAGGACATCGAAGGAAGTGATCTGGGAAGTACAGTAGTTCACTTGGAAGGATTATTGTTTTTGATGGAGTTAATTCATTCATCAGGCAAATAGTTATTGAGTAGCTACTTGAATTGCTTAGACACAGAAAACAAGACTGATCATAAAGAAATGCTTTACCTGTATTCATAGAACCTGCATAGAGGGTGGGAAATAAACACTACTAATGTAAATATGCAAATCCAAGAAGGGAGAATTTTAAGAGCCAAGGAGTGGAACACAGGGGGCATGAAATTACATGGTGGGGAACCTGACCTAGACTGAAATTGCAGAGAGTCCTCTATTAAAACATTAAATTGAGTCAAGATCTGATTGATAAGCAGCATTGTAATAGTGAAAGGAAACTCAGCCCTGAGTTGCGGGCAAAGACATCAGCGTGCAAATATGAGAAGCCAAGGGAGGCCTTGCCACACTGAACATGAAGGAATGATCAAGGTTAGGATAGCTAGGGATGAATTTGAATAGAACCAAAAATGTTCAATCAAATTTGTCTCTTCTTTGAAAAGCTCATCCTAAATGTCCTGTGGAGAAAGAAAAATGACAGGAACGAACAGCTGTCCAGACTTCTCTGAAGAAGTGTTTGCCACCATAGAGTGAGAAAATATGATCACTTGTCCTAGAGGGACAGCAGTGAAAACGGAAACACGTGGAGACATTAGCGCGGTATTCTGAGGGTGAGTGGAGGTGACACGGGATCGTCCATCAGTCAGAAGGGGACAGGTAATGAAGCTCCGCACTATAAGCTTCTTCCAGTGAGATGGTTATTGGTCTTATTTACTAAGGCTGAACCATTTCGCTTTGTTCTGATCAGAAGGAGAGACAAGAGTGGTGGATTTTCATGAACTTGGTTTCTTTGACGTTGCTCGAAGGTAACTGTGAAAACTGCAGGGGTGCATGTGAATAGCCATGGCTTCATCGTCTCTCATGAAGATGTCAGAGAGATCCCGCAGATGGGCAGTGTTGCACACAGAGCCACTGACAGGCGCTGAAGTAGCGTAGGCAGGTAGGTAGCTCGTCCATCAGGACTGAATGAAGGGAGGCAAACTTCCTGCCAAACAGACAGAACTGAGTAGAGAAGCACATGAGAAGTAGAAGTGCACTGCTGCAGAACTGAAGCCAAGTAATATTTCAAATAAGATACGGTAGGTAAAGTAAGACAAAATCCAAGACTGGAAGCCTGGGTCATTCTCATAAAACAGAGAGCAAGGTAACCTTGCTGGAAAGTAGGTTCTGCACAAGATTCTGCTCATTCTGACGAGACTGTAGCAGTAATCGCGCCTCTGTTAGATATTGGTACAGTAGCAGGAAATTTATCATATGCTATTTATTTACCCTTCACAATAATGCTGTGATCTAGGGATTATTGTTTTTAATTTTATCCATTTGAGATAAAACATTACTAACTGCACAAGCTGGCCAGAGTTTTACACCTGGCAAAATGATCTGTCTCAGTGGGAGAAAAGGAGAATGGTCCTGCTTCCCTTTTCCTAGAAATGTGCTTACTTGATACCTGGAACTTCTCCTTAGCAACTCTTAAGACCGGATTGTAGTTCAGCAGCACAGTGCTTGCCCAGCACCTATGTGGCCATGGTTCTTCCTGAAGAATTGCTTGTCAGTGAGAGGAAATATGCTCATGTTGATTACTGTTGAAATAATATATTACAATCGTTCATCTCTATTGCTTTCTTACAAAACAAAAAAGAGAAACTCTTAGAGTTTTGTCCAATGTGTTTGTTGCACATTACATCTGAAGGTTGCAGAAAGCCAGCGTGAGCTCTATGCCACACTGAATAAATACGATGATGCAAGATAGGTAAAATCTTTCAAAAAATCAACGTTCTTAATCACTATTGAAAATTAAAATTAGTGGTGGTGTTCTCAATCAGATCATTTTTTGACACTGAATTCTGCTGAGCAATTTATTTCTTTCAAAATTTTATCACTAGGAGTATTCCCTATGAATGTCATACAAAGTATAACACAAGCTTCATTCTTTTCCACTTGGTTTTTATTTGGGCATGTCTCATCATTAAAATGTAGCCTAAGTTTTAAGTGAGAACCAGTTCATCCCAGTGTGTTGTACACAGAATTCACTGAGGTGAAATGGTGCCTCTATTTCTGAGGATGATGATTGCTTGGTAAAGAGGAACTTAGATATTTCACCGCATCAACCCAATAGTTCTTTCCCTACCAGCAGTCTGATCACAACCTCTGCCAGCTCCTTTATTCATAGTAGATCTAAGTCCCTGTAATGTATTTTACAATAATCTCAACAGTTTTTTCAAGGACAGAGATAATGGAGAACCTGACCTTACCCATTTGTATACAATAGGATTGTGTCCTTTTTTCTTGTGATTTGTCTTCTCAGTGTGGAACTTAACTAAAAAGGTTATTAAAGGTAAACAGAAATTGAAAAACAGTGGTAATATAACATTTGCATTATGGATGAGGTATAAGTAACATTTTCTCTTCTCATTCTATTTAATTCAGTGAGGCAAATATTAATGGAATTCTATGTGTGGAGCCACTGTTGTGGTACAAAAGTGAGAAATTCATTATTCCTGCCCAGTAAGGGCTGAGGTCTAATCTAAGCAATAATGAGATCCAGAAACAAATGAGTGCAATCGATGTGAGTCTGCTATTTTGCTTGCTCCATTTCTCTTTCAAAGTCTTGACTAACAAGCCTGGATACTCAGTAGCTTAGTGGAAAGCAGTTGACGGTATGGCTTATCTCTGCAAGCTTGTGCTAGCTTCGCAGCACATGATGCAAACCCTAAATTTCTTCATGCCTCAGGCTAAAGCAGAACTCCAGGTCCCACACAAGCAGGTGTGCTTGCCAAAGGGGGCAGAATGGTGATAGCCTCCAACATGCAAATCAGCTGGTTATGTGTAGGAGAGAAAGAAAGAGGTGGATCAGCCCCTTCCCCACTGCAGGCACATGGGAGAGTCCAGATCTAACTGTGGGTCTCCTAAAGGCTGGCAGAAGGGAGGGGCAGCCTGCCAAAGGTGACACTTCCTGGGCCGCACTATGGATGACAATGTCAGCAGTACCTTGTTGTCCAGATATGAAAAGTAAAAGGGAAAATGATTTGCCTGGCTTTGGTTATTAGAACACAAAGCCTTGAGTCCTAGTAAACTTCTGATCATATCTTTGTCTCAGTGCAAAAGAGGCATTTTCTGCAAAAGTGGCAAAGACAGAAGGACCAGCAGGTCATACACTCTTAGTCCTTCACAGAACACAAACATGGGAAATGAGTGGTGGACTTTTCTGCCTTTCAATCAAAGTCACATGCCTTTCAATCCCAAAACTACATGCAGAACTAAGCATTATTATCATTTATATTACATTATGCTTTATTCCATGATGAGTAATGCAATGGTATCTTTCTTGCCTTGGTAATTCTACCTTCTCTCTCAATCACAATTCACAGAAATGAATACCATTTAAAAGCACAAGGTAGGAGTGACAGGGGCACAGGAAACACAAGCAATAATTGTATCTATAAGATTTTCATTGAAATAGGAAAGTCCACGATGCAGATGGTAACAAGTGACTTAGGCAGTTGCATTTGAAGTCTTACAGAATTAACTTTCTCGGCTAACTTTAACAATCAGTCTATATCAGTTATTTAAAGGATGGAATGAAATGCTCCTTACTAGTATCTTCCTGAGGCCAGGGGACAAAACAGAAGGGACAAAATGGCCAAGATCAGGTAGTCCTTCAGCTCCCCCCTGTCTGGAAGCAGCTGCTCTACATGGGGACACTGCCAGGAGGACATAGCAGAAGCTTCTCCAGGACCACGTGTCAGAGTAGGGCTGGCTTTGAGGAAATCTCTCTTAATCACTTCCCTGGTTGCTGGGATAAAATACCTGACACTCACACTTCAAGGAGGAGAGGTTTACTTTGTCTCCTGTTTCAGTGCATAGCCACGGCTGGCGCCAAGGCAGGAAGTGCATGGTGGAAGGGTCTGGCGGAAGAGAGCTGCTCACATCATGGTGACCAGGAAGCAGAGAGGAAAAGGAGGAGCCAGGAAGGGAGAAGAATCCTTCTGGGTCATGTCCCAGTGACTGGCCTCTCCCCACCAGATCCCACCTAACAACAAGTCAGCTGTATTAGTCCATAATCCAACCTCTTTCCAAAAGCTGCACCTGTGAGCACATGAGGCTCTGGGGGACATCTAGATCTAAACCAATACAGCGTGGCTGTGTGATAGTAATATTGCCAAGGCAGCAGTCCGTCTCTGTCTCATGCACAGAATATCCATAAGTGCTGTCCTCTGTCCAATGAAGCAAATCAGGGTTTTAATATTTGCTTTCACTCAGGGCTGTAGCATCAGAAAATATACTGGGGTGGGGATTATTAACTGGCTCATTTTTCCCTAATTCTTTCATGGGAAGGTGGCTCAATGACATCATCTTACCCGGTTAGATCATTTTAATGAATGGAAACATTCCATTGGAAGTTCCCAATTGACCATATATTTTATAATTAATTATTTTGAACTAAACATAATCACTTACACTTAGTGAGGCTTAAATAGTAATTTTCCCAAAGGAAAAACATGTCAAACTTTCCCAAACATTTTATAGCCCATCTTTCTTTGTTTCCTCCCAGCTCCTCTATGATTATGACTACATAATAAAATTTTAAAAATTATTTATGCACCAAAATTTTCTAGAGAAGAAAGGAATAAAATTTATGTATAAAAATAAAAAAAAATATCACAATGCTTGTGTGTGTGTGCACATGTACATGTGTGTTCATATGAATATATTTGTCATAAATTACTGGAGACTGAGATGATGTGAAAGAGATGAGTGAATAGGAAATAAAAAATAGAGAAAAAGATTTAATTAAAGCACTTATATCTGTGAGAGTGGGCTTGAATCTTAATGTTTGGGAGAAACTTCTTCAAACTGAGTTTATCAGTATTAGAAGGTAATAAAATTACTTTAGGTTTTTGCAAACAAAATTATCTTTAATTAAAAATTTATTGTGATAGAACATCCCAGGATTTTTCACAAACTGTAAGAGAGAGAATTAGTTTGCAAAATATTTCTTTTGTGATAGATGACAGATTCAAAGGATGATAGATGGATAGATGGATAGGATGACTATATGCATTTTTAAATTTTCTTTCTTAGTACATGTTTGCCATATATAATGATCTCATTCATCATGGGGAATTTTTACCTGTACATAAAGTATCTTAATTCTTATTTGTCCCCATTTACCTCCCCTCCCCTGAACCCCTCTTCCCCTCCCTATTAATAAAAGCTTCATTTCCATTTTTCTCCTTCCATTCTCTTTTTTAAAAATCCCTTTTCCCTTCCATTCTTTCCCCCTCCCTTGTTTCCCTTCCCATTTGAACACGTTCTTCCTACTTCCCAACATCTATCCTTCATTTTGATTCTTATTTACCCTCTGGGTTTCTCACACAAAAGAAACAAAGTGATATTTAAACTTGTGTGTTTGATTTATGTGTTTATACTGGGTTATCGCATAAATTATATGTTATTGTTCATGTAGAAAAATTATGAAGACTATTATGGAAAAATAAAAAATGTTTACCAGTAGATGGTTACTGTCCACTTCTCATTTGCATTAATTAAATTAAAATTATTATGAGGGAATCAAATGCAGCTAACTCTGAAAAGAAAAAAACAACTGAGTCAAATATGCACAATTTTAAGGTGATGATATAGAAGCAAGCCTTGAGATGCAAGTATTTATCCAAGGAAACCCAAGCTGCAGTCGGAGAGCTGTGATTTAAGTTCAATTCTCCAGTTCTATTGTAACTTCTACAAATTACCATCATTGCCAATGTGTTATGGTTAAATCTAAAATGCCCTCCCATATTCTCATATGTGTGGAAGGTGATGGATCATGGGGCACTGTACTCATTCGTAGATTCATCCATGGATGAGTTCAAGACTGACTGTGCTGTTAGGAGGTGTGTCCTGGTTGGAGGTGGTCAATGGGGTGTGACCTGGGAGGGTGTGTTCTTGTGCTCAGCTCTTCCCTTCTCTCCTTGCTTCCTGGATGTCATGCATTGAGCAACACTCCTCCTCCAGGCCCTTCCAGCATGGGACTTCTTCCTTGGAGGCAGCTAACCATGGACTGAACCTGTTGAAACTGTGAGCCACCAGGACCCTCTGATCCTGTCTCTGCCTTGGAACCAGCCCAGGTTGGACAGAAACTCTGAGCCGAAATCAAGCTCTCCTCCTTTATGTTGTGGGTGTTGGGTGTTGTGTCTAGTGGTGGGAAAGTAACTTAGGACACAAAGGTAATTAAAGAGCTGTCATGGTCGGTGAAAAAAATCCTGTTTCCATTTTTTATGAATACTGTAATGACTGAGATAGTGTATCCTGTATTGCAGGGACTGTAAACTCCATATCAGGGGTTATCTTTTTATTTCCATATTTGCATGTTTCCATAATCACCTTCACCACATCCTGCCTGTATATCTAACATCTATTTGTTGGTGCTTAGGGAATTACTGTCATGTGAGTCCCATATACAGAGAGAGCTTTCATGTCTGACACTCAAATGCTGGGGGTTTAAACAGTAATTTAAATGAGACTGGAATTTTGCAAGTGTATGAATTATTATTTTCCTGTGCGCCACAACCTGACCTTGGCAACTAGTGGAATACATCAGCTGTTGGCAGATAACCAAGAATAAAAAATAAGCAATGGGAATATCATTAGCTTTGGGGTTTCATGGACAGCAACAAATGGAGAAATCAAAATAGGCTCCTAAAGTAAGTCAGAGCACAGCAAATACTTCTGCGAATCAAGGTCTGACTGTAAATATAAAGAGACAAGAGTTAAAATTTGAAATACCTTCCAACAATTCTAAATGATCCATAATAAAGAGAAAAATGTACTCTGTATTATTTAAGACTTAGAAATATCTCCTTTGAATATAATATTTTTCATAAAAATAAAGCAAATATTAAATGAATATATTTGGTTTTTTCAAAACTGCTAGGAATTTGTTCTTGTGTCTATTTAAGTTTAAAAATTAAAAGAGGATGAAACTAATTTTTATTTTATGTACAACCAAAATGAGATGTTTCACTCTAAATTTATCTTTCTGTATGCACTGTAAGATTGAGTAACTTGGCCAGTGAGATGTCTCAGCAGCATAAGAGCCTGCCTGACAAGCACGAGGGCCCGAGTTCGACTCCCGGAACCGACATATGAAAAAAGGGGCCGGTGATATCGCTCAGCGGCACGGGCGCCTGCTGGTGCGCGAGGTCCTGAGGTCAACCCCCGGTACCCACCAAAAAAAAAAAAAAAAAGATTGAGTAACTTATGTGATTACACAGAAAGAGGGAAAGTGGAAAAGAAGAGTATGTAGGGTGGTTGAAAATAATTTTACTGAGTTTTGAGATATTCCCAAAATGCAGAAACCTCAATGATCAACCCTAAAAAGCACACAGTATTACAGGGATACTGTCAATCATTGCCCTACACCTTTCCTGCATTTACAGGGATGCTGTCAATCATTGTCCTACACCTTTCCTGCATTTACAGGGATGCTGTCAATCATTGCCCTACACCTTTCCTGCATTTACAGGGATGCTGTCAATCATTGTCCTACACCTTTCCTGCATTTACAGGGATGCTGTCAATCATTGCTCTACACCTTTCCTGCATTTACAGGGATGCTGTCAATCATTGCTCTACACCTTTCCTGCATTTACAGGGATGCTGTCAATCATTGCTCTACACCTTTCCTGCATTTACAGGGATGCTGTCAATCATTGTCCTACACCTTTCCTGCATTTACAGGGATGCTGTCAATCATTGCCCTACACCTTTCCTGCATTTACAGGGATGCTGTCAATCATTGTCCTACACCTTTCCTGCATTTACAGGGATGCTGTCAATCATTGCTCTACACCTTTCCTGCATTTACAGGGATGCTGTCAATCATTGCCCTACACCTTTCCTGCATTTACAGGGATGCTGTCAATCATTGCCCTACACCTTTCCTGCATTTACAGGGATGCTGTCAATCATTGTCCTACACCTTTCCTGCATTTACAGGGATGCTGTCAATCATTGCCCTACACCTTTCCTGCATTTACAGGGATGCTGTCAATCATTGTCCTACACCTTTCCTGCATTTACAGGGATGCTGTCAATCATTGCTCTACACCTTTCCTGCATTTACAGGGATGCTGTCAATCATTGCCCTACACCTTTCCTGCATTTACAGGGATGCTGTCAATCATTGCTCTACACTTTTCCCTCATACTATTGAACATATTAATAACTTTGCCACTTTGTTTAAAATTTACATTATTTTGACAAGTGTTTTTAATATATAAATTTATATCATATTGTACCTCTTTTTTATTTACTTTAACAGCATGTTCTGTAATCTATCCGAATGATACATCCTTTGTAGCTTTATCACTTGAATGGCTATGCCAGACTTCATCACGGGAACATGAGTAATTTGTTTTATTCACTTCCCCTTTGTACTAACCAGTGCTGCATTTATTTATTTAGCAGTATGGAGAGTGGAAGCCAGGGCCTCAGGCATGCTAAGCAAATGCTCTTCCACAGAATCCCATCCCCATGCCCGAGGTTCTTGGTTTATCAGATTGGCTAACAAAACACCTATGCGTCCATCTCCGTTTTCACCTGGCTCAGATGTTCCGAGTGGGGCTATCACAGGAGGCTTCTGCCACGTCTTGCACATGCTGTGCTGTGCCTTACTTTAGCAGCCCATTTCTTCACTAAGTATAGGTCATTTCCTTCCAGAAAAGATTGATCTTGCAATGACCAAATGCATACAATCCCTTCCATTCTCTCCAAGCCGTGTATCTTTCATTTTTTGCCACAATGAAAGGCAAGGACAGTATCCCATTTAACCCACAGTTCAATAATTATGAGTGAGATGATCTTTTTGAAGGTTTAGTCATACTTTATTTTTCCATTAATATCTTTTAACATGTTTGCCTATATTCCCATTAATATGCCTATTCTATTTTTTTGTAGCAGTTAACAATATTCTAAACAACAAATTACGTGACTTATAATAAATATCTTACCCCTAACCTGGGCTCTTTCTTATTTTCTGAAATTTTAATAGTGTTTTTATTATGCATGAGATATCTTTAATTTTTTGTGTGTGATTTTCCTAAGGCTTGCTTTATACTCTGAAAATATTTTACTCTATTTAGGAATGTTCACCCCTTGTTTAGTAGGGGTGTTTCTTGATTGGGTACTGAAAACACTGAATGTGTTCCTGTATCTAAGAACATCCTGATGTTCTTCCTGAACTTGCTTTTTGATTTTACAGTAGTGTGGCGATAAGGCAGACAGTATGAAGAGTTTCTACAATCCCTATAACTAGTTTCCATTACTACAAACATCGTACGTGAGCATGGAATACATTTCCAACCACCGTGAGTGACGACATGAGGGCGTCGCTGCGAACCGGGATCCACATTCTGTGCGTGGTTGACCAATGTTGTCGTTAAGGCTCCTACTCTGTCCTGGGGCCCCATCCAGGTAACACGAGGTGCTCAGACATCGCGATGCTCGAATCTTTCCTGTGCCAGTTTCTTATTTGCCTTTGCTTTTGATCATTTGGACATCTTGAAAAATGCAACGATTGTCCCTCACTTGGGGTTCGTCTCACGTTTCCTCACCTTTGGAGCACAGGTATGAGTTTTGAGGAGGAATACTGCACATTAGGAAAAGATGTATGACAGCGTCAGGACACGATTGGTGGCGTGCTCATTCGTGTCTTGGTTAAGGTCGTTCTTCCAAGTACCTAAACGATGAATTTCCAATTTTCCCTTTCTATACTCTTCTTTTAAAATAAATCAGTAGATTCTGTCCACACTCAAGGGTAGGGAAAGAGGATTAAGCCCATCTCTCAGAGGTATTTTAATGCATTGTTTGGAATTCTTTCATGAGGAAGACCTGCCATTTCCTACCCATTTACTTATTATTCAATAATTTATGTCACTGTAAGTTCAGAATAATTTGTTGAGTTATAAAACTATACTGTCATAATTTATTTAGTTCAGATGGGCTTAGCTATGCCCATGAGGACTTTTGTCAATTTGACTCATATTCTTTTGATATGCACTCTCTTTTTCTTAACATGAAGTTTAAATTTTTTATTTCTGGCACTATTAGACATTCTAAGCATCTTATCTTTTCCCTTATCCAATCCTAGAATCAGCCAATTCATCAAGACACATGAGTCCCTTGTATTGCAGAATGAGATTTAGAAGGAGTCTGGAAGGACTTGTTGCTATAGGATGTCCCATTTTATGCTCTAGATGTTTGATTTTAAGTATTTAAGTACACAAAAAAGTTTTTAACATTACACTACCAATATGCAAGGTTATCTTATTCTATTGAGCTGAGACTGACTCATTTCTTATGTGTGAAGTGATGACAATGACTGTATCTTTCTCATGGTCTTGCTGTAGTAAGGAAATTACATAATCAAACCATGGGGGTGCTCGGTTTCTAAAACACTAAGCATCCCTTGCGTATCGCTATAAATATCATAGGCCCTAACATGGCGCTGTTTCACACACTTTGCAGGATTCATTGTGGTCATTGTTTCATCTACTGGATTATCCCAGAATAATATAAAAAATCCATTGTCACATCTGGGAATTTCTCAAACTCTCTATATAATTGTTTCATTTTAAATTTGTATACTGTGAGATTGTACTTTAGGTGAACAAAGTTTGATGGATTTTGACGAACTGAATTTGTAAGTTATTAAGTAATAAGGTTAATAGAGTTAACATGGCTTTTCTCTTGATTTCTATTTTCTCAGATAACGTTGCTTTCCATCTCTATTCCCTCAAGCACAGTCTCGACACATCTTTCTTTTGTCTGTTATTTTTTTGACGTGTAATATTTTCCTAGCATTTATAAACTTTTGTGTTTTTTGTAGGTTTTTGAAAAAATATCTTCTCTCATTTGTTCACTCTTACTGCTTCTATTTTCAAGTAAATTATTTTCATCAATTAGCAGTTTTTGTGATTAAGCCTTATTTCTGTACATGTTGGGTTTTGTATTTACTTTACTATTTTTTAAAATAAACTTTTGCCTCATGTGGTGCTTCCTATTAGAGTAGCAAGTTTCCTTTATTTTGCTTTTTATTCCATTGGGTTCAGGAATAGATCTGATTTTATCAAGCAGGTATTCTCACTACATTTGACATATATTATTCATTTAATTTAACACAGCCTGAAGCTAATCAATATTTCTATTTTCTCCAAAAAAAGTGAGCCTGTTTGTAAATTTTAGCAGAGCTCACCCCTATCATCTCTTGTGCAGCTTTTGCTTATTCATGTCCTTAAACTTGTAAACTTCCACATTATTTACAACTGTTATTTCATTAACAACTTATTTATTGACTGTTAGTTTCTTTCTCTTTATTTATTTACCTTCTTCACCTTACTATTTACTTCCAGTGTACTTACAAGAATACAAAATTTCTTATTATTCCCATACTCATTTAAAATAGCACTTTGGATAATGTTTTAACTACATCTGGAATTCTAGGTTGAGAGATTTGGGGTTTTTTTGTTTGTTTGTTTTTGCTTATTTATTTTACTGGAAGTGTTGCTTTGGTTTTTCTTTCCATTTTCTTTACATTTCCAGGCATCTTAGTGGTTAAGTGTGTAATTTCTCTTACTTGTCATTCATGTGTAGCACATCAACCTAATTTCTGGTAGCATTTTTTATTTCGGTGCTGGAGACTGAACCCAGAACCATCTCACTAAGCTATTTCCCCCACGCTCCTCCTCAAAAGTTGAAAAGTTTGAGACAGAGGTTTGCTATGTTACTATGTTGCCTAGCCTGGACTTGAACTTGGAATCCTCCTGGCTCAGCCTTTCTGCTGGCAAAATTTTTAAAAAGAATCATTTAATAAAAATACAAAACACGGGCCAGTGAGATGGCTCAGTGGTGTAAGCGCCTGCCTGGCAAGCGCGAGGGCCTAAGTTCGACTCCCGGAACCCACATACGAGAAAAGGGCCAGTGATATCGCTCAGTGGCACGGGCGCCTCCTGGCGCGCGAGGTCCTGAGGTCGACCCCTGGTACCCACAAAAAGACAAACAAACAAAAAAACACATGTTTATAACTCAATGATTTTCACATAATGTGCATTTTACATCGTCAGCAACTGGATGAAGAAGCCAAAGCCTCATTACAACATCACCCTTCATTCAGCCTTTCCCTCATTCCCTGGGGAGCACCCGCACTCCTGATGTCTACAGCACACAGATTATTTATGCTCTGTGCCAGTGCACCACGAAGGGAACCACACAGAACGTACTGGTGAATTGTTTTCTTTTTTGTTTGGTTTCTTTCACTTGTGATTGTGCTCGAGAGCATTTACAGTATGTAATCATCATGCTTGTACCATATTTGGTGATACACTACTCATTTAGAGTGTAAATGTATTTGCTATGATTCCAAAATACTATTGTCCCAAGACAGAGGAAAGGTAAATACTGTACAAGACAGACATTTTTTTTTATATATTTACCAGAGAAGTAGCAGAGATGCATAGATGTCAGCTTAGAATATCCTGTCCAATTTCCATGTTGTAAGGCAGAGTGAAGTTAAGGTTGATTAATCCTGTAGATCACTTCCTGGAGAGGTCACAGTCAGGTGGGCATTGTAGATATGATACCCAGGGCTCTGTTCTCCACAATACACACTGCTATAAATTCCTACTGAGAAACTGTAAAATACAGAGTTCTTACATTTCAATATTGTCATAGTTTCATATTATTTTGTCATTATTGTGTGTATGAGAGGGTACAGTTAAATGCTTGGAGGTGACAATTTTTAGCATCCCTGAACTGATAGGCTTGATTTAAAAGGTGCTGGTAGCTTCTGGTTTGGTCTCTACTGAAAAAATACCTGGAGGTTGGACTAAGTAAAGCAAATAAGGGCCAAAATGTTCAGAGGTTCCTAATTTAAATGTGATTATCTTTGGCTGAAGCTGCTGGGCAGATGTGCAGGAGAGAACCCACGGGAGCAGCACTAAAGCTTTTTCCCTCCAACCTCTTGGTGGTTGCTGCCTCTGTGTGCTGTGGAAATGCACTGCTTTATGAGGTGTGTTGCAGATTGCGCGCTCCGTACGAGTGAACAGGTGATTAATCAGTTCACATGGAAAGTGCATTGAATTCCAAATTTACTTATAAAAAATTACTGTTGTGATCTGAGGTTGGAATTCTTCATGAATTGTCCACAACAGGAGTCTTGCAACTGAGAATGCTGCTTATACTAATCCACTATCCTGTGAGCGACTATAAAACAATTGTTTCATAGTCCCACTGACATTCATCAAATGCATTTAATTATATGCCCATTGTCCACTGTCAGAAATTTGTGGCTTATCAACATTTCCTTTTGTCTCCGGAGCCCAGTGTAGCAAGCATCTCTATCTCTGTAAGTTCTCAACACGACTGCTTACTCCCTCAATAATGGGATGGCCAGATTAATGGAGATTCCGCCAACATGGTACCGGGGGACACATGAGTGTGGCGACCCTTCCACCTGCTCCACGTCTGAATCCTGCCTTCTTTTGGAAGAGCTTCTCTTTTGCAAAGGGATTATCTCTTGTTTTCACATTTTCTGAGGAAAGAAAAGAAAACAAGGGCTATGAGAGCCTATCAGTCAAATTAACCCTCATAATCACTGTGAGATAAATCTGCAAGTTTATCTTCCATCAGCAAATCATGGCCAAACATAATGGCCTCAGAAGCGTTGCATCATTTTCCAGCAGGTCCTTTCTCCCTTACAAAACATTGGAAAACACTCAAGACTAACAATTTCCTGAGCTCAAGTGTTCACAGTTAACCCACCTTGGATTTGAGGAAGAGCTCTCAAGTGATTTTTTCCATTTTTCTTTGCAAAGTTCTCAAATACCATTATTTCAAAAAAATCTATCATTTCATCACTTAAAATTTGTAAAAAAGTCAGGGAACATCTCATTTATTCTGCTCCATATGACGATTTTCAATGGTCATTTTTAAAGATATTTCGTGTTATGTATAAACTATGTATATCTGTATTTACAGAGAGAAACATATTAATATATATCTTTAAGCCAAATAGCAGAAAGAATTTCTTTCTTAAATTATATTGTGATTTTTTTTTAATTTCACATTTTAATTTTTGTGAATCAGCAACAAGCGCTAATGGTGTAGAATATTACTCATGTGCCTTGAAAGTTGTGTCATATTCCAAAAATGTCTGAAAGAAGAAAGAACAAGGTACTAGACCTAAGGAAAAAATAGCAACAATAAAAAATGTGCAGACTAAGTAAAACTTTTTAAGCAATATTAAAAATAACTTGCAAAGTTGAGAGTGAGGTCGAGGAGTTGTAAACTCAGAGTTAAAAGATTCCGAAGAGGGCTTTGAGACTGTTAGGGGAGCAAATCAATTTACAGGAGAGAGGACTATTGGCTCCACACACTGCTGAGTGGCTTTTTTCTTTTTCTATATCTAAATTTTGGTAAAATAACTCTTTTCTTTATATTAGAGGTATTGTACAAACCACACAAAAAGATTGAAATGGAATATATGCTAAATGCTAACAGAAATAAATGTATCCAAATTAATCGATAGAAAACACAACTTATAATTTAAAGGAAAGAAGAAATGTAATTTATATTACATTTTTGGCCTTCAAGTATACATTATAGTCAATATTTTTAATACTTTTTAAGGTCAGATTTTCAAATCATACAGAGAAAAAAACTAGAAAAAATTGGTAAACTGATAAACCATCCGTGAGGAATTGCTTTAATATCTCTTCAAAATAGATAAGAATCAGGCTGGTGAGATAGTTCAGTGGTATAAGCGCCTGCCTGGCAAGCGCGGTGTCCTGAGTTCGACTCCTGGCACCCACATACAAAGGAAAAAAGGGCGGGTGATATCGCTCAGTGGCACAAGCACCTGCTTGCAAGCGCGAGGTACTGAGTTCGAACCCCGTACCCACACACACACACAAAAATAGATAAGGATAATTTAAGGCTTTCTGTATTATAGACAAAGATTTTACAATTGCTAGTGAACATTGTGATTTGATATAATTTAGAGTCAGAGGGATTGGAATCAGGGCTTTTGCACAGAGCTACATCCCTAGAACTTTTTCTTTTAATTTTATTATTTTGAGACAAGATCTTGTTAAGGTGCTCAGTTGACCAGACTGTTGTATAACTTAGAATTCAATTGTCTCTGTTTTTAACACTTACATAAAAATGCATATCAAGTTTTAAAGTAAAGAATACACAAATGAAAATTTGAGATTGCAAAGCTTTGGCACAAAAATAAAAATAAAATCAAAATCATTTATAAAAGGTAGAAATGAGAAAATATCTACAACTATATAGGCCATTTTAAAAACTGTAGTGAAATGTGCACATGGTGTGAAAACTTTTTGTACTATTATAAAATGTCTGAGATGGGGTAAGTTATAAAGAACATAAATTATTGCCTTTCCCTCCTGAATACCAGGAAATCCAAAGTACACATCTGTGAGGGCTTCTTCCTACTTTGTCCTACAGTGGATGCCATCTCACCAGAGAGAGGGAGAGAGAGAGAGGTGCTGGGCTCATCCTTTTATCACAAATCTATCAATCCAGTGATTAACCTACCACTGATCCTTCAGGGAGGGCAAAGCCCTCTTGGCCTTATTTATTAAAATTCTCACTTCCCAACCTATTGCACCAGGTATGGTTTCCAACATATTAACTTTGGAGGACACACTCAAACCATGTAAATGTTACAGTAATACATTAGCAAAAAATTAGCACTAATCACTGTAACTTGACTCCAAACAGGTAAGTAATTTAAATAGACCCTGATTAGACAAAAATGATTTGTGTGTGTGTGGGAACTGGGGGTCGAACTCAGAACCTCGCGCGCCAGCAGGCGCCCGTGCCGCTGAGCGATATCACCGGCCCCTTTTTCGTAGGTGGCTTCCGAGAGTCGAACTCAGGCCCTCGCGCTTGCCAGGCAGGCGCTTATGCCGCTGAGCCATCTCACTGGCTCCCAAAAATGAAGATATTGACCAGAGATATTTCCCTAGGTAATTGTATCCAGCTTATGGAGTTTCCCAATGATAGGCCAAGGGATAAGTTATTCTTAGATACAATTTATCACAGAAAAAACAAACGAACTATGCAGATAGCATCTTGAAGTCTGTAAGTCATTTGCAAGTCTACCTTGACCGTAACCTGAAATGAAGAGTATACTTCAGAAATGCGACACCCTCAGCCGTTTTTGATGGACGGATATGACAATCACAGGCGGAACCTGTGACCACTGGTGCCGAGAAGATAGGAACAGCATCCACCAGAATGCGTGTCCTCCCGTGAAACGCCCGATCCCGCGAGTGGAGACTAACGTTCCAGCAGGAAAGGGCAGTGCGCAGGCTGCTGTGTTTCGGGAGTACAAACCATATTCAAACCATGCCAGTTTGCATAAATTCCTCCAAGAGCACATGAAACCATGAAGCACACACAGCGTATATTGAATTGAATCCCAGAAATGAAAGCCGAATCACCTCTTATTTTTAAAACTCTTGCAGACAGACACGAGATAGCAGCGCGGCTCCTTGCGCAACTCAGCGTACCTTGCAGTTCCTTGGAAACGCAGCGCCCTTCGCTGGAACTTGTACTTGTTTTGTGTTCCCCTCCGCTTTGCCCTGAGGATGTCCCCCTACTAATGTCCCCCTTTCAACAGGGCGGATGTCCCCCTGCTAACACCCTGATGGAAGCAGAGTGACCTTGGGGCATGGAGGCACGCGGGAATCTGCAGAGCTCCACTGCGCACTGCAGAATTCCTTAGAATGCGTGGGCAATGCACATTGCTCACTGGCGCTGAAATTTAAGAAATGCCGTAGGTCTTTACATTTTCCAAAATGAAGCAGAGTGCGGCTTGGCCTGAGAAGCCTCACCCTTCCTCCCTCTGTCTGTCGGTGCTGACCGTGGATGCTCCGGGCAACGTCTCCTACTGAGACTCCCTACAGACGCAAGGCTGTCTCCAGATGCACCCCAGGCCCTTTCCCAGACCTTCAGTGGCACCCCCACTTCGGGCCTTCTCTACCTGCTGGATGCTGGGGAAAGGAGGCGGTGATGGAGGTGAAGTCCTCTGGGTCAGCCTTAGGATGGGGCACTGGGTTGGGTAGAGCTGGGGTGGACCATGTATCAGCGTAGCCCCGGGCAGCTTCCCGCCTCGTCCCATCTGAAGCCCTTGGTCGGCGTGGCCTCCTGCGCCGCGGACTATCAGTCAACAGCATCACCTCCAGGGCCTGGCCTCTCCGTCCCGGCCTTTCCGGCTTCTATCTCACAGGTTAATGACTTCCAGGGGACGCTCTTCTCAGTTCAGATGCAAGGGTCCCTCCAAATCTCAGATGCAGGACAAGGGCCTCGTTTACGAATGCACTAGATAATTTCTCTCCTCAGAAAGAACAATGTATTATTTTTTCCAAAAGAAGAAAAGCTGTCTGTTTGATTAGTCGTACTTGCCCAATTAAAGTTTCAACGGCTCCTCTTAAAAGACCTTCTCTGCAGTGAAAGTGAGAATCTTGGGAGTTAGAAGAGAAATATCCCCCAATGTACTATTTTTCCTGGCCTGCTTGAAATAGCTGGTGAATGGTTATTTTAAAAGGGCAACTTGCACATATATAAACCATAAATTTCGTGGAAGTCTAGAGTTGATACATTCAATAGAAATAGTACAGGGTATTATGTGTTGAATAATTCAGTACCCTTAAATTACTTTCATTTTCTGAATGATAAATTCCATTTAATTAAGTCTGATTTTGAATTTTGTGGACTTCAAATGAGTTTTTAAAAATATCTTAACTGCTTTACCGGTCCTTATTTACAGTGCTGTATTTCAAATACTTTGTTCTTAAAGAATGTTAAATTTATTACCTGAAGCATGTGCAGAAAGGAAGAAACCTTTTTTTCACTAAATCAGTGTTAGTAGAGATCATTTTTCAAGCAAATGAATGCCGTGTTTTCCAAATAATGCTTGTAGAAACATCGAAGGAGGAAACAATAAGTATACTTCCAAGTGGGGACATTGTCGAATGTGTCATTTGCTAGAGAGTCATAAAGATACCAGCTCTGCATTCACACCAGCGAGAATCATTCAGAGCCTTTTCCTGTGCAGTGGATTGTAATTGCAAGAAAGGCCAGACAGATACGAATAGGTTGTACTGTTGCGAATATGTTTTCCAAAATACTTTCAGTTAAAACAAAAAGTAGATTATACAGAGAGTCATTGCATGACCTTAAAATCTAACAACTTCTTCTGGAATTGCTTCTGTTAGACCATGATGAGAGCACTGTTCATGGAGACCGCATTCTCGGGGGAGATTCAGGGCCAGGGTTGTTAACAAAGTTAATGAAAACACTCCCAGGAACTCACGTTGTCCTCGTTGTGGGGTAATTCCAGCCGAATGATGCATCACGAGGTTAGTTAATTATAGTGGAACTTGGAATATATATAACTTCCAAAGTACCACTGAATATTGCCTCTGAATTTAAATGTTTGAAATAGAGAAATGCTTCATTTTATAAAGAACTTCACGAGCATAGCACAATACGATTTGGTTTTGGAGCCTGAAGATCAGAAATTTAGTCTTTCCCTGTTCTTTATCAGGGTAACAGACCCAATATGACCACGATATTAATGAGATTCCCATGTATTTAGGAAGGCTCTGCGCCACATTCTGCTTTACTGCAACGTGGCAGCACTTTGTAGACATCTTTTAATAAGTGCTGTGAGCAGCGTCATGCCATATGTTGTGGAGAAAAAAGGCAAAGTTGGGGAAGACTCAAGATTTAGTCCCAAGTCCTCCAGCTCTTAAAAGGGCAACCCGTCATCTCGCAGGTCTTACATAAGCCTCATTCGTCATGGTGAGATCGAAATGGAGGCAACTTTATTAAAATAATAGCACTTTTATTAATCAGTGCCTTTATTCAAAATCTGCAGCAATCATAAATCAGATCACATATATATAGTGGTACCTTAGGATGTGTATCATGATACAAATTCTAACTTTTATATAATACAGCCTCAATTCTTAAAATATAATGTTCAAAATTAAAGCAGAAAAATAAGGATTAATTATTTTGTTAACCGAACAATTAATTTTAAGGGCTCCAGTACAATAAAACCACAGTAATATTTGGACTCAACTATAAGGGGATTTTCACCTCTGCTCTCAGGGTAACTGAAGCAGATACTCAGTATCGAAACATCAAGAAGCCAAGAAGAATTTAGATATAAGCTTGATCTTTAAGATATAAAAGACAAAAAGTGAACTATATATATATATATTATTGCAGAAAGGCGTTCATCATTAACTCGAAGGGCAGCTGAGCTCTCAGCTCAGCAGCGTGGGCATGGAACTGACAGGCTGCGTGAACAGATATAAAAGAAGGCGCGCTCTTCAGGAGGGGCACGGCCAACCCTGAGGGCACAGCGGTGGACGAGTCGGGGACTCGGGGCTCCAGAAATTCATGCTTTGTTCCACATAATGCAATGTTGGGTGGTCGATCTCAAACACAGAGCTGCAATCACTTTGGCACCGTGCTCCCATATTAGGGGAGTTCCGCATTTTTCCAAGAGGGATTGCGAACAGCGATGAACACCTAGGACCTTATAGGCTGGTGCTCTGAGTAGACGCAGAACACAGCCCCACCAGCTGCCAGGCCCTACTCAGGTCCTTACCATACCTGTTCCTCATTTGCAAACTGGAGATTGCGACAGTGTCCTCGTGAAGTCGTGTTAGGTGTTCAAAGAAAGGACTTGTTTAAGGTTTCCTTAGCTCCGCAAGGAACAGAAAATGAGTTGCACTGTACAGATGAAATTCTCTTTCTCTTTTTCTATTTCTGTCTCTCTCTGTCTCTCTGTTTCTCTGTTCTCTGTGTCCCTCCCTCCCTCCTTCCATTTTTCAGTTGTTTCCTGCTCACATAAATAAACTTTGTTTTTGTAAATTGTCTCTGTATCTAGTACACTTGTAAAATTACTTACTCCGTTTACAAGTTTTTAGATTTGTATATTGTTTTTGTTTTTCCAAACATACAATAAGCTCATCTGTGAAAATTACCTACCTTATTTTCCATTTCTTTCTTCTATGTTGGTAAGTGTTCACCGAAGAAACCCTTAGACCTGGATTTTAATTGTGAGAATGCTTTCTCATTACTGATACAATTTCTTCAAACTTATTTTTTAAATTTTTGAATTTTTTTATTATATGCAAAAAATAAAACAAAATTTCATAACAAAAAATAGGAGAGTAACAATAGTTAATACATTGTGTATTGTTGTCTTCAAAGTAGTTACTCAGAGTACAAGATATGGGTGTAAAAATTTCTCCAAATGATATTAGCACAAACCTTTCTTAGAAACCAGTAGTTTAACTCTCTTTTATTATTTTTCCTTTTCACTTCCTTCCTTTCAACCTTCCCCCACCCTAGTTCCTCTTTCCTTTTGAACCATTTTTTACCACTTCACAATAGCTATTGTACATTTTGGTCCTTATTTACTCTTTCAGTTTCTCACATCAGGGAGACAATACGATGTTTACACATGTGAGTCTGATTTATTTAATTTTTGTACTAAGTGGTCAAAAACTGAAAGCTTTCACTCTAAAATCAGGAATAGTACAAGGATGCCCATTATCACCACTCCTATTCAGTATAGTTCTGGAAACATTAGCCAGAGCAATTAGACGAGAGAGAATTAAAAGGAATAAGAATAGGAAAAGAAGCAGTTAAATTATCATTATTTGCAGATGACATGATACTCTACATAGAAGACCTCAAAAATCCACCAAAAGATTTGTAGATTTAACAACTAAATTCAGTAGTGTAGCAGGATACAAAGTCAACACTCAAATGTCAGTAGCATTCCTGTACACAAAGAAAAAACCCACAGAGAAAGAAATTAGGGAAAGTACAACCTTCCCAACAGCATCCAAAAAAAATGAAATATTTAGGAATCGATCTAACAAAGGAAGTAGAAGATCTATACATTGAAAATTACAGTACTCTTGCTGGGTGTGGTGGTGGCACATGCTTATAATCCTAGCACTTGGGAGGCTGAGGCAGGAGGACTGCCATGAGTTCGAGGCCAGCCTGGCCTACATAGTGAGTCCAGGCCAGCCTGAACCACATAGCGAGACTGTGTCTCAAAAAATACATAAATAAATAAATAAAAATAAAAATTACAGTACTCTGAAAAGGAGATTGAAGAGGATATCAGAAAATGGAAAGATATCCCTTACTTTTGGGTAGGAAGAACCAACATAGTGAAAATGGCCATACTCCCCATATTGTTATACAGACTTAATACAATCCCAATCAAAATACCATTAGTATACCTCACAGAACTAAACAAAACATTTCTAAAATTCATTTGGAGCCAGAAGAGACCTAGAATAGCAAAAACAATTCACAGCAAGGCAGGGGGCATCACAACCCTGGACTTGAAATTATACTATGGAGTACTGTGATGAAATCAGCATGGTACTGGCAAGAAAACAGACCTGAGGATCAGGGGAACAGAATAGAAGATGCAGAAGCAACTCCAGACACACTCAGCCACCTTATCTTCGACAAAGGGACCAAGCACGTTCACTGGAAGAAAGATAGCCTCTCTGAACTTTGTTATTAATTACAAGTCAACTTCAGGAAATTAAGATTTTAAAGGAATTTGCCAATTTTGTCTAAAATTAGAATAAAATTGTTCATAGTATCATCTTTTAGCCATGTTTAATATTTGAAGTGACTTTAAAAATCTTCTCTGATAATGATTGTTAATATTTTCTCTCTCATTCTTTGCAGTATTTGTGGAATTGTCTCAAACTGACTCATCCAAAGGAACAAAGGTAATTTATTGTTAGATTATTTTCCACTACATATCTTTTTCTTATTTCTTCCATTTTATTTGTTCTTTAATGTGTCTCTATGTTCTTGGAGCTTAATTTGTTGTTCCTTTATTAGCTTTGAATATGGAATCTAAATTATTGATTTTCAACTTTTTCTCTTCTAATATGAGCCCTTAAAACAATAATTTCCCTCAAAGCACTACTGTAAATGAATTTCAAAAATTGCAATGTCCTATTTTCATTGCTTTTCAGCTGAATTATTATCTATCATTGTGACATCCTTATTGGTTCCAGGGGTGTTGAGGGGTATATGGATTGTATCACATACAGTGGGAAAATTTTGGTTCCTGTTTAACATCGATTTCTATTTGAATTCCTTAAAGTCAGAAATATATGCTGTTTGATTTTAATGCTTTTAGCTTAGCTGAGGCTTGCTTTCTTTTCCAGAATGTGATATATTTTGTCAAATTTCCCCAGCACACTGAAAATAGAATATGTATTCTCCTTCTTTGTACCTATAGTTCTCTAGTTAGGTATAAAGTCAAATCGTCATCTTTGTAATTGTCTGAATCTTTGGTATCTTTACTAGGTTTTTCTTTTTTTCTCAGTTACTATTGCAGCAAATGTTTCCGTTTCTCCTTTAGTTATATAACCTCTTCTTTTGTGTTTTTTTAATGTCATTAGGTGCATCCATGTTTAAAATAATCATATTATTCTATTATTAAATTGATAACTTATTCATAATGAAATGTCCCACTTCATCTTTAGTAATGAGTTGCCTTAAGATCTACCATACTTCTGCTTGATATATCCATGGTATATTTTCCTCTTTTTTTATTTTTAGCAGATCCCAGTTTAGTGTGGATTTTTTGTGTAATTGAAAATTATTATTTGTCTCAACCCTTGCCTTAAATCTGAGACTTAATTCCACTTATATTTAATGGAATTATAAGATAGTTGTGTATATACCTATCATTTTGTTTTTATGTTACACTATAACAATGTAACAGTCTTAGTTTCTAATATTCTCTCATGTCCTATTACTTAAAACTATATACATATATAATACAAAATACCATACTGTATATGCAAAGGTTTTTCTACATTTTCAATTTATGCCTAAGAATTCATGTTAACTCTTTTGCATGTACAGTTGAGAGCTGCAAGTACCATCGTTAATCATTGCTGTCATTTTCTCATGAAATAATTGAAAACCACATACCTTCTTCAGCTGATTGAAAGAACTGCAGCGTACGCTGTAAAGTCGAGCACTATCCCTTCAAGTTCTGTTGCAAACGCTCTGCCTTTTTGGTGATGAATGCTGCGTTTTTCTCTTGCTTCCAAAGAAGGCACTTTATTTGTCCGAGTGATTTGGCTTCTCTGAAATAGGGTCAGGCCCTTTAGGTGCCTCTAATCACATTTGGCAGAACAGAAAAAGTAGGAGCCAGGTAGACAGTACATACATAGAGTTTCACAAACTCCAATGAAAAAGTTAATGGAAAAAATGACACACTCGTTTTATAGAGTTTTGAGCTTTAAGGTATATTCAAAGGGTGAATACCTCCAAAATGTAACAAGGAACAGTGCGGTTCCAGACCCATTCTCTATGAACTAAAGGCAAGCCGAAGAATGACTTCTCTTCTACAAAAGATTTTTCCTAGAGTTTGAAGTATGAAATTCAAATAAGGTACAAGCTCTATATAAGTCCACAGATTTTTTAACAATAGAATAGAGAAAATTGAGTTTCTAAATAATTGCCCTGCATATGTCATTGTTATACTTTTTCCTCTAATCCTTACAGGAATTCCATCAGGAAAATAGAACTAACTAGAAAAGAACTTTGGACGTTAGATACTTTCTCAAAATTTACACAATAATATACAAAGCCATAAATGGAGTGTTGAAATATTTGGTTACATATGGGAAAAATATTTAAATTCCATAACTGAGAGATAGATTGTTAATGACATATATATTCTTAGTGGCTACACAAGTACACCCATAGGCACAGCGATACACATACAGCTTGTGTATTTCCATATATAGACACATGCATAGAAATACACATGCACGAATACACATATGTGTAAGACTAGCTAACATTTATTAACCACATAATGTGTAAGGAATTATCCCATTTTTTCAGTCATCTCATTTATTCCTTGAAATAACCCTATGAAGAGCTACATTTAGCTCTGACAGAAAAGAAAACAGCCAATGAGAAGTTGAATAAATCATTCATGTCATGCAGGGATTAAATAAATAAATGGAATTTGAACAAAAGAAGAAACTTAAAAAACAACGCACTGGCTTTCCCCCTGTCTTGCATCTGCCTCTTTCTCTCCACACATTTAATTGGAATCTCTGTTCCTATTTCTGCATAACCTTTCTGTTCCATTTCTTTCTTTATCTAGGGAAAACAGGTGTGCATTTATGTTTAAGATGTGTTCAGGTCTGTCCTATTATTCTTGGTAATGACCTACTCTGTCTCTTGTCATTATGTTTCCCTAGGTTGGATTTTGTTTCCACTCTGTGTGTGTTCTTTAAGGGTGTGGGTTGTGGCCAGGTGTGGTGGTGTAATCCTGTAATGTCAGCACCCTGGGAGGCTGAGGAAGGAGGCCCACAATTTCAAGTCCTACCTGACAACGTAGAGAGACTCTGTCTCAAAATAAGTAAATAAATAAATATGCTGGAGAAGGCCCAGCCTTCAACCCCCAGTATGGCGAATAAATGAATAAATAAATAAATAGTACACAGCTGATTTTACCTAATCTTAGTTTAATCCATTAGCATTTGATTGACATTTGTTGGTGTAAATGATAGGATTTGTCCTCTGTAAAGTTTTTTATTCAGTTTTTTCTTTAATGGATCTTAAGTGTGCTGCCATCTTCATTTTTATATTAGTGATGTAAGAGTTGTCACTGGCAAGGATAACAATCACCCTTTAAGAAATATAATTCAATTATTTTGGCCATATGATTACGTAAGTAATAAGACTTTTCTGCTAAAATATATGTGGACTGGCGGATGACCTGGATGAGGAATTAATTGTTGGTTATGAGTTGATTACATAACAATGACCATCTGTCTCTCTGCCCGTTCCCGTCTATCCATCCATCACCCGTCAGATCCGTCATTCTCTGCGCAGCTGGGCACCCTGCTGTCTTTCTTCGCATGCACTGGCGGCTACCATGTGTCCTACTCCTCTGGTTTTCCCGGATCCTTCCACCTCATTGCAATGTCACCATATCTGGGTAAGACAAGGTGTGTAAGACTTTCTGAAGTCACTTTAATCTACTGACTTTTCCATGTTTTGAATTATAGGCAAAATAAACGCCACATAATCTTAGCTGGGGAGTGGTCAGAGAAGAAAAAGCTGTTTTAGAGAGGCCTTGCTTTAATCAAAGAGACTTAGAAAAGTACTTAAAAAATACTCTGAGCTTCTACAGGTGCATGAGATGACAAGACAAACCTCTGAGATAGGGAAAGCGCATCATAGTTATTAAATAAGAAGCATTATGCACTTACTTGACACAATAGGGTGGCCCCAAGTGTTTTCGTTGCCCAGGTGGGAAGAGCTTCCCCTGGGGCCGGTGTCTGATTGAACCTTGATGCATGAATGATGCAGCTTTCTCCGGGGACTTTCCTCTGATGCTTCCATGCTTTGAATGTGCCGGGGGCTGACAGCATTTAGATAAATCTCTCTCTAGAGCTACGTGAGTTCAGCCCCTTGTTTCGTTTTTAACAAAACAGATGATCGAATTTGAAACGCGATGAGCAAATTGATGTCCAAATAGATGCTTAACCTTTCAAAATATCAGGTCCTTCTTTGTCAGTGGATTGCAGGTTATGATTCTTATGATAATTAAAAAAGTGTCACTTTTCACATCATGAAAACCACATGGGGTTAGCATTTTCTTTATTGTACTGCTCTGATGTTTTTTTCCGGTTTACCTTTTTTAACAAATGGAATTGTTTTACCAAGCTCTGTCCACTGTGACTTCTTCATTCCCTTACTTTCTCCAAAAGGACTTTAAACCATCTGGTTCTGAGAGAGGTGTCCGCCTGCTCCTTTCCTGGTGAGGGCTTTGCTAATAAACAGCCATCCACAAGACATTTTAAAAGCCGCTATTTGGCGTCACGAATGCTCCTATAAGTGAATTTCTGTTCTTTACACTAACGTTTTGCAAGTTCCTGGCTTGTTGAAACATGCCACTGGGAGAAACAATCTGTTTTGCTAATGCTTCAAGCTCTGTGGAGGGTAACTTCTATGCTTTATATGCATGGTTTACTTTATATCTCATCATCCGGGAAGCAAAGAGAAAATCTGTTCCTATGTGCTGTTACAAATGCAGGCAGGGGAACCAACAGATGACCTACCGTACTAACTTCATAGGAAAAGCTATGTAGAGCATACTGGGATGGACGCTATTATGAATGTCAAGGATTGTGTGGTTAAAATTTGAGTAAGATCCTTTTAAATAAATACGAGTATACTTTCCCTCCCTTTCTCTCTCTCTGTCTCTGTCTCTCTCTGCATCTCTGATTTCCTATTTTTGTCTCAGTGAAAATGATACAGGGCCATCTATGGAACAGATAATTGCATTTGATTACGCACGGAAAGGGTATTGTATCTTGTTCATCCATGGTGAAAATTCACACAGCAATTGTCTATGAAAAGCCCTTGTCCACATCTGTTAAATAAGTTTCTGTTTTTGTTAATAATTTATAAAGTTGTTTTCAATGTTACTGGCTTCAATATCTGCATCAATGAATGGAAAAATAACAGGCAACATGGAATTTTCCATTCCTTTCTTATTCCAAAGATTCCAGGGGCAGAATCAAAGCTCTGTACTTCTAATAAAATATAGAAGCGAAAGATCTCAGCATGAGCAGTTTAGAGGTAGAAGCACTTCTCGTCAGTGTGAACACAGAGCTCTTGGCTTCTCTGTGTGTGTGGTGAACACTTTGTAGGGATCTGCAGAGGTTCTGCAGCCCAGACTGCCATGCTGGGCTTTTGCTAATGCCAGGACCTTGCTTTTGTTCTGGCCATTAGATTCTGTGTGTGTGTGTGTGTGTGTGTGTGTGTGTGTGTGTGTGTTTGAGGCAGCATTTCACTATGCAGTTCAGGCTTGACTTTACCTCACTTTGTAGCCCAGGCTGGCCTGGAACTCTCAGCAATCCTCCTGCCTCAGCCTCCTCAGTGTTGGGATTATAGATGTGTGCCACCATGCCTAGCCCATTTGATTCTCACAGCAGTGCAGAGCACTGCTTACTATTATGAGCTCCCCTGAAGAGATTAAAACAAAAACCTGATCTAAGCCACTCATCCTAAACCTAACCCTATTAGTAATAAGTAAATCGTGGACATAAGCACTTGCCTGGAGTTTCTTTGCTTTCCCCAGCCATATCAGCATGAATGAATGAATTCCTGTGTACATGCATTTCCCAAGTACTATTACTGTGTGACTAATTACACAAAATGGTCCTAAATTTTTTTTTTGTACATAATTTTCCCAGTGATGAAGGGCTGGGCTGGACACCTCTTGCTGTAGTCATCGGAAAGCCCAACTGGGATGGGCCAAGAGGGCCCGTTCATCTAACGGTCAGCTGACAGCACGTGGACACTCGGCCCTCCAGAGGGAATCGTGTTGGTGACATATGGACTCTATTCACGGCAGCAAAGGCAAAGTCACTGCTTGTCTGCCCCTGGCTGGGTTCTTCCAGATCAAACATCTGCAGAGAAACAGGAGGAACTGTGTAGCTGTGTTTATAATCATACTGCATCGGTTTTATTTATTCTCACACAGTAACTCCAAGTGTCCTGGGGTTGGGACATAGATTACACATTTTAATTGTAAGAATGGAAATATGCATGCTTATTTTGTCACATTATAGGTACAAAATACTGTGTTGGATTTGTTAACAATAATTTGTGAAATCATCAATAGATATTTGTTAAAGGTCTATTTTTTCTAAAAGAAAATTGAAGTTATATCAATTATGTGTTTTAATTTTTGAATTTATATGAAAATTTAGTTTATGTTTCAATTATGCACTTCCTTAGGAAGGTAAGAATTGCTTGACATTTGTATCTATGTCACCTATGTATTCATGCATATATGTGTATATACATGTCCATCACACATCAGTGTTAACTGTTAACAACTCTAAAACAGTCTTCACTACACATTTACAATCATAGACTGATTGATTGATGGTAGTAGGAATGGAACCCAGGGCCTTTGCACTGAACTACATCACCAGCAACAGTTTTCTTTTGTTTTATTTGAGTTTTGTTTTGAGACTGGGTCTCAGAGTAAATCGTCACAGGTGGCTAATATTGGTGTGCCACGTAGCAATTGTGTGCCCTTTCCTTTGGAGTACTTTACGTCATGGGTCTGCAATAATATCTGTTTTTCCTATTTCATGAGGCATAGACACTTTTCCAAACTAGCTTAATGTTGATGTCATCAGCCAGGTTTTGATAACTTACATTAACCTTCACTGTTAGTTTGACCAGGATGTGGAAAAAGAGTCTGACACAACCAGCTACACAAACACCTACAATTTGTGTCAGTACCAATGTTGTGGCCAAGTTTTGGAAAATAAGTGGTAATTTCTGCAGGCTAAAATGGAGAGTAAGTGCTACCAAAAGATTCAAATTCTTCCTTATTGAGTTCCTGATTCAAAATAGAGGACCAGTATTGGTCTTTAAATTTATTTCCAAATAAATACTTATGTTTAGCCAGACTAGTACCTGCCTGCATCTCTGTGTGTAATAATACAGGAAATCGCGTGTAGAGAAGGGGCTCATTCTACCACACTCCACCACACAGGCCAATCCTTTCACCCTGTCACTCATTATTGTCCAATATTTGACTGCACAGTGATTTCCTGGAGTCAAACATTTCCACCTGGAGTAACATTTCTATTTCTCTTCTTGTTGAGGTCTTCCTTGAATACAGTGCATATTGTCCTCCAGTTTTGTTCCACCATTGCTTGGTGGTGTGTGTTTCAATTCTGCTTTGACAAAACCTGTCAACATCCTTACCTCATCGTCTATCTCCATGTTAATGTCCTTGCCACCCTGCTGAACTCTCCCTCTCCCTTGACGCTAGAGCCAATGTTTCCAGCACATTTACACTTTAGTGGTGGTGTTAACCAGGCTCAATTCCAAATCAAGCTGAGTGCTAGGGTTATTTTTTATCTCAGTGTCCGAGTTGTGGACCATGGGCCATCCAAAGGGGCCTAACCCTGTTATAGAAGATAAATATAATATTTTCCTTAATCCTATTAACCATGAATATTGTTCTATGCATCATCTTGTACCATGACTAGTTTTGTAATATTTTGGATTAGCTTCTTGTCATTACTATAACCAATTACCACCAAGTGGCTTACAACAATACACATTGACTATTTCACAATTCTGGATGTCAGAAGTCCAACGTGGGTCCCAACATGGCTATCTCCAATGGGAAGGGAATCAAGAGATAGAGGGCAGGGGACAGAGGGTAGGGAAAGTTGATCAAAAAGGAATTAGGATGCACTATGTACATGTATCAACTCCAACCAGGAATGTAAACACTATGTACTCCAAACATGAGCTAATAAAAATAAAATAAAGCATAAAAAATAGAAAAGTTCAAGGTGCCGGCAGTGACTTATTTCTCCCCAGACACTAGTGCACACTTGGTTTCTTTGCCCTTAACAGCTACTCCAGATGCATCTCCAATTTTCTAAATTTTTCTTTGTTGTTAGAATTTATCATCAATTCAGATCTTCCAAACTCTGATTCATCTGGCCAGTCTAATCATTTTCCCCCTAGAACATCTTCTCTATGGCTCTAGGATCTCAGAATATTATTGTTATAGTAATCAGACGTGCCCTACTGTGTAAGGTATCATCTCAGGGAGTAAAGATTTTAAAAAGAAGTAAGCTTTAATTGAGCTGTATGAAATGAATGTAAGAAGCCTATCAAAATTTTGTGATTCTATGATTCTCACAAGAATTTCATTTTGAAATAGGAATCTATGTGAAAAAATAGAGGATCCACTCCTGAACAAATGACTGCTCTTTGGGAGCTTTAGGAGGGTCATCTAATTTTGGAATTTAGAGGAACCAAAATACATTCTGGTGTCTAAGTTCAAGGAATTCTTTTCCTTAGTTTGACCATAGGGTATTGGATGAATTTCTAACTTGTACACTCACGAGTTTTCAAGCAACACTAAATTTTACACTATTTAATCAGAGCTGCCCTTGGCATACTTTTGCAAAAAGAAGGAAAACTGGGATGGGAGATCATTTGAGAATAGCATTTTGATCAGCTCATTAATCTTACTAGTTGACTTATCTCCTTTTCAGACCTGTATGTTCTACTACACTACACAATCATTTAGTTAAAAAATTGAAAACTATTTGTAAATTGTCCACTTCCCTTAGGGTGCCTGTCAAAGAAATGGCTATGATAAGCCAAATGCCAAGCACAGTGCAAATGTGATGAATCCTGGCTCCCTCTGCGAATGGAAAAGGAAAGTCATCCCCCCACCACAGGGAAATCATTCTACTGTTCACAGGTTACCTATGTCCTTCTCCTGTCTGACAAAATTGTGAATTCAATTTTGATAAGAGTTTCTGAGACCTTTCTGAAGCATTCCTCGTGGACTAGGCATTCCACTGAAATTTTTGTAGAAATATATAAGAGAAAAATAAAATGGATTTCTAAATGATGAAAAAGGAAAAAGAGTAGAAGTGTGAGCCATGGCGCCTGCCTGTAAATCTCTTCCAGTTCTTTAAAAGCTGAGGTTTAACCCTTATCTCTTCAGCTTGCTTGAAGCCAGGAATTCTACATTTCCATTTACTGCTTCCAAGTGCTCTCAAAAAAGATTACGCATGCTCTCCTGTCCTGAAACACTGGCGTGCTGCTGCAGAATATTCCTCCCAAGGCAGACTCCTTTTTGTGACCAAGCAGTAAAGGACACATGCAGACACATCTGAATTTACACTCCAGCCCAGGCCTCCAGCTGGAGGGAAAGGCACCATTAGGATGTGGAGTCTGCGTCTCCTTTTGTCAAGCTGTTCTAGTCTGCGGCTTGCCGGGTTAGCTGCTAAATTCAGTTAAATACTCTTTCCTGCCCCGGTGTGGGTTTGCATTTATTTTCTCCCACCAGCCTACTGCAAAGTCAACTACAGTAAAGATGGAATTATCTTGTCAGAAATTGCAACATTAAATTACTCTAGGGAAGCATGCAGGTGCAAAACATGTTTCTTCATGCAAATTCTGGTTTTCTAATCCAAGCACAGCCCGACTGCACGTCTACAATGAGGACTAAAAATAACACTGATGCAGTCAAGATTTTGTGTTTGTGTGTGTGTGTGTGTGTGTGTGTGTGTGTGTGTTTGAATTCAACTCTGTAAAATGCACTGCTTTTCGATCAGAATAAAAATATCTAACTTTCTAAATGTCCTAGATTTTGACAATTTATGTGTTAACCATTTCCAATAGTACATTTAATGTGGGTAAAACTATGCTTTCTAAAGTCAGAATAGGAAAGCCAACCAATTATGTTTAGAAGTAAAAACTGACAAATATTACCATGGGAACAATTATACAAAAAGCAGGTTATATTTTTTAGACATCATTGATTTCTTTCTCTGCACTTCTCTGCAATGTGAGAAAAATATTCTCAGTCCCTGTGAAATATTAAAGAACACAAAAATATACTTATAACTCATGGTAATATCATAAATGTCATTTCACCAACAAACATTTCACTGGGAATACCATGTTACTTCCCCTTCTGTAAGACATAAGAATGTTGAATACTATCTGTGTGAAAATAGCCTTTAGAAACTCGAGATTTGGCAAAAACTCTAGCACTTTCTCTGGGAACAATGATCCATAATGAAGAATGGAGGCACGGGTGTGGTGAGCAGGTATTTAAGCCTGGTAGGACCTGCAACACCACCTGCTGAGCACAGAGGCGATAGCTGAAGGAAGACGCTTAAACAGGTGGCTGTCTCTACTTTAAGAGACATCTTCATGCTCTCCTTCCAGGCAAAAGGAAGTTACAGAGGTAAATATCCAAGTGTTTAAATGAGGGGTGTGTGTGTGTGTGTGTGTGTGTGTGTGTGTGTGCAACTGAGAGGTGAGGAAATATTATATTGAAACCTTTCCCAAACTCCCTTGGTACGAGGGTTTCATCAGAAAAACAAATCAATTCATAAATATGATGCAAAAATCATTTGTAACAAAATAAAGGTTAGCATATTTCACTATATAAAAAAAATTTTTTTAAACTTGATCATTAAGCCAACATTAAAGGAAGAGCAAACAAATGAATCCAGAGAAAGAGAAAAACAGGAGGCAGGGCAGTGGTGACACTGGAGAGAAGGTAGGAGTGTGACACTGGTTTGTGTGTGGGTGCATTTGTGAGTGTTTAAGTTTTACCAAGTTAAAGGCATTGTTTCTAGATTAGAATAAAAGTGTGTGACACTTTTAAATGTCCTAAGTTTTAATGACTCACACATTAACCATTCCTAAGAGCACATTTAAGGGTGATAAATATGTATGTTTTCTCATGGTCCTTGCTTTTTTATTTATTATTATTATTATTTATTTATTTATTTATTTATTTTTGTGGGTACCGGGGGTCGACCTCAGGACCTCATGCGCCAGCAGGCGCCCGTGCCGCTGAGCGATATCACCGGCCCTTTTTTCGTATGTGGGTATCAGGAATCGAACTCGGGTCCTTGCGCTTGCCAGGCAGGCGCTCACGCTGCTGAGCCATCTCACTGGCCCGGTCCTTGCTTTTTTAGATTTTAGGTTCACACAAGCTTTATACGTCTAAATAAAATAAAGGAAAATCAAATAAGTAGAAATCAGCCTTACATGTTCCGGCGTGAGAAGATAGCATGACAAAGGAAGTGTGATTATTCTACTTCCTGACCCTGAAGTAAACAAACTAATACAGAAATAAATTGAGCCAATGGGAGTAAATCATGATTCCATCAATATTAATGAAAGAGCAAATCAAATGAAACATGGAAAAATTATTCAGAATAGCATGAAGAAAAAAGAAATGAAAATTAAGAGAAACTGGGAAGAGAAAGAAGAGTCCCCATACATATTTTATACATATTTAATCAGAAGTCAGGAAAGGGTAGCCATAAGGTGGAGGACAGAAATTAAAGGGAGAGCGCTGGGAAATTTTTCCAAAGTTGATAAGACGCATGATGATTAGATTGAGAAATCACACCAAGTCCTATGGAAGGTTGAATAAAATAAATCCTCTGAAGAAAGCTGCAAAACATCAAGCATAAAGAAATAATATATTACAAGTGAAGAGAAAAAAAAATATGGACGACCTTCAAAAGTTAAAGAAGCAAGCAAAACAACAATAAAACACAGTCGAGAAACCAATATTACCAAAAATTCAGATAAAAATTAATCATTAAAAAAAGTACTCATTAAGAATACTCAAACTCCTGCTCATAAATTTCCCTTTACTTATCAAAATAATTTAAATATATCATTTCAGTAAACAGTTATTCACCAAGTTTTGCTCCAGCACACACTTGTTAAAAGAACTGTGAAATATAGACTTTATCCAGAGGAGTTTGAGGAGATAAAGCAAGAGGAAGCTGGAAGAAGCACCAACCAGCAAACAAATGAGAAGATTAGAAATTTTCTCTATCTTGACTAGTTCTGCAGTGTAAATATATTAATATTATCATCACACAGTGCAAAAAGTATTGGAAATAGAAACAAAAATTATAAATTATGTTATATAATGGGAGATTTAAAAAATTAAAAGAAACCACTAAATAATTCACTGATTAAAGAAGAAATGTTAATGTTATATTTGAAATGGAACAGCATTATACACAGCACTTAAAAACTCATAAAATAAAATCAAAGCATTACACTGAGAGTATTTATTGTAAATCCTAGTACTATGGTAGGCTGAGGCAGTATATTCACAACTTTGAGTCCAGCCTGGGCAGCTCAGCAATTTAACAAGATCCTGTCTTGAAATAAAAAATAAAATAGGCTATGGATGTAGCTCATGGGAAGGCACTGGGTTCAATCTACAGAACCATGAAAACACAAACAATAACTATAGAAAAATACAAGAAATGCAGATGAATTATAAGTAAGTCATTCTACATACAAGTCACAAAGCAAACCAGTAATCTTCTTGGCAGTAGAAAGAAAAGTGCATATATTTATCCGAGTAGAATATGTGGTTATATGAAAACATAATAATAAAAACCAGAGCACTTGGTTGCTCAATAAAGCCATAAGTTTCTTTTTTTGGAAAATTAATAAAAAAGGCAATACAATAGCATTTACTGATGAAAGAATAAAAGAAAAATTTTAGAGATAAAAAATCAGATCAGTGGATATTTAATTTTAGAAATTACATACAATCTACATGAAGAAAACTTGCAACATACATGCATTTTCAAAATTTACTCAAAGACAACAGAAAAAAATAAGCAAATAACTAGTTAATAATTCAGTAACAAGTTACAAAATGTAAAAAAGATAAAGCACATGGTGCAAATATATGAAGTTTACTTTTTACACTCTTAATAAATAGATACAAATTATTATGCCTACTCATCCAGAAAATAGAAAAACAGAAAAAAATTTTCCCAATTAATTGTATTGAAATATTATTAGTACAAAATCAAAACTGTATATGAAACAAGAAAAAGAAAATTGCTATCTGTAGGATTTATGAATTTCTCTTTTGAAAAAATGTAGTAAAATCTACAAACAATAATTTATAAAAGAGCAATTGTTGCCTTCCTGTTTCCTAAAATGTGCTGAGTCTATCCAATAACAACAACTAATTAAACTACTTCTAATAATTAATCCCATTGTGGCTGCAACAAAATCTCTAAATTACCAGAGGAAAATCCTATAAAATATTTCATTGTGTGAAGAAAGTTATAAAAAACATAAAAATACATAATTGAATTTTTGAAATACATAAAGTGGAGAACCTTATTTATGGGTAGAATAGCACTGTGAACAGAACTGTGGTTTCTTTTTTACAAGACAATCTATAAATTCAGTCTGGCTCTCATGAAAAACCCAGTTTTGTTTCTGTGAAACTTGCCTACCTGAGTTAAGGGGACTTTTTCAATATAATTTTGAAAACATAAAGAAGAGTAAAAGTATTTCTCAATATCAAATTTTGCTATAATGTTGTAATTGAAATAGTTGTTAATGAAAAGTGAGTGAAAAATCAACGAAACAAGGAACAAAATAATACACTAATTAACAAGTGATGGTAGAGCAATTTGTTAAACTTATATAAAACCATTAAATATTAATTAATATTACCTGAAATATTTATATACAAAATAACACAAAACAAGTATGTACAAAGTATACTTCAAACCTAGAAATAAAATGGAAAATAGGAAAATCTTGAAGATCATATATGCTGTATGTGATAAAGAAGATAATTTTATGAAAGTTATAAAACATGAAAATACATAAAAAATAGAATACCATATTTGAATACAAGGCACTGAAAGCTGTTGTGTTCCCTAAAAGATACCGTACATAAAATTTGTTAGAAAAATAATTTTAAGGTTTTTAAAAATAATTCATTTGCCTACAGAGGATCAGAACTAAGAATTTTTTTCATATTATACATCCTGTTATTATTTACCATTATTTTCAAACTCTTACATGCTTTTGCACACACGCACACACAAACAAACTGCTCTACCACAAAGAAAAAATGAGAGAAGCTACGAACTGAGAACTCGGGGATCAGAAAAAATCAAGTTTTCAACAACTGTAAAGATGCTCAATAATGTAAGAAAGCACTGAGTTTAAAGTATGCTAAGTTATACATCATATGAACGAAAGCGAGCATAACGTTTGAGTGTAAAATGTGTTTCTAGAGATAACGGCACACGGGACCTCAAGTACCGGGATCAGCGCGTTCGCGGCAAATCGGCTTCATGGAAAGAGCGCGCGCCCCGCAACCCAGGGGCCTCCCCCCAGCGCACCCCGCCGGCCCACGTCGCCCCGCAACCCAGGGGCCTACCCCCCGGGCACCCCGCGTGCCCACGGCGCCCCGCAACCCAGGGGCCTCCCCCCAGCGCACCCAGCCGGCCCACGTCGCCCCGCAACCCAGGGGCCTACCCCCCGGGCACCCCGCGTGCCCACGGCGCCCCGCAACCCAGGGGCCTCCCCCCGGGGCACCCCGCATGCCCCCGGCACCCCGAAGCCCAGGGCCTCCCCCCAGCGCACCCCGCCTGCCCACGTCGCCCCACAACCCAGGGGCCTCCCCCAGGGCACCCCGCGTGCCCACGGTGCCCTGCAACCCAGGGGCCTCCCCCCAGGGCACCCCGCGTGCCCAGGGCACCCCGCGTGCCCCCAGTGCCCCGCAACCCAGGGGCCTCCCCCCAGGGCACCCCGCGTGCCCAGGGCACCCCGCGTGCCCCCAGCGCCCCGAAACCCAGGGGCCTCGCCCCAGGGCACGTCTCCCTGGTATCCAGGGGCCTCCTCCTGGCGCACCCCGTGTACCCACGGCGCCCTGCAGTCCAGGGGCCTCCTCCCGGTGCACCCTCTGTACCCACGTCGCCCTGGTATCCAGGGGTCTCCTCCCGGCGCACCTTCGGTACCCACGTCGCACCATCTCTCTCACGGTGACTTCCGCACCAGGACAAGAGAGCTCGCGCGGCGTGCGTCACGCCTGTGTCCTGCGAGACGGATCGTGGTGCGCAGGAGGGCGCTGATGCACGATGTCACCACTGGAGAAGAGACGCGGAGAAGACAAAAACTTATGTAGAGCAGGGCAGGCTGCCAGGGGGCAGAGGACAGCGGGAGTGCCCGAAAGAGGAGTCTCCCCGCCAGGGTGAGAGATCGGGGTTCCTCTAGGGCGGGAGAATGTGGGAAGGGGTCTGGGTAGCAAAAGTGGTTACGCGAAGACTGTCTTTTCCTGGGTCGGGCAGCACCTTGTGGATCTCCCTCGAGCTCCTAAGTGGTGTTCAGAGTTAGGCTTGAACTCGCAGGCTCGAGGAGACACGTCCTCCGACGGCGCAAGTCCTTCGCTTAGCCGAGAAGGCCACGAGGAGTTGTTCTTCCTGTAGGGCAGGCGAGTGGCACTCTACTGGAGAAGGAGCGGGCCTCGCATCTCCAGGTTATTGCTGTCCTCCAGCCCTGCCCGCAGCAGGACGTGGAGCCCTTCAGCGGCTGACAGCTCCACCAGAATGTGTAACCAACGGGCAGCGAGCGCGCTAAACGGACTGCAGACAACCCAGGTATCTGTTAAAATGGGGACGTGGATGTGAGCTGTCAAAGGACGGAAAACAACTAAACATAAGCATGTGAACCGTTTCTTCATGTATCAGGAATGACAAACCTGAAGAACATAAAACTGCAGAAAAATAAATTTCAAGAGATTATGTTCCAGTTATCACATTTATCAAATTACCACGTTTGACGCTTATAGCACTCCAAAAGTCGTAGATATTGTTTATGAATGTATTTGTGTGTATATGTGTGTCTGTATGTTTGTGTGCACACATATTGTAAAAGGGAAGGATTTTTACTCAACCTCAGTAAAATGTTGGTAAAGGAATTGGCTTCATGAGGTTAGAAAGAAAATTCTACCATCAATAGTACTGTGACATTTTATAATATGTTAATATTCCTTTACAAAAGAGATAAGAAATAAACATCGCCTGAATATATTCTGTATATTTAAGATATGTCATAAAAAGTTTTTCTAAAGCTGGACATGATGGTGCACGCCTGTAATCCTAGCACTGGGGAGGCTGAGGCAGGAGAATTTCCGTGAGTTTGAGGCCAGCCTGGACTACATAAGCAAGTTCAAGGCCAGCCTGTATTACATAGTGAGACTCTGTCTCAAAAAGGAACAAAAACAAAAAATAAAATAAAATAAAATAAATCAGCTTTCTATACACTAGCATTATATACGTATTAATTTTTCTACATTAAACTATTTTATGTATTACATTATTATTTTAATATTCACTATGAATTTGTTACATACAGTGTATTTATTAAGATTTTTGCTAAAAGATTATATCCTTTCTAAATTTGACAATATACTCCATTTTTTTGGAAAATATGGTGCTGTTTGTTTTAATACTATTATTTGATACAATAAGAATGTAACCACCATACTTTGCTGACTTTTTGAAACGCTTACTTCCTTTTTTTTTTTACTTACTTATGTTAGTGATGTATGTCACAAGTGTGGTTGAAAAACATTTTTATAAAACATGTTAACAATAACCATGAGGCAGTGTTTTATTCAACAGGTGTATATGGAAAAAATTGGCAAACAAAAATACATAAATTTCTTGTGACTGCATGTGGTGAGCAGATCTCGAATAGTAGAAAGAAGAATGGATGCCTAGGGGGCCGGTGAGATGGCTCAGCGGCTTAAGCGCCTGCCCGGCAAGCGCGAGAGCACGAGTTCGACTCCCGGAACCCACGTACGAAAAAGGGCCGGTGATATCGCTCAGCGGCACGGGCGCCTGCTGGCGGGCGAGGTCCTGAGGTCGACCCCCGGTACCCACAAAAAAAAAAAAAAAAAAAAAAATGGATGCCTAGTTCTCAAGTCTGGTAGCGAACTTCACAGTTTGAATATCACCAATGCTTATGAACCTGGTACCTTGTACTTGAAATTTTGATAAGAGAATATATTATGTGATGATAAAAATTAACTCATATGCTGTCAAAGATGTTATTCTTTTACTTTTTTGAGAGATCTTCATCACTCAGGTTACAGTTATTTTGTGTACCATTGTTTTCTAAAATACAATTTTTGATGTACAAACTTCTTTTACTTCAAACACGGAGAATTTCATTTGTTTTTCTCCTCCACTTCTTTCTTCCTCTCCTCCATCTTCCTCCTCCTTCTTTTCCTACTTCTCCTCTCTCTCTCTCCTTGCTTTCTTTCTCTCTCTCAAGCAATAGAAGGTAGTGATATAGACATAAATATAAACATAAATGGACATAGACACCTAAAAGGAATCACTATTTTTGTTACTAGAAACACATTTCCCAACAAAATTATCTAAGTTTTCATCTACTTTCTTCATATTATCTCTCAGGTCCTAACATAGATCAAAACTAAAGCTAAAAGGGGGCTGGTGAGATAGCTCAGCGGCATGAGCGCCTGCCTGGCAAGCGCGAGGTCCTGAGTTTGACTCCCTGTACCCACAAAAAAAAAAAAAAAAAAACTGCTAAAGGGGTCAAAAATAAAAACGAATAATGACAGGTAAATTTGAATAGCAAAATACAGACCCTGAAATCATTTAACCAGTAGTCAAGAGAAGCAAATCATATAATCACAGCAGCTGTAAGTCATAACCACTAATTTTCCAGCTCTAACTCTGCTGCAAATATTGAAACTTAATACATATTCCTTATAGAGCTGAACGAAAAAATTAAGAACACAGTGTATATATGTCAGAAAATACGTTTAATTTTCTGTTTTCCTCTTGTATGCTACAGTATTACTTGGAAGACCTGAATCTGATGATTTGAAAACTTGGTGAAAGTATTTCTTTTTCCTCTCAGTGTGAAAGATGATGTCGTACCAAATGTCCACTGTGATTTTTCTGCTCCTATCTTTGAGTCACTCACTGGAGCAGCATCCAGAACCCACACGGTGTCCAGATCTCCTGCAGAGATGGAAGAACTTGCACCTTGCGTTTGTCATGGCTCTGCCTGGGCATGGCTTGGAGCAGAGCTTCTGACTTGAAATATTGGGATTACGATACAAAGGCATGTGGACCTCTGAGGCCTTTGTGAGTACACAAAGCTCTCTCTACACACCTGGAACATAAGATTCCTGCAGGAGGTGTCCCAGATGCCAAGCAGAAAGGAGGCAGTGAAAGCTTGCCCCTCTCAAACGCTCTCTCTGTTGCACCAACCTGGACGGAATTGACGAGGTCGTCTCATAGCATCTCCCACGGTGTGCAGAGGCTGAAAGAGCAGGAATCAGGCACCACTTGGAAATCTTCAAGAAAGCAAAATCAACACGCATGAACATGTGATCAGCACATCTTCTCATATAATGAGCTTTTGTGCAGGCTATTTGAACTAATTACATGGAATATTCAGTAAGAAGTAGACATTGTGTGTGAAAATCTGAATGAATCAGAAGGTTCATTCAGGAAAAGCTGTATCCCCGTATCATTCAGTGTTTCAACTTTTTGCAACTATTCAAAAGGCAGACACTCCCTGTATATATTTGGAGGATAATTCCAATTCTCTCAGTCCACAAGTTTTGGTTAGTTTGTGTATTTATTAATTTATTTAACATAAAACATAAAAGTGCCCATATTATTGTGTACCGCATGATGTTTCCATATATATAAATATTATGTAAAGTTTAAATCAGGCTAAACATATTTATCTCCCCAAACACTTGTCATCTCTTTATGGTGAAAACATTCAAAATCTTTTCTTCTAGCTTTTTGGAATAGAGTCCATTACTGTTGTCTATAGTTACCCCACTCTGCAGTAGCACATCTGAATGCTTACTGCTATCTACTCAGAACTTAGGTCCAGCTGATGAACCTTTCACTATGCAAATCCCTATGCTCTGTGCTCTTCAAATTCTGCTGAATGGAGTCTGCCAATTTTGCTTTACTTGACTCTGGGTTCTTCCCCTCTTGTCTCATTGTCCTTGTCAGCCTTGCCATCTTTCACCGTAGGCTCGGTCCATACAATCTATTTGACAGCCAAACCTGGATGGAAAAAGCCATAGTTTATTTATCCATTTCTCTCCATAAGTGACAGGCATGGGCTTTCTAGATGCTTTCCAAATTTTCCTTCTCCCGAGACAATCTGTTAAGTGTTCACCTTCCTCACCAAGTTTGCTCGTTATTCTGGATTTTTGACTGAAGGTGTGCTGTCCAGGGTTGTCAGTGACATCCAGTCTTTCTCTGCCAACCGCTATGATTGCTGCATGGCTACTGACCAGCAAGGAAGTACCTGCTACAGCCAGGCCAGATTCAACACCGTCAGCAAGGGAAGTGGCAAGCGTGGTCTCGAGTGTTGGTGGGGGAAGTACCTGAGGCTGCTGTACTCAGGCAAAGCTTGGAACATGAGTCAGCTGTGGTGTGGCTTATCAAGGCTGCCAGAGTGCACACAGCTGCGGAGAATACGGGAATTATAGTTGAGAGGTGTATAATTATACAGCACAAAGGCTAACAGTCTGCCATAACATATACCAAGAGAACACCAGGATTTCTTACCGAAGAGACTTTAGCATTTATTCTGTCTCATCAATCTGTGACTTTTTATTGTCTTATGAGAGTTCTTTTATTTTTTCCATAAGTGACTTCAGTTACAATAAATCAAATACAAAGGACATTACATTTATTAAAAAATTATATCCTAAATTTTCATTTTCTACAGAAATTATTTGATTATAGTGTCTTTCATCCATAAGAAATGTGTAGAAGAAGCATGAGAATCCTCTGGATGTTGGGAGGGGCTTTGGACCTATCATGAATTAACAGGGTCAAATACAGAAAGTCATATCTATACCACACTATGAACTACAGCTGCTTATTTAGATCAAGTGTCCTTCATTCATTTAAAGTTCATTCATTTTAAATATCAATATTTTTCATGAAAACATAATTGTGACTCATTTTTGCATAGGTACCATTAGCAAAGAAAGCATTGCACAAATGGTAAAGTGGTGCCTGTTCTCTAGTTGTGCCAGGTGATTCAAACAGAAAATCAGTCAGTGACATAAAGTCCAGTAGGAACAGGTTTCACTTCTCCCTCCACCAAAGCTTTTGTTCTTTGCAGGTTTCCAAGAGCAAAATTACCCTCTCCTCCCCCCAAAAATCCACACTCAAATCTTTGCGTGGAATTTGTTTTCAGCACACCAGAGCTCAGATGGTTGATGGAAAAGGAGTCCTAGGAGAGTCACATGAGTGAGGTATCAGGACTGATACCTCCCTGCCCCAGGCTGGGATGACCAGGAGGGGTGTGCAGCTGGCAGGGTTCAAGCAAGGGCGTACTGCCGGCTCAGCTGACTTCTTCCCCCCGGAGAAGGAGGTAGCTGTCCTGGGGTTTCTTGTCTAAGAACATCAGCTTGATTAGGAGGGCAGTGCTCTCATGACCCGTTCACCCCTCAAAGCCTCATCTCTTAAAACATTCATTTTGGGAATTAGGATTTTAAACTAGAAATTTTTAGCCCCGTAGTATTCTATTACATATAGAAACCACATTTTCTTGATCCAATCATCTGTTGATGGTAGACAGGCTGCTTCCAAGATTTAGCTATTGAGAACTATGCTGTTATAAACATGGGTATGCATGTGTCACCGTAGTACAATGACCTAAGCCCTTTGGGGGGATACCTAGCAGGGGGATAGCTGGGTCAAGACAATGGTAAACTCTATGAACTGCAAACACATACTAATAAAAGAGAGATGATAAAATTAAAATAAAAAGTACATATTCATAAGGAAAATATGAAGTTTTAGGGGGACACAGACATTTACAACATACCATCACAGGCCCCGTAACAAAAGTGAGCCCAACTTCATGAAGCTTAGAGATCGAGGATTGTCATAACTTCTGCTGAGAAAGTTTATCTATCTACCTGAGTCAAAACCCTCAAAATATTTACATTTATTAAATTAGCATTCCATTTATCAAAATTCATCCTAGGGAAAAATACTTGTCAACATTACATCCAGGGCATGCACCACCATTTATAACAGCGCAATTTAGAGCTACATAAATATCGAACAACATAAGCTGGGCTACTACAAAAAACCAAACCAAAACAAAAAGCCACATCCATACATTGGCACACTAAACACCACTAACCACAATGGTTGTATTATCCTTTCTCAAATAATTTTAAAGGTAAGGAATCATACCTCATGCCAGGCTGTCAAATGACAATGTAAGAACCAGATGTATTTATATTTCAGGTTCAAAATTGTATAAATGCCTGTGGAGAGAGAAAGAGGGCAGAAGAAAAGAAAAATATTCTAAAATGCTAGTGGCAGTTATCTCTTAAGGAATTCAGTGGTTTTTTTTCTTTGATTATTTCAAAAAGCTCATCTCTTAAACTGAGTTTAGATAATTGATCAACTCCGTCATTGTCTTCATAAAGGTTTCACTATTTTTATGTCATTTCAGTTCAAGGTATTAATTTCTTTGCTTTATTGTTTTAATGCCTTTATTCTTTTGCTAAATAGAGTTGAATTTTCTTATTTAAAATCATGCTATGATGGTTTTATTTTAGTATTAAATATCTCACCAAAGGCATTTAGGAGAAAGAAAAATAATGAAACAGCAGCAATGTGAAAAATGGCTCTACAGGAAATTAAAATATATATTCATAAAGGAAGAAAGAGAATCAATATTTACAATGTAAAACCATGAAATAACAGATATTCTGAAAGAAAAAGAATGATAATCAAATATATATTTGAAGAGAACATTGTTGAATCAAATAGAAGAACTGGATTTGAAACAGAAATATTTTAGGCAACATTAATAAATTTTAGAAATGAAGAAGGCCTACTAGAAACATTTTTAGATAAATCTGTATCTACTTTGCTATGAATTTCTCTTATCCAATATCTGTAAAACATGGATCAACATTTACAAAATGACTTTGGAGAAACATATCTTATAAGTTTTCAAAGAATTTAGATTTTGTTTATATATGAAAGTGAATTATACATGTTTATTTATCCTAGGGCTTACCTGGGTGAAAGATATCCCATCTGTCCTGATGTTCTCATTTCAACAGAAACTCTGAACCTGACCAATGAAAATCAGCCTCATACACACTGCCCTGCGTGTGAAAGATCTCTTTCTCCCCTTCAGTCACTTCTTTTCTAAAAATATTTATTCCGCATCCTCTATGAGCCAGGTACTATTTTATTTTATTTTATTTTATTTTTTTTCTGGGTACCGGGGGGTCGACCTCAGGACCTCGCGTGCCAGCAGGCGCCTGTGCCGCTGAGCGATATCACCGGCCCCTTTTTTCGTATGTGGGATCCGGGAGTCGAACTCGGGCCCTCGCGCTTGCCGGGCAGGCGCTTACGCCGCTGAGCCATCATCTCACGGGCCCCAAGGTACTCTTTTAAGTACTACAAATATAATAACACATACGATAAACAGGGCCCATGAACTGTGAGTTATTTTATTCTGGTAGAGAGGCATGTACGTGAAAATAAATGATAAATAAATATGCAATTTTAGAAATGTTTAGGGCTTGTCAAAATGACTACATTGTTTTGCATCAAGATGATTTCACATTACCCCCGGAATACTTAAGTGGCCTACGGGTTATGAATTGCAGTTGTACAGTGGGATTCCTGGTGTATTTGAGCTGTCTTCAGTAACAGGAGATCTGAAACCACCGGCAAGTGGTTTAACCTCTTCGTGTTCCACTAACGAAAGTAAATAACTAATGGGCTTGTTACAAAGTCACTCAGATAATTTATATGAGGTGCCAACGTCATTGCCAAGAAAAATTAAGTATTCATTTAGTAATGCTGTTATAATTGTTTAAAGAAACCTCTAACTTGACAAAATTTAAACTTATAATGATAAAATGAAAACGTCGGAAAATAGATTCCAGTATTATCTAAGCCACGTGAAGCATCCCTTTGCTCGGCCGCCTCCGCCCTGCTTGTCTTGGTCTAAAAGGAAAAGGAGTGAGCCGTCGGTGAAAGGCCTTCACGGTGGGAGCGAGCTGAAGCAGGCGCTTTACAGCCAGCTCATTTCAGTGCATCACGTACTAATCAGCTAACTTTTCCTGACATGGGTAAAAGCCTTGCGTGTTGAAATCCCGTGCCTATGTAATTGGTGTGCTCCAAAGAAAACAAAATTGAGAGAGTAAAAAAAAGCCTCTTATGTGTCTTGAATCAGTTTCCTATTTACTATAAACACTGAGCTGGAAAATGCTACCAATCACGGAAACCCAGAGAGAAGCAAGGCCTCCTGTACATTGCAGAGGATGAGGTGTGACCGCATAGCGGAGACAGAACGGGGAGTCGTGGGGAAGCTGTCCAAAGCGGTTACAGAGAGGGCGGGGAGCAGCCACCACGCGAAGCCGGCGGAATCGGAAGCCTCCCAGTGAGAGCGTTCATAACTCCGTTTGTAGTCTTCTGAGTTCCACAGGAAGTTAAGAACGTTGATTAATTCTTCAAAGATTTCAAGGAGCGAATTCCCTTTTGGTTCAGAAGTGAGGCATGGAAGCTGTGCTTGACCACACAGAATACGAAACAAGGCAGAGGTGCCCAACAGGACATGAGCACGAGACACTGACGGTTTAGCTCTGGTGGGAATGGGTTCTGGGTGTGAGGGAAAGGACAAGGAAGGGTCGCCATGCTCCAGAGAATCTAAAGGTCGATAAAGGGGAACTCTAGGACCACAGTCCTCAAGGAAGCACTGGAAGTCAAGGTTAGAAATAAGACTTTTGGGCCAGTAAGATGGCTCAGCAGCATAAGCGCCTGCCTGGCAAGCGTGAGGTCCTGAGTTTGACTCCCGGTACCCACATACGAAAAAAGGGCCGGTGATATCGCTCAGCGGCACGAGCGCCTGCTGGCTCAGGAGGTCCTGAGTTCGATGCCTGGTACCCACAAAAAAAAAAAAAAAAGAAATAAAACTTTGACATCATTGAGACATGACTTCCAGTTTCAACTAAGACACTGTCTTGTGTAAAGTCTGTGAAAGTAATTTAACCTCTTTGTGATTGCACAAAATGATGATAAGGCATGAGAGTTTTTCCTTGGCCTGTGGAGAATCAAAGAGTGGGTTCATCATGAGGACACTGGCTTATATTGCAAGCTCTCAGTACAAAGTAGCTGCTGTCTCTCTTATTATCACTGTGTTAGCGGTGTCGCGTTGCAGTCTTGTGGCCATCTCGTCGTCTTCTTAGACTGTAACAGGATAGTCCTGTTAATGAGAGGTGGCGCATTAATCTCGGGTATCGCCAGTTCTCCAAATATTACTACACGTACAGTTTGTCATCGTCCCTTAAAATGTTTTGATTTTAAAATCTGTGATTTGAGGATATTTTCAAAAGCCAGCCTGCCGTGAACCAGCTCTGTTAGGGTGATGACAGACAAGAGCACCCGGAGAGCAATTTTAATTCCATCACCCAGGAGTTGGCGTTGGACGAGCATCTCAAGTCTCCACTCGGCTCTCAGCTGGGGTCTAATGCTGTCCCTCATTGCATTCTGATGGCTCTGAGTCAGAGCCCAGGGCTGCTGGCAGGTCCCCTGCTCAGAAGCTGGAGGTGGAGGGCTCCTCTGAGTTGGGGACCCAGCAGGAGCCCGGCCCAAGCCACCAGCCAGAGCAGTCCCTTTGCAGTCCAGAGGCAAAGAGCCCGTCACCCCCACCTGTTGTTTCATTTCTTGTTTGAGCGGAAGAATTCTGTTTTAAAATTCTATTTCTTTGCTGGAAGTTTAATTTTCCTTCCTGGAAGAATGATGCCAGCGGGATCTAATTGTAGATCGTACTGTGCTTCGTTCAGAGAGATCCGCAGACATGTGACGTTCATCCAAAATGCTAACCAGAGGCTCACGTGTGCTGCGGGGGCACTAGGGACGCACGGTAGCTTTCTTCTTAGGAAACAGATGTCTTTGAACTTCCTGATTGATTTCACGGAGGTTCTAGAAGCTTCTGGTAAGATATTCTGCCACTGGGAAATCAGTTTCAAGAATATTTGAAGACGTATCAATGCACCGTGCACCTTGGCTGGATGAAGTTAGAAGTTGCTTTTTTCCCCAAAGTTGACAGATGGGGTGAAAGTCCTGGAGTGAAGCAGGATCACTTTCTTTTCGAAAGTAGATAGAGCTCTTGACCGATTTTAAATGTGTCCCCAACTCCTGGGCCAGGAGCGGCGCTGGTCCATGGCTTGTTAGGATTCAGGCCCTGCAGTACGAGGTACAGAGCGGTGAGGGACACAAGCTTCAGCTATATTCACCCCCTCCACGGAAAAACTCTCTTCTGGGAACCCCATCCTGGTGGCAAAGAGGTTGGGGACCGCTGTTCTATGATATGAGATTGCACTTCAACTTTCATGAAATGATTTCTTTAGCCTGAATACACTTTGTTAGCATTGGTAGTTAGTTAATTTTTAGTTAATTTGGTTAATTTCAAATAGAATATTAAGTGATATATTTACTGTTCTGAATTATTTAAGGTCAGATGATTAAGAATTTTTTTCACCAAGGTTTTCGTAACTTAAAAGAAAATCCTGAGTCCACTGTAACATCACAGGACAGTTTTACTTGGAGTTTCGTGGTTCCGGCTCATGGTCAGTGGTATCCACCTTGGATAGCTTTTGGTTATCATAGAGTTTCTTTTTCTTTCTTTTTTTTTTTTTGTGGGTACTGGGAATCGACCTCAGGACCCCATGAGCCAGCAGGTGCCCGTGCCACTGAGCAATATCACTGGCCCTTTTTTCATATGTGGGTTCTGGGAGTCAAACTCAGGACCTCGCGCTTGCTAGGCAGGGGCTTATGCTGCTGAGCTATCTCACCAGCCCCTAGTTTCTTTTTCTTAATCACAGATTATGTGGCTTTATCCAAGAATAGGGTCTCTGTTGTTTTCAACCATAAAGAAAAACTTCATAGCCTTAGTTTTTGATATATATATATATATATATATATATATATATATATATATATATATGATACAATATGTAAGATAAAATTTTCTACACTTTTTATGTTGTTCACTGTCTTCAGTGTATCAAAAATCCTAAAGAAAATCCTATCTCCTATAAGATTCAAATTGTATTTTCTGTATTAACTACTACTGTGATAACATGATATGTGATTATATAACTGATTTTTCAGTGGGTGTGGATATTCCTTGAGATGCCTTTTTTAGTTCTAGATATACATAATTATATTCCTTTGAACTACCATGAACAGTTCTTTGCAAAGGGAGTCCTCTTTTCCACCTTCTGCATGTACCTGTTCACATTCATGTATAAAAGTATTGTTTATAATTTTTCAGGGATACCATACTCTTAGGTATCTGAAAAAAAAAATAAGATAAATAGCTTCATAATAATATCAAAAAGACTATCATCCCATCATATTTCTAATTTGCACAAAAGGAAGCACAGTTTTGGTTGACTAAAGCTGAAATAGCCAGTGGCTGTCACCTGGCCCCAGAAAGGCGACTTCATGTGGGGACACATTTTCAGGGTTCATGAATATTGTCAGCATGCAGCAGGGCTCAGAACATGATGTGGCACTGAATAAGCATATGAATGAGCAGATGTGGTAGGTACCTGCTCTTGGAAATCTTTCAGAATTGCAAAATTAGAGGAATATTTCAATTTTCATGAGCAGACTTCCCTTTTCCAGTTTTTTTTTTTTGAAGCTAGATTTGATACTTTTTTTGGATTGTCTTTCCCAATATAGAACCTACAGTTTGACTGCTATTCATGTATTCATTTATCCATAAATATTTGTTGAGTGTCTACCAGTGTAACACTATATTAGATTTACTTTTTTTACCACACTGGGGATGGAACTCAGGGCCTTGCACATATTAGGCAAGCCCTCTCGTACTGGCCTGCACCTCCATCCCAATTAGATGTCTATAATCTGATGATGAGACTGACAGCAGGGATGCCCTGTGTTTGTTGCCTTAAATTCCAACAGGAAAGGGAAGCAGCTCAGTCACGTGTACCTGGATTGAATCATCACATTATTCCCTACAAACATGTGCAATTATATGTCAACTAAAAGTAACAAGATATTTTAGAAAATTTATGAATTTATATTTGTGATGAGTTCTACAGACATAGAACTTTTCCACATAAAGATAGATACAAAGGAAACTGATGTAGTATACCGAAGACAAAGCAGGATATGAGGTGTCAAGATTGTGGCATGGGTTAGAAGCTGAGCCAAGCCCAAAGTGGCTTCAAAACAGAGGTTAAAGCTGAGATGGAGACCAGGTATGGAACACAGTTGACTGGGCTTGAGTATGCAGAGCCTTTATGGTCAGCCTTTATCATAATTCTACACTTTTATAACACTATGATGGCATAGGAATATGCTTGATTAAGCAATATCAAATCACTCATTAAGGGCCTGTGAGATAGCTCAGCGGCATAAGTGCCTGCCTGGCAAGCACGAGGTCCTGAGTTCGACTCCTGGTACCCACATACAATAAAAGGGCTGGAAACATCACTCAGCAGCACAGGCGCCTGCTGGCGTGCGAGGTCCTGAGTTCAATCCCCGGTACCCACCCCCCCAAAAAAAATCACTCATTAATAAATTGAAACTAAAGAAAACACATCTTCATGCACTGAAAGCACCAGATATAAGAAGTGTTCAAGTAGATGAATTAAGAAGCCGCTGCAGTTGTTGAGACTAAAGAATTTAGACAAAAAAAAAAAAAAAAAAAGAGAGAAAAAAATAGAAAGAGGGAAGAGTTTGGAGTGACATTCAGTGGCTAATTCTGAAACAATCTGGTCAAAATGGGGAAGGGTGGAAGCTTTCTCAGATTTCTAGGTTGTAAATTGGATAGAGTATCCGTCTCAAAGACAGGGAGTCACTGAAAAGTTCCTCGCTAAACTTAATGGATTTTGATATTTGAAAAAAACTTGAGGATCTTGTTGAATAGATGCGGGTTTTTGAGCTAAGATCTCAAGACAAGTCTGGAAGGGTGGTTTCACTTGTTAGTCATGGTTTGCAAGTAAAGCTGCTCAGGTAACAAATTTTCCAAGGAGAGAAAATCAGATTGAACCGAGCTCTGAGGAGTTTCACAGGTGGGGGTGGGGTTGAATAAGCTGGGAAAGTAGGACCTTGGTAGCAATGGATCACAGTCGTGGTCTGCAGCAGTGTGACTTTTATATACCCATTTGAAGGCCCAGTGCATCCTAAATCTGGCTTGGACTTTGATGAATCTTATTTAAATAACAGGTCTGTAAAGGAGAATCAATTTATCCGAGGTACACCTGCAAAATTTGCTGCTTAAAAACATGTTTTCTGAATTTGTGGTCACCTGAATGTTGAAGTTGTAACAAAAACAAGAACCAAACTGTTTAAACAATTTAAGGACATTTTTCTATAAATATAAGTAATTTTTAAAGCAGTGTACCATGCCCATTGCCTGGTGCATTGTCTGTGGGGCTCCACATCTTTTTACTTCTGTACTGTTTTCTTGTTTGTTTTCCTCTGCAATTAAAGATGCGAACTTCTGTTGAATAGTGATTTTCACAGACAAGTTTTTTGTGGTATCTTCTTGAAATCATTGGACCCAGAAAATCCATGTCAGAATTGTTTTATTAATTAATAATATTTAAAATAAGCCATCAAATTGAGTTTTCATAGATTTTGCATCCTGTATTTTTAGCAAATCTGATTCATGTCAACACAATATGAAAATCCTGTAAAGCCTAGAGGAGACTTTCTTTTTTTAAATTAATTTTATTGGTACATTTTTGATCTTCATAATGATCAAATTTGTTATAGGAGACTTTCTCAGCCTTGCAATTGCTGATGTTTTCATTATGTGTGAGTAACAGCACCCTTAGTCTGTACTCACCAGATGGCAGCGGCACCTCCCTCCTCCTAACTGGGACAATCCAAAATGTTCCAGACATTCCCAAATACCCACTGGGGTGACAAAGGCATGCCGGTGGAGAGCTCCCAGGAAAACTTCGCTGTCTTTGCCTGGAGTCCACAAGGTTTCCCTCCTACCCGACTTCCGGCTCCTCACGAAGAAGAAACCAGCTTCCTGATTTATTGGGCAAAATTTCTTCAATTTTGTGCACAGTTCTTTTCCTGTGGTTTTTCTGCACATTTGTTCATTTTCAAAGACATTTTCTACTCATGTATGTGTTATAGTTTATAAATATTAAGTCATAATAGTATGTGTTTTAAATGATAAAAAGCCAAATATTCTGGGCTATGGTTTGTCCCCCTGAGGTTCCTGTGTGAAACCAAGCATGATTTAATCCACTGAAGGATTCAGTTTGATGGAGTCCTTGGGGAGTGCTGGAAACGGAGAAGGTAGGACTTAGTTACAGCAGGTGTGTCATAGAGGTGTGGCCTTGGGGAATAGAGCTTGTTTTCAGTGAGCCAGCTTCCTTTCTCCTTATCCTCTCTCCCTCTCCCTCTTTCTCCTCCTCCTCCTTCTCCCTGTTCTTCCTCTTCTTCTTCTCCTCTCCCCACTCCTCCCCTTCTTCCTCTTCTTCCTCCTGCTTCTCCTCTTCTTTTTCTTCTTCTCCCTCTCCTTCTTCCTCTTCTCCTTCCTCCCTCTCCCGCTCCCGCTCCATCTCTACCTCTCTCTGTCGCTCTCTCTGCTGGTTGCCATGATGTGAGCATCTTTCCTCCACCATGAAGTTTCTACCTTGGACCCAGCCAACCACAGATTGAACTCTGAAACTATGAACCAAAATAAACCTCTCTTCCTAAGTTGTTTCTCACAGTTGTTTTGTTAGAGTGACAGAATCCTGACTCACCCATTCTGAGACTTACTTGTACTTTCCTGAGTTCATGTTATTTTCCTGTAATTGGTAACACAATAAGTGTAGCTAGAGTTTATTTATCTGTAGTTTTGAACTTTATGAATATAACATGACTTCTTTTTTATTCTACAGAAAGCTTTGTTTCTAGGTCTGGGCCATTGTAAGTAATGTTTTTCTAGGAGAAATTTTGCCCTTATGTTTTGGTAAATATTTTGAGATTTTTCTAGAACACTGGTTCTGAAATGTGCCAAGTTTATCCTGGTACTTGGCAATGTGTGGAGAAATTGCAGCCTGTCCCATCTGGAGAATGTTACTCACATCTAGTGAATAGAGATGAGAAATACTGCTAAATCTCCTGCAACACACACACACACACACACACACACACACACACACTATCTATTGCCCTGACAAAGAATTCCCCAGGCAAAAAATGTCAACAGTTCCATGTGGAGAAACTTGCTCTAAATCATGCATCTAAGGGTGGATATTCTACTCATGCCTTTGAGATTTGCAGAAGTGCCTGATACGTTTCCTAGTGGTTCTTACTTACCTCGTCACCAACAGTGCATAGGATACAGAATGCCCATCATTTAATAATAGAGTGGTTTTATTCTTTTGTAAATCTTATGGGTACGAACTAGGGCTTCAGTGTAGTTTAATTAATACTTTGCTAAAGACTACTAAAGCCACTTAGATTTGATTTTCAGTAGAGATCCTGATCACTCGTTTCTGTCGGATGTTGGTTCTTAATGGTTTTAGTGCTATTTACGTATTTTGGATGCTAGTTATTTGTTTTATGTTGGTATTTTCTATTTCGTATTTTAACTATTCATTTTTATTATGGTGTTTTTTAATGAGCAATGTTACTTAATTTTATGGAGTTAATTCGTTAATGTTATCATCTGACTCTCACTTAATAAATGCTTTCACTCCAGTGCCATGTCATTCATTCATTCGCATCTATAGCTCTTCCCTTTACCTGTAAGTCCCTATTATACAGTGGATTTATTTTGTATATTGCATGTGTTGAAATTCATTTTCATTTTTTATGCTGAGAACCAATTTACCTAACATCATTTCTTGATCTTGTTTTCTTCCAATTTGCAACACCAGCTTTGTGATAAAAGAGTTTTCACATTTTCATTGCTCCCTTTGGTCTCAGCATTTTGTTCCAATAGCTTGTTGATCTTTCAGATTTATCCTTTGGTAGCATGGCATTTCTGGAGCTATTCTGATAATCATTCTGTGATGGAAAATTTCCTCCCTCCTTGGTTTTCTTTCAGGACTAAATTGGTTACCATTAACTTTTAGTTCTAAATCTAGAAGCAGTTTAACAATTTTCAATCTCTCAAAGAATCTTCAGATTTTGATTGGAATTGTATTGAGTATATTAATTAATTATGGAAAACTACATTTCAAATACCAACTCTCCCCAGGCACTGTGCTTAAGTCTCTTACTGATTTACAAGAGTTTTACTCTATATTTTCCATAAAAGGGCTACCTTGTATATCTTTAAATATATGCTCAGGTACTTTTTGAGTGTTATTTTAAATTCAGCACTGTAAAATCTAATTTCATGCTTGTTTTCACTGTATGAAAATTCAGTTGCCTAATGTATGTTGGCTTCAAAATCAACAAATTCACTACACTCTTGCCTATTTTACTAATTCATCTCAAGCTATACTTAACTCAGTGTTTCTTCCACAGACAAATCTGATGTATCAAGGAATTCCGCTGAGTCTACTTTCAAAATCTATCTCCAGCACTTCTTGTCACCTCATCCCAGGCAGGCATGATGTCTCACCTCACTTACGAGCATTTGTCATTTGTCATTTGTCTAGTCAAATCTGTCTGGTGGCTCACAATCACACTCTGAATGAGTGCAGAGTCCCTAACAAGGCAGAGGGCAGCCCGGGCCGAGATCCTGGTTGCTCATCACCAGGACGGTCCCCCCGCCGGTCTGCCGCTGTCTCTCCTTGCTCTTCCTAACGCTGGGCGCTCAGCCCCTTTGGTGCTTTGGTTTCTGTTCGGCACATTCTTGCTCCAGATTTTTTATTCCTCTTTCCTCTCATGCTTTTGCACATTTGCTCAATTCGTGGAAATATTTCTTATTTAAATTCCGGTCTCACTCTGAAGCGCTCATAATCCCTTTATCCTATTGCATTGTTTTGTTGTTGTCCTTGATGATGATGATATTTAGTTTTCGACCATAATGTTTACCAAGACACTCTACGATACCCTAGAAAATACCATATTCAAACCATTTAGATACTGTGATTACTTGGGTATAAAAGAAATGCAGTCTTCGTGTGGATTTTTGTTCTATTTTGCTCACTGTATCCTTGGTATTATAGGAGTTATTCTATCATTACTTTAATTAATAAACAAATCAATAGATATATTAGTTATTAGTGATTCTTTTTTAATAAACAAATCAATAAATATATTAGTGACTAATGATTCTTTGGAGCCTATATGAAGAGAGTAGTTTCACTGCTGATAATTATTGTTGGATTGTTGTTTTACAGCCCTCACACTGTTTTCTTCTTCCTTTTCTTCCGCTTTCCTTTCCCCCTCTTCTTCTTCCTCTTCCTCTTCTTCCTCTTCCTCTTCTTCTTTCTGTTTTTCTTATTTTACTTCCTGACCAGACAATGCATAATCAAAGGGACAATGGTACTCATACTCCTAATTTTCAGATGTTAAGGGGGATGCTTTAACACTCGTTTTTCATAGTATGCTTGCTGTAAGTTCCAATGTAAATGGACATTATCATGTCAACACAATTCTCTTTTATCTCTAGTTTGCTGAGTTTACATCATAAATATAAATCGTACAGTGATTATTTTGCTTTTATGTGGAAGCTGAACTTTACTTTCAAGTGATTTTTGTAACAGTGTACTACACTTACTTTCTGTATTTTACAATCTAAGGAAAAAATTCTTACATATATGTGTGTATTTTTTACCCAATCTGAAATTGATTTGTTAATACTTCTTTTAAGGTTTTGCCTATAATTGTGTATTTAAACATGATACCCGTGATATTTAGAGTATTGATATTTGGACGATGACTTGCATTTTCTGATGTATTCTGAAAATTTGATAAGGATACTTTTTCATAAAATGTTTGATAGAACTCACCTAAAAAATTGTGTGGTGTTGGCAACTCCTTTCTGAGAATTGTTTCAATTAATTTTCAACATGCTTATTGGCACATTCAACATTTTTATAGATTTTTTGGCATCTTTATTAAATAACATAATGCTAGAAACAGAAGAATTTATTCTAAGTTTTTAAATCCATTACCAAGCATTATTAATAGCATCTTTTATTTACCTTAATGCTCATATTACTTGAAGTTATAACTCTCCCCATTTTCTGTGTGTGGTACTGGGGATTGAACCCAGGACTTTCACACTGATCTGTATCCCAAGCTCTTTTGATATTTTTTTCTTTTCTTTTCTGTTTTTTTTTTTTTTTTTTTTTTTTTTTTTTTTTTGAGACAAGATTTCACAAAGTCAGTAATTTGCCCAGGCTTGGCTTGAACTTGCAGTTCTCCTGCCTCAGTCTCCTAAAGTACTAGGATTACAGGTATGTGCTACCACACCTGGCTTATATAATCCTTTCAAATTGCGTATTATGTGCTATTTTCTTTTCTTTTCTTTTGTGGGTACCGGGGGTCAACCTCAGGACCTCGCGCGCCAGCTGGCGCCCGTGCCGCTGAGCGATATCACCAGCCCTTTTCTCGTATGTGGGTTCCAGGAGTCGAACTCAGGCCCTTGCACTTGCAAGGCAGGTGCTTGTGCCGCTGAGCCATCTCACCAGCCCTGTGCTATTTTCTTAGTTTCTCCCCCTTTTCCTTTTTTTTCATAAGTTTTCCACAGATTTGTCAGTTAATTGCATTTTAAAAGAAAACAAGGTCATTTACATACTACATTGATCTCCTCTGGTAGATTTTTTCTTTATTGTTTAAATTAATTTCATTGGTACATTTCCATTCCTTTAGTTTTGAGTTAATTTATTTTTAATATTTCACAACTAAATGATTAGATCATTAATATTTAGCTTTTCATTTTTACTAGCATGAACATTTAGGGGAAACACATTTGCTTCGGTATACTGCCTTAGTAAACTTCCCTAAGTTTGACTCTGGGAGGTGTGGAGCTCTGAAGTCAAAGACGCCTGGGCTTGCAGCCCACAGACGGCAGATGGAGCATATAGGAGCCCACCCTGTCCCGAGCTCAGGGTCTTAGTCTCCAGGCCACCTGCTCGTCACCTTGAAGTGAAGGTGCATCTTCAATAATCTCCCAGTGCAACCTGATGTGAAAACTTAGACTCCTCTCCTGAGAAGAGCGTTTTGCCCATTATAGAAGAGAAAATTGGAAGTTCCTTGTCCAATTTACCTTACTTGTTACATCCTCAAATCGTTATTTATCAAAACTTTCCTTGATACTTTTCATATCACATTGAAAATGACATCTAACTCAGTAATTTTAATGGAGTAAATATTGCATTAATAGACAGAATGTGATTTTCATTGGAAATACACTAAAGTTCATATGCATATTAAAATTCATTTCTGCACCTGTTTTCTCCTTAAATCCTTGTATTTAGTTGTTACTTGTAAATGAAATTGAGTATTAATATTTTTAGCACAAAGTTATTAAGTAGAGAGTCCTCTGTGAAATCTCCTATTTGGGAAGAGGAAATGACTTCCATTATTGATATTGGAATGAATTAAAAATATGGTTCATTTTCCAATTTGCCTATTATGCACTGACAATAAAATAAAATATTCTAGACTTGGTAATAAAAGCAAAACCAAAAATATCATAGTTTTAACCTTGTCTACAGCAGTAAATATACGGTCATTGAATCATCTTTAATTCTTTTAAAGCCACCAGCACTTATTTCAGATTATTTAATAAATGAATCTCATCTCATTACAATAAAATACACAATCTCAATGTAATTTACAAGCTTCCCATATCAAAGGCCAGAATCAAAAGAAATTCAATTAAGACCCTAAGAAATTTGGACATTTTAATTGACAAAAACAAGAAAACAAGGTAATCATAATTTATTCTAAAATTTCCCTATGCCTCTCAAGAGAAATCTACATATGCTATGATAGGCATTGTGTCCAGAGCATGAAGACAAATAGATGAAAATGTGTGTTGAGTAATCATTCTCCCATAATTCAGAACTAAACTGAAGATCACAAAAACCATCACAGCATACAGAGCAAGATTATCCAAGTAGGTCCTATTTTAAGACTCTTTGAACTGAACTAAGCGCTTTTAACTTGATGGTAGGAAAGAGATAGTCTTTCCAGAGGCACTGACTTGACTTCTGTAAAACGACAAAATTGAAAAAGAAAAGTCAAATTGTGTCTGCATGTTTGATTGCCTGTGAGAAAATGCAGAATGAGACCCTACCAACAACTAAAGAAAGAATAATGTGCCCGTTTCTGCAGATATGATTTTGTTCCTTAGTTTTTATTATTTGGGCAGTTCTTCCTAGCTTTTATTATTGGGAGCTCCAGGGAGTTACTTTTCTAGAAAAAAAGTATTATTTGAAGAGATGCATAGTGCAAGTAATAATTTTGGCAAGTTCCTACATCCTCAGACTATAATATTAAATTCAGTGGTAGATGTGATAATAATAGAAATAAATTGCACAATAAATGTAATGCTCTTGAATCATCCCCAAGCCACTCCCTCCCCTGGTCCCTGGAAAAATTGTCTTCCACCAAACCAGTCCCTGGTGCCCAAATGGTTGAGGACTGCTGCTCTACCTCATATTTTTAACAAATATGTTCATTAAGGGTAATTTTGATTCACTTATTAAGCACATACGCCAGGAGCTGAGATACAGACACAAACATGCTGACATCGATGCTCAAAATCAATAGTAGTGATCAATAATTTACTCTGCTTTCATTTCCAGAAGAGAAAAGAACTGTACTCATTCAGTGACTGCGAGGAGTCCCTGTGTTTGAAAAGATCGTCACTGGGCTGAAGTTTGGAGTAGCATCAGCACCTCTTTCCAGAGGTACTGGGCCAGCGGGGCACCATGATTTGAGTGAATGGTCTTGTGTTTAGCATTCAACATTTTTACAAAAAAAAATTTGTATTAATGTGATTTATAAACAGGCACTAGAAGACTAACCTTAGCATTAATTTGTTTAATATGTGGAGTAAAGAGAAAGAAATATGACATTTAATTAAAAAAAAAACTGTTGCCAAAATACATCCAGCATCTCCTGTTAAAATTTTAATGTTTGAATGTCACTGCTAGACTCATGTTTGTTCTGTCTTACAAAATAGGCTACCCTGAAACGTGGCACCAACTTCTGCAGGAGACATCACATATCATTCACTTCTCTTTGATGCCCTGCACTACAGGTCCCATGGACCTTTCTCCTTCCACACTGGGCAGTTCACATCTTTGTTGCTTGATTTAGGAGTCCAAGCATAAGAACTTCCTAATCCACCAATCTTTCTCAGTTTCTACCAACTAGAAAACAATCTGCTATTAAAATTCTTAATGCTTTGTGTAAAGTACCTTAAATTTATTGGAGTTTGTCATTTCTCTGAGCAAGTGAACATCCTAAAGTACAGATGTGATCATTCTTTCCCATTTCTGCACAACTAAGATCCCCTCATTGATAATCCAAGCCCAACTCTAGGTATCATACACCGTATTGGTCAACTTTCCCACTGTGGAGATAAAAGACTCAACACTTGCAACTTAAAGGAGGAGTGGTTTAATCTGACTCACAGTTTTAGAAGATTAAGTCCATGGTTGGCTGGGTCCAAGGCAGAAAGATCATGGTGGAAGGAGATGGAGAGGGAAAGCTGCTTATTTCATGACAGCCTGGAAACAAGAGGAGGGGGGAGAGGAGGGAAACAGAGAAGAGGGGGAAGAGAGAGAGGAATTTCCCTTCAGAGGTATAGCACACCCCTACCCCCAGTGACCTAGCATGACCTAACAGCATATGTAGATTAACCCACTGATGAGTATAGGTACACCCCCATGACCCAAGCACACGCCAAAAATTCTACCTCTCAACCCATGGGACTTTGGGAGACATTTTAGACCTAAATCACAGCAGTTTGATGAAAAACTCATTATTTGCATGTGAACCAGTGGGGAATGACTTCATAAAATACAACAGTATTTCCCTAATTGTCCAGAATCTACCATTAGGCTTTTAATTCCATTGATGACTTATTTCCCACACCTGCAACAAACTGTGAAATGAGGTGTAAAATTGGATAATTTTCAGTATCCTTTGTAGCTTTTATCATTCTGGACTCTCAGCTATTTCTCACAACGTTAGGAAGACAAGAGCCTTCCGAGAAGAGTTGTCAACAGGTGGAGTGAAGGGGAGAGAACTCTGTGACATTTAGAAGGCAGTGAATGCGATGCCATCATTGTTAAATTTGAATTTGCATAGGCAAAATCCAGTGTACAAGGAGGTCAGAGGGAGGAAGTAGAGGTGGTCTCGAGTTGGAGGTTCTGTGGTCTACTGGGGAGCATCGTGTTTCTCTTCAGCCGGTCAGAGGGCAGGGCTTCTGGATTCTTCTGGGCTTGTGAAACACAGCATCTGCTCACAGTTCCAAAGGCTGAGCAGCTGCCACCATATTAAACTTTTTAAGAGAAAATGAAAATTTCAAATTAAAAATATTTCCTTATAGTCTTAATGGACCCTAATAAAAAAGGAAGCATTTATGTGGGAGTTCAGTGTGCTGTTAATTTAGTCAGAAATTTCTAACTATTGACAGCGGTTCTGAAGCCAATGCAAGCGTCTGTCCAAATGGCCTGAGACAATCTTCATCAACTGGCCTTAGGCAGGGAGCAGGAAGAGGCGGATGTTGGACCTTGTTCGGAAGCTCCACAAAGGGACAACCCACACCTCCCTCACCCACAAAGCAGTGTCTTCCAGGGTGTCAGGAAGATGTGCTCACAGGAAGCTGGAGCTGTCCCAGCCATGGGAGAGAAGCCACACAGACGTAGGAGCTCTGGCAACATCTCCGCCTGAACCCATTCCCACTGGGGATCTGGAGTGTAAATTGCGCCTGTACGGGGGAACAACTGAAGGGAGAAGAGCGGGGTTTCCATAGTCACACAAGTGGTCAACTAACGGCTGTCATGGGCAGGTGAGGTGGGCACGAGCTGAATCCCAGGTCTTTTCGATCTCTACTCTTAGGAATTGCAAAATCTCCTTGGTAAACCTCAGACCTCCTTGCAAAGAGGATACCACGCTGAAGAAATGGGAACAAAATGACACAAATGCTGGAGAAGAAACTCACAGAATTGTCAGATGTCAAAGAGATTTGCTGCTAGTATCTTTTGAACAGACCCTTGGTCACTTAATACATAATTTTCAAATAAATGAATAAATCCAAGATCCAAAATTGTATTAGGATGTTAATAGTCTGTGATGGTTATTTATGTGCTGTGTGTCTGTTGTGTGTGTGTGTGTGTGTGTGTGTTACCAGGGAGCAAATCCAGGGCCTACACACTGAGCTACATCCCCATCCCTTTTTATTTTTTGGATTGCACAGGGTCTCACTAAGTCACTAAGTTGCCCAGGCTGGGCTTGAACTTCTGATTCTCCTAGCTCAGCCTCTCAGAGTGCTGGGATGACAGGCATGCGCCCCCATGCTGGCTCTGTAAGATGGTTAATTGTGTGTGTCAGTTTGGGTGGATCACAAGTGCCTAGATGTTTGTCCGGACATTATTCTGGATGCATCAATGAGGACATTGTTATGAGATTAGCATTTAAAAGGGGAGGCTGAGTAAAGAAGTTTTCGCTCTCCAAGGTGGGTAGGCTTCATCCACTGAGCTGAAAGACTAAACAAAACAAAAAGCTGACCTTTCTTCTGGAAGAATGAATTCTTCCCATCTGACTGCCTTTGAATTAGACCCTGGGTTTTTCTTGCCTTTAGATTCTAACTGAAACCCTGGCTCTTTCTGCAACAGATCTATGGGTCCTCAGACGGGAATTACACTGTCAGTCCTTCTAGTTGTTAGTCCTGGGGACTCTATGCCACTATTTCCTATTGCTGGACACAGTAGCAACACCTGCAGTTTAAAGGACAGAGGCTTGATTTGGCTCACATTTTTAAGTGGATTCAGTCCATGATAAGCTGGCTCCAAGGCAGGGACATCATCGAGGAAGGGCGATGCAAATCAAAGATGCTTAGTTCATGGTGGCGAGGAAGCAGCATATGGAAGAGATCCAGAGAGGAAGGACAAGGGACAGACATGGAGCCCAAGGCTACACCTCCACAACCCACCCTGGCACGCCCAGAAGTGTGCAGATCCAAAGCCAATCAGTTTGCTCCATAGGTGTCACACCAGACACTGCTGGAGACCTTGGTATTTGCTAGCATCCATGACCAACTGTGTTCATTCCTTATAATACAGCTAGAAGCCAATTTCTTGTTTATATGTAATTATACACAGTCATGTATTCGTGCTTGCACACACTTGTGTACATATGCTATTCATTCTGTACCACTGGAGAACAGAGCTTTATTTTTTTTTTCTGAGAATGATGTAATATGATTAGGAAATCTATAGTACAGTTATCACTGGGCTGCTTGAGGACACCTGTATGTTTTCCTTCGAATAGAATCAGATAAAAGTAAAAAGTGATCACTCTATAGATTTGCTTTGATGAAGAGAGTAGAACAGTAGTATTCTTAATGATTTATAGTGCCAGGTCAAAGGTCGGTTTCAGACAATCCTAATAAAAAATAAAGCACCTATGCTCAGGGACCATTAGATTTCTTATGCAAGATCCATGGAGCTCGGGGCTGGTGAGATAGCTCAGCGGCATAAGTGCCTGCCTGGCAAGCGTGAGGTCCTGAGTTTGACCCCGGTACCCAAATTAAAAAATAAATAAATAAATAAATCTGTGGAGCTGAGAGGAGAGAGAGTTGGGCATCACATTGAATACCTACAAGGCCATACTTTATATGTATGGTCCCTGTTGAAACCTAGTGGAAGGGAGAGGAAGTTATCTACCAGGAAAGAGGACAGGAGTGATGACAGCAAAGGAATCTTCCTTGGTAGGGTCAGCATGGAACAGTAACAGTTCCAGAACAGTCTCCCCACAGTGACAAGGCCATACTGCCACCAGCAATCACAGTTACGTGCTGATCTGCCACCGAGTAGGCAGGAAAAACAAAACTGTGATGGAAATTCTGTGTGTGTGTGTGTGTGTGTGTTGTTTAGGTATTAGAAAGGAGACCTGGGAGAATTTCGTGAGAGGGAGATTCCCAAGTGCTGTCAACACAGGGAGCAAAGAGGCAAAGTTGAGAGCGTAGAAGAATCCTCCCCTGTGCTCGCTTTCATCCTTTGAACAATAAGAAAGACGTTGGGGGATGAATTAATCCTATTTACAAGGATAAAACTTTAATTAAATTTGACAGAATGATATTCATGGTTATTGTAGAAGCAAATTGTTAATCCAGTGCTTGTGATCTGTCGTTGATATGTTCCAGTCCTTTGTTTCTGTATAACAAAGAGTACCTCTCATGTACCCATAATCGCATGACCTTGAACCTGCTTCTCACAATTATGTACTAAACAACTTTGTTGGATTATTTGATACTTTATGTCATGGAAAAGGTTGGAAAACTTCTATGAGACGAAGAGAGAGAGAAAGAGAAAGATAGGCAGGGAGAGAGATCAAAAGAGAGAGAGAGCGACAGAGACAGAAAGCACCACAGAGAGAAAAGAGAGATTGGTGTATTTGAATCTGGAGGAGTTTACCAAATCCAGAATTATCAGAAGAATTCTGAAGGCTGGAAACAGGGAACGATTTTAGCCCAAGTCTGAAGTCGGTCTCCCGCAGTTCTGTTTTTTCAGGGTTGGTCAGTCTTGTTCTACACAGGCCTTCAAAGGTCGGATAAGGTTGGCCCACATCGTGCAGGGTAATCTGCTGCACTCAAGATAGTTTTGAAGGTTAGTCTCATCAGCAAAGGGTCTTCAGAGAGAGGCAGTGGTGTTTGACAGTTATCTGGGCACGATAGCCCAGCCAAGTCGATACATGGAATTCACCATGACGGGACCTGTCCCAAAACCAGCTGGGACAGTCGCTGCTTTCCTGTGTGAAGCTGAGGAACACTGGATCTGGACCGTTACTGCACAGCACACTGTCCGCTTCGCCTGTCTGCCAGTCTGTGGTGGTAGCACATGAAAGGATGGAGCTTCAGGTCTTTGCCACATGCCTGTCCCTGGTTATCTGAACTGATTTTTGTCTGCTTGACAATGTCTGCAGGGAAGATGGAGATATTTATCAGGAGCTCAAGACTTCTGCTAAGTAAACTGGACTGAAGAACTTGTCTTAATGACTTTCTCATCACTGGCACAAAACGCTCTGATAGTCACACCTGAAGGAGTAAACTTTATTTGGGTTCACATGTTCGGAGGTCTCAGTATGGGCAGCTGGCTGTGAGGCAGGCAGGGCATGATGGGAGGGTTTGGCAGAGGAAAACTGCTTATGTCATGGTGATCAGGTAATGGAGAAAGAAGGGAGGAGCCCAGGAGGGAGATAAACCCTCCCAGGTCGCTTCCCACAGCCACGGCTTCCAACCAGGCAGCCTCCAGACAGCACACTGAGCCTCTGAACCCTCAGTCCCCAGAAGTACCGTGCCCCTGGGTTCCAGCTACATTCCAGGAGTGTGCCTCTGAGCTCGTGAGAGTTTGGGGGGACGTTCCGGATCCAAACCACTTTAGAGTTCATAGTTCATGGTAGCCATCCCTGTCTTACAAAAACAGACAAGGAGGGCTACAGTTTGACTAATTTGGCCATCGTATGAAGCTAATAAGAACCAGCAAAATTTTCACAGACTTTGCCATCTACAATCTAACTAGAACTGCAGATTATGATAAGATATATGGACACGGAAAAATACAATGGAATTTCAAGTGATAAAAGCAATTATGAAGCTCTGTTGAGCTGCAGACAGATTGACAGTTATGTTCTCTGTATTCAAAAGATTATGCATTTTTAAAATTTTTCTTCTTCAAATTGTATAAATTCATCACAATGAACATAAAACATATGTTTCTTCTAACACTAGCATATCAAAAATCCAAGACAATTTTGTTCTGTAGTTCACCTTAAAATGTACACAAAAATTTCGAGTCATGAAACTGATTTCTTTTAATTTTTTTCTACAATGTGTGAGATGAATAGTTGATTAGTGCTTTGTTTTGTTTTTCTTTTTTTGGTTTGGAAAAGTTGTTTGTTTTGTTTTATTTTGTTGGTTTTTTGAGACAGTGTTTTGTTCAAGGCTGGTCTTGATCTTGCAGCAATCCTTCTGCCTCAGCCTCCTGAGTGCTGGGATTACAAGCGTGCACCTCTACTCCTGGCCTGAGAAAAGTATTAATTCATGGCAGAACATGGTCCATCAGTATATTTCTAATGTGAAGAGAACTACGGTTTTTAGTCAGGCATACAAATTTTCTGCCGAACAAAGCCTGCAGGCAGGCCGGCACCTGCAAACCATGAGGCGTTTGCCGGGCTTCCGCTTAGAGATCTCAGTGTCCAGGAGAAGCAGGTTGACCCTTTCGCACGTGACGTCTCTGGCCTTAGGATGCGCACACAAAAGGCGCATCTCACAGTCACTAAGAGGAAAACCAGAGCTATAGGAAAATATCTTAGCTCAATGACTTATAGATGCAGCTCAAGTCCAAGGGCAAATATACATCTCCTAAAAGCTTTAATTAAATTAAACAGAATGATATTCAAGGTTGAAGCAAACTGTTAATCCAGAATTTGTGATCTGTCATTGATATTTTCCAATCCTTTGTGGCTGTATAACCAAGAGTACTTCTCATGTACCCATAATCACAGAACCCTAGACCTGCTTCTCGCAATTATGTAGTACATAATTTTATTGGATTATTTGATGCATTATGTTATGGAAAACACTGGTGGACTGTCATAAAAGATGACAGCATTTTTTACCTTGACTTCTGTCATAGAGCTTTAAAGTGAAAAATAACTTTGGCTTTGCTTCCACATACTGTCCACAATCCCTTCAACGGAATTCAGCATAATCATTCTAGACTTAGGAGCTGCTTATATTTATGGCCTCGTTTCCCTAGTCTCTCTTTTGCACTATATTTATTTCTAAATTTTTTTAAACTTTTGCTATTTACATGCAGACATAGTCACGTGTCTGCTACACAGTTCTAGGAGGTGTTTCCCATGCCTTGATTTATGTCAACAACTCAGAAAAGGTGCAATTACAGTCCCCCAAATTTTTTGTGAAGTCCCTTTGTGATTTGACCCAGCCCCCAGCCCTACCAACTGCCAGTCTGCTCTGGTTCACTATTTTTTCACATTATACAATTATCTTTATTTTGTGCTACTTAAAATTTGTCTTCATATAGATAGAATAAAAATACTGAACACATGTAAATAATCTCAGGAGGGGATTATTTTACATCAAGTTGAGACAAAAATTCATTTTACTTTTCAAAGACAAGAAGTTTAAACTGAGTAGAATGTCATTACTTCTGATATCAACACTTGATTGGAATTGTTCTTGTCAAGATAACAACCTAATCTTGCAATCATATTTAATCACCTCCAAGGTTCTATATACAATATAAAATTCTTATTTAAAATTTTTCTTTTGAAGTAGTAATAGATCCACATCCATTTGTGACAAGGAAGAGAAACAGATGCATCTACTTGTTCAATATAAAGGATGCAAGAACATCTGAAATAACTGTCATAGGCCAAGTTTACAAGATGCAACGTGAAATAAAACCTGAGATTCTAAGCAGCTCTGAGAGGGTATTTTACAGAGTTATCACGGGAAATCCTCATGTTCTGAATAAGGTTCTTTGTTGAGTTTTTATCATGAAGATGGATTTGATTTGGGCAAGTCTTCCTCCTCTAGATTGAGATGATAGTGTATCTGTTGTCCTTTATTGGTCTTCTTTCTTTTGTTATTTATTCTATTCTATTTCAATTTTAGTTCTATTTCTATTTTATATGAAGTGACTTTTTTTTTTTTGTGGGTACCGGGGGGTCGACCTCAGGACCTCGCGCCAACAGGCACCCGTGCTGCTGAGCGATATCACCGGCCCCTTTTTTGTATATGGGTTCCGGGAGTCAAACTCGGGCCCTCGCACTTGCAAGGCAGGCGCTTATGCCGCTGAGCCATCTCACCGGCCCGATATATGAAGTGACTTTTGTATACTAACCAACCTTGCATTCTTGAGCTGAGTTACACTTGGTAATGGAGTTTAATCCTTCATTGATTTAATTTGACTCAATTTGTCAGTGTTGCGTTTAAGATATGTGTATGTTTAAGAACTACAGGAGACACTGGTCTGCGGGTTTTATGGGATGCTTTTCTCTGATTTGTAAAAGGATAGAAATTATTATTTATACTTGAGTTTTTTGCTAAAATTTACTATTGATACCATTTGGGTCTGTGTTTTCTATTGTGGCAAAATATTTAATTATTCAATCAATACTTGGGCATCTTATAGATACATTTAGATTTCCTAGAGTCAGTTTTATCAGTTTGTATCATTCTTGGAATTTATTTATTTTTTAGCTATCTAATTGTTGGCATATAATTGTCCTTGTTATTTCTCTATAATTTTAAAAAGATATTTTCTTGGCGGTTGGTGTTAAAGAACCGCTTTCATTTGTGATTTAAATCACTTGAGCCTGTTTCTCTTTCATTCTTTCATCCACTTAGCTAAAATTTTGGCAATTTTGTCTCTTTTCAAAGATGAAATCTTTCCTTTGTTGATTTCCTCTGTTTCATTGCTTTTAAAATGAGAATGAATTTTTACTCTAATTCTTGCTGTTTCTTTCATTGACATGTTGGTGTTTCATTTGTTGAACATTTACAGTGTCTCAAGCGGGAACTTTACGTAACTGATATTATTTCTTCCACCATTGTCAATATTGCTTTTGCTGTTATAAATTTGCCCTAATAAATTTACTGTATTCCTTTACCTGAGTGAATTTTTCATTTTTACTGATTCATCTGTTTCTTGAAATGTTTTCTAATTTCACTTATGACTTCTTTGAATGGTTTGTAGCTCAGGGTAAAATCGTTTAGTGTGTACATATTTGTATATTCCTTTGATACTGATTTTTTATTTCATTCACTTTTCATCAGGGCATATATTTGCATTTAAATATATTTATTGACACTTAGTCATTTAACATTCACTGACACTTAGTTTCCTCCCAGCACCTCATTAGCCTTCTTCGATGCCGTGGAGGTGGAGGTGTACACAGCGCTGTCACCTGAGTCAAAACCACATGGGAACAGGGTGAGGACCCAGATACCGATGGGCCTTCCATGTACCACCACCCTGTTTGGGTCAGCGCTACGAGTCTGCAGCCGAGGTTGAGCCTCTCACAGTCCCTGCAAGCACGTGGGTGGAGGCGAGGCTGAACGATGAGCAGGCTCAGCCCCCAGGGCTTTGCTCAGACTCATAGCTGCCAGGTGAGGAGGGAAATGCAGTGCTGCTGGATGCTGCCAAACTGCCATGACCAGGAACTTGGAGCACTGCCTGCCTCTGTGGGCAGGAGATGCAAGGTCAGGTGTCCATCAAGCCCAGATGATGTTACTGTTGTAGGAGAACCAGAGAGCAAATTCCTGGCTCTACTGAGAGCCAGAGAAAGGCTGACTGCCTGCTTGACCTACTGCCACCACCAAAGCAGGGAGCTTGATTGCTGCCTCTTGATTTCATGGACCAAGGTGAGCCCTGTGCTCACCGCCACTGAGATTGTGGTAGCTTGGGGGAGTATGAGGAACTGCCAAGTTTCCATTGACATCTACTGGAATCAGGTGGGTTTTGCCAAAAATCATTTCTATTTAGTTAGTCCATCCCTCGCCCCATTCTTTGGCGAGTGTCACCAGGCTTTTCCTGGAGTCGTTTCTGTTTATGCTTATTGGTGATTGAAAACTTTTGCAATTTCCTGTGCAGAGTAAGGGAAGTGATAGGAAAACCTGGAAGACTCATCTTTGTCCCATTCCTCATCCCCTGAGACACCCGGGGAGTCCTTCTCCTTTTGACTGTGCCGGGTCTTCTCGGGCTTGCTCCGTATGTTACGTGCAGGTGGTTTTAGGTATAAGAAGGGGAACCTGGGAGACATTGTCTCTTTGTAGAACTGGACCCACCTGCCATCGGTTCTCATGAGAGCTGTGACACCCCTACCTTTCCTGCCTCCACCAGCTCTGACGCTGGAGCAGAAGGTGACAGCTGCTGTGGTGAGTGTGGGAAAGATCTTGAGGGAGGGAAGAGAGCAGAAAGCCTGGCCTCCTGGCCCGGGACTTCCACAGAGGTGAGACTTAATTATAAGATGTGGTTGAAGTGAATTACAGGACAGTGGACAGCTCTGTTAATGAATTGAAACCATCGTTATGTACGGGTTGATACAAGATTGACTATCAGCAAAACTGGCAAGGAAGTAATGAGATGCGCTTGAGCATTTCCTGAGGCGGGGAAGGGTTATCCCCACTGAATGCAATTTGATGTGGCAGAAGAGAGAAAGGGTGAACTTCACAACTGAACAGTGAGTTTACCACATTCAACCTACCATTTACGAATTGTTAAACTATTCAGCTGGGTATGTAAAGAGAACCCGTTATGACATCACTGTATAAAAAATTTTAACATTAAACCTAATCACTTGTTTCCAGAACACTAAATATTCCACTAATACCTTTTAAAAACCAAACAACGTGAACAGGGTGCGTTTCAACTATTAAGCAGGTGTGACGGTTTAGACGGGCAGGTCCCACACAGCCCTCTTGTGCTCCTAGGTGGGGCTCCTGCAGGTGACTGGATGGGGCATGGAGCTGACTGCCGGGAGGAGGCCGGGTCCAGTCAGAAGAGGCCGTCACCTGAGGTGACCTGCACGGCCATGGCCCCCTCCTGCTCCTCCTTGTCTCTGCTTCCTCGGCCGCCTGACACAGCAGCTCTCCACTGCTGTGGCCCTGTGCCACCCCTCATCTGCCCTGAAGCCAGCCGACCGTGGACTGTGAAGACGAGCCAAAAATAAACCTGTCCTCCTGAAGATGGTCTGGGATTGTGTCCCAGTGAGGAGAAAGTGACCAACACATCAGCGTAACATACAAGAACGTGAACTCCAATTATTCGTTCAGTTTCGTATTTTTTTCCATTAAGATATTCAAGTATTTTGTTTCAAATTGGAGATCAGTCAAAAAATAATAATCAAAGACCTCTTAGAGACTTCAAAATACAAGTAACAAAAACAGTTGTTTTGGGTATGTTGCCCCCTCTTTAGCCTATATTAATTTAAGTTGGTAAATACATATATTTTGCTGTGGCCTTCATGATGCCTGCTCAGTCAGGATTTTGCTCTAAATACTGGATACGTAGAGTCCAGTGACTGCGTCCTCAGGTTTTGTTGAGATGATCCATGAAATTTACTTTTTCCATTTCTTGTAGCCTGAATCTTCAGTACAACCCAGAGACTTGCAATTTTCCAAGAAAGCCCTTTATTTTAAAATATTTATATTTTAATTTACTTAAAATGTGTCATCTTTCTTACAGATTAACAATTGTATATGCTATTTTGTGTTCACTAAAATGGAAATTTGAGAAAAAACAACCTATATAAGATCAATAAATGAGAATTAAAAATTATTTTCCTGAGGAAAAATTGAATAATCTGTTTTATATATGTATGATATATTGAATATACCCACATATTAAATATATCTGCACTTTCATATAGTATGAGAGAGTACTATAGTCTCTTATATTTATCATTTTAAGATGTTTTTCAGGAGGCAAATTTTCTCATTTTGACCATCAAGCTGGAATCTATGACTGAGTCTTGCCACCATCCAGCTGATAATCTGGAGGTCCCAAAGTGCGAGATGGGGCTACCGCGCCTGGACCCTGGGCTTTTCACCTCGAGCACACGCGCTCACCTGAGCCGGGCTGGAATAGTAGGAACTTTGAACATGTGTAAGATATCCTTATCTTACTAACTGTATCTTCTAATTCTCTTGTTTCATAAGATGAAGGCATTTATAAGCAGCATGCACTCAAATCTCCTTTTTTCCTGTGTGTTTCCTTGTTTTAATGCTCAACATAGCAAGGCCTATTTCTTCCCATAGTTGTATGCCCACGTACATTACATAGAAATGAGCCATTCCTATTACTTCACCTTTTCAATACTACTTATTTTCTATTGGCTAAATCAGAAAAATCAAAGAAAGTGATATATTTGATGTTTGCTACTGTGTTTTGCTTTCACTCTCATTGTACTTTTTGTCATTGTTTGTGTATTTAAGTGGTTTCTTATTTCATGCTGCACACCGTGTAATTAGAGTTCACAAATGATACCACTTCATCGTAGTTATACCTTTAATTATTGTAAGGTAATCATTTACACATCATTCAAAACTTTCTTTCTTGAACACCACTTGGCTTTATATACTTTCAAAACTTTCATTGGAGAGACAGTTCTAAAACAAAATTTGATGAGTCTGGCTTGTTTTCAGGTGTCGATTGTCAGTTAAAGGTCACTGACAAGAAGCTGATCTCTATTTAGATTGCAAAGCCATTCTGTTTTTATCCTGTTTATGTTTTCCTGCCACTTCATGGGAACTACTTGAAATAATTTATCCCATGGATTTTCAGATAAATATCAAATTTACAAAATACTTGAGGATATCAATCATCAAATGAATTAATTACTTGCTACTTACAGACTTAGTAGTTAATTTCTGAAATGTATATTGTTTTGAAGGTTTCAAAAAAAGTAAACACAAACACATAACCACGATGTGATGAAGCCCTCATACTTTACTTACAGATTCATAATGTCCATCACCTTCACAGGGCATTACACCCTCAAATCTCTGTACAACTGGGAATCTAAGGGGTTTTTAAGCAATAAACCACATGGTATTAGCTTTCTGGTAGCTGGGACCAAGTATCTGAAACCCACAGCTTAATGAAGGAAGTTGCTCATTTAGCTCACAATTTTGGAGATGTCAGTCCATGGTCTGCTGGGTCCCTAGGAGACACATAATGGTGCATGGGCATGGCGAAGCGAAGATGCTTGCTGTATGGTGGCCAGAAAGTGGAGCTGGGGCACAGTTTCCCACAGGAAGTGGCGGAGAGCAGATACAGACCCAAGGTCACACCTCCATGACCCACACAGACACACCCTGAAGTGTGTGTTGCTATTCCCCAGAAGCCGCCAATCAAGTTGACAATGAAGCTTAACTTACACACTTTCCTGCAGAAGATTGGGTCAGCAGCAAGCAGCACCAAAACTGCTCAAGGGCAGTTTTCCTGGCCCACCAGTGTCACCTGTTACTCTTGTTTGTTCCTGGGTCACCTCCTAGGAGACATCGCTCCACTTTGTGGGGAGAAAATTGGAACTCATTTTCATAATGGAATAAATAAAGCATAATTACGAGGGAAAGTCATTTCAGCAAAATCATGGGATCTAATCAGGCAAAGAACAAGTATTTATGGAACGACTTTTATAGACCGAGTAGAGTTTGGATTCCATAAATGGGACAAGGTGCCTGCTTTCCTTAGAGGAAATATGACTTTAACACATTGAAATCTCAGAACATAATAATAAAGGCACTTTAAACTGAAAAGTGCTATCCCTAAGTGTAATACAAATCAAATGATAGAAAAAATATTGTGCTCAAAGTCATGTTCAAACTCCTCCCAAGGGGACAGTATCTGAGCTGGACGCTAATCCAACTCACTCAAAGGAAAGTGTTGAGTGATTATCTGTGATTTCAGACCTTGTATTGAAAAAATCTTCTGAGGATTTCATCTGTGCAGAGAGAGAGCATCATGATATTCACATGATAAGATTAGAGCCTTCCCAGGAAATGACTGCCCCATCTTATTTAGTTCTTTTGCAGAATAAAAACAATAAATAACATTTTGATATAGGCCTATCTATCATTTATATCAACAGAAATGCAGCTAAAAATTTCAGCTACATTTGTATGAAGATCTATTAAATTTTATCTTCACTCAGGTATTTAAAAAGCACAATTTTGTCATCAAAAAGCCAGCCCGTGTAACCAGATAATACCACCTTTTATCAGTAAGATAACTCAAACATTTAAAATCTACATATCCACAGTGTGTCTGAGAAATAGAGTTGATGAAACTACTAGTGTATTTCTAGCTGTCTGTAAAAGGGGCATGAACTGGCATCCACAGCTGAGTCACCCGGATCAGAACAGTGAGAATAATTGCCACACCTTCTTCTCAAACCCGATCTGTGGATGCAGCAACTAGAACAGGGATGTAAAATGCAAGAATCTGCAAAGGAGGCTGATTGTGGAGATTTCCCATCCCTCATCTCATTCTCCCTATCTTACTCTTTTCTGTAATATAAGGGTCACAATAACAGAGATTGACCCATGAAGTGGCAATATCGAAGTCTCACTATCATGAAAGTCAGCTCACAGAGAGTTAAAAGGGCAGAAAACTGCTTAAGAGCACAGGAAGATTCAGAATAGGAGTAGGAAAATAAGGCCCAGGGAGCCAGATATTCAGGAGGGCTGGACAGGAAGTCAAACAGGACAGGGACAGAGCTACGCCACTGCAGCTGGATGGGGCAACCGAAGGCCTAGAAGTGGTCCCAAGAGTCCTTGTCATTGCAGAGCAGACGTGGGGGCAAGGACACACAGTGCTGTGCTTGCTTAGTGCCTTGTAGATTTGTGTCCTTGCAGCTGTTGGGGGCTGAAGTTGGTCCCGCTGAAATTTGTATGCTCAAGTCTAATTCCCAGGACCTCAGCAGGTGACTCAATGTGGATAATGGGATTTTATGAAGGTAATTAAAATAAGGTTGTGTAGGTGGGCCACAATCCAACACCACTTGCTTTCTTATATGAAAAGGATATTAGGACATAAATACAGAGGGATTACACTAAGGACGCAGGAAGAAATGGCTTCCTACAGTAAGAGGAGGGAAGTCTCCGAAGAAATCAACCCTAGGAACGCTTGGTCTCCTACTTCTGCTTTTCACAACTGCACTCAAATAAATTTCTGTTGTTCAGGCCACCCAGTTGGTGATGGGGCTTTGTTACAGTAGCCTTAGCATACTAACACTGTAGCCCTTTTGAAAATTTAAATTTTGGATGACGATTTGCATCTATGATCTTTATAACACACGGCCATGTCTAATATATTATGATCAGTCTTTGGCTACAATTAAGGAAAGAATATCATTATAATAATGTTTCCTTGAGCATAACCTACTGGATAAGAAATTGGATAGTCTAGAAATATTCTTCTGAAATTACATGGCGTGTTTTTAACCAGAGTCCTAGTTTGTGTATACGGATTATTTACTGCAGTCTTATCTTAGTGGTTTCATTTCACCTAAGCTTTCACTCGGCCTCTGCAGAATTATGAAAATAATAGCCCAGTAGCTTTTGAGGTCCTAAGATCTTTTCACTGGGGGATTGACCTAGGAAAATGGAGAAGAATTTATGTAATGTTTCTGCTGTAGGAGTTTCCCTTTTAGCCAAAGGAAAACAAGTGCACATGAACATCGTTAATTAAGAGTTAAAATAGTTACAACATAAGAAGGTTGATCATTTTTGCCTAAAGTGTAAGTGTTGTTTCCTAAATTAAAAGCAAACAAGCAAACCAACACTCTATAAATTTACAAAGAATAAATAGCTATTTCTTCCCTAAGAAAAAATATGATGGCTAGAAATGATCTATTGTTTTCCCCTGGTTAGAAGACTTTGAGCTGATCCGCTTGTGAAGTCGAGGCTGGTTACCCATCCACTCCCACCTCCCACTCCATGAAGTAAATCCCTCCCGGCACTGAGGAACCCACGTCCTCCGCACAGTTACGCCTGAAACACCAGCAAAATCGTGAAGGTGGGCGTAAGCAGACCAACTTGGAGGGAACGTTAAGAATAGTGAAATCTGTTGCTGAGTTCATTATTTTTCAACAAGTCCTTATAGAGTATTTTGGCTAAATCGAGTTTCAGGGTAAAAGAGCTCTGGCTGATGCCAGCAGTTGGTTGCCTTTTGTGACCATGGCTTCTTCAAACTAACGAAATGGGAAACTTTCACTGCCGGTGCATGTTGCTGAAATCCTTCCTTCAGCTGACATCACTGCAACGGTAATCCTCTGTGCGTAGCAGGCAGGCCATCCACCGCGAATGTCCTCCGTGGGTGGTGGAGAGGCATACAAACCACCCTACTCACCAACACGGAGTTCACCAGTCCTCTGCCTTCCTTCAACTACTTTGTGTAGACTGAGGCCAAAACCTACGAAGCCATGGATTCTGCGAGCCATGGCTTAAGAATAATTAGACATGGCCAGTCCTGAGCTGCTTATTTGGAAACTCCTGCAGGGGACCCTATCAGATAGATACAGAGGCAGCTCGGATCACAAACTTACACAATGGTTAGCTTCGTTGTTGACCTTATGGGAAAACTTGATTCAGTTCTTGTCCAATTTGGTTTGCAACCAGTATTGTGGAAAGAACTAAGTTTGTGAACCCAGGTTTCACTGTACACATAGAATTACTATCATATCCACCCAGTAGTTCTCTAGAGCTATCTTCAAGGCGGTACCTACAGAGTAGGTAAAAGTAGACCATTGTAATTGTTGGTATTGACACCTATTTTAGAAACCCCATAGATCCACAGATAAGATATCATTTACACAAGCGAAGCATTACAATAATAAAAAGCTCAAAGTGAAGACAAGGTACAAAGTGATAACAGAAGCAGGTGCACTGGGATGTAAGTGGGGTATGAATGAAGTGAGCACTAAGTGATTTTAATATGTTGTAGTAATTTATATAATGTTCTTAAAACAATTCCATTATATTCATAAGATAATTGTCATTTTACAAAAAAAAAGGAAACTGAGACTTTAAGGGGTTCAAATTTATTGCCCAAATGTATTTATTAAAATTGTTAAATCAGAATAAAGTCCACGTCTGTCAGCCTGCAAACAGATTTTCTTACTTTGAAAAAGTAATCAAGAAAAGATTTCTGCTTTGGAGTTCAAGTACCATGAGAAGAGTGAGCTTCAGGGTCTAATAAATGAGGAATATTCTGTCTCCTGTTTGTCTGGAAGTTGAAAATTCGGTTAGCAGGGCGGTAATCGGATTTTACATATTTTTAAATGTATGAAATGTGTGTGCACTCAGCCATTATTAATGAGAACCTTCAAAACACTCGCTGCAGTTTAAACCCTATAAATGCATGTGACAACTTCTACTCAATGCCTGTGCTGTCACAGAAATTACCGTGTGCGGGACCTGTAGGTGTTTCACAGCCTATTAAACTGTAATTGTGGAACTGTAATTATGGCAGATGCACTACACTCTCATGGTTTTAGAAAACAACTTCCCTTAAATCATAGAAGAGCAAACTGAGTATTTTCTCAGCAATTACGTGATTCTATTAAAGTAAAATCCAGCCAGAGGTGCAAAACTCTCTTTTCCAACAAATGTGACAAACGATTACATTATCCTTTACTTAAAATGAACTTTACAATCATGGCAGAGAGAAGAGGGACAACCAGGGGTACAGTGTGTTAATGACATCCTACTCATCCTATTTGGTAGAGGTTCTTATTTATGTCTTAGTTCACAGGCTATGAAGATTAGCTCTGACCAGTAGGGCAGTTTAATAAATATTCATGTCCTCAGGTAATGTCCCTGCCCCTCATTCCCTGCAGCCAGTCCTTCCTCTTCGTATCACAAAAGTTAAAGACCATTGGCCCTGGAGGGCAGACCAAGGACTTCTCACCTGCTGACCAACAGTGTCTGTCCCATTGCTTTCATCTTCCCTCAAGGTCGAAAAGATGCAACATTCATGATCCCAGGAATCAGATTTGCAGATGTCCTTTTTGAGGAGTTAGTTCAGCCTATTGTCCAAAATATTCCATGCTCCTTCAAGATCAATAATAAATCTTTTCAGTGAGAACTCTCTGGTCAGTTTATCTTCATTGATGGATGATTAGGTGTAATTCTCTAACATTTTTGTACCTTTCTAGGAGTTACTTCTAATTAACAGAAAATAAAATTATTCCTCTGTTTCTTGGAAGTATGTAGCCATTTAAAGTGAACTTAGAGATCTCATTGTTGCCATCTTTATGTTAGAGGCAACATCCTCATTTCACCTTATCGTAATCAAATAAACAACTGGGAAATGTATATGATCACAGGGTACCAATCTCTGCACATGAAGGTCGTTGGTAAAGGTGAAATTGCAGTAAGGATGAAATTTGGAACAAGTCAAATGAAAGAACACTGGTAAGACCAGGCACCACATAAGACATAGTGGTTTAGGACAAAGAATTACTTATTTAAATTAGAAAACATGGGGCCGGTGAGACGGCTCAGCGGCTTAAGCGCCTGCCTTGCAAGCGCGAAGGCCCGAGTTCGACTCCCGGAACCCACATACGAAAAAGGGGCCGGTGATATCGCTCAGCGGCACGGGTGCCTGTTGGCGCGTGAGGTCCTGAGGTCGTCCCCCCGGTACCCACAAAAAAAAAAAAATAAATAAAATAAATAAATAAATAAATAAATTAGAAAACATAAACATGAATTTGGGAATATATATTTTCAGATTTACAATATTGAGTAATTTTTATTGTGTATATTATTTATTTTTTGGAGTTGTAGTTTTCAGAGCTTTAAATGAGAAATTAAATGAAAAATTTCTTCTAAATATACTTTGGATAAGAAGGTAGATGTGAATAATTTTTACTACTGATAGCTGATATTGAATGACGGGACATATAAAATTTTTTTAAAAGGCATTAAAAGTACTAAGATTTGAAAGCTTAGATACTAAAAATATAATCATGGCTGTGAGACTTCTGCATAAACTACAATATATTCTGGAATGACAATGCTGTCTTTAGTTTGTATTACAGGTATTGGGGCTGAATTAAAGTTAGGTTACAAAGAATTTTTCAAGGGATAGCTCTCCTAAAATATGTATGTAGAGATTTAAGCACCTTTTATTCTGAATTCTAATAAAATTTTATTTACAAAAAATACAGTGGGGTGGATTTGGTTCACTGACCATATTTTCCCAATGCTCTGTCTGGATGATACGTGAAGCCCCTTCAAAATTTTGAAGTTTTTTGATGAGCGAATATTAGTTATACGGAAAGTGGACTTCATTTTTCCATGTTCATTCAAAAGATGAGATCAAACAAATGAATCAGAGAACACTGAGGAAAGAAATTGAAGGAGACACTAAAAAAGGAGAAGAGCTCCCCTGTCCATGAATTGGCAGGATTAATATTGTTAGGATTATCACTTTTGCAATTTATGACCACATCCTTTCAACTGAATGCGTTCTTCAACACACTGCGTTTTTTCACCATCTTCCTTTCATGTCGTTTATAGCTGCTCACTTGAACAATATTACTTTTTGATTTTTTGTTTGTGTTCCTACCTGTTATCCTGGGCCTCCCGTCCTCTCTGGGTTAAACGTTTCTTTCTAAAATACCACTGCAAGCAACACAGCAACCCACAAGACATTCCTCAGTTGTCCCTTCTGCTAATGAGAGTCAGTATTCCAGAGAGGAGCTTGGCTTTCAGCAAAAGGAAAATAAATCCTGACCATCTGTGGGCTATTGATCTTAGAGAAAGGATTGAATATCCCTTCACTTAATGATCTTACCTTCTTCTTGGATCTCTCACTCTCTCTCTCTCACGCACTGAGCTACATCTCTAGCCCTTTTATATTTTATTTTTGTTTTTATTTTAAGCCAAGGTCTTACTAAGTCACAAAATTGCTTATGTTGGGCTCAAATCTGAGATCCTTCTGCCTCAGCCTGTGAGTGCTGGGATTCAAGGTGTGCACCGTGATGCCCGTCTCTTCTTGTGGTCTCAGTGATAACTACAGAAATCCTACTTTAACTTACTGTGAACAATTGTGAAATTATAGCATGGATAATACCTGTTCAATCTTTTCTTATGGTCTGTTGACTTAGATATACTCCTATGTTGTGGTCCTAAGCTTCATTTAAAACCTGTCTCCTTATTACTATCCTCTTATGCTTGTCTTATGTTGCACCTAAAATCTCCTACTCATAATTTCTTTACCCATAATTTTGCTGATTCTAAATCCTATACCCAAAGTGCACAACACTCTTAATCTGAAGAACAGATTATTTTTAGGTACACCTTCTTGATGAATATTTCAATGACTCCCCCACTTATTTTGGGGTAGTCTATTCTGCATATCAACATAGTTAGCATGCTTTGCATTGCTACATCCCTCGTTATGACTGATAAAATTATATGCACTCACTTCATATCCAAGGCAGTGAGTTTAGCTTAGTCAAGGATATACCCCATAGCCAAAGTCACAATCAATGCTTTTCTGGAATTATCTAGCAGTTCATGAAAATATCCTTTTTTCTAACTATTGCATTATTTAATTTCTATATGTTTTTCTTTGTGATTAGATTTTTATCAATTCAACAGATATTTCTTGAGCATCCACTAAATGTGCTAGGCACTGTCTGGGGCACTAGTAGTTCAGAAGTTATCAAAAACAATAAAAACCTTTGTTCTCATGGAGATAGATAATAAGTAGTGTAAAGAAATTAAATGTTGCACAATATCAGATAATAAATATCAGGAAGGAGAGTGAGGTGGGAGAGTTGGAGTACGCACAGGCATTAGGAGAGATTTCATGGAGAAGGTAAGGGTAGGCCCAAGCTTTGAAGTCAGATGTTTCGCTGAACTGATACTGAAGAGAGAGATTTTTAAGCAAAAAATAAGAAAAAGAAGACTCTAATTTGGAAACAGTTCTGTCCTGTGCTTTGTGGCTAGGGAAGAACAAGAAAAAGACGGAGAAATAAAAGGTCAAATCAGACAGATAACCACAGGAAGTGTTTAACTATGTATTTATTTTTCTGATCCTTGTGGAACATTGTGAAATCTTTAACTTTTATTCTACATGACATGGGAAAAGCTTAGAGAGATTTTAGTAGCTAAAGACACTGACACTGTACTTGAAAATGATGTGTGCAGAGTGGTGTTGAGGATTTCCTGATTGGAAAGTGGGTGGGAGCCACCAGACAGGTACAATAATCCAGGCAAAGGGTTGGGTGGCGGGAGCTCTGGCGTCTGACTAAGGGAAAGACCTGCAGGTGGTGGATTATTCTTGATTATCTGGACGCACCTGGTGCAGTCCAAAGGATCCTCATAAGAGAAAGTTAAGAGGATCAAAGTCAGCAGTAGGTGTGCCAAAAGAATGCAGTTCAATTCCTGTGAGGAAGGAACCCTGAAACAAATGTAGGCAGCTCTTGGACCTAGAGAGGGCAAGTAATAGAACCCCCCCCCGAAACTTCCAGAGCTAATGGCTTTGCCTCCGTAACTGTAATATGAGAAATCTGTGTGTTTCAAGCCAATTAATCTGCAGCAATTCATTATAGCAGTAGTAGGAACAAATAGAGGAGACATGATAGCAAACTATCATGCTGACAGAAATAATCTAGTAAAAAACTGGGAATGCAGAAAAGAGATTGGGAACCTGCTTCAATGCCGATCTGAGTGTTGGAGGGTGAATGCACAAGTAGAGCCACGAGCTTTTCCTGCAAATACAGACAGTTTATTCACAAGAGCTGTACAGAAAGGCCAGCGATATAGCTCAGGGGCACAAGCACCTGCCTGGCAAGTGCAAGGTCCTGAGTTCAGTTCCCGGTACCCACATTAAAAAAAAAAAAAAAGCTGTACAGAAGGCAGGGTTTTAAGAATGATATATGGACAAGAAGATGGAAAAATATGTGTGCCTGTTCTTTTCAGATTTCTTACCTTTTGCAAATAGAATAGGGAGCGCTAATGAGTGGTGTGGATCAGGGTGGAGTTTATAGCTGTTTGCATTTAACCAGGGTGACATTCAGCCAGTTGAGGACCATAGGGCTTGAAAGGAAGAGAGTCTGGGACCATGTGTGTGAGCCGTGGAAACAGGACTTGAGAATATTGAGAAAAAATGACAATGTGATAAAACTTATGAGTTCCAAGTCTTGGTAGGGCGGTTGTTTTGAGTGTGTAGAGCCCCTCCAATGGAGAGCCAAAAAGGATGTACTTGTTTTCTATCAGAAAGAAGAATGGAATGGCCTGTTTGGAGCTGATGGAGGTGTGACCCTTAAACCTCTCCTTCTCTGCATTAATATTTACACTCGTGTATGATTTGAAATACACAAAGCCAGGGTAGTGACTGTGTATCTGTTTCCCTCCTAGTGTGTTTATTGATTTATACCTGTGTTCTTTCGTTTACTTGCCAATTTACTTTTTCATTGCACACTAATTGAATATCTGTTCAGATTCTAGGTAGACTTGGCATCAGCCTGCCTGCACTGGAAGAGGAGAGGTGGAAAGATAAGAATCCACCTGGGAAGAACCAACTAAGGGGTGATTAATGTGGTGACTGACAAAAATGAGCATTCTGCTACTGTGGCCCAGAAAACAAATATGAACTAGACTAGACGATTCAAGAAATCTCAGAAAGGAGAAACAAAGACAATTTAGATGCATCTGAAGCTAAGCTTACAGGATGAAGATTTTCCCAAAACTATTATCATTAAAATAATTGGACTCCAGTAACAGCTTTATAATTATTACAATTTAAATATTTATACCTATTATAGTTCAATTTAAAAAGCAGAAATACATGTGCACATACATCTCAGATATACTATGCTATATTTTTGAGGCAAAATCTTTTTCTATTAAGTTAGGTTTAGCAAGAGCTTGTAAAATAATTTTCTTAGAAACATCTGAAAACCAAGGGAATTAATAATGAGGTCTTCACATTTAGGTTATAAAAGATTTAACATTCATCACATACTGGCGCTTAGAAAATTAACACAGACTTTGTATGTTTAAAATACACTCATTTATTCCTGGTACCACTTGTAAAGATAGTGCACTAATATATGTGACCGAAACTGATTAACATTATATATTGCCCTGTCTCCACAGACTAAATTGCTGCTAAGACATAAGGAAGGGAGGGCATCTGCAATTTAATACATTCCTCACGTCTATTTTAAAATAAGGAATTGGTAACCACAGCAGAGTGCGAAGTGTACATATGAACTTCACCTTGTAAACCGCTAATGGAGGGCTGGGTACATTGCTTTACATTGTATTTCTGTATTTGCTCAGAATGAAGGAAATTGGGTTCTGGCTTAATTGAAGCAGAGCTTGGAAGAGCAGAGGATGTGGTGAGGGAGTCAGTGATCACTTCCTCTCTCTCAGGGAGAAGAGGTATGCATGCCTTCCCATAGCCTATGCTCATGTGAGGGCCGAGCTCTCCCTCTTAAGACTCAGCAAAGCCACAGGTCACACACGGTCCCATCACACGGGCCACCCAGCCCTGAGCCCCTTGCTTCTTCTCCCTTGTAGACTCCCATAAGAATACTCCTTTTGCAGCCACACTATGCCCATAGTTTTTAGCCTGCTCTCTCACTCTGTGCCTGCAGATCTGACTCCCGAGGACGGTCTTAAATCCAACCACACATCTGTCACAGAGAGAGCAAATGAAACAGGACCTGAGCAGATCCAGCAGGGCCGCTGGGACTCAGAGGAGGAGGAGTAATGGTAATCCCATTACGGGTGTCGTGCTGGATGTCACCTAAAGAAAACAGATGGCTCTTTCAACTCTATTTTTCATTTGCCGTCCTTCACTGTGAGGCCCCAGCCATGATGGGTTTAATATCTCTTCTGCAATGTTCTCTCTGACTAGCAGTGGAAATTCTTAGAACTGCAGCCAGATGTGTGGTGGTTTGCGAGATCTAAATGCTACAATTGAAAAATCTGCGGGAAAAATTATGTGCGATTTTTTTAGGGCTTTAGGTATTCCCAACATGGCTACCTTTCTCTCAGACCCTGGAGGCGCCATGTTAAGCAGATGTGCATGTGGGGTTGCAGTAGTGGAGTAAGGAATGACGGAGACTGAGGTAATTTCATCCTAACATAAAATATAGTGACTCTCCATAGTTACTCTCTCTTGTAGGATTGCAATGATTACTCCAGCAAGCCCTCTGCTCACATCCTTGTGCCTGCTTGTAGAAGTTTTGAGACCAAATTTCTTTTTCTCAGCCCCAGAAGAAGGTTGCAAAACAATTGTAAGTTTTGCTAATTGCAGCTAAATGCTACCGAGAGGCAATAATTTCCTGAAGGCAATTCAAGTAAGAGATGGCATTAACTTATGGAAACTTAAAACAGAATTTCCAGACTAGATCAGTAGTGCAGAAGTAGTTACAAAGAATGTTAGCTCTCATGAATTTTCTTTGAAAATAGTGTTCGATAATTAATTTTGAAAATCTGTGTTATGTGAAGGCAATGTGTGCGCCTGTGTAAAACATTAGTGTGCAGATATCTGTATCCATTCCTGTCTAATCAGATTAGAATGTAAAAATACTGCATTCATAAATAGTAACAATTCACATACCAGAAACTAAAATAGCCTGGTTATCTAGAAGTGTTGTCTGAATAATTCAGACATGTTTGTATGTCCCCTTCCCACGTGTGGAGCACTGGTTGAGTCTCATGGACTGGATTACATTCTCTCTCACCTGGTAATACAAACAGAGAACTCTGCTCTACATACTTGAAGTGTTCAGTGTATTTTGTTTAGTCTGTGTGTTTGTGTATATATGTGTGTCCATTCGTTTTCAGAGAAAGAGAAAGAGACAGAGAAAAGGAGAGACAAGAGACAGAGAAAAGACTAGTTTGATTCTACAGTAAGTCATCAAGGATAATTTTCCCTTGAGTTAAGGGCACATGAGGCAGGCATAAAGGACTGAAGCATAGCTCATGAAAGGACACTGATGCTCTCCCTCAGTATTCTATTGCCTCCACACTGCGATCCGATCAGAGCGCCTGAGGGTTTGGGTTCTTGGTGATGACCTGATCCTTTAATCCTCTTTAAAGGGCACTAACTTTAAAGGTTGTAGCGGGAAGGGCACAGCCACAACTTGTGGTTTTGAAAACGTACAATATATTGGGGGAGGGCATTTTTCAGAGAAAGATTTCAGGTTTTCATATTACACATCACAAAGTCCCAGCACAAGCTGCTGGAACACTCATGCTTAAATGAGAGAAAACATGCCTTTGACTACGTTGGCTTTATTTCTCATCAGCTTGCTTTGCTAGGACAGAACACTATAGACTGGGAGGTTTTAAGGGCAAACATGTAGAACCAAGCATAGCGGCGCAGCCCTGCGATCCCGGCATGCTGGGGACTGAGGCGGGAGCATCACAAGTTTGAGCCCAGCCTGACACCTTAGAGATTTAGCAAGAACCTGTCTAAAAACAAAAGAAAAAATAAAATAAGGAGCTGGGGCTGTAGCTTGGTGCAAAAACCCTGAGTTCAATCTCCATTACCACACACACACACACACACACACACACACACTTGTGGAAAGACACCTCTTGCTTGCAGTTTTGGAGGCCGAAAGTCTGCAGTTAGAACACCCTTGGGGTTGGGGTTGGGTTTGGGACAGTTTCCCTCTTCCTGGCCACAGGGTGGCTGATGGCTTTGCCTCCCTTCTGGATATGTCTTCCTGCCTTACTGGCTTGGGAAAGAAAAACTGATTTATATATTACTCCTGTAAGCCAGGCAGCAAAACACATCTCTAATTCTAGCATGTGGGAGGCTGAGACAGAAGGATTGCAAGTTTAAGTCCTGCATGTGCAAGTTAGACCCTGACTCAAAATAAAAACTACAACAGGCTAGGGATATAGATCAGTGTGAAGGCCCTGGGTTCAATCTCCAGTACCACACACACACACACACACACACTCACACACTCACACACACGACTTCTTTAAATATGTTAAACTTGGCATGATTGCAATTTAGGGGTCAATGATCTCTAACAAAATAAAAGTGAGACGTTATTTGCCTGATATTGCGTTCATGATGGAAATTAGGAAGTTTGGGCAGCACAAAGTTAAGAGATGTGGTAGGAATCCTAGACTGTCCCCCAAAGAAGTAAATTGCTGAAATCCCTTCAACCTAGGAGGAATGCCACATGACCTTCTGCATGACTGGTAATTCTTGGTGATATCCTTTGTCTCACACCTTCAAGGGAGAGCTCCCTCCTTCTCTTGGATGGGCCCATCTACAACAGCCTCCAATCATGGTCACTTTTCACTGGTCATGTTTTCATATCTTGTGCTCAAGCCTTCTATTCTAAATTAGAACAAAATATTTCAGTTAGTGTGGTGTGAAGTGAGAAATGTCCACCCAATTGACTTTGGGATCCACTTGGAGGATTGATGGCACACACTTCTGAGTACATCAGCATCGGTCATGGGGGTATGACCCAGGAGTCCTCTACCCTTTTCTGTTTCCCAGACACCATGAACTTGAACTAAGCAGCTTTGCCCCTCCATGCCCTTCTGCCATGATGTTTCTGCCTTGGACCCAGCTACCATGGACTGAATCTTCTGAAACAATGAGTCCAATAAACTTTTTCCTCCTTTAAGTTGTGAGTTTTAGGTATTGTGTCCAAGTGATGGGAAAATGGACTGCTACAAAGGGTATAGATTGGGTAATAAGAATGTCAGTGTAATACTCTTTTGCAAGAAATACCTAAAATAAGCAAAATTGGTATGATTATAAAATAATGTGAATATATTGATATGATTTGGATAACAAAACACTTTCAGAATTATTGTATTGTTAAGTCAATTACATATAAGAAACTTAAAGAATAAACATTTAAGGCACTTAGCCAGGACCATGTTGATTATGCTCTTATTATGTTGTTATGAAATTTTGTTTTATTTTTCATAAAATAAGAAATAATATGCCATTGATTTTTTAAGTTGATGCTTTTTCTCTTTAGCGAACCATTCTAGGCTCTGATGGGCAGAATATTTGATGAAACGGTGTCTCTGCATTTGAACAAATCATGAGTGTCTTTAGTTGTGCAGTTGCAGCTGTGCTAATGTTCTGAACGAATTGAAAACGTGGTCCTTTCAACTTCGGGGAACACACAGAAGCTGCACCATGCCAGATCCAGGGAAAAAGGTGGTAAAAGACACACTGGGATTAGTGTAGTCAAAGTGAGGGGAATATGTTGAGGGGAAATAGTGGCAGTGTATCTTTCATTACAATTTTCTAAAAAATTTAACATTCACCACATTTGTTAATTGCTTCGTGTGTGTGTGTGTGTAAAATACACAGTATACATATACACCAGAGAAAGGCATGCCTATGTACTCATATTCGAAATGTGTTACATTCAGGGATGCTATGTTTTAGGTCAAGAACATCCTCCAAGGGCCTTACTCACATAGTCAGTGCTTCTGGAATATGACTGAATCATGGGGATGGTGTAGCTGACTTTATGTTATGATGTGGGGTCTGGTCAGCAGAGGCAGTCACTGAGGTGTGACCTGGAAGGGTACATCTCCCTCTGTGGTTCCTCCCTTCTCTCTCTGCTTCCTGAGAGCCATGAAGTGAGCAGCTGTCCTCTGCCCAGTCCCTGTCACCATGCTGTTTTCTGCACTTGAGCCTGCTGAACAGGGATTGTGAGCCAGTTTAAACCTCTTTTCCTTTAAATTGTGGGTGTAGGGCATTGTTCTCAGCAATGAGGAAAGTGACTGAGATAGTGGTGTATATAAATACATACACTAGACATGTTTATACATATTTATGTTATATCTATGTTTACCTATATCCAGACCAATGACCATGGGAAATTAACATGACCTCAGTATCCTCATTAATACCATGGAATGGATGTAGTATGGAATTCACAGGATTTTTATTGGGCAACGTAAGAGAACAAACACGTGAAGCTCAAAGCCTACTGTCTGGCCCAGAGTCAGACCCAAAATAATCTTTGTCGCTGTTATAATTGTTGTTATTACAGTGTGTCAAATCATGTACACAGTACTTTCTCTTTTTAACCCTCAGAGCATAACACAGTTTTTGTCATGCAGGTGCATAATCATGGGTGTGTCCATCTCATGTTTATTCCTTTGAATATTTCTATTGATGAATTATTTATTTTAATTTTATAAGTTTTATTATATAAAACAATGAGTGCTTAATGGGAAAAAAATTTTAAAAAGTATTGTAGTTTTAATATTTATTGAGTGTTTATTAAAAAGCATCAAAATTTTCAACATCAACTGGTTTTTGGTGTATAATGTCTAAAAAAGACCAAGAGAAATAAATTCCCACATGAACTACAATGAAAATACAGATAGCACTCCACAAAAGAATAAACTTTACTTCAATTATGACACCTACGGCAGTCTGCACATCTGCACACATGACAACAGCACCTTCCATATACACACATTGTTTACACTAATAGCACGGATGTGTTTGGCTTTTTTTGGCCATTTTGTAGGACATACTTGACATCTTGCTGGTCTTACTCTTTTTTCAGGAGGTTCTTATTATATTATGCAATGTATCATTAGCAGGAACATAAAATATCAATAAAATAAAGTGTTAAATTCTTAATACGTATTGGGCATTTAGAGTAAACATCAACATTTTCACATCAGCTCTGTACTTGCTTATAAAACCTAAGAGATAACATCAGAAATAAATTCCAATATGAACTACAATGAAAATATGAACAGCACTGTACAAAAAAAATCTTTACTTCAATAATCACACCTAAATAATAAGAAAATAAGTTGTAAATAAAATATCAAATGTGTAATTAGTGCTTTGACTAGACATCAAGATTTTCACATCAGCTGTGTACTTGCTCATAAAACCTAAGATACAACATCAAAAATAAAAACCTATGTGAACTACAATGAAAATATGAACAAAAGTCTACCACAGAAATAACCCTTGCTTCAATTGTCACACCCAAGGCAGTCTTCACACACGAAAATTGCATGTTCCATACACAAGTATCATTTACACTGATAGCACATATGTTTTGTTTCCTGTACTTTCTTGTAGGGCACAGTTGACATCTTTTTGGTTTTCCTGTTGTCATAGTGGGTCTTTGGGAGGCTGTACCTACCTGTTCACCTGTCAGCTCACCAGTGTGCTTGACAACTTTTTTGTGTAGCTACCTGGGCAGAAACATTTTATATTTCCTCTGCTGTAAATGATCTCTTATAAATTCCAGTTCCAATCCTCTAAGAAAATTTTTCCATGGTATTTTGCACTTCTTATTTTTCTTCGTAAAATATCAAACTATTTATGCTACAATGTTTAGGCTTGAGTAAAACACAACCATTGGCCAATGCTTTGTGTTTTGAGTGACATAATAATTGCTCCATAACTCATCAACAACATCTACTCCACCTTTGGTTATGTTGTAGAAAGTTTCCACCTCAGGTTTTCATTTTGTCAAAGTTTCCCTATCAATATTTCCATCATGGTGCAATGTTGACATCAGAAGTACCACTTAGTTTTATTTGCCATATACAAGGCCAAAGTAAATCTTTCTGAAATCCAAAGATTGTACAATTGCCTGTTTTGTAACTGTTATATTTAATTTGGAATTTCTGCTTTGTTCCTGCATATAGTTCCTACTCTGGTCAACTTGTGCTCTATTAGCAAATGTAACATCAGTTGGAAACTGGTAAACAAATTGTTGAACGTCACCTTCCAGTGTGGGAGATGGGAACAACAAGTCTGTTCCCACTATTTGGTTTATTACTATATGAATAAGGACCTAATGGCTGAGTTCCAGGATAAATTTCCAAATTGAAAGCATAGTAAGTCTTTGTATCTACAAAGACTTAAATGTTTATGCCATATTTTGACCCATAATTCTTCCATAAGTCTTTTACATTCCTGTGATTACCATAAGAAATCCCTGCTAAGTATAAGAGACTTATGAATGCTTTCAGTTCAGCTAGTGAGGTGTCATAATAAAAACATTTTTGAATATGGCTATTGGTGCATACAGAATGTTTTACTTGTATCTCAGCCTTGGTGTATTTCACAGTATTTTGTAGCATTTACTCTGTTACAATTTCCACCATTGAACAGCAGTGCTGTCATTCTGTTCAACCCTACCAAGACAGTCACTAAATTTTCAGACCTAGTTCTAACATTGGACAATTCCATTTGGCAGCATGACCATTTTGCAACATTTTGACCAAATGTGTCAAATACATACTCACATTGCTGTTTTCTTTGACATCTGAATCAAGGAAGTCTGCATTCCCTGTGGCTATATTAGTGCATTCTTGCTCCATTTTGCTGTCACAGGAACTTTGGCTCACATGGCCAACGTCAAAGTCATCATCATCATCATCATCATCATCATCATCATCCATCTGCGCCACTCTTCTTTTATGCAAGCATGTATTATAGCATAACAGACCATCTTTATCATCCATGCATGAGTAATCTGATGATTCACTTTTGTCCTCCTCCAAAACCTGCAAATCTGGTTTTTCATGTGTCATTGTACTGAACTGGGCTACTTCTACCAAAAGAATCAAAAGAAAACTTTTATTAAAACCAATCCACTTCCAGAAAAAGATGGTGGATCTGTAAGAAGCAGGCAGTGAACCTCTCCAAAAGTCGCCATCCGGACACTGAAATATAGTGACTGGAGGAGGACAAGAAAGAGGCAAGTGGCTCCCAGGGACCCAGGAAAGATCTGAAGTGCAGTTTGGGGCCCACGGAGAAAGTGAAGAGAGAAACCCCAACAAAGAAGAAGGAGGTGGCCTCCGGCGCCATTTCCCTGTGTCAGGAATCCTGAAGCGACTGAAGCGTTCAAATCTACAGACGCGGTGACTGCTGGTGCCCCCGGGGGCCTCCATGGAGGAACGCGAGAAGCAGCGGTGCAGAGAAGCACTGGCCGTGAAGGACAAGCTGACTGGCGGTGAGTGCTGACACCCGGCCGTCCCACGCGAGAGAGCGACTAGCCAGGCACCATTGTGGGGGGGCAGCAGCTGAACTTGAAACTCAGGGTGGCTGCCACTCCACCCACGGCTCCAGCGGGGACCTCTGCGGAGGAACGTGAGACGCCGCAGTACAGAGAAGCGGCGGCTGTGAAGGACACACTGACTGGCGGTGAGTGCTGACACCCAGCCGTCAGGCGTGCAAGAGAGCCACTAGCCGGGCGCCATTGTGGGGGGGGCAGCAGCTGAGCTCAGAACTCAGGGCAGCCGCCACTTCATCCACGGCTCCAGTGGGGACCTCCTTGGAGGAACGCGAGACGCCATGGTATCTTCAACCTAGATTGATGTACCCCGCAAAACTATCTTTCAAAACTGATGGAGAAGTAAAATACTTGCATGACAAAGAACATCTAAGAAAATTTATAACCACCAAACCAGCACTCGAAAATGTTTTGAAGGACATTCTAGAAAGGGATAACAAGGACTACAACTCCAGAAACCCCAACAGAAGGAATCCACCAGGCAGAGCAAATGATTAAAGAGAGGGAGGGAAAACAAAAGAGAGAAGCACCAACCGAGAAGGACACACTAACTGGCACTTTTCTTCCTGGTATTCCAAGAATCTCCTAAGAGTTTGAAATACTAGCAATAAAGCAACCTACCATAGGCAATTTACAAACAGCATGCCAGGAATTAAACTAAAGAAAGAAAAGAAAATGAGACGACACTTAAACAAGATGCAACACTACACATCCAGTTCACCAAAGGCAAACCCAGGGGGCAGTGAGGCCGGACAAACTGAAAGCCTCCCACCTGACATCTCTGAAGTGGTAACAACAAAGCAGTTGAATGAGGCTCTGGAAAAATTTAAATCAGAAATAATTTCTCAGATAACTGCAGAGATAATGTCCACAATGAAGACCATGCTTAAGGACGCTAGAGCAGACACAGACAAAAAAATAGACGAGCTTAAGAAAATGATGGAAGCCATGAATGCCCAGCATAGGAAAGAAATGGACTCCATAAAGCAGATTCAAGCAGATATCCAAGAGAACAAAAATTCCATTGAAAGTATTTGTACCAGATTAAGCCAATGTGAGGACAGGATCTCAGATATAGAAGACAGGCTTGCAATTAGTGATCATGAAAAGAAAGAATTCTTAAAAACAGCAAGGGACAATGAAAAATCAATCCAGCAGCTGCTAGATGACGCAAAGAAGAATAACTTAAGATTGATTGGAGTCAATGAAAAAGCAGGAGATAGCATAAATGACATCAGAACACTGTTCACAGACATTATCACAGAAAATTTCCCTGGTAGAGAAAAAGAATTTGACGTTCAGATAAGTGAGGCTTATAGAACTCCAATTGGCCATGATCAAAAAAAGTCTTCAGCCAGGCATATCATAGTCAAGAGTCCAGAAATTCAACATAAGAGTAGAATCTTAAAAGCTGTTAGAGAAAAGAAACAAATCACCTATAAAGGAAAGCCCATCAGAATCACAGTGGAATTTTCAGCACAAACCCTCAAGTCAAGAAGAGCTTGGAATGATGTATTTCAAGTTCTAAAGGAAAATAATCTTCAACCTAGATTGATGTACCCCGCAAAACTATCTTTCAAAACTGATGGAGAAGTAAAATACTTGCATGACAAAGAACATCTAAGAAAATTTATAACTACCAAACCAGCACTCGAAAATGTTTTGAAGGACATTCTAGAAAGGGATAACAAGGACTACAACTCCAGAAACCCCAACAGAAGGAATCCACCAGGCAGAGCAAATGATTAAAGAGAGGGAGGGAAAACAAAAATTAAAAGAGGGGGAGCCAACAACAAGAAAATAACATGACAAGGATAAGTCAATACATATCAGTTTTAACCATTAATTTTAATGGTCTCAATTCACCAATCAAAAGGCACAGACTGGGGCCGGTGAGATGGCTCAGTGGCGTAAGTGCCTGCCTTGCAAGCGCAAGGGCCTGAGTTCGACTCCCGGATCCCACATACAAAAAAGGGGCCGGTGATATCGCTCAGCGGCACGGGTGCCTGTTGGCGTGCGAGGTCCTGAGGTCGACCCCCCGGTACCCACAAAAAAAAAAAAAAAAAGGCACAGACTGGCGAATTGGATCAAGAAGCAAGATCCAACAATATGCTGTATACAAGAAACACATTTAATTCAAAAAGAAATTGATAGACTGAAAGTCAAAAGATGGAAAACAATACTCCATGTGACAGGAACCCAGAAAAAAGCAGGGGTAGCTATTCTTTTCGCAGACAAAGTGAATTTCAAACCAAGAATGATTCAGAGAGGTAAAGAAGGTCACTACATCCTTGTAAAGGGAACAATTCAAGAGGAAGAGATAACAATCATAAATATATATGCAACAAATACCAGTGCACCCAACTATATAAAACAAATATTAATGGACATGAAAAATCAAATAACCACTAATACAATTGTATTGGGGGATCTCAATACTCCACTGTCACAAAAAGACAGCTCAACTAGACAAAAAATCAACAATGAAATATTCGAACTGAACCAAACTTTGGAACAAATGGACTTAGTAGATGTCTGCAGAGTGCTCCACCCCACAACATCAGAATACACATACTTCTCAGCTGCACATCGGACATTCTCCAAAATAGACCACATACTAGCTCATAGAACCTGCTTAAGTAAATGCAAAGTAATTGAAATTATCCCATGTATATTATCAGACCATAGTGCAATGAAATTGGAAATCAATGGCAAAAGAAACCACAAGAATTTGCTAAACACATGGAAATTAAATAGCACCCTCCTGAACAACCAATGGGTGACAGATGAAATTAAAGAAGACATTAGACAGTTTCTACAACTGAATGATAATGACAGTACAACATACCGGAACTTATGGGATACAATGAAAGCTGTCCTAAGAGGGAAATTTATAGCATTAAATTCCTATGTAAGGAAAACAGAGCAAGCACAAATAAACAACCTAATGGTGAACCTCAAACTTTTAGAAAAAGAAGAGCAGGCTAAGCCAAAAGCTCGTACAAGGGAGGAAATTATAAAGATCAGAGCAGAAATTAACGTATTGGAGACTAAAAAAACAATACAAAGAATCAACGAATCAAAGAGTTGGTTCTTTGAAAGATTAAATAAAATCAACAAACCCTTATCCAGCCTTATTAAAAAAAGGAAAGAAAGTACTCAAATCCATGCAATTAAGAATGAAAAGGGTGATATCACAATGGACCCTGCAGAAATCCAGAAGATCATCTATACCTACTTTGAAAACTTGTATTCTAATAAGATGGAAAATACAGAAGAAATGGACAGATTCCTAGATACATATGAATTACCAAAGCTCAACCAAGAAGATATAAAAATCCTAAATAAACCAATAACAATCAACGAAATCAAAGATGTAATTAAAAACTTCCCAACAAAGAAAAGCCCAGGCCCTGATGGATTCACTGCTGAATTCTACAAGAAATTTAGAGAAGACCTAACGCCCCTACTTCTCAAACTTTTTAATGAAATTGAAAGGGAATTCATTCCTGGAAGCAAGCATTACCCTGATACCAAAACCAGAGAAGGACCCAACTAAGAAAGAGAACTACAGACCAATCTCCCTAATGAACATAGATGCAAAAATCTTCAATAAGATACTGGCAAACAGAATGCAGCAAATCATCAAGAAGATTATACATCATGACCAAGTTGGATTCATCCCAGGGATGCAGGGATGGTTCAACATACGTAAATCAATAAATGTAATACACCATATTAACAGAACCAAGGACAAAAATCACATGATCATCTCAATAGATGCAGAAAAAGCTTTTGACAAAGTCCAGCACCTTTTTGTGATAAAAACCCTACAGAAAATTGGAATAGATGGTCTTTATCTCAATCTGATAAAAGCTATCTATGACAAACCAACAGCCAATATCATACTAAATGGACAAAAACTGAAGCCTTCTCTCTAAAATCAGGAACAAGACAAGGATGTCCGCTGTCTCCACTCTTATTTAATATAGTCCTGGAAACTTTAGCCAGAGCAATTAGACAAGGGAAAGAAATAAAAGGAATTATGATTGGAAAGGAAGAAGTTAATTATCATTATTTGCAGACGACATGATACTCTACATAGAAGACCCCAAAAACTCCACTAAAATATTGCTAGATTTAATAAGCAAATTCAGTAGTGTAGCTGGATACAAAGTCAACACTCAAAAATCAATAGCCTTCCTTTACACCAATAACAAACTCACTGAGAGAGAAATTAGGGAAACAACACCTTTCACAATAACATCTAAAAAAATGAAATACCTAGGAATCAATCTCACAAAGCAGGTAAAAGACCTCTACACTGAAAACTACAGTACTCTGAAAAAGGAGATTGAAGAGGATATCAGAAAATGGAAAGATATCCCTTGCTCCTGGGTCAGAAGAACCAATATAGTGAAAATGGCCATACTTCCAAAACTGTTATACAGATTTAATGCAATTCCGATCAAAATTCCAACAACATATTTCACAGAATTAGAGAAAACAATCCTAAAATTCATCTGGAACCAGAAGAAACCTAGAATAGCAAAGGCAATTCTGGGCACAAAAGCAAGGCAGGGAGCATCACAATCCCTGATTTGAAATTATACTATAAAGCTGCTGTGATAAAAACAGCATGGTATTGGCAGAAAAACAGACCTGAAGATCAATGGAATAGAATAGAAGATGCAGAAACAACTCCAGACATACTAAGCCACCTTATCTTTGACAAAGGTGCCAAACACATTCACTGGAAGAAAGATAGCCTCTTTAATAAATGGTGCTGGAAAAATTGGCTCTACACATGCCGAAGATTAAAATTAGACCCATATCTTTCGCCGTGCACTAAACTAAATTCAAAATGCCTCAAAGAACTAAATATTAAAACAGAAACATTAAATCTCCTGGAAAATAGAATAGGTAAAACTCTTGAAGACATTGGTGTAGGCAAAGACTTTATGAATAAAACCCCCATAGCACAGAAAGTATCACAAAGAATCAACAACTGGGATCTCATGTTATGAAAAAGCTTTTGCACAGCAAGAGAAACCACCAACAGAGTGAAGAGACAACCCACAACGTGGGAAAAAATGTTTGCCAGCTGTTCCTCAGACAAAGGATTACTATCCAGAACATACAAAGAACTCAAAAAAATCAGACCTCCCAAATTTAAAGACCCACTCCAAAAATGGGCATCTGAGATGAATAAACACTTCTCAGATGAAGAAATACAAATGGCAAATAAAGATATGAAAAAATGTTCAACATCACTAGTCATTCGAGAGGTGCAAATGAAAACAACACTGAGATTCCATCTCACCCCAGAAAGAATGGCTATTATCAAGAAGTCAACTAATAACAAATGCTGGAGGGGCTGTGGGGAAAAAGGAACCCTTCTCCACTGTTGGTGGGAGTGTCGACTGGTGCAGCCACTGTGGAAATCCGTGTGGAGACTCCTCAAAAAACTAGGATATGAGGTCCCATTTGATCCAGCTATTCCCCTTCTGGGTATCTTTCCAGAAGAATTAAAAACATCGTACCACAGCAATATATGTGCACCCATGTTTATAGCAACACAATTTGTAATAGCTAGATCGTGGAAACAACCCAAATGCCCATTAACCGAGGAATGGATAAAAAAGAGGTGGTATTTCTATACAATGGAGTACTACTCAGCCATAAAGAAGGATAAACTGGAAACTTTTATAGGTAAATGGTAAATGATGCAACTCGAGAAAATACTCACAAGCGAAATAAACCGGATGCACATTTGTAAACATCGTATTGTCTCCCTAGTATGAAAATGCAATTTCACTGTGACTATTCCTTAGTCTTCTATTTTTACCCAGCTCTTACATGGCTTAATCTTATACTGAGTGATATTTTTCTCCTAAAGATATTTGTACATTCTCTAATGCTTGAGTTTGTTAATACATAAGAATGTTTACTTGTTGTCTTAAAAAATTAATTAATTAAAATATATTAAAAATAAATAAATAAAACCAATCCTAGAGCAGTGTGGGTATATTATATGCTCTGTGGTGCTCAGGTAAACATATGTAAAAACTCATCCACAGAGCATCATGTGGGTGTAAATCCTGGCTTGACACTTTTGCACACGTGCACACATCTTGCCGTCTTAGCAAATGGGTGATCATAGGATTGCTTCCTGTATCTTCATGGAAATGTACTGAGACACACACCCAGCTACTATTATGCTAAAGTAAAAATCTACAGTAGAAAAGTAAAGGGTGTTTATATGGGACCCTCTGTTATGTAAATCACAAAGCATATATTTGTATGCATTGATTGCATTTATTCTAGAATTACTTTTAAAATTCCATAAAGTATTAAACTGTGTGAAACAAGGAATAATATCAGTTATTTATAAAGGATCAATGAGTCTTTAAATGCCAAATGGGAATTTGTGTTTTTCCATCTCTCTCCAGTGAGTGTTACTCCTAGGCAGTTTACACATAATATTTGTACCACATATTCACCCACATAAAATAAATAGCTACACAGTGGAATTATGTTTCAGAACTGATTAGAGATAGGGACAGCATAGCAATATGGATACAGATGATGTTGTGATTTGCTTACTTTAAAAATATACTTAAAATGGGACTTGAAAATGTGCCTTTTTTGCTCTTCCTGGAAGATATCAGAGGAGTTAGCCAACACTGTATCATTAAATTGGGATAAGAAGACAGCTAAAAGTGAATTTATCTGTGTGGGCAGTCTTTCTGGACTCCTCCGTTGATAGCACCATATGTCAGCGACAGTTGGTGTTCCACAGGGAAGTGCAAATGTTTACAGATGCTGTGAGAAAGACTTCCTTTGTATTTCAGAGCTGTGCATGAGAAGTTTGCCTAGAAAAGATGACATAAAGGCTTGCTTTTTATCAGTTTTATTCTTGTAGACTTTCCTCATATTTATAAAGCTTTGTGTTTCTGGAGGGATAGAGCGACTGAAGATAAAAATGTGTTTTCTCCATCTCTAATCTCACCACTCATCTTCTGCCTTCCTGCTACCTCTCAGTATTCATGGATCATTTTGAAATTTTCAGGCAATGTGAGAAAACAGCTTGTTTTGAATTATGTTCAATTTGGGTTTCTCCTTCCATCAGAGTTGCTCTTTCAAACTTTTTCAAATTTTTTTCAAATCACACCTTTGAATCCATTCTAAAGGCAATCAATATATCAACAACAAAGCTAATTTTGTCCAAGAAAACATAGATTACATAATGATTATTAAATTGGGCATAGAACTGGAAGAAAAAAAATGAACCTGAATTCTATATAGTGTCAATTCTCTTTTTTTCTCTAGTTTGTGCATGACAATTTCAAAAGTGCCCCAGTTTAGAAAATGAATTACATGCTTATCCTAGTCACAGTATGTATTCTTTCTCCCATCCCAATTCTCATCCCTATGAAAGCTGTAACTCCCAGCCATGATTTTCTTTCCAGAGGTAGCTGGAATGGACAGAACCTGAGACTCCTCCAAGACCATTGCTGCACTATTGATCTTGAATATCCCCCAAACCCCATGGATTGAAGGCTTGGTTACCCCATTTGTGGAATACTGGGAGCTGGAGGAACCTTCAGTGTGTGGGGACAAGAGGAAGGAAGGTAGGGCACTGGGCTGTGGCCATAAAGGGGACACTAGGGCCCCAGGCCTTCCTCTTCCTTTCACTTTCCTCATGTCCACACCCTTACGATAAAGTGAATAGCTTGGCTGTGTGCAGCCTCACCACAGCCCCAAAAGCAATGGGACCGTTTGATCAGGAACTAAACCAAAACCATGAGCCCACATGAACCTTTCCTCTTTATAAATTGATTTATTTTAGAATTTGTACAGTGCCTCAGAGCTGACTAGCCCAATCATGTACCATGATAAGACTTTTGGAACACAGCATTAGATGAAATAAGCACTTTCCAATTCTTTCTGAAACCACGAATTTTGACAATATTAAACATATAATTTAACAGATATAAATGTCTGTACCTCATTTATATCATCTAACACTCAGTGAATTGTAAAATTTATTTTTGATGTCTAGCTCAAATAACATCAGGATTCCAAAGTTTATGTTGACTTTCCCTTGTGCCGAGATCTGGAGAAGTGGCTGTGTGAGCCAGGGGACATTTACCAGCCATCTCTGCACCTGCTGAATTCCTGTGACCCACTCTCCCAAATACCACATGCATGGGACCTTTGAATTTAGTCTATGGCTGAAGTTGGAAAAAGTAGTTAAATCTCTGGCTTTTCTCCGTCCCATTGTCAAGGACTACCAATTAAAAAGCAGTAGTGAAATTTAAATGCAGGGCCTTTGCACTGAGCTCATCCCCAGCTCTACTGCATTTTTAATTTTGATATAGGATCTCACTAAGTTGTTAAGTTCCCCATGCTGAGCGATAATGTGGGATGTTCCTGTCTCAGCTTCTCAGAGTTTTGTGTAGAAACTGAACACAGATTGGAGGAACCTGGGCAACTGATGACTGCAGGCAGTCACTCATCCAATAGGAACCAGCTCTGACTTTACAGAAGGTGGGAAGTTTCCTGTATTGTTCACCTACTGAGATTTTCAGAATTACTTTTAACAGCAGCCAACAGATCACAAACTCCATGTTGTTTTGGATTCTAACTTGAGGATTTTCCCAGTAGGCATTGATAGTTCCATCCAAATTTGAAACCTTTCCAGTCAGAAGAGTCACATGTGAAGGATACAGATTGACTGAATTTTCTTACCTTGGTGATATTTGCATGTGGCTAAAGAAGCACGTGACTCACAAAAGGGGCCCTATCGTGGAGATGTCTGAGCTCTTGTAAGTTTAAGAATAGCACTGAAACAGGAAATCGGATTATAAATAGCAGGGCTGTCAATGTTATAAGCAAAGGTTCAAAAATAGTAATATTTCATAAAAGAGTAGATTTTTTCTTTTTATGATTGACTGATGTTTAGAGTGTTAAAAATTCAAATTAAAAGTTGGAGGAGCTTTAGAAATAAAGAAGAGAAATAAATGTAAAGCATCCTAAGCTCAATCTATGGGAAGAACCATTTCAAACAATCCAAAAACTCTCATTGTACAAACCATAGCTAGAAATAATTCTGCTGGAGTGGACTATATTATGGGTTATAAGAAAAACAAGGTAGAGGGATGCAGTATCTTTAGACAAAATAACAGCACACAGAAAAGAGTAGCAAAGACCAATTAGCATCTAAGCCATTCAAGCCAGAAATGAGCAGAGATAAACAGAGTCCAAGGAAGGAAGGACTGGAAATACTCTTTCTCAATTATCAAAAGATCTGGGGATCTGAAAGAAGAGAGTCACAACTGAGACACAGAAATAGAGAGAGGAAATTATTTCAATCAATATAGTTTAGAATTTAACCAATGGCATGTGAGGGATGCCCAGGTTATTATACATACAATACATATATACATATTCTATGTATAATATATACATATATATATATATATAGAGAGAGAGAGAGAGAGAGAGAGAACATACGTTTGTGTATATTCATGTATATTCTTCCTAAATGCTATATTCTGGATAAGTTTATATAAATTTTTAATTTATAATATGGAATTGACGATTTTGTGTAAATTTTTGTATTTTCATAATCCAAATCTAAGGAAGTGCTTCTATGATCCCTATAGCTTCCTTTAGGGATACACTTTGGAAAATGCAGAATCACTCTGAGGACCAGCGTTGGAAGGTGGGTAGAACATTTAACAAATATTTGAAATATAGGACAGGCAGTATCACAGTTTGGCACATTGTTATGTAGCTAATTCACTTCAAAATACAACTTGGATTTTTTTTTCTGTGTGTGTAAAAGTTTATATGCATACACACAGAAATTCTTCACATGAAATCTTTTTAAAGCAAAAGTATTTTCATGCTAAAAGTTTAGAGAGTTTTGTTAACTGCTTTAAGGAATTAATACTTTGTATTTAGAGAGTACTAAGTGAAAACCTGTAAGTTATAAAGAAAAACAGTAAAATATAATAATAATGTGTTTATTGACAATCTATGGTTGATTGACAGGGCCTGAAGGCATCACGTAAAGGAGAACTGTACACTGATAATAAGAAAAAAAGAAAACTCACCCTCACAATGGAGGTAATAAGTACATCAAATATATAAGATGTGTGTATTATTCCTGTAACGTCACAGGAAACTTGTCCATAAATTTCTTAGGCATCAAAAACTGAAAATAATGCCTAATAAAAGAAATGAAGAATACCTAATAAAATAAAATGTTATATATATATATATATTTTTTTTTTTTTTTCTGAAACTAATTACACAAACTGCATTACCATTTGGCTGCCGATCAAGACGCTGGGCAAACCTAATAAAAGTCTTCACAAAGGAGCAATTCTTGGACGGTATTAAGATATCCATCTTCAGAAAAAGCTACGCCTCCCCGTTGCCATCCCTCGGTCAGGTTAGCTTTGGGGGGAGCTGATCAAGAAAGACTGAGAATCTGACCCCATGCAAGGGCACATTTAAACTTTATTCCTGGGACCACAGATCCTCAGCTTCCTGCGACAGGCTCCGTCCGTCGCTGGTTGGTATGCTGCCCTGCCGTGTGCTTCTTGGCATGAGGAAAGGTAAAGAGAATATTGCTGAAATATTTAGTGACTTTAACTGGGAAAAAGGATCCTGAAATAGGATCACTTCCTCCACTACCCTCTGCTAAATGTCCTGCGGCACATGGTGAAATCACAATCACTGATCAAAACAAGATTACAGTGTAGTAAGGGGGAAAGTCAGTGAGTCAGGGAGGCGCTGCAAACTCAGGAAGAAAAAAAGAAAATGAAACAGGAATTTAAACTCATTATCGCTTAAACCTCCTCGTATACATCTGTTCACCTGCAGCCAGTTTCCAGAGAAGGCAATCATTTAATGATATTTTAGGAGCAAAAACATCAACTTTAATGCAATTTGAGAATATTTCTAGATTATAAATGTAAGTGCAATTTAAAATGGAATTAAATGTTTAACATAGACCTTTATGTAAACTTGCTAAAACTTTTCTAAGTTCTGTAAGCAGATACAGTGTTTAAAAAGAAAACCCCAATGATACAAAAGAAATTTATCCTTCTTAAAATCTTAACCATTGTTAAATGCTTCGTGAAAATACATACTAACAAATAGAACTGCTAAAATAGTCTTAAAATTTCAAAACTACGTACAGAGTGGATGGAGCACAGAGTACCTGCAGAAACACCCAGAGAGCGAGATTTCAGGCGAGTAGGTCGCTAGAGGAGCTCAGCATTTCTGGAGCAGGTGTTAGGGCTCCACATCCCCCTGGCCCTTTCCTCCTCCTGTCTTCCAAACTTCTTGCCTTTTGTCTGGTCCGCCCTCCTGTGATGTTAGTTCTAGGTGTCACTGTGAGAACCTTATCTCCAGGGTGTGCATGAGAACGCTCTCGCGAGCCCTGGAACCAGGGCCTGAGCAGAAAGCATCACGTGCCCTGGGCGGTGGGCACCTCCGCAGCACGGCCCAAACAGAGCAACCCCTGAGGAGGAGCGAGCGCTCCCCAACGCGGAGACTCCCTCCTCTCCCATGCTAAGGGAACAGACCTCCCAGCTCTCGCCCCTGGACGCAGGACTTTCTCTCCGCCTCCGCGTGGGAGCTGGGCCTGCATTTCCTGAGGCCCAGTCTGGTGGACATGGACCAAATTGTACCTCTGGTTCTCTTGCTTCTCCCGCTTGCAGACTCCAGATCCTGACGCTGCTTCTCTTCCACATTTCGTGAGCCAGTCGCCATCAGAAATCCCTCCTCGTTTCTCTCTGGGTACATCCGCCTCTCTTCTCAACCGGGCTTCCCTGGAGCCCTGGTGTTTCAGCTCTGCTCTGTGCTCCTCGGCCTCTGCCGCTCGGGGCCTCTTGGCAGGAAGTTTGCGTCTCTGTCAGCCGCTGTCCCATGAAGCACAGAGATTCAGCCTCGAGGAATTACTAACAGAGCGTTCCCCGCATCGTTCGTACGCCCGCAAGACCACCTGCCAGCTGGGAATCGGATTTTCCATAACACTGCCCAAGCCTTCTGGACCATTGCTTCTCAACCCATTTTGAATGATGAAGGGACATGTTTTCCAAAACATCTCAGACTCACGCTTTTGTAATATGAAGTAGAAATTAATAACAAAAATGCCAATAGAAGCCCCATTGCTTGAAAATAATGGCACGCGACAACAAAACGTTATACTACCAAACTGCTATAACATTCTTGCAACTTTGCTGATTTATTTTTTCACAAATCCGCTAAAGGACCAACGCTTGAAAAAAAACATGTTTCAGGTATTAGATATCTTATGTTTTAAGAGCCATTCTCTGAGGAATTATTTTACTAAATTGTACATTGCATTTGTCAATATATTAGTAACCACATTACTTAAGATTGAAAGTGAGATTCTGAATTGCTAAACAAGTTGAGGTTTTTAGTTATTTTTTATCAGTTTTTAGGAAGTTAGTGAAAACATTGCTTTTAAAGCTTATGTAGTATTCATTGTATCTTTTATGGAAGACCAAAGGTTTTCCCAAAAAGTAACTTTAGATAAATCCAGTGACTCCGAAGCTCCAGTAACGCTCTGACAAAGGTTGGAGAGCATGGTTTTAGTGTTAAAGCATCCAACAAATGTCGTTTCTCTAGCAGCTGTTTGCCTTCAACCTAAATCAGTATCAGCTTTAGTTGACCTGTTTTATACTGGATATATCAGAGCGCTCAGCGTGGCCCTGGAAGAACAAAAAGGCCTGACCCATGAGTTTAATTATCCACTTGAATATTGAGCAACAATGTTAACCAGGTCCATTTGGCTATTTTTGAGTTTTTTTCTTGGGAAAACTAGAAAATTGCCGCACATTTTTATGAAGCTGCTTAAACAATTATATCATAAATTATGGAAGAAACCTTGGCTGTCTGCCTTGCACTTCAAGCAACGCTTTATATTTATTATATATATATCACAAATAAATAAGGATGATGATGGGTGGCAGTGACTACTTGAGACTAAGCACCTACCTGTTAGAAAGATGACCGCACTTGATATCTTCATCCAGGCTTGCCGAAATACCAGCTTCACAGCACACACAGAGTTTGTCTCATGAGAAGTACGGGGGGAAGTCTCTTAGTCTTTATTATTTGGAGTGTCATTAAGCTGAAAGAGCATATAGCAATAATCAATATCAGACGAGACAGTTAATGTGAGCGTCACGGAAGCTATTGGATAATGACACAGATCAGCAGTGTGTGATTTTGAAAATAGGCTCGTCTGCACCAGAATTCCCCACAGAGTGCTCCTGGTGAGTGACGAGATGGCCGTAAATGTTTAACACTCTTGAAAATTTAAAAACAGGCTTTTCAGCTTCCTAAACATTTACAGCTTTAAAAATCATACTTGAGCCGGGGATATAGCTCAGTGGCACAGCGCCCGCCTGGCAAGTGTCAGGTCGTGAGTTCGATTCCTGGTTGAAAAAAAAATAATAGGGCTGGTGAGACAGCTCAGCGGCATAAGCACCTGCCTGGCAAGCGCGAGGTCCTGAGTTCGACTCCCAGTACCCACATAAATAATAATAATAATAAAATAAAAAAGAAAAGAAATCATACTTGAACTTCAGTCTTCTGGTATCTCCCTAAACTCCACCATTGCAGGAACATTTTGTTGCTGTGAAAGCTCTGCAGTGACTCGAGCCAGTCCTTTTGGTGCACCTATTTTTGTAAAGGATCCTAGTCCTAGAAGTGGGTATCTGATGCCCCTGTGGAAATAGTGAACATTTCTGCTTTATTCCTGATACTAGGAAGGAATTCGGGTATTCACTACGGAGTACAATGCTCTTTTATAGAAATCCCATTGTTAGACTGAGGAAATTACCTTCCATGCACAATTTACTGACAGTGATAAAGTATGAATGGCTGTTGGATTTTTCAAAATGTTGTTACTGTTTCTGTAGAGACAAACCTGCAGTTTACACCCTTTATTTTATGAATACAGCATATTATGTGGATTGATCTTGGACCTTCCATGTGCTCTTGAAAATAAGGTTTTCTGTTGTTGCTGGAGGCAATGTTCCCTGGATATCAGTTCAGCCAAATTGATGATAGTGTTCAAGTCCTCTTGTCATTTATGGAAAGTAGAATATTGATATTCCCAACAATTATGTTCTATTTTCCTTCTCAGTTCTGTCAGTTTTGATTTCATATATTTTGGGCTTTTGCAGTTGTTAGGAGAATACATGTTTTTAAACTGTCTGCTAAATAGAAGGAATCCCTAGAGTTATAAAATAGTCCTCATTGTCTGTAGCAATATATTTTGTATTCTCTTACTGTCTTTAGCAATATATTTTGTATTCTTTTTCCCCTAAAATCTATAAAATCTTATTAAAGTCACTACAGCTCTGATTATGTTATCATTACAGGGCGTATCTTCTTTTCATACTTTTTCTTTTGAACTATTTGTTTCTCTAGCTCTAACTCTGTCTCATATATAGCACATAGTTGGATGCTATTTTGCAATCCAATCTGATGGACTCTTCATAATTAGTTAGTCCTCTTATATTTAATATAAATTTTGATATGCTGGATTTTGCTGTTTATTTTTTGTATGTTTTGTGGCACATTTTTCTGTCCTTGCATTTTCACTGTCTTTTATCAAACAGCTAACTTCTGTGCAAGAGAAATTCTTTTTTAAAAATATACATTTTTGAGTTACTTTCATAATGCTTACCTGGATATTACAACATGTGCTTTAACTTAAAATAATCTAGTTCTGAAGAATTTAAACTTCCAGTAATACTCAGAAATATTGCTTCAATATAGTTTTCTTCTCTAAACCTTTTACCACTTTAATTATCTTACAAATTGCACCTTTATCATTTATAAGCCCACCAGCATCAGTCTGTAATTACCCTCTTATGTAGTTACCCTTTCGTATTTCATTTAAGAAAAATCTGCTGCTAATAAATGCTCTCAGTTATTGTATTTATTAATGTATTTTTCACTCGTACAGTCTTTATTTCATATTTATTTTTCAAAAGATTGTTTTTGTGCATATGAAACTCCTGACCACAGCATTTCTTTCAGCTGTTTGCATATGTCCAAGTGTTCGTCTGGTCTCCATGGTTTTTGATGAAAAGACAGCTGTTGCTGATAGTCCCTTGTATGTGATGTTATATTTCTCTTTTTGCATTCCAAGGCTTTGGCTACATTTCTGTGTGTGTGTGTGTGTGTGTGTGTGTGTGTGTGGGTACCGGGGGTCGACCGCAGGACCTCGCGTGCCAGCAGGTGCCCATGCCGCTGAGCGATAGCACCAGCCCTTTTTTCGTATGTGGGTTCCGGGAGTTGAAGTCAGGACCTTGTGCAAGCCAGGCAGGCACTTATGCTGCTGAGCCATCTCACCGGCCCCTTGGCTTTGATTTTTGCTGTGACACTTTTGTTATGTTTCTCGTGGAGTGTCTCTGAATTTTCCCACTTGGAGTTTGCTATGCTTCTGAGAAGTGTAAATTTGGAAAATCATAGCCATGTTTTCCAATTATTTTTTCCATTTTGTTCTCTCTTCTTCTTTGAAGCTCCCATTATTTGGATGTCGGTATGTTTGATTTTGTACTACTTTTCTGAGTTTCTGCTTTTTTTTCTTCACTAGTTTCTATGCCTTAGATTAAATTTTCTATATTTACCTCTGTTCATGTTTATGAATCTTTATACTTCATGATCAGATACTTTACTCAGCTTTTGCATTTTTTTTTTTTTTTCATTTCAGCTACTTTTCTGTCCCCACATTTCCATCTGGATCATTACTGTATAGTTTATTCCTCTTTACTAATAGTCTCTATTTTCCCAGTCTTGGAGAGCTGCTTTTACCAATTCCAGCTGTGAGTTACTGAAACCATAGCAAGGGTTTTTACCTTTGGGCTGACATCTGAGTCGTATGAAAGATTAACAAAACCTTCAGGATAAGGCTGAATCAGGGACATGCCAGGTGCATTGGCAGATATGGACAAGGCTCTGGTTCTTAGAAACTTTCCACAAAATATCTGACCCTCACAATTTGGAGGAGAGGTTTATCTTGGCCCACGGTTTTTAGGGGGCCCAGTCCATGGTCAGCTGGCTAGTAGGCAGGAAGGGCAGGCGCAAGGCTCTGGTGGAGAAAGCGCTGCTCAGGTCATGGCAGCCAGGAAGCAGAGAGAGGCGAGCAGCGAGGGAGATACACGCTCCCAGGTCACGCCTATGACCGCCTCTTCCAGCCGGGCTCGCCCCTGAAGAGCACGTTCAGCCCTGAGCTCTTCGGTACATGAATCTGCTGAGGAGTACGGCACCCCATGATTCAATCACCTTAAAGCCTCGCCTCTGAACGCTGGAGCTTGTGGGGGGAGCGTTCTAGATCCAAACTGCAGCGCTCTGGTTCGGGGCTGAACGGGACACCCACAGATGCCTCCTCTCCGCTTGTCTGTGACACTGGTGACTGACCCAGAGCCCCCGTGGTGAAGCAAGCCTGGTGCTGCGGACCTGCGCCCAGCCTCGCCTAGGCCTTTGGGTATCGCCGCACTGCAGGGCTGGGAGAGAAAAGCAAGCGACCCGGCTGAAAGAGCACAGAACCACCCTTCCTCCCCAGCTTTAGCGGTTTCCGTGCAACGAATGCTTTGTAGTTGGCTGTGTTTTTGGTTAATTTCCAGAGTCCAGGAGTCAATGATTTTGTTCGTATTTGCCATATTTTCCTTGGTTTTCTGGAAAGGAAATCCAGTAAATTCTTTATTCTATAATTTCAGAAGTCTAGTTTTCCTTATTTTTCTCATCTTAAACTAAGAAAATACTATCTGGATTTGTTTTCTCTTTTATTAATATTTGTGCCTAGCATCATGAAAATAAAGCAATGTTGATATTTTCCTCGTTTTAATAGTTTTAATTCTTTTCTGGTTTGTTTATGAACATTATTATCTTTATAAAAATCTACAACACAATTTTTGATGGAATTTTATGTTTAACAATATTTTTTTCCTTTTTAAAATTGTTAAATTAATTTTATTAAAAATAATTTAATTTTATTGGTACACTTTTAACACACATAATGATCCCATTCACTGTGGGGCATTTTATTTCTAAAATAAAGAAATTCACGACTTCTAATTCTTGGTATGATGTGCATGGAAATTGAATGTCTTCACTATACCAACAACTAAGAAGCACCTAAGTCTCAGAATTCAACAACTTTTCTTAGATTTATCAGAGAGATGGGGTTATAGCATCACCACTGCACCCGATATCAGTGTAAACCAAAATCCTTGCCTTCTGCAACAGGGACCCATGCGCAGAAATCCCTGTGGGAACCAATACCTGAGCTAGGAATTGCTGGAGGTGCCGTCTGGCGAAGGTGGAGAGAAAAGCAACCGGGACACTCCGGCACATCACTGACTTCCCTTCCCGAATGCCTACCAGATCGTCAGTGACCAGCAGAAGATTCCTGATGGGTTTGGGCTGGTAGAGGGGGGGTTGACTACCACTCGCTCTCGTGTCTGCCAGTTCTGTAGCAGGGGATACAGCCAAACACAGACCGAAAATATTTGGGAAAATAGTTACTTCTGTACTGAACATGTACAAACTTTTCCTCATCACTGATCCCTAAAACTACTTTATACCAACTATTTTCATAGCATACACAAAGCATTTGGGTGTTATGAATGTTCTAGAGGTGATTTAAAATATACTGGAGGATGTGTGTAGGTCATATGCAAATACCATGCCATTTGCCTAAGTGATGCGAGGACCCACAGTTTTGGTGCAGAAGGCATCTAGCAGATCCTGAGGGAACATTCTATTATGAGTTTTCCTGAATCCTTTTTTTCTCCTTAGACAGCAGGGAATTGATAGCACACCCATGCCCTCCACGGGGAACCTGAGGTTTTGGTGGAGTACTGAAAAGTAGCTGCTTCCCACTCTGCTGAAGTGTGGTAGCACAGAATTATATTCTTCAGCCAAATGTTTAGTTCCGAGTGCACCACATGGAGCACCGAGGGTTGAAAGGGGACAGTAATTCACTAAGACTGTTAGGTCGTTGTGAACAGCAGCATGTGAGATGTCCAACCAGACATTGTACCTTTCTCACCAAGTCCGTGCTGCTTTAGAAATTATAACCTTCACGTAGTGAGAAGCTGGGTTGGGGGGGCTCAATATTTGACTTCTTCACTTAACCCCACTTCAGAAAGTTCAAAATTTCTGAATGTTTTCTTCTTAAGCTATAATTGGGAAATGGATAAATGAATGTAGATATGTTAGGTTTTCACGAAATGTGGTACCGTTATTTGTGCTAGTAGCAGCATATTCTGAACAATAGGGAGCCAGCTCTTTCAAGATATATTAAAAAAGAAGGCCTGCATAGAGGTCCAGCTGGTAAGGACTCTGCTGAAGCCCAAACACTGAAGTATGTGAGGATCTGCAAAGGAGGAATTTTCCGTAGGAAACACAAGGATCCTAAGAGAAGGGCATAGCCTTTCCGCTGGAATGCAGGAAGTGCTTTAAACAACAGAGTTAACAAAAGATAAGTGTGCAAAACAGAGGTGGTTTTCTTGGCCACAGGGCTGTATTCTCCAAGTCCTTCCCCAAGGTGTGGCTGGATATGAATCCTAATGTGTAGCACGTGGTGCTGTGCTTGTGTCATAAAGGGCTTTGCTATGTGCGCCCTTTATGAAATTACATTTTAACTCTCAGCCGTCTGTGGTGCTCATTGCCTTCACCAGTCCATTTAATCTCAAATACTCTTTCTGTGTGTGATCCCGGAGCACCGCAATGCTGTTGGAATTCTCTAAAAGACAAAATTGCTGTGGTTACTTATTTCCCATTCGGAAACTGAGGCCCTACATCTCCAAGGATTTGTAAACACACACAGTGTTTTCTAAAATCCTGTTTTCCATGGAGATGTTATCCGTTACCCTAGCAATTGCTTCCACACGGAGCGAGTTAGTGTGCAGTTGTCAGTGTAAGTGAAGGCTTCTACCTTGGTGAAGGAGTTCAGCTGGCTCATTTTATGACTAAACCTACCATAACTTTTGTTTACCTGTAATTATTCATTTATGTGATACCCATTTCAATGCTTGTACCTAAAGGATGTTGTGTTTGGTTGGATGTTGTGTGTGGTTTCTCTTTTGAACTTGAAGTCTTCATCGCATATTTCCATAATCATATCTGCCTTAGTAAAATCCCAAGTGCAAGGTTTTTAATAGAAAATCACAAGGCTTTATTTTCTTCCCAATGTAATATTAAATTATTTAAACATTTATCCAGGCTGGATAAAGGTACATAAATAACCTATAATGAAGATACACAGTACACAAGTCAGGGTTTCTCAGATATATTCTTAGGGAAAAACTAGCACAATTTCACCAGTAATGGTGACTCACTAGGCCAATAATTTTCATTTGTCTTGATTTATTTCAGAATAAGAGGGATCCATTGGTTTTAAAACATAGATTATTTTGAAATCAATTACAGAAAAACACACATAAAGTGTAATTTTATTTTTTGTCATTACCATTTACAATTCTAGACATGATTTTCTTTATAGCTATGTTGAAGAAAATTTTGTTTTACTTTTCAGTCTTTTATTGCATTACTTTCATCATTTCATTTTTTAAAAGGAACACACTTTAAAAGTTTATGAAGATGCTGCTTCTCAAGTTAAAACTTGTGTGTGATCCTGCTGTCATAGAAAGATATTGAGGGATTTTTATCCTCTACCCAGTCTGTCTGAAGATAATATAACAAATCACTTCGAAAGTTACTAGTTGTTTCTGTGAAAAACAAACACGATTTAGTTTTTAAAAGTTCAGACCCTACAAAATCACAGTGAGAAAGTTATAGTTTATTGCATCTTCCCCAGTAAAGAGAAGATTGATTTTATCCTATGAGGATATAAAAGTAGGATTTCAGGGAATTGAAATTATCTAACAGATGTTGATTCCACTAAGCTATCTTTGAGCTTATGTTAGGGGCTTTTGATCACAGTTTGCTGGAAATAGACAAATGGCAGGAAACGCAGTGCCTCTAATTCCAGCAGATGAGCCCGGTCTCAAGGAAGCCAGGGAGGCAGCAGCATGAGGGCCCAGGGAAGGCCCGGTGCAGGTCGTCTGTGCGTCTTAGCAGCTGCAATCGCAGAGCTGTGTGTGTGAGGATGCGTTCGAAGACCAAGTCCTGACACTTGTCCTAGCCTCAGGCAGAGTTTAGTGACCTCACCTGCTTACATACTTAGAACTAAGCTTGCTCATTTATTAAATTAAATGCTTTCCTAGAGCCACACCCACACAACCATAGCATCCCATGTCTGCAAGTCCCTGGGCTTCCTCTCTCTTGATTCTGCTACAAATCCAATCCCAATTAAATTTGACACCATGTAGTTATGCCAAAAGTAATAGGGTTACACAAGAGTTAAATTGCAGCCATCAAGGAAAACAATAAATTTATCTCATCAGATACATTAAGGAGCTTTAAAATATAATCAGATGCCTTACTGTATATACTATACAAATCCTCGGCCAACCTTGGATCCGACCTACAGAAGTGTGTGCACACACCGTACCAAACCACCAAGTTCAGATCACAGCGCTTATTATTTGGAGTACAAACTGAGGCAAATAATACCCCGTTATTTCTTCCATTTCTCTTGTGTAACAGGGAGATGAAAACAGCCCCTACTTCACGCAGCTGTAATATGGAGTCAATTAGCTGATATTAGTAAAGGGCTTGACCAGACACCCGGCATAGATGAGTTCTGTTGTCGTTAATCTACTTACTTATCAGTGGGGACCTGGAGGGCAACTCTGGCACGGTTTTGCTCTTTAGCTGGTTGAAATGTGCACAGAGGAGAAACTGAGGTGGAGAAGACAGAAATGATAAAGCTACCTACAGGTCGCTGTCTTCTCATTGGATGTGTCCATGCTGGAAGTCATCATTGGCAGAATTTGTAAGGGGAAAGCCTGTTTCACACACAATAGGACTCATTTCTTTGGGTTGCCCCTAGCAACAGTGATAGTTCTCCACTCGTTAAGTGTCAAAGAACCACGGAAAAATAAGTCTGAATAGAAGATAATCACATTTCATCACATCACTCACTAAAAAAGGCACCTCGACACTACAGCTGTCACAACCAAAGAAAAGTGAAACAAACAGAAAGTGTTTGGAAAGAATTGTGCACAGCTTCTCTACATGGAATGTATCCTTGACTTTTTCTAGTGATGAAATCCAGCATTAAGAGTGGTTTTCATACGCCAGGAGGAGATTGCAAGCCACTTGGTAGCTGGCTTAGCTCCTGAGTTGCCATCCTAATACTCTGCTGCCAGATACACACACTATTCCCAATACAGGCATTCACACACAGGCTGAAATCCATCTGCCACACTTGCTTTGAGCACTGCACAAACCGAGAGCTATGTGTGTGTTTGGCCACACGTTGGTATCAGATGTTTTTATTAGCAGGTGTTCCAGAGAGACAGATGAAGGTGTAGACATTATTATTTCACAGAAAAGAGAATTTGAGACAGGGTTAACTTACAGACAAGACATCTGGAGCCTGAATTAGTATCTGTTGATAACCAAGACAATGCTTTTTTCTACAAGATGCACATAGATACTAAAGACAAAATCTCTCCCTTTCTCTGTCTCTTCTTTACTTTGTATCAGAGTTCAACCACACAAGATCCTGAAGTATTGCTTTAGAAGAGCATTTCTTGTGACTTACCAATTTAGATGACACAATTCAATTGCCGTATCATCTCTCTTTACCCTCTTTGACGTCTAAACAGACTTATAGTATTCTTTGTATTATGATATCTCAATGCTAGAACCCTAGTATATTTCTCATCAAATACAGTAGTGAGCTACAAAGTATCTGTTCTTTGCACAACTCTTTCTTGCTATTCTCTCCTAGAACCCACCACTGGGTTCTAGTTAAATATAAAATGTGAGCTTTGTCAAAGTCATCGCGGTGATTTTATTTTATAGTGTTGTTTTTGTTGCACAAGTAAACATAGACTACACGGAGTGGAGGTGATCTTTGTGTACATCTGTTTATCATGTCTTGCTTCTTATTTAGATAAGTGTCATTTCGTGGCTTAGATATAAAAATTTGACACATAATAGAAGTTTAACAATTACTTGTTGCTTAGAAAGGCATGTCTAAATGTCTGGATGTCTGATATATTGAAAATACGTTATCCGGGTATTTTTTACTCTTCATCAGAACTGGAATCTCCATTTGAGTTTTTGTGATCAATAAAAGCATCATTCTTCAGATCATTTCTGCTTTGTTAAGTCTTTGTCTTTACTATTCATGAGGAAATACAATAAAATAAAAACATCACAGCGAAACTTTTTTATGAAGTTGGGTTGTCTAGTTATGTTTAAGAAGCTGGTGAGATAGCTCAGCAGCATAAGCACCTGCCTGGCAAGTGCAAGGTCCTGAGTTCAAACCCCAGTACCCACATAAAGGAAAGAAAGGGCCGGTGATATCGCTCAGCATGGGCCCCTGCTGGCACACAAGGTCCTGAGTTCAACCCCCGGAACCCACAAAAAAATAAATAAATAAAATGTTTAAGAAACTGTCATCTTTCCCTGAACTATGACCTCTCACATTTGTTTGTTCAGAATAGCTCCTGCTGACTATAAAGCAAAGTTCTTACTCAGTAGCAGTGTGTAACTGATTACAAGTGAATGTGTGTATTCCTGTGTAGTCATGTGTTCTTGGCGGGAAACACAAAGTTGACAGCCCTATATTAATCCTCTAGAATTTTGCTGAAGTTTTACTGGTTGTAAACACCTAACTCTGATGTGTTACAGAGAAATATGATCCCTAATTCCCAAAATGGCTAGGCTGCTTGTATTTAGACACTGCGTGTTGTTCACATTTATTCTCTAACGCATTCCAGTCCTGTCTTACCAGGAGAACACAGGTTTTACTCTTGCATGTGCACCTTGCACGGTCTGAAGGAATGAAACATTTTTTTTTCCAATTAAACTGCAAGTGGATTGCTCAGGAGCCTCCGAAAATCAATCTCAGGACGAGGCACACCTACCAAGCCTGTTATCTTGTAAGATCGCAATTCAGGGGCTGAGAATTCCATTCTGTGTCAGTCAGAAAGTTCAGGTGAACTAAGTATCTTCTAAGGTCTATAGGTCAAAATGAAATTGGCATTCTGAAAAGTATTCCCAGCACATAAAGCAAGATGTAGCTGCCCTTTCTACCTTCAACTTCTGTAATTATTTTGATGAAGTGTTAGTCCTGTTTTTTCAGAGAGTGAATTTGGAGGAGTTTGATGGCTTTAAGAAAAGAATTCATGAGCAATTTTGATCCATCACTAAGGTAAACAACAACTATGCTTGACAAGAGAAAATGAAGGTGCAGGCAGCAAAAACACTGGATTCTGAAACACGTTTCCGGACATAAGAGCTGAGCCCCCCTGAGAACAGTCAGGAGTATACAGGGATCAAAGAACGGTGAGTACGACTTATGCAATCGCTGATGTATTTCTTTGGGGAAGATTATTTCACTATTAAGAGTAAAACCGGATTATCTTCCTAAAAGTTAAACAGTTATAATTGATTTTGATTACCAACCTACAGACGACGTCATGGATTCAAATCTGGCCCTAACCCACTGTGTCTCTAACCCTGGGCATGTTTTAATCAACTTTCTGGGTCGACTTCCTCCTTGCCCTTGAATTAAGAAGAGTAGAAATGCACAGGGCTGTTGCATGGGTTCAGCTTGTTTAAACCAGGAAAGTGCCTACAGAAGTGGGTGCTCATTCAGCACCCCAGGAGGACCAAAATCACAGCAGTGCATCACAGGAAGGGTCCCTCCAACCTCCCACCCTTGCATGGAAGCTGCTTTACTCACCACAGGGAAACCAAGCAAAACAACAACATAAATAAAAATATAACCACATTCACTGCAATGTTGCATCAGAACCACCTGGTGAAATAAAAAGCCTAAAAAGCCTTCTATAAAAAGAAGATCAGTGCCTGCCTGGCAAGCACAAGGTCCTGAGTTCGATTCCTGTACCCCTCTGCTCCCAAAAAAGGAAGCTCAGAGGGGTGTGGGGCACATGTCTGTAATTCCCACGCTCCCCGACGGAGTCAGTGGGATCACAGCGAGGTCAGCCTGAATTTACGCAGGGAGACCCTGCCCCCCACCCCCAGGAAGGTCTATTTCCATAACTAAACACCATCGGTTGTTTAAACAAAATCCTATGGAATTTTATTTAATGCATAAATTTAATGGACCTCCCTGTAGGAATTTTGAGGAATCAATACTGAATCTATTAAGTACGGTTTATAAGAACGTATTTTTATGACCATGCTCCTCCTCAGTAAATTCCCTCTCTCATTTTTTGTGAACGGGCTTCGTCTTTTCTCAGTCTCCAGGCATCGCTTCCTGTGTAGGTAAGGCTGGCTTCCAGCGTGCGTGTCCGAGGCTCTGGGGGCACTTGCTCCTACTTCTGGGCCTGCAGGTCTGCTCTGCTGCCCGCCTCCTGGTCCGCCGCTCCTCTAGACGTGGAGCCATCACCGGACACTTCGACGGGAAGGCTGCGTGCCTGGAACACGCGTGTCTGCACTCTTGGTAACCAGAGCGGTGCCTGTTGCCGTGAAGAAACGCGGGTGAGGAAGCAGGGCTGAGGGTCTGGGGAACCCGACCGCAGCAAGTGCAGCACCAGAAGCGCAGGATGAAGCAAACCCTCCGGGGCTCGTTGACCTGAGGCTGGAAGAAAGGACACAGTAAGGAGCTATGGCTTGGGCCTTGAGTGTCCCGCATTTGGCAAAGGCCTGGTACCCAGCCTGGGTTCCCGGAAAGTGGAATCTTTAAGGGATCTGCTCCTCTTCTCTCCTTCATGTTCCGCCACTAGGTCAGTGGTCTTACTCCACCACACATTCAAGCCATGGCGGCCCCCACAGGCCCAGAGCAACGGGAAACTAATCACGAAGCCAGAAGGGAACTCGTCTCCCTGCACATCGATTATCTTAGGTATTTGTGGCAGTATCAGAAAGCTCACCAGCACTAGCATAGAAAAAATAATTTGACATTGAAAACTAAGGAGGGTATGGTGGAAATTACAGCAACACAGCTTTCTCCCACGTCCCCAGGTCCGACTCCAAATCTATCACAGGAGAAACCTCAGCAAATTTAAGGGTATTAAGAGCTATTGTGGAAAAAATGGCCTCAGAACTTAGAAAAATCTGTTTTGAAGTTTGAGCATGTAGTTTTCAATGCACGAATTACTTCATCTTGGACTTCAGAGAAAGAACTGACTCCCATGTGTGCATGTTAATGATTCCTCCCTCTTTCCACAGCTGCCCACAGTTTGTGATGTAAGAGTTTCATGTTAGAAATTATTTCCCCAGGATTTTGAAAATGGTGTTACCTGCCATAAAAAGAATCATTCAAATTTCAACGACCCGTATTAATTCTCTGATGTATTTGCTTGTGTTTCACTCTATGTTCTAAAAATGAAATATCTAAGAACAAAACAAAGGCAATCGTACTCTGTGAACTCTGCTTCTACTCGGCATTTCACATAATGATTGACTAATGATAGAAATAAACGTCTGGATTTAGAGAAATGAATGAATTGTGGGAAGCCAGGAATCATTTAGAATTTCTGATTCTCGAAGGCCACACAGTTCGAGGAGCTGTCTGTATGCTGCAATATTATGGATGCGATTTATTGGTATTGTGAAGGATGTGGCAATGATAGGCACTGACAGTTTAAATACTTTGCCATTTTTCTAATAACTGGTACCTTAGGTTAAACGGACACTGTTAGATTTATGCAGGGTATAACTTATGCATCAGGATTTGCACTTAGCCCAAATCTTCAACACTAAAGCGTGTGTAGCATTAAAGAAGGACGGGGCACAGATGTCCAAAGGACGTTGTAGGAGTAATGTGGTGCACTTCCTGGAACAACCAGTGAGGGAAAGTATTTAAATACCTTGGTGTTGAATATATAAACATGTATGAGAACATAATTTTGAAGTTCCTTCAAAAGAAAACTCTAGATTTTGCCTGGCCAATTCCATCTGAACTCTGAAGCCATGCACCATTTTATAATATCTTTTAGGACACTTGTATCATGCAATTTTTATCATGTTTTTAATCTTAAATATCATTTGCTTGATTTATTTTTGGTGACATTATGCAGTCCATTAAGTCACTTCTTTCACACTATTTCACAACCTAATATCCCCCAACATAACACCTACCCAAAAACATGCACACAGATACATGACCACCACCATCTTCTACCCCAGGGAATTGAATTAAAGTACAGATGCAATATGCAGAATCAGTGTATTTGTTGACAATATAAATTGCTTTTTTCCCCCAAAATGCATATGAAATGGTCACTCAACACCTCTTTGTAGCTTCCAATTCCCTACCTCATAGAACAGTGCTCTGTTGAAACTCATCTTCGGCTCACTTCTCATCTCACGTTCTACTATATAAGCACTATATTTTTAAACAAAGACATTTATAATGTAACATCATTAAAATAAACGATTTTAAAATTGATAAAACAGAGGAGAGGAATGTGGGTAGGGTATGGGCTTGGGGTTGGAGCTCAAGCCTGGGCCAGCTGAGTGGATAAATATCAGGAGTCCTCTCACAGCTGGTAACACAGGCCCTGGGAGAATTCGAGAGGGATGCAGGTTCAGTTAGGCAATTACAGTCCCTGACTACGATCCCAAAAGCATCACTTTTCCTAAAAGGCACAGAAATGAGAACCCCCCAAAATGTATCACAAATCTAAGGACTTGAATAAGGGTAGTAGACGTAAACCATATGAAAAATGTCAGAGGCAAGGATGCCAGTGTGTGTAGATATTTTGGAAATGGCATGTGACAGTAACATTGAACATCTGAAGTGAAATGTCCAGGGATGAAAGACAATATTGGAACTTCCACATGAACAACAAAGAAGACTGAAGATTCTACTTACCGAGTAATGGAGACCACAATTAGTTTAAGATAGAAAAGAGTATTTTGGACACCTGTAATCCTGAGATCAAACACTAGGAAATTAGACTTGTCAGAAAATTCCTTTTGGGGTAATCATTTATCGTCTATCTATCTATCTACCTAATGCTTAAATAATAAAGGATGATTTTAAGTGAGATTAGAGAGAATGAAGAGATAGCTGAGATTTGAGTTTTCACTTCAAAAATACTTCAAAGTAAGCAGGAATAAAATTTTCAAATGTGGTGGAGAAACAGTATATCTTGGGATATATAGGAAGAGATATAGTACAATGGAATATATAAAATGAGATTTTTTAAAGAGATGTAGAAGATAGACTTTGTCGCCAGAACTCTCGAGAGTATTAAGAGGTAATTACACAAAGAAAATAGTAACAGAAATGAGAACAGTAAAATTTTAAAAAGTCAGAAAGAGGATAGAAGTATGTTAACTAATGCTGTACACCAAAGAAAGATAATATTTACATTTCTGTTGAGATAGAAAAGAACTAAATTCTCAACTAGATGAGTTTTCAACCCAGTTCTTACAGTTTTTTGGCACTCCAGGCAATGATCAAATCTCAAAACAATGTGCATACAGGCTGAAAACAGAATATGTTGTGTACACAGTAAAAAGCACAGCCAGTGCTGACAATAGGTAGAGGTTCCTCAAAACTGAAAAGTGGGCTTACCATGCAATCCAGTGATCTCACTAGTAGGAATATGTCCAAAGGAAATAAAACCACTGACCTCTCACCTTTGTATTATTTAATCAGATATGAGTGGTGTCCTCTCATATACATGGTGAGGCCATCTCCATTACTCTTCCTAGCAAATTTTGAGTGATTTGTATTCCATGTTTACTGCAGGGTTATTCAAAATAGACAGGATATATAAATGATCCAAGTGTCCACCTATGGATAAATGGATAAAGAGAGCCTACTATTTATAAATACAGTGTGCTACTATTCAGCCTTGGAGGAAATCCTGTCAATTATGATGTGTAATAAAAAAATGTGGTCAATGTTTACATTTTAAAAATTATTACAGTAAAGGACACATTGCTATTATTCTCCCTCAAAACCCTCCCCCTTGCTTTGAACACACTCATCCCATCATTCCTGCCACTTTCTGCAGCAGCTCTGCAGTCCCCTTTCGTGAGTGTCTTTAGTTGTGCTGTTGTGGCTGCCTCGATGTCTTGACTGGATTCAAAATGTTGACCTTTCGTGGTCACTTTTACTTTGGGAAAGAGCGAGAAGTCACACGGTGCCAGATCTGGTGAGTAAGGGGGACAAGCGCACAGGTTATTATCAGCCTGCTTTTTGTGGGATGGCACTGCACAGCAGTATTTGCTGTGTTTTTTTTAAACCATACTTATAAGGATGCAAAAGAGGACTTCCCCAAATTCTTTAGAAAGTGCCGAGAATGATGACATAAGTGTATTGAAAGCAGGAACAAGTGTTTTGAGAGGGGATTCATGGCAATGCATTCTGATGGTAACAATTTCTTTTTAATTTAAACATTCATTGTATATACTGATCATATCCTGAATGCCAGTTATTTTCGTTAGCATCAAGAAACCTAGAGGACATTTATAAAATAAAACAAACACAGAAAGAAAAATAATGCATAATCTCACTTACATGTGGAAAGAAAAATAGTAGAAGGATGGCTACCTGGGGTTATTTAGAGGAAATGGGGAGTAGCATCGGTTATACAACAAAAAGCTTCAGTATTCAGGTGAATAAGTACCAGAGATGTAATATATAGCATGTGACCATCATTAATAATTACTATTATACACTCAAAATTTGCTAGGAAGAGTAGTGGAGATGCCTCACCACGTATATGAGGGGACACCACTCATATCTGATTAAATAATACAGAGGTGAGACTTTGGATTTTAGACTTGTTTGAAAGTGATGTAAGTCACAACTTTTATGGCTATTAGTAGAGCATGGATGGATTTTGCATTTAAGGCCATGAATTTTAGCAGCTAGGGTGGAATGCTATGTTCTGAATATTTATGCCCCTGCCCATCACAATTGCTATTTTGAAATCCTAACCTCCAAGGCTAAGGTATTTAGAGGAGGAACTCTGGACAATTACTAGGTCAAAGAGGATCCGTCTCTGTGAACGGGAGGGGTGCACTTGCGCTTCAGGTCTGAGGAGCCTTTCTGCCCCTCTGCAAAGAGAGGACCCAGCAAAAAATGTGTCCTCTATGACTGCTACTTAGCAGCTCTTCAGACACCAGTTCTGCTGGAATTTTGGAGTATGAAGAGCCCAGAAGAATCACAAATAAAGCTAGAGTACACGTGTAGAAAACCTTGGGGAACTTGCATTTCACCCTGAAGTTGTAGTCTTCTTAAAAGTACAATTTTTAAATTATTCTTCTCCTTGTTTCCTCCCTGTGCTTATTCTGCATATCTTACCTCATCACTCCCTTCCCCACACTCTGATCACCTATTCATGGGAGATTCAGAGTGGGAAGGGTCCATTGATTTTGCAGCTCTGGGCCTGAGAGAAGTACAGATCAGGGCAACCAACTTCGCTACGTGCTGTACTGTGTGTCTCATTGGCCTTGAAGTCACCCAGGGTGTTGCAATCCCTCAAAGGATTCTTGGAGGTGTCAGAAAGTCATCCAGATCCTTGTATCAGGGTGAAGCCAACGTCTCCACGGGCCAGGACAGCCTGCAGCCCGCTGGTCTCTCAGATTGGGAATGTCGCTCCCCCGTTCAGCTGTGGCTACGCCTCTCTTGATAAACCCACAGCAATGGCATATATATAATAATTCAGATGGCGGAAGATGAGCTTTGCTAGAGAAAGCCTCAAAAGAAGGCAGGAATTCTTTTCCCAAAAGTTTAAGATCACCAAACTCAAATTTATGTTCAACGCTTCCCAGTAATCCTACTGCAGTCCTCTTCCCAGCTGAAACTTCAGTGTCTTTGTCAATGATTTTCCACTCCCATTACAACTGTAACGTCCCTCCTCTTAATTTCTAGCAAATACTCATGAGTCTATTCAAAACGGAGAAGCAGGCTCCGCAGTCATTTCTTTTCACTGATACCGAATAGAAACCTACGAGTAGCTGCACTCCACCTGTTAGTCCTTCTCTTTCAGTAAATCAGTTCCTGCTCTGCCAGTTTAATTATAAACATTATACTGTGCTTTGAATATAATCCTGTCCTTTCCAGAAGCTATTACATGTTCTTCTTTCTATCCACATCTTGCTCTGAAAAAAATACTGCTAAGATTTTTAAAATGTCAAACCTACAAAAAATAAGGAATTGATAACACTGAGTCAAGTTTGGGGGTCATTTGTTCTCACGTGTATACCTAATGATAACAAAATAGCATGTAAAAAGTATACATTCAAAGCTCTTTTTGTCAAAAATACACTATAAATCAGGTTTGTGGTGGTGCCTGCCTGTTATCCCAGCATTTGGGGAGACTGAGGCAGGAAGAGGCAAGAGGAACATAAGTTTGAGCGTAGCCTGGGAAGTTTAGGGAGATTTTGCTTCAAAATAAATAAATAAACAAACAAATAAATAAGACTGGGGGTGAAGTTCATTGTGAAGGCCCTGGGTAATATTTCCTGGTCCCCCCTGCCAAATCTAACTTTTGTTGCTATGGGTTTGTTGATTCTTATTTAATCCAATGTTAAGTACAGTATTTGGAGAAATTTCTTTATAGGTTTGACATAGAATATCTCACCCATCTTTTATTTTCTTTTTCAATGGTTTAGCGAAGACAGAAATCTTGTCGAAAGACTCATGTGATTTGCCCATGCAATGGTGTATAGATGATGTAGTTAGTATATCTCATTATGAATCAGAGGTTACTACTTATTGGTAAAGATTGAATTTGATCATGTGACCAAGGGAGCAACTGTGAGATATTTCTACAGTAAGGAAAATTATGAACTAATCTCTAGGGTGTTACTTTTATTGCACTGAAATTTCTTATTCTGCAACAGCTTTAAACCTAATGGCTTGGTCATACATCAATTGCTTTTATGGAATTTATTATGTCATTGTAGATACAAAATAGTGATTTTTTTTATTACTTTTTTACTAAGACATATTCTGTGAAAAAACACTTCTTTTTCCCTGTTCTTGGCAGGGGTTCTATTTGAGGCTCCCGATTCTTCTCTTTAATGCTTTATTTTCCACTATCTTCTGTATTCTTTTTGATGCTAAATTGCCCCAGATTTGATTATAAAATTCCTTCAATCCAGGTCCCTCTTCCTTTTGAATGCCTGCATTAGTCTTTCGTAAAGGGGCATGTTCTTCGTGGTCCAAATAGGACGCCCTGAAAGTAAAAGGATCACCAGGAATAATGATGTACAGACATAATAACTAAGCGTGGGCTTTATGTCTCTTGTTATAATATTCAATTTATCTGTTTCTCTTCTCCTTTCTGTCTGTTGTTGCCTCATATTTTTATGCACTATAGTTGGTTACATATTCATTAATGATCACTGAGCCTTACATCTTCCTGGAGCTTTGACCTTTTTGTCATTATGCAATGCCCTCTGTATGTTCTTACTCTTAATTAATTGCCTTTTTTAGAAATTATTATAGATAATCCATTTCTCTTTTGATTAATGTTAGCATGGTGCAGTTTTTTCTATTATTTTCCCTAGATTCTTGATATAAATATGGGTTTCTTTTACAAACATATATTTGGGTCTTGCTATTTTTTTCATTCTGATAATCTTGGCTTCTTAATTGTTGCACACAGATTATCCACATTTAACAGACTTTTTTGTGTGTGTGTGTGGGTACCGGGGGTCGACCTCAGGACCTCACGCGCCAGCAGGCGCCCGTGTTGCTGAGCGATATCACCGACCCTGTTTTCGTATGTGGGTTCCGGGAGTCGAACTCAGGACCTTGCGCTTGCCAGGCAGGGGCTCACCCTGCTGAGCCATCTCACCGGCCCTGAACAGACTATTGATTAGTTGGAATGATGTATAGTCTGTTTATAACTCCTCCTTTGTTGCACTTATTCATTTTTTCCTTTTTCTACATTCTTTATTTTATTTGAACATTTTGTGTGATTTCAGTTTTTCATGACTTAGCAATAATACACTTTTAAAAATGTTACTGTCTTCTCTGGACTTTCAAATATGTTTTTTATATCATCCGATTCACCCTTCAAATAAAGCTGTACTGTTTCTATGTAGTGTTAGGGCTTCATCACAGTATTCTAACTGTTTCCGTTCTTTATTACACTTATCCATGTGATATAATCACCTGAAATATTATTACTATTTTTAATTTAAACTTTATTACTTATATATACATTTAAGATAAAAATAAGAGCTTATTTTACTCCATTTAATTCTTCTTTAATTTTTTAAGATTATATATCTAAATTTATTTCTTATGTTTGCTTTACATGTGCATAAAAGTTTTTCTTGTAATTTGTTATGTCTTACATCTTTTGCTAAAAGCTAGACAAAATGTATCAGAGAATATAATCAGGTTAAAAAAATATGGTAAGAATTTTATTACAGTGGTTAGAGATCAGACTTCTTGAATATTCATTATAGATCTAAGTCAAACACTAATTTTTTAGTATTGTCATTTTTACTTACTGTTTAATCTTAAGCTTGTATGCGTATTCTTAAGATTCAGTGTATGTGTTAGAATTTCAAAATATTTAATTAGCTGGCTGTGGTAACACATGCCTGTAATGCCAGCACTCCAGAGGCTGAGGCAGGAGGACTGCTGCAAGTTTGAGGCCAGCCTGGGCTACATAGTGAGTTCAAGGCCACCATGGACTGCATAGCAAGACCCTATCTCAAAAAAAAAAAAAAAAAAAAAAAAAAAAAGATTAATTGCTCTTGTATTGGAGCCTCTGGTTTAGCGGTAAGAAGTGGTGGGAGGCAATCATTCGGTAATGTTACAGCCAAATTCCAGTCTTTCAGCGGCTCTCGGCCTCCGGGCGCTGTTCTCTGTGAGGATTTCTCCAGTGACATCGATGTCCCTCCTGTGCCTTGGTGGGGTGGGGAGAACCCCTTCTCCAGTGGATCGGCTTTGCCAGTCGTTGTTCCCTTGGGCAGCAAAGTGTCCCTGCAGAGACACTGCAGCTGGTTGGCAAGTTATCAGTGGAAACATGTCCTTTCTCTGCCAGGCCATGGGCGAGGCACCCTTCGAGGCTGTTTCCTTCGAGTGTGTTGCAGGCAGAATGGAAGCCGACGGCGGGAAGCTGCTCAGGCCGCGCCCCAGGTCCTCCGCTCTCTGCAGTGCAGAAAGTCATCAGGATGCTGCTCGGGCCTCCGCCCGGAGTCTGAGGCTCCTGCCCCACGTGGGCAGCCCTCGTGCTGGCCTCGGATTCACCTCTCGCCCCACACTGCTGGGGGCAGAGGCCCTGAAATCTCGTTCCTGAAAAGTTTGAGAACATACTTAACTTTCAGTTTGTCTGTTTTTTTTTTTTTTTTTTCTCCTCTTTTGTAAGGATGTAAACTAAAAATACCATGTCTTTACATGGTCTGAAATAGAAGACAAACAATTGAACTTAGGGAAAATATTTTATAATAATATTTCTTTTCTGACATTTTGTGTGGTAGTACGAACATTGCCATTTTAAATGTGTAATTCACAGTTGTGAAGTACATTCTCAACTACAATTAGCCCTGACCTTCACGTTCCCAGAATTATCACCAAGCCGAACAACTCAATGGTCATGACACCATTGGTTCTCATTCTCCTTTCCTATCAGTAAGTCCTGGTTACTTCCGTCACACTTCCTATTGCTAGAAATTTGCCTACTCTTAGATACATCAATAAATTGAAGCTATACAATACTTTTTTTTGTATTTGGCTTAATTTCCTTATCATAACATTTATAGACTCCCCTATGTTGTATCATTTGGTCTCAAAACTTCATTCTATTTAAGGCTAAATAATTTTTCATTCATTGTGTAAATTTCTTTTCATGTACCCACTCACACACTGGTGAACAAATAAATGGTTTCCACCATTTGTGTAGTGAATACTGTTACTACAAACACTGCTATATATTCCTGCTCTCTGGTGTTAGTATACACTGAAAATCGGAATTGCTTGCTTATATTTTGGTTCTAACTTTTTAAGGAACCACCAAACTTTTTCTATAGAACCTGAATCATTTTGTATTCCTAGTTGGAAGACAAAAATGATCCAACCCCTCTACATCACCAGTGCTTGGCATTTTCTACTCTTCTTTTTTGTTAACATCCTAATAGGAACGAAGTGCTATCTCATTTTGGTTTTGACTTCACTCTCCTAAAGATTAATGATGTTGAGAATCTTTTCATGTTATTCTTGACCACTTGTATATCTTCTTTAAAGAAATGTCTATTTTCAATTCTATACCCATTGTTTTATTGGTTTGCTGACTGCAGGGTTGTAGGAGTTTCTTAGAGCATCTGGGTATTAAATTCATATACATAATATAGGGTAGCTACTATGCAAAAGTTGAAATTCAGTGGCCTCTTTACCACTTCCTCTGCTCTTAAGGGAATATTTCAATTTCACCAGGGCTCAGAATAATGCCTTCCTAGGTTCTGAAAGCTGAGTGGTCACGCAGATGAAAGAAAAGATGTGGTAATTTCATACTCTGGTGTATTCTGTGATGTCCTACCTTATTGAGTTAAAATATTAATTCCATTCCATTTTTTTCAGTTTTCATTTTCCAGTGATTCCATGCACAGATATTCTGGAAAATGTTGCCAATATGAATGCTCATGTAAATGTGTGGATATGTGAGGGATATGTATACAGATATATGTGTAAATGAATATAACACAACATTTTCTTTCCCAGTAATTTTACCTCTTTCTATATTTTGTTTTCTGATAATTGCCCTCTTTCAGTTTTCTTAATATTCTTTATTATGTTTTCAGTAGAATAGACTTACTCATTTAACATCTTATAATTTGGTCTACAATTATGAAATCTTTTTTGCGAATAATATGTGATTTATGACTTTTGAAGATCACTGCTATGTTATTTGGTAACACAGTTTTAATAACTATTACCGTGTAGTATGGATTTTAGCATTAATAGTTGTCCTTTGCAACTGGTTAGATGCTTTTTATTTTAAAATTTACTTTGTCAGGTAACATAGTACCAACTATCTTTTTATTCTGCTCTGTGGGCTTTTCCTCATTTTTTACATTTATATTATTTCTGAATCCTTCATTTTGAGTGTCTGTTTTGCATAATGACAGGTTTAAGGTTGTATTATAGTCCACCATGAATTCACTTTCCTTTTGATAGATGACTTGAGTCTATGTATGTATGCTGATCTGTGATGAATGGCTTAGTTTTCACTGTATTTCATTTTATGCTATCAGTGAAATAATAACAATAGAAGTAGTTAACTACAATGAAAACAGTAAAATCTGAGAACACAACAAAAATATTTAATGTTTTCCTAAATTACACGAGATACATTTACTTTCACTTCAATACTTCTGTTGCTTCCATTTTGTATTTTCACCCTAGGTTGTACATTCGCTCTTTGGGGACAGCATGTTACCTCAGCATTACCAAGGGTTTGGTAACTAATTTTAGCAATTAGTTCTTTGGCAAAAAGAAACAAATCTGTCTTGCTGTGCAGTATTCCCTGGTACTCACAGCAGGAATCACTACTGCTGTGTGCCGATACCGTCACCTGGTAGCACTGAGGCAGAGCTGGGGGGAGAGAGCCATGCAAGATGGCGGCACTGGGGCTCTGATGTTGTAACTTAAAGTCATACAAACGACTGTTATTTTATGAGTGTGAACATTTCATTGATCATGTGGCTATTCTGCTCTCTTTAAATTTGTTTTTTGGGGGCCAGTGAGATGGCTCAGCGACATAAGTGCCTGCCTGGTGAGCGCGAGGGCCCAAGTTCGACTCCTGGAACTCACATACGGTAAAAGGGCCGGTGATATCGTTCAGCGGCACGGGCGCCTGCTGGCGTGCGAGGTCCTGAGTTCGACTCCAGTACCCATGGAAAAAAATTGTTTTTTAATTCAACAAAGTTTATTCTTTTAGCAACTTCATTTCCTTCTGCCCTTCCCTCCTTTCCTTCTTTCTTCTTTTTTTCCTACTACTGGGTATTAAACTCATGGTGTTCACCCTGAACCACATCCCCAGGCCCACCCATCCATTAACTAATTAACTACTGAATGTGTATTTTAAGACAAGTTCTTCCTAAGTCTTGAAGTTTCCAGGCTGGGCTCCAACTTGTGATGCTTCTGCCTCAGGCTCCACAGGGCTGAGACTCCAGGTGTACACCACCACATGGACAGCAGCTTCATTTTCAAGTCATGTAAGAAAAAATGATTTCATTTGTGCTTGGCAAATATAAAATCAGTGCGCTATGAATCCTTTATAGCCTATGATACATGGGAATAGATTCTGAGGTGTTAAATTATAAATTTTAATATACCTAGAGCTGCAGTTCTTATGGGACAATTTTTTCTAAAAGGATTTAACTCTTTATACAAACTAGTTTCACATTAGTCTGACTTTAATTTTAAATGTAAATTTATGTGATCACATTTTAATGTTTTCTCTGCATTTTCTTTAGCTTTTGATGCTCACATCATAAGAAAAGGAAAATGATCATGTGACTTTTATATGGTGCAAATTTGAGTTTCTGCATTTACTTCTGCATCTCTTCCACCAGAAGAATGCTTCTATATGAGGATTTTTTGTTTGTTTGTTTGTTTATGAAATGTGACATTTTTGAGACAGGTTCTTGCCATGTATTTCAGTCTGGCCTTGAACTCATGATGTAGACCAGGCTGACCTCCAACTTTCAGTGATCTTCCTTCCTCAGCCTCCCAAGTATTGAGGTGATAGTCATGAGCCACCATGCTTGGTTTAAATGTGATAATTTTTAAATTTAACTTGTGTTTCTAAGATTATGGAGCTGAGTCGCACAGTGCAGTATCAGTTTTCAAAACCAGAGAAAGAGGCCTCTGTGGAATGCTTCCGGCCTCGAGGGGCAAGGCCGCTGTCTCATGCTGTCGTACCGCTGCAGCAGACCTCGGGCCAGCCCAGCTCGAACGTCCAGGCAGGACGCAGTCTCCTGCTCGGTGCTGGAGGACCGTGGTCCGTGTCCACTCACGGCCACCTGGTGGTCTCTCCCACCCTTCACAGGCTCCCTCGTTCTGTGGGACCTCAGTTATAAGACAGAAGCGTAGAGACCAACGACTAAAGGTTGAAAGTGTGAAGATCAAAACATTAACAGAACAAGTGCAAAAGTGGAGCCTGGTGAGACTGCGAACATCACAGCCTGTGAAACCAGCCCCGAGCAGGACTAATATCCAGTCAATAAGATGCCCAGCTGTTCTTCATAACCACAGCTTGTGTCCGCTAGCCTGGGCCGGTGCTGTTCCCAGCTATGGTCCTGCGCTTGCTGTCGGACACCTAACACTTTTTGTGAAGTATTCATTCTCCAATGCAATGGCATACAAGATTTGATTTCCCAGTTTCTAACTGAGACACACAAAGCACCAGTACCTTCACCAGGATGTAAACGTACTTCTCTTTCACGTGACAAAGTGCAGAGGTAGAAAGCCAGGCTGTATTAACTTAAACAATAGAAATGCGTTTCCTCACAATCGAGGCTGCAATTCTGAGGCTGAAGTGTCCACGGTGAGGCTCCTGTCCTTGGCTTGTGCATGTCTGTCTTGTCCCTGTGTCTTCGTATGGTCTTCTTTCTGGATGCCCCTGTGCCCGCGCCTCTTTTCATAGGAACTCTGACTGGATCAGGTACCGTGATGACTCCATTTCATCTTCTCTCCCTCTAAGGACCCTGTTCAGTCACGCAGTCGCATTCACGGGAACTAGAGTTTAGCTCTTCCAAATGTACATTTTTGGAGGACAGAATTTCGCACTCCTCCATCTTGCCCACAAAACTTACACAGCTCTGTGATGCGAACAAGTTCACCCTATCGTCATAGCCACCGTGCTGTAACCGAGCTAAGCAGCGTCTTCAGCTCTAAAGCTGAAAGTTTGAAAGCCTATCTAAATATCACAACCTTCAGTGAAATAAATTGTACACAAAAGCTTAAATATTGTGTAGTTTGTATGAGAAATGCAAAGTATAAGTGAATTAAAGGGAAGAATAAAAGACACAACAGGAAACACAGAGCTGGAGGGAGGGGAGAAAGGAGGGAAAGGGGACAAAAAGAGAATCAAGATGTGTTGTCTGCATACAGCAACTCTCCGTAGTGACTGTGATCTTCATTTACTGAGAATGTGTACTAATAAAAATTCTGAAATTTTAAATCACACATAGCTGGAATTAAAGGTAGGGTTCAACCCAAGGAAAAGTTGTCTCCAGCTGTGAACCTGTGAAATATTACGAGTTAAATGCTTCCAAAATAGGATTGAGGAACAGATATAGCATAGACATTTCCTTTCCAACAGGCAGAAATTACATAAAAATAATGATGAATTCTAAATAAAAAGGGTGATCAGAACACACAACAATTTTATGTTTAAAAAAATACTGTAAAAGACACACTGTTATCTAATCTTCCTCATGAGTCTTCCTCTCTTTGAACACACTTATCCTACCATCCTTTCTGTTTTCTGAAGCAGTTGTGGAAGTCCTGTTAGCAAGTGTGATCAACATTACAGTTAATGCTGCTGCTTAGTGACAGTCAACATAAAGGAAGGCTTGAAGACCATCACAGTGTGTCTTCCTCCACCTTCCCTCAGGACCTGGTACCGTGTGACTTTTGACTCTTCCCCAAAGTCAAAATGACCATTCAAGGTCAATATTTGGAGTCAATTCAGGACATCAACACAGCCACGATAGCACTGCTAAAGACACTCATGAAAGAGGATTCCAGAACTGCTTCAGAAACTGGCAAGAACCATGGGCTCAGTGTGTCGGAAGTGAGGGGCATTTAAGAGGAGTTAAAGCTCTGTGGTCCATCCTCTGGACCCACCAGGGTGGCCATGACTGCTCCTGGGGAGGTTTTCTGACTCTCAGACACCAGAGAGATGACCAAGTCCTCTGTAAACAAGGAAGAAGCCCTACCTCTCCAGCATGTGCCTTCTAGTCTGGTAATGACCTGGCAAGTCCTGAAAACCTCCGAACCAATTTGAGGGTCATTCTTCCCTTTGCTCGAAAGACAACACGGATGTACAGCTGATAGCCCTTGTGCAGGAAGCCGTGAGAATGAAAGTTTTCCTTTGTTTCATCCCCTTTCTGGCTCCTTTAGTCCAAGTTGGACGGATGTCTGATGGTTTGGACTTTTATTGGATTCCCACACAATTCGCTGGAGTATTGGCCGTCAGGTGAGAGGAATCTTGGGATTGTTAATCCTGATATGTGAGCTTCCTGGGTTAAGACATACCTGGCAGAGCAGAGGAACATGTTCTTGGTGTGTCAGGTTGGGTCACGGAGGGGTGGCCTGGGGGGGTCTATGTCTGGTCCCCACCTGGCCTCTCTAGCAATGCATCCCTGCTCCGCTGCTGACCACCATGAACTAAGCAGCTTTTTCTCACCATGCAGCCTTGTTTCAGTCACCCTTCACACACATGAGACTATTGGGGGACATTTTGCATTTAACAATAATGAAACCTTAAGACTGATGTTTATACCAAAACTTTTTTCATGATGATATATTGTCTTAGTGCAGTTTTTGTTGCCACAATAAAATGCTTGTGGCTAGGTACTTTATAAAAACAAGACATTTATTTAGCTTGCTTGTCTAGAGATTCAAGAGTGGCACCAGAACTTGCTCCTTTCCACTGAGGGCCGCAGGGGATGGCATATCAATGGCAGGAGCACATGCAAGATAGAGCACGCTAAGGAAGGAAGGCGGGACAGTTACCCAAGGCAGCCAAGCTTGCTCTAGATCCACCCATGGGAACGGACCTCCTCCTGAAACTACCCATTACCTTTCTGCAGAGAGTCTCCCCTCGATCTAACCAACCATGCTCCACGAGGCCTTATCTGTTAAAGACGTCACTGCTCAATACCACTAAAGTTATGACCAAGACTCCAGCATCCGGACTATGTTTTGACAAAATGTACCCAACCAGAGAGCTCCACCCTTCACGCTGAGACTCACATCCCTTCCCCAATGCTCAGTTAATTCCCTGTGTGCTAACGGTCCCCAAAGTCTCAACTCATCCCAAAATCACTCCGAAGTCCATGTCCAAGGTTTCACTGAGTTTTAAGGCAAAGGCTTCTTGTCTTTGAGCCTGTAAAATAAATATACAAGTTACAAAGTTCCCAAATAATTGTGGAACAGGCGTAGGGTAAACATCCCTTGTGGTGCCAAATGATAGGTGACACTGGCCCCCATAAAACTGAGAGACAGCAGGTCATACGTTAAATCTTGAACCTCCAAGTCCAGCACCTTGCGCATGGAGGACTGGGCTCTGTGCTGCCATGGCATCGGGCAGCCCTGTCCCAGTGGCTGCTGGGTAGAGCCTTGTATCTGCCCTGAACATTGGCATACATGGCACCCTCAGGCTGGTGCTGCACATTAGTGGTGGCTCTATTTTCTCAGGATATCGGGAGCAGTGTTCCCACCCTCGAAGCTCCAGTCTTCATTCCAGAGGAAACCTCTGCAGAGGATCCTCCTCTTCCTCTTAGTCCAGGCCTCCAAGACTTCTGTTGGAATCTGAATGGAAGCCAGAATGACTGCATAGTGCTTGCATCCTGTGTCCCTGAAGAACTGGAGTGACATGGTGACAACCCCAAGTCCTGCCACCCACAAGGGCTGTGCCTGTGCCCACTGGATCCACACCTGGACTGGCACAGAGGTCTTCAGCAGAATGCAAAGGGCAGAATCCTGAGGTAGCGCTGGACCATGAGCCATGGAGAATGCCCCGTGTCTGTTTCTCAGAGGCATTTTGCCTGTGACAGGAAGGGCAGCCCTGAAGGTTTCTGAAACACTCTCCATCTCTTGATGATTCACCTCTGTATCCCTTTCACCCATGCTGATCACTGTAGCAGGCAGTTGCTCTCCATCTTGTTTTGTTCACCCCCCAAAAGCACACTTTCTTTTCGCCAAGGTGAAAATTTTCCAAATCTTTTCTCTCAGGTTCACTTTGCCCCCAAGTCTCAGGATAAATCTCAATGCTTTGATGGTAAGATGTATCTTCTACCAAAGATTCTATTCACAGGCCCTGCTCTGGCCCTCCACAAAGCCTGGCGCCATGGATACAGTGAAGCTAAATTCTTTGTGATGGTGTGACAAGGATGGTCTGTATTTCAGTTTCCAAAAGGAATAGTTCTCATTTCTGTCTGTGTTCTGGTCATGACCCTTTATGCGGTCTCTTGGATGCTTTCTTTAGGCTTTTTGTCTCTTGATATCTCAGCAGAATCACCCCTAGTGCTCCATTTGTAGAAATAAAGATGGCTTTTCTAGCCTGTTCCTCTAACCTATGCCCATTACCCATTTCTAAAGGTGTTTTCTCATTGTCCAGTATCATTTTACCAGGCATCTTACTCTGCAGAACTAATTTTCTGTGTTAGTCCACTTTTTTGTAACTTTAAAAAAAGGAAAAAAAAAAAAAAACTAGAAGCTAGGTATCTTGTACAGAAAAGACCTTTATTTAGTTCCCAGTTCAGAGGTCAAGAACATGGCAGCAGCACCTGCTGAACACCAGAAGGGGCCTTCTTGCTTTGTCACAACAAGGCAGATGGCATCCTGGTGGGAATACAAGTGGATGGGATCACACGGCAAGGCAAGAAGAAGGGCACTAAGCCAAGGAAGTCAGACTTCCCTTAGAAGGACGCATTTTCATAGAAACTAACTCTGTGAGACCAGCATTAATCCCTCTCCTTGAGGAACCCCATGACCTAACTGCACTCCACCATACCCTGTGACACTAATCACAGTGTGTCCACTTGAACAAATTAAGAAAGCCCAGCAGATTAGCGGAGCGCATTTTTGCCTGAGTCAGTGGGCAACTGACTTGCAGGTCAGCAACTATGAGTGGAGACTGCACCCGGATGTGGTGGCCCCATCCAATATGCTTATACCATGGACAGGGGGAAAGAGGAGGGGAGAAGTAGGTGTTCTTATTTTGGAAGAGCTCCAATCTTTGCCGCCCCTTTGGACATCAGTCTCCAGTTTCTTTAGTCTTTCAGTACAGATTCACACCCGTGATTCCAGGCCTTCAACTTTGGATTTGGGCTGCATCCTTAATCCCTCCTGTTCTGCATCTTCTATTCTCTCAGGCTGAGCAGCTCTTGGATCATCTGTCCTTTCAGTGCACAGACAGCCATGGGAACTCTCTCCACCTTTGATCTTATAAGCCTACTTAATAAATCTTCCCTTGCATAATTGTACATATATTTTCTGTTGATTCTGTTCTTCTTGATAAACCTAAATAGTACAATCCTCCAGTGTTCCACCACGTTAACACTGCCACGTGGAGACCAAAGGAGTAACAAACCTCACCAAAGCACAGCAACATGCCTGGCACTAAGACTGTACAAACATGCTCTAGCTTTCCACTCTTCTAGGAGATTTCACTAGAAGAATCTTTATCCTCTATGTTTTTCCAGCAGCCTTTTCAATACAATGTATGTAATTTCTACATGCAATTAAAACTTCTTCTACCACCGCTTCTTACCAAATTCTACAACCACATCTGCCTTTGAAGTATTTGTCCCAGCGGCACCCTGCTTCTTACACCAAAATCCGTGTCCTTTCGCTAAGTTGCAGTAACCAAGCGCAATAGCTGGGGTGGATTAAAGAATGGGAATGCACTTCTCATAGTCCCAGGAGGTAGAAGTGAGAGATGGGTGTCTGCAGGACTAGGTGGTTTCCTCTGAGACCACCCTCTTGGCTTGTGGGAGGCTCTCCCATTGCAGGTTCTTCCCGTGGGGTGTGTCTGCCCCTTCATTTCCACTTCTTACAACAATCCCCGCCATGTCAGGTTGGGATGCACCCTGATGAATTAATTTCAGTTACTTATGCAAATACTCCAGGTCCACATGCTGTCATAGTCTGGTAGCAGGAGTGAGAACTTCATCGTATGGATTTTAGGGGATCACGACTCATCCCGTATCAGTGGGCTGCGTAGATCATCCACTCAGTCATTTACAGTCGCTCCAGCTCCTTTTTTAATATGCATTATTATTGTTATTACCCCTGTCAAGCGCAAAGATGGCAAGACAGAAGCCTTGATTTCAAAGAAAGATCTCCATGCACATGCTTCTATTTTACGATCTTCAGAGCTGCCCAGTGTTCCGCAGTGTCTGGGGAAGCACCAAAGGCAATTTGGCACAGACCCAGTAAGTGACTCAAAAATGTTAATGAGCAATGAACATGCTTGAAGGTTGACATCTAAGAAATACTACCGCAAACCTTGAAGAGCGCTGTGATGTCTTCACTGCCCACAACTTCTTACTTTTTTCCTTCTGAATCCCGTTAGAGGATGGATAAATTCTCCTATCAAATCTGGGCTTCTCACTCTGAACACTTTGTTTTATTTTTTTCTTTATAATTGTGACCATGTACCCCAAGTAAAAGTGCACTGAAATATTATTACTCTATGATTAATGGGAGTAAATTTTATTTATATCAAAATATTTTACCATTTAGAGTCTTGAAGCTTCTTTAGTTTTCCTGTCCATCTTCATAAGTAGCATACAGAAAATTTCTTTAGAATATATTTTGCTAAAATAGCATTTCTTAATAAACAACTGTTGGAAATTTAAACATTCATGACTTCTGTGCATTTTGTTTTGGACAAGTTCTCTAAAATCTGGTCAAATTAGAAAGTTTCACAAAGCTATAAATACATAAACTAGGTCATTTTTTTTTGTTTCCAGGGGAATATTGCATTGTAATTAGATTCATTGCTGTGAAATTATGGTATACAAATACATCATAAGAGTGAGATCTGTAATATGATAAGCATACTAAAATGTTCCCAATTCATCACAAAAGATTAATTGAAATCCTCTATAAATGTTGACATTCATTTCTGTTTCTGTTTTTTTTTTTTTTTTTGTGGGTACCGGGGAGTCGACCTCAGGACCTCCTGCGCCAGCAGGCGCCCGTGCCGCTGAGTGATATCACCGGCCCTTTTTCGTATGTGGGTTCCGGGAGTTGAACTCAGGCCCTCGTGCTTGCCAGGCAGGCGCTTACACCACTGAGCCATCTCACCAGCCCCATTTCTGTTTCTGATGCATAACAATCATGGTTACAAGTATGTAAGCAAAAAAAGATATAAAATATTTAATACTTTTAAAATATTTAATACTTTTAAAATAATTAATGGAATTATTTTCTTAAAAGTGTTATCTTTATTAAAATACAGACTATATTTTCCTCCTATTTAGATATAATTTTCCTGGCTATAGAATTTTATTTGAAAATGGTATCATTATGAATATTAGTTTAAAGTTATTTTCAAATCAGTGCCAACATATACTCATGTTCATTTTCTAAATCATGTTCATCTTCTAAATGCTGGCAGAGCATTTCTGTTGTGTTTAATTTTTCTGAAGAGTTGCTCAGCCTCTGTTCATTTTATCTTTTTTTTTTTTTATTAGTGTGTGCTTGTAGCAGACGGTGCACACAGTGCTTGTGTGGAGTGGGTCCATGTACATAACACATCTTAATTTCTTTTTCACCCCTTCCCCAATCCCCCCATCTCTTGGTCCCCTTCTCATTTGAGGAAGATCAATCTTTCTATTTCCTATTATTTATCTTTTAATTTGCTCTTTATTTATAGTTTGGGTTTCTCACATAAGAGAAACCATGTGATGCTTACACTCGTGCGTCTAATTTACTTCACTCAACATTGTTCTCTCATGGTGCATCCAGGTCCCTATAGAAGGCAAATATGAAGAGATAAAAGTTGATGAATAATTTCATCTAGGCATTTTCTGGTCTATGACAAGGAAGAAGTGGAAAGTTACAATGGTTTGATGAGAACATAGTAAAAAATATGAACCACTCAGATAAAATCAAGAGTTATCCACATAGGAAGACCAGTAAGTGCTTTGTATAATGAACAGCATGTCACAGCCAGGACACCATAAGCACACACATGAGCATTATATGAACTAATGCCACAGCTGTACATATGTAATACATATGCATATATATATATTTTATTTTTAGTTAAGTTATATGTAAATAAATATCAAGGAATTTAAGATACAGATTTCCAATGGTTCAGTTTCTATTATTCCTCTAGTTTCGGCTTACCATCACAATTATACCTTAAAGTTTCCCAACAAAGGTAACTGAATTTGAACATAATGTATTGTGTGCACATAGTCAAGATTACAATGTTTTTTTTGTGAGAATGATGTTCTCTAGTAACAATATTTTTGGCAAAACAAAAAATATTAGTCTTCATGTGAATGCTAAAGAGCCGAAAGATCTCAGCAATACATTGAACGTGTTTCGTTTCGCATAGGAGCAGGCTCTGAAATTCAGTTTCGCGTTGTTGGCACAAAACCACTTACACAATAAAGTTATATCGTCCCAGTCATACCATGACGAGTCACCAAACACTGCATCTCAAAATGAAAGTTCAGCTGTTGCCTCCGAAGTGAAACCACACGCATTTTTAGTACGTTAATCCGTAATTAGTCTGTCTGAATTGCCATTAGATGTCTCAGTGGAAACCTTCTTGCGTGGCGCCGTGTCAGGATCCCCGCTGCTCTCTGATCTCAGGCTGGGGCACTGAGAGGTAAATCGTGCTGGCTGCTCTCCCGCCAGAGCAGCGATGCCTCCTCACACCAGCCCCAAGCCTTCCCCTTTCCTGTTGTTTGTTTATTCTTTCTTCTTCTTTTTTCCTTTTGTCCCTTGTGTGCTGTCATGAGCTCTTCCCTCCAAAAAAAAAAAAAAAAAAAAAAAAAAAAGAAAGAAAGCAGAGTGGCGTGTTTCCCATAGCGATCCCTACTTCCTAACTTTTTATTTGTTTGAAACACGTACTGTTGCATGGTTGATGTTCATCAGAGTAATCCTCGTGTCGTAGTGGAAGCTGAATTTGAAACGGGTTATTTTCTGCTTTTTGATCAATAGTCTCTTCCTTTCCTGAAGACACGAGGGTGGAGAATGTCAGTGAATATTATTCTTCTAGGTAAAGTGAACGCATGCGTGTAACAGTGCTGCCAACCGGAGTTCACAATCATACAATTAGGACCTCGTGTAGCCTTTGAGCGAAATGCTGTACAGCTCAGCGGGTCTTTTTGCATAATCGCCTTGGATGTGGTCTGCAGATATTATTGTCATCCTACTCATCAACTAAAACTATCGGCAGAGGCAAAGTAGGTCCCATACCAATACTTGGACTATTTGTGCCACAATTATTTTTTTTTTTTTTCCAGACAGAGTTTCACTATGCATTTCAGGCTGGCCTTGAATTCACTTTGTAGCCCAGGCTGGCCTCAAACTCACAGCGATCCTCCTGCCTCAGCCTCCTGAGTGCTGGGATGATAGGTGTGGGCCACCATGCCCAGCTACAATGCTTTCTTAAACCTGTCTCATGGGAAATTTTTATTTGAAACAATGACACTCATATCCTGAATAATACCTACTCTTGTCATGTCATAATAATAATAATAACAACAGCAATAATGATAATATTTGATGAATTCTATTTTCTATTTAAACATGACAAGAATTATGCTGAGCATTTGCTCGTTTGTTTGGCGGTGAAGGAGTTTGTATAATCCCCATCATACATTTATAAGACCCCAGATACAGAAAGTGATGAAGAAACTCACTCAGTTGGTCAGGAATAGAAGGTTTGGCTCTAGTCTTAAACTGTTGCTGTATTTCATGATGAATATTTAATGAAGGCAAATAGGTATGCAGTGGATGTGAATCTTTGCAAGTCAAACAGCATAATATCAAGTCACACAACTTCATGTAGCTCTGAAAAGATTCCCAGACTTCTAGGAAATAAAACATGGGTATATTATTAATATTTTAAGTCTTTAACAAACCTACCATGCAAAAATACATCATAAACTAAGCATGTATAACTTGGGCCACTGCACACTGCCAAAGAGTCTCCACTCATTTCCAGAACTCCTGGTCTGTCCATCCATGGTAACTACTCCAGTCCATTTCTTTCACTGTGGCATCTTTCTGGTTTCTGCATCATAGAATCCACGTGGAGGCATTTTACAAAGGCATTGGAGATCTTCTTTCTTTCCAAAAGCATTTGACATATGTAAGACTTCAAGATAAGACATTGCGCAGCAAAACCCTTGGACCTCAACTGCTGTTTATGCAACAGTGTGTTTCATGAGAAACAGAGAGCCCTCAACACCTAGTGGTCCCTTTGGCCTCTGAATCCAGGAAGCCACACTACTGCAGTCCTGGTTTAATTTATTATTATTCTCCTGTTTAACAATTAGTGTCTGGCACAGTATCAGGATGCTGGCATCATCATATGCGCCGTTTTGGTATTGTTCCTAGAGTTCTGTCACTGTTGACTTTTAATTTTCCAGGAAACTCAGCAAACGGATACTCTAAAATGAAAAGTCTAACAGCAGAATGGACCCAACCCCCCCCATAAAACTCCTCTGATTTAGGATCACTTGGAATATTTAGCTACAAAAAGTTAACTACCATATTTACACACAGAGACACACTCCACATGCCAAAATAGAGAAATTTATAAAAATTGATCTTTTGAAGAGAAGTTACTGCTGATTTTACTCCTTAACCAGTAATGAAAAAAATATAAATTATTTGATTCAACAAGTTTTTTGTTCCCCCACTGACTGTTAATGTCTTAAACAAAATAGATATGTGAGAAATTATTCCTTATATGAACAACACTTTGAAGTATCATGAAAATAATCACTTCTTTATGCATAATTGAATTCATATTCTTGCTCACTGGATTATTGATAGTTCTGGACTCCACCTGAATAAATGCAAATGATGGATTTGATTATTTCTGGGACTTTCCCACTCACTAACAGACTATTCCATTCCTCAGCAGAGAGAGTCCAGTGTGACAATTTTGCCTTGACCTCAAACCTCTGTGGAAGACAGTAAATGTCCCTAGCCTCAAATCTGCTGAGAAGGATCAGCTGGCCTCTGGCCTTGCTTTAAAGAGCAACTTACTCTGCATCCTAATAACATGCGATACCCACGTGGTCTACTTCATCTGGGTTTGAAATAATTGCAAGAAACCATTGTAGAAACACTACCTCTGCATTACCTGACACACAGGCAACAGAAAGCAGAGAATGAAGTCATGGAATGAATGACTCCAGAGGAAAACAGGAAGCATATGGACTCCAAAATGCAAACCTTGCTGCAAGATTACACACCTGCCAATCTCATCTTGTTTTTCCCTTCTCAATACACTCGCATAGGGCGAAGAATCTTGGAAGTCCAGCTAAATGATTTTCTAAAACCCTTTGTAGCTAGTGGGGTCTGTAGTTCCATTTCTGCCAGGGAGAGGGAGAGGATTTCTGGGAATGTTTTCTCTCCCACACCAGAGAGAGAGATGATAAGGAAGTTTTATTGTCTCTACTCGTTCTTTCCTATTTTGGTAACTTTGCTCTTAGGAATTTGTTTCTGCAGCTATGGAAGCTCTTTCTCCCCGTGAAGCCAGGCGAGGAGCCCAGCATGCTGAGGGGCCGAGGCAGAGAACAGATGTTCCCTGAGTCTGGACCCTGCTGTGTCCCCAGCCAAGTCTGGGTTTTCTTTCTCAGGGTCACTGTGACACAAACAGCACACATTCTTCTGCTGTAAGCTGGAAACACGGCTAAGTGGGAGGGAAATACAGTAATAAATCTATGGCTGGTATGTTTCGTGAATATGCTGGATGTGTTTAACTTTGCTATACTGCCTCCACTAAGACTCACAAAAATATATGGACAAAGTTCTTCCTGGTGGGGTACTGAGGCTCAGAGGTGCAAATGCCAGCTCTGCTTGTGCACCTAGGAAGTGATAACCTTAGCCTTCAAAATCAGGCAGTCCGATCCAGAAAAAACATATCTTGGAGGAGAAGAGAAACGTCTGAAGATGAGAAGTATGCAATATAACTGAATTCCTTGAAATGAAAGAGTTATCTGAAAACATCCGCGGCACTGTACACACTGACATCTTCAAGTAGGAAACCTGTTCCATTAGCAAGCCCCAAGGTGCCTTTGAAGTTCCTTTCGGTCCAATTAGTCTGGAGCCACCTGACCGGGGCATTTGGGGTAGGAGGTCCAGATGACCTGTCACCTACAGTGCTGCCAGGACCTCAGGGGCACAGAACCCTCGTTGGAGGTCTGGACAGGAAGCCCACCTGGGAGGGGAACTGCATGCATGGTTGACTTTGCAAATGCTTTTATTTTTCAAAAGGTGGCATAGATTGTTTGAGAAAATATTGAAATTGAATTTTGTGATTTAATTGCATTCATAAACAACTCTTAGTGATGAAGAAGAATTTCCAGACAGCACCATAGTAGTGTCTCTGAATATTTACTTTAGGGAAAGAATTTGCTATCCAGAAGTGTGTACAGAATATTAAGATAGGAATGTTATGTCAAAGTTCATTGGTAAGGAAGTACTTTAAGATTGCTGCTTTCTGTTCTTCCCTGTTGTGTATGTTTCATGCAAGTTTTATTAGACATTTTTAAAGTGATAAAGAGAGGAATTATAACTAAAAAATTCCATTAATAATTGTAACTAATTTCCATGAGAGAGGTGGAAAATCAAGAGATTTAATTTAGTAGCTAAATTCAGGTTTGGATTGAACTCTGGATTGATGCTTTGATATACAAAGAAAGTGAAATGATTAATCTTTATTTTTATTGCACTGTCAGGGGAAAATTACTAACAGAGATTTGAAAGTTATAAAAATGGATGAAACATAAAATACATTTGGTTAAAATATTTGTTCTTAAGAGGAATTTGAGTGAAATGAGTAAAATTTGCTAGAGGAGGGTCTGCCTTATTATTTCTTCCTTAAGAAGTGCCATAATCTCTCCTTTATCTTTATTACATTTCCTCTTCTTAAAACTCAGCTCTCAGAAAAGAAGGAATAAACGAGAGTTTCAGGTTTTTCAAAAAAATAACATTTCTGAAAATGTTAATCCCTTACCTCATGCACTCAGATACAAAATTGGACTAAGGTTCTTTCTCTATTTGTGCATGTGTGTGGGCACACTTGTGAGTGTGTGTGTACCAAATATTTCTGGCAGAGTCTGAGAAGGGAGGTAAATGATTGTATGCTGAATCCTGGTGGGTTCTTTTCTTTATCAAACAGCACCCGGGCCTTGCATGACCAGGGTAGCAGCTCTGGTTTCCGACTTCCCCATCTGTGAGTTGAGACTATGGAGTAAACAGTTGGCTGAGCCAGGACTTGGTCATTGTGTTGGTTACTCTTTTCTCATTGCTGAGACAAATACCTGAAGCCCAAAATTAAGGAAAGAAAGGTTTATTTAGCTCACAGTTTGTGGAGGTTTCAGTCCGTAATCAGCAGGCTCCAAGGCAGGGTGGTGTGGCACAGGGGCAACAGTTCATGGCGGTGGAAGACAGCAAAAGCAACAAGAGCAGAAATGGAGGCGCATGAGAGAAGACTCTTTCTGTCCCTATATTGTATGCAGGCTACCCGCCCTAGGGCAGGTGTAGCACTCACACCCATAATCCCAGCACTAGAAAATGAATCAATCACAAACTCTGGATTCAGCTGCTTCTGAAAAGCCCACCCCGCCATGACTGCATGAGGCTTTGGGGGACTTCCAGACACAAACCATAACAGTCACCAAAGGAGAAGCTGAAGAAAGGATTAAGAAGTAAGGAGGACCACAGTGCTGGAAGGAGCACAGGAAGCACATCCACTTAAGTCCATGTGTTATTACTGCACGTTCTACCTGGTTCTCACACTGCCGGTCACCGCACAGTCCGTGTGGTTCTCATGGTCCTCGTATGTCTTATGACAGGTTCTGGGCTTTCTCGCTCCCTTACACAGTAAAGCAGGTGTCTCCCTGCGCAGGCACCTGCTCCCTCACCTGCCAGTAGTGGACAGCACAACTCCCAGCCACCTTCGCAGGGCTAAATCTCCAGTTTTTTAATAGGCAAACAACACATCCTTGTGAATCCTCCATGCATCCTTGATAATAGAATGACTCTTAGTCTGGCTTTTACACCTACATTTCTAAACTCTCCTATGAAACACAGATAGATAAGTTTTATATATACTATATTCATTATACTTACACATACATTCTATATATTCACATGTGGAGTATAAGTATAAAATGTACATAAGATTTATTGTATAAAACAAACTGTGAATATGAACATTTTCTATCTAAGTTCCCCATTTCTATCCAATAAACTCTCTCAATGTCCAATATCCTTCTAAAATATAACATTTTCTGCCTAATTTCCCACATGTTTAACTCCTGCAAATGTTAGAATATGTTTGGCTATAAGTGCAAAACCTTTTAAAACACAAGGTATAACATAAATTTTAAAAATTGTTGATTTAAAAATATTTGTTGATATAAAGCTCTTCTACTGAGGAAATAAAAATGAACTGGTAGAAAAATAAGCAAAATGTGTGGAGAGATAATTTAGAAAACAGCAAATCCCCTGAAGAAATAAACAAGTCTGCTAAATACCAGGGAAATGTAAGGAAAAGCAAAGATCATATTTCTGTGGTTCCAATAGATTCACTTCTGGAATCATTATGTGGTGATATGAAAGGAGTTGCTTCCAAATTATTTTAAGATAAATTGACCAGATTGATTTCTGTACTATAATGATAAAGAAAGAAGAAACAAAGTAGCTATAAGAGTTTTCTGACTAAGAAAGCAAAAATGAATAAATAATACACATGCAAGTTGTACATATGTTTTTGACGATTATTATTTGTACCTACTTATCATAATAGAACATCAAACATTAAAAGATACAGGACAAGATGTGTAGGAGCTACTTTATCTTTGCAAATCAGAGGTCTAAAAGTTATTTTTATAGACAATTTTTGAGGAACATTTACTGAATTTTTTATATCTTTTTGCTTAAAGGTGTTTTACAATCCAATTTTGTTTAAAAGAGAAGCAATTCTTCTAAATTTCCGTACCGTTCAGACTTTATTTCTCCATCTATGTGAGCATTCCTCTTCTCTCTTTTCTGTCTGTTCAGAGATTTAGCTGCATTGGTTAATAAGCTGAAGATCCTATGTTGCTAAGGATACAGAGAAAATCTTCTTCCGAGAAAGGGCACATTTGGAGAAACAAAGCTTTCAAAATGAAAGGAGAAAAGTTGCATTTTAACAAATGAAATATGGGGCATCCCCTAATGTGCTGCGGAACTGTCTCAGATGTGTGCGAAGGCAAGAATTCCCACTGGATGCTGTCCAAGGAGGAATTCAGAGGCGAGCCGACCTCCTCCCTCCCTGGTTAAGGGAACGGCAAAGTAACAGTAGACGTCAGTGTGCACCAAGAATGGGAAGCACAGTAATAGAGCAAAGGGGAGTTGGTGTGTAAAAGACGGGGGCATAGGAAGGAAGAGGGGGCTCCACCCCGTTTGCACACCTTGCACCATCGTAATCAGGAAGGCTGCATGCACTAGGGAAAGCTCCCGTCCAATTCACATGCTCTGGTGTAAACTGAGCTAGGTTGGGCCAACTTATTGAGCCTGACATTTGCTTGGGTCTTCCTAGCATAAGTATCAAATAAAAACACACGAGAGCAGTCGTCTGTCCCCAGGTAAAAGCCAAAAAAGCCAAAGAACGGTTTTTAAAAACAAGCTGGTGTAAAAAATTACTTGGCTTCAAGCAATTAACAATTTTATTTTTCAGTCATTGTTTCGGTAACAGATGAGCACAACTGTTACTCATCTTTGTAGAGAACCCAGTCTGGCATCTCTCACCAGGTTATGAAGAAGCACAGCTCTGGGCCTATCTTCCTCCCGTGTCCTGCTTGATGGCCATTAAACTGATTTTATGTGGCCTAATTGGTGTTTTTGGCTGTCGTAAGCAATTCTTACACAATCAATCAGGGAACCTGCATAGTTGACCCAATTTGACTGGCAAGATAGACAATGATAGAACTCAGGCTTTCTTCACCTGTGTGTTTTCCTAAGGGAAATGTATAGGTCTTAAGGGGTGTGTGTGTGTGTGTTAGCAAAATAACACATTTATCTTGCAACTTATTCTCTAAATTGGCAACATACTGGTTTATCTTTATTTAACCTGGAATCGCTATCAAAAATCTAACTGAAGTGAAGGAGAAGCAGGCATGTATTTCCAATATTTGTATAAAAATAGAGTTATTTCATTTTGAAAATAGCTGTTTCAGAGAATTCTGATGCCAAGGTGCAGGATTCCCAGACACCTAGCCATAATCATTGCTGGCAAAGCTCTTTCTGGAGCCTGGAAGTGATTGGTCAAGTCATTATTGGAATCTATCACACTTTGTATATATTTAAACATTTTTAGTTATTTAAAAATAAATAATTATAGTGGTGTTATTTAAATTAAAAGTAACTTTGTAAACAAATTTCACACTGAGAAGCAATGTTTTACAGAAGTAGAAATTGTTAATTGAAACCTACAGATTTGTGCCTCAAATTTTACGCGATTTAACTGTGTGACCCTGAATTATGCAGAAGTTCTCTAAGCCTCAATTTCTTCATCTGTAAAAATAATAGTAAAACGTTAATGCATCAGGAGATTTTAGAAAAATTAAGAGGCAGAATATGCCCTAAATCACTTTCGTGTCCTACATCATGCTATTACAACGTCATTTAAGCTTTTCCTCCGTGTGATATCAGATTTTAGGGTAAAAGGGAGCCTTATATTTTTTTGGCTGACTTAATTTTCCACTTTATCTTAAAAGTTTTCAATAATGGGGCCGCTGATATAGCTCACCGGCATAAGTGCCTGCCTGGCAGGCACGAGGTCCTGAGTTTGACTCCCGGTACCCGCATAAAAAAAAAGTTTTCAATAAATCCATGTTGCATTTAAAATCTTGAAACTGGACATCTTATCTTGCTGCATGCCTATAATCCCAGCTAAGTGGGGGACTGGAGCAGGACTGGCTTCATTCGAGGCCAGCTTCAGCAACACAGCAAGTCCTTGCTTGCAAAATAACAGTGGAAAATGCTAGCAGATTTGTTACCGATTATTTGGACTTGGAATTTCATTGAACTCATTCGTCCACTTGATTACTGTTAACTGGTCTGATTTTGTTGACAATAAAACCCTTTGTGGATAGCCTACAGTTCCATTTCTGCTTTAGGAAAACAAAGGTATGTTTAAAAATATGCTGAATTATGGACATTAGCATGAATTTTGTTCAATGTTTACAATGAGTCAGCATTATTTATCTAGTTACTTGGAAGAGTTAACTAACAAAAAGTGAGGTAAGAAACTGGGAAAGATGGACCCATAATAATGGATTTCTGTCCAATCTCCTCTGGTGAATGTTCTTTCTAAAACTAAAAGCAAAGAGAATGTTGCACCCTAAGTAAGGGAGGTATATTCACCTTAACTAATAATCTAACATTGGTACAATGCTCAACTGCTGATTTTATTCATATTTCAATAGCTTTTAACTAGCAGTCTTTCTCTGTTCTAGGATATCAAGGTGTGTTTACCTTTCCTTGTCCCTTAGTGCATGCTACTAAGGGTTATTCAGCCTCTACTTGTCCTGTATGCCCTGAGCACCTTAGAAGCATACTGGTCAGGGATTTTGGTGAATATCCCTGAAACTGGGTTTTTCTGATGTCTTCTTATGATTGTTTCAGGGTTATGGGCTTTGGGGAATAAAGCCACAGGGGTGATATTCCTCTCTTAGTGCATTGCACCATTGTATGAGATCAGCATGATGACTGCGTGTGACACTGACCTCATTCATTGGCGGGGGTGCCTCCGCTGTAGAATACGTGGTTTGTTATAACATTTTATCAACAGCATCTGCTAATCGTTGATTCTCATTCTCCCCTAGGTATAGCCCATTGATTCTGGTTAAGGGCTTTGTCTCCTATTTGCTAGTTAAAGAGATAAACTACGTTTTAGAAAAAGCTGGACACGGTACTGACTGCCTACAATCCCAGCTACTCAGAAAGCAGAGAAAGTTGAAGCCAAGCCAAGGAAAGGCAAGTAAAAATGATTATAATGCATATGCATGAAAATCTTTGGAAGACAAAGAGTAGCTCAGTTACCTAGATTAGGGGGGAAGGATTGGGAGGTGATGACTAGTAGGTAGAGTGTTTTGATCTAGGATGGTAAAAACAACCAAGTTTGATCGTGGTTGTGATTGTACAGCTCTGTCAGTGTGCTGGGGCCTATTGAATCTTACATTTTACCTTTGTAAATTGTGTGGTATGCTGACTTTTGGTTTAATAAAGTTGTTTTATTTTTTTAAAGTACTCTGTATGTACCAGTTCCCCAAGATGAATGTCATCATTATGTAACATAAACTAAGAAATAAAGAAACTAAAAACAAAACATCTATGGCTATTCAGAATTTCCATTTTATTATGACAACTTTTACATTTCTGTACATTTGTGCATTTATTAGAATTTTAAATTAATTGGAAGATGTTTTAAAAGTAAAATAATTACTGAAGAAAAAATTAAAAAACAAATAAAAAGCTATAGGGATGCAGCTCTGTGTGAAGGAACTGGGTTCAATCTCTAGGACCTAATTTTTTTTCATGAAAGGCAGATGAAAGCTTCTAAGTATACATATTATATATTTTAAAACATACCCCTTGTATTTATAAACCTATGTTCATAGCAGCATTATTTATAGTAGTTAATAGATGGAAAGTATCCATTTATACATAGATGGATGAATGGATAAAAAATGTAGAAAAGTAAATTACATTTCATGACCATTAAGTTTTAAAAATAATTTAAATAGATTTAGTTAATGGGTTGACATGGATGTAGTCAATGAAAGTGGCAGGTGAAGATAGGGGTTGTACCTTGAATTATACCAAATATAATGAACTTCTTTTTGTATATTCAGTGCACTTGGGAAATAGTTTCTTTGTTTGCAATATTTTCACTTGTTGGAACACCCAGGGTATCTTTTCAACAGTACTGTTCCAGGGTTTCTCCTATGAAAAAAACGTATCGAGTGATTCTTGAGATGTCTCAGTAGGCTGCCATTTTAGGGCTTTTAAATTGTCACTTTGTCCACATTCTTCCTAGCAAAGGACGTCTGGATTAATCTCATCATCTCCACTAGTTTTCTTCCACAAGTAGAGACGGCTTCATTTAATTTGTCTTTGTACTCTACACCTCCTGGGTTGTACCAGACATAATTAGTTCTATAAAGAAGCCATTGGCAAAAATACTCAAGCCAAGATAAAATCAAACAGAATAAAACTTTTAATCAATAAATAAGCAAGAACAAAATTGAAAGCAAATGACAATTTAAAAAATACTTATGTATATTGTTAAAATTGTTCACTATTAAAAATTTTAAGAGTTAAGTAATTAATTAATAATGGACTATAATTCAGAATGTCAATTAAAAAGGAAAACTTTAATGTAATACAGATCAAATATATCAAAGTTAGTACAACAGAAATTATAATTTATTTATTGGATTAGAAAAAACTGAAGACATTTCAGTAATTAGTGATGAAAGATTTTGGAAGAGATAGATCTTCATCTTTCAAAAACAGTATGATTCACTGCAAATATTTGGGAGAACATTTTGGCAGTTTCTTCAGATCTCTGAAGAATTTTTATAACCTTTCACAAATTACTCAATCTTTAAGATTATCAAAGACATATATAAAGATTTAAGACAATTTTTTCCCATTGCAGTGTTACTTTATAATGAACAAAACTTTAAAAAATAGAATTACCCCAAATAAGGATTGTTTTCAACATAAACAATCTTCAGGGATTCATATTTAATACATACATAAATATATGAAAATATGCTGATAAATGTAGTAAGGTAAGGCATGGTAATTAAAATTCATGTGACATATCTAACATGATATCCATACTTGTGTTTATAAATACTTGGGGAGTAGTTTTTTGGTAAAATTAAGAAACACTTTCTTGTGATTATACTACACTGTAATAGTTTACTTTGAAAAGGCAGCAGCTGAGAACATCAGACATATACATCACTGGGAAAGTATTTTCTACCAAGTACTATGAATATATAAAGATATAAAGATATCTGTACTCCTTCCTCTGTCTCTTGCTTGCTTCAACTCTTTCAAAGATATTGACATCTTCCATCCCTAACAACCTCTTCCTTGTCCCCCCTCTTACTCTGTGGATATGAATTAAAGGCCAGCATTTTTCACCTTTAAGATGTCCCATGTAAGGTTTTTAACTGTAAGATAAGAGTCATGTTTTTAACCTCATATTTTCTTTCTAATTTGGTACCTTAGAAACAAAGCTTCCTCATTCTCTGTCAGAAATATAAAAGTAGAAAAGGTAGAGGTTACAAAATTAATTTGAATAAAATAACACAATATGACTGTTGATAGTCTCCAACTTAGAGAGCCCACAAGTTCACGAGGCTATGATTATCATATGGGAGTGGCCACAGCTTTTACTAGCAGAGAAAAAGTTCTAATATTGTTCTCTCAGATCAATATAGAACAGGAAAGAAAACCTGGAGGGAAAATATAGATCAGCGGTATTCGTGACCGTTAGTGCAGCTGTGTGTGGGTGTCATAGACATCTTACTTCATTTATTTGTTAATTCATTGAGGACCTCTATGCAGCAATTGCTGGGTCCACTTGTGGCAGTATAATGGTGAGTAAAAACAGTTCTACCTTTTACTCTTAGGGATCTAAAATTATTTTGATGAGGATTTGAATATCAGGAAGATGGCAGAATAACAATTTTGCAACAACACACAGATCACTTACCTTTGTGAGGAATTCGGAAATGAGGTGAGCAGACCCTGCGTCACAGATGGGCATGGAAGCATCTCCCCTGAAATCAGGCGGGAAACTCCACAAGACACTCTCTGGCCACACGCATTGCAGGAGCAGTGCCATGTGCTCCTGGCTTCTCCGGGGCATGAGAAGAAAGAACTAGACAACTTCCCCACATTTCTTATTTTGCTGAGGGTTTCCCAAGGCACCAATTTCTCCCCAGTCTGCCTTGGGGCACTACTGGGACCTGACACTGACCACTGAGATCAAAGCCCCAGAGTCCCACTGCTTTCATAGTCATGAGGAAAGGACCTCGGTTTCCATTTTCCCCTTGGGAAGAGGAAGAATGGACTGGAACATATGCCCAAGGCTCTTTATCTCTGGGTTTTTGGAGACACTAGACTCTTCGTCGCCTGTCTCAGAGTGCTGATGTAACCCAGATTGCTCAAGAAGGTTGGGGCCTACTGAGATAAAACCTGCAGTTGGAACTAGCACTCTGTGTTAGCCACAACCCCTCCACCCAGTTCAGTGCAGAACATGTAGGTAAAGAAGGAAAAATACAGATTACAGTTTCTGTTTGAATGGGGAAGATTGGGCCATGTGTCCCACAAAGCAGTCTTTCCAGGGCCCAGCAAGGGCTTTCTCTGTCTGCACCATCTCAAAGTGCTCAAAGGAGTGGTGTCTCTTGATATCCAGGCACTGCTGTGAACAGAGCTGGTGGGTTGGACAGCATGAATGCTTGATGGGTCCTCAGAGTGGACGGCGGGGTGAACTGGTGGGGAGCTTTGCTCTGTAATGACAGTCTCTGCAGACTAGAGAGGCAACTGGTTATCTCAGGTACATATGCCAATGCCAAGAGTCAAAGAAAATGAGGAAACAGAGAAATTAGGCTCAAGTGAAATCTTCCAAAACTATTTCCTATGAAATGGAGATATATGATTTGGCTTACAAAGAATTCAAAATAGCTCTCAACCAAGGTGCTCAATGAGGTCTGAAAACAGTTAAAAAACATTGAACCTAACAAGGAATAAAAAATATTATAAAGGACCTAGTGGGAGCCCCAGGACTGAAGAATACAGTTAGAAAACTGAAAAATTCAGGAGAGGGGCTGTGTAGGAAACTACATCAAGTCAAACAATGGGGCTGAACAAAAGTGAGGATAAGTTATCGAAAATCAACAAAGGAAAAGAATGAAAACGGCTGAAGAAGGCTTAAAGGATTTACAGGGCATTCCCAGGTATTCATTATTGGAGTCACCAAAAAAGAGAAGAGAACATTTCATAGGGCTCATTCAAAGAAGCAATGACCAGAAACTTCCCAAGCCTGTGGAAGATAATGTACATCAAGATCCTTGAAGTGCAGTACATCTCCAAAACATAAACCCAAAGAAATACACCATGAAACACATATGTCAATTTTCAAAGTGTCAAAAACTAGGAGTCTGGAAGCAGAAAGCAGAAAACAACTTGTCATATACAAAGGACCTCCCATAACTCCATCAGCATGGATTCTGGAAGCAGAAAGCAAATAGTGACTTGTCTCCTACAAAGGACCTCCCATAACACCGTCAGCATGTTTATCAGCAGAAAATGTGCCACGCAGAAATGAGCAGCATGATATATTCCATGTGAAAAACAAAACAAAACAACTACGAACCTAGAAAACCATGGCCTGCAAATCATCCATTCAAAATGAAAGAGAAATAAAACTTCTCTAGGTAAACAAAAGCCTTGGATACTTTCCCACTAAATCTGTCAAAAAAATAATGAAAGTAGGTCTTTAAATTGAAAGAAAAAGAACTAAAGAGCAATTTAGAAAAGATTTAAGAACATGAAGTATTGTAATGATGGTTAGTAAAGGACTTTCAATTCTAGTGTAAGTGTGGAAAAACAAATGTTTCAAAATAAACAATGGTAAAAAGTGTTAATGTGTGCACAACATAAAAGATTTAAACCATGAGTTCAACAACATAAGGAGGTGTTGGGGTATAAAGGGGTAGAGCTTTTGTATGTGCTGAAAGTAATCAGTGTAAAACCCACTACAAGTTGTTTAATGTAAACCATAGGAACTACAAATAAAACATCCATATAAGATACACAAAAGACAAGGAGGAAGGAGTTGAAGCAGAGCAATACAAAAAATCAATAAAACTCAAGGGAAGACAGCAGGACAGGAAAAGAGAAGCAGGATAATAGCAACATAGGAAGCCATTAACAAAATGACAGCAGTGATACCCTCCCTACCAGTAATTACTTTAAATATATTGAATGAAACTCTTCAGTCAGAAGAAATACAGTGACTGAATAGACAGAAAAATAAAATTCAAGTCTGTACTATGTAGAAGACTAAGATTTAAACACACACAGATGCTGAAAGCAAAGAGGTGGGAAAAAGTATAACACACAAATGGGAAACTGAAAAGAACCCAAGGCAGGCAATTCTTATATTAGACAAAAAAAAAAAAAAAAAAAAACTTTTTTGGTACCAGGAATCGAACTCAGGACCTTGCACTTTCCAGGCAAGTGCTTGTGCCACTGAGCTATGTCCCTGACAAAATAAAATTTAAATACATAATTGTAAAAAACAAAGATGAGCATTATAGGAAGTGTGATCACAATATACAATGAAAGTTTAAACTTTAAAAAATTGTTGCAGTAAAACACATTGCCATTAATCTCCCTTAAAATATTCCCCACTGTCCATGCCTTTTTCTGAAGCAGTTCTGGATGTCCTCTTTTGTGAGGGTCTTTATGAGGTGTCATAAAAATAAAAATATAGTGAATGCTGGTGCCAAGTGGCATCAACAGAAAGGCAGGCTTGGAAAACATTATGACACGTTCTCATCCACCTTATTCACCAGATCTGACACCCTGTGCTTTCTGGCTCTTCCCCAGAGTCACAATGACCATGAAAGGGAAATGTTTTGAATCCATTCAGGATGCCCAGGCAGCCACCACAGGTCAGCCAATGACACTCCAAAGAGAGGGCTCCACATGTTATGTGATAAAGAAGGTATCAACATATATAAGAATATTAAAATCACATTGAGTATAGTTTAGCCACAAATTAATTAAACTGGAAATCAATAGCAGAAGACAAACTGAAAAATTCTCAAATATATGGAAATTAAGAGACACTTAGGCAGTCAGTAAATCAAAGAAATAATCAAAAGAGAAATTAGAAACTATTGAGATGAAATGAAAATGGAAACACAACATACTAGAACTTATTAAATTCATTACAAGCAGCAAAAAGAGGAAAGTTAATAGCAATAAATTTCCACATTAAAAAAGGCTCCCAAACAACCTAGCTCTACTCTTTGAGGAACTAGAAAAATAAATTTAATAAAAACTTAGCTGAACATAAGAAATAATAAAAATCAGAGTAGAAACAGATGCTAGAAAAACAAGGCAAAAATGAGTAAAACTAAGAATTGGCTTTTAAAATATAAAGTTAACTAACATTATTTAGATTCATCTAACTCTTCTAGAACAAAAGAAAAAGAAATGAGATTCAAAATCAGCAGTGGAAAAATGAGACATTACAAAAAATGTTATAGAAATAAAAAAGAATAATAAGAGAATACCATGAAACTTCTGTAACAGATTTCACAATTTAGAAAGATGGACAAATTCCTAGAAATATAAAATAAACCAAGACTAAATCCTGAACAATTAGAAAATGTGAACAGACTTTTAACTACCATAGTAAGGAGATTGAATCTGTAATGAAATCCTCTCCAGCAAAGAAACATCAGAACCAAATGGCTTTCCTGGGAAATTCTACCAAACGTTTAAATAAGAATTATTTTAAAAACTTCTTAAACTCTTCCAAAAGTTTGAAGAGGCAGAAAGGATCATAAAGTAATTTAATGTGGCCAGAGTTACCTTGATACCAAAGACAAAGTCACTACATGTAAACTACAGGTCAATATCTATGATGAACAGAGAAATACAAAAATTCTCAACAAAATACTAGCAAGTTAAATTGCACTGCAGGTTAAAATAATTATTGGTAATTATCTAGTAGGATTTGACTCTTGGATGTAAGGTTAGTTTAACCTCTGAAAATCAAATAATGTAATACATCATTTCATAGAAGAACATATTAAGAGTATGTGGTCATCTCTATAGATTTTTCAAAAAGCATTTCACAAAATTTAATATACCTTTCTAATAAAAACTCTCAACTATCTAGATACACAGGGGAAAGAGTTTAAAATCATAAGGCCTTATAAGAAAATCTGCAAGCACCAACATGCCCAATGTTGAAATCTGAAAGCTTGCCTGTAAAACCAGAAAGAAGCACAGATGGGTACTCTCCAACATCCTGCTCGACAGAAGAGTGTAGATCACACAAAGAAAGAAATGTCATCCAAATTAGAAAAGAAAACATAAAACTCTCTTTGCAGATGATATGATCATATACGCAGAAAACTAAAAAGTCTACTACAATACCCTCTATTATTCTTAATAAACAACTTACCAAAGTTGCAAAAATGAACTCATCAACTTAAAACAATATAAAATTCTTCTAGAAAAGAAAGAATACACAAAATCAGTTTGTTTTCTCAAATGAAATTGAGAGAACAATCTCATTTATGCAGTAACATTGAGAAGAAAAATAATTACCAATAAACTAGGATAAAAAGTGAAATAGTTTCTCCCTGATAACTCCAAAACTTCAAAGAAAAAAATTAAAAATAACAAAAACAAAGCAAAAGGTAGACTATGTTTATTGATTTGAGACAATATTGTTAAAATGTCCAAAACTCCCAAACTAGTCCACAGATTCAAAGCAATGCTTAGCAAAGTCTTAATGGCATTTCTATATTACTTAAATAGCAAAAGTTCCTCAAATTCACATGAAGCCAGCAAGGACTCTGAACAGCTAAAATAATTTTGAGAAAGAGTAAGGCTGGAGGCAACATGCTTCCTGGTTTCTAAACATATTACAAAGATGTCATAATCGAAACAGAATGGCTACTGGTAAACACACAGGCATGCGGACCATTGGAACAGAGTAGACACCCTAGAAATAAGGCTACATGCATACATCTTGCTAATGGTTTGCAAACACACAACAGAAAAGATGATTTTTTAAAAAATGATGTTGGGAAAACTGTACATCCTCATGCTAAACAATGAAGTTTGGCCCTTGTCTTACACTATCTACAAAAATTAACTAAAATGACTTTACAATATGAAAACACGAAACTACAGCATTTCTAGCAGATAATATTGGAAAATCCTTCATGAAGTTGCAGCGAAAGTCAAAATACTGAAGTGGAATTACATCAAACTAAACTGCTTCTGTCCAGTAAAAGACAAGATTAACAAGTTAGAAGTGGTGGTGGGCACCCAGACTCTCAGTGTTCTGAGAGGCTGAGGCAGGAGGATCGCAAGTTCAAGCTTGCAACTTAACAATTAGCTAGACTCTATTTATAAATAAAAAATACAATGCTGGGGATATATTCACTGCAAAGGCCCTGTGTTAAATCCCCAGTATGAGAGAGAAAAAAAATAATTTACAGGCTAAAAAGTCTATCTGGAAAATAAGAGAAAATATTTACAAACTGTCTTGCTTACTTTTCTCTTGTTGCTGAGACAAAATTCCTAATGCCCAAAATTAAGGAAAGAAAGGTGTATCTAGCTCACGGTTTGTGGAGGTTTCAGTCCATAATCAGCAGGCTCCAAGGCAGTGTGGTACAGCACAGGGGCAAGGCAGCAGAAGACAGCAAAAACAACTAGAGCAAAAAGGGGGAGGAACAAGTCTCTTTCCTCCCTTATATTATAAGCAAGCTACCTGCCCTGGGGCAGGTGTAGCACACACCATCTCCATGTCCTTCTCTTGCACAGGCTCAGGATGTTTACAAAGCAAGGACCCTGGCCCCTGCTGAGTCACTTAGTTAAACGTCTAAACTTCTGAAGTTGACACAATGAACAACTTCCTAGAGGTAAGGGCATGTCCTCTGCACCCTAGGATGTAGAACATCTGAGTTACTTAGCTAAACTTCTAGACTTCTCAAGTGGACACAATGTATCAACCATAACAGAAGCCATTTGTCTAAAAGGAGTTTCTACCAAAAAATATATATGAAGTATGAAGCTATTTCAATGCAATAAGTAGATAGCTAGATACCTAGATAGATAGATAGTAAATGACTCATTAAGATTTGGACAAAGGATTAGTGTAGATATTTCTCTAAAGAAGAAATAGAAATAGCCAACAAGTATATGAGAAGATATTCACCATCGTGAATATTCAGGCAAATGCAAATGCAAATCAGAGTAAGATATCATCTAACGCCAGCACCAGCTATCTCTCTCTCTAGAGAGAGTGGCGGTCTCACTACACAGTCCAGGCTGACCTTGAACTCATGGTGATTCTCCTGCCTTAGCCTCCCAAGTGCTGGGATTACGGGCATGCACCACCATGGCCAGCTCATATATATCTTTTTCATATAAATTTTGTATGTATATCTTTAACAAATGCTGTTGGGTATAGTGCATATCTCCATGCAAAAGACTAAAGTTGAATCCTTACCTCACGCCGTATAGAAAAATCGATTCAAAATGGATTAGTGATTTAAATACAGACTTGAAAACATCATGTGATGAGTTTGGTGGAGACTTGGAGAGAGGGAGAAGCCGTGCACTTCTGGTGGAATGGAAAGTGGAGCAGTCACCACGGAAAACATGGGAAGCCTTTCAAACATGAGAAAAACCACAGCATATGACGCTGCTGCCTCCGTGTTTCATCCAGAGTGACTGGTCAGTATCTTGCCATGGCACGCATGCATCTGTGTTCACAGCAGCATCACCCAGCGTAGGGACAGCGTAGGGACCTGCTGTCCACTGAGGGTGGCTGATAAAGACAGCATCCTCTGTGCCCGGAGCTCAGGTTGACTCGCCCTGCACAGAAGGACACCCTGCCGTGTGGGTGTGGCAATGGCACCAGGCACTCAAGGACTCTAGCCACAGGAAGGCTCTAAGCATGTCACACACAGAAAAAGTATAGGGAAGAGTGGTCAGGAATGTGACAGCCACTCTGGGGAGGAGGAATAGGTACAGAGTTGCTATGTGGGAGGCTGAAAAACTTCAGTTAGGAAGGTGATTAAGTTCTGGAGAATGCAGTCTGACACTCAGCTTATAGCCAGCAATACTGTTTATCCACATAAGATTTTGTTAGGAGAAGAGTGTCTATTAAAATAAAAAACACAACATTTAAATACATGGTGATTTAACATTATTTTCTACAAAGTGTATATTATTCTGATTAGACATCTATAATCTATCTAAATTGAAGTGAAAGATAATATGAGAAAATTTAACATAAGCCATGCTTGTTAAAATGGAGGTGCTATATTTTTCAATATGCCAATATCATTAAGAAATTCAAAAAAAACAATATAGAAAGGCAAAAGAAGGAAGGAAGGAAGCAAGGAAGGAATGAAGAAAAAAAGGTAACTGAAGTGGAAGAAAGAAATATGGGAGGGAGAAAAAGAAGCAAAGAGAAAAGGAGAAGAAAAGGATATGATGTAAAAATACGTGACAAACATGTGACAATACTTGATCCTATACATGAGAAAAAAGAAACTCTAAAGAAACAAATGACATGGGGCCGGTGAGATGGCTCAGTGGCATAAGCGCCTGCCTTGCAAGCGCGAGGGCCCAAGTTCGACTCCCAGATCCCACATACGAAAAAGGGGCCGGTGATATCGCTCAGCAGCACGGGGGCCTGTTGGCGCACGAGGTCCTGAGGTCGACCCCCCGGTACCCACAAAAAAAAGAAGCAAATGACGAAACTGGTTAGGTTAGCAGAGAGTACTGAATGAAAGCTCAGGTTGATGACCCTGGCGACCTTGGTGTGGCCCCACAAGGGACAGGGCTGTCCCTGAGACAGCCCCTAAGGTGTGGACAGCAGAGGGTCTGCAGGGGTCTGCAGTGAACGGGACAGATCACACGGTCAAAGGCTGAGGCTGGAACACTAGGTAGCTTTGGTAAATGGTCAACAGGAAACACTGGCATTGTTTTCAATATGCCCAAGTTCTGTAATAGTGAAATTATTTCTGAACAAAATGTTTTTTAAAAAGACAACTTAAAATTTAAAGGCCAGTGAATACCAGGTGCAGGCACTTGTAATCGCTCTGTCATGAATAGTATTCATCCCTCAAGGGGCACGGAGCAGGCTTCATCCACCAAGGAGCCCAAAAGCCTGGGTTCTGAGGCACACACAGCTGAGGAGAGAGGAGCAGGAGGCATCAGGGCAGAGCAATAGGAAGCTTGTGCAGAGTCTGCTGAGCGCACGCCGGGAGAACGGGAGGAGAGAGCAGGCATGAGGGTGAGATGGCGTCAGGTGCAGGTGGAGCTGCAGGCTGACGGCGAGGCTCTAGCAGACATACACATGTTGCTTGCACCCTGCTAGGGACTTGCCTGCTTTTGCCAATAAGTGGCCAGTGAGTTTTAAGAACAGAGTGTAATGGCAAACTTATAGAAATTTCATAGCAGAAATTAGAAATTAATTAGCAGCCTCTGCCTAAGCTCCTGCTGCCTGTCACGTAGTTAGACTCAGCTAACCTTAACCACCATGCCAGCCATAACTCAGAGACAGTTCGACTTGGCCTTATCTGACTGACTCCAGCTGCACTGCCCGTGCTTTCCAGCCTATAAACATATTCTGTTTTGCTTGCTTATTCCAGGAACTTTCCACCTAGGAGAGAATAACCCAGTGAAGGATGTGCTTGCCTGATTTCACTGGCCCACTCGGACAGCCCCCTCCCTAGCAGAGCCCGCCCAGAACAAATCTGCCTGACAACTTATACCTTAGTCTACATAACCAATCATAGAATAACCTGCAATCAGCTTTGTATTCCTGGCTTGCAAAAATGTATTTAAGCTAAACTCTAAGCTGACTCTAGGCTGATGATTTGAGACCTGATTCTCAACAGCCCACTAGTATAATAAAGGTTGCCTTCCAACTCCTCAGGTGCAGAGAGTCTTCCACTTTGTTTGATATCAGATTTCTGTAACAACAGTGCTGGTGTTTTTGCAATCACAGCTCGGTTTCAATAGATCGTTGCAGTCGCAGAGTAAAGAATACCTTGGGATTACCTCAGAAGCGCTTGGAGATGGTACGTTGGTACTGGGGTGAAGTCTGGAGAACAGCAGTCATTTTCAAAGGCGGCTCACGACCCCATCATTTTCGAAGAGACGCGTGAACCCAGGGTCATTATGATATGTTAAATGAGTGTGGTACAGAAAAGCAAATTCCATAGGGTCCAACTTCTGGGAGGAATTTAAAGAGGTGGAATTCATACTGAGGACGGATAGAAGAAATAAAGACAGGCAGAAAGGAGACACGGAAACTCAATTTTTCTCTCCCTTATTACCTGAAATCTCAGCAGATTACCAGAAATCTCTTTGCACGCAGGCCTGCTATTCACTTAGGAAGAGTCTGTGTTCCAAGGTTTGTTAGCCCTAAATTCACCTGGTGTCTCTCACCCCTTTCAGGTCTGGGGACACTGAGGTGAGAGCAATGCCACTGGTCTTCAGTGTTGGCAGGGATGCTTGACAGTGAGTATTTTCAACATCGGGTTCCAGACCCCTTGGAGTGACACTTAGAAGTCTCCAAACCTGCAGTGATCACAGGTTCCAGGAGAAGCAGGGCCTCCTGAAACACCCACAGCGGACTCGCCTTCCATGAATAGGAGCAAGTACCCATGATGGGAGCTGTGCCAGCCCATTCCCAGCCGGGACAACCATCCCAGAGAATCAGAACTGCTGCTCAGTGATTCCTCCAGACCTATGAATCCAGAACCGAGATAACGAGCAACCAGCCCTTGGCCCACCCAGCTAACCCACAAAAGCTGGCCTCGCTCCCTTGTGAACAGCCGGTCTGAATCTCTTCACCTGAGGGAGACCTCCAGCTACTTGGGCTGCTGTTCTTTCCCATTCTCCTTTCTTTCTAGCTCCTCCTGATAAGTCTGCCGAACACATCCTGGAATTCTTCTTCACCAGGGCAGGGTGAAGTCTCGTCTTCTCTTTAGTGGACTTCCTTGGACCCCATGTGGTGACAATGGAGTGAAGAGTGGAATTGAAGTGGGACAGGAACCATCATGGAGACAAAAGATAGGGAGTCTCAGGCCTTAACCCTTGACCTGTTATGCACTGTGGGGAAGATGTCTCTCCCAGTCCTCCCTTGCTCACACTGTGTCCCCTTACTGTTTTTCAAAGACCAGGTGCGCTGTAATAGCAGGGGCTGCCATGTTCCTCCAAGGGCAGAATAGCTTCTAATCCATGTCTGCACAAGGAAGAAATGCCCCAACAGCAAGAAGTGTCAAAAATAACATACTCGTGACCAGATGAAAGAGGACCATTGTCCCACGCAGGTTAGCCCTGTTCTCCAGGGGGCTGTCGAGCCTTCTCCTCTGGGGCTGTTCCCTTTCAGCGCTCCTCTTCAAGCCAAAGTCCCTCACCATTTCCTCTTCCTTCTCGGTTAAATCCATGGTGCTGATCCTGTTTATCTCCATTATCGGTAAACCAAGTCCCCACTCATACCGTTTCTGAACGATGATTCCCAGGGCTGGGGGTGGGTGGGCCAGTGGGGAGCTGGAGGGATGCTGATGAGAGGCTGCAATGTTTCAGCTACACAGGAAGAACAGGCTTAAGAGGTCTGCTCCACAGCTTGAGGACTTCCGTAAATAACTGTGTCGTACATTGAAAACTGCAAATAGAATGAAAAATGACAAATACCAGAGTTAATGCATATATTAAGATGTGTTGTGTACATGTACCAACTCCCCAAGATGAAAATAATCATTATGTACCGCAAACATGAGCTAATAAAAATTAAAAAAATATATTTAAAAAGTATGTTGATTGAGCCATTCCACAATATACCTGTATTGCAAAATTTTCTATTATAAAGGGTAAATATATATTTTTATTTATCAATTACCGAACAACATAGGAGTGTGACTGACACATTTCATGTCCAGTTGACAGATTACAGGCAGGCAAGGGGGAGTCTGAAGCAAAGAATTATTGCGTGGTTTGTGTTGGAATAAGCTGGGTGAACGCTTCCGTGTGGGAGTCTAGAGCTCAAGCAGACCTGACCGAGTGAGGTAGCGTTTCCGAGTCACCTCACTACAGGTAACCGCTGGAACTTCTGCTGCAGGTGAGATGAGCCAGGGAGACAACTGGAAGAGCAACACTGACAATTCTGAAACCTATTAGAGAATGAGATCCCAGAGGACAAAAACTGGGGGACGGAAAGGAAATGGGGAATTTTGGGGGAAGAGAAGTAGGAAGACAGACCCACCATAAGTGTAATGTGAGTGTTTCAAAGGCCCAAGGTTTTGAGAAAGTTGATAGGTAAAGGATCATGAGGACAGGAACTTGGGTTTAGGCTCTAAGAATGGATTGAAAGGGTGACTAATGAGACCTTCTCATTGTTGAATATTAACCACGCTCCATCAAGTTGCCCTCTTTCTACTAGTTTTGAATTTTTTGTCTCTCCTTCCTTCCTTCCTTCCCTTCTTTCTTCCCTCTCTCCCTCCCGCCCTCTCTCCTTCCCTCTCTCCCTCCCCCACTTTCCTTCCTTCATAAATGTACAGTACAGTGGTATCCGTGTAAGTATTAACTATGCTGGCTTTTTGAAAAGCAAGCCTGAAATTTTTACATTGAAATAAATAACTGAATTTTTTCTCTTTTGAAGATTGCCGTGGACCTAGGAAATCTCAAAGGTGAGACATCAGTGACAGGAATGGGGAGAAGGTGCGTGACCGCCAAGGCTGCAGATGGGCAGCTCCTGGGGGGGGGCTAAGATAGGAATGATGGGCAGAGGAGGAGGGGGAAGCTCAAGCATGTCCCCAGTTCTATGGGTTTTTCTGCTTTCCTCACCTGGGTAGCCATGGATAGGATTTTTTTTTTTTTGTCATAAGAGTATACAGAATTGTTCTCCTAATGTTAAATATAATGACATTATTACAAGAACCTGTGATATATTAAAAGGTATTTAAAATGAGAAAGAAATAGATAATAAATACAAAATACATTGGCAAAATAGGACAATTTAGGAAAAGTAGGTATAGTCACAGAATAGGAACATAATATTTCAAATTCTGCAGAATGAGGTTAAACATACAATAGTTTTGCATATATGACAGCTATAGATGTGTGTATGCATGCATTCTTTTTCCATTTTAAATATAAATATAAACATAAATATATTCTGAGGCGTGCTTATCAAATACTGATTTTTTTGAATTGTTATGCGCTGAGGGGCAGAACAAAATAAAGGCAGTGCCTGTCTTCCTGAGTGCTACGCGAGATACACCCAAGGCCCAGGGCCAGAGCTGCAGAGTGTGAGAACCCTCGGGGTCTCGGGACCCATGATGGACAGGGCTGGTGGCCAGGCCGAGGGCCAGCTCCAAGTCACCTCAGCTCCAAGAAGCAGGGACCTGAAGGACTGTGGAAAAAGGCTGGACAGCTCCCCCTTCAGAGCTGAAATAGCCCCGGAATTAGCTGGCTGGAGCCCACGCCCAGCACTTCACAAGCGCTAAGGAATGGAGGGCATTGCGGAACAGTGCCCTGGGCGTGGGCGCTTCTTCAACTTTGTGTCTAAACCATTTAATTACTTGGAAGATCAGGAACCTGATGTTTCCAGACACATTAAGTGCTTGATTATTGCAGATGACTCCAGGGTGCAGAATTAGGAAAAATGAATCGAGTCCAACTCCCAGAGCAATCTAAAAATGGAACACGTGGAGTTACAGAGCACACAGCCCACTCGGCGGGTCACCGTAACCAGTCACCATAACCTGTTGTACGTGTCATGGGAAACTGCAGAAGAGGAGCTCAACGGCTCTGAACAAAAGTAACGAGAGATATGGAAACACGAATTACCCTGATTTCACCAGCATCTTTTGGAGACATGTAGTGAACTACCCATGCATGCCATACATTTGTACAAATAAATCAAAATTAGTGCATAGTAAAATAATAATTTTTCCAACCCTGCAGTGATGGCTAGCAGCTGGCCGGGCCAGAAAGGTAGAGATGTCTCGAGTTTGGGATTTCCGCCAGTGTCCCCCGGTTCGGAGCCTCTGCCTGCAGATGTGCACACAGCAAGGAACCTGGTGGCACCATGCAGGAAGACCTGGAATCTGAAATTCTCATTCAGGAGGAAAATACCGTTCTCCGCAGCAGGACGTCATAAACCCTGAAATGAAGACTGACCTGTGTGCCCCCAGTGGTGTTGAGAAAGTGAACTGTGTGTGCCACCTGTTCACCGCTGGTGCCCCGCACACCCCAGGGTGTGCGAATCAGACTCACTGAAACAGGAGTTCAGTGACCGAGGGGGAAAAGCAACACCCATTGCCCAACCTCAAAGCCACAGAGAGTCGCAGGCAGTGTGCCTGCAGGGAGCAGCCACCAGCATCTTCAGAACCCGCCCTGCGCGCTCTGTTTCTGGAGGTGATGGTCCAAAGCCTCCCGCTCCCTTTCAGGCTCCTTGGTGGGTCACAGACGTGGAAGCTGCAGCCACTCTGCACTTGAAAGCACTGATTCACACCTGCCTGCAGAACGAGTTGCGAAGCAGTGATCAAAAATCTCCCCAGGAGGAAACATGATTATGAGCATTTTCATCTTTGAAACCCTACACTTGTAGTCTTTCACTCATTTAAAGTCTGTCCTGAGTGAGTTATCTACTGAGGTTCCACAAGGTAAGTGTAGTCACGCAGGGGATGTCATTTTCTTATTATTTTCTGCCTCTGCATCTCTTGTCTTCTCTCTTTTGATTTGTGCTTGCTGCTGGGAATGAAATGAAGTGAGAGAAACTAAAAGGAATATCCTACTTTAAAAAAAATATTTTTCTAAGCTTATCAGCCCACAGAAATGGGTTCTCTGTTTTGTTCTGCTTGTTGTGTTTAATATTTTTTTTTTCAGTGCTGGGTATCGAAATTGGAGCCTTTGCACTGAGTTACAAATGCAACCATTTTTATTTTTATTTTTATTTTGATAGAGGGTCTTGCTAAGTCGCTAAGTTGTGTAGGCTGAGCTTGAACTGGTGATCTTCCTGTCTCAGCCTCCCAGGGTGTTTGGATAACAAGCATGCACCACCGCACCTGGCCGTGTAATGTTTTTAAGAGTCCATTTTCCCAGAATGCTCCCTGGCCTGGATAAATTTAAGTGTTTCTCAAGGGTCTCCCTTCTCATTCACGTTCCCAGTGGAAGCCCCTGATGTCGCCCCTCTGTCAGCCTCGCCGTGGTGCTGTGTAAAAGCTGAAGGACACAGCTGACCACTGCCCAGCAGGACCTGCAGGTCCCACCATTTCTCTGCCCAGCTGCCATGGATGCTCGCTTGGCCCATTCATCATCACAGAGCAGGATGGCCACACTAGATGCTCTCTTTCCACGCTAGGGACTCTAGGACACCCTTGTCTCCCTGAGCCATGGATCAAGCAAGCATTCAGTGAGGACAGAGGAGGAGAAGATTAGTAAGAGAAGCAATTCAGCTGAGGGCATCAGGTCAAACAAATGAAAAATACCATTCTGTATTCCTCTGTGTAGGTTGACGCCCTCACGCCAGTCCCAGGAAGGTGACCTGCAAGGCATCCTGCACTGCACTGACAGCGTGGACCCATCAAGGGGCGACACGGACTTCTCCTCCTTGACTGCCCTCCTATCTCCACTTTGCTCAGGTTATGTTGCCCTGCCCTATTTCTATACAGCCAACATAGTTTATGGTACAGTTTTTGTCTTCTTCTCCATATAGTTTCACTTAAAACACTCCATCTTTTTCTTTGATCCGGCAGAGAGTTTCCCAACTCCTACCTAGCCATGTAGCTGGTGGCTTAGGGAATTCTTTCCAGGAACCACCCAGTCTTTCTAACTAGCATTTATTATAGCTCAGTGAATTCCTTTACTTCAGAAATCTCCCCATCCTGGGAAATTTGATTTAATAGAATTCTCATCTGACAACGTTCAGGGCCAATTCCTACACCAACTTTGTACATGGTATGCTTTAAATTTAAAATGTTCCTGGAAAAAGCATGTTCCCAGAAAGCATCATGTATTGAAACGCCATAATTTAGAAAGGTGCTGAATCATAAAGGTCGACCTTCATTAGTGGAAGTGACAGAAACTTAGGAGGTCGGGCCCAATGAAGGGAATGATCATGCAGGTGTAACTTGGGAACTATATCACTTCCTCTCTGGCCCTTTCCTTCTCCTGTTCCTTCTGGATGACATGAGGTGGGCTGTTAACCTCCACGATGGCTTTCTACCATGATGTTTCTGCTTCCCCTCAAGCTCACAGAAATGGAACCAGTCAGCCATGGACTGAACCCCTGAAACCATGAGGCAAATGAACCTTTTCTCCTTTAAGCTCTGTCCAGCAGGTATTTTGTCACTGCAACAGAAAGTTGAATAACGCATCAGCTGTGCTCTAACACCCACCTTTGTTGTAAGGCAGGGCCACATGGACCATCTGGGCACACCCCACACTCTGCTTTCTCTTCCTCACGCCGCCTATCACCTTTCATCACTCCATGTATGGATGCATGGTCCTGAAAAGTTGTCTCAGTCCTCAGAGTCCATGGGGAGAGAGAGACATCAGCTGTTGTCCTCTGTTTTGCATGTCTTTTGTTTCTTTGTTTTTTTTTCTAATGAATTTGCCCAGCATTAGAGAAAGTCCTAGCATGTATTGATCAAAGAATAATTGTTGGAGAAATAAATGAAAAGGAAAAGCTTGTGTGATGGAGTACCATATTCCTACACAGGTCCAGATGTGTATATGATAAAAACCATAAGCAAGTGAAGTCTAGGCTATCTGTATAAGACTATGAGATCCCGAGATGAACAATTAAAAAAATAATGATTGTTCTAAATAATAAGTATAATAGTACCTGCATGAGTGAATTCCTGTGGTATTGTAGAGAAGAACAAAATAATTCTTAAGGAATAAAAGTTTTTTTTTTTAATTTTTATTTTAAAGGGAAAAAAGTAGAACAAAATTTCAAAACAACATAATAGGAGGGTAACAATGGTTAATACATTGTGTATTGTTATCTTTAAATTAGTTACTTAGAGTACAAGATATCAGCATTCAATTGTCCAAGCAATATTAGCACAAACCTTTCTTTTCAATGAACTAAGAGAAATTAGTAGTACATCTATCTTAACTATCTTATATATGTATACATACATATATTTTTTGACTTTTCCCCTCTTTCTTTTCTCCATTCCCCCATCCCAGTTTTTTTTTTTTTTTTTTTTTTACTTTTGAACAATTTCTTCCCATTTTACAATATCTATTGTACATTTTGGATATTATTTACTCTTTCCGCTTCTCACACCAGGGAGACAATACGATGTTTCCACACGTGCGTCTGGTTTATTTCGCTTATGAGTATGGTCTTGAGTTGCATCCATTTACCTGTAAAAGTCTTCTTTATGGCTGAGTAGTACACCATTGTATAAAAATACTACATCTTTTTTATCCATTCCTTGGTTGATGGGTATTAGGGTTATTTCCAAGATCTAGCTATTACAAATTGTGCCGCTATAAACATGGGTGTCCATATATCACTGTGGTAGGATGTTTTTAATTTTTCTGGGAAGATATCCAGAAGGGGAATAGCTGGGTCAAATGGAACCTCCAATCCTAGTTTTTTGAGGAATCTCCACACTGATTTCTACAGTGGTTGCACCAGTCTACACTCCCACCAACAGTGGAGAAGTGTTCCTTTTTCCCCACAGCCCCTCCAGCATTTGTTATTGGTTCATTTCTTGATGATAGCCATTCTTTCTGGGGTGAGATGGTATCTCAGTGTTGTTTTAATTTGCATCTCTTGAATGACCAGTGATGTTGAACTTTTTTTCATGTATTTATTTGGTATTTGTATTTCTTCACCTGAGAAGTGCATATTCATCTCAGCTGCCCATTTTTGGATGGGGTCTTTAAATTTGGGAGGTCTGACTTTTTTTGAGTTCTTTATATGTTCTAGATAGTAATCCTTTGTCTGAGGAACAGCTGGCAAGCATTTTTTCCCACGTTGTGGGTCATCTCTTCACTCTGTTGGTGGTTTCTCTTGCTGTGCAAAAGCTTTTTAATAAGATGAGATCCCAATTGTTGAATCTTTGTGATAGTTCCTGTGCCATTGGGGTTTTATTCATAAAGTCTTTGCCTACACCAATGTCTTCAAGAGTTTTACCTATTCTATCTTCCAGCAGATATAATGTTTCTGTAATGTTTAGATCTTTGACCCATTTCAAATTTAGTTTTGTGCATGGTGAAAGATATGGGTCTAATTTTAATCTTCAGCATTTGCAGAGTCAGTTTTTCCATCACCATTTATTAAAGAAGCTATCTTTCTTCCAGTGAATTTGTTTGGCACCTTTGTCAAAGATAAGTTAGCTTAGTGTGTCTAGAGTCATTTCTGCATCTTCTAATCTGTTCCATTGATCTTTGGGTCTGTTTTTTTTTTTTTTTTTTTTTTTTTTTTTTGCCAGTATCATGCTGTTTTCATCACAGTAGCTTTAAAGTATAATTCCAAGTCAGGAATTGTGATGTCCCCTGCTTTGCCTTTGTTGCCCAGAATTGCCTTTGCTGCCCAGAATTGCCTTTGCTATTCTAGGTCTCTTCTGGTTCCAAATGAATTTTAGGATTGTTTTCTCTAATTCAGTGAGATACGTTGTTGGAATTTTGATTGGAATTGCATTAAATCTGTATAACAATTTTGGAAATATGGCCATTTTCACTATATTGGTTCTTCCTACCCAAGAGCAAGGGATATCTTTCCATTTTCTGATATCCTCTTCAATCTCCTTTTTCAGAGTACTGTCGTTTTAAATGCAGAGGTCTTTTATATCCTTTGTTAGATTGATTCCTAGGTATTTCATTTTTTTGAATGCTATTCTGAAAGGTGTTGCTACCCTAATTTCTCTCTCAGTGAGTTTGTTATTCGTGTACAGGAAGGCTATTGATTTTTGAGTGTTGATTTTGTATCCAGCTGTGCTACTGAATTTGCTTATTAAATCTGGCATTTTTTAGTGGAGTTCTAGGGTCGTCTATGTAGGGTGTTATGTCATCTGCAAATAATGATAATTTAACTTCTTCCTTTCCTATCATTATTCCTTTTATTTCTTTCTCTTGTCTAATTGCTCTGGCTGAAATTTCCAGGACTATGTTAAATAAGAGTGGAGATGGTGGACATCCTTGTCTTGTTCCTAATTTTAGAAAGATAGCTCTCAGTTTTTGTCCATTTAGTATGATATTGGCTGTTGGTTTGTCATGGATGGCTTTTATCAGATTGAGATAAAGACCATCTATTCCAAGTTTCTGTAGGGTTTTTATCATGAAAAGGTGCTGGACTTTGTCAAAAGCTTTTTCTGCATCTATTGAGACGATCATATGATTTTTGTCCTTGGCTCTGTTAATATGGTTTATTACATTTATTGATTTATGTGTGTTGAACCATCCCTGTATCCCTGGGATGAATCCCACTTGGTCATGGTATATAATCTTCTTGATGATTTGCTGCATTCTGTTTGCTAGTATCTTATTGAGGATTTTTGCATCTATATTCATTAGGGAGATTGGTCTGTTGTTCTCTTTCTTGATTGGGTCCTTCTCTGGTTTTTCTTATCAGGGTAACATTGCTTCCAGGAATGAATTTGGGAGTATTGCTTCCCTCTCAATTTCATCAAAGACTTTGAGAAGTAGTGGTGTTAGGTCTTCTCTAAATTTCTTGTAGAATTCAGCAGTTAATCCATCAGGGCCCGGGCTTTTCTTTGTTGGGAGGTTTTTAATTATATCTTCTATTTCATTGATTGACATTGGTTTATTTAGGATTTGTATATCTTCTTGATTCAGCTTTGGTAATTCATATGTATCTAAGAATCTGTCCATTTCTTCTGCATTTTCCATCTTTTTTTTTTTTTAATGTGGGTACCAGGAGTCAAACTCAGGACCTCATGCTTGCCAGGCAGGTGCTTATGCCACTGAGCTATATCACCAGCCCTGCATTTTCCATCTTATTAGAATACAAGTTTTCAAAGTAGGTGTAGATAATCTTCTGGATTTCTGCAGAGTCCGTTGCGATTGCACCCTTTCTATTCCTAATTGCGTGGATTTGAATCTTTTCTTTCTTTTGTTAGATAAGTTTGGATAAGGGTTTGTTGATTTCATTTAATCTTTCAAAGAACCAACTCTTTGATTCATTGATTCTTTCTATTTTTTTTAGTCTCCAGTGCATTAATTTCTGCTCTGCTCTTTATAATTTCCTCCCTTGTACAAGCTTTTTGCTTAGCCTGCTCTTCTTTTTCTAGAAGTTTGAGGTTCACCATTAAGTCATTTACTTTCACTTGCTTTGTTTTCCTGATATGGGTATTTACTGCTATAAATTTCCCTCTTAGGATTGTTTTCACTGTGTCCCATAAGTTATGGTACATTGTAATGTCATTATCATTCAATCGTAGAAACTGTCTAATTTCTTCTTTAATTTCATCTGTGTCCCATTGGTTGTTCAGGAGGGTGCTATTTAATTTCCATGTGTTTATGAAGTTCTTGTGGTTTCTTTTGCCATTGATTTCCAATTTCATTGCACTATGGTCTGATAATATGCATGGGATAATTTCAATTCCTTTGCATTTACTTAAGCAGGTTCTATGAACTAGTATATGGTCTGTTTTGGAGAATTCCCTATGTGCAGCTGAGAAGAATGTGTATTATTTTGTTGTGGGGTGGAACACTTTCTAGACATCTAAGTCCATTTGTTCAAAAGTTTGGTTCAGTTCTAATATTTCATTGTTGATTTTTTGTCTAGTAGATCTGTCTTTTTGTGACAGTGGGGTATTGAGATCCCCCAATACAACAGTATTAATGCTTATTTGATTTTTCATGTCCATTAATATTTGTTTTATATAATTGTGTGCACTGGTACTTGTTGCATGTATATTTATGATTGTTATCTCTAAGGAATAAAGTTTTAGAGAAAGTTACTTTAGACTATTATCTTAAAAGTTCAGTGAATTTTTCCTTGTAGAAAAGGTAAAGAAAAGAGGCTCTGAATCTCATCAATATTAGAAGGTCCTGCTTATCTTTATGTATACCCTGAGAGCTTCAAGCACACTGCTTAAAGGGAAAATTAGTTGTGTAGATTTTTACAGAATAATTAAAAATACGCATTAAATTAAAAAGAGTAAGACTGCTTTGGTGCTAAGGAATTGGGAGGTGATGAGCTAGATATTTTAAAAGGCATGAAGGTGTAAAGATTTGTTCCATCTATGGGGAAATGAAAGTGGTACCATGTGACAAAGAAAGAGAAAAGATTATCAAGGCCCCGGGGAAATGAAAGTGGTACCATGTGACAAAGAAAGAGAAAAGATTATCAAGGCCCCTATGTGTGAATGCTTTGTTTTCTCTGGGGAGCAAGGAGAGTAACAGAAAGCAGGAACCCTGAGATGATCACAGGATTATGAGTATCTTCTCTGGGAAATCATGTTTAACTGGGCAATCAATAGTAATTTCCCAAAGATTTGGGAAAGAATTAGTGAGTGCATCAGATCTGTAATTCACATAAAGGGAGCACTGGAATCTAAATGTGAGATAAAAACATCATGAAAGGAATAAAAAGTGCTGGAAACTGTACTACAGGGGTGTGTGCCTGAGTGTGGGTGCTCACAAATGTGTGTATGCGTGCTGTATGTGTGTATGCTTGTGTACAGGTGTGTGTGTGTGTGTGTGTGTGTGTATGGAGGGCAGCTGCCCATCCTGCACATGCAGCATCACACTCTCCAGGAAGTCATCTGTGCTGGTGACCTTTTCCCTAGTGGCAGGGAGGTGCTGGCTCTCCCTGGGCCTCTGGCCCCACTGCAGCAGGGAGGTCAGTGCTACCACGGTGTCTTAATCAACTCTGCGGTGAGTGTGTGCATCCTCTGCACGGCTCTGAGCAGATTGGGGTCCACATCCTGCTGCTCCTGCCCTGACTCTGTCCTGGAAGGAGAGCTGGGTTACTTGCTGCAGCCCGGAAGAGAGCAGCTTCCTCTCCCCATTCATGCTGGGGTGCACGGCGTGTGAGCACAGTTAGGACTGCGGGGGTCTCCTTTCTGTAGAGCAGTTCTGCACAGGTGGGCCAGCCCTTCCATTCTCCTTTAATGCAGAGAGGAGGCTCTGAGCTCTGTACCCCTAGCATCGCTGGGTAGATTTCTTCAGTTCCAGTCTTGGATTCATGAGGCAGAAATAAAACCCAGGGAACTCAGCAAAAGTAGCATTTACAGGGACCTGAGGTGCTCAGCTTCTCTGTCTTCTACTCTCCACCTTTTTTTTTTTTTTTGTGTGGGTACCGGGGGGTCGACCTCAGGACCTCGTGCACCAACAGGCACCCATGCCGCTGAGTGATATCACCGGCCCCTTTTTCGTATGTGGGATCCGGGAGTCGAACTCAGGCCCTCGCGCTTGCAAGGCAGGCACTTATGCCGCTGAGCCATCTCACCGGCCCACTCTCCACCTTTTAAAGGATGGTCCTCCTGCTCCCCGCCTCCTCCTCTTCTCTCCTAGGAGAAACTCAAAAACCACTTTGCAAAAATATACAACAATGTACTATTGACCAGTGGATAGAAGCATGTTGTTTTAAAGAAAATACAAAAAAAAACCTTAATAATAAAGTATTGATAAGTTTAAAAACACTTAAGTACATCTTGTTGTAACCATATAGTATAACTAAAATGAAAAAAAGTAATTTGCATATCACAGGATAAATTTTAACATGTGTAGCAATGACAACCCATATCCAGTACATGAAAACAACTCCAACATGTCAGTGTGGAAAAATGAGCATATCCCCCAGGAACCTAGGCCAGCAAATGAACAGGCAATCCTCAGAAAGCCAGCTCAGATGGCTGATAAGCATGTGAACATCACCTTAATCACAGATTTGCAAAATCAAAGCATAAACACCACTCTACACTTTCCGAGTGACAAACGTTAAACACGGATAATCCTCAGTGAAGGCATGGGGTTAGCGAAGAAGATGCCTCCATGCACTGCTGCAGGAAGTAGGAAATGTTTCAGCCACTGCTGAAAACAGTGGGGTGCCTTGCTCTAAACACCAAATAAGCCACTGCATCTTTAAGGAAACATCCCAGAACACATTTCTGAAAACAGGAGATTCCAGTGTGGATTAGTAAAATAAAGAAGTCCCTCTGCTTTAACTCTTACCAAAGAAGGAATCAGGAGTAACCTCATGTTAAGAAATCTGTTCTTTTTTTCTGCTCTACTGTCTCGATCCCACCTTATATTCCGCTTTTCCTGTGATGCTCAGTGTGAGCCCTCTTCTGTTTCACGTGATAGATGCTGTCGTGATTTGTGAATTGTGAATAAGAAATCAATGGGCTCCACAAATAATCTCTTGTGATTGTATCTTTTAAAAATATCAAACAGTTTTGCTCTTTGTCATATCAGTTTTATCAAAAATATCTTGATATGCATAAGACAAAATTTACCATATTCAATATACTAGATATGCAGTAGTAAAAATCATCACTACCATTAACATCTGTAGCTCAAGTAAGTAAGGACCACCTCATTTACCTGAGTCTCTATTCCTCCTTTTAGAAGTTGAGAATACATCATTTTCTTGTGGAATAAATAACCTTAATTTCTCATAACTGGGAAACCATTGCTGAGTTTTATCTGTCCAAAATCTTTCCATGATCCTGTGGAGTAGAGCTGAGATCTTTTTTTTTTTATGGGAACCTTAGAAAAGCAGTTACTCCCTCAGTGGGCCAGACCTCAATTACAACTGAAGATCTGTGATGCTTTGGGTCTCAAATGGCCCCCAGAGCCTCCGTGCGTGGAAGGTGACTGTATCATGGGGCACAGTACTCACGGTGATTTAACCACTGGTGAGTTCAGCAGTTGCTTTTGCTGCTGGTAGGTGGGGCCTGGTGAGAAGAGGAGGGTCACTGGGGGAGTGACCTGGAAGAGGGTACCCCATTTCTGGCTCTTCCTTCTCTCCACTTCCTGGCCTCCTTGAGGTGAGCTTCTCTCTTCCGCCAGACCCTTCCACCACAGCCCTCTTGCCTCCGAGTGAGCAGACCATGGGCTGAAACCGTGAGCCAAAATAAACCTCTCCTCCTTTCAGTGTGTGGGTGTCAGGAATTTGTCCCTGAAATGAAAAAGTAACTAAGACAAAGCTCTTAAACAAACAATTTTGAGATGAAATGCCTATCACATTAGTTTGTAATTGTTATCATTCCATTTCATTTCCAAGGAAATTAGCACAAATCTACACAGTGATATTTTGCAATTTGTGTCATTTATTTGTAGGTCCTGTGGATCAACTTTTCTTTTTTTATTGTTTAATTATAAAATACTACAAATCTACAGACAAGCACAAGGAGCAAAAATAAACTACTTAAATATTTATCAAAAAGCAAACACTTCTGTAAAGTTGACCTAAGTAAAAAATAGAACAGAATGTTCTGAGTACCCCAGGAGCACTGAGTACCCCAGTGCTCCTCTGCAAGCATTCCCGACCAACTCACAACGGTAACCAGCACCTGGTGTCTATGATGATAACTCTTTGGTATCTGAATGATTCTTCTCCCTAAATGATTGAATATGTGGAGTATGGTGCAGCCAAGTGCCATCCAGTGGAAAAGCAGACTTGTAAAATATGATGGTGTGTTCTCTCATCTCTCTGTACACTGGATATGGCATTGAGTGAATTCTTGCTCCTTCCTAAAATCAAATTGACCATGAAAGGTAAATGTTTTGCATCCATTCAGGACCATGAAGAAGCCAGGACAGTGCAACTAAAGACACTAATGAAAAAGACTTCCAGAAGTGCTTCAGAAAATGGCAAGAATGATGGGGTAAACGTGTTCAAGTAAGGGTGAGTATTTTGAGGAGGATTAATGGCAATATGTCTTTTACTGTAATATTTTTTTTTGTGGGTATTGGGGGTCGAACTCAGGACCTCGTGCTTGCCAGCAGGCGTCCATGCCACTGAGCGATATCACTGGTCCTTTTTTTGTATGTGGGTTCCAGGAGTCTAACTCAGGACCTCGCGCTTGCCAGACAGGCGCTTGTGCCACTGAGCTATCTCACCGGCCCCTGTAATAATTTTTTAAATGTAAACTTTCACTGTATTCTTTGATCATAAATCATAAGGTTACATTGTCTCCAGAAGCACATGACAATCAGATTTTCTCCTTAAGCATGGGGTTGCCAGTTCACGTATTTTAGCCATTCTAGAGAGCACATATTGACAGCTCGGTGTGATTTGATTTAGGATTTTCCTGACGACAGCTGAGTCTGAGCGCCTTGTCAAAGAGTTATTGATCCATGTAGTACATTTTTGTGTGTGAATTTTTAGTGAGATCTGCCTTCTTTTCCTATTGAGCCTGTTTTTCTTTCATTGTTGATTAGTAGAACTTTGTCAGCTCTTTGTCCCTTTCTTGAGTTACCATTATTTTCTTCAGATGACATCTTCTCTTTTTGCTTCCTCTTAACAAGGAGAAATCCTGAAAGTACTCAAATTAGTGGATTTTTTTCTTTGTAGTTAGAGATTTTGTATCTTTTATAATGGACTTTATCTTTTACAAAGTGATCTTCTCATAGTAACTTTTAGATGCCAGATACTTATAAATTTTCTTTCAAACATAAACTAGCAATGTCACTGGATTTAGTATGAATGTGGTGTAAGAATGGATACATGTTTTTGTTTCTTTTTTTGCTGTATATGTGTCCAGCAACATTTACTTGAAATAATTTCCTGTCCCACTGACCTGATCAGCAAAACCGTTCTTGTTATAAATCTAGTAACTCTATATGTAGGCATATTTCCCCGTATTAGTTTTCCATTGTTGCAGTAATAAATGAGCCAGGAATTCAGTGATATAAAGCAACACCTTTTAATTATCTGCCTTTAAGGACACGTGTGATTAGAGGACAGCTACCTAATCCAGCGTCATCCATCTTCAGCTCCATAACATTAATTGCACCTTTAAGGTGCAGTTTGCCATGAAAAATAACAGGTGCACAGGTTGTGGAGACTGGGAATTTTGCTCCATGTGCAGGCATGGGAATATATGATTTGTAGCAATATCATTGTCATGATTTGCCATCAGATTTATACCAACCTAAATTTTTCCATTTCTTGAGATCTTCCTTGTAATATTGTAATTACTTCCTTAAATGTTTTGTAGAATCTACTTAGGGAGTTTTTAAATGAAGTTTTCTATGAATTATAAACTTCCCTGAAAAACATATTAAATTATCTTCCATAGGTTTTTAGATGGTTTTCATGCTACTTTAACAAAGTTTTATTTTCTTACTGAATGAAGTCATTTCAACTAATTTTTCTTAACTGTTTGCACATATGCCTTTTTATAATCATTTAAGTGGCTGAGAAATTTATAGTGATACCCCTTTGTTCTTTCTTAATGGATGTTGAGGTCTGTCATGTTTTATCTTCACCATGTAGTATATTTTTGATAGACATAGATTACTAAATTAACACTTTTAGAATTTTTAATTCCTTTGTCTTCAGACTTGCAATATTTCCAATGAAAAATAAGCAGTCATTCTAACTGCTACTCTTTTCAAGGTAATTTCTTTAACACTTGCTTTCTTTAGTTTTCTTCCAGTTATTTTTGGTTATTACAAGTTCTTTTTGATAAATAATTAAAAATTTAAATGTAAATAATTAAAAATTTATATGTGAATAATTAAAAATTTATGTAACTTTAATTTCTAGATTTCTCACTCTCAATTTTTATGTTTCTTAACCTGCTTCTTTTATGTCCCTTGCTCTTCTTGATTCTCCCTCCTTTTCTATCCTTGTGATTTATTCTCAATATTTTTTCTGTTCTGTCTTCTAGTTCATAGGTTCTTCTTCCAGCTTTAAACTGCTTATGCCATGCACTAATTACTTATCTTCTGACCTTCCCATTATCAACAAAGAAACTTCTATTTTTCTATCACTTTTTGAAAAGGATGAACCTCCTTTCTATAACCGCAATATATAGAATGTTTTAAGGTTTTGTTTCACTTCTTGCTCTGCATAGTGCATTTTTGCTCCCCTTCTACCTGTTTTTTTTTAGATGAGATTATACTCGTATAACAGATTTTAGAAATAAGCGAGTCTTGAATGAGTTATTTTTCTTTTTTTATTTTAAAGAGAGAAAGAAAAAAGATAAAAATAACAATAAAGCAGAATTTCCAAACAAGCTAGTTGTACAGTAACAATAATTAATACATTTCATACTGTTATCTTCATAGTAGTTATTCAGAGTACAAGATATAGGCAAGAAATATTGTCCAAACAATATTATCACACATCTAGCTGTATAACTATCTTAACTATCTTGTGTATATATATATATTTTTTTCCTTTTCCCTTCCTTTCCTCTTTCCCCCATCCCAGTTTCTCTTTTCTTTTGAACAGTTTCTTCCCAATACGCAATATCTATTGTACAATTTGGATCTTATTTGCTCATTCAGCTTCTCACATTAGTGAGACAATACGATGCTTACACATGTGAGTCTGATTTATTTCACTTATGAGTATGCTCTCGAATTGCATCCATTTACCTATAAAAGTCTCAAGTTTTTCCTATATAACTTTAAGAAAGGAAATGAAATATCCAACTGTTCTGGGACATCAGGCAACTAGTCACAAGTTTCTGTGATGTGGTTACGTTTGAGACTGTACCTGAAAGACAAAAATAAATGAACCCAGCAAAGAAAGATGAAGATAGCATCAGAAGAGAGCAAATGAATGTGGAGGGTGTGGGAAGGCCTTAGGCCTTGCAGAGACAAAGACACAGCCTTCAGCAACAGCAAGCCTAATTCCAGGTGCAGAGCAGGCCTAGTGGTCATGATCTTCCCTCCCTTCTCAGCGCATCTACAGTGTACCCCAAGTGTCAAGAGAAGTCATTGAAATTCTTAGGAAGACATTCCACAATGGAGATCATGCTTTTCCAAGGATTACCTGGCTACCATGTGAGTGACGGGGTTCTGAAAGGAAGGAGTCCATGGGAAAGAGGCACTGAGGGCACGGTAGCCATTCAGATCTTGGTGGAAGACTGTTGCTGCCTTTACCTACCGACGAGAATTTTCGACCCCGTTAGTTGTTCACTGAACACCCGCCATTACAATCATACAGGTTTCAAACACCACAGGCCTCCCCTGTACTCAGCATCCATGTCTTCCTCCTGACTTCGCTCACCCATTGATTATAACTTAAACATGTTCTATTTTCGGTCTCATATCACATTTGTTCATATTTTCCTAATGCCATGTTCTGTAATAATACTTTTAATTCTCCTTTTATGTTCACTCAATCTACTTATGTATTTATTTATATCTCTAGTGTAAGGATTTATAAGAAGGTAAAATATTATTTATGAAAATTTCTTATGAGGAGACACCAATCATTGTACAAACTCTGCTCATCTCGAGGAAAAGAAAACTCTCAGCCTCTGTTAAAGTCCAAGAAACCTATATAGTACTGCATTTATGTATATTCCATACTATAAATTCTCTTTCCTTCAAATTATTTTTGATATCTTGAATTTGGTCCAATAGAAACCTAAAATGTAGCACCTGAGTACTTTAAAATTTCTAGACTCTACATAAAATATAAGGCGCAGAACAAATTAATATTGTTTCAGTAAATGAATAAATAATTATGTTTTTCAAAAATACACTTTAAATATTAGTAGAATATGTCATAGTAAAATATGTCATTAGTAGAGTATGTCAGCCAGTTTGCTGAAATCTGTTGTGTAATTTATACCCTCAACACACCTCAGTGAGTACTATTTATAATCCAGGTTCTCAATAATCCCAAGAGGCTAAGTGTTATCATATCACAATGTTCAGATGTAAGTGCTCAAGTGAGATATATGAATATATACTTGATTGATCAAGATGTGCTTATTTGGAGGACAGCATGAGCAGCAAGAAGGCAGATAAGGAGGCCCAGGCTGGTACCCCCAAAACATAATTGTACAGCCACTTCCTGCTGGAGCAGACCTGGGGAGCTCTGCAGGAGAACTGAGGAGTGCAGTGACCTCGGGGATCTCAGAATCCACTCTTATTTTTTTTTGTGGGTACTGGGGGGTCGACCTCAGGACCTCACATGCCAACAGGCACTCGTGCCGCTGAGCGATATCACCGGCCCCTTTTCTCGTATGTGGGATCCGGGAGTCGAACTTGGGCCCTCGTGCTTGCAAGGCAGGCGCTTATGCCACTGAGCCATCTCACCGGCCCTCAGAATCCACTCTTGCACCACAGAGGAGCACAGGAAGAAGGTCACCACACTGTGGACCTTCATATGGCACCACTCAGCTCCAGGATCAACGCACCAGGCCGGACACCTGCACAGACACCTCATAAGACACAAACACACCAAAGGCACATCAGACGGTTTTGCATCACTGTGTCATCCACCAACTCAAGACAACAGTGAGGTATCACCGCACACCTGTTAGAACAGCTCTGACGGAAGACAAAGGTAAATATTGCTGAGGATTTGGAGAGAAGGAGAAACCCTTATGCACTGTCGGTGAAAAACACTACAGGAGTTCCTCAAAAAAAACAGAAAGAAAACTATTTTATAATCTAGTTATTCTACTTCTGGCTACAGATCCTAAGGAAATAAAATCAGAATCTCAAAAAGATACTTGCATTCTCCTGTTCATTTCAGCATTATTTACAGTAGTTAAGATAGGGAACTAACCTAAGATGCATAGGTAAGAAAATATAGGTGTCTGAGTGTATGCATGTGTGTGCGTGCACACTGCAATATTATTCAGTCCTAAAACCAAAGGAAATTGTAATGTGGATGTGGAGCCAAGATGTTATACTAAATGAAATAAAAGAAAACTTAGAATCCCTTCTAGGAAACCAAAATAGAATGAGCTGGATGGAGGAGTGGGTAAAGGCATTAAGCCCTCTACCAAACTAAAAAATCACCCAAAGCAGAACCTGAGGATAATGCCTGTGGGCTGGTTAGAACTGCACAAGAGCGAGACCTGTGCTAAGCTTAAGCTGGACCACACAGAACATGTCTGTGTCCTCACACTAAACATGGGACATGGCATCAGTGCATGCTATTTTCTGTGAATGTCACATAGAATTTCTCCCTTGGTTCATGTCTGCCACCTGCGTTACTGTGTAGTTAATGTGGCCAGGACTACTTCTTGCCCAGCACCACATCTCGGGCACTGTGAAGCTGCCAGAGCCAGGTCTACCCTCTGCTCAGCGAACCAGGCACAACTCTGCTCTCTGTGAGTGCAGCAATCCAAAGAGGAATTCATTTGCAGATGTTTTAGGGCGATACTTTAGATCTTTGCCATTACATCTTCAAAAGCTTTTTGAAGTAAACATCAATATTTAACAAAAAATAATTTATATATGCTTTATATTCTCTTTTTTGTGCTGTGGGTTGAAACCAGGATGTGTTAGTTAATTTTTTTCTCATTGCTGAGACAAAATACCTGATGCTCAAATTAAAGAGGGAAAGGTTTTATTTAGATCATAGTTTGTAGAGGTTTCAGTCCATATCAGCTGGTGCCAAGGCATGGTGGCACAACAGAGGGGCAGCCATTCATGGCATTGGAAGACAGCAAAAGCAACAAGAGCCACAAAGGGAGGAGGGCAAGCTTATTTTCCTTTCTGATAGTATAGACAGGCTACCCCCACCCCTAGTGTGGGTCCTCTACACCCTAGGATGTAGAAGTGCTGAGTCACTTAGTTAAACTTCTAAACTTCTCAGGTTGACACAATGAATCAACCATTACAACATCCTAGGGTATAAATAGCCACCTTAGGGCATGTCCTCTACACTCTAGGATGTAGAACTACTAAGTCACTTAGTTAAGCTTCTAAACTTCTCAGGTTGCTACAATGAATCAACCATAACAATCCACCCCTTATCAACTTGGCAACCAGATGCATTTGTTTAAACCAGTTTCCAGATACAAAGACATGCTTATTCTTATCATTTCACAACTTGGACATTATTATACAGGTTTAACAATCCCTAAGAACCAGTATTAATTCTATCAACATTATATTACGTTAGAACCATAACATTTAGGATCAGTCCCCCCAAAGACACATGCACATCCCTTTATGTAAAAGGCATTTAGTGCATCTCTAAGAGTTGCCACAGTCTTAACAGTTTCAGCATTGTTGAAAAGTCTATGTACCAAGTCTCCTCCGAGATGTAAAGCAAACTCCTAGCTGTGACCTCTTATACAAATGAAAAGTCAAACACTTCCAAGATTCAATGGCACAACATAAACATGTATATTAAAAAAGTTACAAACAGGGGGATACAAAGGAATGGGACCAAAGCAAGTACAAAATCCAGCAGGGCAAATATTAAGTCCTGTAATTTCACATGCAGCATCTGAAGAAATCTGTGGCAAGTTGTGGTCTCCCAAGGGCTTGGATGACTCTGCCTCTGTGGCACTTCTGGAGGAAGTAGGTCCCACAGCTTCTCTCTTAGGCTCATCTTGCTCCCTCCCTGCAGCTTTCTTTAGATGATCCCACATTCCTGGCTTTTCCAAATTTCTGGGGTCTCCACTGCACCGTTAGCTTCACCCTCACAGCTTCACACATTGCCCTCTCAGGGACAAACTTCTTGGCCTCCCAGGACTTCTGAAATTGGGGTGGAAGTCTTCTTAACCCCATAACTCTTGCATTCTGCATGCGCCTAAAACCAAGGCCATGTGAATGCTGCCAAGGTCTGCTACCAGCTGAAGCAGTAGCCAGGCTTTCCTCTCTCTTGACTCTAGGGGTCAAGTGCCTGGATTGCTGCACACACTGAATCCAATTCTAAGGAACAAATTTTCTATGTTGCCTCCATTCTGGAATATGATCTACAACTTTATTCTCAAAGCATTGTTTTTTGCTTTTGCAATTTGGAAGCTGTAAAGGGTGGAGACTTGCTGTTTTTCCGTGATGCCCTCAGGACATCTTTTGTAGTCTCCTGTTCCTTCTCAGCAATGAAGATCTTCTCTTCTGTATCTTTGTAGTCTACAGCTTTACTGGAGCTTTCTTTCTGGCCAAACACACATTTTAAATCATCCTTCTGGGCTCTTTGCTCTTGATTATTAACATAGATCTGACTAAAAGCCCTGAACAATAGCTTTGTCAGAACCTCAACATTGGACTGCCTTGAAATTTCTTCTGCCAGATTAATTAGACTGCTGCCCATAATCTTAGTCTCAGGCAAAGTCTCTGAAATGAACAAATGCAGACAAACTTTTTGCCAATCCATAACACACATCATCTGGAGTTCAGCAACCAATGCAGTCCTTTTTCCCAGCAGAAACCTCCAAAACCTGGTCTTTACCAGCAGGATTTCTATCAGACTTCTGGTCTTCTGAGCTCTGACCAGAGTCTCCCATGCAGGACAGCCTAAGGCATTCCAGCTCAACATTTTTAGGCCACATCTTCGAACCTTTCCAAACTCTTCCTATAAGCCATTCCCAAATGCTCTTGAACTACACTGTAAAGTATAATCGTAGCAATGACCCCACTTCTGGTACCAAATTCTGTGTTAGTTAATTTTTTATCATTGCTGAGACAAAATACCTGATGCTTGAATTAAATAGGGAAAGGTTTTTTTTAGCTCACAGTTTGTAGAATTTTCGGTCCATAATCAGCTGACTCCAAGGTAGGTGGTGTGGCAGAAGAGCAACCATTCATGGCAGCTGAAGATAGTAAAAACAACAAGAGCCAAAAAGGGGGAAGAGCAAGCCTCTTTTCCTCCCTTATAGTATAAGCAGGCTATCCCCCCTAGGGTGGGTCCTCTACACCTTAGGATGTAGAACTGCTGAGTCACTTAGTTAAACTTCTAAACTTCTCAAATTGACACAATAAATCAACCATAACACAGGATCTTCATATCGAGCTACATCTCTAGGCTTGTTTAAATTTTTGGCTTTGAGGCACAGTCTCTCTAAATTTCCCAGGGTGGACTTGAACTTGTGATCATCCTGCCTCAGCCTCTCAAGCTGCTATGTTTTATACTCTTTGAAAGATAAACAGGGGCAACTTCAAGAGGAGAAACAAGAGATGCAGAGGGAAAAACAAAGTCTATCATGCACACAGGTCCTAGAGATGGGAGGCGTGTGGGCAAGCAGAGTCCTCTAGCAAAGGCACAGGGTAGGAATGGGAAGATTTGGCACTTAGCAGCTTTGGGCTTTCTGCAGAGCAGAGGGAACCATTCAGCACTGGCCCCACTGAACACCTCTCAGGCTGTGTACTAGGAGTGGTCCAGGGTAAAGTGGCACCTGGCTTTGGAGGGTGAAGCAGGGGTATTGTCTCCTGGAGGTACAGCCAGGGAGAGATCCTCATATCCAAGGCTCCAGGTGGATCTTTGTGTCTTGAAGTGTTGCCTGGGCCCAAGAGGGGCCAAAGATCCCCAGGTAGAAGATATTTGAAAATGTCAAAGCATCATGATGCAAACAACTTTCAAATGTATATTTGCAATTGAATATATCACATATGTTATTATGTTCTCTTCTCATGAGTTCACTCCAAGAATTCACTCATAGGAAGAAATCCTTATGACTAAACTTTCAATCTAATTAGAGCAAAGTAAATTCAGCCTGAACTCACAGTGCCTTGGTAATTCTTCTTGCAAATACAGACTTTATTTTATGTCAGCATCAATAATTTAAGTATATTGGAAAAAAGATTGAGCAAAGGGTGTGTAATATGTCAAGATATATTTTAAAAATACACATTATTCCCACTTGTAATAAGAGAAATGTGGTGAGGGCTAAATAACGAGATGAAAGAGTCCCACAGTAATAACTTGGAAGTAAAGCTCATTGCCTTTGGCCTGGCTTTTGCATTGAGGATTTCTACCTATATGGATTCATTATCTTTATGTCGTGACCACAGAAAACACACACGGCCTAACTAGATTTGAGTATTTGATTCTTGGACAAAAACTCTTTGCTTTTCTGGAGATTTAGGGAAATGGAAAAGAGCACCCAGGTGGGTCTGGAAATTGTGGAAAGCCGGTCAGCAAGGCAGAAGACTGACCCTGAGGAATGCAAAAGGGGAGTCAGTGATACATGGGGAGGGACACCATGAGCCCCAGGGCCACTAACCCAGGACGAGATGATGCTTCTGAACCAACTCAGCCAACTGCATAAAATGTGAACCCCAACATTTCCTCTCATTATAATGTACCTCTTTGTTTCTGTTATTTCATTTTTTTCCCAGATCTGGGGATTGGCCCCACTGAACACCTCTCTCAGGCTGTGTGCTAGGAAAGGTTTTGCACTGAGCTACATCCTCAGCCTCTTTTAAATTTATTTTTATTTCCAGACAGTCTTGCTAAGTCACTAAATTGCCCAGGAAGGCATGAAATTGTGATCCTCCTGTCTCGGCCTACCATAATGCTAAGATTACAGTCGTGAGGCACCATGCCCAGCCTGATCAGTGTGCTTGGAACGTGCCCTCTGTGATGCACACTGGTCTTAACTGAAACCCCAAGCACACATCCTTGTCCATCCTAATCTACAATGAGGTGGGGAAAGGACTTCCGTCTGAGATCTTCCACAAGTGGGAGGACTAACTTCTCCCTTTCACTTTGCTTCGCTGGGTTGTTTGTATTAATGCACATAGTTTCAGAAGAGGGGAAATTGCTAAATGATAGCAAAGGTAATTTCCCAGCAACCTAGAGATAACCATGCTAACATGTTGCTATTTTAAATGTGTAAAAGTCAAGGAGTTGAAGTTAAAGCCAGGGAGTCTGCAACTTCCAGGTCCCAAGCATGGACAGGCAGAGAATCTGTGGACATCTCAGCTCTAGGACAGCAGTGGGCACCAATGGCCTCAGAGACCTAGTGAACAGGAAAGCAGCCCCCAGTGCTTGCTGTTCAGCAATCCTTGGGTGGAAGGCAGGGAGGGACTGAGGGACAGAGCGAGGGAGGATAAAGGAAGGAAGGAAGGAAGGAAGGAAAGAAGGAAGGAAGGAAGGAAGGAAGGGCGGGCCTGATGTCTGTCCTAAACATGGATGGACTCTTTTTCTTGTTATTCCTTAAACAATACAGTGTAACAACTGTCCACATGGCATTTATATTTATTGGGCACTACAAATAGTTATCCAGATACGAAGTCTACAGGAGGGTGTGCTGAGGTGGAATGCAAAGGCCTATGTCATTTCATAGGAAGCACTGCATGTCCATGACACTTAGCCTGGCTTGACAGCCGCCTACGGGATGAGTAGAGTATACCACTGGCTGTGTCTGGGTGTGTCCCAGAGGAGAGACCTGCTCCTCTCCACTGCTATACCCTGCTCTGCTTCACTTAGTAGCTGATCCCAGCCAGCCCCTTCTGCAATGCCAGTAACCCCTTGGAAACCATGACCAGTTAACCACTGCTGTTTAAGTTGGGAAGTTAGGCACTGGCTCACAGCCAGGAGAAAGCTGACCAGCACGATATCCCTGGGTTTGGGTTTTGCAGGGCAGCTTACAAGTCCTTGTGGGCACTGAGGAGTAACTGTACTGTGTGCGGCTGTGGAGGGCCTGACAGAGTGGAAGCTAGGGATCAAAGGGACTCCCAGTGCCGACATTGGCTCTGTGTGAAACCCAGGATCTCAGACACAATCTTTAAGAATCAGGAGTCCAGGGATGCATAAATTCCCAACATGCATGCATGACGGAAGCTGGAATTGTATTCTGGAAAAATTTTTTTTACATTTTATACACTTAATTTACAGACGGAAAATCCACAAAGACAAATGTTAAGGTAATGTACTCTTTTGTTTCCTGTATATACATTCCCCCCCTCAATTTCCAAATTGTTTCATTAGTAATTTTGATATATATATATATATATATATATATATATATATATATATATATAGCTTTATCCTCATTAGATTGTAACACTGTGTCCTTATTTCCTGCTTAGGTATGCTTGTGACATGCTCTGACACTGATGGATAGACAAATGTTACCCCAAACAGTGAGGGTGTAAAGGAGGAAGCCTTTAAAGAAAGCTCTGCTAGTAACTTTCCATTTCACAATCTGTGTCTTCAAGGAGCTATCAGTCCAAAGAAAAATAGAAAAACAGTTAAGCACAGCGTTTCATATATAAATATGTGTAAACTAGAGCTTGCTCCCTCCAGGTGCTTTAGATGTGGGTCATCTTCCCTGGGGCAAGCAGGGTCTTCAGGGATTTCTGCCCATCTCTTGATGGCACTCAGTAGTGGCAATGGATAAAAAGTATGGTCACACCCCAAATGTGTTTCTAGGGAAGCATCTGGATGAGCCTCCTGGGTTTAATGGTCTGAAATAAAGTCCTGATGACAAATATTTTAGGCTTTGAAATCACATAAAATCTCTGTCATGCACTCCTCTCTGTGTTTGTGTGTGGGCTTACAACCATTTAAAAAGGGGAAAGCCATTCGTATTTTGAAGGACTGTGAATAATTCAGGACAAAGGTTGAAATCTGCTGAGTGCCATTCGCAAGTACAGACCACAGTTTACAATTCATCAAAAGGTGGGCTCCTCCGCCAGTTCCTTGAGCCAGCATGGAGCTACGTGTGCCTCCGTAGTGGACCAGCTGTAAGTGACGAGGAGGTCTTGGCAGTGCCACAACAAAGGTGTGAAGAAACAGGCTGTGATCTTCCAAAGGAAGTAAGGAAAAAACCCTATGGACATGGGTGCTTCTAAAGGAAATAATTTCGGTAACATTCATGCAATTTAAATGAATTGACACTCTTTAGAGATGGAGATGTTGATCAAGAGAGAGACTGGGGTGGAGATGGAGATGGAGACTGCGGTGACTGGCAGCAGGCAGAGAAGCCAGCCAGTGGGAAGCTGGTTCTACCTCAGTCAGCCCAGTGTACCCCGTCTTTTGTAACCTGCATTGCTCATCAAGCTTCATTCAATTCAAGTTTGCTCAGTTGAATTCAGTACTTGTGTCCCTACTTGGGGAACGAAATTTGGCCTCGAGATACTTCTACACCTCCTGAACTCTAATCTAGTTAAATCCATAAATAAGCTGTACCCAACAGAGTTTATCTTTGTCACCAAGCAATCAAGTCTCAGTCCATCCTTGTAGCTGAGCTCTCAGCCAACCTCAGGTTGACATCTACATCAAAGAACCCAAAAAGGTCAACCCCAAACTGCACAAATCAGGTGATTTTTATACAACATTTCTATTTGTTTTGGTAGTAAACATTGCTTTCTGAGTTGTGGGTTAAAGATCAGAGCATTCTGAAACATCTTTGGCAGAAATGTTGCCCGATTTTATCTTTTTTCCCCCCTTAATTAAACAGTGCTAAATTTAACTCATCTCAGGCTTTTTTCGTGGTAAGGAAAAGTTGCTATTGCCTTAGGTGTTCTCATTTTCCACTGGCCCTGGATGATCGGTACTTCTCACCAGTCTTAATATGACTAATGTTTAGCTTTTTTTTGTATAAAACAGCTCAAACCTTCAGGTATTTGGCTGCAAAACAATGATCTATTGTAACATTATAGAAAAAACTAGGCTGGACTTACTGAGATAGAAAGTATGATGGTATGTACTCTGGAATTTCCCAGGTGAATTTCAGAAAAATGTTTTTTTGTGCCTTTTCTATCTCATGGATTACCTTTCGAATTTAAATGTACAAATAAAATATTATGTCCTGGATCTACTGCTGCTGGAAGGATGGCGATTCACCCACTCTGTGATGAATGGAAAGGACATGGACAGTAAATCGGCATGAGATGCTGGGGCAGGGCCAAGGCAGGAGCAGCGGTGTGGGGAGCATTATGCAGGCAGCACGCCAACCACCCAGCACATAGTAACTCAGGTGCGAATCCCAGCAAACATGGTGGAGGCAGCAGAGTGGGAAGATTGTGCAAGTAGACTCAGCGAGGGGATGGCCCCCTCTCCTGACAGGTTGCAGGTCTTTGGATTTTGCTATTACTACATCTCTTATACTGCAGATGCTTTTTTCATGAATGTATTTCACAAGTGCAGTAAGGACTCCACCTCAGTGATAACAAACAGCAAGTGTGAGAGCCGGTCGTAAGAGCACAGTGTTCCTCACTCTCCTTGTGCTTACTGGAGGCAGTTACTGCAAGATGATGCCTGAAACAGGCTTTTGGTCACTAGCTCTCCTTACGTTCAGTGCTCCAGTTATGGGTCAGCCTCAATGCAGGTATTAAGAGCCCAATGAGAAGAATAATTAATCTTGTAAGGAAAATGAGTATTTTCTGGCTTTTCCTAATGAAGGAAATGACCCTCTGTTCCATAGTTTATAGACCTTCAATATGCAAGTTCCCTGATTTCAATACAGCACCCCACGTGAAGAGTGAGATTTCTATCTGAACCCTCACATCTTGTGTAAATGTTTACAGATAGACATCAAACTTCATTGATTGGGTTCCAGTTATTTAATCCCATGTGTCTTAGTTATTTTTTCTTCATTGCTGAGACAAAATACCCGACACCTAAAGTTAAAGAGGGAAGGTTTGTTTAGCTCACAGTTTGTAGAGGTTTCAGTCCATAGTCAACTGGCTCCAAGGTAGAGTGGCATGGCAGAGGGCAACAGTTCATGGCAGCAGAGGACAGCAAAAAGCAAGAAGAACAAAAAGGGGGACAGCAAGCCTCTTTTTCTGCCTTATTGTAAGCAGGCTATCTGCCCTAGGGTGGGTCCTCTATAACCAAAGATATAGAACTGCTGAGTCACTTAGTTAAGCTTCCAAATTTCTCAAGTTGACACAATGTATCAAGCATTACACCATGTATGCCATATAAATATAGGTGTAATCATATAATTACTATATAGGAATATTTAAAGATCACAGGTATAAAAGATGTTGAGGAGAACCTCAGACCCATATCAAATACTAAATAAATATTCATCATACCCATTAGATATAACTCTTTTGTTTTTAAAACCCAGTATGTTGATAAATAATAAAGGTAGGTTAGGCATAAGAATCACTTCTAAAATAACAGATCTTTTCTTCAGATCAAGATTTTTTCCAAATTTTTTATAACAGAAGAAAAATAATATATTTGGCAGTAACATTACCTTTTTGAAACTGCTATACTTACTCCCATGCTTACCATCCTTTTACTATTCTGCAAATAGCAAGAAAAAAATCCCAGTGTACAGAGTCAGTATCTCCAAAATATACCTAACTTTTAAAATACACCTCTTAAGCAATTGATAATCCCTGCACTGTAACCAGAAACCCACTCTTCCGAAAGGGCCAGAGAGATCTTTTCCTTTTTAAAATATGTAAATCAGGAGGTGATTATTTGTTCTAATTGGTGTGACTCTGTTGTTAGGGAACACATATTTCTTCTGTAGATCTTCCAGGAAGTTAAAGGATGGGACCATTTATTACAGCCCAGAATAATTCCTTTGAGATCAAAACCTTATTTGGGTTATGAGTAAAGGCAAATATAACCTATGATTCTCACCTATGATTCTCATGGAATTAGAGGTACCTAATCTCTGGGTTAAAAATAAAAAATGAACTGGGGATGTAGCTCAGTACAAAGCTGCTGGGTTCAGTCCCTAGTAGCACACACCCCCCAAAGAAATTCACGTGTATGGTTTTCCTTGATGTTATTTGTGAGTTTGATCCTTCATGGTATTTCCAATTCCTTTTTTCAGTAAAGTAGAACCAGCCTGCAACAGCAAACAGAAACACCAAAATGACACCTAGGATTTGGAGGCAGATTTATTTAACGTCAGATGGGCACTGACAAGGAATCAATTGTTCCTCAAAATATCAGGCACAGAAAGCCCAGGGAAGGAGGTTTTTATGGGGTCTGCAAAGGGAAGTACAAAGGCAGAGTACTTGGTTATCTTTAACTGGTTCTTACAATATACATCATAGTGACCAGCCCTTTGTAAGAAACAAAAGTAACAGGAACTGTAAGCAGAACTATTACCCAGGCAACTAACAGACTGAAGTATACTGGCTGGAGGGAGCATCTTCTGCTACATTTCCACCCTCATTTGTTTCCTTGGCAAATCTTTGCTTGGCATTTTACATGTGGTCTTCTGAGACAAGGCCCAACTAAAAGCAATAACATTAGGGTTGTCAGTGATCCTAGGATGGGCCCTGGCCAAGGTCTGCAAGATTGTCTTATTAAGAGTTTTTCCCTAAGTTGTTTTTAGGAAAAGACATATTTTCTCTTTAGTGGCCATGATTTACTATTACTCTGGCAAGGTACTGAGGGAGTTAATCTGATCTAGGAGAGTGTCCAGTGTGTCTTGGATGCACATCAAATCTTGGTCTAGTGTTTGGTTGATTGTTTTATTCTCTTGGGGCAACTATCCATAGAGTTTAAGGTGAAAATCGCAGCTAGCAGGGGGCAGGCAAGCAAGGACTGGGCAAGGCGAATAGGTATGGAGCAGTCCTGTGAACAGGGTCCTCAAGCTGCAGCTGTGCATGGACTGGTCAGTGTTCATAGTGACCAGAACAGGGCTTTGTGTGCCTTGTCTCTTCAGAGTGAGCCCCTGAGGAGCTGTCCAGGTAAACTCTGGAATGGTGGATCTAAGGCTGGATTTCTGAACCTTTAAGAGTTCTAGAGGTAATTAATATGTACGTGGGTTATATGTGTGTGCAGCGGTGTCTACAGGTATAGATGGCCTTTTAGCTACATTTTTATGGAGCTGATTACAAGCTGTTTCTGAACTCTTTTAGAACTTGTATGATTTTTCACAGCAGGACCCTATAAACTTTTGTTGTCTTTTTACTGTGGGTAGGGAATGCCTCAAGCCAGCCCAAGTAGGTGTAGATGAGCAGTAAGTCTATCTGTATATCTTTAAATGGGGGGAGGTCAGGACTAGCGACACAGATGCTGAAGCCTGAGCTGGCTGCAGGGGTACAGGTGCTAGCACTGTGGCCTGAGCTTGCAGAACATACAGTGGGGACAGGCCTGGCTCTGATTAAGATGGATATTCTGGGAGTACCGGGTAAAGTGTTTTTGTCTAGAGTTCATGTTTCAGTCAATCAGATCCCTGGAGGAGACTTAGGAATGCAGGTTTGGTGCCATTGGTGGCAGGTTTCCAAAAAGCAACAGGAAGCAGTAGCATGAGAGCTTTGGCCAAAATAACTTTGTCCAAGGTGACCAAAGCATATCTAGTCTATCACACTCCATTCCTAACAGAGCTACTTCCATCTGCAACCAGGGTGTACTCAGTATCCGTCAGGGTCCCATACAGCATGTGGCAGCTGGACTGTTAGGTTTTGGCCTAAGGTGAGCTTGTCAGCTTTCTTGATCAGAAAGGCAGTGGCTATTAGAGTGTGAAAGCAAAGGGGGGAGGCAGCTCTCAGTGACTGGATCCAAGTGTTTCTGCCGGTAGGACACTGGGTGCTCATAGAGATTGACAGTCTGAGTAAGCATCATTGTTTTTGTGAACTCAAGGGTCCAGATTCTATAGAAGCCAGCAACTCCAAGAAATTTGCAGTTTTTTCTTTTATCTAGTTTCTGCCAGATATTGCAGCAGAGCTTTTGTGTCTTTCCAGCAGGTAGTTTGGGGGTCATTAAACAGAAGTGCAGTGATATTTTGTGTTGGGAAACTAGTGAGGTCAGCTGGGAGGGCTTTTCCAAAGAGGGTAAACAAGTTTTTGAACCTCTGGGGTTGAGTCCAGGTCAGTTGACTTTTGAGTCCAGAACTGGGGTCTTTGCAAAGAGGAACTGGCTGATAGGAGCCTATTGAAGGCAGAAGAGGGCATTCTTTAGGTCCAGGCAGGTGTACCAGCAGGCTGTGTTTGGCAAAAGACTTAAGCAATGTATATAGATGTCAATCATGGCAGCATTGATGGCTCAGAGATCCTGAATGGGCTTTACAGGCAGGAGAGGTATATTTCAAGAGTTTGACAGTCTGTAAACATTTTGTGGGTTTGAAGCCTCATTTTTTTCTCAGGGGACTGTTATGGAGCTAGAAGGGACAGAGAAACAGGCTGTCCCAGAGCCAAATCTGTTGCTAGGGCCTTCTCAAAACTACTGGGAGAATTCACAAACCCTTGTGGCAATTGAATAACAGTCCAAAAAGAGTGTATGGGTTGGGAACCACAGAATGCAAAGTGATAGCTGCACTGTTGACAGCATGGAGATCTTGCACAAGGTGATTAACAGACTATCAGGCTGATGTGTGGCTGGATGCTCATTTGTGCTTCCCATGACATCTGACAGCAGTGGGGGTCATGATGAGGCTGCATGGTTGATGGCCAGGCCCGGAGGTGAGTCTTTGACTCATACCTCTGGGAGGAGAGTTTTCAGAATTTCAGGATTGCGACTATCTGTCTCAGGCTGATATAGGCAGCACCTTCCTCTTGGGGAACCATCAAAGTTGAAAGTGCAGGGTTAAAGGAGAGGGAGGCTGACTGGCTTAGCGACAGGAATTCATGTTTGGTGAGATGTCCTCCCAGGCTGTAAGTTTGTGCCTGGCAGAAGAGGTGAGGGGCAAGAGTCTCGGTTGCCATGGTAATGGTAAACTTATTCTGACAGAGGGAACTTTTGAAGGCAGAGATTTCTGTTCCATTGTCTACCAGGAAAGTCATAGGTTTGCCTCCAATTTTGCAATGACTGTGGGCTCTCAGGGGCCCAATTTGATAGAGCTCAGACTGTCCTATCCATCCAGGCCCAACAAGGTGAGGAGAGGTTCAGGTTGAGGTGGGCCTGGATAGTCAGGTTTCTTTGTCTCTTGAAGACAGAGGGTGCATTTGTTTTCGGTGTTCATAGCCCGTATAACTTGTAGCTGGAGTGTATAGTCATCTGTCAGACTGGATTTTCTTATGGACATCAGGTTCTCTGCTTTTATCAGGTTTCTGGGTAACAGTGTTTGATAGGCTTTTTGCTCCTCTTTTTAATGTCTTTGAGAAGTGCTCAACTGGGTCATTTCTAGGTGAAGCAACCTTTGGAAAGGCCATGGCAATTCATTCATCAGGGCTGACAGTCCAATTTTTCCTCAGTCAAAATGTGGAACTCAGAAGGAATTGCTGACAGTCATCTCAGGTGGGCGTCAGATGCCATCTGAGTAGGATAGAAGCAGAAGTCTCCAAACGGAGGGCCTGTGTGGCTGAATGCAGGCAATGGCTAGCTGGAACCCATTCAACTGGCTTTAAGTAGATGAGTCGGGAGCGGCAAGTGAAGCTATGAGTGTTGGCAGCAAGTGTGGCAGCTGATGAAGGTTCCAAGGTGGAATTCTCAGGAAGAATGGGCCTCCTTTTTTTCTTTTTTTTCTTTGAGATGAAGGGAGCAGCTTGATTTTATTTTTAACCCTGTTAAAGCCCTTTTTCCTGCAGTCAGGGACTGTGGGCTTTGACTAATTAATTACCATCTCTGACTTCCTACTGTGTGTTGTGAAGCCTTGAATGATGGCACAACAGACAAAGGGTGGGTGCCCCTCAGAAAGAGACCATTCAAATTCCTGCCTGGCCATGCCCCTCACAGGGACTTAGGTGTGACTTAGCTAAGGAGGGTGTGAGGCCTCTGTTATGCCATATGTCAATTACCATGGAACTGTAGGTGAGGGTCCAATCCACCACCAGGACCAGTGCTTCCCAGTCTTGGTGCACAAATGGAACAGCCTATTGCTTACACTGTCCATTCCACTCACACATTTATTCAACAGGCACTCAGAGGTTGAACATTCCAATCCCCTTCCCTCAAGTGTGGTCCTGACTAATGAGAGGTGATCAAGCTCTCCTTCTGCTTGAGCTGGGCAGACTGAAGACTAACTGGGGTGTCCCCAGGGGTCTTACTGGAATCAGGCAGGCAGGCAGACACACAGAGAGACTGCATCCTCCTCCCTTTGAGCTCCCATGTGAGCCACTTGAGTGGGGAGCCAGGAATCTTCCCCCAGACCTCTGAGGGGACTCAAGAAATCTCAAGGTCACACCTTTCCATCGGGACTTGGAGAGGTCATTGCTCCATCCGTGAGGGCCATGACCAGTGACCAAAGAGGTCAGCACGGTCAGTCTTCCTGGCCAATGGGCTAAATGCAAAGGCAAACAGAAACACTGAAACGACACCCAGGATTTGGAGACAGATTTATTTAACGTCACATGGGCACTGACAGGGAATCAATTGTCCCTCAAAATGTCAAGCCCCAAAGGCCCAGGGAAGGAGATTTTTATGGGGTTGCAAGTAGAAGTACAAAAGCAGAGTACATGGCTGTCTTTGATTGGTTCTTACAATATGCATCATAGTGACCAGCTATGCATCACAGTGTCCAGTTGTTCTAGGAGACAGAAGCAACTGGAGCTGCAACAAGAACCATTACCAGGGCGCCTACAAAACTGAAGTACACTGGCTGGGGGGGAATCTTCTGCTACAAACCAATTGAAGTGAACTGTGAATGCATTTTAAGTTTTATAGTAGCCACATTAGAAGAGATAGGAAAAAAATTGAAGATAATTTCAACTCAATTTTCATCCGATATATAAAATGCTACCATTTTAACATGTGATCAATGTAAGATTATTATGGAGACACTTTAAATGTTTGCTTCTAGTCTTGAAATCTTATACTCCTTTTTTTTTACTGGTCCTATTTCAAGTGCTCAATGACTGCATGTAGTTATTCTCCTTCTGGAAAGTACATTTTCTCAGATCCATACCTTGGTCACTGTGTCCTTACAAAATTTTTGGCCTGGAGTTTTAACCAGCCTCTTCCTTCCTGGCTGCTTCAGCAATGGGGTTTTATAGGCCAAAGTGTAATCTGTTTCTAATTACAGTATCTCAGGAGAGAAAGGTCAGCCAGACGCACATATCCACACATTCATCAATCTCCAGAAAAGGGGATGCTCTTCATTCAGTTTATGAATCTGAAAAGTCATATAAATAAATCCAGGATATCAGATACCAGACCCAACATGGAATGGAGAAGAAACTGTAGTATAATTTAGGACAAAGTCAAGAGTTAGAAAATGTTCATGTTTTTTCTTCACATGCCGGCTATGTGATTATGGGCAGATTTGCCATTCAGGTTACATCTGTAAAAAAATGAAAATACAGACATGTGTACCTGTAGTCTGGACTAGGGATACATGCTGGAAATCAATGGATGGCAATTTTTATGGATGGCGGTTTTACTTTTGTGATGAAAATGTGAATGAAGTATATTATTTTCAATTTTATCAATTTCAAATGTCAAGAATTTGTATTAATAAATTTTATCATCACTTTATAAAGTTCAACTTTTAGGTGCTATTACTCCATCATCCTGCTGCGTTTTCTTCTTCAAAGCACACTTGTTACCCTTGACCTCAGGGGAGAGCATGCAAAGTAGGAGCGAGGCTTCATTAGCAGTTGTCTTTATTTAGAGAAAGGTTACACTGGAAAATTTCTTACAGAAGAATTTCACAAACTGTATTTTTCTTACAATTTTTACTGAATGTGGTCTTTCTTATGAAAATACCTAGAGTTATGGATACAATGTACAGTAAGGATAATTTAAGTAAATGCATAACTGTGAATTTCATAGGACACTATTTGCTGTATTTACAAAATCCTTGGAATTGTGTGGGTGTCAGTTCTGTAATGAAAAGGCCTTAGCGTGAATTTGAATTCTGTTTCCTCCCTGCAACTCATCCCTGCTTCAGTGGTGTTGGTTTTGAGTGATGTCACTTCTTTCTCAATCCAGGAAGTTCTATAGCAGTGTGCTAGGACTCTGAGTTCCGGAAAGCATTTTCTTACTTCTTAATCCTTTTATGTCCTTCTCCCCTTTCTCTCCTTCTAGAAATATAAATTTTTATCATGACAAAATGACACAACACCAAATTTACCATCTTATCTATGTTTAAATATGCCAGTTAATGGCATTAATTATGTTTACAAAGTCATGCAGTGTGAACCACCATCCTTTTGTCCAATTTTTCAATATTTCAAATGGAAACTCTGTAATCATTACAGAAATGCAAGTGAAAACCACAGTGCACTACAACTTCTTACCTATTACGATGACAACATCAAACAAAATAAAATAAAGCAAAACAGAAGCTGGAAAATGGCACATGTCACCAAGGCCACAGAGGAACGGGCATAGGTGCCTAAGAATGTGCATTGGTTCTGCCCACCGTGAAAGGTAGGTCGGTGGTTCTCCTAGTGTTAAACACGGAATCAGCGCAGGAGCCAGCGGTTCCACTTCCAGGTGCATGCAAGCAATCGAGCAGGACCACGCCAAGTTGCACCTGCCCCGGGCTGCTGAAGCACTTCAGCACCCCTGGAGGGCCAGGAGCCTCTTAAAGCCCCTTCCTCCCACCCCACCTGTGGAAAGTTGTCCTCAGCCCTGGAGCCAACAACTTCCCAATTCGCCCAGGGCTGAGTGTTTTCTCAGAGGAAAACCTTTCAATTCTAAATCTCTCAAGCTTTGGGACAACCACGAGGAGTTCCTTGTCCCCTTTGGTCCCCTTAGGTCTGTTTTGGTTGTTACTGTTGATCAGTTTATTCCTCAGTCACATCAGTGTTTTGCCCAGGTTGCATCTCCCTGTCAGGAATAAAATCTGCAGAGGAAATGAGTGTAAATATTCAGTCACACAGGATTCCCTCCTGGATCATAAGCCACTGGCCATGTCCCATAGTCTGATTCAGCTGTTGGTGCAAGTTATCAAGCCAGAGCCATTCCAACTTGTGGTGCAAACCCACCAGCTATGTGCTTAACGAGGAACCTCCCATCCTAACTGCATGCTGTGCAGTTTCGTAAATGCACCTGCGTGACGAGGAACCCACATACGGGCAGATCCAGTGCTGGTTTCTCAGCAACACACAGCCCAAACAGCTCCCATTCTACTCTTCCGCCAGTGTTTATTTAATTTCTTCTCTTCATAAACAAATAACTTCCACAGTTCTGGATTGGATTCACCATATATTGCTCAAAGCAGGGATTGAGAAAGTGCCAGGTGATGGACTTTGCAGGGTGCTGTCACATTCTGGGATGATCATATTAAGAAAGAGAAAACCTTTCCCGGAATTGCTCCTGGTGTCTGTCACATTGCTTCTTGGTGAGAGCTTCTTTTCCATGTGGTTCCCAGAAAAGGGAAACAAGACCACAACCCGCTAAGGACTCCCTTGGACAAATTTTCTAATCACTCTGGTGTGGAATGCTAGCATCACTGTCACTACACACCTATTTGTGTACAGGCTGTGTACTTCTGCTTCGCAGTCCTAAGCTCCCGTGCCACCCAAGAGTCAGCTGTCTTCCCCTTGCAGTTGATGTTGCCTTATTGTGAACTCATGGCTTAGATCAGTCCCGATGGGTTCTCTGTTCTGAGGATACAATACAGCAGTTAGCAGGCTAACAAAGAAGCAAGAGCGAAGAGGCTCTGGGGTAGCATTGAGCAGTGGCGGCAAAAGTCGACCTGTGGGGTCACTACTGCAATTCAGCACTTACTGAATACTCACTTAGCAACACTACTGACAATGCACTGTACACTAAATCCTAGCCACAGGCTGAGGAATGGCAAAGTCCAAGCCCTTCAGTCCTACTGAACAGCTTGATGGGACAAGTGGAAACTCATTGCAGAACCAAGGTGGCCATGCCTTGCATGACAGTTTGAAATACAAGGCTGCTCTCCTTTCTGCTTTTTTTCTTTTTTTTTTGTGGGTACCAGGGGGTCGACCTCAGGACCTCGCGCGCCAGCAGGCGCCCGTGCCGCTTAGCGATATCACCATCCCCTTTTTCATATGTGAGTTCCGGGAGTCGAACTCGGGCCCTCGTGCTTGCCGGGCAGGCGCTTAAGCTGCTGAGCCATCTCACCGGCCCCTCCTTTCTGCTTTTGCATGTATGGTGCACATGGAGTTGGACAGAAAACGTGTTAATCAGACCCCAATTAAAACAGACCTTGGTTAAAATAGACTTTGGTTAAAATAGCAATATAAATGTTTAACAGTGTTATTTGAACATTACATGAGAAGATATGCATTGCCATTTATTCACGTGTTTGGAATAATAGAATAGAAATTTGGTATAGAACTAAAGGCAGCTAAAGGATTTTGAGAGTTTATCATTTTCTTTCTCTGTACCTCACTGTTTTGTCATTTTACAGAATTAATAAACCAGGCAATAACCGGTCAGATTGAATGAAAATTTACTGCATATATCACAAACAAGAGCATGTAGTTCATAAGAATTCTTATTTAGTCTTTGCTTTTGACACTTAATATATAAAACTTTAAAGCATTTCTTGTTCTTATGCAATTTACTTTGAAATGCATGCCATTTCAGAAGAAAGAATTGCTACAAAATGCTTATTTGCCTGGCTATATGAACACCTTTTCCCTAATCTGAAGAAAAACATCCCCCTCCTATTCACCTTCAAGCATTTATATTTGCTGCTCAACTTTTAGAACTTAGGAGTGAGCTTGGATTCTGTGATGATCTGTTTCTCAACCAAGACCCACCGCGGAACTTACCACGTGACAGTCTCACCCAGGATGGCTTCCTCAGTGTGTGCGGGTGACCGTTTGTCAAGAAGAAGTAGAGAGGGACAGAGGTCAGCCTGGGCTATGCAGATTTCATAGATGCAGAGAGGGAGAGTCCGAGTCCAAGCCATGAAATGCATCTCTGGAAAAGGGAAGGTATCCTTTCTGGACTTGGGGAAAAGAAAATATTCAGGGGTTTCAGTTGTGTTTGGGGTGGGAGCATTCTGTGGGGACTGCCTTGAAGGACAGCAGCCAGCCTGGAGGAAGTCCTGGGCCACGAGCATGTGACAACAATGGCTCCCGACTCTGGTAGAGTCAGCTGCTCCCTCTGCCTTCCTTGAGGCCGGAGCAGAGGGAACAACCAGCCAGAGCAGAGGCGGGAGTGGAGTCCAGGGCCCAGTGCCACTCAGCCTCCTGTCCTTCACGCTGTCATCCTGCTCTGCATCCAGGAAGGTGCTCTGCCCTCTGGGCAAGGCTTTCCAGTAGGGCATTAAATGAACTTTAGTGAACTCCTTAATGTATCCCAAGTAAAGTAGCGTGGGAGGCCCTTGGAACCATCCAATGTATTTGAGTATGAAGGAAAACTGGATGCAGGCCTCCCTAATGCTTCCTGCTACTTTGTGACTGAAGGGATCCAGTACATGGGCTGCCAGGGGACTGTTCAGAACCTCTGATTTCCCTCTGTGCCTGCAGGGCAAAAACATCGTTTTCTGTATTTGAAAAGATTCACTTTATCTAGAATCCACAGACATTCATCACCATATGCAGGGGTTTGAAAAATTATCATTTTTCAAAAGACATGAAACTCTCCTCATCCACTGCCAAGCAGAGATTAGAGAGAAGCCTTGCAGGCTTGTTGGGAAATCCAGATTTCCACACCCTGGAGGTCAGATAGAAAACATTCCTGTGCACTAGTCGCATGCAGTATATGACCCCTAATATTAAATTAAAGCTAAAATATGCTTTAAGAAAAAAATACAAAATTGCTCACACGATTGCTGAGTACCTCACTTTTTGGTAAAATTTCTTCTTGTATAACTAAATTCTGTACACTTGTCAATTCTGCATTTCATTTACCTGGTTAAAAGTTGTGCAAATCTTTGTTTCCTTTGTGAGATGGAGGAAAGGCTGTGGTTTTCTTCTGCTCCTCCTCCCAGTGTTGGCCAAAGATTGGTTTTCCCCTTTCAGAAATTAAAAGTTATATTCTGCTAAAATATCCTGAGCAATATTGCAGCTAAGCTTGAATTACTGAAGACTGGCCTTTTCTCCTGTCTGAGACAGGTGTATGATTTATCTAATGCTAAGTGGGTAGACATTAAAATGAAAAATCAGTAAAACCTGAGAGTAAGAAGACAATGAGAATTCATCAAGATCAGTGCCTTCATTTTGCGGGGGAGAAATCTAGGATACAGAATATTGCATGATGTATCCCAGGAGGATCTCATGTTTATCATGGAGCAGGGTGCCGGTCTTAGGTCTTCTTCTACCTAATTTATATGGTCTCCATGTAAGTTCATAGCTGTCATCATATTATATTTAATCAGATAGAAATAGGAAAAAGGGGGTGGGGAGAGAGTAGAGAAAGAGAGCAAGATATTTGTTGAAGGATTTGATTTTCTTAAAAATTATTGAACTGTTGGTAGTAGAAGAAAAAGTGAGAAACTCAAGAAGGAAAAGCTACATTAAATATATATATTTCATTTGAATAATCCATTATACCAGAGAAATAGAAAAGTTTAGGCAGCACTGGATGAATGCTACGTACCACATATCTGAGTCTTTGTTTCAGTTTCATTATCATTAGTGTATAACTATTTTAAATGCACTGTACCTCTTTAAGCAGATTGGAATTTGGTCATCCTTGTCAGCACTGCACAATATCCTCTGGCAGATTGTTCTGTCCCTGAAGTCCTTGTTCTTGCAGCCATACATTCTGCAGCTAAATGGAATTTCAAAACCCGATTCTCCATTGCTGTGATCAATTACACTTCATAATCTTACTCAATTTCTGTTCTTCCCATTATTCTTGCTATTGTTTTACAAATGCCACTGTCTCCAGGCCTCTGAAGTTGGTCCTTTTGCACCTTCTAGGATATTGTACATGAACTTGTCATTTATCTGAAAGGAAGGGAAGAGCCCCAGTTCTGTGGCCTCCCCTCCAGCCTCAGAAACACCTGAGAACTTGTGCCTTGTTCTAAACCCTTCAGCCAACAGTAACTCACAGAACCATAGGGATCATTCTGTGTCTACATCCAAGGTAAGTGAGAATCTAGCCAAGGACCTGGCGGCTTGCTGTGGAGGCTGTTTAACTCGGGAAGAGTAACTGAAACAGAAATGAAGCCACGTGGGATGGTGGGTCTTCACTGTGCACCCAGGGGCTGTGTGATCAAGGAGAACAAAGCCAAAGGCTCCCTGGAGTCTTAGCTCTCTATCCCTCTCCATGCCCAGGGGCCCACACTCACTTCTACATTATCACTTACAAAATACACATTGCCCCAGCACAGAATCCTGCGGACCCCAGAAACAGTGCAAGAGCCACAAGATTTTCGTTGTGCAATTGCTGAGTGCACTGCGTGACTTCCTGCCTTAGATCCTCGAGTAAAGCTTGCTCAACTCACAGCTGTGCAAAGCCCGTGTCTGAGGACTCGGCCGCCAGGTGGAAGCTAAAGCCACCGGCACAGGCTGAGCAGTGAGCCTCGCCGACGTGCGTCAAGCTCACACGGAAAGCATATGTGGTTCTCAGCATACGTCACATCACTGACTACTGCCTTCTCTCAGATTTTTGAAAATACACTTGAGTGCCTCTCTTTTCCGTGATTACTTCATTTTCAATAACTTATTTCCTCATTTTACTCTTCCACCTAAGCACACCCTGAATCTTCCTTTACTCAAGAGACTTTCTGCCGCTGAAGTCACTGTTCACAAGGTACAACCCAGCCTAGAGGTCCTGTCCAGGCTCACAGATGAACTGATCCTCGCTTAGAAAGTGCTCCTCAGGCAGAGCCCCTCTTCTGATCTGTGGACTTCCTCATGTTTTTACTGCCAAATCTTTCACCAGAGAATGATCCTGAGCTCATCTTTACAACCACTCTTGCAAAATCTTTCAAAGCTCTTACTCTACATAAAAGTAGCCATTTCTTTTTGATCTTCTACTAGACATTAAGATGCGGAGAAGCACACTCATGTAAATCTAATTGTTTAATTGAGAAAAAATATTTTAGACACAGAGTTTAGACCAAAAAACTACTAGCTATTCAAACTTCCTCCTTCAACTTCCTTCCCATACTTCTTCCTGTCCTAACTGCACGTGAAGACTTTTACATGAAAATACTAAAATTTACATAAATGAAATCATAGACAATACAGTACATTGCATGTGATGTATTTGCTCAATATTGTGAGCTGTGATGAAAATATATGGTGAAAATTTAAATAAAAAATACATGTTACAGTAAAAGACTAATTGCCATGAATCTTCCTCAAAATCCTACTTTTCACTTTGAACACATGTATCTCATCATTCTTGCCACTTTCTGGAGCAGTTCTGAAAGTCCTCTCCCCTGAATATCTTTACAACGTGTGATTAAAAAAAATGATAAGTGCTGCTGCCGAGTGCCCTCCAATGGAAAGGAAAGATTGTCAAAACACAACAGCGGGTCCTCATCCAACTTAGTCACGAGATCTGGCACTCTGTGATTTCTGGTCTGTTATATCTTGTGTCTAGATGTCCCCCCAAAGCCTCACGTAGTCATAGGTGGGGGTTTTCAGAGGTGGCTGAATCTAGAGTGTTTGATGTTGGGATGAAGTATGTGATACTGTGATCAAGGGTGTGTGATTATTAAATTAGTCCACTGATTGTTTTGGCAGAGGTCTCGGTGTAGATAATGGGAAGGCCCATCCTGGGTGTGAGTGCTACCCACCCTAAGAGTGTATACCCTGGAAGGGATAAAAGGGAGAGACAGACTGCTGCTGTTGCTTCTTCACTACTTAGCTTATTGCTACTTGTTTCCTTCTTCCTTCTGCCTGCCCTGCCATGGACTGTTTCTCCTCTGTGATGCCCCTGTGCCATGCCACTCTGCCTTGGAGCCAGCCAACTATGAACTGAAACCTCCACAAACTGTAAGCTACAATAAACCATTCCTGCCTTAATTTTGGGTGTGAAAAGTTTTGTCTTAGCAATGAGAAAAGTAACTAAGACATGGCATTTCCCCAAAGTCAAAATGACCATGGAAGGTAAATGATTTTAATCAATTAAAGACATAAAGGCAGCTAGGGCAAGGGCAGTGCATAAAAGAAAACTTCAGAATGGCTTCAGAAAGTGACAAAAACAAGGTGATACATGTTTAAAATGAGGGAGCAGATTTTGAGGGGATTAATGTGTCATTTGCTGTAATAATTGGAAAAAGTTAAATATTCACCACATTTTTACCTCACCTCGTATATTTATGAGGTTCTTTCATTTTGTTGCTAATAGTGGCTGTGGGTCCATTCTGACTCCTGTAATATTTAATATTTATTACATAACAGACTATAAAGGAGCAGTGGTGCACATCTGAATCCCTGGTACTCAGGAGGCTGTGGCAGAAGAATGCCAAGGTCAGCCTGGGCAAATTAGTAAGATTCTGTCTCAAAATAGAAAATGTGTGAAAAAAGGGCTGGAGGTGGTGCTCAGAACATTCCTGGGTTCCATCACCAGTACTGCAAAAAAGAAAAAGACAAACAAACAAAAAGCAAATTTAATCTACTGGTTCTATTCTTGTGAAATTGGCTCACTTCCGTATTTCAGGTATCATAAAAAGGGCCTCCATGGGTGTTTTTCACCATGTGTTTTAGTGAATCTACGTACACAGTTTATTTTTTGGCTTTATTCCCAGAGAGAACAAAAGGCCCCAGTTTTGAGTATCTCTGAGTTAGTAGGTGTGGCTGCTGTCTTTTTAAGGCATGCTTATGTCATTTAAAGTTGTTTCCAGAGAAGTCACACTTTTGTTTAATCAATGATGAGGTCATGATAGAGGTTATAATGTGTATATTGCAAAATGTCCATGGATATGATAAAAACAAGGGTATGTTTTTGGGTTGTTCCATGAATATTCACTTTTACTGTAAAATCAACAAAACTTCTCCTTGTGTGCACTTCTTTTGTAAACACTTTCTCAGTTGATTGAAGTACAAAAGTGCATTTACTAAAAGAGGAAAATGCTTTAATAATTAACAAAGACTGAAAGCTGTTAATTCCCATTCAATATAATCTTTAAGTTTTTCAAACAGTTAATTAGGAAAGCAGGGTGAAGTCAATACAGATATTGAGAGAGTGCGAGATAACACAGTGGATGAGATGGTCAAATTGGACTAACAAGAATCTGAGATCTTATCTACTATTGAACTTCACTAATCTTGTCTAGGAAACAAGAAAACACAAAACCCAGAAGAGGGAGGAGAGATCCAGCCTGCATAGCGAAGAACATCTTTACTAGACACCTTAGGATTAACTCTGGCTCAGATTCCAATAATGAGATGTCCAGGAAAAGTTGGCTACCAAATACTACTTGCAGCTTTACCAAACAGAGTGTTGTCAACATGCTCGAGAGAAGATACATACAGTCCAGCTCATCTGCTCTGTCTTTCCCAGTTGTAGAGATAGCATGAATTATTCCCAAGCTGGTAACACTTTTCTTCCCATAACATGAGCTAGGTAACATATGGAAGAATATTATAATAGCATTAAAAATAAAACATGTTTATAAAACATAATAGTACAAGATAGGAAATTGGAAATTAAATAAGTCACAACTGGTTCACCAATTTAATTGTTTCCATGACTCTGGGGAAGATGCCACAGTCCTGTTCATCACCTAATGCAGACTTTGTGATAAAAAGCAAAATTTTGTCAAAAACTACTGTTTGAGAACCAAATTGTTTGTGAAGAGAAGTGATTGTATACCGAAGCACTACTGTACAATGTTTATAGAATAGTTAGATATTGTCTTGGTTATTTTTCTCTTGTTGCTGAGGCAAAATACCCGATGCCCAAAATTAAGGAATGAAAGGTGTATTTAGTTCACAGTTTGTAGAGATGCCTTGGCTCCAAGGCAGGGTGGCATGGCAGAGGGGAAACAGTTCATGGCAGTGGAAGACAGCAAAAGCAACAAGAGCTAAAAGCGGGGAGAACAAGCCTCTTTCCCTCCCTTATATTGTATGCAGGCTACCCACCCTAGGGCGGGTGTAGCACTCACTGCCCCAGTCCCAGCACCAGACAATGAACCAATCACAAGCTCTAGGTTCAGCTGCCTTCAAAAAAGCCCATCCCTGCATGACTGCATGAGGCTTTGCAGGGACATCTAGACACAAACTATAACAGATATACACAAAAATAACAGAAAATGAACTATAAGAAGTGTGCATAAATATGGGTATTCAATTCTATTTTGTTAACATAGTTTTAGAAAAAAAGTTTTATTTTCCAACAATGTCAAAGTTCAGTATCCACTTTGTTATTTCAAAACTTTTACACAGAACTTTGTATCCATCAATAGAAGCCATGATAAATTATCCTTTATTCAAACATTGCGAAGAATATAGGAAGAGAAGAAGAACCTATTGGGGAAAAGAAAAAATCCAGTGTTCTTCTTGCTCAGACCTCAGAAGCGACGGACTTTTTGCACAACTTCAGATTACAATTTTCCACAATTTTAAGTTAATAGAAACTTGTCAAATGCTTTAGAGACTTCCCCACTTCTCATTATTAAAGACAAAGGGTATTTGATTTTTAACTAAATTATGCATCTTAGAGAAAAATTTCCTCTTGAATAACATTCAACAGAAAACTGAGGAATTGCATTACGGTGCTCACAAGAGAAGTTGTGGTCATGTTTCAAATGGATCATTAAAAGAAAATGAGGGCTCAGTGGTGAATTTAATGCTAATTTTTCCTTCAAAATATGGCAGTTTGTTAAGTATTTGGACAATGATGGGACAAAGAGTCCAGCAATTTTTATGATTTAATTCATTAAGCATTGACTACGCTTCTCTTGGTGTTAGGCACTGTTGTAACCCTGTGGATAAAGATGAATAAATAAAAAACAAAATCACCAAAATAGAACTCTTACCACATGTTATTCCATTCCAGGAGAGAGACTCCATGCTACACATAGTTAAGTGAATCAATTATATGTTAAAATGACATTAGTGCCATAGTTAAAAGTAATAACAGCAGGCTTCTGAGGAAATCAAACTTGAGAGCAGATTTACAAATTCGAATAGAGTTATTGAAGTAGGACGCTCAAAACTGTGTATGTTAACTGCATCAGAGTGTGGAGCATACGTTTTCCAGGAAGGAGAAAGTCATTTACAGGGGCCGGTGAGATGACTCAGCGGCATAAGCGCCTGCCTGGGAAGCAGAAGGGCCCGAGTTCGGCTCCCGGAACCCACATACGAAAAAAGGGCCGGTGACATCGCTCAGCGGCACGGGCGCCTGCTGGCACACGAGGTCCTGAGGTCAAACCCTGGTACCCACAAAAAAAAAAGAAAAAAGAAAGTCATTTACAAACACCCTGATGTGAGGTCAGTAGACGTGAACTGAGCCAGGGGCTGGATACACTGAGGAATGGGGAAAGAAGAAGGAAAGATGAGAAAGGCAGCAAGGGAAGGTCACTACGAACTTTGCTTTCTCATAGAGAGCTGAACATTTCACAAAGCAAGAACCATGTCAGATGGTGGAGTCCTGACTTCTGAATTTCCATTCCTCCATAGAAGCAGTGAGAACACTGCAACATTTATCAAAATCACCATTTTTCGTAACTCTGAATATAACCAAAGCTTACAACATTCAGGAGAGAATTTCTTCAAGCAAAATGTCTGAATCTTGATAAGAACAGGAAGTTTTGTGTTAGGTAAACTTGTCCTATCCCCCAGTCCCTTAACGGACTCAAATAGCAACCAGCAGCTACTGCACAGAGTACACCAGGCTTGGAGCTCCTTGGCATGCTTTCTCCACAGAGCTTTCATCCTGGGACCCAGCTGCAAGTTTCCTAGAAGCCCTCTCATGCAGATCTTCTCTTCATTTGATGATGCAGAACTCACTCCATTGCAAACAGCTTTTCACCTGCGTGCTACAGGGCCAGCAGAAAGGGAATAAATAAAGAATAAATAAATAAATGGATGCGTGGAAAACGAGGCCTTCATATGGCTATTTGGAAAGTTCTGATATATTTCTGGGACTCTAGAAGACGACAGTTGGGCTGAGCTTTATGCAGGGAAAATAAAGACCTGAGAAAGCCTAATGCTCCTCACCACTGGCTGACCACCAGGCTGCGTGCAGGAAAGATCTCCAAGCTGCAGCACAGTGGCTGCGCGTGCAAAGGAGGTGTCTTCTGACACCAAGTTTTGTACCATAAATTGAAAACTCATTCCTGAATCTAGCCACTCAAACTCAGCTTCAGACTCCACAGGGTTCAGGGAAGGGTGCTCAACCAGACTGCCTCACATGACTTGCTAGAGAAAATGGGACGAAACCATTCTGTCAAAGAGACGGCTGGACTCCCATGTTTACTGCTGCAGTGCTCATGATAGCAGCTATGTGGACTCACCCTGAGGGCTTATCAAGGGACGAGAGGACAAAGAACATGTGTATATGCTAAAGGGAATACTATGCAGCCTTGGACAGGAAGAGATTCTGTCATTTGTGTCAATATGGAAGTAATTAGAGAACATTAGGCTCTGTGAAGTACGTCAAGCTGAGAAAGACAAATGCTGCATCTTCTCATTTATAAGCGGAATCTAAAACTATTAAATATAAAGAAGCAAAGCAAAGAAAGGTAATTAGTAGAGGTTGGAGGGTGCAGAATAGGGTGATGGTCATCAAAGGGTACAAAGGCTCAGTAGGTGGAACAAGTTTGACTTATTTCTTTCTTTGAGAAAATTTGCATAGCATGGTGCTTATAGCTAATAATTGAGTACTTTCATCTAAATATAATGAAAAGTAATTTCAAATGTTCTAATCACAAAATATGGAACACTTAAGGAGATGAGTGTACATTAGCTAGATTTAATTTCTTCATATTGTATTAAAAATTATAGAACCTCATATATACCATATATATATATATATATATATATATTTTTTTTTTTTTTTTTTTGCTATTTGTCAATAAAATGAAAAAAACAAGTTAAGCTAGAATGATGAAGAGAAGGAAAGAAAGACAGAAAATGGATGGATAGAACGAAGGAAGAAAGGGAGAAAGAAAGAAAAGAAGGAAGAAAAAAGACTGATTCTCAATCAAGAATCCAATATGTGAAAAACTACTTTTAAAAAGCAAAGACATAATTAAGGATTCTTAGGTAAAAATTAAGAAAAATATCAATGAGCAGATAATTCATGCAAGACAAACTGAGGTACATCCTTCAGATTGAATAAAAGTATCCTAAATAGTACTTCAAATCCACATGGAAAAAAAAAACAAAACAAAACAAAAAAAAAAAAAAAACAGAAGAATACCAACTAGTTACATAAATATGGACAGGTTAAATGTATTTTTGTGTTTATAACCTTTTCCTTCTATCTACTTTGAAAGATAACTTTAGAAAACAATCATTTCACAATTGTGCAGCAGAATACAAATTCCTGTCTGGGGCAGATGGGAAATTTCTCAGCCCAGTCCCCCAGCCAGACCACAATGCATTAAATCTCCATCAATTTAGGAAGAATTAAAATGTTTGTACAAGGGATGCACTGCAAACCCCACAAAGGGAAAGCACAAAGCAACAGCAGAAAGAGGCTTGGGAAATGCACAAGAGTGCAGAAATTAACACATCATGAAATAACAAACAGGAGTACAAATGAATCACAAGGATATACAACATATTTTAGACAGATTAAAATAAAAACGCAACATATTAAACCATATGAGATTAAAGTTTAAAAAAATAAAACAGTGATTAAAAGGAAATATAAAGGCATCAAACCTTATATTGCCAAAGAAGGAAGAGCCCAAATCAATTACTTAACTGACCACCTTAAGATTGGGGCTGGGGAGTGTTAACATAAATCAACCAAAGCGAAGAGAAATTAGAGAAATATGCAGAAGAAATGAAATATAACAACAACAAAGAATTGATGAAATGAAAGTTAATCGTATAAAAATATTCACAAAATGACCTATTTTTAGCCAGACTGACATTAAAGATATGGAAAATCGCAAAAAGAGAAAATAAAGAAATGTTAAAATAGAAAGAAAAGCAAAAAAAAGGGGGGGGGGCTGGTGGTGGAAGTGTAGAAAGGTTACCCAGCATCTGCAGGCCCTGGGTTCAATCTCCAACACTGAGGGAAAAAAAAGTAAGAAAGACACCCAGAATAGAAAGGAAGAAGCCAACTAAACATCCATATTTGTAGATGGCATAATTATACAAGTAAAAAATCCTAAAGTATCTGCAAAAATGTTAAAATTAAGGTTGTTCAGTAAAGTTTTGTAACTCAAGATCAGTTTGAAAGAACTGAATTGCTTTTATCTTAAAAAACTGAATAATAAATTTAAAAGATTAATTGAAAATAATACAAAATTTGAGAGATACATTTAACAAAATAATTACAATACTTGCATTCTAAGAAAAAAAGACAACAGAATTTTGAAAAAATAAAAGAAGACCCAAACAAATTGAAAGATCTCTTTGAAACATGGGCTAGAAGGCGATATTAAGATGCAAAACTCCCCAAATAACCATAGAGTCAATGCAATTCTACCAAATGCTATGTGTACCTTTTTAATAGAGAAGCGAATCCTCAAATTTATATGAAATGCAAAGGAAAGAGAAGAGTTAAAATATCTTCAAAAAGAAGAACCATGTTGAAGGACTTATATCTCCCATTTCAGAACTTACTTTGAATTTGCTGCAACCCAGCTTTAGAATGTGGAACAAAGGTCCGGTGAGATGGCTCAGCGGCTTAAGCGCCTGCCCGGCAAGCGCGAGGGCCCAAGTTCGACTCCCGGAACCCACATACGAAAAAGGGACCGGTGATATCGCTCAGTGGCATGGGCGCCTGCTGGCGCGCGAGGTCCTGAGGTCGACCCCCCGGTACCCACAAAAAAAAAAAAAAAAAAAAAAAAGAATGTGGAACAAAGGTCTGTGGGAAAGTAAGGTACTGTAGACATACAGAGGGGAACAGAAGGTAACTGAGACTCAATAAGTAAATCCTGCATTAATGGCCAATTGGTTTTGGACAAAGATTACAAGACAATTCACTGAAAAGGGGGATACTATTTTTTCCAAAAAAAATGATACTGAAAAAACTGGATATCCACATGCAAACAATTAAGTGTGTTGCTTACATCTGATCACATTAAAAAAATTAAAATGTGATCACGTGCCAAAATGTATAAAAGAATATTATAAAACTCTCAAAATAAGAAGTCAGCCTATGTCTTTGTGACCTTGGATTAGGTGATGGTTTCTTAAATATTATATCAAAAGCATAAGCAAGAATAGAACAAAAGGTGAATCTTCCTTCAAAATTAGAGTATTTTTGCTTCAGTGGACACCATCTAGAAAGTGAAAGATAACTCACAATATAAGAGTAAATATTTACAAGTCATAGGTATTATATAATAAAGAATTTGTGTCTGGAATAAAAGATTTATGTTTCAATAATTAAATGACGGGCCGGTGAGATGGCTCAGCGGCTTAAGTGCCTGCCCGGCAAGCGCAAGGGCCAGAGTTCGACTCCCGGAACCCACATACGAAAAAGGGGCCGGTGATATCGCTCAGTGGCACGGGCGCCTGCTAGCGAGCGAGGTCCTGAGGTCGACCCCCCCGGTACCCACAAAAAAAAAATAATAATAATCAAATGACGACAGCCCAGTAAGAAATGGAGAAAGAACCTGAATAGATGCTTCTCCAGATAAGATATAGAAGTGAACAATAACCTCATGAAAATACACAAAGTCATTACTCATTACAGAAAACAAAATCTCAGTATCACTTCACAACGCCTAACATCGTTATGGTTGATGCCCCCACCCCAAAAGTCAGACAATGACGAGAAATGTTGAAAGATGTGGGGAAGTTGAAACCTTTGTATCTTGCTAGTGAGAATGTAAGGCTCGCACCTACTCTGGAAAACATTTTGGCAATTCTAGGAAAAATTCAAAATGGAGTGACTATACGTACTTGTATTTCCGTGATCGAATAGCAAATTAAAAACGTATTCCCACACAAATATGTGCACAGGCATGAACAGAGCAGGATCATTCCTACTACCCAAAACGTGGAAACATCTTAAATGCCTATCAGCTAAATGATAAACAAAATATGGTACGCCTATACAATGAATTATTTTTCCAACAATGAAACAGAATGGAGTCCCAAGAAATGCTACAAAGTGAGTGGATCTTGAAAATATTATGCTCAGTGTAAGAAGCCATTCACGAAATTCCAGGCATTCTTGCTTCCATGTATGTAAATGTGCAGAAGAGGCAAATCCTACAGAAGAAGTAGGTAGGTCACTGCCAGAGACGGATGGAAAAGGCTAACAGAGAGCAATGGATAAAGGATTCGGGTTTTCTTTCTTGGGTTACAAACTCTTCCAGTATTAGATATTAGTGATGACTCCATAAATTTCTGTATATATCCAAGAACCATCTGTACGTATTTTACATTTTTTTTTCTCTTTTGGTCTTTCTGAGTATGAACCCTATGTAGCTTCATATTAAGCTACATCCCCAGCCACTTTTTTTTTACTCTGAGACAAGGCCTCGCTATGTCATCCAGGCTGGGTTTGAACTCCCAGTACTTCTGCCTCGGTTTCCCAGAGGGTTAGCATTACAGGCGTGGGTCACCATATCCAGCGTATTGTACACTTTAGAAGGACACACTTTATATGATGTGAATTATATCTCAATTGTTTAAAAAGTGGAAAAATATAAATGAACAATAACAGTGTATTATCCATTGAGTTCTGTTACATAGATTTATGTCAAAATTCTAATTAAGTGTGTGATCAAATTATACTTAAAGGATTGTAAGCAGCAAATAGTAACAGTACCAGTAATCAAAATATAGGTAATATTAAATTTGCTTTTGAAAATATTCAGCAAGCATCTTTCAGAAATAAGTACAGTTCAGGTTTTTATTTATTGATTTGAAGAAATTCTGCCAGTGTCATCAACAAAAGCTTCAAATCTGAAAGGAGCTGAGGAACAGATAAATTCTTACTTCTTGAGGTTTCAGAAAGAGCAGACAAGAAGCTTAATAACTTGGTGGCTCCCTGACCTGCAGCAGTAATACCTACAGGCTGAGCTGGCTGAAAAATGTCTGTCTCTTCTACAAACTTCAGTTGAAAATAAAAGTCAGTTTATTACCCTAGGTGCTTAGAAAAGCTGACAATACTGATAAGTTATTGCTCCTACTGTGAGAAACAACTGGAAAAAATTCTACTTTCCAACAGTGTAGTAATGACAATATAATAATAACAATTAACTTTGGGCAAAATTTGATTTATTTTCATATAGCAGAATTTCATTTTTGATTATGTTCCTTTTTATAACTGTCAACTTCAAGAGATACTGTTTTTCATATTTTGCCATTCCATATTTGGCCAAAATCTGTGTTTGGTGCCTTGGTATCCACACTATAAGCTTTTCCTGCTTATCCTTCATCTGTTCATTGTAGAGAGGTATTTTTTAAGCCATGAACTAATTAATTTCTGTGCAGTGTGAAACATACCCTCATGAAAAGGATATGGAAGAGTAGTAAGATTCCTTTGATTTATGCTTCTTTTATTGTGAACAGAAATTTGATGAAGGTAATTTCTGAGACTCCATCTTTAGAGAAATTACCAAGATCAAAGAGGGAAATTATACTAAGCGATTTTAGTTTCATTGAGTTAACACCTTCATATCTACATACATACATTGGCAAATTATCTTACATGAGAAAATGAAATGTCATTCTGTGATTGGCATATAGCTTTACAGTAAATCTATTTTCAACAAGATACTCACCTATATTCATGTGGTTTACAGCACAAAGACAATATGATTCCTACTTTGGGATTAATTTGTCCAAGTGAAATAACAGCAAATACAATGGATGCCCCCCCCCCCCGTTATCCAAGACTTTTGCTTTTAATGTTATTTCTGTTACCAGTGGTTGACTGGGGTCCAAACTGCATTACATCATGATAAAAGAAAAGTGCGTACAGTAAGTTAGCCAGAGAGAGAAGAGAGAAAAAGAGAGGAAGAGGGGGGGGGGGGAGAGAAACAGAGACCGCACACATGTAACTTTTATGATGTATATTATTGTAATTGTTCTATTTTATTATTAATTATTATTAATCACTTACAGCACATGATTTATAAATTAAACTTTGTCATAGGTATTTATAGGAGAAACTATAAGGTTCAGAACTCTCTAGTTTTGGGCATGCCTTGGAGGTCTTAGTCTGAATCCCCTGAAGCTATGGGGGATGCTGTGTTTATTTTCACTAATTCTTTTTCTCATAAACTGCAAGCTTTCTCTAAAATTGCACATAGATGTATACTTATAAACATAGCTATGCCAAGACATCATTACACTTCAAATTTTATGTTGCTTCCAATGAGTCCATTTCATATTTGGCATTTGCTGTAAGTAAGGTGAATAGTAGTACCTCACTGTTGAACCCTAATATAATATTTCTCACCATCTGGTTGAATAATTATATTAATTAATACACGGTCCTGATTGCCAGAATTCATCAAGTTCACTGCTTCCGAGATGGAAACGTTCATTATATTATGAAATTCCCTTAGAGAAATATATCTGAGAAGCTGTCGCAGCATAGCCTTTTCAGCAGCGACTACAAAATCTACTTTGGTTTGCATATTTTTCACATGATGAATGATATAAGGACTAAAATTTATTTATGAAGGTTTATTGAATTTCTTGGATGATTAACTCAGTCAGTCCTCAGTTCCATGATTCAGAGCAGCATTAAAGTGTTGATATGCATCTGCAAGCTGACTGTCATTCTGAAACATATAATTATCACCAAAAAGAAACCCTGCATGAGAAATCGCAGCTTCTACTTTCACTGTTTAAGGTTATTCACCACACTCCAGATGCCCTTGATAATCTAGCAGAAGAAAAGAAAAAGAAGTGCACTGCTACAGGCAATGTAGAATTGGATCCTTTTTATATGGCTTTCTTTCCATGCCCTTATTGTGGAACACCTAATATCTGTTTATTATTATCATTATTTTCTGCGCACATCAAGACCAAAACTCTGTCATACGTTGGCTATAGGTGGGATAGGTGCAAGTGAATTTAAATTTGTAAATGTGAAAAACTTTTCTGTAGTTTGGATGTTGTAAATTACATTAAATAAAATAATGTTAGTCATTATGTAGTGTAATGCTATGGATTTTGTTATAATTGTAACATACTCACATTACTCATTAAATTTCCTTCAGTGGTGGTTAGCCGAGACAGGGAAGTGGTCAGTCAAGCAGGGCAAGGCTATCGTTGAACAGGTGGAATAATCACTCACGCTCTATGACAGAGCTCGGCAACTGTAACTAACAGTAATGCGATGCCTATCTCAAAACAAAAAGAGTAATCTAAGTGTACTCATGATAAAAGAGTGATAAAACATTAAGATGGAAAATGTGCTAATTACCATGATTTGACCACTACCCAATGTACACATGAGTCAAAATAGCCTATTGTAACTCATAAATGTGAGCAAATGTCATGTATTCATCAAAAATACAGCTAGTTTTGCAACAGTGTATTTGAGTTACAGATAGTAACACTTTAAATTTAATTTACTCTCACACATCTGTGAACCAGTAGATCCTTGAAGAGTGCATAGATTTTTAAATTTAATATTGTTTTCTAATTAAGAAAAACATTTCTTGCTTTGGCAGCACACACACTAAAAAAGAAAAAAAAATCTAATTAAATGGAATTCCAGGTTTTTTCTAGTCAGCACTGTGATCAGGATACTGATATGTTTCTACTCGTATTTTCCCAGCGCTTGCATTTTGTCAGTTGTTTCCCCTAAGCCACACTCCCTATGCAACCGTGTCGTGGGAGAAGGTAAGCAGGATGTTGCTGCCCGGCTCTGCGGGATCATTTCTTCCTCCCCTTCCTATCCCATACCCACCCCTTGCTCTCCTGCACAGTCCCACAAAGCCAGCAGCAGAGTGACCTCTCCTACACAGCGTTCCCTCCAGTTCCTTGCCTAAACCTCTGCATTCCTGTCCGGCTAACAGGTGGTCCAGGAGGAATTAGACTAGCCAATCAGTTTCTCCATGTAAATTGTGAAAATTAAATTGAAAGAAACACACACGTGTGCACACACACACACACACACATTCCATTCTGACCTAGAAAGTAGCCATGGTCCTAAACAGAGTACAAGCTGGCCTGGAGCTGTCTTTCAGATTCCGCAGGTGACCATGCCTCCTTTATCACAAATTTTAATTTCAGTCTTCTTGCTGCCATTAACCTGATACTTACTGAACACAGGGCATCTCTTCAGGAGTTTTAAGAAGTTGTTTAATGGAGTGAAATCCATATAATGTACAACTTGTCACTTTAAAGTGACTATTGGGTTCCAGTTAGTATACTTATTATGTTTTACAGTCAGCATCTCTGCCTCTTTCTAAAGCATGTTCATCACCCTGAAAGGATTTCCTGTATTGATGAAGGTGCAGCCCCCTAACCTCCCCTCTCCCAACACTTGATAACTAATAATCTGCTTTCTGTCTCTAAGGATTTATCTATTCTGGATATTTCATATACATAAACTCATACAGCAAGTCTATTTGTTTCTAAATGCTTTCACCTAGAATAATGCCCTCATATTCATTCATGTTGGAGTATTCATCAGAAATTCATCATTGTCATTGCTGAGTAATACTTAATTGTATGTATGAACTACAATTGTTTATCTGTTCATTTGGTTTTTTTCTTTTTTGTGGTTTTTTAAATTTTATTAGTACATTTATATATACATAATAACATTCATCACAGAGAATTTATACCTGTACCTAATATAACTTGCTTCTTTTTTTCCCATTCCTCTCCCCTCCCTTCAACTCTTCTTCTGCTCCTTGTTTACAACAGTTTTGTTTCCATTTCTCTTTCTATTCTCTTCTTTTTCTTGTCATTTCTTTCCTTTCCCCCTCCTGCATCCCTTGTTCCCCTTCTCACGTGAACATTTTCTTCCCATTTGTTGATGGACTTGTGTATAGTTTTCACCATTTTGGATGCTTCTCCTATGACAAGATGCACGTGTGTTTATTTGAGTCTTTGTTTTCAATTCTTTTGTGTATATACTTAGGCATAGGATTGCTGTGCTATACGGCAATTCTCCGTCTCACTCATTGAAGAACAGGCAAATGTTTTCCATAGAAAATGAGACCTTTTACAATGCAACCAACAAGAATGAGATAGAAAGATTCCAGTTCTCCACATTTTCATCAACACTGTACGACTTCAGTTTATTATTATTTTTCAGGGTAGCCATCCTAGTAAAAATGAAATGGCATCTCTACTTGGTTTTGATTTTATTTCCATAATGAGTGGTGATGGTGAGAATCTTTTCATACATTTGTTGGCTATCTGTGTATTTTCTGTAGAGATACAGTTTAGTATTTTAAAAAGCAGCTGAAGACTGCTGAAACCAATTTTCTGTTAATATAGGCTTGTCTGTGTTATGATAAGCATAATTCCAAATGTCTACACTTTGACATTACAGTGTTTTAATGAATTAAAACTCCCACTTACAGGGCCGGTGAGATGGCTCAGCAGCGTAAGCGCCTGCCTGGCAAGCGTGAGGGCCGGAGTTCGACTCCCGGATCCCACATACAAAAAAAGGGCCGGTGATATCGCTCAGCGGCACGGGCGCCTGCTGGCACACGAGGTCTGAAGGTCGACCCCCGGTACACACAAAAACAAAAAACAAAAAACAAAAAACAAAAAAAAAACTCCCACTAACAGTATCCTGGGACAAGAATCATGCATTTGTTAAGCTGAACTGTGTGTGGAAATAGGGAAATAATAGACCAATTAATTAGACAATATTTTACAGTGCATAGCTTTGATTGGGATGATTTTTGCAAGGTATATTACACAAATATGAGCACGACATAGAAATAGTGAAAGATTCCAGGAAAAGTACATGAATTCAGGGTTTTTTACAATAGGAAAGGCCAATAACTTCAGTACCTCAAATAACATGACAAGCTTCTGAAAGCTTATGGAAAATTACTCCCTAGATGGTTTAGGTTAAAGAGGAAACTGAGGGCATATGTGTGTCCTGTAATGATTGTCCTTGTAGTTTGGGTTTTGACTTTCTTCTTGTTATTCCTGGTTACGTGAAAATTAATATTCCCACATTAAATTAAGAGAAAGCGGCTGTGGGTCAGGAGTGTAAGTAAAAGGAAGTAACAAAAGAAACTTTGACAACTATGAATTGTTAGCATGTGAAATTGACCAGAGGCAAATAGATATTTCTTTTAAAGCTCACTGTGTTTTGCCTTAGCAAATTGAACTTCCAAAGAAAGAAATCATGAGCCTTGAACAAAAAGTTTTAAGTCATTATGAGTTTACCAATGAGCCTGGGGTCTAAAATTTGTAATCAGAAAGTGAGAGGTGGAAATTTTAAAGGCCTCGAAGAAGATACATTGTTCATGTCCTTTCCAGATGCAGCCGAGGTGGACAATAGAAGCGGAAAGGCAGTTCAAAAGTGGAACAATAAGAAATTCATAGACTGAAAGTCAAAGGATGGAAAACAATACTCCATGCCACAGGAACCCAGAAAAAAGCAGGGGTAGCTATTCTTTTTGCAGACAAAGTGAACTTCAAGCCAAGAAGGATTCAGAGAGATAAAGACGGTCATTACATCCTTGTAAAGGGAACAATCCAAGAGGAAGAGATAACGATCATAAATATATATGCATCAAATACCAATGCACCCAGCTATATAAAACAAGTACTAAAGGACATGAAAAATCAAATAAGCACTAATACAATTATATTGGGAGATCTCAATACTCCACTGTCACAAAAAGATAGATCAACTGGACAGAAAATCAATAATGAAATAGTAGAACTGAACCAAACTTTTGAACAAATGGACTTAGTAGATGTCTACAGAGTGTTCCATCCCACAACATCAGAATACACATTTTTCTCAGCTGCACATGGGACGTTCTCCAAAATAGACCACATACTAGCTCATAAAACCTGCTTAAGTAAATGCAAAGGAATTGAAATTATCCCATGCTTATTATCAGACCATAGTGCAATGAAATTGGAAATCAATGGCAAAAGATCCCACAAAAACTCCCTAAACACATGGAAATTAAACAGCATCCTCCTGAACAACCAATGGGTCACAGATGAAATTAAAGAAGAAATTAGTCACTTTCTACAACTGAATGATAATGACAGTACAACATACCGGGATACAATGAAAGCAGTCCTAAGAGGGAAATTTATAGCATTAAACACTTATATCAGGAAAATAGAGCAAGCGCAAATAAACAACTTAAGGGTGAACCTCGAGCTTCTAGAAAAAGAAGAGCAGGTTAAGCCAAAAGCCCGTACAAGGGAGGAAATTATAAAGATCAGAGCAGAAATTAACGTATTGGAGAATAAAAAAACAATACAAAGAATCAATGAAGCAAAAAGTTGGTTCTTTGAAAGAATAAATAAGATTGACAAACCCTTATCCAACCTTATTAAAAAAAGAAAAGACTCAAATCCATGCAATTGAAAATGAAAAGGGTGATATCACGACAGACCCTGCAGAAATCCAGAAGATCATCTATACCTATTTTGAAAATTTATATTCTACTAAGATGGAAAATGCAGAAGAAATGGACAGATTCCTAGATTCGTATGAATTACCAAAGCTGAATCAAGAAGATTTAAAAATCCTAAATAAACCAATATCAGCCAATGAAATTGAAGATGTAATTAAAAACCTCCCAACAAAGAAAAGCCCAGGCCCTGATGGATTCACTGCCGAATTCTACAAGAAATTTAGAGAAGACCTAACGCCCCTACTTCTCAAACTTTTCAATGAAATTGAAAGGGAAGCAATACTCCCAAATTCATTCCTGGAAGCAAGCATTACCCTGATACCAAAACCAGAGAAGGACCCAACTAAGAAAGAGAACTACAGGCCAATCTCCCTAATGAACATAGATGCAAAAATCCTTAATAAGATACTGGCAAACAGAATCCAACAAATCATCAAGAAGATTATACACCATGACCAGGTTGGATTCATCCCAGGGATGCAGGGATGGTTCAACATACGTAAATCAATAAATGTAATACAGCATATTAACAGAACCAAAGACAAAAATCACATGATCATCTCAATAGATGCAGAAAAAGCTTTTGACAAAGTCCAGCACCTTTTCATGATAAAAACCCTACAGAAAATTGGAATAGAGGGTCTTTATCTCAATCTGGTAAAAGCTATCTATGACAAACCAACAGCCAATATTATACTAAATGGCCAAAAACTGAAAGCCTTCCCTCTAAAATCAGGAACAAGACAAGGATGTCCACTGTCCCCACTCTTATTCAACATAGTTCTGGAAACTTTAGCCAGAGCGATTAGACAAGAGAAAGAAATAAAAGGAATAATGATTGGAAAGGAAGAAGTTAAATTATCATTATTTGCAGATGACATGATACTCTACACAGAAGACCCCAAAAACTCCACTAAAAAACTGCTAGATTTAATAAGCAAATTCAGTAGTGTAGCTGGATACAAAGTCAATACTCAAAAGTCAATAGCCTTCCTGTACACAAATAACAAACTTACTGAAAGAGAAATTAGGGAAACAATACCTTTCACAATAACATCCAAAAAAATGAAATACCTAGGAATCAACCTCACGAAGGATGTAAAAGACCTCTATACTGAAAACTACAGTACTCTGAAAAAGGAGATTGAAGAGGATATCAGAAAATGGAAAGATATCCCTTGCTCCTGGATAGGAAGAACCAATATAGTGAAAATGGCCATACTTCCAAAATTGTTATACAGATTTAATGCAATTCCAATCAAAATTCCAACAGCATATCTCACAGAATTAGAGAAAACAATCCTAAAATTCATTTGGAATCAGAAGAGACCTAGAATAGCAAAGGCAATTCTGGGCAACAAAGGCAAGGCAGGGGGCATCACTATCCCCTACTTGAAATTATACTATAAAGCTACTGTGATAAAAACAGTGTGGTACTGGCAAAAAAACAGACCTGAAGATCAATGGAACAGATTAGAAGATGCTGAAACAACCCCAGACATACTAAGCCACCTTATCTTTGACAAAGGTGCCAAACACATTCGCTGGAAGAAAGATAGCCTCTTTAATAAATGGTGCTGGAAAAACTGGCTCTACACATGCAGAAGATTAAAACTAGATCCATATCTTTCACCATGCACTAAACTAAATTCAAAATGGATCAGAGATCTAAATATTAAAACAGAAACATTAAATCTGCTGGAAGGTAGGATAGGTAAAACCCTTGGAGACATTGGTGTAGGCAAAGACTTTATGAATAAAAACTCAACCGCACGGGAACTATCCCAAAGAATCAATAACTGGGATCTCATCTTATTAAAAAGCTTTTGCACAGCAAGAGAAACCACCAACAGAGTGAAGAGACAACCCACAATGTGGGAAAAAATGTTTGCCAGCTGTTCCTCAGACAAAGGATTACTATCGAGAACATATAAAGAACTCAAAAAAATCAGACCTCCCAAATTTAAAGACCCACTCCAAAAATGGGCATCTGAGATGAATACACATTTCTCAGATGAAGAAATACTAATGGCAAATAAATATACAAAAAAATGTGCAACATCACTAGTCATTCGAGAGATGCAAATTAAAACAACACTGAGATACCATCTCACCCCAGAAAGAATGGCTACTATTAAGAAATCAACTAATAACAAATGCTGGAGGGGCTGTGGGGAAAAAGGAACCCTTCTTCACTGTTGGTGGGAGTGTCGACTGGTACAGCCCCTGTGGAAGTCAGTGTGGAGATTCCTCAGAAAACTAGGGTTGGAGGTCCCATTTGACCCAGCTATTCCCCTTCTGGGCATCTTCCCAGAAGAATTAAAAACATCGTACCACAGCGATATATGTGCACCCATGTTTATAGCAGCACAATTTGTAATAGCCAGATCTTGGAAACAACCCAAATGCCCATCAACTGAGGAATGGATAAGAAAGATGTGGTATTTTTATACAATGGAGTACTATTCAGCCATAAAGAAGGATAAACTGGAGACTTTTATAGGTAAATGGATGCAACTCGAGAAAATACTCATAAGTGAAATAAACCAGAAGCACATGTGTAAGCATCGTATTATCTCTCTAGTATGAGAAACTGAAAGAGTAAATAAGATCCAAAATGTACAATAGACATGGTGAATCAAAAAGAAACTGGTCAAAAGGAAAGAGAGACTGGAATAGGGAAAAGAAAGAAGGGAAAGGGAAAAAAATTGTATATATATATATATATATATATATAGATGGTTAAGATAGATACACTACCATTTTTACTTAGTTCATTGAAGAGTAAGGTTTGTGCCAATAATGTTTGGACAATTGAATGCTAATGTCTGGTGTCCTGAATAACTAACTTAAAGATAGTAATACGTAATGTATTAACCATTGTTACCCTCCTATTATGTTTGTTTGAAAATTTGTTCTTCTTTTGATTTGTTTTGTTTTTTCTTCTCTTTAAAAAAAAAAAAAAAAAAAAAAAGTGGAACAATAGAAAATGAAGTCAGGGGAAATGTCTCAAAAAGAAGAAATACAGTATAATTTACCATCCTCTTCACTTACAAGGTGAAGTGGACCTTGCATGTTTTTTCTAGGGTAATTTCAGCATTCCTAGTTTTTTGGTTCTCTACTATTGCTTATTATGTGCCGGGACGAGATAAGAGATTTCAGAAAACTTCTCATTTTTAAAATCTGTTCTCAGGATCAAAAGTACCCATATTTGAATTGAAGGTATTACCTTCATATCACTCCAAGTCTTTTAACTTTGAGCTGTGTACACAGATAACATTAAACTTTGTAATGCCTTTTTCTGGGTAGGGGTTTTCTCTCTGATGGTTTAAATGAGTGTCAACAACTTCTTTGATAGTCTTCTCATCAAAAGGTGGAGCTTAGTTCTCTTCCTCTTGAGAACCATCTAGACCTTGTGATTTGCCACTAGCAAATAGAGTTTGATGGGAGTGATGGGTACTCTTTCATTTCCTAGACTCAGTCACAGCAGGGATTACCTCTCCTCATCTCCCACTTCCTCTGGAGGAATCCACTGCATGTCATAAGGGCTGTCACATAGTCCTGGAGAAGTCTACCTGGTAAGGAATGGAAGTCTCCACAGGTGTGCGCCATATTGGATGAGGTTGTCCAGCCCCAGGTGAGCAGCCCGCGGGCAGCACTGGAAGTAGACATCCTGAAACTGTTCCCATTACAGACCTCAAATCAGACATCCCCAAACTCCTCCCAGGACTTCTGGTTCTGGGGCACTGAGATGACAACTGTCTATTGCTGTATGCTGCTAGATTTGGGGGTAATTTGTTACCAGAAAATTAACACAGGTTGCATGTGCTCTGTTTAGGGAGAAGGGAACAAAATTATTTACCTACAAGCTAAAGACTTCACCAATCATTGACTCTCCATCTACTCTGCCCGGAATAGAAATGTGTTACTTACGTGTACCAATTCCCTACAGTGAATGTAATCATTATGTACTGCAAAAGTGTTCTAATTCAGTCAGCTTTCATCAGAAAGAACCGATTGACTCCAAATGGAAGCACAAAAGAATGCGTATGAGTTTCCCAACTAACTTCTCTACTGTCTGTGGTCATCCTGGAGGCCACATGTTCCAGGAAATGGAATTGGTAAGATCACTGGGTGATTACTCAAGAAGGCGCTGGACCTGGCGTGGACTCTGTGAATGAGGAACAGCCTTTAGATCTCCTTTATTAACATAGGTATTGAGCCTATGAGATTTCTTTTTTATCACAAGGAGCCCTGAGCTTTATCCCACAATACAGATGTTTCACCTAGGTGAGAATGGGGGTGACATCAAAACAGAGACCCTCGTTAAATACAGCACTGGCAACAGGAATACAGTCCTCAAAGGGAGGACATAAAGCTCAGAGCAACATTGCCACTGTCACACACTTTGAAATTCTGTCACTGAATTGTCCTTCTTGGGAGTCAGCTTGAACATCAATCCCAAAGCAAAGACCACTACTCCAATTGTATTAAGGGAGGAAGAGACCCCTTGGTGGGTCACCTCTCCTCACTGGCCTGGGATCACAGATGACTCAAGGTCTCCTGGAAATAGTTCAGAAAGATGGGATTTATGATCAGATTGAAACAACCAAAAAGTAAACATTTTGCATGCATGTTTACTCTCAAGCTTCCTTCCACAGTTCACCCCGAGCTTCAACTCCGGTCTGGGCTGGCAGCAAATCACAGGCGCTGAGGTAAGCCTGTGAGGAAACCTCTGAGGACCTGGCCCGCTGGGGTCCAGACGCCGAGGAGCTGGAGGCCACGGTCAGCCGAGGCGTTGCTGGGTGCCCCTCTCCTGCTGTGCTGAGGACACGGGGAGCCTGCCTGTAGCTGATGCGTTAAAGGGTCGCCCCCTAGGGCGAGAGTCTTTCCCAATGCCACGGTGATGACACAGTCATTATGGTTCACTTGAAAGAAAAAATCTTTATTTTGAACTCCTGAAGAGTAGAAGTCGATTCCTGGTTTTCACATTATGGGCACTTTGCTGATGTTGGTGATTCGATGTTGACTCATATTCTCGAGTGCAGCCTAACTACTCGTACAACACCTGCAGGCGAGCTCTGGGCGGTGGGGTGGTGGACAGCAGTCCTGCGTGTGTGGGACGGGCTTGTGGGGGAAGAAGGCTGAGCAGGCAGCCACGTCTGCGGTGACCACTGGGTTGTCTCCTGGGGAGACACGAAACGAAGCACAGTTTGTCTTCTTCCCCCACCTCCCCAGCCTGCACTGATCGCTGTTCCTTCACATCAACTTCTTTTGCCTTCATTTATCAGAGATCATGCAGGTATTCATCCTTCTATATAATGGCTTATTTTACTTAAAATAACGTTCACTATTTCCACCCATTTTTCCACCAATGGCAGGATACCATTGTTCCTTATGACTGAATAACATTCCATTTTGCGTACGTACCAATTTATTCTATACACATCTTACATGCATTAAAATAGCACAGTGCACCCTAAAATATGTATCTGTACTGGATGTTAATTAAAATTTTTAAAACGTAAAAATAAATAAAGATGTTACACATATATTTTCCTGTGTAGTTCAGATCTACTTGGAATTTTATGCATATATTTATTATGGGATATTGCTACTTCAAGATATATTCTCCAAATAGATATATAAGTTTACCAATGATATTCACTGAATAAGTTTTCACTATTGATTCAAAATGTCTTTTCATGAAAGGAAGAAAGAATGAAGGGGGAAAGAATGAAGAAAAAGAAACGGGGGAAGGAAGGAGAAAGAAAGAGGAGGGGAGGAAAGAAGGAGGAAAAGAAGGAAAAACAAAAAAGAGAACCCATAATTCCACGTTCTCTTTAATTTTTTTAATGTAATGTAAGTCAACATTAATAAAGAAAATATAAAAACACGCTTCTATACAAACCAAAAACTTCATAATGAAATAATTGGAGAATGACAAAGGTTACAGGGTCATGTATCACAGTCCCCCCGTCATGGAAGACACTAATGAGGACCCCTGGCCCCTTCTGCACCCTGGTCTCCACCGAGCCGGGAGGGAATTGTGGTGGGCAGGGGGAGGCGGGGACTCGCTCCACTGTCGTGGCTGACCCCGCCCGCTGACCGCTGACCGCTGCCCAGGCCCCACCCACTGACCCCCGCTCTGGCTGCTGCTGCTCTGGGGCGAGGCGTCAGTGCACCTGCGAGCGGCTCCCGGGGGACCTCACGGCCCTTGTCTCCATCCAGCCCTCCTCGAGCCCACCATCCACTCGCTCTGCGAAGAAAGAACTAAGCAAGCGGCGTGTGAAGGAGGAGGCCTGTTATTCGATCGCTCCTGACAGGTTCAGGGGAAACCACAGAACTTCACCTGCCCACAGCGCCTCAGCAGTCAGCGCACCCAAGGGAACCCCAGTCCACCCCCGCGAGCTCCCGCTCTCTTCCTGTGCGGATTCTCATCCCTGCCACAAGGGCCTGGGGACTGAGGGTGGCCAGAGCCCTACAGCGTCCCCGGGGGCCACCGGGGTCGTAGGGCTCTGCCAAGCGGCTCAGCAGAGCCCATTCATTTCGGGCTTGTTATTGAAGACACGATTTTATCCAAAGATTGACAAATATGACTTCGTTTGGTTTGCTTATTTTCAAAATCAACTTTGGTTTTTATTGGTATTTTTCTCCATCGGGAGCATCGTAATGGTTTCATTCCAATGGGCCTAGCAGAACTGCAGCAAATGTTACAGAAAAGTGAGAAGGTGCATGAGGATGAAATACACCAAGCAGGATCGCCCAGGCATGAGTTTACTGAGGCCCAATGAGTACGTGTGGAAGGCCGAGGCTGCACTTATGAGCAAAGGGCAAGAACGCTGAGTCAACTTCCAGGTGTCCCCGGCTAGCGAGGGTCCTTGCTCTAGTGAAATGGGAATTAAAATGGAAGCACACATTTACAGAAAAAAAGCTTTAGTTGGGAAATTAAAAGATGATAAGAAAGGAACCCCGGCTTCCATCCTGGAGGGGGTGCATATGGGTCCATCGCAGAGGCCCGCTTCAAGGTGGGTGGGATCCGGCTGACCATTACAAGTCCTGGTGACACAGTTCTGGATTCCTCATGGCTGAGGGATGGTTCCATTCCCATTCCCGGGAAAGGGTCTTCTGTGTGTGTGTATGTGTGTGTGTGTGTGTGCGTGTAGCGGGTCAGTTTGCCTTCCCTGGAATCCATGTGATAACGGTCTTGGGACCTTGGCTGCAGGCCTCTGGGTGTAGCTTCATGTCCCTGTACACCTCTCATCTTGGGGTCCTCAGTCTCAAAGGAGATGACACTCTGTAAATTCAGGGCTGATCGATCCTGTCCAGCCAGGTCCTGGGCAGACAAGTGTCTGAATGACCAACACAGCCCTGTGCAGAGCTGAGGAGAGAACTGACCCGGGATTTACAGTAACAAAGGACATGAAACCAAGGTCAAGCTTTGCTCTCTGTTCTTAGTTACCTATCGCGCATCTACAGCCCAAATGAGGTCATGGCTTGTAGGAAAATAGGCTTTTCATCCCGACTGTCCCGGAAGAAAACACGAATCATGATTTTAATGAGCAGCATGAAAAGGAGGCCCAGGGTTCTGTCCATCCCTCCCAGGGGGCTCCTTCCCTGTGACTGTGTCCAGGTGTGGCCGAGCTCCCACACATGGCCCTGCAGGGCAGCAATCATAGATGATCCTTCAGTGATTTCTCCAAACACATGAATCCGCAATGCTGAGTGGAGACGCGTTAAACGTTTTCTATCTAGCGTTTCTCTTGTGTTTCAGAAATGAAAATGAGCATATTAAAAATAATATTTGTGTAGTATTGTCTTGGTCATGAATTTCATCCAGAGACATTTCTCTAACCTAAATATTAACTAATGCAATTTGTTTTGTGGCTTTGTATAGAGCACTGTGATATGTGATAAGGTTTGGGATAAAATTAAAAACAAAGGGAAGTGATGAATAAAGCCTCAGCTTCTTTGTGGTGCCAATTTATAAACATAAATGTAAACCAGGGCCAGTGAGATAGCTCAGTGGCATAAGAGCCTGCCTGGCACACGCGAGGTCCTGAGTTCAACCCCCGGTACACACAAAATAAATAAATAAATAAATAAATAAATAAATAAACCGAAGTCAGCAGTGAAAATGTGCTCTGTGATATTAAAAAAAAGGAAAAACAAATCAAAAGCTCTGCAAGAATAATACACTCCATGGATTGAGAAGGGGAAAATGTATAATAAGTATAAATCCCTATGATAAAAGAAGAAAATATTTATCTTGCATTTCTTTGAATAATTTTGCCACCTTGTTTTATTGGTTTCCATTACAAACCAAGCGATGGCCTCCCAGAAAAGCAAGGCTTAGTGCTATCATGGGAAAGCATGGGGGGCTTGCGGGGTTGTTACCCAATCTGAGTAACTCATGTCACTCTTCCAAAATCCCAAACCAAGAGAACATATGCAGCCTGTCAGGGAAGAACAGAAAGCTGTTTATGAAGCGAGTTTGTGCTTGTTACAAATGATGGCAATTAGAGTCAAGCCAGTGGCACATCAGGTCTTCAGCTCTGGGCTCTCCATACATGGGGATGAAAAATTCATCAGAGAACAAAGGAAACATTACATCTCTCCCTGTACCATTGTCTCCTGCAGCAATCCAATCCAATCAATTACTGCGTAACAGAGACAAGGGCCCAGAATTGGCCTTCGCTAAAGAAGTATTACGTGTTCGGAGAAACCATCAACAAACACAGCAGAAGGGCAGCAGCCATTCCCATTTCTCCATTGACTGCCCTGTAAATCTCCCCATGTTCATGCACAGCTCCTGAGGGACCCTGCTCCTTGCACTCGTCATTGTTCTTTACAGAAAGCGTACATTTTCTATATCCGGGTTTGTGTAATGAGCTTGGAATGGATGGTTGCCATTAGTCACAGGTTCTCTATGAAACTCTTAATCTTCCTGAAGATATTTCTAGTTAAATTCCAAGAAATGCTCTTTGTTGGATGTGGATATTTATGGAGAAGCAGAAGCAATTGACCCATATGTCCTTGAGAGAGGTAATTGAACCAAGGACATTTGCCTCTGCAGGAGGGATTCATTAATCAAAGGGGTGATTCAAATGCAAAGGCAGAATATTCCGTTTCTGCAGATGAAGTTGTTCTGAATGGATTATGAAGGAATCCTGCCCAAAATTCTGTTCTTTCTTCAGGTCCCACTGACCCGCTCCAAGCCCCTCTCATCCATAAACTGACCCACTCCATTAATCGTTTTCCATTCTGGGTGAATTTGGGCACATGGTGGGTACAATGCGTTTCTCTACTCAGGATGCCCTCAGAGCCTTCCCCAAGAATCAAACTGCAGCAGCCGTGGTCTCCATCTCCATGGCAACTATTTATTGAGCTTAGTTGATGTGCTGTTTATCCTTTGTATTTTCAGCACCATACAAGCATCATCTCATACAGAGTAATCCTAGGGCTGGGTGCCCTTTCTGTTCTCACACTGACCGATGTCTCAGACTGGGAAGGAGTCCCAGGATGTGAACCCGGAAAGAACCATCTCCCCGGAATGACCCATCGCTCTTCTACTTGATATCCTTAGACGGGTGGGTCTTTCCTTTCTGTTCATCTTAAGCCTTCAAGGTTCCGGAAGTTTCTTTTTTATCCATTTGTTCACTGGTACTTACTCAAGTTCAGATAAAGGTTTTGTTATTGTCCTCAAATTTTACTTTTCTCTCCAGTAGTCTTGGAAGCCAGGCATGTGAAGAACCACATGACCTCAGCAAGAGTGTTTTCTGGCCAAACTGCTGTTCTTCAAATGCACTCGTACCCTGTACCGTGGCAAGTTTGAAGGTTCGGGAGGAAACTCAGCTCCTCGCTTCTAGACAACTTCCCTCTGTGGAACGGTGGTGGCTGGGGGACAGCCTTGTGAATCTGAACCACGGAGCTGCACCTCTGTAATAGTGCAACTACCCACGTAACTTCACCTCTGGACCTTTCCGTTCCCTCCCCTCTAAAACGTAAGACAGCTGCTCCCTGAGACGTCATGCACTGTAAACCCCATCACCTGGCAGCTGTTGGCTGCACAGAAAGCTCTCAGCAGAGTAACTTTGTTTCCACTTCCTCCCTTCTCTTAGGAACATGATGTCACAGGGGCTGGGAGAGGTACTCGTCCAGACTGCTCTGTGACAACGCTAACCAACACGAACAGTAGTAACTAGGGCATTCAGAAGTCCTCACATACTCTGCTTCCACATGGCCAGAGACAGCAGGCAGCCTGCCAACAAAGTGACTAACAAAAATCATCCCAGGGGCACATGGTCCTCGGCAGGCATTGGGTAGTTACAATCACTTGCATTATAATTTGCTCTAAATCAGAGTATTGGGGGGTTATTTAAAAGTGGCCAAAATTAAGAGTGCTGAAGTTAGAAATACCAAGGTTCCTCAGTAAAAAAGATAATTTATATTTTATACTCTTGTGATATTGTGAAGGTTTCTTAACACGTGCTGTACTACTTGAATCATTACAAACAACCCTAAATCGATTGGAGCAACACACACACACATGCACACACACAGGTGCACACACATATATTTTAACTGAGGTAAGATTCACATACATAAAAATAAATATTTTTTCTTTTGTAGACAATACACTTTTCTCAGCAGTTTCAGTTATATATCAAACTTGAGTGGAAAGTACAGATTTCTCAAACACCTCTTACCAACACACTGTGATATCGATGTTGCCTCCACAGTGATGGGGTTGCAAGGTTACCCCTGTAGCCTATATAGACATGTTTCTACCAAGGCCAGTTCAAAGCAGGGTTCACAAGGCTTTGGACAAACTCACTCCTCGCTTTGGAAATGTTTAAATCCCAGGTATGTCCACCATCCTATCACACAGAAGTTTCCTTACATTTACATTCCTGTGTGCTCTGCCCACCAATACTCCTGGCCCTTAACTCCTGGAAACTGCTGTTATTTTTACTGTGCTCATAGTTCTGCCTTTTTCAGAATGTTTTAAATTGGAATTATATTAGAGGTTGTCCTTTCATTAATCATGTGCATTTCTTCTTGTTTCCTTAGTCAAGTGCATTTAAGTTTCCTCCAAGGTTTTTTTTTTTTTTTTTTTTTATCATGGCCTGAGATTTTTCTTTGTATCACCAAATAATATTCCACTGTCTGAAGGCCTGTGGCTTATTTATCCATTAACCTACCGAAGGGCCTCTTCATTGCTTTCAAGATCTTGCAATTATGAGTAAAGGGGCTATCAGCACCCATGCGCAGGCAACTATTTTGAAGTCATTGGAATAAAAACAAGATTTTATGGCAAAGTGTCAGGAGTCTGGGTTTTAGCCATACCAGTGCATAGTGGTATCTCAGTATTTTGATTTTTGTTTTTCTAAAGACATATAATGTGGAATGTGTTTCCATGTTCTTCATATGCTGAATTTCCATCTGTCTAACTGAAATTATTCTGCCTCTCCCACTTGCAGCTGAAGCAAGACTAAAGGAAGTAATATTAATACATCAAAGAAGAAACTGTACTGCTGTGTGGATGGCAGGAGCATTCACAGCGGCAGGATGTCGATTCATCCTTGGCGTCCTTCAGCAGATGAATGGATAAAGTGGCATATATCCACGATGGAGCACTGCTTATCCATAAAAAGAGTGAAATCCCGGCAATTGTAGGAAAATGGAGCTGGAGAATGTTGTTAAGTGAAATCAGCCAGAGTAAAGAAAGTATATTTTTCCCTTCTGTGGAAGCTAAAATAAAGTCAGCCTGAATCTAGAAGAGCGAGGGGTAGGGGACAAGACGGATAATGCTCACTGAAACTCAGGTAGAGGAAGACACTGTATGCTTTCTGCATTACACTGTAGTATGTATGGGCCCAATAACTTGCCATATATTTTATAAAGAACTAGAAGACTGGAGCTCACAGTTTCTAAGCATAAGAAAATGACTAAAAGGGAAAGAAATGGTATTTGCTCTGCAATGACTTCGCATATTGCATACGTGTGTTGAAATAACATACGGTGAGATACGTGCCGTTATTACCTGCTCATAAAAATAAATCAAGTAATGAGTGGAGGTTTGAAACGCAGACTGAACACAGACTTTATACACGTCGCAAAGATTAAGTCAATATGGGTCATGAAAATATAAAAGGCGACACCGTAAAACTTATAAACGCAAGGAGGAAATCACAAAGACTTCATGGATACATATATGGAAGAAAGAATTGATATGCGCTACCTCACTAAGATTAAACATTTATGTTAGGAGAATGAAAAGACAGCCCCGGATTGGGAAAAATACTTGTGAAAGCGAAGCTCATAAATGACTGCTAATCCAAAATACAGAAGGCATTCTTTACACTCAAAAATAAGAAAATGAATAACCTGATTATTACAGCCCGAGGCTGTAAAAAACACCTTAAAGAAAAATAACCATTATAAAACTGAGTGATTCTTTGTCATTTAGCATATTCACAGTATTTTGCCACCCTCAGTTCTACCTAATTTCAAAATATTTTCATTATTCTTAATGAAAACCCTCTACCCTCTACGCTTAATGAAAGCCCCATTCCCTGGGGCTCCCTCTAGACACTGTGAACACAGATCTTCTTTCTTTCATTAAGATTCATCTGGGAGGGCTGGTGAGATAGCTCAGCAGCATAAGCACTCGCTGGCAAGTGGGAGGTCCTGAGGTTGACTCCTGGTACCCACATTAAAAAAAAAAAAAGATTCATCTGGGCAAGGAGTGGTGGCACATGCCTGAATCCCAGCACTTGGGAGGCTGAGGCAGGAAGATCGCCATCAGTTCGAGGCCAGCCTGGGCTACATGGCGAGACCTTGTCTTAAAAAAAAAAAAAAAAAAAAACAAAAAAAAAAAATAAAAAAGAAACTATCTTGGCTCTTAATAATAAAAATGACTCACCTATTTGTGATATTTCAAATTGATTATGAAATATGCTTCCTTTTGAGTATGGCTTCTTTTACTTACCATAATCTTTTTGAGGTTCATGCACATGTAGTATATGTTGGTACTTTACTCTTTTTATGGCTGAATAATATTCCACTGAATGTGTGTATTACAATTTGCTTATAACTTTGTCCACTGGTAAAGATTTGCTAAGTAGTCCTTCCTCGAACGTGTGTGTACAGGCGTTGAATATCATTCCAAACCTCCCTGGTCATTTTAGTCCACCTAACAGCAAACCAGAAAGATTCTTCCAGCCCATAATAATGGCTATCAGATATATTTGAGGGATGAGAGGTAATGGCAGATGGTATCATGAAAGATATTTACTAAATCTCATTCCTCCTCATATACTTAAGCGGATTCTTCCGTAGCTCCAAGTGTACTCACTACTATACGGTTAAGAAGATTCTTCCAAGGCCATCATCGCTCCGAAAATGTCACGCAGTCCTGGACATTTCTGAAGCCTTCTCTGGAGACAGAGTGATGGGGGCCACAGTAACGACTTTCATCCCTGAAAGGCACAGGGGCGAGGCTTTCGTGGCATCTTACATATGTTCAAGCACGAGTGGGAAAGTTTCTAAATGATTATAACTGATCCACGTGTTCAGCAGAGTTCATTTCACCAAAGATAATCCATTTTTAGCATTTATCATTTCAACCGACGAGTAGATAAATTTCCTCATGAAAACTCATTTTAGCCTAGCTTTATGCGAATTAGCAAAGCGTTTGGACTCATGCAGATACCAATAGACGAAATTCTTTCCTAGACACCTAGTGAGTGGTTCTTTTTGATATGATCTCTGAATTATCAATTAATAATAGGTTATCTCCTTGACTCTAACACTGAAGCTCACCCAAACTGGTGAGTGCAGTATCACATTGATTATGCCAAGTATTTCATGTAACTTGTAAGACATAGCACACGGCATATTGGTGAGATGGGTAGGTAACCTGCCTTGGTTTTATAGTTGAGAATAAAGGCTCACAAACTTGGCTTGCTCCTATTTATATGAAGAACAAGTAGAAGGAGCAAGAATTTTGATTGCTTGTTCAGTTGGATATTAATTTTCATGTTTCTATAAGGGAAACATTTCAATGGGACTCACTAAGCTCTCAAAAACAATAAGTCACTAGGTGAACTTTTCTAAAATGCTTATCATCATGAAGCTACATGCCTGCAATTGAAAGAAATAAAATTGGGAACAAAAGAGTTTATTTCATTTTTTAACCCTATGTAGTTCTTTGGCTAGTCACTTAAATTTGTAGATTTCTGTTTTCTAGCTGAATTTTGTGACTCTTCCTGTGAAACTGGGCTTTCAGACAGATTGTACATGAAATTATAGAAAATCATTGCTTGCACACAGTGGGTGCTCAGAAAGTTAACACCATCAATAGTTTTATCATTATCTCCTTGAGAGTGGGACACAAGCCTATTTTTCTGGTGTCTTCAAATACCTAGTGTGAGGTTTATTAAGAGGAATGTCTCATCATGATTGCAGCAAATCAGGTCATTGAGACCGTGAATGCTAGGGGTGAAAACAAGCTCCACATTTAATGTTTCTCCACTCCTGAAAGTGACTCATTAGCAAGAAATTAAAGACGTGACTGAAGACAGCGGGTCATGAACAGCAGTCTGCACACTGATATTCCCATCAGCACCTCCCCAGCCACAGCAAAAAACACGTAGTCCAAAACAAACCAGTCTGCTCTACCCAGAAATGCAGATCTGAGGCCAGGTTGGTTTCCACTGCCCAGTAAACCTGCACAATGTAAGTCCTGCTTAAACAGAAATCCTAGAGTTCTCAGAAATGCACGTATCAGTGTCAGTACATCCAAGCCCTGGCTCCCGGGAGAACGGTATTAGAAATATTTGCAGGGCTCGCTCTAATGACCCTGAAATGCTTCATTCAAAGAAAGAAGTATTTTCTAGTATAAAACATACTCATTAACCTACTGCAAATGAATATACCATAAATGAGAAAGCTACTGAAAGAAATTAGAAGTCCAGTTTGACACCCACCAGCTTCCATTCATTCTTTCCACATATAACTTGTGACTGTCGATCACTCTTTCTGACCAAAGTTGTTGTGTTCCTATCAATTTTTAAATAATATAAATTGCAAAATCAGGTAATTTTTCCTTTTCTTGGTGGGTTTGGATTGTTCTGAGAAAATATGATAGACTAGGTTGTTGATAAATGACTGACATCCATCCTCACAGTTGGAGAGGGTGAGAGGTTCAAGGTCAAGGGACCAGCAGATATGGTGTCTGATAATGGACATTTTTCAGGTGCATAGATGGTTATCTTTTTGCTGTGGGGCTCTTGGGGCAAAGGAGTTCTGTGAGACTCTTTTATATGGGCACTAATTCACATCACGGGGACTTCAGTGTCATGGTCTAATCGCCTGTCAAATGCCCACCTACAAATACCTTCACATGGCCGAATATGTCTAACGTGAATTTGGAAGCATGCAAATGTTTCCTTTGTAGGAATCCATCACAGCTGACTTGATGCTTAATTAAGTCAAAACAAATCACAGGCTTTGCCTTTCTCATAAAGCATCTATTATACTGGGATCCTTCTGTCTACTTAATCAACGCTCCAACTAAAAGAATTAAATCGACCCTATATTATTTGCCCCTACACCTTCCTTCCTCTAAATGTGAAGTAGCATCTTTACTGACTTTGTCCAGAATTTTACTTTCATGTTTACTCAAGATACAGCAATCTGTTCTGCCCTAGTGTTCATTTCTACCACTTTTCAGAAACTTCTCTAATGTGCAAAGACCAGCAAACTATTTAAATAATAACTATAATAGGAACAGTAAGAGCTTCTCAGAACTTCTTACTGGCAATTCAGTATTTAATACAGCACAAACACTGTTTCCTTTTGAAAATCACTCTGTGTACAATTGTTTTAAAATCACCTCTTTCTCTTGTTTCTGATGATTAAACTCTGTATTACCTTTTTCTTAATACACAAGAATTAGCCTTCTAACCTTTCATTAGTATTCTTTAAATCCCTTATTTGCCAACTTCATCCTTTACATATCCCTCAATTATGTGCGTATCTGCCTTTTCTTATTTTTACCACACATTCATGGCTGTTGTAAATTAATTATTTTTAAGTTTTTTTGAGATCTGTGTGTCATATAAAAAAGTTATGCTGTATAATTTTCTGAGCTTACGTCTTTTGTTCTATGTTATATCTAATAGACTAATTTTATAAGCATTTAACTTCTGTAGCATTTTCTCTTTATGACTCAAAATGTCTCTATTCACTTTCTTGTAATCTGTTGAGAGAGAGAGTAGATAGTATACCAATCTGTTGCTTCTATGTTACCCAAATCAAAGTGTTAGGGGACTATAGTCTTAATATTCTCAACTGACAAAATGAATTTAGAGTTATTGGACTCAGAAAAGCTAAAACATACTTTAAGAGCTACCTTTGAAGTCTTCCTCTCTAGAATATTATGATTGTTCATAAAGCTATAGACTTTGAGTTGGATGTGGTGGTAAATGCCTGTGGTCCTATCGCTCTGGGAGACAAAGACAGGATGATTGCAAGTTTTGAGTCCAGCCTGGACCACTAAGTGACTTAGCAATGCCCTGTCAAAAACAAAACAAAACAAAACAACAACAAAAAGACCCAAAACAAAGGGCTGAGGTTGTAGCTCCACCCAAAAGTCCCTGGGTTCATTCTCCAGTACAATAATAACCATAACAAAACTTCGTTTTATACAACAATTGCTTATGAGCTGATACATCGAAATGTAAAAAAGATTGAAGAGTACCAAAAAGTACCAAAAGATGTGCTAAGTTATGGGTAATTGGTTCATGCAAAACAGAATTCTGGGGAAATAGAACAAATAGAATAAATGCTAATCCATATGAAAAACTGTAAGTTAACACTATGTGAAACAATATCCAAAAAACAGTCCTGGGCGTAATGTTTATTTCAATATGAAAATAGAATAATAATAGAAGTACAATAATACTTCTTATAGAAGTATTATAGAATACTTCTATAATAATACTTCTATAATAATAGAAGTAATAATAGAAGCAATAACCCTTCTTATAGAAGAAGTATTTTTATGAACATGGAATGAGTGAATTTTTCTTGCCTGAATAAAAATTACTACCACAATGAAAAAACATTACTAATTTAAAATTTAGCTATATGATATGAATAATGTATAAAAATAAAAAAATTATGAAACCAACAGAACATTAATCATGTTTAATTTGAGAAATGGCTCTTCTCTCCAATAAAGAATTTCTTACAAATCAATAAGAAGAAAGAAAAATAATCCAATAAAATAAGATACTTGAGCATATACAACAGAGGCAACTGTATATTTTGGTAAATATATAAGAATTTCTCTGACGGGCAGGCACCAAGACATCTCAGATTACAGGCGCAGTGAGATGCCAGAGCACACGCACACTGCAGTCGCAGAAGCTAAGAGATAACAGGTCCCGGTATCAGCGAAGGTAGCAATTAATTTGGGCACAAGAGTACGAGAAAGTGACTTGAAGGCACAATGAAGATGGGCAGAGGTGCTGGAAAGGGCCTATCGGACCTCGACCACTTTGGTGTGTTCTGTTTGTGTGAATCACTAGACATACATGTTTTGTGTTTTGTTTGGCCTTTTTTTGCTTTTCTTTCATGTGTGTTATATTCAAACTACAAGGTAAAATATTGATGAGTAAATAAGTAACATGTTATCTTTGATTAATTTTCTCTGAAAGAATAATTTTTCCATATTCCAGAGAAAGTTTGTTTTCTAATTTCATTCATTTCTTATTACTTTTATTACTTTATGTGGCTTAGATATTCCTGGGTTTACTTGTATTACTTTATTTGCCTTATGGTCATTTTTTCAACTCAGAACCATGATTCGGGGTCATTTTATTCTCTCTCTAATGTGCAACCCTCAGAACTTTCTTCCTCAAGGACAATTAAAAATAAATTTATTTATTATTGTATTTCTTGTCTGATCTGAAAGTAACCTTATTTGTCCCATGCTCTTGACAGATCGTTTTATTCCATGTACAAATTAAGGCTGGCATTCACATTTTCTTGATATTTTTTAGGGATTCTTTTCATTTTATTTATTTTTTTTAATATGCGGGTACTGGGAGTCGAACTCAGGACCTCGCACTTGCCAGGCAGGCGTTTATGCTGCTGAGCTATATCACCAGCCCTTTATAGGGATTCTGCTTGCCAGGTTGTTTTTTTTCTGATTCAGTAGTGCAACCCACATCTGTTATTCAACTACATTACAATCAATTTCTAGAAGTTCTACATTGTTTCATTTTTAAAGCCCTATGATAGTTTGATATTTTATTTCTGTTCTTCAAACAATACTTGTCATAGCCTCTTAAATTTATTTTAAGGTATTACAAATCTTTGTTAAAGTGCTCATGTGGCTATCTGAATATATTAAATGCTTTGTTCTCTTGTTCTTTAGTGTTTTTAATAATTCTTGATTTCCATTTATGCCCGCTTAAAAGCAAAATGCAATTTAGTAGAATTATGCAGTAGTACTGGCATTTAGTAGAAGTATGCACTAGCATCTTCCTAATTTTGATTTGCTAAATTTTATGATTGTTTGTCCTTATAATTGATACGCTCTGAGGTTTATCTTTCTTTTACATTATTTGCGCATTAAAGTAATTGTTTTAATTTTGTCCTCAATATTTGGTATCCTGCTACAAACATGATTACATTTCCATACATTTTTATCATAGTCACAGAAACAATAATAATAATATCTTTTGAATGAACTTTATATTTCATTTTATGTAAACTTCATAATTACATTGTTTCATTCTTTAAGTATGTGTCCAACATTCTACCATCATTCTCAATATTCATAAAGGAGATTGAAGTCTTGAATGATTTTAGCACACAACTAACATTATCCTAAAATCTTTTAAAGCTGAATGGGCTGACAGAGTCAAAGGGAAAATAATAATACTAACAACTAAATATTAACAATAATAATACCAAAAACAAAAATACAAAAATCTTGAAGAATCAAGCTGAATTTTCTACAATTTAATTCACGGGGGATCCAAAGTTCTAACCCAGGAAAGGCCAGGAAATACATAATATGCTCAGTCTACAACATAAGAAAATAATCCATGGAGTAGGCAACCTAGGAAGAGACTAAACCTAACAGAGCAGCAAAGCTGAAGGGACGAGCTCAGGCTCAGATAAAATACGTCACCAAGGACTTGAATCTGTTCAGATGAATCCTCCCTAGAAAAATAATCCCGCATGCTGCTTCCTTTCCTTTTCATCATATTTTATATTCCTGTCATGCCACAAGAGTATTCATATGATAAAGTACAAGGCTGTGTTTCTAAAAAGTCAAAAAAAGAAGAAAGAAATTATAAATGTTCCAAACATTAGAATAAGCATAGTCTCCCTTTAAAATAACCATGATTAGGGCCGGTGAGACGGCTCAGCGGCTTAAGCGCCTGCCTTGCAAGCGCGAAGGCCCGAGTTCGACTCCCGGAACCCACATACGAAAAAGGGGCCGGTGATATCGCTCAGTGGCACGGGCGCCTGCTGGCGCGTGAGGTCCTGAGGTCGTCCCCCCGGTACCCACAAAAAAAAAAAAATAATAAAATAAAATAAAATAAAATAACCATGATTAATACAAACACAAATTGGAGAAAGTAGAAGAGAAAGAAAGGATGGAAAACTTCTTGACATAATATTAATCTCTAAAAAGATGTTGCTAGAAATCACAGCACTGAAAATCACAATCTCTGGCATTAAGTAATAATTGGATATTTCAGAGCCAAATTGCTTTGCAAAAGGCGAAAGTAAAGGCTGGGAGAAAGGTCAAAATCATATTTCAAAGCAGAAACAGAAAGGGAAATATTTGAAATTGCAAAATAGGTGATAAAACACATGCAGCAAAGAGTAAAATGTCTGTCCAGCCCATAGCTCTCTGTTGGACCCACTCCCCCGTTTTTTGAGCAAAGACAAATTCTCTTAGGCCGCATGTAAAATATACAGTATAATTAACAAACGAGGTGTGATCAGAAAATATGGTGCCTGCTTATTTTGAAAATTTATTACAGTAAAAGACATATTGTCATGAGTCCACCTCCAAAGCCTCCCCTCACCTTGAACACACTTCTCCCATCCTTCCTGACTCTTTCTGAAGCAGCTCTGGGGTCCTCGTCCCTCAGTGTCTTTACTAACATTGTCATGGCTGCCTTGATGTTCTGAATGCATGCAAAATGTTATTTTTCATAGTCATTTTGCTTTTGGGGAAAGTCAGAAGTTGCCCCAACTGCAGATCTGGTGAATAAGGTGGGTGAGATCATATTTTGATGGATGTGAAAGACTCGATGTTCAGTGTGGATGTGTCCACATGTACAACATGGCTAGAACTTTTGTCCTGTGTGTTTGGTTCACACCTTTACCCTAAAGAGGAAGAATGAATAATATCCGAATTCATCTCCCCTTTTCTTGTACATTGCGTGAGACTGATAACATTGTTTACTGATGTTCTTGACTTAAAATTCATTCTGCCATTTTTATCTGAGTAGGATTTATACATCTGATCAGGTCATTTGGTTGTTGACTTCATGATTTTAACTGTCATAAGGCAAGAGTAATTTCCCCGATGTGTAAAACCTCATTATTCCCCTATACACGTGTATAACCATTAGGACAAAATTATAAGAAAATGTAGAATGCAGTTCAATATCTGCTTGTTTTAGGAGTCTTGACTGGACCAAAATGAAATGTAAATGCCTTTAATAGTCTCAGAAAAAATATAAGTCTTTAACTTTATGTAATTCAAAAAATGGTAAGACTTTAAGGATCCTAGTTTTATCAAGTCCTTAGACATCAATACAGATTTTATTCAGTGTTAGAAATAATTACAGATGAGATCATCAATGAAATAATTTTGTAAAATTTCATTGTAACAGAGAAAAAGCTGATACCATTTAGTTCATGTTTTTATGATGTTTTATTCATGTTTTAATGACATGAGCCTACTAGTTATTATCAACATTGATTCTTGTGTGCTGTATTTATGTAACCAAATCATATTTAAAAACACATGTTTTGGAAATTTTGGTCTAAAGTTGATTTTGTATTTCCACACCTGTCAATTAATTCCAGTGAATAAGTAATCAAGCTGAAGACAATTTCATCAAATAAATTAATCTGCTTCAATATGCATTTGAAAATTATGTGTTTACTCAAAACTGAACATAAATGGTTTAAATATCATATTAGCCAAATACAAACTGTTTTACTTTTTCTCTCTCCAAATATGTTAAATATAAACAAAAAGAAAAGGAAAAAAATTACTGGAATATTTTGCTTACTACTGATTAACATAAATTAGAGAATTAAATAAATTTTTTTCTGATTAAAGGCTAATCTTTGATTTTTGTTTCCACTGTTTTGAAATTCAACAACCAAATGCATTCCAGCACTATATACTTTGAGCACAGTTTTAGAACACGTGTAGTAACATGATTTTTTTTTAGGGTTAGTTGAAGAATAGAGAAACAGATTCCAAAACTTGCATACTTAAGAAGAATATAGGAACAACTGAATAATAATGAACATACGCTGATACTATAGAAGCTTAATATCATAAATTTAATATTATAAAATTCCATTGTGTAAATACCAGACGGTGGGAGTCCAGCTTGCGTAGGGCTTAGCCTCTTTTTGAGGTTTATTTTCCTTTCTCAAATCCTCCTTTTTAAAAGGAACCTAAGGTAGGGTCACCCTTCTCAAGCACCTCTCAAGCCCTTTCCCTGGATGAGCAGGAGCGAGACTCGCTAGGCCAGGGCGCCTGAAATTCACCAAGGTGTAAGCCCTGTTGTGTGGATTGAAAATAATACCAATATCTTTACAAATTGGTCAGCATATGTCGATTAAAAAAGGACTTGTTTTATGTTTAGTATAGCATATTTTCTCATGGACATTTTTAGAGCCTTTTTAGATTCAAGAGATGAACCAACATTGACACATCACTATAACTCAAAATCCAGACTTTATTTGAGGGTTCTCTCTTGGTCTTAGGCATTCTATGGACTGTAACAAAATTTTAATGACAAATATCTATGACTGCAGTTCCATATGGTATAGTTCTACTGCCCTACATTTCCTATGTACTTCATGTATTTATCCTTTTCTGCACTAGCAGACATGGATCTCTCTACTGTCTCCATAATTTTACTCTTTCCAGAATCTCACGTAGTTGCGATAATACAATGAGCAGCCTTTTCAGACTGCTCTGCATCATGGTTTAGTCTAGAATATCCTCAGAGAGGCTCGTGAGTTCAGAGGCGGGGCTTTAGGAAAGAGACAGAATCATCGGAGTCTCATACTTATTGGTGGATTGCTATTAGGAGGCAGGGCCCGGTTGAAATAGGTGGTCGCTGGGTGTGACCTGGAAGGGTAGAACTCCCTCTCTGCCTCCTCCCTTCTCTCTCTGCTTCCTGGCCACCATGGGGTGAGCACCTTTCCCTCCACCAGGCCCCTGCGCCATGCTGTTCCTGCCTTGGAGGCAGTCGAGCATGGACTGAAACCGTGAGCCCCGTGAACCTCTCTCTTTAAGCTGTACCTGTGTTGCGTCCCTGCAGTGATGGGAAAGTGACTAAGACAGCCTTTGGGGGCTGCATCTTTTAGATCTCTTCTTCATAGGGCAGGGGCATAGTTCAGATGTCTACAGAGGCCAAGGCAAGATAATCTGATCTTTACTCAGAGAGGGTTCTTTCGGCCTCAAACGTTTTAAGAATAGTTTTCGAAAATTCTTTGAGGTTAACTGTTGGCCCATCTGAGTTTTCCTACATGGTATCTTGTGCTAGATATTTCTAGCATTAATTGTACTAATTAACCATCTTTTCCTGAAGGCAAAAAAAAAAAAATCAGTGTGGTATTTAAGTCTCTTTATGTTTTATGTTATCTTTGATGATATTTTCATGTAATTTAACAAAATATTTAAAGATTTTCCAATATTTTCATATGGTGCAACTCTATGCATTATTTATACCTGAAGTTCATTTCTTCTTACTACACTTTTATTTTAATGATATATTTCGATGATAGACTAGTAATGATCAATCTATTTGCTTTTCTTTTTACTTGCTTCATAAATCGTTGATTTTTGACAATTTATCTTTCAGTAATTCAGTAAATAAATCCAAAACTGCTGAAAAGTCTCCGTCATGTCTTTCTTGTGAATCAAGTCAGGAGACTCTAATTTCTCATTTGTTTTATCAAAATTATATACATACGTTTCCATATCATGGTTAAATAGTGTATTACCCACTTATGTTGCCTTTGTCTAGATTTCAGAGATACTTGTGGCTATGCCAACATTATATGAAAAAAAGGAATTGACATGAAAATATAATAATTAACCAGTTTCTGCTTAAATACCAGTTACAATATAAACTTACATGACTGTGAGACTACCGAGCTGTCCCATCCCAGGCTTTGCAAGAAATCACCGTGGATGAGGGTCCCCCACCGAGGCTTAGCATGGAGGGGAGCTTACAGACTGAGAGAAAGGAAGTTGATGTGCCTTGGGGAAAAGATATGTGGTCAAGCAAATCTAAAATTCATTAGGACTGAGATCATGCAGGACCCTGCAGTCTCTGTCTTTATCCCAAGAACATTGGAAGCCTATGCATGGGGTACAGTGGTGTGTGTGTACCCCAAATATGCTTAACACCCATTGCACACTTGAACCAGTGGCAGAGGAAGGATATGGGGAAAGGACCCAGGTGACTGTGGAGTGGAGGGATTACGACTGGAGGAGCTGCAGCTCATGAGGTAGACCTTAAAGATGTTTAGAGGAAATCAATAGGATTTGGAAACTGAGAAGGTATGAGGATGATAAAAGAAGGATCGTTAGAATATCAGGACAAAGAACATATTAGAATTTGGAGATGGGCTGGTGAGATGGCTCAGCGGCGTAAGCGCCTGCCTTGCAAGCGCGAGGGCCCGAGTTCGACTCCCGGAACCCACATACGAAAAAGGGGCCGGTGATATCGCTCAGCGGCACGGGCGCTTGCTGGCGCGCGAGGTCCTGAGGTCGACCCCCCGGTACCCACAAAAAAAAAAAAAAATCAAAAAAAAAATTAGAATTTGGAGATGAACAAGATTTGGGGAGGTCCATAAGGGAGGGAAATTTTAAATATTATTACTAGCTTTCTGAATTATGCAAACTGCCATGAATGGTGGTTTTTCCCCTGAGATCAAAACCTGGAAGTTGTTGGCCTAAAATCCATGCATTAAATGGACACATTGGCTATGTGGCTGCATTAAATTTGAGGTGCATTTGAGATAGAAAATCACCTTACTATGAGAAGCATACTGTTTTACCATAGTTATTAATTCCAGAATCCAATTAGCTTTATCAAACTTTTACATTTGAATAATATCTGTGTTTTTCTACTATTTCCCCAAGCTGAGTCTTGAATTCTTTTTTTCTGAGTTCTGACACTAAAAGGTGTAACTTGTTTAGAGAAACTAGTTCATGTCATTTTTCATGTCTTTACTCAAATAATTTCTATTTTTAATTTATACTCTTTTAGCACTTGACATTTAAGAGCATTTGGTGAAAATTAGTTGTCTACTCTATTGTTTAGATGAAATAAGGATAATCATTAGACACAAATAATTGCTTTCTTAAACTTCTCTAAGTTATTAAAATATTTTAATTTGCTAAAAACTATGTTCAAGTCTGACAGCTACAAAAGTAGTGCTAAACCACCAAGGTACATTCCATTACTGTTATCTTCCTAATTTTAAAGGCAAGGTATAGAATTAAATACAATTAAAAATGATTCTCTGATAATGCAATTTGTCAAAAATTTCTCAGTCATTAATAAATTTCTGAAGTTTTAGCGAAATACAAGTCAGTGGAACTCCTTAAATTTACTACCAAAAATGAAAGCTCATTGATTCCTTTTAATTCAAAGCAATGCTGGATTCTCTAGGTTTCCCAAATGGTTTTACAGCTGTGGCCAGTGCATCTCTTGAGCCCTGGCTTCCCCAGAGCATGCTTCATCCCTGGTTTTGTTGAACTTGAGAGGATTTGCCTCGCACTTACATGTTCTGTCTACTGTGGACGTGTCCACCGCTCCATGTGAGTGGTGTCTGAGTCCCGCTCAATCCTGACACTTGGAATCACACCCTCCCCAGCATTCAGAAAGTCTCAGCTCTGGCCACACGTGCATATGTGAGCGGCGTATGATGAATCAGGATGGTAGAGGGCTCAGAGGGATGATGGCCTGGGAAGAAGGCCTGCGTGGCTGTGCCTGACAAAGGCCTGTGCCGCAGTCTTGATGAACAGACCTTTTTGCACATTTCCTTTGCTGCAGTCTCTCTCTCAAGTCCTGTGTTCAGACCCCAGCCAAGCAGACTACCTACTACCTCTCCATTCCTATCTAAGACGTGTGGAGCTGTCCGTGATCTTGGGTGGAAACACATCAACCACTTACACGCAATGACGATACGTGCTCCCCAGTACCCTAATAGGTTTCTGGGAAGAAATCCACACATTTTATCAACCATGAGCCGAACTCGAACACTGGAGACCCGGTCCTGTCCAGACGATGCCTCTTGGTCCTAACTTCCCAGTGACAAGCGAGCCTGAACTTGTCTCTCCTCCATTATATTTCTCTCACAACAAACCATGCGTGAGAAAATTTGGCTTTGATGATAGTTTGTCTTATAATATTTTCCTGTTAGTTGAGAAATTTTGAAGTAATGGGAGAAGGAAGAGGCTAATGGCTTCAGAAAATTTGGAAATTGTGTCTTGTTACATGAATGCTCAGTTAAATATGGACACTAGGCAGTTTTATTTTCTTCTGCTGTGGATGCTTGGTTATCTGATCTGCTGTTTTATTTTTATCATGATATATATATATATATATACATATATATATATATATATATATATATATATATATATATCCTGACATGTATTCTGGATGAGCTCAGAAATATGAATGGGTTAAAGATATCCTTGTTTTAAGTTACTCAGGGAACATGGCTTCTCTCACTTGTGTAGTCTCAAAGATCCTAATCAGGATCTCATTTGAGCAGAAGTGAATAGAAAGAATGATAGAGACAGAAAGATAAGGATAGATGGAGAAAAAATAGATAAAGTATCTTAAGTACCCTGATAAATGATTCAGATTTGTCATTTTTTTTCTGATAACAATTATCCAAGAGATAATATCTTTATCGCTATTTTGGAAAATGAAATTGGGATAATAATGACAATTATTCACAAGCTACTAGTTTATACAATGAGGTGTTTTATTTTATTTTGTTTTGTTTTATTTTGTTTTGTTGGTGATGCTGGGCTTGAACAAAGGGCCTCACACACGCTAAGCAAGCACTCTGCTACTGAGCTCTCAGCCCCACATCTTGCTTTTTTTTTTTTTTTTTAAATTTTGAGATAGGATCTTGATGGTCTCTAAGTGGCCCAGGCTGGGCTCAGACCTGCAACTCTCCTGTCTCAGCCTCACACAGCTGTGGGATTACAGAGGTGCACCACCATACTCGGTTCTCATTTAACCTGTTTCACCACTAGCTTTTCTCAGGCCATTTAAGGGAGATCTGCTGAACATGGTGGGCAGATAAGGGCCTTGGATTCGAGGGATGGGAGAGTTGTTAGTGCAGGAACGTTTAAATAACTCTCAAATCCGGGTTACAGAGATGTAATCTGACCCTAGCATTGCTATGGATTTAAACTCTTCAGCCATAGCTCACCTCTAAAACGCTGGCTTCTCAGACTCCATGAAAAGTTTCTTTCTTAGCTAAATTATGAAAAGTGGCTAAGTTCCCATGTAGAGATAGGCACAGAGCTGAAGAACTGCAGAAGTTCACTTCTGAGAAGTGAGAATCCAGGGAGCAACATTTCAGGATTTAGACTGACCCGTGTCAGAATCTTCTAAGAACGTAAACTCTCGGAGATCCACAAAATTCTTGAAGAGAAAGCCGAGACTTCCCACAGGTCAAGCGAAAGGGATTGAGCCGGGTCTGTCTGTTTTAAACTCAAGCAGAGGAAAAACTAAGTCAGTACCCTAGTTTGTGTCATGTATGCCGAAGATAGATGACAACACGGTTTTGACTCACTAGTGTTTGATTTTATGATGGTTCAAAAGCAAGACACACTCAGTGGAAACCGCTCTTCAAGTTTTGGTTGTGAATCGTGTCCTGGGGAAGAGGTTTCCATCATAACCGCTTGCGATGCCGGGCAGAGCCTGTGTGTGAATCCCAGCTCCCAGCCAGCTCGCCCACCCCACGGGACACTGCCTGGGCTCTTCGGGGGGCTGTGCTGCTGAGCGGGGGTGCTCAGTAGGTTTCCTATCTTAAACGCTTTCTAAGCTCCGCTCTTTCCGCCTTATGGGGGGGGGTTAGCAGGATGCCATTCTGCGGAGGGGAACATCTGGATGGACAGACAGAGGTTATTTCCTATTGAATTATTACTTCAATTTTGCTGCATAGGATGTAGCAAAGGTGTTCTAAGAAAAGGCCCACCTCCACCCCAAAGAGCTGCTCAGATACTCAGAGGTCTACCTCACTCTCATAATACACTGTCGTGGTCAGGGCGACAGGGAGCCCAGGGCAAGTACGCCTCAAGCTTGAAGCACCAAAGAGGCAGCCCTGGAGCCCAGCTACCGTGGGTAGGAAGGGAAAGCATTGGGCGGTGCTCTTACCGACATAACCCCGAGGCTGAGCAGAACGGTTTGCACAACTCCGTCAACGAGAAAGGGCCACAGGCTGCAGGGACTTGAAGCATCCTGGCTCCCTTGGGTGCTCACACAGGGCTGAACTCCGGAGGAGGCAGTGGCCCATCATCAAGAGGAGAGGAGGGAGGGACAAGGGGCGCAGAGGCAGCCTCTGCTGCATCAGTTGAGATCTGAGGCTCAGACAATAACCTCAGCATGGGATAAGGAGCAACCTGGGGTCCGGCGCCTGTCACGTGAGGCCAACTGCGGGATTCTTGTCAGTTCCCTACCTGGAACCAGCAGACAGACCCTCTCTCATTACACAGACATAGTTACTTATGCCGTAAAATCCACAGCAACCCAACATAGACACAAAATAATGCTGAGTGATCAAAGCAATTCTGGTACAACTTTGTATCATTTATTTTTATAATTAGGAAGGACTGGCCTTGATTCCGTCATAAGAGAGAGGGCTGGTAATGTTGATATTTAATCATGCATTTGTTCCCAATATTCTACCTTGAAGAAAATGATAACATTCATAGATCAAATTTTTATTTGAAAGAAGCAAAATAATGAAAATAACCTTGAACTTTCTTTTTTTTAACAGACTTTTTCAGATTTATTAAGATATAACTAAGACTGCATGTACTTAAAGTATACAGGTGATGTTTTGATGTGCTTATACATTGTGAAATGAATATCACCACCAAGTTAATGAACGTCTTCATGCCCTCACATCCTGCATGTAATTAATTGTGTGTGTGTGTGTGTGTGTGTGTGTGCGCGTGCGCACATTAAAAAACATTTAAGATCTATGCTGCAGTGCAAGTAGACAGTGTGTTATCTTGACTGCATCGCCTTGCCGTGCATCGGATCTTCGGAACTCATTCATCCTGCATGAACAGAACCCGGGCTTGGAGTGACGTCTCCCTTCATCTCCCCGCCAAGCCCTGCCCATCCCTTTCTACTCCCTGCTTCTATGAGTTCGACTGTTGAAATTCTGCATCTGTGTGAGCACACGCAGTGTTCCTCATTCTGTGTCTCACTTATTGTTATCGAGTCATCTTGAGATGGACTTAAAATGACTCCGTATTACAGCTCCTGTGAACAACACTGCTGTAAGAACAGAAGTGCTGGCATCTGTACCACGTACTCGGTTCGGTTCCTCTCCACGCATGTGCAGATGTGACTTTTCCTGGTAGCAGGGTAGCTCTACATTTCAGGTTTTGAGGAACCTCCGGATGTTTTCCACAACTACTGCACATGTTTACATTTCCGCCAACCGTTGACAAGGATGTTCTTTTCTCCATCTCTTCACCTACACTTGTCTTCTCTTTTTCTTTTTGTTGTTAGCCATCTTAACAGGTATAAGCTAATACATCTTGGTGGTGTTGATTTGCGTTTTCCTGCTTAGTGCTACTGAGCAATAAATGGTGTTTAGAATACTGGATATATGTATACAGCAGAATGAAAATAGAATATTATGTCGTGTCACACACAAAAATCAAATTCAAATGGATTTAAACTTAACCTTAAGACCTGAAACCGTAAGAGTATTCAAAGAAACCATAGGAACAAATAACATTATATTGATCTGGGCTATGATATTTTTGGATACAACATCAACAGGATAAGCAACAAAAGTAAAAATAGACCAGGTGGATTTCACCAAACTAAAATAATTATACACAGCAAAAGAAAAGATCAACAAAGTAAGAGAGAAGAAAAATGGGAGAAAATATTTAAAACTATATGAAATAAACTGTTAGCATCCAAAATTCATAAAGAATTCAAGTACCCCAAAAGCAAGGGAATAAATGATGTGATCATTTTTAAACAAGCATAAGACATGAATAAACATTTCTCAAAAGAAGACTCACAAATAGACAGGAGGTGTGAAATATGCTCCACTTACGTTGCTTTGCTTTTGTTTTTGTTTTCTTAATTTCATACACAGTGACTACACTGACCTAATGGGGACAATAATGGAAATTTTCTTCAAAGTTCAAACTTTCTTTTGTCATCTTGAGATCTGTTGGGAACACACTTGCTTAATGAGTAAAGCATTTAACATGTGCTTTCCAGGACAAAGGTAACCAGATGTCACAGTTCTCAGCTACCATTACTTTTAAAAGTATTTAATACTCCAGATTCCTTCAAATTATTATTAATTTTTAAACAGAGCCAACATTTATTATTCCTTTGATGGTATAGTTGAAAATAAAATATTGGATTTACAGCTGTTTAAAAATTTAGGGATGGTGGAGCAGACTTCCTCTCCATAAACTATTTCTTTTAGACTAAGAACACTTCCTTAAATTCCTTTTTAAATGTATTCCTTAGCTTCTGTTTCTTCTCTTAATGTGTTTAAAGGATTTAAGATTCTTCAAATCCAAAACTATGGGTAAAAGTACTTATTTTTCATTGATCAAAATTTAAATTATTTCAGAGCACTTCTCAAGATAAGATTAAAAAAAATGACACCATCATTCTGTATCTAAGCCTCAAACCCCAAAAAGTTCTAAATTTTTTGCCGGTATACATGTTTTGGTATACAGTTGTGGACACATGTAAGTGTTTAAGATGTTTTAAAAGGAATTTCTTATGCCTCATTTTCATGTGAGTTCCAAAAGGACCCGAAAATCTCCTCCCTCAGTGGGAGCCTCTGAAGAAATTTCCAAGCGGTTCCTAAGGCTTCTGGTTAATCAGCAACCTGAGCACAAAAAAGCACTCTGGCAGAGGAGGCTGAGAGAAAGTGACATTGGGGAAAGTGTTGTGATTTGAGTGGACTGCTCAGCCCCTTCAACCCCAGGCTACTGAGCTCTTGATGTTCCAGCCAAACAGTGTTGGATGGGAAACGGCAGGAGCCAGGCTCCTTTGGTGGAAGAAGCTCTGTGCCTGCTATTTAGAGAAATAAGGGTCTCTGTGGTCCCATGGGGCAAGCAGACTTCTTGTTCAGGATAGGGTCCAGGGCCATCTTGCCTGGACTCAGCAGAAAGTGGCTCACCTGGACCACAACTAGAAAAAGATCCTGTCATGCAACTTGGGGTAGGATTGGAAGAGGTTCATAGAAGACCTTTACTTTGCTGGAAATTCCTATGAATGCAACAAATTATAAGACATTAGGAAGGTGAGTCTCAGTCACTTTCTCCTTGCTGGGATACAATACTTGACACCTACGACTTAAGAAAGGAGAGGTTTATTTTGGTTCATGTTTCAGAAGTTTCAGGTCATGTTGAGTAGACTTCAAATTAGAAACAACATCATGGATAGGGCCCAGGGGGGAGGAAAGCTGCTCGCATCATAGCAGCCAGGAAATAGAGAAAAAAATCGCAGAGCCAGGAGAGGAGATCCAACCTTCCTGATTATGTCTCCAATGACCCACCTCTCCCGACTGGATTCCGCCTCCCAACAGCAGGTCAGCTATGTGTCGCACATGTTCCAGTCACCTTCCGAGAGCCCCACCCACTAGCACCTGAGGCTTCAGAGGGACATTTTCAACACAAACCATAACATAAAGTAATAGTTTAAAAAATAACATCAAAATGCGACAGTTGTTCCAATACATAAAGTGTCTTCTTAACCCTACTCCCTTTCCCAAAAGATAAGGAAAACAGGGAGAAAGAGGTGCTTGATGTGAGGCATATTCACAGATTTTAAAAAGTCAGCCAACTCATTAGACGGAAACTGTAAGAGACCTACCAATGACAGATGCGTTTGTCATCCATTCACCCACTTAATAATTTGTTGAGTTTTGGGTGCTGAGAGTTAAATTGTGTACAACAAGCACATAGCTTACAATCAAGGTAGGGAAACTATCACTGATTAGGCGATCTAACAAATTGACAAAAGTTATGAACAAGACCAAGACGTGTATAACAGATCAAACTAGAGGAATCAAAGAAACAATAATTTAAATCACACATGAAGAAGAAGAAACTATTAATTAGGTGGGAAAAAAAGGAAATGAGCATTCAAGCAAAAGGGCAAACCATGAAGGGTTTGTGGTAGAAGAATCCATGCTTATAGGTAGAAATGAAGGGCCAGTGTAACTCCCCCGCACAAGCCTGATGCAAGTTGGCCATAGATTAGGTCATTTATATGCAATGGAAACTTATAAATGTGATGTTTTCTGACTGATAACATATACATCAATGCTGCTTTATAATACTTCATACTCTATCATTTATTTGATCCACAATACATAATTTTGTTCTCAAAATGTGTTAGTGTACTTTTGCAAGTAAGGACGGAAAGGTTATTTGTACAAAGTTTTTGTTTTTAATCTAAAAACTACCTTATTGTCCTTTAAGAAATCTTAGCCTCAACAACACACCTCAGGGAAATTGGAAATTATTGGAGTTGCACTACTTTCTGTCATTATAGGCTTGGGCTTGACAGATAAAGAAATGCATTAAAATACAAAGAAACAAGGGTAAAATGAATGTTTCATACAAATAAAAGCAATCTCAAAGGAAAGAAGACAGCAGAAAACACTATCAGAATCTGTGCAGTTCTTTCACTAAGAACGTCAAATAAATTTTCACTGAGAGAGAGATTTCTTTTTGCTTTGGCCTTTGTGGTGGGTAAGTTTCATCTGTTTGTTGGTGTTTTCCTTGGATTTAAAACTAAACCTAAACAGCGATCTATATGTTTTTTCATTAAGGGCTAAGGCTTAGGAATTACACACTACGTATTAAAATAAGCTTCCACATGGAGATATGAATAACTCAGAGTCTACGTGGTTTGCAGCCTCATCTGGGATATGAACTCGGTACCCGTCAAGGTGAGCAAGGTGATTAATTGTTGCTAAAATCCTAAATGAGAAGCTCTTACCTGATACAGCCATCTGTGGCCACACAAATTGGTGCCTGAATGGGTTGAGAGAGGCACCAAAGTGAGATAATTCTTCTTCATTTATGATTTAAAAATAATGGAGGGAGCGATGACCCTTGCACCCAGTGGACCCTGGTACTGAGCGTATGTCCCAAACTGACCTAAACATCTGCTGACGTAGAAGGTCCAGCCACACACACTGTGATATCCTGTTATGAAATGTTGAGCTACAGGATGTATTCCAGAGGAACTCTTTGGTTCTTCTTCTTTTTTTTTTTTGGGTACTTTGGGTCGAACTCAGGACCTCGCCCACCAGCAGGCGCCCGTGATGCTGAGCGATATCACCAGCCCTTTCTTCGTATGTGGGTTCCGGGAGTTGAACTTGGGCCCTCGCGCTTGCCAGGCAGGCGCTTACGCTACTGAGCCATCTCACTGGTCCAACTCCTTGGTTCTTAAACATGAATTTTCCTCTGGTATCAACCATCTAAAATTACCTCTCTGAAATGCCTGGCTTACCACTTTAAATATATGGTTTTCAGTTTAGCTTTTTGTAAAACATACTTGTGTTGTGGTATATATTAAGAAATAATTTTTTTTTTAATGTGGGTGCCAGGAATCAAACTCAGGCCCTCGCGTTTGCTGGGCAGGCACTTATGCCACTGCTCATTGGCCCAGCAAATAATTTTAATTACAAATTTTTTTTCTGATTTGTTAGTTTTGAGAAACAAGAATGATGTATTCATTATAAATCATTTATTTTGGGGTCAGAGTAGTTATGCGTGATGCTATTTATATGTTTGTCTTTTTTATTGAGTATAATTGACAAAATCATATACATTTAAGGTGTACGACACTTTACTTTGAACTACATAAATGTTGTCAAATGACTGCTACATTCAAACTAATTACCATATCCTCATCTCACAGCAATTCTTAATTTCCTCCCCTGAGAAACTTAATAGCAGAAGTAAAAAAAAAATACTTTTGAACAAAAAGAAACTTGTACTCAGCATTTCACCCCCAGAGACAGATTAAATTAGTAACGTGAACATCATTCTGAACAATTTCTTGATATCTCTGTCTACATGTGCATTTTTGGAAGTAAAAAAATTAACAATGCCACATATAGTAGGTTTGATCAAAACATGCAGTGAATGTTTATTTTTTAAAAAATTATTACAGTAAAAGACACTTAGACATTTATCCCCTCACAATCTTCTCCCTCACTCCCAATGTATCCCATCCTTGGTACCACGTTCTGAAGCAGCTCTGCAAGTCTACTTCCCTGATGTCTCTATGAGGCGTGATCAAAAATAGAGTGAACGCTGCTGCTGAGTGCACTCCAACAGAAAGGCAGGCTCGTGAAAACGTGACGCTGTGTGCTCATCCACCTTATTCACTGGATCTGACACTGTGTGACTTCTGGCTCTTCTCCAAAGTCAAAATGACAAGGAAAGGAAATGTTTTGAATAAATTCAGGACATCCAGGCAGCCAGGACAGCACAACTGAAGACACTCGGGAAAGAGGACTCCAGAGCTGCTGCAGAAAGGGGCAAGGAGGATGGGATGAGTGGGTTCAAAGTGAGGGGGAATATTTTGAAGGGGATTCATGGCAACATCTCTTTATTATAATAATTTTTAAAATGTAAACACAGTGAATGTTAATATATGCACATATATATTTATATATACATGTGGTTTTAAAATCTATTGCTTCACTTAGTGGATATATTTTTGAAAACTGTTTCATGTGAATGAATAGGTAGTGCACTGAAGATTTTTAGGGTAGTGGAACCGTGCTGTGTAAAGTTATAGTGCACACGTGTAATTATGTATCCAATAGCAGTATGCACACGTAATGACACAGTTGATCACAGTGCACATGTGCTGTTGTGTTTACACAACCCAGATACAGCAACACTGAGGGCAAACCCTTGGGCAAGCCGTGGACTTGTGGTGACCACACCTTGACTGTGTGGTCCACATACAGCCTAGTGCCAGGATGTCTACCCTGAGGGACACCATGGATGGGTCAGCACAGGTGTCCTCCCTGTCCTGGCCATCTTTGGACACTAATTAATATAAGCAAACCTAAGGCCTCAGTAATACTGTTATTCATTTTGAATTCAAAAATCTCACTACTTCGGTAATCTGCGCTTCCCTGGCCTCCAGGCCAGGTTCTGTGCGACTCTGAGGATATCTGGGAATCTGTGTAAGTGACTTAGGCCCAATGCAGGGCAGTTCAGTGCAGGTGAGCGTTACAAGGGTGTTGCGACCCTGCTCAAGAAGGCAGGGCAGCCACCCCTGCACCTGGCAGCTTCCTCTTCAGAATTGATGTGGCCACTCTTTGTGCCTCGCTTCAGTCTGATGATGCCCTGTGACGTGCAAGGCATCTCACTTTGTCTGCATCCGAAGAATAAACTGCTGGTGCCCATTCAGAGAAAGAAAGTACACAAGTCCAGCAGTCAGATGCTGCTCTGCTTCGCATGGAGGAAGAACCCTCAGGAGCATTGGGACCAGCAGGAGTTGCACTTCCAAGGATGTTCCCTTCTGCAAGCTCTGGAAATCCTGAGCGCCCCCTTACTTAACAGGAGGGGGTGCTGAGCAAAACTGAACCCCGAAACTATCAGGAAGAGCCCACAGGAAGTGGCAAAGCCATTGCAATGAATTCTGGAGATCGAACAGTTATGGAAGGGTGTGCATACAAGGGAGTGTGAATGTCACAAACTCTAGAGAGTAGAAAGATAAACACATTTCAGTGACATGAAAAACAGCTGAAAATGATTCCATAACCACAGTCTGTGAGCAGAGAGAAATGAGGGTCGGCAGTGGGTTAAGCACATTTTCTGTTAAACACAGTGGGAGTCAGGACCTTCGCTTTTAATTGTAGAATAAGATAAATGTGTTAATGTAGGCATAAGATTTACTAGAAGTAGCTTAAAGTTCTTTAAGTAACAGAAAAGGTCTTAAAAACACATACAAATCTCTAAATGTAAGTAATGTAAGTAAGCTTAGTAGTATAGAAAAACAAAAGCAAGCTTTATGTGGCGGTGCACAGCTGTAATCCCAACACCAAGATGGCTGAGGCAGCAGCACTGCAAAATTGAACCTAGCCTGGGCAACTTAGCAAGATCCTCTCTCAAACTAAAAAATTTAGAAAACATCTGAGGACGAAGCTCAGGGTGAAGTCTCTTCAATTCCCAGTGCATTAAAAAAAAAAAAAAAAAAAAAAGCACAATAAAATTGAAAAAAAATCTCAAGATTGGATCATAGAGGACATTCGAGTCTCAAAAAAATACAATTCACCTAAAAGTTGAAAGTAAATATGTGAAATCAAAGCAAGAATTATCATATCATTTGCACATATATTAAAGTCAAGGAAAGCCTACAAAGATCAAATAGTAAAAGTAAATAGATATCCAGACTCTCAACAATGCAATCATTTATGTACAGTAAAAATATATGTGTACACATTTATACACATATTAAATGATATTCACTGAAAATTTGCAAGATAGTATTTTAGTTACCAATAAAATGTTTAAAAAATGACCATATGTTAAACCAAAAAGTAAATATCAATACATTCTAAAATGTGAAAATAGAGAATATACTTTACTTTCATTTTAAAATATCAATATTAATACATTCTAAAACTGTATATATAGGTATTCTTTATAATTGAATCAAAAATTTAACTGAAATTATAATTGAAGTTTTTGGAAAATTTAAATTTGAAATTGAAATTTTTGGAAAGTCACAGTTATAGAATTATAAAATAATGTTAATAAAAGTCTAAAGAAAAGATGTAAATAAATTAAACAGTAAATTCAAAATAAAATCACTAATTACATGAGATAAAGCTGAGTGAAAGTATACATTGGGACAAAATATGATGCTGGGACAAAATATTAGACCTACACCACTTAAAGGAGAAAGGGTTTAGGTAGGCTCACGGTCTCTGAGGTTTCAGTCAGTGGTCCACTGGCTGCAAAGCACCACCCTCATGGTGGAAAGGTGTGGTGGAGGAAAGCTGGGCCTCTCCTGGCAGCCAGCAAGCAGACAAGGGAAAGAGCCGGGGAGAAGAGACACTCTCTGTGGGTCACCCCACTGACCTCCTCCTCCAACCATGCCCCCTTCCCAACAGCTCGTCCAGCGAGCGAAGTCACAAAGAGATGAACCTGGCACATATTCTTTGCAAGAGGTACAGGAATGTTAAATGTGGCCCTCAAATTGAACCCACCTGTTTTATTAAAAACTAGGCAACTCAATAAATAAACATGAACAACTATAAACACAAAAGAATGAATTAAGAGAAAGGATCCATCTTACCTATCTTAAAATATATTTAAGGATGCTTAGAAAATCCACACATTTTTGTTTTGCTTAATGTGTTTTTAATTGATGTAGTAGCTGTACATATTTATGGTTTATGATGTGGTAATAAAGTACATGTGTGCAATGCATAATGATCAAATCAGGGTAATTATTGTTTCCGTCTCAGTAGACATTTATCCTTTCTTTGTGTTTGGAGCCTACTAACTCCTGTCTGCTAGTTTTTATGGCTATATAGTAAGCTCTTGTGAGCTGCAGTCACCCTCTTCTATTACCAAGCATTACACCTGATTCCTCTGGCTAGCTCTGTTTTGGTAGCTTTACGCGCTCTCCCACTCACACTCTGTCTGTAGTAATCGCTGTTCTGCTCCCTCATCTCCGAGATCAACCTTCTTGGCTTCACTTATGAGGTCTGGAAGCCTCATCTTTGTGTGTCTGACCCGTTTCACTTCACATAATGTCCTTCAGTTTCACTCATGTTTCTGCAAAGGACAGGATTTTATTATTTTTATAGCTGAATTATATTCTACTGTGTAGGTAAACCACAAGAAAACACAGCTTGTGACGGAAACATCCCTCAGTAATCCACGCAACCAGAGCACAGGACAAGGGAGTTGAAAGCTGTCATGCACCCTCCCACTGCAGTGACAAAGTCGTGCCCGGTGTCTGCACACGGACTCAGCACCTGCTGTGCTGTCCAGTCAAGGTGCAGCCAGACAGAAGTGAGCCATGAGTTTGGCTCTGAAACGCTCAACAGGCACTGGCAATAAAGAAATGTGACTCATTCTGCTATGGGTTTCTGAGTTTAGTCTGGACACGGAGAGAACGTGAAAGCCATCGCACCCAAGTTACACTGAGAGTGATAGCTGAACCCATTAAAAACCAGTGACTTCTCAGGAATGAATTGGAGACCTGCTGTCACAGGAACAACTCCCTCTCCCTGAAGCCAGGAGAGGTGGCCTCGCCCCATAGGACAGCCCTGTGCTTCCCAGCAGACGCCTCTGGCCCCCTGCACTGGGAGGAGCGCTCACGTTGACATTTGATAAACCTCTGCACATTAATTGTGGATTAGTACTGGAATGAGGAAGCCACCGTTTTTAAAGGGAGACCCAAAATGTCACGGGCTGTTACCTCCAGGTACCCCAACAAGTTTGCACAGTGGAAACCCTAGCAGTTTGCCTGGTTCTGGCAGGAGGGTCAGAAAGCATCCTGTGAGTGCCGCCCGCAGCACTGTCCATAGCATACCAGGTGCTGCGGGCTGTCCCAGCTGGGGAACCATCGTCCCAGCCACTCTGCTTCCTGTCGCCCTCCTGTTGCACCTATGCCCTGGGCAAGCTGAAGAGCTGGGAACAAACGTGCAACAGTTAAATCCCAGACACAGGCCAGTCCAGGTCTAACCCAACCCTAAAACCATGGGGCACTTTTCTGCTCACCCCACGGGCACCGTCTGGCTCCCCCTCAACCAACTTCTCTCTGGGAAAGTGACATCGTGGTTTGGGATTTGTTGCACTAAGAATCATCTTTCTTTCACCTAAAGGCCTCATATTTTCTGGATAGAATAGGGTTAAAATTGTTTCTGTGAAGCAGGATTTTCTCTAAATATACAATTTAATAATTTAGGTATTTTATTAGTGACCATGACATATTTTCAAATATTTTTCTGCCTAATATATTATTATCATCTTTATCTGGCAACCGCTCTGCTAATGTTTATGTTAATTTTCTTCTTGGGATTTGGCACCAATTTGAAATATGCACCCATGAGTATACCACACTCACTGTTGTTTACAGGTCCAAATTCAGTTACTTCATGAGTTAAATAAGATCTACCTGACTTCTTTGCCATAGAAATACTGATTTTCACAATTTTCAGTTTTACCTAGATGATAATTATATTTTAGCACATTTATAAAGATATATAAACATACCAAGCTTAAATTATGTTCTTAAAAACAAAGACCAGTAGCTGTTCAAAAGAGTAAACATCACATATTGGGACAAGTTTATACATGTTTAAAATTCACAAAAGAGAGTTCGAAATTTGAAATTTGACTTTCTGGTTATCACTAAATTACATTCTTCTAAACTGCTTATTAGAGAAATCTTTCCAAAAATCCAAAAACGGTTCTTAGTTTTTTTTTTTTTTTTTGTGGGTACCAGGGGTCGACCTCAGGACCTTGCGCGCCAGGAGGCACCCGTGCTGCTGAACGATATCACTGGCCCTTTTTTTGTATGTGGGATCCGGAAGTCGAACTCAGGCCCTTGCGCTTGCCAGGCAGGTGCTTATGCTGCTGAGCTATCTCACTGGCCTAGTTCTTAGGTTTATTAAGAAGGATCTTATATAAATTCAATAAATCTATAGAATTATAGATTATAGAATTATAGAATTTTAGAATCTAAGTTTTTCTACAGAAACTATGTTTGGAATAATTATTATGACTGCGTGAATTATTGATTTTAAATAAGCTATTTTATGCTTAAAACTTTCAAATTGTTTGCAGAGTCATTGTCTAATTGTTGGAAGCAGATATATGGGCTTAAAAAAATCAATAGATCCATCTACAAACAGATAACTGGACTGGAAGATATTTGTGTTAACCTACTGTTACAAAGAATTGTATATACAGAAATAGAACATGAAAATCTCAAGCCCCCTTTAAACTGTTCCTTTTATAAATATAACCCTCAAATAAAACATAATGAGGTGATCTACACAGAAACCCTCAAGTTCATCTAGTGCTCTATAAAAGTAAAAGTACAGCCCTCTTTTCTGTCCCTCCTATATTGAAGTCTATGAGAACTTTTTATCATATAAAGATATGGGGGAAGTGTCTAACATTTCCTAAACCATACATGTAGCAAGAAGATTGTTAGCCTTGGGCCCGGTGAGATGGCTCAGCGGCGTAAGCACCTGCTGGGCAAGAGCGAGGGCCTGAGTTCGACTCCTGCAACCCACATAAAGGACAAAAAGGGGCTGGTGATATTGCTCAGAGGCACGGGCTCCTGCTGGTGCGCAAGGTCCTGAGGTCGACCCCCGGTACCCACACACAAAAAATAGATTGTTAGGTTTATATGTAAAATGATACAAAATGTAAATATATTTTTAGAAACTTTAAACCTATAAGAATATCAAATGCAAAACATATTTATAGATGTGTTAATTGCGCAGTTCTAATGCCTTCATTAAATTACCTATTTATCATAAAATGGTACTTTCATATTCCCATCAATGGAAAATAATTCTGAAAGAAGCGAGGCTTTGTTTAATGGAGAATAATATTTTATGTAAGGAGGATGGTGATATTCCAGGCTTTAAGAATAATTGCCTATCCCTGAAGCAACAGAAAATAAGCTACTTTTGATAAGCAATTAAAAAATGGATTCTTTCCTATTCCTGAAGCGCATCACTAATTTCAAAAATAGCTAGCAATAGTTACTAAAATTCAAAATTATTCTTTGCTGGTAGAAGTGGAAAATGAGGTTTTGAAGAGGAAATGCCTGAAATAAGTGCAGGAATCACAGAGCACCACTGCTACCCAGAGAGACCAGATCTGCTCATCTCCGGAAGGAGGTGCCAGCTTCCGTCTACCTGCAGAAGCACCTCGCTTCTACGAGGGCTTCCTTTGCAGGCAGCACAGCTGCATTGTTGGACTCTTCCGGCGTAGGTGCTTCAGGCCACTGCGCGCCCGAGGATTACCTGGGCGGCGCAAGGCGAAGTGTCGCTCAGCACAAACCTCCTGCTCAACAAGGTGTTGCGAGGGTGGTGAGTCATTCTCGCTGGGTGCTCATCAGCTTCCTGAAAACTTGCTCAGAAACAGGCCATAGTGGCAAAAAGTCCACTATGGATCTGAAATTTACTCTTCCAGAGCCTGGGCAAGTACTTAACCTGTCTGTGCCTCAGTTTCCCACTTACAGAGCAGGATTCATAAGAGCAGCCATCTGTGCTATGGCATGTTAAATCCTGAACCCCTGTTATGGTTTACATCTAAAATGTCCCCAGCGTCTCCTGTGTTCAGAAGGTGATGGATCCCGGGGCGCTATACTCACCTGTGGATTTGTCATGGATGGGTTTGTGGCTGACTGCTGTTAGGAGGTGGGACCTGGCTGGAGGTGATCATTGGGACGTGACCTGGAAGGGTGTGTTCTTGTCCTCAGCCCTTCTTTCCCTGTCTCATTTTAGGCTGCCAGGATGTAAACAACTTTTCCTCTTCCGTGCACCTCTGCTCTGCTATTTCTGCCTTGTAGCTTGCCAGCTGTGTACTGAAACTTTGAGCCAAAATAAACCTCTCCTCCTTTAAGTTGTGGGTGTCGGATATTTTCTTCCAAGCACAGGAAAATAACTCAGACAATCCCCACCTGCCTCCACCTGTATTGCCCTGACAGCAAGCTCTAGCTCTAGTTCCAGGCAGCCACCCTAATCAGTGTCTTCGTCACCACCTGTCCAGCTGGGCCTGGATATGGCTTTGTATTTCCTTTACCACAAGGAAGATGTCCCTCTGTGTCCTACTGTGAAGTTTTCTTCTCCAGTTGCACAGTTCCTTGTCTCCTACATTCTGTTCTCTACCTATTTTTATCGCCTCTCTTAAAGGCAAAAAAAGACTTCCAGAATGACTTCAAAAATGGGAAGATGGAAAGCAGGCCTGGGAATGGAGAAGAGGAGGGAGAGAAGGGGAAGAACAAAGGATTGAGATGCAATGTGCATTGTACCAGGCCTCATGATGGACACATTTATGATGCATCACAAACACACTAATAAAACTAAGGAAAACTGGGCAAGAATGATGAGAAAAGTGTGTTTAAAAGCAGGAGGAATATTTCAATGGAGATGGATGGCAATGTTTCTTTTACTGTAATAAACTGTTTAATTTATACATTCACTATATATTTTGGTCACAACTTGTGTGGATCTTGTTTTAGAATTTTCATGTACTTTTGATTCATTCTTAGAGTTCACATCCCTCAGCTTACATTGGTCATTTGTGTATGTTTCCCACTTTTTCCATTAGAGCTTTTAGCAGCATATCATAGTTGTTTTATATTCCTGATCTAACAATCCCAATATCACTGCCATACTCGCAGCTGGTTCAGATGTTCGCTTGTCTCTTCCAACTGTATTTGTCTTCTACTTTGCTTTGCCATTTTCTTCAATCCAGAAATATTATCCTGAGTATAGAGAGCTGAGATACACAGGTTCTGAGGTTATGATTTGTTGTTTATCTGGCTGACAATTGCGCTTTATGTCTTTGTTTGAGGTTGTAATAGCAAAATACCAGAGACATGATAATTTGTAAGGGATGGAAAAGTGGAAGTTTATTGAGCTCCTGCCTTGGGAGGCTGGGAAAGTACAAGGTCCTGGCAGTAGCAACTGCTTGACTTTTGGTGGAGGTGTTCATGCTGCATTGTGCATGCTAGAAGGTATGGTGAGACAGAGCAAGTACTCATCAATCCTTGCCAATTTTTGAAGTCATTCTGGAAGTTCTTTTCCTGTCTTGCTGAAGAATGATTAAAAAAAAAAAAGGTATGGCAAATGCTACTTGCAAGTGCCATGCAGAGGAAAGGCAGGCTCATAAAAGCAGCACGGTGTGTCCTCCTCCACCCTATTCACCAGTCTCACACCATGTGGCCCTGACTCTTTCCTAAAGCCAAGCCCTCTTCTTACAAGGCCACCAGTCCCAGCCTGGGATCCCCGGTAAATCCCCCAGGAGACAAGCAAAACCGTTCTGTTGAGGAGGCTTGAGAGGAAAAACTGAATGCTTTAGATGTTTTTTCAAAAAGGTTCATCGTCGCCTGCTGGAAAAAGGCTAATATGTCTCCAGGCTTCACTGTGAATACCCGGAGGGGTCCTAGAGGTATGCTGTAGGAGAGTGTGTAGACTTCAGTGGGGTTCCTCACTCGCTCTTACCCTGAGAGCTACCGTCGAATTGACAATTCCTCTTCCAGCTTTCCTTCTGCGGGACTCCTTCCTGCAGTTTTCTCAGCTTGGGCTTTTGTTCAGGAAAGTTGTGATTCTTTGTGTCTTTCCAATTTTCTGGTCACCATTTTGCCTGTGAATGCAGTTCTTTGATAGCTCTGAGAAGAGTTGCTGATTTCCACTTTTTCTTCCTTTGCATGTGTGCCTGTGTGTGAGGGCTGGAATGAGGTCCCTGCAGCCACTTTCCAGCTGGAGCAGAAATTGAAGCCCCACCTGCTTCCTCGTTGCTTCTCATCCTGCACCCTGGGCAGCCCCACTCAGGGCCACAGTGTGCCGAGTGCCCCCCACATAACTCCTGGAAGGCAGTGGATCCTGATGGGTGTTTGGTACCAGATGATGGATAAAATTAGGCACTTTCCCTTTTGACATCCAACTTTGTCATTGCAGCCCTGTGTTTGGAAGAGGGGAATGTTTTTCTAAACTATTTGTGAGGATCTCAGACAACTAATGCTTTCTTTCTAAAGGCTCATAAGCAAAGGAAAACAGAAAATGAGGGCCAGGTTCTCAAGTTCTTTTTCTTACCGTCTTGAGGCTGTGACATTTAAGGGCCCTGCAGACCTGGGGAAGGACTGCTCCTCTCAGCCTCTGCTTGTCCTAGAGTTGTGAGCAGCTTGTCCTGGAGCACAACTGCCCCGCGGGAGCCTGGAGTCCTTGCTCTCCCATTCTCCTCCGCTGAACTCGGTCTCCAAGTCACCCCCACGCCTGCTCTGCCCACTCTGAAGCCAGGGGCCAGAAAACTAGAGGGACCCCGTGGCTCAGTGCCCAGGGACGCTATCCACACTGCCCAGCCCACGCTCTTCCGCTGCTGTCTGCGCAGTAGCCATTCCCTCCCGCAGAAGCCAAGATGAACTCTAAGGCCCAGCTTCCCCTGCTCCTCGCTCCTGTGCACTGCTGCATCTCCCCTGTGTCCTGCAGGCTGTGGCAAGAATATGTCCCCTCCTCTTGGGAGCCGTGAGTAACACGCCTCCTTTCAGTGACACTGATCTCTCCAGGACTGTCCCCTGAACACAAAGGATCAAAAACAATTCCTGCATAAGGTATATCTTGCATGAATGGGAGGGGACAAGAGGCTGGGGGGGCATTAAAAAGATTTAAGAAGTGTCATATACATGTGCCAACTACCGCAACAAATGCTCTCATTATATGTTGCAAACAGGAACCAAAATAACAACAACATCAACGATAATAGGGGAACAGGATCTAGAGATGAAGGGAGGAAGAGAGTAGGGAGAGAAAGGGGAATAAAAAGAATCAAGATGTGTCCATTACCTGTACCTACTCCCTAAGGTGAATGTAAACATTGTGTAATTTTTGTGTACAGCAAAAACGGACTAATAAAATAAATAACAATAAAAAATAAATCCTGGTATGTTAACAGCATGCATCTTTCTTGATGTGAAATAGTAAGAAGCAAAGAACTTGGCTTTTCTCCAGGAGAATCACAGAACATCGTCCAGCACAAGCTGAAATATCACAAGATTTCTGCTGTATGAAAAACCCAGAGTAGAAATAAATATAAGAGCACCATAAAAGACAGATAATAGGAAACGGGCAGACGGACTTTTCACAAATGGGAAAGAAGAAGTGGCGGGCGGGGAGGGGAGGGGACTAAAAAGCAGTAACGTGTGTTGTACAGGTAGAAGGCCGCTCCATGAGTGTAATCATTATGTACTGCATGTACAAATAAGCATGCACTGTTAAAACACCTACCAACAAAAATTAAAATTAAAAAGTAAAGTTGTTTTTATGGGAGAAAGTTTGGCTTCTGAGATTTTTCTCCTTAGTTTTAACTGCTTAACTTGAACTTTCTAATAATTATTTTTGAAGTAACCCTTGCAGAAATTTTCCTTCTATGCAATATTCACTTGGCAGATTTTATAATATGGAATCTCAATTAACCAAGGAAAACAATATAATTTATTGTAATTTTCGATGTGGGAGGTACAGTGTTAGATCCTAATTTTCTTCATGCTTTATTATTTCATCGTGGTCTATCTTCTAAGCTTTACTGAGAGTTTTCTAATGTGGTAGAATATTCAAGGTATATAAAAAATATATTGTACCTCGTTGTACAATGAAAGAGCATTAGTTAAATAAAATATTTAATGAGATTTTTAAAATACAGCTAGAAATGGTTTTAAAGATTTCATTCTGCCTAGTAGGAAAAGAAAGCATCAACTTTTAATTTAGAAAATGATCAAATTAAAAATTATATAAAACTGCCAAGTATAGCCTATATAATTATAGTAATAATTGCACTGTGCTAAAAATGTTAACTTAGAAATATAATAGAATTTCTATTTCTGTCACGTCACAGCTACTAAGTTCAACAATTCTTGGATGCTTAGTCTCAGAAGGGAGAGGGTCTTTCTATTTTCTTTGTTCTATAATTCTAACCACATAAAACCATTCCCACGAACTGAGGGAATTTATTGGTTTCTCTATTTTTTTCTCCATCACATTAACTTAATAACTTCCTTTTGTCCTTCATATCCTCATCCCTAAAAAATAAGGTCTTCGTTTTTTATTTTGTTAGTTCGTTTGTCTTGGGTGGTAATGGGGATTGAATTCAGGGTTCCACACATTTTAGACAAGTGCTCTGCTACACAGCTGCGAACCCAGCCTTTTTTTCTTAGTTTATGACGGGGTCTCCCTAAGTTGCCCAGGCTGGTCCCGAACTTGTGATCTTCCTGCTTCACCTTCCAGATTAGCTGGGATTACAGGCGCATATCACCACGTCCAGCAAAGAACTAGTTTTTCAGTAAAAGTATTGTTTCATAATGTCTTTTCTATGTGTACAGATATAGTAGCTATTCAATTTGTGCTGAAATAATATTATTCTTAATGCATTAGGACCATAAGAATGAAGATGTCTATGAGTGTATAAGTTATACAATTGTACCCCTTTATTAAAGACAAGGGCCTGCAACTCTGCGACTGACCCATGTTAAGAAATTTGTGAAGAAAACACAGTTTTACTCATATAAAAATACATATAATTATAGAATTGTAATACATTTATATGATAATTTGAATTTTAAATTAAATGAGTTAGTGAATGATTTAAATATAATTTATTAAGGATATATTAAACTAATCTAGACATATTAATAGAAGATAGAATTTATGTTGAAGGAAGCTGGGTTATACATGAAGCTGGGCTTACTGTCCTTGAGTAAGATGAGATTAAATATCCCCACAGAGAAGTGGAAATACCTAAGCAATAGTTTCAAATGTATGAGACTGGACACTTGTGGTCTTAGAATTGTGAATGATCCAAGCACAGTATGGAAGTATTGGCTATGTGAATCATGCATGTCACACTGCAGCAGTTCCCTGTTACCTTGGGAGCCCCACCCAGGAGAGAACAGAGCATTATAGGACTCCAGGATGTGTGCATAAAATATGTCAAGGTTGGTCCCCAGTTGAAAGATAATTTTCCTTGGGTTGACCCTTCCCAATCCCTTCTTCACATCCGAGCTCTTTTCTTTCAATACAGATATGTGTTCAAAAGTATTTTGGGTGAAATAAATGACAGAAATTAGTTGTGTCATATAATTATTGCCTTTGTAGTGGTAAAATATGTGCTTAGAAAAATATTGTGATGGTAATTTTACCAGACAGGTTTTATGAATAAAGAATGATTTAAAATGTATACTTTGATTTTGTTGCCACTTTAATAACTTATCACCGCATGCTTTACTTCTATCTGTATATGTTCATCTGGCATTTGATAAGGATTGCCCCTTTGATAAGGACTTGATAAGGATTTGATAAGGATTGCCCCTTTGCATTTGTGATAATAGCGCACCTGTTGCTTTCCTGCCATTCTGCTGAGGTTACTACTGAGCAACTGCAAGAAAGCTGCTCGTTTGACTGTCTCGACGTCAAAACATTGAGTTTCACTTCCCCGCAAGACAGACCTTACCGAAGATGCGTTCACCTGTGTCCTGTTGTGTGTGCCGTGATTTAAACCGACAGAGTGTAGATTAGCACATGTCATCAGAGTGGGTAAGGATGTGATTGTATTAAATTATATTTCAACATGATATTTACCATTATCATCAATATTAGAATAATAGCAAAACCTTAGTATTTATTAGCTGCCAGGCACCAATATATGGGCTTTTAACAATAACTCATTTCATCCTCTAAGTAACCTTATGAAGAGGGTGTTCATATTACAGAACGGAATGCTGAGATACGGAAGTTTGAGGAACATACTGAAGGTCACACAGCAAAGAATCAAAGCCTGACCAACCAGCTCCAGACCTCAGGAACCGGACTTCCTATGGGCTCTCAGGAGCTGAAACAATAAAGACGGTATTGAAAGCACTGGCTAATTGGTTCAGATAAAGACTTGATTTGAATTTTATGCAAAAAAATAAAAAAAGGAAATCCATAGTCACAGACGTAATCTGAAATGTTTATTCTGGTGAAAGTTCTATTTGTGTTTTGTTTTCAAAGTGCATCATTTGGAGGTCAAATCTGTTAGAAGTCTGAGCTGACAAGCTGTTGCTGGCTTATCAAAAAGAATATTAAAAGAAAAAAGTCCCTGTAAGAAGGGTTAAAGACAGAAAGTGGAAGTGGGAGGGAACATTGACTTTGAGAAGATGTGGAAAGGGAGGAAGGGTGATACTGGGTTGTTAACGTGGAAAGGAAAAGCCATGGACCATCATTCCACACGTTAAGATGGTTCTTCCAGATTAGATGTAGCAAAGTGTCTGGTACTGAGTTCAACAGAAAATAAGAGTGGACTATTGAGTAGATTGAAAAACCATTAATCAATAAAGTCATCATTACTCTCCATGCACCCACTCTTCATAAAGGGCCACAGTAAGACACCCCCCCACACACACACGCACACAAACAGGCTAAACCGCATAAGTTGCACTTGGCAGACATATTTTCTGACTGGAAGTAGAGTAATTTGAGATATTTCGAGATACAAATATCAACTAGGAGGGGAACACGAAAATAAGAAGAGAGGCTGCTTGGGTTTTTCCACTGGCAAGGTTTACTGGTGTTCTTAACTTAACAGAACGCTCTAGTTTGGCAACAACAATTAAGGTCTGGATTCTGGTCGTCCTGCTTCTAAAGGGACAATGTGCATTCCTCAGGCATATCTCTTTCCACAAGCATATCCCAGAAACAAACATTCCACTAAAGATAGAAAACTACCAGAAAATAGGCAAGGTCCGCTTGGAAGGACATTGAAAGCTCACAGCTTTTGTAATGCCAGGCTTACGAAGTTTTAATAAGGATCCAAAAAATAAGTATTTTCAATGTCGAGGTTTCTTTACCAACTACTGCTCAAGCTTAATGTTGGACAAGAAACCTGATGTAGATACTGGAAAAATGAATGTGCCTGGGAGTGCCAAAAATGAACAAAATCAATAGCTAAAGGATTTACATAAAATATGGCAGGGTAGATTCTGTTCACAGGTCATAGTTTACCGACCTTAGCAGTTATTCATAAATATGAAGAGAAATTCCATGGTTAGCAGACATTTAAAGAAAATAAATTGAGCCTGTAATCTCGGCAGTCAGGAGGTTGAGGCAGGAGGATCGCAGTGTGTTTGAGGCCGGGATGAACTGCACAGCGAGACCCTGTATCAAAAAAAAAAAAAAGAAAAGAAAAAGGAAAAAAAAAATTACAAACAATGTAATTGAGCTAAAAGAAAAAAATAATTCTTATTGAAAAGAAATAAAGTTATTGAAAATACCACACTGTGCCATTAAAAAGAAAAGGCCACTTAAAAATTAAGGAATAAGAAATAATATTTAATTAAATTAAATATTCCATGGTAATTAAAAATCCAATATATTGACTATTAAAATGATTTAAATTCAATTTAAAATGTATTTAAAATTATATAGAATAAATGAGAGAAAATTATATGGACATAAAATGAAATACAGGAAGAGGAACATCTCTTTATTTCCAGAAAAACAGACAGGAGAATTAAGAAAAGAAAAAAATCAAGGAAAAAAAAAGTCCCAGTATAGACAAAAAGTAAGATTTTGTACTGGTGTAAATCATAAAACACTAAACAAGATAATCCATACATGTATACATTTGAGGCTTCAGAGCTGCAGTTGTAAAAATGAATGCTCTTGAAGTTTCCATGATGGACAGAACAAAAAAAAAAAAAAAAAAAGAGAGACTGGAGAGACAAATTTATGTATTCCTTCAAAATAGGGAAGCAGCACCTTCAGAATTCTGGGGGAAAAAATCTGACGTTAGATTTTTATACTCAGTTCAAAGACCAGTCAACTTTCATGCATTAGAATACATAAATATGTATTAGGTTATTCAAAATCTCAGAATTCCTTTCAATTTTGAACAGAATTTCTACCACCACTCCATCCCTGGGATTATTCCTAGCAAAATTTAAGTAGTTAACATATACAAGTGTGCATATATATGAATGTGCGAGAACTGGGAATTACGTAAAGGAAACAATAAATGAAAAAATTCAAAGAGGGTATACTCGGGCTCACCTTTGAGATGCTGCCATTTGAGAGTGGAGGGTTAACCTCCTTGGGTTATTTCTATCCAAATCCAGCCAAAGCCTTCTTCCCATGGTGATCAAAGCCTGAGTGGTGGTGTTCACAGATTGAGATATTTTACAAACACATCAGTAGACAGACCACAGGTCACTCCATTCAAAGGCAGAGGACTGAAAATACTCAAAGTAATCCCAACACACCATCCATTATGAGAGGAGCTCGTAAGAGGTGGAGGGAGGAATCAAATACATGCAGAAGCTAAATATAATTAATTTTGATACACTAAATCATGCATTTATTTTTTTACTTTGCACATTTAATCTTTCTGGCAGTTTATTTTAATGCACGAGATTTAAAAAGAATTCCAAATGTCTAAAAATGCAAGCTTTTAAAAAATAAATAGGCAATTGATGGGCTGGAGCTCGCTCTGGGCTTTTGCCAGGGTCCTCTTGCTGGCCTCTCACACGGTGGACAGATAAACCAGGTCCCTGGTGTCTCTTCTGTTATTTTTAAGGGCCACTTCTAGCCACCTCCTAAAGATACCAGTTCTTCATTCCATTGACTCAACCATGAAATTCCAATATTTCGATGTAAAGGAGACCCAAACATTCAGAGCGCAGCATTTTCATTTAGATATTTTTTCTCCAAATCCAGAAGTAGGATCATTTAAAGTTACCTTCTTAGTGTAACACATGGCAGAGATAATTAAATTCTTGCTCATTCATCTTATTTCTGCTTACGATAACCCATAAAAATACCATTCCACTTGATCTGTCCAAATATGGATTATACAACTTTATTGAAAGTCTTCAACATAAAACTTGAGGGTTTGGCAGGCATGGAAGGTCTGGGATGCTAATAAATTCAGTCCTGACACTGTGGTCTTCACTCTTCTGCATAGAAATAGCAGCAGAGAAAATGACCACTGGACCTCACATACCCTTAAGCACACAATCATTATTGGAACATGTCACATACTTTTAAAATTATTTGGTCATACATTAATTTTTCAAGTAATAATTGTCCCCACTTCTTTCTTAACCACCTGTAATCTAATCCTACTGAATTTTTCTCATGGCTGGGACACAGCACCAAACACCCACAATGTAAGAAGGAGAGGTTTATTGGCACATTGTTTCAGGGGATTCAGTTCATGGTCTCCTGGCTCCAACGCAGGAGCATCATGGATAAAGGGCATGGAGGAGCAAAGATGCTCAGTTTAAGGTGGCCAGGAGCAGCATGGGAGTAGGACCAAAGAGGATGTAGTAAAAGACCCTATATAGATCCTAAAATCTCACCTCTATGACCAATCCATGCATCCTCACAAGTGAGTAGTATTAATCCTCTGGACAGATCCCAAGTCAATCAAATTGACCATCCACCTTAACTGTCACATACACCAATGGATTCGATCTCTAAAATTCACAAGACTTCCTACTTGTCAAACCAAACATCATGACTTACCTTTACAGATTTTTTTGCAGTCACATATTTCACATTGCTGTCTAAACTCAGCATGGTACTGACACAAAAGCAGACACGTGGGTCAATGGAAGAAAACAGAGGATTCAGAAACAACCCCAGGGACACTCAGCTCTCTGACCTCTGACAAAGGGACCAAAAACATACACTGGAGGAAAGAATTCCTCTTTAATAAATGCTTCTGGGAAAACTGGCCATCTGCTCACAGACTGAATCTAGACCTGTATCTCTCACCATGTACTAAGCTAAAAAAAAGTTGATCAAAAATCTAAATATCAAAACAGAACAATCTGGTGGAAGATAAAATAGGTACAACTCTTGAAGATGAAGGAATAGGGAAGGACTTTCTGAACAGACCCTCAGTTGCACAAGACCAGCATGGAAAAGCAACAAATGGGATCATATCATATTTAAAAAGGTTCGCACAGCAAAGGAAGCAATCAATAAAGTGAAGAGACAATCTACAGAATGGAAAAAAAATTACGAGCTATTCCTCAGATGAAGGACTAACATCCAGAATATATAAAGAACTCAAAAAATTAGAGCCCCCCAAAACAAAAGGCTCAATCAAAAACTAGGCTCAATCAAATAAATTGAATAAATACTTCTCAGAAAAAAAGTACAAATGGACAAAAAATACACAAAAAGATGTTGAAGTATCTCTATCCATTAGAGAAATGCAAAATAAAACAATGCTGAGATTCCATCTCACTCTAGAAAGAGTGGTCATCATCAAGAAATCAAATAACAAATGCTAGAGAGGCTGCGCAGTGGGGATCTTTCTTCTGTTTGTGATTGTAGATTTCGACTTTTCATTAGTTTTCTTTTCTTACTTTGTAGCCAGATTCAGTGAGTTTTCTGCTTGGTGTCAGCAAAGCCAATAAGCAGAGGGAGATAAAAGAATAAAGTTTATCACTTGCAGCAACAAAAAATAGCACCAGAGATGCCTCCTAACACCATACCTCTCTGAGCGGAGGAAGCGAGAGGATGTTGTTGAGGGGCTTGTCCACATCCACGCGAGAGAGACTTAGGCAGGCACATTTCTGCTCACATGTGTCGTGCTTCAAGGCAGTGGACAGCAGTGCTTCAGGGAACAGAACTCAGCACTAAAATGAGAACATAATGAGCAAAGTTCATGGTAGGTCACCTAGAAGAGCAGCTGTTCAATGTTCACTGGCTTAAACCGCTTCTTTGTGTTGTTTCCCAGAAGAGCTTATCTGAAACAAACAACAAACAGAGAAACTTGAAGGATGTTAGTGGCCAGGAGAGGTAACAGCTCTTTTCCTGGAAACACAGGATTTAACCCCAACACTTTCTGCCTGGAAACTAAGACTTTCTCTTCTTTAATCACCACATAAGGTTCTCAGTGCTTAGCTTTTCCTGCTAGCCTTTCCCTGAGCATATTTGCTACTATGAACAAAGCATTGTCAGTGCTCAATTCCCCTCTCTCTCTCTCTTTCTCTCTCTCCCTCTCTCTCTCTCTGTCATATTTCTCCATGGTACCAAAGAATTAAATTCAAACAGTCTTCAAACATCAGCCCATGGATGCCATAACAAGTTCCCAATTTAGCATCCTTAAAATAACAGTTTTTAGCTGTTTCCACACCTTTGGGCTCCTCCTCATCTACCTCTCCCATGACCTGTTTCTTTCCTTGATTTCCTACTTCTGACCACTTACGACCAGTGAACTGTAAACAGAATGAAAAGTATACCCCCGAGTCATGTGTGGAGAAAAGTAGATGCTGGATTAAAACGTTTGCTTTTTCTTTCATAACCCATATAGAAGGTGAAAATGAGAACTAACCGTGATGCGGAAGCCCAGGAAGATGCTACATTGTGAGTGCGAGGGTCAGAGCATGGCGGAAACACACTGGTTGATCAATGTTAAACACACTGAGTGGTCACGTGATTTCCTACTGTGTGTGGGGCCCGCACATGTGTGAATTCTCCAAAGCGCTGATTAGCAAGTTGAGAGAAGGTAAGGGCTGATGATGCCGCTGGCGGTCCCAGTTCCTGGGTCTAGGCTGCCTCTGAATAAGCAGGTTACCGATTTCAGCAATGTCTCCCTGTTCTTCCCCAGGGAGACCTTCTTCATTAGTCTTAGCCATCTGTATTAGTCAGTGTTATGGTTTGAAAATTTTTGTTCCCAATCCTGACCCCAAAATCTTATACAGAAACAGTAGCCCTCCAGAAGATGGTGAGGTGGGAGACAGATGGCGTGGGAGTGTTAGGCTCCCAGCACACAGGTTGCCTTATGGCTCGTGGAGACCAAGAAAGCGTCCTGCTCTCACTGCATTTCCTCAGCATCCTGTCGTGACCCAGGCTAACATGGTCCTCCTCACACCTCATCTCCACACTTCCCCTACCCCTGACCTGGGCCCCAGGACCAGGGCCTGTAAGTGGTTCTGAGAAACAGAATGATTAGCATTGCACATAAAGTCAAACATACCCTCCAGACGTCGGGGTGGAGACTTTTCGATAATTGGACAGAGTCCCCTGACGTCCACCCCAGACTCCTGGCCTCTGAAAAGAACCAAATAAATAACTCAAAGGCTAAAGCAGTGAGGACTACACTGAGCCAAACTCTCTTTTGAGTTCCTTATCAGTTGGATCCAACTCTGAGAAATGTACTTTTCTCTAATAAATTTCTATCTTTCTTATTGCTTCTGTGTATCCTGCTCAGCTCTTTGTTCAGGATGCAGGGAGGTTGGATTTTGGGTGAGGCTGAGCCCACCTGTCTGGTCTCAAATGTAGTAGGCACTAGGGCCTGTGGCAGGTGATTAGATCAGGGTGGGTTAGTGTCCTTACCAACACTGCCAAGGGAACACCTTTGTCCCTTCCACCATGTGAACATACATAGCCAAAGTGGTGCCTGTGAACCAGAAATTCAGATTTTTTTCAATCCATTCTTCTTTGGTTTTTCATCTTTTAGAACCATGCAAAATGAGTTTCATTTATGTATAAGTCATTGAATCTGGGTGTTCTGTTAACAGCAGCACAAATGGGTAAGAACTTCTGAATATTTTATGATCTCTTCTCTTAACATTTTTGCCCATGTCATCTGTCTTAGTGAATTTCTCATTACTGCAACACAATTTCTGACACCCCCAACATAAAGAAAGAGAGGCTTATGCTGGCTCATAGTTTGTAGAGGTTTTAGTCCATAGCCAGCTGGCTCAAAGGCCGGGTGGCATAGCAGAGGGGAATTGAAGAAGAAAAACAGTCCATGGCATGGCAGCAGGAAGTAGAGAGACCATGGGAGGAGAGAGGGAGAGAGACCATGCCAGTCCATGCCCTCAGTCACCTACCTTCTCCAACCAGGCTTCCACTTGCAACATCACATTTAGCTATAAACTCATCAATGGACTGTCCCACTGATGTGTATCACAACTCATGATCCAGTCATGTCTGAAAAGCGCCACCTATGAGCACATGAGGCTTTGGGGTGGGAGTCGTATCCACATATGAACAGAAACATCATCTCAGTAAAGCAAACCAGATCATATCATTCGAGTCTTAAACAATATATAATGACATAAAAATTAAGTACAACTTCTTGGTGTATCTGTCAAACTTCTTTATGTACCCTATCTATTTGTAGCTTCTCTCAACCCTGTAAAGCAACTAGCTATGCCCCAAATCAAATTGGATTTGCCAAATAATATTTCTGTAAGAAAGTCAACATAAATTTTTCATTGATACCTTTTGTGAAAACACATCTCCGACATCCTACATTGCTAATTGAAGGATGTCCCGGCCTCTTCCTGATGCACAGCGAATTCATTATACTTCAACACATTCTAATATCCTCCAGCAACCTCAGCCTGAATGGACTTCTTAAGGACTGTTAATCTTTTAGAACATCTAAGCTTTTAATTTTCATTCTGAATCATCATAGTATATATTGTTTCTCATGTACAGAAAGGTCAGCTATTGTACTGTTGACACAATGACTATTTTTCCTTAGTTCCAAATGTCTTCAATTTTTCCAAGGATTTGGAAATGCATAATTCACCTTAGAATGATAGACTTTTACAAGATAAAAGCTTTTTAAACTCACTCCCATAGTAACTGTTAATAGGTTCTGAGTAAAGGAAGGATAAATCAATGCTTAGTAAACTTTACGTCATTGTTATTTATTTTTCCTTCTCAGGGAACTTTGAAATATATTCTTCTGGTTTCACAGGGCAGGGATGCCACGATCCCTGGTAGCTGGATTTCTGAACTTGCAGTGTGCTCCTGGTTTAAGTAATGGCATGACAAATGGTTATCCAAACTGTACTCAGTGCCAGCTAACTTTTGAAAGATTTTGCATACATTAAATAATGTGCTCTTTATGCACACACTATGCAATAGGTAACATTAAAATTGCACTTTGCAGGTAAGGAAACTGAGACTCTGAAAGGGTAAAATGCTACACCAAGGTGAGAGGGCTCATAATTGCCAGAGACAAAATGTTTGCCTCTAGAATTTTAATATCCTTGCTCTAATCCCCCCACCTGGTGTCTAAATGTAAATTGCTCAAGGTCAGTAGGTTAGATTTCATTTACTCTTTTCATTCTTTCTTTGTTCCTTCATATTTTAATGTAGATGGCCAAACTTTCATTTTTCTGTACTTTCAGATCTCTAATTGCATTTTTGGTGGGACATTAGAACGTATTATCTCTTGATAATTTACACGTTTTTATTTTAGCCTGCCTACTTGGTATCTTCATGGTTGTAAAATGGAAATGTGGAAGTTAAAAAGTTGATCCAAAATTTAAAGAACTTTCAGTGGCTTGCATATCTATGATGTGTGAGATCTGTAATTAACTCATCAACTTTGAAAAATATTCTCTGCCTTCGGAATCAATTTGGAAAATGTCCAGGTCAAAGACAGTGTACCCCACACACTGTCGCCCTGACTGCTGCTGTTTTGGGACCTGGAACAACAGGGCTCTGAGGCTTTTTAAACACTACACGACCTCAAGTGTGTACACAGGAGCCAGACCAAATGCGGAAATGAGCCTCTTACTGACCTTTCTCCTCATAACTTTTACGGGTACGTGAGGGATAAAAACAGGATGATTCTGTAATAGGCCATCTAATCTGGATGGCATAGTTAAGGGTAAAATGAGATGCTTCACAAATTATAGTGGAGCAGCAAAATTAACCAGCCTGATCATTTTCTAGGTGTGGAAACTGATGTATGCATAATACAAGCAGGTATACATGCGTAGATCTTCACGTAGTCACATTAGGAAAAGGAAATTAAACAATACATACGTGCGGTTTTCACAAGCTCACTAGCTCTCTTCCAGGCAGTGGATGCTCCTGTATCGGTTGGGGTCACTAGAGGAACAGATTTAATACAAAACTAAGAGTGATCAGGAAGCCTGGAGACAGACATCCAATCATGGCAGAGACCAGAGCTCCTTGGAAGAAACACAAGCGAGACCTCCTCCTTCTTCCCCTTTTATTCCATCCAGGCTACAAGCCTGTTGGTTTGTGTCACCCACAACCAGGGTAGGTCTCCCCTCTTCAGTAAGTCCATCATTTAGACCCCCCCAAAACCCTGCTAAAACAATGTGCTTTGGGTTTCTTGTACAAGTTTACACTGTAACTGTCGTAGTTCCTCACCCATAGATGAATCAATACCTTCCAGATGTGGCAAAAAAAACCCCACAAACTGAATCAGCCTTTCACTATGCACATACATACACACACATACACAAGCTCCACCAGTATCACTTTATTTATTGCTAATTTATATATTGCAGGCCTATTTTTAACAGCTGACTTGCCATTTATTATCAAGCATGTAAATTTCCCTGCATTTCATGGCTGTGCTCAGTTTTGAACTGTAATCCCACTGTATAATTCTAATCTATTTTTCAGCTTCATATATCTGATAGATTTCAAATTATATTTCCTTGAGTAGCTCTTTTCTCATTTCCAACCTCCACTTACTGCTAGCACTCAGATGGAACAACGTTGTAAGCAAAGTGCTTTTGGCACTTTCGTCAAGATTTAGTAACTTAATCTGAATTTCCGCTAAGCCACCACTCATAGCTAAACATTGAGGTAGACTCTGGCTGAGGTTTTGTGGCTGGGAGCTAAATATATGTGATTAGGAGAAAAACAGCCTGGGGCACAGTGCTGAACACATGCAGCATCATTTCAATTCATGCATTTGCTCTAGAGAGAAAGATCACAGCATCAATAAGTACAAGACTCCAGATGATAAATGAAAATTTACTGGAGAGTTAAGGACTTAGCAAGTTAGAGCAGGATCTCAAATCAATGGAGGTAAAGATAAAATCCTTTCGAATAGGTTAGCTGCCTTAGTTTGTCATACAAGAAAAAATATCATATTAAAACTGTGAATAGGGTCAGTGAGATAGTTCAGTGGCACAAGCGTCTGCTCGCAAGCGCGAGGTCCTGAGTTCAACTCCCAGTGCCCACAAAAAAAAAATCTGTGAATAAATACCATTTACTCTCCCACACTGAGCATCATTTATAAGTCAGGTGTTTGCCCATACCTGGAAGTAATCACTGTAAGCTGAGTGCCATAGGAGACTGTGTAAACAGTGAAATGGAGTGGGTGAGTGATCCGTCCATTCTACTCTGGCCAACTCAATCACTTCTGCCATTATGGTACTGCATTTGGGATTTTCAGTCAGAAAAGACAGAGAATCTTAATGGTTTAGTTGAAACTAGTAATGAAAATGGAAATTGCTTTAAATTACGCCCTCTGAGATAACCTTACAGGCCATGGTAAGGATAGAAAGTAAGCACCCATAGAATATTGGTAATTGTGCCCATTTTGGGGGAGCTCTGGAAATGATAATGGATGTTTTCTCTATGGTTTTGAAGTGTCATCCATAGCACTCTGGAAATAGAGAATTAAGTGGATTCGGACTTAGTTTCATTTTTCCACAGTCTGAGCTGCTTGAAATTGGAATATTGAGTTCTTAGACATCCAATAAGTCTTCTGAACTCTGTGCAGGCTAAGATAAGAAGGGCGATTGAAGCGCAAAGCCATTGACTGTGATCAAGAAGATACAGAAAATGTGGAGGAGAATAGTATCTTCCAATAAAATGAAAAAGGAAAGTTATGTTATGAAGTAAATAACTAATTTACCCCCTCCCACCAAATAAGTTGCAGAATTGATTCATTAATACCATTCGGGGGTATGTAGGTCTATTTTTGAGGATGTTATTCATCTTTACAGAAGGCTGGATGATAGGAAGTTGACTTAAAATCAAGGAGAAATAATTTAAAGTATGTGAAGTAAAAGCCTCTCAGTTTTAAATGGGTATATAGTATTGACCAGGGTGTCATACAAATCTATTAATAAATACTAACAAACATATGTTTGTTTACTTAGATTTAATTCTAAGGCATTATATTCTTTATCTCTTCATAATAAATTTATATCTAGATACATATTGCTGAAAATGTACCTAAAATAGAAAGAATGATAAAATATGTGGAAATGCTGAACCAATCAATTATTGGAGAAGCCATAGTTTTATCTACTGACCATTTTCTAATAATGTGTGACAAATGGAATTGATACTACAATATGTACCCAGCACAGTATCCAGTCCAGCAGTGGACCTCAGTTTGGCTAAAACATGTGACCTCCTCTCCTTGTACAATACACTAAATATAATGTCAATTCACTGAATATCAGCATGTGGAAGACAAGTTTACAGGTAGGTCTCCTATGTGATCTTGAGCATACTTAGTTTTGTTTTTTTTTTTTTTTTTTTTTAGAAATTTAATTTCTTAGGGGAAAAATGCATGTGATGACTTTCTTTAAAATTTCTGGAGTGATGTTCAATGACATATGTATTTTTTGAGCAGTGAATATCCTGACACATGTCCGAGTGCCAGAGGCTTTGCCATTCTAGGGACCCCAGAAAGCACTGGAGGGAGTTTTATGGGCAGACCGGAGCAGAAGGAGGGGAGCCTTGTCCTTGCCTTCTGACAATGAGGACTTTGTCCACCCTTGAGTAGCTAAAAGTAGGATCCACAGACTCAGGCAGCTTGGAATATCTGCTCTTCAGAAATATTTATACAGGGATATGAGGCAATAAAAATATTTTTTTCTAAAGTAAATTAGATTTTTTAAACAACTGAAATTAGGCCTGGAGGGTTTAGCTCAGCTTTAGAGTGTTTGCTTGGCATGTTTGAGACCCTAAGATTGATTCCTAGAAACAGTAATAGAGAAGGAAGGAAGGGAGGGAGGGAGGAAGGAAGGAAGAAGGAATCATGCATGTGGAAGCAATCAATCTTACTCTCCCTTTCTGTTTTTGTAGTTGTGCCACCAGCCACAGTTGTCTTCTGCACTGACCGTTCCAAGGCCCAGTCCTGTCTGACTGCCTACAATATTTCTAAATAACTTAGTTATCTATAATACTCCCTCTGAAGACATATCCCTAATTTTTGTTAGAGGAGAATGGGCGTTGTCCTCATCTAACTACTTCAAAATGAGAAGGCTTGGTGTAGGGGCAACTGCAGTTAGGCGCCTTTTCCAGAGAGCTAATTGAATGGGCTCCAGATGACATCATGTTGTGGTTTAGCAATTATAAAATCTATTTACAAGGTTGATCTGGTGGGTCCCAGTAAAAGGAATCTAGCACATTTGTCGTTGGTTCCATCTGCATGATAACTTGGAAATTTGGCAGCATCTAGGCAGGAATAAACAAACATATACAGAAATTATAGCATGTGTAATCAAAATACATTTTACTATAGTTTTTCTGATGACCCATAACAGTGTTCAGTTACTGGTATAACTGGAAACTGCTAGAAGGTGTCAACAATTGGTGACCCTTTTCATATCTAGATTATTACTATGGCACTATTTTTATACAACTTTTGGTTGTACTTTTCTGCTGCATGTTTAAGATCAAGTTAAAGTGAGACATGTGTTAATTAAAATTAACTTCTTTCTATCTATCAAGGTCAGTTAAGTCTCAGGATTTACTTTGAAACCATGCAAAGAGCCTCTCAGCTTCTCTATCAGTGTCAGCCATAGGGATGAGTCATAGCCTTTGCTTGACCAATTGCTTTCTATTAAAGCATGGGAGATTTTTCTTTCTAGTGACCCTCCTTTGGCACACTGTTCACTGTATTCCCATCTGCTGGGGCCCAGCAACCTCCTTGGTCAGGAGGATGTGTGACTCACCAGAGTTGCAGGATGTAGCAGAAAAAGTTCCCTCACGTCCTGGGTTCGTACTGACCTTGGAGGGCCGGGGCCAAAATATTGGCTATCCTCTTTGCCCAGTTACCTTTCTAGATTTGATCTCTAAACCTCAGTTGTTGAACACCAAGAAGAGAAGATCAGTGACATTAGCATTGTGGTAGGAACAGTGAGAATAATTATTATAATTTTATCTGAATATCAAGCATTTTGAAATATAAAGTATAGCCACAGAACTGTTATTTCTTACCAACCATTTATGTTGTGGTTGAATCCCTGTACAGTGTTAGCAGACAACAGTTATATAGTTTTACAGAGAAAAATCGAAATTAAAAGCCATACATAATATTTTGGCATAACAATCATGCTATTATCTTTGAAACACATTTAAATGTCCATCTTAGGATAGAATAGCCTTTTTAGTCAAACATCTCCATCTGATCACAAGACATTAAAAGACACAAAGAAACTCACCTAATTTGTTATCCTTTAATAGGTTGCCATTGAAAAATTTGTGACCTTGTCTGGACTGCTTATGGTCTAAGAATCTTTAAGTATAGTGGCACATATATAGCATACATATCACATAAATTTTTGTTAAAAATTATCATTTGACTGGTGACCTCATGTTGGCTTGACTTGAGCCTCATATCACAATAGCTGTAGCACAAGAGAAAGGCAGATGTCTAGATCTGAAAGAAAATGTCTATCAATATAAACAATCCCAGTTTTACATTTTGGAAGACTGTACATTTGGAAAGCATGAATACATTTTATACACCATGAGATGAGCAGTAAAGAATTGTCACACCCATGAGAAAATTTCTGTTAATTTAGGTTTGTACCAAGAGCATCTTTTGTGAGAAAACCTTACTGTATTATGTCTAGAAAACTTAATATTTTGACAATGACCCAAGGTAAGCATATCACAATAATATATTATGAACATTTATTGGGTGTCTCCCATAAGGCTATAGAGATTATTGGGGCTCCCTATTAATGAACAAGGACTGGAGAAATGTTTCCAGGCAGCTGCTTTGTTATTCATCAATTGGATTCCTGTCTAATAGTTCCCCTAAGCCTGAAGGGTCTCCATTTAATTACCTTAACGAATTTCTGATGACCTATGAAAACCAGATCACAATATTTAACACATAATTTTAATCAATCAGAGATTTTCAAGTCATAGTATACACACAAAAATATGCATAACATTTATAAAACCAATCTTAACTTCATTTTGACCAGGTGGAAACTTGGGTGGAAGCATGTCTTTAATTTAGATGACATTTTTCTATAACCTGACTTAATATACAGACAAATGTGTCAAAAATCCAAAAATGCAAAAAAAAAAGAAAAAAGAACAGTTTTTGAGCTCAAAGAAAACACCTGTTTATAGATTGGACAGAAAGACAAACAAGTACAAGTAAGAAAATTTGTTTATAAAATCAGAGTGCACTCAAATATATTTGGCCAATTTGAATGATAATAACTCTTTTTTTTTGGAGGTTAAGAGTAGGAAAATTTATTGGAGAATAGGAATAGGGAATAGGAATAGCTCCTGAGAGATAGCAGGGGTGCTGAATGTGTTGCCAATAACTCTTTTATAGTTTTTAAATTTGTAACTATAAATAGACTAGTCAGGACTTTTTTGTAGGTCAATTAACATAGATCTCTTGTAGTGAGAATCAGAAGGAATGGAACATTTTACACCTGTGAAAGCAAAGACAGTTATTAAGATGGGCTCTAGGGTGTTGATTTATCTGATTGGTATATCCAGCTATACAGGCTACTCACAGCTGTTTTGACAGCCATATATAACTGATAAAGGTAATTTTAACTATGTCTAGGGGGTAAGCAGGCCAGATTTGGGTGAAGAGAGAGATTATCTCTGAGAATAGTAGCTGGCCTTCACGGCAAGACTCTAGGCTTTGAACAAACCCTAATCACAATTTAATTATGAAATGATTTTTCCCCAAAATTATATAGAATATGGACCCCAGGGTTAACATAATAAAGTTTTCAGGTGTATGGGCCAACCAGGTCTGAGATGAAGCAGAGTAACCATAATTAGACTGTATGGAAACATCTTCCACACGGAGGAGGGTAAGAAAAATGAGACATATAATTAACAATTGCTGTATCTTTCATGTCTATAGGGATGGCTGGGCCTGGTATCAAATTCATTGGTGAATGAGATGTTTCAGTTTCATGATAAATTTCAGGTGGAAGATCCATTCAAGTAACTGGTCTAAGTAAGGGGGGATGGGGATATAAACCCACTATTCTACTCCGACACTGGGGGTATACATACTGCACATGCTGTGATAGTCATCATAGCAACAAACATAGTGTCAGGAGTCTGTGCCAGACCCTGACGGGCTACTGGAGTCACCAGCAGTTGATCATTGAGACTCATCTGTGCAAAAGTCACTGTCAGTGGTTTGACTGGCAGGGTGATCGACCGATGCCACCATGGGGACTTCTGTCTTCCATAGTCACACATTCTTGGGTGGTAGCCATGCTAGTGATCCATCTCTTGTTAAAATGCAAGCGTACCCTCATCTCCAGGTTATTCACAGTGATGAACCTTCCCGTTTACCTGTCTGTGCATCTCTCCACAAGACCTGAGCATGTGGCAATTTAGAGTCAGGCTCAGACTGCCAGTGCAATGCAGCTGCAGTGCAGTTCATGGATTTAAAAAATTTAACGTGAAGGTGGCATGGTCCAGTTGAGCCTGTGGAGGAAGTTGTATTCCCCCTTTTTGTTTATCTAATTGATTTTTGAGTGTTAAATGGGCCCTTTCTACTTTAGCTCGGCCTTGTGGATTATATGGAATGCCTGTAAGATGCTTCATATGCCAGAGCTGAAAAAAGGGAGATAATGCTTTGCTAGTATAAGAAGGATTATTATCTGTTTTTATAGTTCTTATACTCCCATAGCAGCAAAAGCAGACAAACAATGTTTTTGAACATGTCCTATTTTTCTCCAGAATGACAAGTAGCGTGCATTAAATGGGCATAGGTATCAATAGAAATGTGAGCATATTGAAATCACCTGAAAGAGGGGATATGAGTAACATCCATTGGCCAAATTTCATTTCTTCTGAGCCCCCAGGGATTGCTACGTCCGGGGGTACTGGGTAAGCGATTTTTTGACAGGTAGGGCAAGAGAGAATGATATTTCTTATCTATAAATGTGACAATTGAAATTCTTTTGTTAAACTTTACTATTTTGGTGAATGTCTAGCCAGATCAAAAGGGGAAACAAAAGTAAATAACAGATCAGTCTGTTGATTACCATAAGCAAAGGGTCCAGGTAAATTACAGTGATATCTGACGTGTTTGATGAAGAAGGGGGCAGTATGGCTGTGAATGATATGCTGTAATTTTAAAAATAGGTTAAGCAAAGGTGGGTCTAAAGTAGCCCACAAGGCAGCATTTTTGAGCCTTTGGGTGAGAAACACTGCATAACTGGAATCGCTGATTATATTCACAGGAGTTTGTGGTGTCATCTCTAAAACAAACAAAATAACAGTTATCTCTGATCACTGTGCTGAAAGATCAGGGGTTAAAATGACCTGCTGAAAATCTGGACTCCATGTGGCCACTTCTCCGTTAGAGGAGCCGTCTGTGAGAAAGGTAGGTGCATTAGAAATGGGCTTTAACTGGGTTATTATGGGTAAAATGCAAGGGTGTTTAAGAAAGAATTGGAGATGGAGGTCATTAGGAAAACAATTGTTAACCTGTCCACTGAAGCCTGCAAAAACCACCTGCCAATACATAGCTTGCTGTAGTAATATAGTATTTTGAGTCAAATCTATGAGCAAAACTATTATAGAAGGATCAGCGGCAAAAAGCTGAGTAGAATGCATTCTTCCATTTATTATAATTTTAGCCATTTGTTCAGTATATAATTGTAAAGTTTTTACCAGTTGATTAGGAAGGTAGAGCCATTCTATGGGGAATAATTGATCATCATAGAATTGACCTAACAATCCTGTAGGAGAATGTGGAGTGTGGCATACATACAGGATAAGAGGATATTGGATGTTAACACGACACAGCACTGGTGCAGCTCTGATTCTACTAGCTGTAGCTCTTGAGAGCCTCCATGCTCATGGTGTGTGGAGAGTCAGTCTGAGGGTCACCCTGCAGGGTTTCATAAAGATGTTTTAATTGATAAGTGGCTATGCCTAGTTTAGGGGGGATTCAATTACTATCTCCTAACAACTTTTGGAAATCATTCAAAATCAACAGCAGATCTTGTCTTTATATTCCTGATCTTAATTTTCAATTTTCCCCCCTTCCCCACTCCTCCTCCCCTCCCATTTCCCCATCCTTCTCCCTCCTCTCCTTCCTCCTCTTCCCCCACACTCTCATCAAATACTTATCTCCAGCCAGGGCTTTGATCAGGTCCACACAGCTAAAGTTCCAAGCATTCAGCGTATGCAGGAAGCACACTGCCTGCTCCCTGTTGAAGCGCAAGATGTAGTCCTCTAATCTCCGCTGGCTCTTAACTGTGTCCAGTAACCTGTGGCCTCCTACTGCATTCTCTGTTCCACACCCTTAGGCTATTTGATGTTTATTCCTCTCTTCTCAAGCCTCCAACACCTCTTCTCCCAATCTCACTCTTTCACTTCCCAAAAGAACTGGAGCACTAAGAAAATTTCACAGTCTTTCAACTTTGCATCCGTTATGTGTGAGAATCTCTGCCCCTGCATTCTCCCTTCACTCCCCTGGGTCTTTGTCCCTAGGTGAATGATTCCTGAGTTCTCATGGCACAGAGCAGCAGGTCACGATTTCTCCTGGCAGAGTCCCTCACTTAGATCCATGAGAGCTCACCATCTGGCTTTCCCTCCCCATCTCTGACCACTCCTTCCCAGTCCTGTTCTTGTGTCTCCTCTTCCCCGGGGCCTCTGTCTGCTGGACAGCTCCAGGGCGCAGACTTCCAGCTTCTTCTTGCTTCCATTTACTCAATTCAGCCTGAGATTTTATCCCATCTGAACTGATCCTCCCAAACTATGTCCTTACATTGGGCTGTTTTACCAGGTGTCAATTTTGGACCCCTCCCTGTATGCCCTAACCCACCATTGGTTCATCATCAGGTTCTAACCGTCCTATTTTCCACTATCGGCTGCATTGTGTCACCTCCCATCTTACCCACTACCACTAGCCTGGACAAATACACCATCATCTCCTGCAGAAATTCTTGCTGTAGTGATGCTGCCTTGTACCTTCATATTTATTTATGGCACATTAGCCATGGTGATCTTTTTTTTTTTTTTATATGGGTAGCGGGGGTTGAACTCAGGACCCCGTGCTTGCCAGCAGGTGCTTGTGCCACTGAGCAATATCACCGGCCCTTTTTTCCTTTTTATGTGGGTACCAGGAGTCAAACTCAGGACCTCATGCTTGCCAGGCAGGCACCGCTGAGCCATCTCAACCAGCACCCCCATGCTGATCTTTTAAATGTGCAAATCCACTGTGATTCCTGTCACCTTAGGTCATTGCAGAGGTCTACCATCACACTTGGTAAAACCTCCAAAATCCATGCAGTGACTTGCCTGTCACCACATGATCTGCCCTCACTCTTAATTCTCCCACTTGGTCCAAGAGTGGTAGTAAACTATTCCGTGATCTAGCTACCTTGCTCTTCTTGCCGTTCCTTAAATACATTTGCCCACTTATGGACCTTTGCTTTTTGGCCAAAAATGTTTTGGATGTCTTCATGGCTACTTCTTTCCCTTCCTTCTACCTCAAAAATCACTTGTCTGCAAAGCCCTCTTGGACTTCTAATGGAAATGTCTAGCTTTTCCATGATATTTCCTACTGTCATTCCTGCTTGTTACCATTTATTAATATCTAGCATACGCTCTATTTAACATACTTATTTTGCCGTCACCTGTGGTCCTCCTAGGCTGGACAATACAGGCAGAGTTTGTGATTTGTTCCATTCATGCTCATCCACCCTGTGCCTAGAACCTTGCTTGGCACCAGGCTTTGGCAGTGAGATGTAAGATTTGAAATTCTCTTTTTTTTTTTTTTTTTTTTTTTTTTTTGCGGGTACTGGGGGTTGAACTCAGGACCTCATGTGCCAGCAGTCACCAGTGCCGCTGAGCGATATCAATGGCACCTTTTTTGTATGTGGGTACTGGGAGTCAAACTCAGGACCCTGCACTTGCCAGGCAGGCGCTTATGCCACTGAGCTATCTCACCGGCCCTGAAATTCTTTCAAAATTAAAATCACATTATCTGCTTACGCTGCAGGATAGTTGTGTGAAATAAAGGCCAGTGCTTTAAAATCTCCCAATTAGACCAAATAGCATTGATTGTATCATGAATTTCATACCACAGTAATCAAGGCGTTCACAGAATTGAAGACTGAGAAAGAGAAAATTGTCCCTGAAACTGATTCAGAAGCACACATGTGATTAATATTCTTGGGGAATGGAGTGGGTTGTAGAAAATTATGGACAGCAAAATAATCATGGAAGTAAATTCAGTGGTTTTGAAAAACAAAATCCCGATATAAGCATTTTGAATGGTCTTAATAATTTTTGAAAAATCAAATTACTCAATGCAATTTTTAATTAAAAAGAACACATAATTAAGATTGTACACAAATATGCAAGAAAAGAATCTTACTATTTATAAAGCAAGATTGTACTTGTTCTAAACTACGTGCAAGAATTCCAGTATAGAGTTCAGTTGTAAAAGTAAGATGATCTGAGAATGTTACATGTGGGCAAGTGGATTTTCATTAAATATTTGGATAAGGAAAATATTTGGAAGAGAAAAATCTAATCACAGCTACATATCTTAAGTGAAACAGGAAGAGGATGAAAATCTAACCTTACAAAAGATGGGGGAAGGGCAAGCAACTAAAAACACAAGATATAAAGATGAAAATCTTGAATTATTGGACTACCTTCTGGGACTTCCAACATTCATGATAACCTTCAAAAAAAGGACAGAAAAAAATTAATCATTTCATTGAGCTTCACCTGTGTAAGATGCTTACTCTACTAAAGTCAAAAGCTTGATGTTTTGTTTTATATATCAGATTGAATTGCTAATTCTTCATTATGGATGGATGAAAATTTTGCAATGCAAAACAAGAAATTCTGTGGAGAAAGTTCTTTGTCAGATAGGAGTTGATACCTTTTTCAAGAGTCTAAGGAAAAAATATAATTATGAAGGTAAAATTGATCAAGAAAAAAATTAGATTCACATATTACACAGTCTTAAAATTTTGTGTTTGAGTAAGTAATACATGTTTATTTTTATTTTTAATTCAACTTATATTGTTTCTAAATTACCTTTAATTACCATGCATTATTATCCTAATAAATAAAATTTTATTTTAAATAAGAAAGTCTGCCTTTTATAAAAAATGTTAGAGGCCACCAGAATTGAAACTGAAATTTTAAACAGAGTAGTACCAGACCTATCAGTATGAAAATGAAGCAGTTATTCCAAGTGAGACCAGGTGGCAAAAATATCTGCAATATTATTCAAAAGAAGATATAAATGAGATGTTAAAAATATTTAAATGCAGAGAATGAATAAGCTTGGATGTGTTCCCAGGTACAAAGGAAGAGAAATCGTCCAGCTGTAACAGAGGACCAGAGCCAAGTGCCGCATACAACACTTGCTCATTGCTCACAGCTCTGCAGGTTGGAAGTCCAAGGTCAAGGTACCAGCAGAACTCTGGTCTCATGAGGAGCTGCTTCCTCATTCATAGTGTCTTCTTCCTGTTGCCATCTCAGATAAGGAAAGGAAAGAGAGTTTTCTCAAGCCTTTCGATCACTATAACCCAGTTACCACCTGAAGACCCCGCCTCTTAACACTAGCCTCCTGGTGGGTAGGCTTTCACTAGATGAGATTTGAGATTTGGGGAGACATAAGGAGGGGTCCATAATAGAAGCCGAATCCCATTTATGTCACTTGCTTGTAAACCTGACATTGGGAAAGTCCTCTATGTTTCAGTGTCACTCAAACACCCTCATGTTAATTATATGAGACAAAAATGTGTTAAAAGTTCACTGTCTCTTATGGATAGTATTCGGGAAACTCATTTTGTTATTACAATAATGATGTTCAACTTTGGCTGCAGATTAACTTCCTCTTTGGTGTTTGTAAAAATTCAACCACAAAGCCCAAGTCAGAATTTATTAATTACAATTTCATAGGATGAAGCTTTTACATCTATTATTTTCAAAGCTCTACAAGGACTTATGGTGCACTAAAATGTTTAAAAAATTAAGAGTAAAAGTAGAATAAAGCTTTCCCATCAGAAGTTATATATATATATATATATATATATATATATATATATATATATATATGTATGTATATTTATACAGGTTGGGTTATTTTATTTTATAAAGCCTTTGTTAGAACTTCCTAACATCTTATTCCTGTAAATCATGTGGATTCATAACAGAAGGTAGATCTAGGTTTTTGAGTTTGTGGAATGGAAAATATGTAGAGCCTTCCTACATAAGCTGAGGTTCTTACAAGCTATTTTTTATATATTCACACATAATTTAGGAAATGTTTATTACACTTTCCCTATGCTTGCATTTTAGAGGAGTAAAAGTGGTTTAGTGTTAAATCACTTACTTTATGGATGTGTCAGTGCTTGCTACTGCAGGCAGGAGGTAAATGAATAAACAGAATTACAATATGGAAAAAAACTAGGTTTTCTTTTTAAGTGCCAGCTCCTGGAGAAAGGTCAGGTTGCTCAGTGGCCTCTATTCTCAACCATCTTTTATACATCCCTGTGTTTCTCATGCCAGACACCTATTCTCACATTTTTTTTTTAATGTGTGTTTCTTCCCACCTTGTATTTTATTTATTTATTTGTTGTTTCTCAGCCTCCCTTTTAGTCTAAGAATACATAGCAAACCCAATTCAGTTTATAATCCTCTCCATAGAGGAGAAATGAAAACTGAAGAATGTGTCAAAATTCAACATATGAGATTTTTCATTCTTATTTGACAAGGGGGAAAAACACAGGCTTAATTAATGTATTTCAGTCATTTTTGACAGGAGGAGGAAGGAATTTTTCTTCTGCCAGGGAAGGGAAATTGACTTTGTAGTCTACACAATTGGGCAGCATAATTCATTTTCTGAAATAATATGCAACCAGGTACCACGTTGCTTTTGGTTAGCAACTGCAAATATATATAACACATTAAAATGGAAAAGCTGCAAATTGAGCACGTGTACTCATTCAACAAGAATTCCTTGAGCATCTTGTGGTTTTGTAGCACCAGGCTGAGCTTCTGGGATGGAGCAGGACGAGAAGACAGTCATAGCTGGGGCATAGGTTCATGGAACATGACACTGGAGGAGACAGACAACGAGACAGCAAGACAATCAGCAAGAAAGTGAAACCCTTGCAAGCTAGTCATCAGTGCAGAGAAGAAAATAAGCAGGGTCCAGAGACGTAGCTGTCTACTGAAGGGATTGCTCAAGAGTTCACTTGTAGTGAACCCGTGAAGCACAGAAGTGAAAATGAACAGATGACAGGTAGCACTGCCACGCATGTCTTATGAACCCGCAATTCCACTCCTGGGAGGAGCAGGAGTATCAGAGCTTGTGCTGTGAGATTTTATGGTACCAGTGAGAATGGAAAGGCAGGGTCACCACAAGGGAGAAGGGACAGGAGACAGAGAGGAAGAGGTCAGGGGAGCTCTGGGCGATGGTCACGAATGTTCGCTCTCTTGGCCTACGAGGTGGTTCTGTGGTGTGGTCCCTTTGTGAGAGTTCACTGACCTGTATAGTTTTGAGGTTTGCCCTGGCCTTTTAAAAGCATCTTTTTTAATAAAATCCAATGTATTAAATAAAGAAGGCATGGAGAGGAGAGAGGAAGGGTTACTGAGTGACAGCAGAAACTTCCTGGGTCAAGGATATGTTCATTGTGTTGCCCATGTGGAGTTTCTCAGCGTGCATCTGTATAAACCTGAAGTCGCACACCTTAAATACATGCAGTTTATGCCTATTGTCATCCCTAAGTTTTAGAAGTTGTAGTGTAAATATAAAGCCACATTTAAAAGGAAACATACACAATTAAATAGGTAAAATACAAAAATAAGGTAACGAATGTTTGAAAAAGAATAAGAAAATACAGCTTTATTCCAAGCTGAGTGACATGCAAAACTGATTCCAGGGCCAGGGACGAAGGGAAGGAAGCAAAGCCATTGTGTTTGGAAACCACTGAGTCAAGGACAGTGGGTCCCAAGTGAGTTCTTCAAAATAGATGAGTGCTAAAATGCATGGAATGCAGACGGGCTTATGGACAAAGTGAAGTCGCCGAGCAACACTGTACACTGAGATCCAGGGAATCTCTTGACTTGGTTTGCTTTCACACTCCAGCTGTGCATGGAGGACGGGCTGGGGAGTAGGGGTGCGACAGAAAATGGGCAGGGACCTCCCTGCAGACTCTCAGTAACAGATGCTGGGAACCTAAGGTGAATAGCGGTGTGCATGCTTAGTATCAGCACACTCAGGGTGTAGTCTGGAGAAAAAGCCTGAGGCCCAACTGAGGTATTAAACCCTGGTGTTAGGATGAAGGAAGATTGAAGATTGGTCGCCATGTTTCTGGTGAGGTAATGGGGAGGAGAAATTGATATTAAGGGGTGGGGGACAAGGTAGAGGCGACTGCTTACAGGAGTGTACAAAAGTGCCAGTATGAAAATGTCCCTAGGAGAGAAACCCATGAAGTATTCATGAGCAGCGCCTCAGCAGGGGATGAAAAATACAGAGATCAGGTGAGCATGCTAGCTTAGGGACATAAATTTCAGTTTCCTAGTATATGCATGACTTTTTATCGTATTAGAATAGACGAGCCACCCAAAGGGAGCTTGTAGGTGGAAAAGACGGAGGCGCAGGCGCTACCACCAAGGTCAGCCTGAGGAAGCTGAGTGGGGGAAGGAGTACCAGGAGTCCGGAGAAGAGATGGCGAGGAGCCCTGTCAGGCTGAGGTCCGGGCGCAGACAGCCTGGGAGAGTCAGTGCCAGAGTGCGTCCGAGCTTTGCTTCCGAGCCCTTCTAGAAGACCTGTTGAGGTCAGCTCAGGGATTTATCAAAATCAAGGCTGAGGGAGAATCTACCTCATTCTGTTTCCTGTGGCCACGGCAGCGGAGAGAGCTCTGGCAGGCTGTGAACTGGCATTCACCATTCGCTCCCCTCAGTGATGGAAGTAGATGCCATTCTCACCAACCAGAGCTAATCCCTTGCCCCAGGCAGCCCAAGAACTGTCTTACCTCATGCTGAAATAGTGGAAACGCATGGTCCTACTCAGTTTCCTCACCTCTGGGACAGTTTACAGGACATCCACTGCTTCAAGGAGGAGAGCTTTACTGTGCCTCAGTGGCTCCAAGCACAAGCGGCACGGTGGAGGAGCCCGGTGCTCAGGAGGCAGAGTGAGGCAATGCTTGGGAGGGAGGCCCACCCTTGCAGCTCTCATCCCGGGGACCCCTGTCTGCTCACCAGGCCCCACCTCCTGGCATCACATTTAGCTCTGGCACCGCCACAATTAGATCAAGTTTCAAAAGTCCACCTCCCCAAAGTGCACGAGGCACTGGGGGGACACCTAGGGGCCAGGTATTTGACTCATTCTTTCTAAAGTAGACAAACCAGAGTCCCAGCCACTCATAGCAAAAGCTCCTGGCGCATATCCCTGGGTAGTGTTTGTTAAGCAGTAGACACATCAGGTTCATACGTGGTTCCCTCATCAAGAGCCCAGTGATCCAAACTAATAACTTATTGGTCCCAAATGAAGCCGCATTGCAGGGAGAAGGGAATTGATACAAAATCTCACTGAACTACTGAACAGCCAGCCATGGGGTTTCCTCTGCCAATCTCCCTGCTCCGATTCTTCTCCCTGAAAGTGGCTCTCCAGTCATATTTCTCTAAGGAACTTGGCTATGCACTATAGGAGATCCTTCCTCCTCCTCCTCCTCCTCCTCCTCCTTCCTCCTCCTCCTCCTCCTCCTTTTTGGGCACTGAAATGAGCAATGGATACTAGTTTTGCTTGGGAACTGAGCAGTTTTTTCTCTCTGCTTCTTACCACAATACCAGGGATGGATTTAAATCTTGAACAGTCTCATACTTTTAAAATCCATGCTCATGGTCGTTTATGTAGCATGATTGCTTCAACAATCATTGCCCGTTTCTTACCTCTTATATTCCAGTGAGCTCCATGTGCAAATTTGTGCAAGACAGTCCCCAGTCTCTTTTATTCATGGAAGATATTATTAGTATATAAAGTTCATAGGGAGAGCCAGACTTTGATCCTCTATTACTTGAATAATTATTTTCAAAAATTACCTAAAGGACCATCTTGACCCTCATTACAGGGTAAAAGCAGGTACTGACAATGGCTATCTGGATAGAGTTGACATATTTGCAATTTTTAAAACTTACTTTGTGGCCAGTGAGATGGCTCAGTGGTGTAAGCGCCTGCCTGGCAAGCACAAGGGCCCGAGTTCGACTCCCGGAACCCACATACGAATAAAGGGCCGGTGATATCGCTCAGCGACACAGGCGGCTGCTGGCATGAGAGGTCCTGAGGTCGACCCCCGGTATTCACAAAAAAAAAAAAGAAAAAAATTATTTAACAAATAATTACAAAATTAAGAGTAAAAGGATAAGGAAAAATAACTTTGTTAGAAGCGTTAATAAGAATTTAAGCATAGTAAACCTGTTATTTTTATTACACATTTGTTTGATGAAAGCATGTGTACCTAAAATACCCAATGCTTTTGAAATGCAATTCATTGCTCATCAACGCCCTTGGAAAAACTTGAGACATGATCCGTCTTGTAAATACTGATTTCTGTTTTCAAATATTCAAAAAGCTTGCTGATGATTAGTTCCGGTTCTCCATATTCTCCCTTCATCAAACCTCCATGCTTTTAAAAGTGTGAAAGCTCATAATTTTGCTGCAGAGAGGTTGATCATCTCTTTTGAACATAATTGCAAACACTTCTTTTCATTTTTAGATTTGTAAATATCAAGCAGAATGAACAATTAGTATTGTAAATCACTGCTACATAATAATTTCCTTCCAATCAACTTTTTTTATTTGTAAAGAATCTAGTATAGCTTTATTTATTTATTTATTTATTTGTGGGTACCAGGGGTCGACCTCAGGACCTCACGCTCCAGCAGGGGCCCGTGCCCCTGAGCGATATCACTGGCCCTTTCTTTGTATGTGAGTACCGGGAGTCGAACTCAGGACCTCGCGTTTGCCAGGCAGGCGGTTATGCCGCTGAGCTATCTGACCGGCCTATTATAGCTTTAAATTCAGAGGAAAAATAAAGGAAAGATACAGAGATTCCCCGTGGACCCTCTGGCTGGCACAAGCATTGACTCCTCCGCTGCGGACACCCTATACCAGAGTGGTACATCTGTGACAATGGATGAGGCTGTACGGGCATGGCACTATCAGGGTGTGAAGCTTACGGGAGGACTCGCCCTTCGTGTGCAAATCCAGTGGATCTGGACAAATGTGTATTGACCTGAATCCATTATATTGTCATATAGCGTATTCTCACTACCTAAAATTCCTTTTTACTTTCCCTATTCATCCCAGTCCCACCCACAGCCCATGACAAACCCTGATCTTTTTACTTTTTCCATTCCAGAATATCATTTAGTTGGAATCAGTAGTATGTAGCCTTTTTACATGGGTTTCTTTCATTTAGTAGTACATGTGTAAGTTTATCTGTGTCTTTTAGGGTTCATTTCCTTTTAGCACTGGGAGATATGCCACAGTTTATCCATTTACTTACTGAAAACATTTTCTATGCCTTCACATTTTGCCAATTATGGGTGAGTCTTCCATAAACACCTTACATGGATGATTTTATGTGCGCATGCATTTTCAACCCCTCTGAGTAAATACTAATGAGCATTGTTCCTGGATTATATCAAGAAATCTTGTTTAGTTTTTTTTAAAAACAAAACTATCAAAGTATCTTGCGAAGTGATATACAATTTTACATTTCCACCAGCAAAAATCAGAGTTTCTACCGCCTCACATCCTCTCCAATATTTGTTGTTATAACTATTTTGGCTGTTAGCCATTCTAGTAGAAAGGTAATGGTTTCTCACTGTTATTATAATTTGCACTTTCCTGGTAAAATACGATGTGAAGGATGACAGCATATGCTTATTTTCTATCTGTATATTTTCTTTGATGAAATGTTAGCTAAGGTTTTGTTCCATCGTTTAATTGGGCCATTTGCTTTCTTTCTGTTGAGCCATATAAATTCTATGTAGACTCTGGCAAGTAAGTCTTTATAAAGTACACATTTTGCAATCATTTTCTTCCACTCTCTGTCTTGTCCTTCATTTCTGTGACCATGTCTCCCACAGAGCAGAACTTTTAAATTATACTGAATTCCAGTTTATCAATTCTTTTCCATGGATGGCACCCTCGAGGGTTGTACCTGAAGTCATCATTAAACCCAAGTTCGTCTAGATTGTATTTATAATGTGAATCTTTATCATAATTAGTGGTCTCGTATCGAAATATTGTGTGAGAAAGTCCTGCTTGTTGAATTGCTGGATGAAGAGAGCACATTTCTTTCTCAAGCTTACAAATACGTTGCTCACTCTTTGGTTCTGAAGCTTGAGGACTTTGCCTAGGACATTTTCATCTCATAACATATAGAGAGGCTTAGATTTCAATTATGTGATTGATTTATATAATAATTGAGAAATAATTCTATTTATAATATTGGTGTGATTTGTTTTTAAGTTGATTTCTCAAAAATGCTTAATGAATGCTACTTTAAAGAAGAGGACAAGGTCAGATTTTAAGGTTTATCTTATTACTTCTTGAAAGGTGATGAAATATTTCAGACAACTCAATTAAAACTGCAAGATGACACCACATTGATGACTTATTTTGCCATTGCATCATTCTAGATGACTCAGTGTCATTTTTATTTTATTTTTCACATAATTGGGAATAATTCATGACCAATGATAAAATAATTTCAAGGATGATGAAATCCAAAATATGTCAAGATATAGTTTAATTAAGAACACTAAGATTCCATAATGTACATTAGATTTTTTAAAAGGAGCCCAATGGGTCCATGTTGGGAAAATTTCCATATTTAAAGACAAATAATTATGGATATCAATTCCATATGCAAAATACCATCATGACACTTTTAAAAGCATAGGATATTGCACTTTACATTAAGCATAAAGTGATTTTTTTCTTTTTTGTCTTTGGTAGAGCAGTAAGAAAGAACAAAAGTGAAGAAAAAGTAATCCATATAAAGAGCTTTAAAAATATATTCAAAATCTTAAGTTAGGGTCCAAGCGTGGTGTCTGATGGTTATTCCGTGAAGAAATAACATTGTCCATAACATTCTTATGTTGGACTTAACCTTGATCCAGAGCTGGGGTTTTGTTCTTGAATGTTTTTAGTAAGACACACAAATAGCAAACTGCACGAATCTGGTTCGATTGCTGCATGGCAAGCACATGGTATCTCCCAATCACAACGGGAATTGAAGTAGCCTCCCTCAGGGGCCCCTCTGCTGCTCTTTCCAGTTACAACCCTGTCCAGGTCATTCTTCTCTGAAATCCTACCACCAGAGGTGAGTTCTTCCTGTCTGGGGGACTGATAAAAATGAACTTTGACAGTATATCCTTTTTCTTGACTTTTTAAAATCAATATTATTTTTCACTAAATCATTGGAATCACTCCAGTATGTTCATTGCTTTTTTTCCTAACACTACAGTTGTAAACATTTTTCTATCTCTTTTAATAAATATACACAGCTGTTTTTATTGGCTTTATAATCATGCATGACCCAATTTTTGCTAGTAATATCCGTTTTCAAAAGTAATTGCTTCAAGTTTCATCCATACCAAGGACAGATAAGATATCTTTCCAACACACATCCTTTCCAGCACTGAATGGGGACACTTCTTGTTGCTCTTTAAGCTTTCCAACATGTTTGCAGTCTTCTTTTTTGCACATCATATATGTTTTGAAAGAAAAATTAATAATGGGATTTACCACAGTTTCATAGGTTAGCCCCTTGAACATGCTTTTTGGAGGACGTGTTTATATTTTTGCTTGTTTTGTGGTGAGATCATGTCATTCTTACTGATTTATTGATTTTTAAAATATATTCTAGGGCCGGTGAGAAGGCTCAGTGGCGTAAGCGCCTGCCCGGCAAGTGCGAGGGCCCGAGTTCGACTCCCGGAACCCACATACGGAAAAGGGGCCGGTGATATCGCTCAGCGGCACCGGTGCCTGTTGGTGCGCGAGGTCCTGAGGTCGACCCCCCGGTACCCACAAAAAAATAAAATAAATAAAATAAAATAAAATATATTCTAGATACTAATTGTCAGATACAGGTGTTATAATATCTTCCACCCAGCAGGGGCTTGTTCTTCATTTCGCAGGCATTGTCTTCTCCATATCCAAAGTTGTAGACATAAATGCAGACAGATTTATTAATTTTACTTTATGGCTACCTATTTTGCCATGTATTGAAAAATACGTGAAAATACTTTTTCATCATAGACTTCCTCATAGTGTTTTTAATTGAGATGTGACTTAAATGCCACTTCTGCTTTATATTTTACTACTTTCCCTTCTGAAACGGATAGATCATTAGTAACAGTTGTAGCAAAATATGGGTCTCTGTATTTTAGTTTGAAGGTGACTTCCTCATTGCTTTCTCTGAGATCTCTAAGCCGATACTGTGCATTTCAGTGGTTTTTATTTTTTACTTGTTGGAGCACTCACCCCTGGGCTAGGTTTAGATATGATACTAGTAGCAAATATAGCACAGTCATAACAAGACACATGTACAAAGGGCCATCGCTCGTTCTCACCATGCGTATTTGACTCAGCTCTCATCTGTTCTACATATCCTTAGTCTCAAACCCAGATTACGAAGACTGTTAACATCCAGAAAGTCACTTGGTTTGATGGCAGGAAGAGGGGGTGACGCTCCTTCCTGGGTAACTCTGCACCCTGATCTGGAGCTGATCATGGTCTCCTGCTCCCATCCCCTGGCTGGAACTTCTCCCTGTCCCAATTACACACAAAGGTGAGACAGGAGCAGTCCCAGCCAGGATGGTGGCAATCGGGGCATCATCTGTGACCACCACAGGTAGCTGATGTCGCATCCTGGTGTCTGAGTGAGGGGAGTGTTTTATGAAGGAAAGAGCGGTCCCTTTCATGAACAGAATAGCAAGTAAAAGCTTCCACGTCAAGCCAAAGTCATCCTTTTATGCTCCAGACCAGCACTTTGGAACAATAGCAACGTCCTTATCATTAAAGGGGAACAGAAAGAAACAAAGAGTGAGCAACTGGGATACAAACTCTGGACGTAGATGTTACTCAGCCTAAGCACCAAAAGAGAAATGAGTAGATTTTTAACTTTCTTAATCCGTTGGAGGCACCAGAAAAATTGAAGGAATTCCCAGAAATAACAAAGAAAGCATTTTATTTAGTCTTTTCTCAAACATAAATATGCTGAAGATATTCTTATTGCTGAGAACTGCTTCTCTATCTAAAACTTTGAGTGGAAAATTATGCAGTCTCATTTTGTACACTTTAATAAATGAGCTAGCTCTAAAAATCTCTCCTTTGGATCTGTTAGGTTTCGGGGAAGACAACTTTGATGGAGAAAAACTAGCATCACCATGTACATGGCATTTTGAAGTTCCTATTTGATAAAATAGCCATATACCCCACAACCATGGTCCCATAAGAATATAATGGAGCTAAAAAAGTCCCATCACCTGGTGACACTACACCACGCTGATGTCATAGCTGGTGCACAGCTCCGCACAATGCATGTTAGACAACAGAAAGGTACAGCACACGCCATTACGTACACTGCAAAACATTCAGTGTGACAATAAGCGTCTGGTTACTGGGTGGTGTATTTACTACACTGTGCTTTTATTATTATTTGATAATATATTCCTTTTCTTATAACCAAAAGAGTTTACTGAAAAACAGTGTACCTTGGTATACTAGTAAAGCCTTATGGATCTCCTCTTTACCACATATCTTGATTGTTAAGCAATTGACTTATACCTGCTAGGTCAATGTAAGGACACTGTAAGTTGTCCATGCCATGGTAAAATCACCTGACAGATTTCTCAGGACGCATCCTGTTGGAAAGCAATGAATGACCATATATGTGTAGATAAGATAACTCAAGGTTACACTGAGCCTCAGACACATATTTCTCATATTTTGCATATATTGTAATTGCATATTCCAATGTGACCTCAAATTTAACATCTACAAAACAGAACTTTCTCGCTACCCTTGGGCCCTGCATTAGTTTGATCTTCTGCGAACCAGGCACCAAGTCTGGTTAGACAAGTCAGAAACCTGCGGGGAGAAACACCTGCGAAGGTGAAGAAAGGAGAAAAGACACTGCACACCAGTGACACTCTAGATCCCACCACCCGTGTGACAGCTGTGAAAAGGGAAGGAACAGGGTTGGAACTGAAGTGCTTCATCTGCAGCCCAGTTCTGAGACTGATCCTGCTGCAGGCCAGTGGTGAGCCTGGAGCCAACGTCTGCCATCAGCCAAGGGCCACAATCTCTGATACATCTACAGCAGCACCAACCCACTGCCCAGTGCTGGGTGTCCTTCCGCGGAGCACATCAGTCACTTCAGCTGAGTGCCACTGAGCTGCCACGCAGATACATCCTCAGAGCAGCACCTCTCTGTGCCTTCGGAACTCAATGACATCCTCTTTGCACTGCTTGCTTATCAATGTCACTATTCTCCCAGGAATCAAGCTGTCATTTGGCTGGTGTGGCGATCTGTAAATCCCACAGCACTGAATCCGTCCCTCCCTTTGCACTTTACTTGTTTCCATACTTTAAGTGATTTCTGGAGTTGCCGGGACCACTGCAGTCACTTGTTCACTTTTTTCTGCATGTATCATCTGCAGCCGTCCTCACTGTCACCCACCATCAAACAATTCGGGATTCTCAGGCATTTCCTGAAGCTTTCACTCTACCGCTATACTTCTTAGATACAACTCCTTCAGTCCTGGTACTTCTGCCCCTACAATTATTTCCTCTTTTGCTGACTAGATTCTGGTTTGGCAGTTTTCCTCTGAAATATAGCCATGGCAATCTAACTGCTCCTGATGACCAGCTCATCCTTGCCACATTCACCAGAGTTACTTACCTGGACAGTAGACGAATCCCTTTCCTTACTCTTCCCAGGGTGCCAGTGAGTCAATAAGGTAGAGCTATCTCTTTGGACTACCATTCAAGGTTTTCTTTTTCTTTTTTTGCTTTTTTACTTGACCAAATCCTTTCAGCTTCATCTCTCATTACTCATTTAATTTACCCTATACTCTAGCCCAAATTCAGATCCTATGCTGGCAGGGAGATGAATGCACAGAGTACAGTGTACGGCTATGCAAAAAAGGTCTTCCAGCCAGAGAAATCAAGTTGGAGTTTTAAAAGGCCATTGCATGAAAAGCCTATCAACCTAAGAGCCAAGTGCTGGTCAGAGTCTTGGTTCCCACCAAGAAGGCAGGTGGCCTGGCTGTGATCCCAGGTCAGCGGTGTGGAAAGCAGTAAACGGACCCATCCCCATCCACGAACCGGCGAAGACGCTTAAGAGCAGAGGAACTGAGGCTGCCTTGATGTGGGGACACAGAAGTAGTCAGCTCAGCTGCCCAGACCTGAGACGTCAGATGGGGACGAAGACATGTGCAGTTGGCTCTTGTTTCTCCCAGGTTGTGATGGGCAAATCTGTGCCTGGCCCATTTTTGTGCACATCTGTAGCTGTGGCTTGTGACCAACACCAGAGTGTTGGAGGAAGTGTTGAAGAAGGAGGATGAGCACAGTGGCAATAAAAATGGAACTGTCCTACTGCCTCGAACCATCCTTCCTACACTCTTCCCCAGACCTCCAAATTGCTGGCTTCAGATCTTGTCATCTTACCTGGAGAATGCAAGAACAATCAGAAGGAGGCAATCTGATCGGAGAACTGCCAGCCACATCCGTAGGAAAGGGGTGACTAACACATCCTTCCCTTTACTCATCTAACCAGAAACAGGCCAGGTGCTGGCCTTGCCCTGAGCAGACTGCAGGACACCGAGGTGACCACTAGGGGAACTTGAACTAACTGATCAAAATAGCTAGATAATCAGAAATATAACTACTGTTAAAGCTTGGCAAATAAGTGAGTGGAAGGTATGAAGGACCTCAATGAGAATGATGAAATAAACCAGATGCACATGTGTAAACATCGTATTGTCTCCCTAGTGTGAGAAGCTGAAAGAGTAAATAAGATCCAAAATGTACAATAGATATTGTAAAATGGGAAGAAACTGTTCAAAAGGAAAGAGAAACTGGGATGAGGGAATGGATAAAAGAAGGAAGGGAAAAGCAAAAAAAAAAAAAAAATATATATATATATATTAGATAGTTTAGATACACTACTAATTTCTCTTAGTTCATAGAAAAGACAGTTTTGTGCTAATATTGTTTGGACAATTGAATGCCTATATCTTGTACTCTGAGTAACTAATTTAAAGATAACAATGTGCAATGTATTAACCATTGCTACCCTCCTATTACGTTATTTTGAAATTTTGTTCTTTTTTTCCCTTTTTAAAATAAAAATTAAAAAAATATATATATATATAACTACTGTTAAAGCTTGGCAAATAAGTATGAAGGACCTCAATGAGAATGATGGGAAATTTTATAATAAAACCACTTTATAATTGTATAAGAGATGCTTTTAAAGACATAAAAAACAAAATCAACATCATCAACATCTCTAATTTGTTTTCTATTTTTTTTTTTGGTGGGTACCGGGGGTCGACCCCAGGACTTTGTATGCCAGCAGGCGCCCGTGCCACTGAGTGATATCAGCAGCCCTTTTATCGTATGTGGGTTCTGGGAGTTGAACTTGGGCCCTCGCACTTGCCAGGCAGGTGCTTATGCCACTGAGCCATCTCACTGGCCCAACATCTCTAATTTGGACATGGAAATTAAATAGATGAAATAATATGACAGATGCAAAAAACACATGGATATAACTGAAAAAGGTGAAAGTGTAATTAAGGGTAGCAGCTTGTGAAAATCTTACAAAAGGTAACACAGAAAAGGAAGAAAGGAAATATAAAAGATTTATAAATATAGATAGTACAGATAAATTACTCACAATATCTGAATATCTAAACAGTGTGAATATCTATGATCAACTTAGAGGGAAGAAAATAATAAAATGGAAAGAAAAAATGCTCGAACAAGCGTACAGCACGTGACTTTTTCTATTTAATCAGTCTACAGCCTTGGAAAACCAACTCGGCCGTGTGGTGTCAAGTCCACATCTCTACGTCTGCCTCCTATGAAACTGCACTACTATGGTTTACGGTTTTGCACATGGGAATCCAGTTTTTTTTTTTTTTTAAAGAGAAGAAAAAACAAAACAAATAAAAAAAAAGAACAAATTTTCAAAACAACATAATATGAGGATAACAATGGTCAATGCATTAGGTATTATTATCTTTAAGTTAGTTATTCAGGATACCAGACATTAGCATTCAATTGTCCAAACATTATTGGCTCAAACCTTACTCTTCAATGAACTAAGTAAAACTGGTAGTGTATCTATCTTAACCATCTTATATACATATACAATTTTTTTCCCTTTCCCTTCTTTCTTTTCCCCATTCCAGTCTCTCTTTCTTATTGACCAGTTTCTTTTTGATTCACCGTGTCTATTGTACATTTTGGATCTTATTTACTCTTTCAGTTTCTCATACTAGAGAGACAATACGATGCTTACACATGTGCGTCTGGTTTATTTCACTTATGAGTATTTTCTCGAGTTGCATCCATTTACCTATAAAAGTCTCCAGTTTATCCTTCTTTATGGCTGAATAGTACTCCATTGTATAAAAATACCACATCTTTCTTATCCATTCCTCAGTTGATGGGCATTTGGGTTGTTTCCAAGATCTGGCTATTACAAATTGTGCTGCTATAAACATGGGTGCACATATATCACTGTGGTACGATGTTTTTAATTCTTCTGGGAAGATGCCCAGAAGGGGAATAGCTGGGTCAAATGGGACCTCCAACCCTAGTTTTTTGAGGAATCTCCACACTGACTTTCACAGTGGCTAGTTTTTGACAAATAAAAATAAAACTTTAGAAATATACACAAACAATTTTGTGTAGAGCTGTTTCAAATGCCACGCATAGCAAATCAACAATGACATTTACATAACATTATGAATAAAAAAAATGTTCATTTTAAGAAATTAGTTATATACAACCAGCATAATAACATGAACTACATGGATAAGTTTTGAGCAGTTATTATATGAATTCCAGTTTTACACAAAATAGTGAAGTTATTTCTGTATGAGATTCAAACTGCTTCAGTTTCTCTGCTAACTTTTGTTAATTTGTGTTTTCTGTATGTTCATTTTTTATTTTAATTATTCTCTTTGTAAATAATGTTTGATATAGTCATGTCATCATCAAAACTTCAATGGAAGCATATACGATGTTTTGCTCATTATTATACTACTTTTTAAAAATATTTTTTAGTTTCTTGCTGGCTTCTTCAGAAATTAAAGGAATCAAATGCAGTTTTTATTTTTGTTTTTTGCTTATTCTACTAACTGAACTTTTCATGACTTCTATATTTCCTCCAAATTTTTCTCAAGAATCGTCTCATTATCTGGGTGCTTCCTTTATTCTTTAGTTTATTTTATGGCTTTTTTCTTATTATTGTTGCGGTTGATTTTGTTTTGCTTCGCTTCGACAGAAAGAGTTGGAGTATTTACTAGTGTCCAGTGTTCATGGGTTCTTTGCAGTATGAATTGTGTCAAAGAAGTTTCCTTATAATATTTTAAATCCAAGGCCTCCACACCCTCTAATTTGTCCATAGGGAACCTGGCTGCATTTGTAAACTCTCTGTGGTCTGGAGGTTGTGATGTTGTTGAATCTGTTCTATTGACAAAGGATTCAGAGCGAAGAACTTGGGTCAAAGTCACATGGAGATTCCACAGACATCGAAATGAGTACAAAGGAGTTTTACTGTATACATGGACTTCAGACAGAGGTGAGGTTTTGGTTTCATTTGGTGTTGGTGAGAAATAAAAGAAAAAAAATTAATGCAGTAAAAATGAATTTGTGGCAAGAGGACCAAAGATAAAGCCTTTTGGAAAATGTATTGAAATCCTTCATTTCTTCACACAATCGTTTTCTAAAAGTCGAGTGATAATGACAAATAAAGCAATGAAAGTTACATAAAAACAGAGACCAATCTGACAGAACGGAGAGTCTAAAGTAGACCTGTACCTGCATCATCCGCTGATTTTCAGCCAAGTTGCCCAGGACTCCCAAGGTGGAAAGGACGAGTTCTCCAATGAGCGATGTTACACAAGCTTGTTATCCGCATGCACAAGAATGAAATTAGACCACTATTTTATTTCACATCATATACAAAACTCCACTCACAGTAGATTAAAGACTTAAATACGAGACCTGAAACTGCAAACAGTTAAAAGGAAACATAAGAGAATAGCTCAATGTTGTTTGTCCGGGTATTTTTTTTTTGATACAACATCAAAAGCACTGGTAATAAAAGCAAAAATGGACAAATGGAACTGAAAATCAGACTGAAAATCTCCTGAAGAGTAAAGAAAACTATGAATGTAGAGCCAGTCAGTGGAATTGCAGAAAGTATTTGCAAACCATCTACTTGCTAAAGGGCTCATATCCAAACTATATGTGGAACTGAAGCAACTCAATAGTGAGACAACAAATAATTCAGTTAAAAAGCAAAAAGGGAACCCAAATGGACATTTCTGTACAGACAACATACAAATGGCCAACAAGTTGAAGAAAAAATGCCCAGCAGCAGGGATTTCTAGGAAAATGCAGGTTAAGACCACAATAAAACATCACACATTGAAGAACAGCTGCTATCAAAAAACCAGAAGATAAATGTTGCAGGGATTGGGCAGAAGTGGAATTTGTGCACATTGTTGGTAACAATGTAACTTTTAGGACCATAGTGATACAGGGTCTGCTGGGAAGGCTGGTCCTCGAATTACCACGTGATCCAACAACCCTAACGCTGAGTTCACATCCAAGTGAAAAGGGGCCCGGACGCTTCAATTGCAGTGTTATTCACAACACCAGCGTCTTAGTTAATTAACCTAATTATTCATCTGGTTAACTGCTCACTGATGTATAAATCCATGAAGAAAATGTAGTAAATAGCCACAACAGAACAACATTCTGTTCTAGAAAAGATGGAAATACTGTCATTTACAACAATTTGAATGACTTGGAAGACAGCACGGTAAGTGCAATGAGTCAGATACCAGAAGGCAAACCCCAGGCAATGTCACTCGCGTGCAATCGGAAAAGCCGATCTTACACTCCGTCAGCGTGGGGTAGAATCCGCTTGCCGAGGCAGAGGGGCATGAGTCTTGGGAAGGTGTTGGTGAAATGATACAAAATCTCAATTATCCAGTAGGAGTAAGGGAAGGTGTTGGTGAAATGATACAAAATTTCAATTATCCAGGAGGAGTAAGTTCAAGAGATTAGATGTTCAGTACGGTGATTATAGCTATGTATACTTCACGAGCGCTAAGGAGATTCTTCACTAGGTGGTGATTAGTTTGATGTGACCGTACTACAGTACGTACATATTTCCAAAGCTGTTGGTCTTAGACTCTCTTCTCCACTCCCTCCCACCTGGTGCTGATCCCGCGGCCTGCGCCCTGTGCCGCATCCCCAGTCGCCTTCTATTGTTTGTATTGAAACACGCTCTCCAAAGGGTGCTGGGTGGCCGGGCAGGGCTCGAACCCCTCCTCCGGCCGCGACATCCCAGAGTGCCGCGATGACAAGCACGCACCGCTGCGCCCGGCGGGCACAGATCGCTGAAACCTGTGTAATCTGGCTCCACTCTGTTTTCCTTTAGTTCTGGGGGTTCGCTCCCTTGGCAACTCTGTTCTTAGCTCCCAGACAGCGGCAGTGCATTCTCTGCGGTGCTTTACGTTCCAGCCCCCGAGGAGCACTGATTACACAGCCCAGAGCTGCCAGCAGACAGAACCGCTGTCTCCCAAGGCGGGGCCGGCGGTCACCTCCTGCACCCTTCTCAGGGTGCCTTCGGGAAGCACTTCGCCCTTTCTCTCGGGGGACACTCACTCCACTGGCGTGTGGGGACTGGGGACACACTTCGCACACCTCCCGTCCTGCAGGACCCACAGTGTGTGGGCGGGAGGAGGGCTCCTCGCTGAACACAGCCTCAGACTTTGCGGGAGGAACAAGGAAGGAACTGCAGGGCAATCACCGCTGCCACGGACCAGGAAGGAAGGAAGCAGGGCCAGCAGGACCAGGAGGGAGGGAGTTCTACAAACGGGAACAAAAAAGAGGAATAGCTAGCATGTTCTTCTCCTGAACAGCAGCAGCAACAAAATCTCACAGACTCTCAAAAAATAAAATAAAATAAAAAAATAAATAAAAATAAAAATAAAAAAGTAAAATAAAAATAAAATGCACGAAATAAAACACGAAGGATGGGCGAAGGTGAAAAGGCCCATTTAACAGTTTTAGGAGTTGAGCTCAGCGATTCCGGGGAGTCTTTCCGGAGCCCAGCCCTCTCACCAGAGCGCTGCGAGCGCGTTTCCACAGTCATCGCTCTTCCTCTGGGCCCCCGGCAGCCGCTAATCTCGTTTCTGACACCATAGATTTGGTTCTCTCGACATTTCACACAAATGGGATCGTAAAACATGAAATCTCTTGTACCCGGCTTCTTTCACTGAGAATAACATTTTCCTGGGCTCATCCTAGTTGGAGCGAAGCACTTGATTTCATGTACTGCTGACATGTGGAGATAGGAAGGGGTTGAGGGAGGGAAAGGCGAAGAGAACTGAAGCACCAATTCCCCAGGATGAAAGTATTTATTATGTATCCAAACCTATACTAATAAAACACAGGAAGAAGGCTGCTAAATAATGTTGTATTTTATGGTCCTGTCATGCCATATTTTGTTAATCTATTCAATAATCAGTGACATCTGGAGTGTTTTCATGTTGCTAGACAGTTACCCCATGCTGTTAGGAATGTCTTGGTACAAATCTTTGTGTAGACATATGTATTATTATTATTTTTAATGTGGGTACTGGGAGTCGAACTCAGGACCTCGCGCTTGCCAGGCAGGTGCTTACACCACTGAGCCATCTCACCGGCCCCCAACATGTGTGTTTTTTCTTTAAACTTTTTATTACTACATGTTTGGAGTACATAATGATTACATTTATCATGGGGAGTTTCTCCAGGACACATTTTTTGTCTCCTTCCCCTCCCATCCCTCTCTGCTCCCTCCAACTCTTGTCCCACTTTCCATTTGCAAAAGCTCTATTTCGTCTTCAATTCTCTCATCTTTTCTAAATTCCTTTCCTCTTCATTCCCTCCCCACTGTCTCCATCTCTTCTTCCCCTTCCCCCTTGAAAAAGACGTGAGTTTTACTTTTCCTCGTGTGCACTCCTAGGAATGGGATAGCAAGGTCGTTTGGACAGTTTAGCTTTCAAGAAAGTGGCAAAGTGTTTATGAAGTAGTTCGACCATTTCACTTTGCCACTCACGATGGAGGGCTTGCGTAGACCCCCGCTGATCCTTGTTATGTTCTGTCACCAAGCACACTCTGTTTATGTCACTCATTTACACATCTCAAATGACTCATGACATTCTGAAACTTCTGTCTGCTCATTGGTCATTTATAGATCCTATTTGGTGCCAGGTCTATTCAAAATTTTTGCCCAATTTAAAATTGGGCATAAAGATAGGTAATTCTAAAATTATGTTAAAGAGCAAATTAATTAGACCTAAATTATTTTGAAAAAGAGAAATAGTTCTACAAGAATAACACTACCCTATGTTAAGATACATAACATGATAAAAATTAAGAAAATATGTCATTAGAAAGGCAGAGACAGAACCAACCAAAGAATACAGTAGCGGGTCCAGAAATAGACTCCAATAGATATGGTCAAATAATATTTGACAGAAATCCAAAGTCAATTCAAGGAGGAAGAAATTCTCTTCCAAAGTGACATTAGCACTGCTAGATGTTCATACACACAATAAGGAAGCTGAAAGTAAACTTTATATTTTCTACAAATGTTCACTCAAAGAGAATCACAGACCTAAATACAAAACAAAGTTAGAAAACATTCAAAAGAAACTGTGTGAAATTTTCATGACCTGGACTTAGGAAAATATTTTCTCCATATGAATCAAAAGTTTAAAAAATTGTGAATCTTAAAATTATCAATAATAATAATGATAATAATAAAGAAATTGGAATTACACCCTGGTTCTATGGAAGTCATTGAGAAGCATATTGAATGGCAATTTAGAGCAAGAGAGAATCTTTTCTAATCATACATCTGACAATGGACTCGTGTGTAAAACATATAAATCTCTTAAATCTCAAAGACAAGATAACAAACAACCAATCTAAATATTGAACTCAAGGATTAGAAAAGATACTTCACCCAAGAGGATATACATATCTTATAGCAAATATGTATTACTTATTTAACTTATTTACTTATTTGTATTTAAAATACAAATTATGAAACATCTCTGCACACCTATCAGATGTCCAAAATAAAGCATAGTAATATCCATCCTGGAAAAAAAATATGAATGGCAATAAATAACTGATACAATCATATGTTACTGCCATTTGCAAATACCACAGGTAGTCCATAAAATAGTTTTCATTTTCTTATAAATGTAAATACACACATGACTCAATAATCTTACCTATGGTTGTTTACCCTAGAAAAATGAAAATATATTTCAATTTTAAATATGTACATGATCAATTATATGAGCTCTTTTCTTAGTCTTATGCAAATGAAAACAAAGTAAATGCCCCCCAAAGGGTGAATAATTAAAGGGGCCACATCCAATAAAATACTATACAGCAATGAAAAGCATGAACTGTTGATACCCACAACTTCGATCAATCTAAGAGAGATTACACTGAGCCCAAAAAACAAACACCGTCCCAAATGTTACATACTATAAAATTTGACTTGATGACACTCTTGAAAAAGTAAAGCCGTACTGATGTAGAATAGAAAGTAGCTCCTAAAATTTTGTGAAAGGTAAAGATGTGACTATGAAGGGGTAATGTGGGGAATTTTTAGATTGAAGGAAGCCTTATGGGTCATATGTGTGGTACTGGCTGCAGAATTATACATGTGATGAAATTCACAGGACTGTACCAACAAAATCCATTTTTCTTTATGTTAATTGTTTAAATAAGAAAATTAATTTTGAAAAAAAAAGGACAGAAATATGTCCCTAAGCAGTCAGAGAAGAAAAAAAAGAGCAGTTTCTTTTTCCTGACTAATCCTAGAATTACAGTCTCTATCATTTCCAATTTCAAGAACAACCTCATGGCTAATTTTCAAGTTGGTTATTTTGCTCTCAAGGTGCACAGGACTGGGGGGAAATGTGTCCAAGGAAACCAGCTGGGTTGGCTTTCCTGCCATTGAGTAAAAGTCTGCTAGTATTTCTGTAATGAAGTCATGAATTCTGTCTCAGGATTTGGAGACCTGCAGAGAAAAGCACTGCCCATTGTCGTGTGGAGATCGGGGTAAAAGCAAGTTCTGGATCATGGAGCACCGCTGACTCACACTCCTGACACTGGGTGCTGAGTGGCTAAGAGGGAGGAATCAAGGCATGTGGAGTGCAGATGGAAGAGGATGGATGGAGCCCAGGGGAGGAGCCACAGCGAAGTTTACCCACTTCATTACTTTTGATAGGAGTAGTCCAGAGTCAGAAGAAAAAATTTTTAAAAGGTACCACTCTTCTTTAAGTTGAGCAAGAAAATACTTAGTAGCAGGAAAGCTCCTAGAAGAGCTGCATTAGTCAGCTTTCTGTTACTATAACGAAACACTTGAGTAACTCAGAAAGAAGAAAGGTTTATTTGGGAACATGTCACCCCAGTGATTCAGGGTGAGGGCAGCACAGAGTGGTGGGAAAGCATGCTGAAAACCTCTCATGTTGTCAGCCAGGAGGAAAGAAATGGAAGAGAAAGAGAACGGGATCCCAGAGAGCCCTTTGAGGGTTCACTCCCAAAGACCCAAAATCGCTCCATGGCACCACCTCTTAAAATGTTCACCATCTCCCCAAAGAGGCACCCTGTGACTAAGCCACATAGGCCTTTGGGGCCTTCAATATTTATTCCAAGCGGTAATAGGAACATGCTCTTTCTGTGTTCTCCTGCCTTCAGGTCCATTTCCTCAGTGTTCAGCAGGTCACGACTCACGCGATCAAGCAATGGATGGATGAGTATCTGATAATCACGTAACAAAGATTCCCTTGAAACAAGACAACAACAACAAAACTAATGACAACAAAAACATGCAGCTAGCTGACAATAAGTAGATACTGTTCATAGTAATTTTATATTTTTCCAGGCATTTATTTATATCCTTTTAAAAGAAGTCTCTGATTTCTCTCTTTAGGGATACACACCTGTTACCTAATTCATAATTAATATGTGGCATCAAAGTGTTTTTGAGAGCATATATTTGTTATTTGATATAACCACAACTTGAAGGAAGTTTTAGTATTTAATTGATGTTTAAAGTTTTAAAAAGAGTAAAACTAGGGGCCGGTGAGATGGCTCAGCGGCTTAAGCGCCTGCCCGGCAAGCATGAGGGCCTGAGTTCGACTCCCATATCCCACATACGAAAAAAGGGCCGGTGATATTGCTCAGCGGCACGGGCGCCTGCTGGCGCGCGAGGTCCTGAGGTCGACCCCCCGGTACCCACAAAAAAAAAAAAAAAAAGAGTAAAACTAATTGATCTATGCATAGAAACCATAGAGAATGCAGGTGAAATGTTAGGAAAACATTAGAGAACACATTAAATAAACTAACAGAAAAAATGAAGGTCCGATTCTAGCCTACATTCTGCATCTCCCTGGTGCACAGCCCCTCCACACTGGATGTCTTCCCTCAGCCTGGGAGCAGCAGCTCACCTGCACCCCGGATTTCCGCCCTTGCTTGCTGCCCTGCTCTGGGCAATAAATCCGCGCCATGTAACTTGCTGGATGAACTGTCAGGTCTCACTGGATTTGTGCAAGTGACAGAAATTGGCACAGCCTGAGGCCCAGGAGTGCGTTCAGAGTCTTTCCTGAGACTGAACCTGCTTCCCACTAATGAAATAAAAGGCCCCAAATAATCACCAAGACTGCTGAGGATTAGGGAATGGGTAGGACCCTAGGCCGCACTTTGGAAGGCATTGGAAGTCCATCTTCTTCCTGTGCCTGTCAGGTCTTTGCTCATGTGGTTTCCAAGGACAATTCTCTAAGACATTAGTCTTTTAGTACGCTATTAGTATAGACGTCAGTTAGTATGCTTCAAAACATGCTTGTATCATCAGAGACCAGGATGCTCATGTTTTGACAATCCAGTCTATTACTAGTTTAACAAAATACATGACTAACTTCTTCATAACTAGTAGCCATTAGCCTTTTCAGGGAAGGCTAATTTTGCTAGAACCAGGTAGCTAGAGTAAAAACTCAAGATATTCCTCATGTAAAATGATGAAGGTAAGTAGTAATTGAACACTGATTTTACCGATTCTCAGTTTTTGTTGTTAATTCATCGCTCTAATCCTGTGAGCTAGATAAATACTTCAGCTTTTTAGATGACAGGCCTTAACATTCATGAATTACAGAGGTTTGCATAATTGTAACTCTAGTAAGAGAAGGAATCAGGATTACAACCAAATCTTAAATTTCAACTAATTTAATTTTTAAGTGCAAATAAAATAGACTGTCACCATAAATCTGAGATGGCAAGGAAGGCAGAAAAAGAAGAGATCCAAATTTTATTAAGCAATGTTTAAAAGCACCTTAACGTCTCCTTATTTTCACCGTGTCCAGGCTTCGTGGTCCAGCCTCCTTGGATGCCTGGAAAGACTCTGGTGTGGCCGACTCCATTCTGCACCAGCATCAGTACAGACTTGAGTGGGTTCTTCCCAGGGAACAAAACCTGAGGCGAGTGATGATAATGAATGGGACGCAGGCTTCATCTTCTATGGCACAGAGGTATCTGTGTGTGTGTGTGTGAGTGTATTCTTTCTACAGCACTCCTCATGGGACAAAACTATGTATATGCTCTTTTCACAGTCCGGTTTCAGATTCCACTGGGTTATGATTGCGCTGCACATTACCTAGTTTCCACTCTTGCGTCCTGAACAAAATAAACAACCAAATGCAAATGAGTGAGTGAGGAAAATTTGATCACTGTGTCAGTATGAAATGATGAGAATAGGTGGGAAAGATAACAGCATTAGGAATTAAATAGACTCAAGAAGAGAAGAGGGAGAGTAGGAAGGAGGGACAAAGGAAACAGAGTGAAAAAAGGCAATTAACTGTACCAAGGAGGTCAGCATTGCTGTGACTATATGACATGGCAATAGAGTATTGGAAGAGAATTCTAGTTATCTACTGGCATTAAGATACTATTTGGTTTGAAATAATCCCAGGTTGTTGACTCATACAAGCAAAATTTTAGACTTGATTTAGCAGATTTATTTTAACATAAAAGTATATATGAAAGGAATTATATGTATATTGCAATTCGAAATCTGAAATAAATGACTTTGTAGGCTTCCTGCTTTGTTTCTAATAAGTTTGCTCTTGTGGGCTGAGGTTTTATTGGGAATCTTTGGCATGGTATGACTTCCTGGAAGAATCTCAGTTGTGTAACTGTCTTCTAAATGAAATCATTCTGGAAAAAGCTGCTGAATAGTTCTTAAACGAGTCACTAGTTGTAAATCTCATTTTTTTTCACACAGAACTAAAATTAATGTAATTGTTATGTGTCGGTTTTCTTCAATTTTTTTAAAAAAGGAAAAAAAAGCAAATAGAGATCCAAAAAGTGTTTTAGTTGCAAATGGGAACTTAAAAACAGAGGACAAGATGGTTTCCCGACAGGCTGGGCTTTTTGTGGGTTCAGTTGTTTGAGTTACTATTGGGAAAATAAAAAGCAGCAATTAGATGTAAAAGCTAAAGTAGAGAGACAAAATAAACAACATTTAGTTATATAGCATGCTCGGTACGAACAAATATTTATAAATTTTCATTATAATCCCAACAGAGTAGCAGTATATCCATTTTAATGATAATTTGCCTTTAATTTGATTAGACTAAGCCATGGATTAAATTCAGGCTTCAAATCATCACCAAATCTGTGTTTCTGTAATGTGTACCACTAAGTACAAGTGGGAAAAATCTTATATAGCAAAATGTGTAGAAATTTTAGTTGTATCTTTGAATTAAAGTAATATCCCATTGTTTTTGAGCTGCAAAATTTGAAAGGCGTATTCCTCAGTAAACATGCAAATGTTATTCGGGCAAATGTTGCCACCTGGAAATATTTGGCAATTCTATACTGATTCAAATAGGATATATGCCAAGTTTTGTCTTCTGAGAGTTCTTACAATGATATGGATTATCTAAATATTTATTAGCCAACATTTACTGCATATTTCTGACATTCTAAGCTCTGTTCATCTCATGCACCATCTTATTTAATTTTCCAAACAATATAGTAAGATAACTTCTTCCTTTCCTCCTTTATAGAAATGGAGCAGCAGACTCATACAACTGAGCTCCTTTCCTGGAACATCGAGGGTGGAGGAGCCAGGCTTTGAACTCAGGGCATGAGCCCGCCTCTCCAGCACTGTGTCCCGGGGCCTCCATGGTCAGGAAACAGAACTGCACACACATGAGCAGAGTCAGCACTTCGGTAAAGAAAGAAAGAGGTTACGAGCTTCAGGCCTTGCGGCAGCCTTGGGCAGTTGCTGAGCCTTCGCACCTCTTTACCATTTGCACATGCACCCGATGCTTTGCAGAGCAGTCTTTCTCCTGTTCAGGAATCTAGACAAAACGCATTCAAATCTAACTTCCTGGTGGGATCTATTATTCTCATCATGCAAAGTGAGGAATGCTGCTATCCTAGGCCATTGTATCACCAGCCACAATGTGGAGGAAAGATTTTCTTGGTTTAGCTGCTTTAGTACCAATTGTGGGACAAGTACTCTCTGCTTACCACAAGATGTGAACTTAGACATTTCAAAACCTCATAGGAGATACAAGTGAACGCTGCTAAAATTATTCTCATTAAAGTCGAAAGGTGATTGGATCCCTTTCTAAAGCATGTGATTAGGTCATTAAATGTGTGTGTGTGTGTGTGTGTGTGTGTCCATGTTGTGTACATGTGTTAAATCCCTCTTCCTTCTGAGATAAGGTCATTACAACTTATTTATTTAAGTTCTCAAAACTAAAGTAACCTGGAACTTTCTGTCAGTGAAACATTTGTTTATTATGCTCAGATTTGGATTTCTGATAAAGTAGTTAAACAATCTGGAGAGATACATGGATGGCAACGGTAGTTTTAACCTTCCCGCGATGTGAAAAGGTGAAATTTAGCACCGTGCTCAGCTGTCTGTCCTAAGCTAAGGTCTGATGTCCATGTTTGCATTCTAAAAGTCTTGTCATGAGAGCCTATCTTTCATATGTGCTTTGTGTCTAATCACATAGATCTCTAGACAGTTCCACAATCCTTCTCTGCTTCTCTTCCTTCTCTCCTTTCCATTCCTCCTTCCGTGTAACTCTTTCCTTTCTTCTTCAGGAAATAAACTGTGTGGGGTGTGGTGCCTCGGTTTGAACCATGGCTCAACATCGATTGGTTGTGTGAGTGTTGGCGTATTATTCATGTTATTCAATCTCCGCTTGATCATAATCATCCACAAACACAGTGAAAAATGCTACCGAGGTGAACTATTACGAGCACCAATGGAAAATATGCATATGAATCAGAACAGTTTCTGGCACTATTATTGATTTATTGTTAATTTATTATTATGTTATTCCTGATCTATCAAGTAAGTACTGAGTGCAGATATGCTCTTCTCGCCACTATCACAATGGGGAATTGTCAAGGTAACTGCACACACCGTGACCAGCACAGAGTGGGTGGACTAGTTCTAGAATGGCCACAGGTCCCACCCACCCCCACTCCCAGGATTCAGGCCCTGGAAGTTTCCTCCCACAGACTCTGGGGCTTTTTCCAGTGACACAAGAGGCAACATGAGGAAGGGGAGATCATGAGAGGACTTGCCTGTTGGAGCTTGGCCTCCATCTTGCTGCTTTCAATAGCTTTGCTACCACAAGGACAGAAACAACGTGGTTAGGCTGCTGCTTCCTTGAAAACTCATGGCTCACTTCCTTCCATGGCTCACTTCCTTCCACGGCTCACTTTCTTTCCAGGCCACTACCAGCCTCCAGTCTGCCTGTCAGTAGTGGACTCAGGACCACATCGAACCAGGAGCCTGCACCTCTCTGCTGCACCTAGTGGGCACCAGCCAGGTAGGCAGAGCCAACACTGCCCCCGTCAGGCCTGCAACCGAGCTCCCAAGGGGTCTTATATGTGGCAAATGATGACCGAGGTACATGAATGACTTCATTTTATTGTTCTGTGAACTCAAGCTCCAGCGAAGGAGGGATGCCAACACACTGTAATGATGAAAACTTCTCTGCCCGTTTTCCACGCACCATGATGTTCTGACGTGAGGAAAAATTCTCCTCCAAGTCAGGGCCTTTCCCCCTGCAAGCCCTCAGGAAGCACTGCTCAGAATGCTGGTCTGAGGATTTTACCCAGGTCCTACGCCACACTTCATCTCCTCAAACATGCTCTGGCGTCCTTTACAGTAACCATCAGGGTGAGACCAACAGATCTCTTCAGACATGGACGAGGAACTCTGGGGTTGGAGATGATACCACATATGACAATATTACCCAAGAATTTGGAATTTCATGTCTCTTATTAAAAAATATATAAAATTGATCTGAATTTGTTAATCAGATTTCTTTAAAACTCTGCCTTTCCATAATGTATTGTGTTTAAACTCAAAAACTAGGGCCGGTGAGATGGCTCAGCGGCATAAGCGCCTGCCTTGCAAGCGTGAGGGCCCGAGTTCGACTCCTGGATCCCACATACGAAAAAGGGGCCGGTGATATCGCTCAGCGGCACGGGTGCCTGTTGGCGCGCGAGGTCCTGAGGTCGACCCCCCGGTACCCACAAAAAAAAAAAAAAAAACTCAAATACTAGTATTAAAGAAAAATCATTAAATGAAATGCCTTGCTTCTTCAGTATGTACTGTACTTGTTTATGTTAGAAAATTATATGCTTTTGTATATGGCAGAGAACAAACACTATGTTAGTCAAATCTCTCTCTATTTTTTAACATTAAATTTCTCTCTCATGCAAAAGTCATTCTTTAAAAGAAAAAAAAAAACGGAAAGATAGAATTAGGGAAAAGACCATATTGAAGAGAAAAGGGACTTTAAAATGTACTAAGAATTTTCCTTTATGTATTTTATATGCTTCTCACAACATCCAACAATATGAATATTGCAATATAATTTTAAAGACATGCAAAGATTATGTTGTATAGAGAATTTATACTTGCTCATAGCCCTATTGACAATAAGTGGTGTGAAAAAATGTTTTAAATCTTCTATTCCTTGTGATTGAAAACTCATTAAGAATCATCCCTGCCCCAGAGAATTTCAGTTTAAATACATGATACATGTCATGCTCCATGGAGTGAATTGTGTTAGCCCTACCTGTCATGTTTGTGTTGAAGTGCTAGCCTCCGAAGTGACTGTCTAGAGACCGGGTTTTCAAGAGTGAAGTTAAATAAGAACAAGGCCATGACTCACGGGTTTAATCAGCCACGTCTGCGGGATTAAAGATGGTTTTACACCGCCGAGACACAAGTGATTCAAAGTGAAGGGAGCCGAGAAAGATGGGGTGAACGATGCCATCAGACTTCCGATCCTGAGGGCAGACTGCAGAGTTCTTTAGTTGTGACTGTGCGTTTTTTCTTAAGAAAAGCGAAGAATGACCCTGGGAATCAGAAAGCATAGCCTCCTTGATTTCAAAGAACAAGGTTATTGCGTCAGTCTCAGCAGGTCAGATGAGCTCCACCTCTGACCAAAGCTCTGGGTTCAGGGCCACTGCCCCAGTGGGATTTGAATAAGTGGAAGTCACCCTCATGGATCCAGGGGGAGAGCATCAAACAGCAGAATTATTCCTGAACACTCTGGTCTGAGTTTTCCTTGCTGGCTTTGAGATTTTCTTGACCGTCAAACCTCTTCCTTCCTTCCAGTTTCTCCTGTTGGAAGGGCACTGTCTGTCTTGTGCTTGTGCCACCATTGTGTTTTGGCTGTGTGTAACTTGTGTGGTTCCATCAGTTCACAATGGCAGAGGACTTTTGCCTGGAGTCTCAAATATGTCTGATTTAGATGATAACTAGTGAAACTTCGGACTTACACTTTAGATTTGATGCATGTATTTTGCATGTAATAAGGACATCAATTCTGAGGGATCATCAATGTTGTGGGCTGAATTGTATGCCCCTCAAGATGGTCGTGTTGAAGTCCTAACATGCAATGTGACATGTAAAACTAGAGCTATTAAAAAGTACTTACGGTAAATGAGGTCATAAGCATGAGATCCTAACTAGACAAGGGTGAGGCCTTAGAAAAATGGGAAGAGAGCATGACCTTTGCCTCCTTCATTCCATCAGGGAAGATACAGGATGGGCAACTGCCTGCAAGCTGGGAAGAGAGCCCTCCCCAGGGACTGAGCCCTTCTGAACCAGCCTCCGCCCACTGCTCAAGCCACTCAGCTGCGGCATTCCGTTAAGGTGGCTCGTGCTGTCTGCTACCCGCCACAGTGCACAGCTCGGCCTGCTTCTGTCGTGGGCTCATCAGTACGGCAGAAGACAGATGCTTCTCTTCCCTTCACTTTTCTGCCCTCTATTTTCAAAGAATATGCAACTCTGAGGTCTCCTTGGATTTGGAGGCGTTCTTTTGATTGTAGGTACTAAGACAAACAAACATAACTCAAAATTACTTTTCCAGCAAAATTTCCATAATTTAGCAATTATACATATAAACATTTATGCTAAAGAATAATAAAGAATATATGCAACTATGTATGAAGATTATTTCAGATATTAATTTTCACAAAGTCACAACTTATATCTTCTTAAATTTGTGCAATTTAATATTCCATTATATAGAAACAGCTAGTAAATGAAGACACTCTCCATCTTGAAGATGGGATTTCAAGAGAATTTTTTGCTGCATAAATCTATTTTTAAAGTGTCTTATTGTAAAGTAATTTTAGCAAATAGGATAATACTTAAGAAATAAATATGAAAAATTTTTTGAAATACTAAAGTAATTTTGGTATTACAACATGAATCTACTGTACTAGAAAAAATTTAAAAACATAAATATACTTCAATATTGATAGACTTAAGCATAGGCATTCAGATATGACTGGTGTCATTGTAAACTCTCATATGCTTTCAGGAGAACTATATTTCAATGAGCAACAAGATTAATTAAAATTTATGCATCTAGTGTTTTGTGTTATACCGAGTAAGAGATTTTAAAAATAGTAAAAGTATATCAGCCAAAGTGTGAGTCAGAGATTGTTCAAATATTTTTATAACCATGCTTGTGAAAACAACAAGAAGTTAAAAACAGCTCAAATTCATTTTCATTGGAGCAAAGTAAAACTAAAATTAATATATGCCTCCAATCCACTGTAGTGGAGTGTGTTAGCAGTCAGGACGCTAAGGAACAGTGTGTCCTGTGAGATGTTCACATGGATTGAGAAGAGCCTAAGGGAGAATGGAAAAATATAAACAGTTGGAGCTTTGAGTTGATCTTTAGGACATCTTTTATATGTACAAAAAAGATGACTTAAAAATAAGTACATCACTATGAGCATAATGTGTAATAAAATGATAAAAAAATTTAAATCAGGAATTGAAAGGTCAGAACATGACAGTCGTATACAGTTCACTGAAACACAATTTTTCTTCTAATTTCTGACCTTGTTGAAAAAATAGTTAATCTTGGCAACAGCTTTCTTTGCTTGTGTTTGTAACTAGAAGGCAGCGAGCTGGAGGGTGAGAGGGACAGTGATGAAAGCAGGCGTCGCTGGTAGGTTTTGCTGAGTTGTGGCTCCTGGTACACACAAATGACAGCCTGGAAACGCCTGACCTTGGATGTGTGCTCTTGTTTATGAACCATACAGGGAGCTTATTTTCTGCTTTTCATGATGGCAATAACCAATCTTTTCCTACCATATTTATGGTGCTTTTCTTTCTTTTTTTAAAGATTATTTTATACTTGGCAGTATCTAAATGCCGTGCCTGGAATTTAAATGAGAGAAACTGTACTTAAGCCTTAGCTACACAAAAGAGGCCACGCTCGCTGCTGAACTGAGTGCGATTATCCTCAGAAGAGGGAAATGGAAGGCTTCTGTCTTGAATATTATTATCTATGTAGAGCCTTTTGTATATTATCCCCCAAAATCCCGTGAGATAGGACTGTTGATGGTCGGTGTCCAGGTGAGGTGTGGGAGTGGAACCGCTGTCGACTTTGCCTTTGTCTAGGCTCAGATCTCATGGTGCGTGGAGGCCGATAGCAGGGAATTCAGAGGCCAGGAGCTGCATCGTGGTGCATTCGTAGACGACTAAGAGCGCTGCACAAAGTCTGGAGTCCGGTGCCCTGAATAGCTGGCCAGCAGCAGTTCCTCTTAGATATCCACATTGCCAGGTCTGGGCTTCTATCTAAAGGCCTTAAATCATACCTGTATTATTTACCTACAATTTTAGGTAATAATGAGATGTTTTAACTGGCATCTAAAATAGTAGTAAGTTTCAAAAATTTTGGCTACATGATAAAGAAAATAGTAGCTTTCAAGCCAGCATTTATCTGGGGGTAATGAAAACATTGGCAATGAGGTGAATATATTAAAATTTTCCTTTGTTCTCTTGCCACACTGTTACAAAAGGAGGAACTCTTTATTCACAGTCATTACTGTTAATATAGGAAAAGTTAGGAATGCATAAAAAGTTAGTGTAAATAATGAGGGACGTTAGCAAGTTTCCATGGTTACAGATGAACAGATTAAAGTTGATAGTATTTTATATGTTAACGCTTAATAACTGGCTACTGAACTTTCAATGCCATTTACAATACTTTCAAAGGAGGAAAATCTTAAACATATGTTTCCAAAGATATTCAAGACTGGGGTAGTAAAATCTAAAAACAACAACAAAAACTGAGATAAAATTAAAAAGACATAAATGAGAAGCACTTTACTCGTGAGTCAGAGAATCAAGTTTGTTAAGTTGCCAATTTTCTTTAAACTTATCTAAAGCTTCAACAAAATTCCAAGCAGCAGAATTTATTGCATTGAAATTGACAAACTGATTATGAATGCCCACAGAAATGTAAAAGACCCTGAACAACTGAAACAATTTTGGTAATGCAGAACTAATTTGGAGGAATAACGTTACTTGATTTCCAAATATAATATGATTATGTAGTTATCAAGAAAGTGTGGCATTAGCATAAAATAAAAGCAACTGAGAAGAAAGCCCGCAATTAATTACACGCATGTGTAAAACTGATTTTCAATAAAGGTTCCATAGTAGTTCAATAGAGAAAAGATAAGCTTTTCAATAAGTGTTATGGAAAAAATTTCATAACCACTTGAAAATATGATATGTACTTTGTAGAATATAGGAAGCACTGATTTATTATATGTCATAAACCAAATGTAAAACCTAAAACTATAAAATTTCAAGAATAAAATCTTTGACAAAACATGGTGCCATACACCTTAAATATATTTGATTTTATTTGTCAGCTACATTCAATGAAAAGTGAGTTAAAGTTTAAAAAAGAGTAAAATCTTTGTGATCTTAGCTCAGGCAAAGCTATCTTAGAAATGACACATAAAACGTGATGCATAAAACAACTAATTTTTAGTTTGGAATTCATCAAAATTAAACCTTCTGCCCCTTAAAGGCATGGTTAAGAAAACAGAAGATAAATTACACTATGAAAATTATATTTGCAATGCACATACACAATTAAAAATGTGTACCTATAATATAATGAGGTCTCAAAATTTAATAATAATGAAAAACAGTAATATCTGTGAAAAGATTTGAGCAGAACTTTCACTAAAAATATTCAACACATGACATAAGTACACATAAAAATAGAATTATTGGTTAGGCAAATGCAAACTAAAACTGCAATGAGATGACACTATACATCTACAGGAATGGCTAAAACTAACAAATTTAACAGAATTTAGCAATATGAGTAGGAATTGCAACATTCATACCTAATTGCTGGCAATATCAAATGTTATAACAACTTTAGAATATAGTTGGACAGTTTCTTAAACAGTTAAACATTAACCTACAGAATAATTCAAGGTCACATCCTGTATATCTGCCCAAAGAAAGACAAGGGCAAACGTGTTCCTAGCAGCCTTAGTTCTAACGGCAGAAATCCTTAAGCAGCCTCCGGGGTCCGTCACCGCCTGCGCGAATAACCACACTGAGGTGAGTCTCATCGCGGAATCCCGGAACCCAACGAGCTACGGATGCGTGCAAAATTATGAGTGAGTTCTCACAATAATAGTGCGAAGTGAAAGAAAAACAAATGAACGAATGTCTGCAATGTCTGCTTTTACTTACGTATTTCTAGAAAACGCTAACGGATCTGGAGGAACAGAGAGCAGCGGAGGGGTCACTCGGGGTTGGTGGTGATCATGCGTGGTGGAGCAAGAAGGTCCTGGGGGGCTGAGGAAACTGGGGGGGACACGGGATGGGTTCGTCATCTCCCCTGCAGTGATGGCTTCATGATGTATATCTATGTCAAAATTTATCAACTTATACATTCTAAATATGTACGGTTTCTGTATGCCAATTAAAGTTCAATAAATCTGTGGTTTTAAAGTCTACTTAGATAGTACAGTAACACATATAAAATATTTACACACCATTTTTTTTAATTTTTTAAAGAATTATTGTATTGTATATGTATGCAACACATAATAGTTAAATTCATTTTTGGGAATCGATATGTGTATTTAGCATACTGTATCTTGCTTTTTAATTTTTATTAGTCCATGTTTGCAGTACATGATAATTACATTTATCTTGGGGTTGATACATGCATGTAGCACATCTTAATTTTTTGTATCCCCTTCTTGTCCACTCCCTCCATGTTCAGTAGTAATTGCTGTTTTATCTAGAATCATGTTATATAATGACATTCTATGTACAATAAAAATGCTCAGGGGAAAACATTCAGATCTGTCGATACATCCACAAAGACGGGCCCCCTGTTCTCGGGTGTCAAGAGAATGAGGAGATGAGATTCTCATCAAGCAACCTGCACTGCAGTAAACAGGACAACCAGCTATTGAAACTCAGGGACAGCATTTCTTTGCTGTGCTTAGCTTGCTATGAATTACTAGAATATCGACAAGGAGAAAGTATGGAGATTCAGTGCCCAGGAAATTGAAAAGCCTTCACCATTTCTTTATGAGGAGCAAATACTAATAATTTTTAAAAAGGGAACAAAAACAAAAGTAAAGTGATTCTTATTGGCTTCTCTAATGTTTTCACTTCTATTTTAATTGCATTCTACATTTATTTGCTTCCGTCTCTCATTTTCAGCCCAACACACACATGTCAGAAGTTGGTCGCAATGGTGCACCATATTCTAATTGTTTCAAATGTCAAAGCTGTTCTTCCTCATATTGTACAGTGTCTTATCTCATAAAATCAGGATATGCCCATGGCTCTGTGTAAGGTGAACAGTAAATTAAAAGATCATTTTAACTCTCTTATGAGGAAATACATTTTGAGGGTAAAATTCTCCTAAGACTTGTGCCTTTGGAAAGGTTTACTTAGTGAAAACATGGTGAATCAGGGACTAGGAGGCAAGTAGGAAGAAACAAATGAGTCCCATCCTACTTTCTTGTACCCGCTAGGCGGAAATCCAGTTGAAATTGCATGCACTGGATGCATTCATGTTCTAGGCATGAGATTTGTCTTATGAAATAGCTGCACTGGGAGTTTTCCTCACTACTTGGAAGAGTGAGTGATCTCCAAATGGCACTTTGGATACTGTATATTGGGATAATTATAATTTTGGAATCACAAAGCCTGAAAATAAATTTTTGCTCCAATTATTATTAGCCGTGAAGGAGAGATTCTTTAAATATCTCTGAGCCTTATTTTTCTAATTTTTTTTTTCAGAGACAAGGTCTCACTATGTAGTTCCGGCTGGCCTTGCACTCACTATGTAGCCCAGCTTAGCCTCACACTCATGGCGATCCTCCTACCTCAGTCTCCCAAGTGCTGGGACTGATTACAGGCGTGCTCCACCATGCCCAGCATTTTCCTAATTTTAATAGGGGAAAACTCCTGTCTATTTTGTTTCAGGAGAACACACAAGGTTATAGGAGCGGTTCTCTAAGTAGTGGTCAGGGCCCCTCACAAAACGACTCTCCACTGCACTGTCCACATTTGGGGGATCCAGATGGCTGGGTCAAATTTTAATACATTAGATGAAGTCAAAGCATCGAGGAGGTTGTGTGGTGCATCTGGCCATGGGCAGACCAGTCTGCACCCTATCCCTGGCTGGAATGATTGCAGCAGAGGATGGACATGAAAATGAGTATTTCTGCACCCCTCAGCTTTCTTCCTGCACCCAGGAGGCGCATTTCCCTCTCTGGGGTGATGCAAACCTGAACCCTCCAGTGACTTTGATTCTGGGACATTTGAATGCCTGTGACACATTCAGAAATCAAGGCCAGTGTTATCTGTGGAAGTGCCACTCAGTGCCAGGGCCCGTTTCTAAGGGATGCAGAGATTTTCTGGAGTGTGAAGAACTGGAGAGAAAATGAAAACCATCAACTTCTGGGTAAACCAAGAGCTAAAGGGCATTGCCCCACTGTGGGCTGAGATTTAAAGTCCTGTGATGCAAACATACTCCTAAGTTTCCTGTGGTTCTTGGTTGTATAACTTGGCTCTCAATTTTAGGAAGTGGTTGTATCCATGCCAATGAGATATTTTGTAATAAAATCAGTTGTATTTAGTTTTGCTTTTACCAAATAGTTTTATGACAAGTGTATGTTTTATTTAGGGTGCCACCAAAATATTTGCATAGGTGACATTTTAGCCATGACACAATATCTGTCCACTTGATCATCAACCAAATAGGATAAAAAGTATCAAATAATAAGTCTTGATTTCAACTCTTGTATAAAAACATGGATACTTAAAACAATTTGAATGAATACATTTCTCCTCAATACACATTTGTTACCCTTGAGTAAGTTTCAAGCAGGCTAGTATCAGTTGAAAGCCATTAGTTAGACATTAAATCTGGAATGATAGCCACCACAGTCTCAATGCACAAGTCTAGCAGCTAATCAGATTTCATAACTATGCGTATTTTCAAAATACATGATATTGGAGTAAGTGGGTTAAATTTGACAATGAAGGTATGAGGTGCACATAACTGGACTAGGAAAGAATGCTCAGTTGTAAATGTGACTGTTGGAAAAGGCTTCAAGGAGATGTGGTATTTCGTTGGCCATGAAAAGAAAATGAACTTCTTGGAGCAAGAGAAGTCAGGTGGCGATGTTGTGGAGATGATGGGAAGTCTCTGAATTGTGAGGAGTCAGGGACTTTAACTGTGCCTGAAGTGAGCATCCAGATACTAACAGAATCGTCAAAAATCTGAACAAAACTCTTCTCTTGCTAAAGAAAAGAGGCTACATATAGGCAAAGGTCCAAACAGTTGAAAATAACAGTTCATTTTTTAAGAATACAGAAGGACACTAAAAATTTGCCAGTAAAAACCAAACCCTATAAGAAAATTAGCATTAAATCTGAATAAATATTTCTCAAAAGGAAGCATGCAAATGATCAATGCGGTTATGAACAACATTCAACATCAGAGAAATATGAATGAAATCCGCTATGAGAGGACCGCATTCCACTAAGGGGGCTGTTACAGCTGTTTGTGACAGTGTGAATGGAAACAGAGGTCAATATATTAAATGGAATAATCCAGGCCAGAAAGACATGTATCGCTCGATCTCAGGTGTATGTGGGATCCAAAAAACTTGACCTCACAGGAATTGAGAGTAGAATGAAAATTTCTACATGTGGGTAACACATCTTAATTTCTTTCTCATCCCCTTTCCCTCCCTGTCCTCCAACTCTTGGTCCCCTTCCCATTTTAGGAAGATCTATCTCCCTACTTCCTACTACCTACTTTTTATTTTGATCTTTATTTGCACTTCAGGTTTCTCCTAGAAGAGAATCCGGGCAATACTTAAGCTTGTGTGTCTGATTTATTCCACTTACCACTACAGTTTCAGAGGTACCCATGTCCTCAGGAGAACCACAAATGGGCACTGGGCCATAGATCCATGGATCCTGACATTTCAACTGCCCAACCCAAGAGTCAGAAATGACTTACACCAGCATTCTCTCATTCCTCCCGCAGGACAGCTGGTATCCTCTGCACTTCAGACAGGAGGAAACTAAGACTTTGAGGAGTTAAATTAAACATCCAAAGTCAAGCCACCCGTTAAATATCAAACCCTATTTGATATTTGATATGAACCTATTTTGCTTGAGTCTCAAAGCTGGTGGTAGTCAGCCAAGCGATGAACTCAATAAATAAACATGAAAATGAACATAGGCAGGTAAGCATAGAGACACGTTTATCCCTCACAAGTCTTAGGCACCTGTAAAGGAATAAAATTTCTTCAGAATTGAAATGGCATAAAATAAAATTCGTTGTAGGTCAAGTAAAATAGAAATGAAGTCAGAATCATTACTGCAGGTTTCTCTTTCTCAGTGGAACCCTCTCTGCCTTGTTCACTCCCTAAGTTAATGACAGAAGACATAGCTTATCTAAGAAATGCAAATCTTCTAGGGTTTGATGTCTGTCCTTTGAAAGTCCCATGTACTGAAAATATGCTACCAGGCATGTTGGCCATGCATGCTTGACTTCGAAGACAGGGGCAAAGGACTTGGCTTTGAATCCATCAAATATTGAGATGGATGTAAGCAGCAGGTTTGCAAAATTTGGGGTTTTTAAATTAATAATTAGATTTTGGGACAGGAAGTTGATCTGCTCAATCTGATAACCTGAGGTTATCCTCAGGAGGAATTCAATGCCCAAGCACCAAACCCCAAAGCTTCCTCACTTCACCTGACCCGTATGTGTGTTGGACTAGAAGGAAGGAAATATTCAGCAAATTTGCATTTGTTTCTTGAAAACCTAATACCAGGATCTCATATTCTACAATGTTCCTTTTTTCTGCATTCCTCCGAACATTTATTTTATCTAAAATGTTTATAATCACATCTTCTTAATGTTTTTCAATTTCTTAAAGTTCTGAAAAATTCTGAGGAATTCCTATTTCCTGTCATTTGCCACATTGTTTTCACTGCCCAGATATTTATTTTATTGTAATCTTATCTCTTCAAAACGCATTACCATTAACCATGACATCAAGGTAGAGTGCATATTTTCTTTCTCATATGGGGAAATATTCTCACTGGGAAAGTAATAACAGAAATGTTTGCTACCAGACAGTGCATGGGCATTGAATTCCTCCTGAGGATAAGCTCAGGTTATCAGATTGAGCAGATCAACTTCTTGTCCCAAAATCTAATTATTAATTTAAAAACCCCAGATTTTGCAAACCTGCTGCTTACATCCATCTCAAAATTTGATGGATTCAAAGCCGAGTCCTTTGCCCCTGCCTTCAAAGTCAAGCATGCATGGCCAACATGCCTGGTAGCGTATTTTCAGTACATGGGACTTTCAGAGGACAGACATCAAACCCCAGAAGATTTGCATTTCTTAGATAAGCTATGTCTTCTGTCATTAACTTAGGGAGGGAACAAGGTTTGTTTGGCAGAGAGGGTTCCGCTGAGAAAGAGAAAACTGTAGTAATGATTCTGACTTCATTTCTATTTTACTTGACCTACAATGAATTTTATTTTATGCCATTTCAATTCTGAAGAAATTTTATTCCTTTACCGGTGCCTTAGATTTTTGAGGGATAAACATGTTTCTCTGCTTACCTGCCTATGTTCATTTTCATATTTATTTATTGAGTTCGTCGCTTGGCTGACAACCACCAGCTTCGAGACTCAAGCAACACAGGTTCATCTTCTAGAATCCCCGTGTGCTCCTGGCAGGGACAACTCTGCTGGCTTCTGTGGACATGAATGAAGGTGTCAGGGGGAGCTCAGACCCCTCTGGGGCCCGGGAGAGTCCCCATGTGCCCAGGATGCGGGAGGCAGAGCCGCTGTCCTCGCGGCTACCAGGAGAGGTCCTTGCTGCCGGCATCCTCAGCTCAGGGAAGGGCGCACCTTCTAATAGAGTCAGCTGATGGGTTAGGTCCACCATGTGTAACCTGCCCCCAGTTAACACAGCACCAGCTGGTTAGGACCCCATCTCTGCAGAGTCCCTTCGCTTCCCTGTAGATTGCCCATGGTCACAGGGGCAGCACCCCACAACCTTTGCAGTGCCCAACTCTGTCCCCTGGACACACTTCAGAGTTGACTGTATTCCTCCCCCCAGGATGTGAGGAATGAAGATCATCTTAGGATTCTGCCTGCCACACTGTTCGTGTGGAGATCTCACAAACTGGTACCACAAGGAAGGCAAGTGGTGAGTACCTCCAGCCCTGGTGATTGGGAGGCTGAGGCAGGAGAATTTCTTGAGCTCAGAGGTTCTTGACCAGCCTATGCAATATAGTAAGACACTGTCTCGAAAACCAAAATGAACCAAACGTAGCAACACAGCTTACACAGGGAAGCCTTAGAAAACAAAGAAGAGGGGAAAAGGCATTTCTGATTTGCTATTGCTGCTCTTTGCAAAATTCCCACCGAGGCCTTGTTTTAGAAAATGAAATAGAGAGGAAATTATGGTACATTCAGTGAATTTGTGTGTGCTAGAGTCTCTTCCTTATTCTTTCTCCTCTATCAGCTTTTCAATCTCTTTTGCTTCAATAGTGCCGCAGTGAATGCTAAAATTCTTGTAACTTGGGGAAAAGATAACAGACTTATCTAAAAATAATATTTTCATGATTGAATTCCCGACATTTAAATAGCTGAGCAAAGACAGCAGCAGAGTTTCAGAAAATGAGCTGATAGAGTTCTGATCCATTTGGGGTCATCTGGGAGCATTACCCCTCCTTCCTGTGCCCAGTGCTGGTCCTGAGAGTCAGTCAGCATGACAGAGGCAGGTCCGCTATCGTTACCCGGCAGTGCCACCTCTGTCCTTGCTCCCTCCCAGTCATCAGGGATTAAATAAACTTCCAAAGACACCAGTCTCGGCAAACCTGTGTTTTTCTTGCTCTAAACACAATATATCCTCAGATTTACCTTTTTGGTCCTTTGGCTAATTTCACTGATAACCTATTTAAAAATGAAATGAACCTTGAATGTTTTCATTAAAAAAAACAGTTTTATTGATTTGGTTGCATCTCATTTTATGGTTTTGTAAAGCAAAAATTGAGAAAGCCACAATGTGATAATTACTGCATAATGGAGTAATTAGTTAAAATAAGAATAATAAATACTAAAAATTCAAAATTAGTCACAGACCATGTTAATCTTTTATTATATTTCATTCATAAGGTATAACTTCCAAGGCAGAGGGGGGCACAGAGACATTCTATGTGAATTTCAATTTCTGCAGGGAAGGAAATTGGTGGCTGCAAAGTGTTTTTTTTTTTTTTTTGAAAGAAATTGCATACTTTTTTTGGTAATTTTATTTTTTAAGCATATTTTTGTTGATATTAAGGGAGATGGGTAAATACAAACATAAAGAAAATGTAAATACTTGGGACAAATTCAGGAAGGAGGCATCATGAAGCAGGTCTCCAAGGAAGAAAAGACAAAGGACAGGAAGTCACAGGGCCGAGGACCCAGAGAGGAGTGGGATGACCCTTAGTTCTGCTCTGCTTTCTGTTGTGACGGTGCCATGGTGTGGTGACTGCTCAGCATTTTTGTTTGTTTGTTTTTAATGGAGCCAAGTGTAGTGGAATAGAGAGTGTATCCACTGATTTAACAAACAGGGAAGCCACTATCACGTGTACAATAGTGTATTGATTGTGTTTCTGATTGAGGAATGCCCATAATAATATTTATTTAGGACATTGAATTTTATAATCATCCTATATATTTTACAAGCCTAAATATCTTCTAATCTTTACAGCTTCATACGGAGCAGAGCTGCATGCGTTAAGTAAAAATTCCAATATATTAACCAAATGCAGAAAGCATAGCTTCATTTCTTAAACATAGAAGGCGTTCGATCTAACAGTTAGCTTTGGAATGTTCCCCTTTCCTGTTGAGAATTCAGTGCTCATCCCGTTAAAGACAGTTTTGACTGAAGCAGTGAGTTAACCAGACTCCAAATTGAATCCCAGTAGGCAGATACCTTCTTCAATCCAAGACAAAAGGACAAGAGTCTTGGCTAAATGTCTAAGATTTTTGAAGGTAATCTCAGAGAACACCACCAACCAAGACAACGACAAAAAGTCACAAGACGGAAGTGTGATCTTATAATGCAAATGAATCCAAAATGTAGTGGAAGGAAAGCTGGTCCAAAATAAATGGGAGAACGTGATGTGGTATTAATATTATCTACAGTTTTAGATCTCCTTTTGTGTTTGAACTAGTGTTTCATATATTGGCTTAAAGTTGATGCGAGATGATCTTTCCTTTTGTTTGTAGTTGAAATGTGCTGTGTGCAGGTCTATCTACTTAGTCGCCTGAAGTCACTGACCTTGTCCATCCAGCTTTTAAATGATAACTTGTGTTACCATAGTTGTCCAGCCGTGAATCAAAATGTGGAATAGAAACACTATATGGCTACTTTTGCTTAGAAATTATTGTATTAAATTTAGATCCACTATTAAACAATCCTTACCAAATGCATGTGATGTACCTGTATTTATGTATGGACAAACAGACATAAAAGGAAAGTCAGGTCCTGTTAGAGGTCAGAAACAAGGCTGCTGGATTTCTCTGCCACTCCCTTTGCTGTGGGCTATGGTTCTCCCTTGTTACTGGGAGATTCTTTGACCCCGTGACCCTTAGTAGATCCATTGCACTCTGGAATGAGCCACAAGCTCCCAAACAGCCTTTAACTTCCTGAGATATACCCTGCTCCTGTCACCCCCATTCAAGAGCCCTCGCTCCCCATTTTCTGTCTAACAAAGCTGATCTCTTTCCTACCTGCCTTCCAGGCTCTCTTTCCAAAAGGCCTTGCGTTCTCCGTGCCTCACCCAGAATCCTCCATGCTGGGCCCTGTGGCTTCCGGTACCTGTGGGTTTTTCCCCATGTTCCTTTCTGCTTTTGACCTATTTCTGTGCATCCAACTCAAGTCCTATTTGTTCTCCTAAAATTTGCTCTAATTTATTTTGCTTCCCATATACTTTTCGGTGCTCAGAAATGCTCTGTACTCAAATACTCAAATATTTATTGTTGATGATGCATCTCACTGCCAAAATTGTATTCCAGATATTTACCTAAATCTCTGTTTTCCTGACAATGATAAGCTCCCTGAGGTAGAGGGCACTGGACTCAGGGGGGCCCAGAGCTCTGCACCTGCAGGTCCAGAGTGAGTCTGCAGGAGTGGGCATCTCTCTTTTGTTTTTCTAGGTTCTGTTCTTGAATAAAATCAAACCTCCTTTGGAACTCATGTTACTTTTGAAATAAATAAAGAGAAAAGAGTGACAGAAGATCGTAAGGAATCACAACAATTTTATATGGTAGATTTTATTTTGGGGACTCTGGAGAGAAGAAAAAAATTGGAAGGAATAATGACAGAATTGGGAAGGCCACACCCAGAAAAGATAAACAGGCAGCAAGGGACATGCATGACACAGAACAGAATGGAGATGCAGGAGTCAGCTCTCTGAAGCCGAGCTGCCACATCCCCAAGTTCGACCAACTGCAGATTAAAAATACTGAAACCATTGCATCTGAACTGCACATGGGCAGAATGTTTTATTGTCGTGATACGCTAAGCAAAACAGTATAAAGACTAGTTATGTAGCATTTATAATGTTTTAGGCATGTAAGTAATCTAGAGAGGATTTAAAGTATACAAGTGGATGTGTGCAGGTTAGAGTCAAGCACCACTCCATTTCACGTAATGACATCTGTGAGTTTTGCTACCAGCAAGGCCCTGGACCAATTCTCTGCAGAAACTGACGAACAACTGTACCTTCGATGCATATAAATCTGATAATGTGAAGGTCCAGATTTATTCATGTGTATGCGAATTCTGGTCACATAAACATACTTGGAGATACACTGAAGGAGTCCACAGATTCACAGAACAATTGATATTTAAATATGTATACACAGGTATACAGGCATGGAACAAATTATGTATTAAAAGTAATATAATATGTATTCAGTATGCAAAAGAAGTTAATTAGGTAACAAATTGAAGTTTGTTTTATGCAAATGAGTATGCATTAACATAAAACATCTACCTCACTTGCCTTCAGTGTGTACAGAAATTGCAGTTTTAAATATAATTCATCAATGATAATGGTTGAGACAGAGCTATTAAGCTGTGGTATTGAATCCTGTTTTCCACATGAATGTCGTGGTGTCTCCTCTGTTTCACTGAAATGGAGACAAACGCTTTTCTCTCCAGCCTGGTAGGGTTAAATTTCTTTCTTTAATGCCAGTACAGGGTTTTTGTTTGTCTGTTTGTTTTAAATCTGGTTAGATAGTGTCCATCACTTTAGGTTTATAAAGACTTGAGAAGGAAAAGCAAAGGAAAACTTCCAGTGGAAGGAGTTGCATCAGGCTTGTTTGAACTGTCACTCGCTACCTGATTGTACAGTGGCATAAGAAGCAGCTCGACAGCTGTAGATGCGGGGACAGTTACAAAGGCTCTGCACAGGCCGTGTGCACAAATGAGCCTCAGAAAGGCAGGGAGAAGCCCCAGCCAATGATGAAAACCTTCTGGGCAATGATTTATTCATCTGTAAAACACGGTCCATAGTAGCCCAGCACTGCTATGAGGATTAAGTGAGCTACGGTTGGTAACATGCTCTGGACATCGCCGGGCACACAGTAATTACTAATGTCTCCTCTGCTAGACTAACCGAGCTGATAGAGCGAACTGTCCTACGTCGGACTGCCGAGACTGAGGGGATCACTGGGGCTTTTTAAGCACGTGTGGATCCAGATACCAACTTCACATAGTCATTTCCTATTGCCTTTGTAGTCCATAATAATCAAAAAATGGAAGCTGCTAAGCATCAAAACTTAACACCAGGGGAGATTTCACTGCCAGAAAGTAAGAGGAGTTTGCAGGGAGCCCAGACCAAGGACCAGAGTAAGACCTACTTTGTCCTTAGTCCACAACACAGACCCACGCCTCTGAGGCTGTCACAAGACAACCTCGGTGAAATGTTAGCAAAAATGTAGCCAGCTCTTCTCTACTGAGGGCGGGGCGCCTTTGACACCAAGTTCTAATGTTTTCCTCGTCTTTATAAATCCATTTAGCTATAACCCATCTCAGAAATAACCTATGAACAAGATCGGAGAAAAGGTATCAAACGTGTTACCAGGAAGCCATAATCTTCATAAGTAAATTAGATAGGCAGAGGACTCCTAGGGTTGTGAGGTCTTTGAGCTCTATTGTACCAACGTAAGAAAGTGATCAGTCATTTATCCATAAATCCAGAAAAGCTGAGCATATTAACTACAGTGGCTACCCTGAGCTGTGTGGGAACTGGGACGTGCAGATGGATGTTCTGCACTGTGAACCTGGTGCTTAGATTTACTCAGTTCCCATTTATAAACTGTGTATGGCCATAAATATGAGGGCAGATCACTATGAACTCATTATATAAAGGCTAGAATGCAAGAACACATGTACACACAAACTTAGGAGAAAAATGAGCAGTCGTTTATAAAGCAAATGTCATCTAAGGCCACATGCCCTTTCACAGGTAAAACATCTTAAGATAAAGAAGCTATTGGGACATTATTTGGTATACCCCAAAGAAGGCAAAAATAGTACTTATCTATTAATTTTTCCTGATATAAAACCGGCACTAATATGTACGAGACTGTGACAGAATGAAGTTCTGCGGAGAAAGCGTGGACGAGATTCCTGTGCTGGAGACACCTGCATTTTAGTGAAGTCAACAATATCGAGACCGTGGAGACCATCCTAAAAGGAACCTTGGAAACCCTTACCGATGTCTGGATGTGTCCAGGGCCACAGGAAAGAGCCTAGGCCACGTAAGAGATAATAAATACACAGGGGGACGTGATGACACAGCCTCCCAAGGTATCATCCACATGCTAAGGGCAGAGGTGGGGTCACCATTAGTGTCACCATTAGCATCACTGTTGAGTCTAAGGTTACAGATCTCCTTACCGATCCTGAAAAACTCCCTTTTATGAAATGCATATCTGTGGATTCTCTATTTGTCCAACCAATCCTATTTTTCTGTAAAATAGTGTAAATTAAAATAAAGTTAAATTTTAAAAAAACTAAATTTTTCGCTTGCTGAACAGGTGCTCAGCTCAGGTGCATGGGAAAGGGATGTGACAGCAAAACAGAGTCTGTGCTATCATTTTTTGTCCATAGTTATTCCCACTGCCGGGTTCTCCAAACATTGGCTTCTCTCAGGTCCCACAGTACATGCACCTTCTCGACACATCTCCTTGCCTGTCTGTCACAACCGCCTTCCTCCTCTCTTCCAAAGGTGCCTGCTCCTGCATGCTGCTAAATTAATGCTACATCCAGAGACTTCCTGACCACTGCTCCACACAGCCTGTTCTTTCATTTGACTTCTATTTTTTGTTACCTTACTTTTTGATTTAGACCCAGAAAAATCTACACTACAATTATGCACACAGTAGAAGGTCTATTAAAAAAAGAGCATTGCTTTATGCTGCCAACCATGTATTTGACCAAGCTAAACCTAATAATGGAGCAACAAATTTAGCAACTTTCCTTGTGATTTTGCAAAAAGAATTTCATTGGTATGGAGACACCACCGATGTTCTGCCGAAGCATGGAAAATTATAATTCATTGACATTATTTATTTCACCGATTACAAAGAGCTTTCAAATTACAAATTGAAAATAACTGCCAAATTAACCCATCACATATTCAGTTAGAATATCTCATGACTGTGTATTTGAATTACTGTAATTTATATGGCATTTACATGGTAGGAATATCTCCAAACCAATTTTCTGGATGTTTAAGAACAAAAGATAATTCTGGTCATGTATGACAGTTTCTCTGTCTTTGTATGACAATAATTTATTTTTGGTCTGCACCCTTTATTTAATGTCTCTCATTATTTACTGATTTATTTATTTATATATTTGTATATTATCTATATTTCTATTTTTTATTATTTTTTCTGTATTACTATTTATTTAATTTATCTCATTAATATGTTTTATAGAGTAATAATTTTTTTCTTAATATAGAAAAAATGAAGGGTCAAGAGTTTGGGAATATCATTATATGCCCCTTTGATTTCAGCTATTTGTTCATCTTCCTCTTTTCCTTTTCTTTTTCCTTTTTTCCCTCCCCTGTTTTCTCCCAGAGCTGTGGAATCCTGTGCCTCACTGTCGACTTATTTGGTAGGAAACCCACCTGGTAAGATGCTATCTGTGTTAAATGACGTCCTCCGCTGCTCTTCTCTGTGGACGCCTGGTCTCAGGAGAGAAGCCAGTCATAGGGTAGAGGAGTAGTCGCAGAACTGTCTGATTTAGGACACCATGCTCCTTCTTGCTCAGCTGCCACCAGGATTCGACGATTAATGATTACTCGTGGAGAGCAAGCTCATCACTTCTAACTGCGCAAGCCCCGCTGAAATGAGCAGCGCGCTTCCTTGTTGTGGCGACAATGCCCATTTAACACACTTAGGTCCTACATGGGTTTGCATTTCCAGAAAGTTAAAGAAATTATATTTCACTTTTTTTGCTCTCAGAAATGCATGAAGAAATGGAGGAAGAGCACTGAAGCAAGCCTATTCTTGCGTTTTGAATAAAATTTTATGAAAAATGATTAAATAATTTAATTACAAAATAACTGTTCTTAATATATTTCAAAGAGAAAAACATAAATCCAACACAAAATTAAATGTAACAAATATACAAAACTAGGCAGAGAAACTATGTTATCTGTTTTTTAACACAAAACTTGCCTCTTCTGTCCCTTTCCTTCCCAATTGATCCCTAGACACAAGCTCTTTTGGGTATTATTAACCATTTCTTCTGTTATTTATGTCCATATTTGTATGTAAAACTCTTAAAAAGCTGCTTGTTTTCACTTTTAGGCATGTGTATTGTCTTCCCAACATGGAAGCTAAGTTTCACCTCTTTTATACACGTTTGTTAGCTCTTTTATACACATAACACACACACACACACACACACACGCACACACACACTCATTTCATTACCTCTGTTCTCAGCTGTATATTGTTATTTTTATTGTTGTTGTTAAATCAGTGGTGAAGATATTAGAAGCAGGTGAACATTTTTCACAGTTGTACCAAATGATGCCTAATTTCATTTCCTTTTACATATTTTACACTGGAGCTAAAAACTTCATTAAGTTTTCCTTTACCTATACATGTTTTTTTATAAAGTGAGTACATTCAAATACGATTGTTTAACGGGAGCATGAATTGGCTGAAGTCTTTCCTGGCGCCTCCGGCCCCGCCTGGGTCTTCTCCCTGAGTTCTTCTGTGATCCCCTCCCATCCCCTGGTGTCCCATCATCTCTCTCTGTGGAGTCCATGTCTCCTCTGTGGCATCCAGCGTCTTCTTCCCAGCTTGGACCTGCAGGCATTGGGGTCGGAAGGCGAGTGTTGGTCCCTTCAGTAGCTCTGAAACCTTTCAGAGCAGCACATTTGGTGATGCGCAGTGCTCAGCACTGCTGTGATTCTGTGTGCAGAGGGGATGGTAACGGATCTCTAACTTGGAAGTCATTTCCCTCCTTCTCCTAAACATACACCTCCGTTGCCTGCTGGCCCCCCGTGTGACCGCTGCGAAGCCTAATGTCAGTTAAATTAGCAATCTTCTCTGTCGAATTCTAATTTTTCCTTTTCTCCAGAAGATTTAGGACTGATCTTATTTTTAATTCTGAGTGTCCTGAAATTTCACAGTGCTCTGCCATAGCATGAGCCATGTTTGTTTTTTTGCTTTGTCTTCATTCTTAGTAAAAAGAAAAGAAAAGAAAGCTCTGTGAGTTGTGGCCACACTGCCACGTGCACTGGCTCAGAAACTCTGGCCACCATGCTCAGGCCCCCGGCCCAGCCCCTGCAGTGCCTGCCTGGGGTGATCTCCCTGGTGTGCCATCCCTGTGACCCCCGCCCCGTCCTGCAGGTCATTTGCCTCTCTTTCTGCACCACGTCCCCACCCGGCCGAGCAAAGCACATGGTGACCTTACTCGTTTTCTCGTGTTTTTCAGCCTGGGAACAACTGAACTTTGCAAGATTCACAAGACTTATATTTTCTGCTTTTTTTTGTTTTTTTCAAAGAAAGATAATTTTCTTCCTTCAAGCATTTTTTGTTTTTGGTCCTCTAATATTATTTCTACTGAATTTGATGGATCCTGTCTATCTCCATATATTCACATTTCACTTCTCATCAATTTTCTTGTGTTATTTCTTCGGTAACTTCCCTCCTGTTCTCTTTTTTACAGCTCACCTATTGTCTGGATATTTTACTTCCTGAATTGATCCTGTGTTATATCCTCACTCTTCAGTTTTCCTTGGATTGTCTCTTTGATTGTCTAATTTTAGGGTACTTTCCAACTTTTGTCTTTTTCTACCAAATTTTGAAATTCAGCTGTGATATTCTTAATTTCCAAACTATCTTTTTAAGCTGTGTAGTTTTTCTGGTGTTTGTGTTTTAACAGCATCTTGAAATATTTTGTCCCATGAATGATTTTACTATGCATTTTTCTGTTTAATACATTATTGCACTGGGAAGATCGAGCATGGTTATTTGCATGATTGGGTTTGTCAAATGCTGGTTTTTGGCCTTAAATACTGGGTGATGAGACAAAAACCAAGAGTTGAGGAAAGCAAAATCGCTAGTATTTTTGAATATTTTCTTTCTTGCTGATTAGTTCTCCCAGGTAGAGTGTTCTGTCATGTCACGTGCTGCCTGTTGCATGGGACTCCATTCTCCCAAGAGAGAGGAAAGAGGCCAGGAGAGGCCAGCATCTAACAGGTGTTCACCTCTTTGGCGAGCTTCTTCCTGCTGGGGTGCCCAGCCCAGAGGTCCCGAGCTCTGATTCCAGAACTGGATGGTAGAAGCTCCTGCCTCTGTGGAGGACAGGAGGACAGCTGGCTGCTCCTGGTCTGAGCCATATCTACTGTGTTTTCCCAGAGTAAGCATACGCACACATGCCAACATTTCATCTAGGAAACAGAGTTGCTTCTAAGCCTTCAACCAACACCTCATTGTTCCTTGAAGCCTCCATAGCGCCTGCTACGTGAATTAGAAGCCTAAGAGCAGAGAACCCAGCTGGCTTTCCACTGCGGCAGTGACTCTCAGCGTGCGGTCCCCCGCGCTACTAAATCAGAAGCTGGAGGTGGGGGTGGGGTGCAGTCTGTCCGGGGCCCCTCTGGCCCAGATGGCCACCCCGCAGCAGCACGGCTTCGTGGGGCTCACTGGAGCTCACCGTCCCATGCAGGTATGGGTTTGCCCAGGCAAACTTTTCTGACCCACTTTTCATTGCAGTGCTGCCACTGAAAAGTTACATCTCTCCATAATACTACTGGTAAAGAACCACGCAGTCTTCTGAAATACCTGAGAAGCCTATCTTTTTAAACAATGTCATTTTTACTTATTTCCAGCAATTAACAGATGTTGATACCCTGCGCCACAATTCCTAAACCGCTTCCCAGCCCTCTCCCTCCCTCCCTCCTCCCTCCCTCCCTTCTTTCCTCCCTCCCTCCCTTCTTCTCTTCTCTTCTCTTCTCTTCTCTTCTCTTCTCTTCTCTTCTCTCCTCTCCTCTCCTCTCCTCTCCTCTCCTCTCCTCTCCTCTCCTCTCTTCTCTTTCTCTTTCTCTCTCAACACTGAGCTTGACCCTAGGTCCTTCATGCTGAGCTACACCTACAACTTTTTTTTGTTTTGAGACAGGGTCTCACTAAGTTGCTAAGTTGCCTAGGGTGAATTCGAGCTTGTCATCTTCCTGCTTCAGGCTCCCAGAATGCTGGGATTACATGGGTGTTCCACCACGTTCAGATCACCTCCCAGTTCCTTCCTCTGGGAATATGTGAGCCTTTCTCTCTTTTATGCTGGGGTTTTCTAGTTTGGCTATATTTGAAACAATTTCTCAGTGGAAGTTTATCACGTATTTTGTTTAGTACATAAAATAATCATATTTAGACTACTGTTTTCCACATTGTATGGTTTAAATTACCGCTAAATGTAAAACACTTTTGCAGTATTTCTGTGGTAATTCACATAACTAAAAGGAATTACATTTTCTCATTTATTCACTCGTTAATAAAAAAAGTATTTATTCTGTGTTTCAAACACTGAACTGGATGATGAGTTTTAAATTAATAAAAAGACAGACGATAGATAGATATATAGAAAATGTTTTTTAGGAAGAAAACGGCATTATTTAGATCTTTATTATTTCCACAAAATCTCCTGACTCTCTCCCTCTTGAATGACCGGTGCAAACTAGCAAATGCTCAGCAGAGAGGGACTCAGGTCAGAAAGGATATGCTGGTTTTTGTTAGAATCACTCCAAACTTAGCTTGAGAAAGAATACAGCAAAATGAGGAGTAAATTATACATTTAGGGACTTTTATTACTGGTTTTTAAAGTTACTCCATAATCATTCATTATCATTCAAGGGTCAAAGAGAAGGAGGATATGGTTATTTCCACAGAATATTGCTCCTCTAGTGAAATAATAAAAATGAAAAAGCCCTTTAATAGAATGAAAAATGATGCAAGGTATGTGGAACACAAACTAAACAGTCAGGTAGAGATGTTGATGGAGAGGAAGCCATCGTATAGCACAAAACCAATACTCACAGGATTGTGAGTAATATCTGTGCCAGTCATGTCACTGACTATGTAAATGTGTTAATCAATTTTGGCAAAACTGTATGCAGATAAACATTGTTTTTGTATACTTAGGAGATGTTTTCTAACATTGGAATAATAGAAACAACTAAATTAATACTTAAAGAAAAAGAAAAATGTTAGTTTCTCTTGTGTTCGGCCATCGTTTTTCCTTCTTGCATGTAGGGTGCCAGTGAGAGATAACAGTGCTGTAAAACCTATTTTTTTAGCACAAAGAGACGCCTGTGTGTCAGTGCCATGTTTTACAGCACATGGCAGCCAAAGCTATTGTGGGTCTGACTTTATGTTTCACGTGGAACATATTTTAAAATTTAAAAAAGAGCGTTGTTAGCATAAAACAATCTCAGAAATTAAGAGAAACACATTCAACATATTTGGAAATCAAAATCCATGGTGCATGAGGGTCCAGTGTGGTTATCTCTGGTGAGACATGTCTGGTTTCTGTTTTCCTTTCATAGTAATTATACTTTACTGGCAGTTTCGAAAATAAATTTAATAGCCTTGGTGAGTAGCCTCAAGGGTTGGGAAATATTATCAAGCCTGAGATGGATTATACGTTCCACTATCTTTGTAATATTATTTCTTACCGGATAGCTAAAGCTGTTCTTTCGCTGCCAGAATAATACTACATGCGTATTGCTCCTGTGTTTGGCATCGTGGAGTTACCTGCATAACTGAATATAGTAAATGTGTTTGAAAATCTCTGATAAAATATAAAGAAAAACTCTGTCCCCTAGGAAAATAAGGATCTGGGTAAACATAATATACTGGTCATACTTCGAAATCTCTCCAGCAACTTAGGTGATTTTCTTAAAAATAACATTGAAAGAAAAACTCTACAGTTATGATTCAAGTATCTGTGAAACAAATTAGCAAGTTTGATTTCAAGGCCTGACTGTGCCATTAATTAGGTACCTAACATGAAAATGGACTTTTAAAGAGAGGAATATTAGCGTTCCACCATGGGCCCTGGAGCCAGACCATGTCATTTTCCAGGATTAGCTACTCTCCAACTTTGATATTGCTATAGTTCATGGTGGCACCAAATTCAATAGCTTACAGTCTTTATCTTTCCACTTCCCTACCTATAAGTAAGTCAGGATCCAGGTGGGAAAGAAAGAGCATTGTCAAATGGTGAAGAGGGTTAGTTTAATAATGGGACTATATACAGAACTGGAGCAAGCTGTTAGAAAGCAATAAAGGGAATTTGTATACAGGAATGTTAACAGCTTGAGACCATGGCCATGTTTCAGTCTGAAGAAAAAGGTAGAAGGAAAAGTTACCAGACAAGGAGAACTGGGGAGAGGGAAGGAGGGAGAGAAAAAAGAAAAAAAAGTTTTATTCGACTTTGCTTGTTTCAGCTGTTCAGGGTGGCCCTTTCACCTTCAGTTCAAAAGCTAAATGGTAAAAGCTTTCCATATTTTTCAACTCAAATATTTGCAAGTGGAAGCATCTTCCATCCCTTACGATAGAGGATAGCTTCTAAAAATAACAGCTATTGGAGCAATCCAATAAAAATTTGTGTAAGATATCCTGCTTTGGAAGAAATAACTGCAGATGTGGACAGCAATTTAAAATCTGTTGTTCAGAAAACAAAACAACCTACATATCCATTTATTTTCTAAGTTTATTTACTGTGAAGGGACTTGAAATAACATAGAAAAACTCACAGGGAAGTGGAAATGGAGAGGAACCTAGCAGAAAGAGTGGGATCTACATCTTGCAATTTAGGAAGACAGCTTTCAAAAGTTTTAGAAAACAAAGACGATGTTAAATTTCCAGTTGTGATATGTGTCAAAATATTATGAGGTCTTCCAGTGTGACATGCTGACTGCCCAGCTGAAAAGATCTCCAAAATTTAGACAGTCATTGGCAGGAGAAGGCATTTGTTTAAGAAGACCAGCGAAGATGGCCAAGAGAAATACAGGTAACCAAGAAGGAGCAGAAATCAATTGCATTCTGACAACATAGTAGACAGCAAGGAATTGGGAAACTAGGATTGAGGACCGCAGCCCTAGCTAAAGGCATCAGAATATGTTGTTCTACATAGGTTCCGTATGAAGCACAAAATAAAGTCAAAGCAAGCACAGTTAATAGGGCGACGAGGTCTCTCCCAAGGACCTCAGAGCTTTGGGTGACATGGCTTGCATTCCCATAGAGGTGAATGCATTTCCCCTGGCAAGAGTGGGACTTCTGAAGAGTTACAGAAAAGTAGCAATGGGAAAACAAACCAAAAACAAACAAACAAACAAACAAAACCCACAAAAATCAAGCTAAAAATTGTGGAATAAAAGTATATTCAATTCTCTAATTTTATAAAAATTCACTTATTGAATCTAATATTGAGAGACTGTGGTTTGATTTCAGATTTTGACTATATGAATAATTTTGCTACAACCTCTATTGACTCATTTCCGATGATGCAAATATCGTGGGTACTGAAGTAAGCATGGAGTTTGTGGCTCAGGCAAAATACTTATATTTAACTCTAGAATGGAAACTAATTTCCCATTGAACGCACCCACCGACAGTGCGTGAGGTCGTCCCTCGTAACTTCTAGTGCCTGTCCTCGGCGTTACCCAACTTTGATTTTGGCAGCTCTGGGGCATTGAGCGGTGACCCATGGCGCTGTTTCTCCTAAGCATGCGTGCTCAACTGATTAACAGAATCTGAAGTCTTTCTGCGGTTTACGGATTCTTCAGACTCCTCTCGTCAACTGTTTCCACCTGTCTGACAGTTTCTTCTGGAATCTTAGAAGCTAATGATAGATTCCGGCTGTGAGACTTTCCTAACTCTATAAGCCAAAAGTATTTTGCTCACTTGTGCTTTACTTTTTCATTCTTTAATGTTAATGAGAAATATTTAATTTTAATAGATTACAGTTTATCCATCCTTTGTGTGCATGTGTGGTTAATGCTCATAGAGGACCTATTAACACAGCATATTTTTCTAAAGTCTTACTGTCTTTCACTTTTAAATCCTTAATTTATTTATACTTTATTTTTAAAAATGGAATAAAGGGAGAATTAAGATTTTTTTCCTATAACTATCTAATTAAAGACATATCCTTTACTGAAAAGGCTATTTTTGACTTGTCACTACCTATATCAATTGTCTACAAATACGTACATCTAATTCTGGATTTTATATCTCTTAAATTTTCTACTTTTTCACATTTATGCAATCTTAAATATTTAGTGATATTTCATGAGCCTTATTGTTCAATGTGTATGAACAAAACCTATAGAAATTATATTATATAAACATACCAGATAATTAATAAAAATATTATTTTTCAACATTTTGTGCTATTTGTATTGTTGACTTTTAAAAAGATAAGTCATTTTAATTTCTTATTCTAAATACATATATCCATTTTTCTGCATAATAATTTTCTATCTTATATGTCCAAACTAAATTTTACTTGATCCTAAAATTTCATTAAGTTCATTACTAAAGTTGAGTAATAATTACCTCTCAAAATTTTGAAAGCATTGCCTTTCCCTAACATATCTTTTATTTGAATGTTGCAGAAAGTAAACCCATCCCAGCCTGTCCCACCTCCATTTAAGGTTTTGTCTTTTTCATTATCAGAGCAAGTACTAATTCCTTAAGCTTTTTACAGCTTCAACCCAGGAAAGCATCGTAACATTGTTCACTTGGTTTATTTCCTTCTTTTACTTCAGGTTTTTTGCTCAATAATGAGACATCTTGGATTTTTTTTCATGCTTGTTGAATACCCCTCCCAATTTTGATCTTTTTATCTTTCCAAACCTAGGTATTTACTTGAATTTTACTGTCAAAATCACTGGCTTGGATTTTAACATCATGTATTAATAAATTTAGTTTGTTATACCTTTACTTTTTCTTTTAGGAGATATATATATGTCACATATATTTTATATTTGATAATGTGTTATGTACACTTTTTTTTGTGTGTGCATGTGTGTGTGCATGTGTGTGCCTGAGTGTGCATGTGTGCATGTGTGTGCATTGTGTGTATATGAGTGTGTGCACGTGTGTGTGTGTGTGTGCATGTGTGTGTGTGCATGAGAATGTGTGCGGGCACATGTGTGCATGAGTGTTCCTGCGTGTTTATACCTGCCAGGAGCCGCAAGGCTCTGCACTGTAGCGGTTGGTGTTTCCTGACGTTGGCCAGTTGACTTTGGGCTGGCTCATTGCTTCCTGGTGGGGACCGCCCTGTCCACTGTGAGAGGTGGCAGCATCGCTGGCGCCTATGCATGAGAGGCCAAAAGCACAGATGTGTCCCCAGAAAGAGCTGAGCAGAATCGCCCCAGCTGAGCTTCATTCTGACAGGAGCTTCGCACTACCAAGTTTTGGGACACTAATCGAGAAATATTCATGCTATCTCAAAACCCTTGCTGTACTGTTCGGATTTGTTGGGTGCATTTCCTGAGGCCCAGGGCTTGGGTACTCTGTCCCGATTCCTGACTGCTGATTCACATTGGGAACGAAGTGCAGGGTGAATTACTGCTGCAGGAGAAGTAGCCCTGCAGGCCAAGCTCTCCTCGAGCAAAAGCAGGCCGGCTCTGGACGTAGGAGAGCGCATCCCTGATGTCTAAGGGAGTCTGGGTGACCTTCAGCTGTGCTCCGGCTCTCAGCCGTTGCCCTTGTCACTGGCCAGGCTGCTCGTCCGACTCCTCCTGCACAAAGTCAACCTGAGCGACCTGGACTCCAGATCTGGCGGAGGAGAAATGGAGCTGTGCGTGGGTTCCACCGTGGGACCTTGGCGCGGAGATGCAGGAAGAGGCCCCGTGGGATTCTCCTCTCCTGCTGCCCCCTGTCCCTTGGCGCACGCACCTCTGGATTTGAGGACCTGCACTCTTCTGCTTCCTTCTCCGTATGATTCGTTATGGTTTGGATTTATGAGGACTCCCTCGTTGGTACTGGCAGTCCCCCTGCCTGTTTTCTTGTGCGCTGTGTTCACTAATGGTTTCCGTCTCTTACCTCTGCCAGCACAAGCAACAAAGTCAGAAGATTGCTTGGAACACATTTACTAAGCCGAAAGAGAGAGATGCGAGACAGAACTGCTGACCACACAACGCAGGGCTTAGCACGTTGCACAGCTCAGCCTTGCTGCCCTGTAGATGAGCTCACTTCATCCTCACCGCAGGACAGCACAGGGAAAGGGGCTCTGGAAGACAAGAAGGGCCACAGGGTTGGCGAGGCTCATACCTGGCAGAACAGTGATTCACATGCTCATTACACGTCATCCCCGTCTGCCTGCTGCTCAAGGCAGACTGACTCGGCTGCTTCTGTTCTAGAAATGTCTGTATTGCTTAGTGCTCAGGATAACTGGGGAGACTTTCGTATCTTGTTAAGCAGAGTAGCTGCTATCCACCCCCAATCTCATTATTTCCAAAAGCAACATAGAAGGTAACATTTTTCCTCTATAATTCAGCTTTTGTGTGCACTAGGGTTTGCATTCTTCCCTCTAAACAGCTTCCGACTGACAAGTCACAGCTCAGGAACACTGCTCTCATCTTTGCACACTTTATGTTCAAGGTGATTTGCATATGATTTACATAAATCTGCATAATTGCATTCCTTTGAGGGGCTAGAAATGGCTTTCTGTAATCAGGAAGCAGCTCTCATGCTCTCTCTTGTTAGTGGTAATGTAAACTTGTAAAATCACATTTTATAAGAAAAACTCATTATTTTGGTAATTTTAAGCAATGATCTAAAAATAAAAAGTTTTCATGGTGGGGTCAGGGATGTTTTAGTCACTCTGCACTGATGCGTTGCTTGGAGAAATCTGCTCCTTCATCCAGAAGTGAGGGTCCAGGGTCCTCGCCCGTGTTCCCACCCTGGGTGTAGAACTGTGCAGGGGATGGAGAAAGACTTCTAGGGAAAATGGGACGGTAAACCCCGAGGATGACAGCCCACCTGCCTTGCACACTCTCTGGCAGGAGGAAGACCACTGTGCCACCTCGGCGTCCATGTGTCCCTGCTTTGGTATTGTCGGTACACGAGGAATGTGTTTCGGAACGTTCACTGGTGTCCCTCACGTGCGGCCAGCACCCAGTGCCGGCCCAGGGAACCAGAACCGGGCCTCCTCAGTCTGAGGTGAGAGCTGCCAGGTGCAGGTCCATTTCCCAGCCCTGGGTGGCAGCAGCTCCACCTCTGACTGAGTGGGGACCCCGCCCACCGACCTCGGAGGAAGCCTCGGACACCAAATGTGGGAAGGCAAGAAGGGGAAGAAGTCTGCCTTCTGATATGCCTGAAAAGTTTTTATTATTTCAGAAAAGATATAAATTGGAAAACATGGAAATAGTTTTTAACTCCTTATTTTTCCCGTTAGCTTTACTTTAATGGAATTTTATTCAATTCTTTTCACTTTAAATACAACTACTACACTTTTCATTTTAAATACAATTGCACTCACATTTTAAATTCTTTGGGTCATTACTGGCAATATCGCAGAAATTACATGAACATTTTGATAATAATTACCTAATTGGTGAATTAGTTGAAATGAAGACCAGAAAATAAATCTTGTGGAATAAAGATAAAGTCATAAAGATAATGTGATTTATGAATGTCTTTGCTTGTATTAATACCCACTTAATCACTGTCAGTTTGCTGCAATATCCAGGCATAAGCAATAGTCCAGTCATCTTTCTAGATTTTATCCATTGTCAATCATGAGAACTGTAGCTTAGTGGATATTATTTCATTTTGTCACTAAGAATGTCTTTCTGGTGTATTAGCTTGATTTACATCAATGTTAGCCATGGTCCCTGTGGTGTCTTGTTTGGTGCGGGATGTGATGAAAAGGCTGTGAATGGGAGGGCTTATGTGAAACAGAAATTAGCCAAGTGCCTCGATGCATGCCTGCAATCCCAGCTATTCAGGAGGCTGAGGCAGGCAATCACTTGAACCCAGGCCTCAGAGGCCGCCCTGATAACTTAGTGAGACCCTGTCTCAACAACAACAAAACAAAATGAACACAAGCAGAGATGCACTTATCGTGGTCTGCAGGAAGGAGTTCAGAGGACAGGTCCTCCGGAGGGAGCTCAGGTGCCCGCCATGCTGAGGTTGCAGGCAGCTGACCCCTCATTTTGTCCTCACATGAGGAAATGGGGAGCTTCTTGGGGTGCCCTCCAGAAAGGAGTTAATGCCATGCAATTCCTACGGGTGCCTCCTTGAGGAACTAATCACCTCCTAAAGTTCCCACCTCCTACAGTGTCAGCTCCTGGGTTGGGGTCTCAGCACAGGAAGTTCAGAGAGGGACACGAATGCCCAGCACACTGCGGTCTCCATTCTTGCTGCTGCTCAGCCCAGGCACTACAAGAAGGACAGGACTGATGGCCTGGATCCCCTGCTCCAGTCCTTGTTCACTCTGCTTCCCCTGACCTCAGCCTTCAACCGTGCCTCCCCCTTGCTCCCACTGCAAGGAGCGTGCTCGCCTCTGCAGTTGTTGGAAGGCCTCATTCTTTCTTCCAGACAGGCTCGTGCTTTCTGCTCCAATGGGCAGCCTTGAAGACTCTGTGATTCTTATTTCTACCTGCTTGCAGTTCTTCCCACCACTCATTTTCTTTTCAGTGTTGCTGGACTCTGACCCCCTCCACTGTACTGCTTGGAGCTCCCCGCGGCCAGCAGCTGCAAGGTCCTGGGCAGTGCCTAGCGCCCGTCTCCCAGGGTGGGGCGCTTCCACTGCCTGCTGAACGGCCTCTCCTTCGAACAATGGCTAACTTCCTGGATTCTGCTATCGCCTATGGAAACCCCTCTGTGGTCTAGGCACTATTATTTTATTCAAGCCCCACCCATATGGGATCAGTAGTGCAGTTCGTTCAAATATTAATGCAACAATTTTGGATTCAACAAGAAATAGACCATGCAAAGGTTAAATTTACCAAAGTGGGGGACATTTCGATGGGGTGCCTCAGTCAGTGCTTCCTGTCTCAGCATAATGCATCTTGGTCTCATGTTTACCAGGGTTGTCTTTACCTTTCATTTTGAATTTCGCATCACTCATCAGTAAGTCTTCTCAGCTCAGCTTGGAGAGTATTTTCAAATCTCTCTTCTCCATATTCACCGTTGTCCTCCCGTCAGGCCCTTCTGCAGCCCCTCGCAGGAGGTCGCCCTGAGCCCTTCGCACTGTCCTGCCTGGTTTCTCCCTTGTTCTTTAGTGATGCACACAGAACCACAACAGAGCTGGCAAGGAGTGTGCAAGATGAGAAATGTAAAAGGGAGGGAAAAAATACTTTTTTAGTAAAAATAAGTCCGAAATATTGAATGGGATATACTGCGTTCTGTGTTTTTATTTGTTAAATCTGTCAACACTAAATCAATGATATATCTTTACCCATTATTTTGTATCATCATTATTTTAAAAGAAAAGAGAAGAGTTGAGAAATGTCATGAGAGAACAGTTATGGGCCCTGTCTTTCTAATTCAGAGAGATTATTTATTAAACAAGTTAATCAGTATTCCTACAACTCGAGAAATTATAATTATATAGTAATTATACAAAGATCTTTTGCCAGAGAGAAAGGAAGAAATGTTCACTAGAATTTATTTATATAAGTATTCTTTCCCTTACTTCCCTTGCTAAACAACTAAGAGCTTGGGTTTAAATATACTAACCAATTCTAACCCAGTATGTTAGGAAAAATAATAATTAATGTTTTGGTATTTTTGTTCAGGATAGATGGAGAGATATACTGACACTCTTTAAGCCCGGAGGCAATTTTTCATTGAAGTCAGACTTCATAATCTGTTAAAAGTGATTGTTAAGGTTTAAAAAGTAGTTCCCCAATTTGTTTCCTTTAGTGATCCGATTTTAATTGATCACTCTCTACTTTTTCACCTGTGCGCATCACAGCTCTAAGTCCAGTTACTGGAACTGAGACCGTGAGGTATAGGTATAGAGTGAAACTACAAGGGGAAAAATGTTTTGTGTTTCTGTCTAGTTGTATACATGGAAAAGTTCTGGGATTGGGAATGTGGAAGGCAATAAGAACAGAGAAAATTTAACACAGTTCTTGTTTGATGCAACTCAGACATGAGTGTCTGTGACAGTGTATTTTAACTGTTATCTCTAAAACAGTAGTTTGCTGTAGCAATTTAGAATCATTCATGTTTAAGTGCTATTAGTCACAAAAGTTCTGACTTTGTTCTTGACAAAATAATTGAGCATTTTTTCCTAAAATCATTAGTGTTGAAAAAGCTATTATGAAATTTAAGAACTGAGAATAGAAATAATTTACATGCATTCTCTTTCCCTCGTTAATAACACAGACAAGTTCTGCAAAGTTGCTCAGTAAAAAGAAAAGTGCTTTTGAAACTTTCTAAAAAGAGCTTAATAAAAATCCTGAAGAAATTACAACTTTTCCAGCATTTGATCCTAGAATCACATTCAGTAAGTCCTTCCCATATTTTGTTCCTGGACCTTATCCTCCTCTCATAGGACTGAGAGGGCTTTTCAAAGATAAAAATTATTTTCATCGAGATTAAAGATCCATATAAATGTATAGTCTCTTCCGTGGTCTTGTTAGTAGAAGGAGTGGTGGTTCTTGGAGACAAAACCCAGGCATGTGAGTACCTAATTTCAGTTGTATGACACTACGGTTTGCATCTTGAATGACCTCCCAATGTGCAGATGTTCAAGGCTTGGTAACTATTGGGAGGAGGTGGAACCTTTGAGAGGTGAGGTCAGGTGGGAGGAAATTAGGTCTGCGGCCAGGGCCTCAAGGGCGTACTGGGACTAAGGCCCTTTCTGTCTCTCTTTCCTTTCCAGATCCATGCTCCCTACCATCATGTACTGACTGGGCCATCACAGACATAAAATAACGGTGCCAAATGACCATGAACTGAAACCTCTGAAGCCATGAATCCAAATAAATCTTTCTTCCTTTAATTTAATTTTTCTCAAGTATTCTGTCACAGTAATGGAAAGCTATCACATATGACCATTAAACTCCTATAGAGTATACTAGTTTTATAAGATAACGTTCATCAAAGAAGAACGATTTTAAGCAGAATGCTGTAGTACATTTTCCTGAAAGCTAATTTGCAATGTCTGAATGAAGTGATAATTAGGTTTGTTGGAATGCTGATAAAAAGGCTGAAACATTTTGAATGCATCACACAATCTGATAAGGATTAAAACATGGAGAATATTCATTCAGGAGGAGTGTGGGCTGTAGATGCCAGGAAAAACCCTCATACATATTGAGAACAGAAAGCTAGAAAAGGCATCAAATGCAACTCTTAAATCTGCTGCACAAATTCAGGAAGTAATAGGTATCAAGGGATGAGAAACAAGAGAGATCGGCTTTGGATTATTAATGGTCTTTCTCACACTGGACTAAACAATTTATTTCAAAAACATGCCTCCCATTTGACAGCTTCTGCTGTCTCATCAGTGGATGAAAATGAAGTTATTTCTCCACACCGAGAAATGAGCTTCTTGTTACAATGACTGCTCAGGTGAAATCATAAGTTAACACCTCTCGACGGTTTTAGTTTAGGAATATACTTGAATAATGAGAATTCAGCGAAATAACTCTTAAGGTTTTTCTACCTTTGGACATTCACAACTTAAATGTAAGTAGGATTATTTTATTATTTGAAGAAAATAACACAAAATTAAGAGAAGGTCACTAAGTCTTGCCCTTCAACTGTTCAGAAGATGAATTTTATCGATGATTCTTTTTCCTTCAAGAACCTTAACAATAAGCCAGTTTGTTTTGCTTTGATTGAATTTTAAGCTTTAAACACTGGCATGGTTGGATTATTGCTATTCATAAATCATTTAACATACCACAATGTGGCTTATTCTGACAAATTTATGGATTAGATGTTAACATTATTATTTTCTTGTGAATGAAGAAACCAAGATGCAGAGTACTCGAGTCACGTGAGAGATGGCGCAGCAGAAATGAATGAGAGTCAACACCTGGGTCCACACCTGTTGGCTCTCAGATCTGACAACTCAGGGCAGACCTACACTGTCCCTGTGTAGAGGGCTCATGCGAAATTTGGTCAGTTCAGCTCCTTCCTGTTCTCTTTACACAGGTAAGAACACTGTTCTTTCCTGAGGGAAAATTTCCCCCACCTCCATAGTGCGATCTCAATGGAGATTGCATTTGCATTGCTCTGTGGCCTGGCTACAACTGTGGATTTTTATTCCCAGATATCTGGACTTGGCATCTGTTCAAAGAAGTAGATGTGGGACTCAGGCTGAGCCCGCAAGACTGGTGCCCTGGATTTTAGGATGATTTAAAGTATTTTGTAGCAGAACATGGGCAATGAGGTCTTTGGTTAATCTTATTTTTTCAGTAGCACGTGTTGGTGAGAAGTTCAGATTCCAAAGCTGACAAACATGTATGAAAGGCAGCTCCTTGGCTGGCAGAGTCTCAAGTCTGCATTATAATTTGGAATTAGTGATGCCATTTGGAAAGAGAGGCTGTGAAATTTAAGTATTTGTAAAACACCAAACAGTGTGGTGTGGCTTTTAATCTGTAAACACAACAAATAAAATCTACTATTATAAAACATATCATTAAATACTTACAAGAGTAATGGTCATTTATATGAAACCCTTTGAGAACCGAGGTTCACAGAACCATCAACAAAACACTGTCTACTTGTTAAATGAAAGGTACATTAATTTTAGGTTATTTGACCCAGATAAAAATAAAATAACTTTGGTAGGCTGGGTAACAAGAAATTTAACTTGAAAATTTCAGAATGCAATTGTAGCAGAAATGGGCAGTTTTTCCTCAGTTTCCTTATTGTACATCAAATAATAAATATTCAGATTGCAATGGGACTGTGTACTTCCTTCTTGCAGTGATGGCAGTGAAAATGTAGAGAAAGATGACCGATTCCTGATGAATGTTCTTGAAAGTGGTGACTTTTTTTTTTTTAATGCGGGTACTGGAAGTCGAACTCAAGACCTCGCACTTGCCAGGCAGTTGCTTATGCCACTGAGCTATATCACTGGCCCTGGTGATGTTTTTTGAAACTGCACCTTTCAGGGTGGTGTATACAGTCGGGGGAGAGGTAAGGTCTGGTGGCAGGAACACCATGAATGAGGCCATGGATGTCCAGTGGATAAAGTGACTGGAAGTACAACTTCCTGGAGTGGAACATGGAACATGGAACCTGTGACTAGAGGTGTCTGTAGGAGACTTTAGGAAATAAATAAGTTTGAGAGAAGGATCTTGCACATCTACAGGAGTTTATAATTAGATCTGTAGCCACTAGATTAGGCATTAAGGGTTTATAAAGCAGGAGGAAGGAATGACCAGAGTTTTCTTTTAGAAAATAACTCTGTGGGCCGGTGAGATGGCTCAGTGGTGTAAGCGCCTGCCCGGCAAGCACGAGGGGCGGAGTTCGACTCCCAGAACCCACATACGAAGAAAGGGCTGGTGATATCGCTCAGCGGCACGGGTGCCTGCTGGCGTGCGAGGTCCTGAGGTCGACCCCCGGTACCCACACAAAAAAAAAAAGAAAATGACTCTGTGCACAGAATTTACTATAAAATTATGGGGAAGGAGAAAACATCTAGGGCACAATTTTGAAAAGTTCCAGAGTGAATATGGGAAAATTTACACTCAAGCATGCAGCTGACCTTGGTGACCAGGTGCCTTCTGATGACAGAAAGGACCGTGTGATCCAGAAAATTAGACTGGACGAGAAGCCAGGGAGGCCGATGGGGCAGAAAACACCAGAATGCTGAACTTAACACTTGGAGCTGTCAGATGACCACAGCTAAGGGGGATAGCAAAACAATGAAAAATTTAAATAGTGGAAAATAATCTTTACAGATGAAAAGGTTGTTGCTTTTAATTACTCTACAGTTATTTATGGAATTGACCCATGTATTTGAAGGGTCTCTTTAGAATGGCTTCTTTCACTCAGCAGGGTGCATTTAAGATTCATGCTTAAGCCTGGCCTCATGGCACATGCCTGTAATCTCAGACATCTAGGAGGCTGAGGCAGGAGGATTGCAATTTTGAGCCCAGCCTGGCCAATTCAGCAACTTAGACAGACTCTGTCTCAAAAAAAAAAAAAAAAAGGAAATAATAATAACAATAATAATAATAAAGTAATATAAAAAATGGCCTGGAGATGTAGCTCCATGTGAAGGGCCCCAGTGCTCCCCCACATGTACACAGATTCATACTTGTATTTTGCTAATTAATTTTTATTTTATATTTTTGCTGGAGTAACGGGGGGTCACTAATGAATACTTCATTGAATGCGTGAGTCTATTCATTGCTTCTTTAAAGGACCTGGGGATTACCCTTTTTTGATAATTATGAATAAGATGCTATATGCACTTTTATTCATTAGTTCATGTTTGGAGGACAATGATTTCATTCATCATGGATAATTTGTACATCATGGATAATGTGTTATACATATAACACATCTTAATTCTTTTTACTTCTTAGCACATACAAGTTTCTATGTGGACAGAAACTTTCTTATCGGTTCAGTAAATACAAAGGAGTACATTGCTGGATCGTAGGATAAACACACAGTGACCTTTGTAAGAAACTGCCAAGCTTGTTACACGATGGTGAAATCGCTTGCATTCCACCAGCACGGATGAGGTCTCAGTACTAGAAAAACTCCCCATTAGTTGTTTTGGCCAGGAGTCAGGATTCTCTGAGGAAAATGACCAGTAGGATTGTAGAGAGAAAGAAAAAGGGAGGCGTCGAGGTAGAGGGACAAAGATGAGAGAGAAAGAGAGAGAGAAGATATGAAGTAGAGGGAGAAAAAGGATTGTTTCATGGGTAGTGGAGGTAGTGGATTGTTTCATGGAATTATGGATTGGGCAATTTGAAGTCCTCAGTCTAACAGGCAGGATAGAAACAGAGCTAAGAGTTTGGATGAGTGGCCTGGGTATTCAGATAAGATCACGCAGACAGAGATTCAGGAGTCGGTGCAGCGGACTCGAAGTCCATTCCCCTTTCTTCAGACTTCAGCCAACTGAAGGCGACTGGCCCGGTTCGTGGAACACACTCAGCTTCTCTGGATGTCTGCAGCTGTAAATGTGCACCACCCGAGACATCCGCCTCCACAGTGTTGTCAAAAGTGTTTGTTCAAACTGAAGGGCACTGGACTCCCGCGTGGACGCATGACGTGAGCCACCACCAGAGGCTGGATTTAGTTCTTCGTGACAGTGGCGGTATCTCATTACGGTTGCCATTTTCAGTCTCTTTATGTCTTATTTTTATGCACTTATTTTCATCGGTACATTATTTTTGATGAAGTATCCATTTGCATATCAGCCTACTTTTTAAAATGGGGCTTTTGATTTCTTCTTATTGGACTTCAAGAGTTTTCATATTTGTACCCATGTCCACTATCAGATAAGCTTCTGTAATTACATTCTCCTAGTCTGTGGTTTGTCCTTTCATTTTCTTAAAAGCATCTTTTGCAGGACAGATTTTGTTTTGTTATAATAAAGTCCAAATTACTATTTTATCCTTTTTGTGTTTTACCTAAAACGTTGTTATGAAACCCAAGAACACTGGAGATTTTCTCCCATTTTTGTTGTTGTTCTTGTTCTTGAAGATGTGTTATAGATTTGGTGTTTTTTTCTTTAACTCTAGAACATCTATGTTTATACTAAGCATAGTTTTGGCCCATGGTCAATGAAGTTCATGGTTCATTTTACTTTCCATGAAAGGCTTGAGGAACATCTGTGTCAGTTACGATTTTGGCCTGGGGAAATCCACTGTTCTGGAGTCACTTGTTAAAAGAGTACCCTTACTTCATTGAATTTTCCTTACTTCTTTGTCAAAATCATTTGAATCAATTTGAATGGCTTTCTTTCTGGGCCACGTGTCTATTATTTTTTAATACTCCTCCACTTCATTTTTTTTTATCATCATATAATTTTGGAAGTTGAGTGCTCTCAGCCCTACAGTTTCCTCCTGCTCCTTCTCTTTTCTTTCTCTTTTCGTTGTGTGTTTTCCTATTTCTGTATCTCTACATCTTATCATCAGTAGGACTATTAATGTCGTGCATTACATAGATTCAATCTCAAATCATGAATTAATCTCTGCATGCCTGCTTTAATTCTCATCTTATTTTAGAGTATAGTTCTTTATATATTTTTATATTGGATCTACTAAATATTTTTTGAGAATTCTTCATCTGAGTTCATGTGCTGTATTGCCTGAGGTTCTCCCCATTGAAATGTTACTTTCTGGTTTTGGTATTAGAGAAATAGAAGTGTTTCTTCCATTCCATTTTCTGTAAGAGATTCTGAACAATTGATGTAGTTTTTTCCATAGAGTTTTGGGGAATTCACCATCTGGGCCTTGTGCTTTCTTTCTAGAGGATTATTCTTTATTAATTTCTCACATGATATAGCTCCGTCCAAATTACTTAGTTTCCCTTCTGTGAATTAGGAATAAGAAAAATAAAAGTCTTTTCTTTACCTTCATTACTTCTTCTCTGATGTACTTTGTTTCTTTTTGAATATCTGAATTTATGAACTTTATTATTTTTTGTAAAGAATTCAGTATTACTTTTAATACAGTTTTCTTGGTGATAATTTCACCAGTTGTTTGAGAAAGTATTTCTTCTTTATTACTGATGGAAAATTTTGGTTATACAGAATTCAAGGCATTGGCTCTTTTATTTGTGGCTGTTTTTCCTCTTTAAATATTTTACTGTACATTCTCTTTGGTTGCATGCTTTCTGGTGAGAAGCTGGATATAATTTATACCCATGATGCTCCATAGACCAGATTCTTGCTTTTTTCTGGCTATCTGCTTAATTTAATATTTTCTCCTGTTTAGTTTCCTACAATTTGAATATGATATGCATAGACATTTTGGTATATTTATTCTGCTTGGATTCTTGTATCTGTTTGTCGGTGACTGTGGTAGATTAACTAATGGTCAACCTGAGTGGCCACGCCCGGGGGTGTGGAGTCAGTGTGGTTCTGGGTGTGGAAGGCCCATCTGAGGATCGTTGTCCAAATGGCATAAAGGAGAAAGGGAGGGGAAGACTGCATGCTGATTTCCCTGGAGAAGTTTGCCTGTTTTCTTTCCTTTAGGGAGCTCCTGCTGCTCTTGTCTGAGGAGCTCAGGTCCTTGCTGTCACCAGGGATGGCTGTTGTTCCCTTTGGGGGAGCTCCGGTCTTCTCATTTGTCTTGAGTGTTGCTTCCTGGCTCCAGTGCAGATGCCTCAGCCTTCAGACACAGAGCCTTCAGCCTTTTGGTGCAGATTCTCTGGCCTCCAGCACCAGCCCTTGGGCTTTCCAGCCCAGGCCCTTCAGTCTTCAGTCCTGGATTCCTTGTCCTCTTGATAGGAACTTGCATGAGACATTGCCATGGGCTCTAGGCCTCCAGCCGTGGAGCACATTGCCATGGGCTCTAGGCCTTCAGCTGGACTCATACTGCACATTGCCGTAGCATCCAGGACCTTAGCTGGATGCTTGAGGTCTTAGCTTGCAGGGAGATCTCTTGCACTCTTCTACATTTGACTTTGTGGGTGAATATTGTAAGATAATATTATAAATTTATGTGTCCTGAATTAAATCTCTTCTTATACAAACACTGACTACAACAATGACCAAATTAAATCAAGAAAATTCTCAGCCATTTTACCTTTGAATACTTCTTCTGCTGTTTTCTCTTTTTCTTCTGGTGTTTCAAAGACACAGAGTTCTGAAAATTTCCCACACTTCCTGTATATTTTGTTCTTGTTATTTTCACTCTTTTTATTTCAGTTCAAGAAGTTTCTACTGGCCCCATCTAGAGACTCATTGATTCCTCCCCCCACCTAACCTTTTCTTCCTACTGACACAGGGGATGACAGAGAGGAAGAGAAGCCACAGTGCTAAGAGTCACTTGAGATGGAAATGATACAAAGGCATCTGGGAAAAACCAGGTGTTTTAAATGTATTACAGAGAAAGAGATTATGGCAAAATTGAGGGATTTAGGAGTAAATCTGAGTTGGTTAAGTTATGCATCAACCTGACTAGGCTCAGGGATAGCCAGATAAGTGCAAGCTTGTTCTTGCGTGCGGGGTGGTGGTGGTGGGGTCTAGAACAGATCAGCTTGTGAACTGGTAGAGGAGAGAAGAAGATCAAACTGAACCTCAGGGTTGGGCATCATGGAATCCACTGAGAGTTGAACAAAAGAAAAAGTTGGAGGAAGAGCTCATTTACTTTCTTTTCTTGAACCAGGACATGTACCTTTCCCTGTCTTCCCAAATCCATGATCCTGGGTCTAAGGCCTCTGGAATCCAGACCTTATACTAGCCCTAGAAATCCACCCGGAAGTCACGCCATCAGTTCCCTGGCTCTTGGGGCTTCATAGACCTGATTACGGCGCTGGCTCTTTGGTTTCTGTTGTTCGCAGAGGACTTTGCCGCCTGTGGAACTGCACTCTATCACGTGTGTGTGTATGGGCATGTGTGTGCGTGTATGTATCCTGTTTCTCTAGAAAACCTCAACTCTTACAGAAATGTTTCACCTTTTCTTGCTAATCTTTCACTGCCCCATCTAATTTTCAATGAAAGCTTCACTTTCACAGGAATGCATTCTTTTTTTTTTTTTTTTTGAGAGAGGGTTTTGCTCCGCAGTTCAGGCTGGCCTTGAATTCACTTTGTAGCCCAGGCTGGCCTCAAACTCGTGGCAATCCTCTTGCCTCAGCCTCCCGAGTGCTGGGATTACAGGCATGCTCCACCATGCCCAGCTGGAATTCATTTTTTTCTTAGGTAAAAGTCTATTTTAGGATGACCACACAATGTGTACATGGAAGCAATTCACATCTGAGTGGCACTACCAACCGCAGAGGAAAATATTTTCACTACACACTACAAGGTGTTCTTCATATACAGTTAGCTTTTTTGTCCCACAACTGTCTTTTGAAAGAAATTCCCCAACTGCTGTCATGTACAGAGACAAGACTAAGGATGAAGCTGTTGATGTGACCCGGCTTGGGCTTCATAAGTGATGTGTAGCCCTTGCTCCACAAAAGACCCTTAGGTAAGAGCATCGCATGAAAAGGGAAGTTTGGGGGTGTGTAGAGAAGGTGAAGTGGGTTCTGAATATGCCTAATGTCCTGGAAACTATTTCCACTAGCCATCATTAGTAATCATCCCTAAAATAATATCTGAAAACATCCCTCAGGGGAAGCAAGGTTTTGCTGTGGTTCGAACCAATCCTCAGACCCCAGGGTCCTAAGTGCACCTAGGTGAATTTTTGTTGCAAGTCTGGGCGGGGATCTGGGGCTGTGTTCTGAGAGGTGCCTCAGCTATTGAAGCCTATCTTAGTTACTTTTCTTGACTCTGAGACAAAATACCTGTCACCCAAAGTTAAAGGAGGAAAGGTTTATTTGCCTCACAGTTTGTAGAGGATTCAGCCCATAGTTGGCTGGCTCCAAGGCAGGGTGGCATGGCAGAGGGGCACCATAGGGGAGAAATAGTCCACCACGGCAAGCAGGCAGGTGAGGGCATACTTGCTCTCTCTGTCCCTTGCATTGTATGCAGGCTACCCACCCTCAGGCAGATGCAGCACTCACATCTTTAATCCTAGCCAGAACTATGCCAAACCAATCAGCAGCGTGATTTAGTAATCTCACACCCTTGATCCACCACACACTCTAGATCCAGCCACCTCTGAAAAGCGCCCCCAGGACTGCATGAGGCTTTGGGGGGCATCTAGACACAAGTCACAGCTAAGCCCCCTTCATGCTGTGCTCCCAGCAGGTCCGATGGACACTGCAGGAAGAGCAGTGATGACCAAAGCATCCCAGAGGGCTCTCCTGGGATGCCTCCCTTGCCATGGTCTGGGTCACTTTCATTCCCAGTACAGTGTCCTGTGTCCATTACATGGTCCTGCCTGAGAGCAATAGGACTGGGGACATGTGAGACAGGTGGAAGACGAGGTCATCCAGCGCCTTTCCAACAGTGACAATGAATAGTACCTTTATTCTTGTTTTCTAACAATGCATTAGGAGAATTTATGGTCATTTTATATTATAGCTATGTTTTCATCTCCTAGTGAAAGGATATTCTATATTTATCATTCATTCTTATAACTATGCATACATATTTTGCCTTCTTGATTCACAGATCTATGGTTAAAAACATTTTGTGATATCAGTACTTGAGATTGGTATAAAATGTAATAAAATATAATTTTGTACACAAAAGCACTAAACCAGAATTTTCTACTCCATCAATATAAGGAGCAAGAAGCTAATACAGGGGAAGTTCATACTGAAAAGCAGCTGGACGCACAGCACAGTACACTTGTCCTCATGTGTCTCTGTGTGCATAGAGAATCTATGAAGCATGAGGCAAATGTCAACATGGCCCCACGAACAGGGCACTGAGCTTGGGCAAACAGAAAACCAGGAAAGGGGAGGGTGAGAATGCCTGAAAATCGACAAAGATGGTCTCCTCCAAACCCAGAGAGAAGCAAATGCAACTCCCATTTCAAAGAATACTGTAAAAATCCTGCCCTGGGCCTTGTATAGAGTAATTTCAACCTCATGAGATCAGAGTAAAATTTCTCAGAAATACAAGTAACTCCAGAGAGAAGCAACTCCTATTTCAAAGAACAGCGCAAAAATCCTGCCCAGGGCCTTGTATAGAGTAATTTCAACCTCATGAGATCACAGTAAAATTTCTCAGAAATACATGGGAAAGTCAAGAGAAGACATCTTTATAAATAGCAGATTACAGCTGAAAATGTTAAAGACATTCCACAAAACCATAAACTTGTAAAACTCCATAACCAAGTGCTAACTAAACATTAGACCCGAAGTTTGTAATAAAAATAAAGAATGGGCAGATGGATGTAAAGGAAATGCAATGGGATGATGGGAATGTGGCAGAGAGTTGAAGATGACATGCAGAGAAAGTCAAGCTGATATACAAGTAACAGTACCAGAGAGAGAACATAGCCGGGCAGATAGATACAACCCTGTAATCACAGCACTCTGGAGGCTGAGGCAGGAGTATCACCCTGCGTTCCTGACCAGGTTAGGCTACATAGTTATTCAAGGAAAGCCTGAACTACAGTCAGACCCTGTGGAAAAACAAAACAAAACAAAACAAAACAAAGCAAAACAAAACAAAAAACAAAGAGGCAGTATAGAAACAATGGAGTTAAATTGTCAATTATTTAGTAAAGCAGCTAAGAATATTGTAGAAGTAGTTTAAAAATGAAAGTGAATGATACAGGAAATAAAATGTAGACCATAAGACAAAGGAAAAAAAAAAAAAAGGAAAGAGAGAAAAGGAAGAAGGAAGAAGAAAGAAAAGAAGCAAGAGAAGAATTAAGGAAGGGATTCCTTCCTGGTTATTTTTAAGTGAAAATACTGACAGAACGTCACAGAAAAAGCAAAGTTGGTTAAAGGGTGCAGCGAGATCCAAGACATCACTTACAAAGAAATGCCGATCTGATGGAAGGAAAATTTATAACAGCAACAGTGGTTCAGCGCCAGGTTTCAAGAAAGAGGGTCACAGTTGAGAAGCTGGAGTGTGTATGCAGCACAGAACTTTTCAGGAGACAAAAAGAAGTAAAAATACGCTCAGATGAATACACACCCATACACGAGAAAACAGAAGGCAGACCTCGGGAAGAAGGAAATGATCTTGGATAACAGAAAAAGAGTGTGCGTAGATATTATGTACAAACTAAAGATCAAGACTGTGACCAAATTATGAGGAAAGTACTCAAATGGTGGGCAGTAGCATTGGGCTACTATGTAGCATTGGCTACATAGTAGCTACTATGTAGCCCAACCTGGTAAACTGTGATGAGTTAAAATATTCTAGTCATTCTCAAATTTCACCCTTAACAACTAAAACAACTGCGCAGCTTCGGTCCTGCGCACCCTTCCGCCGTGACGCCCGGCCTTGGCGCAGCCAGGCACCGGCTGAAAACGCGAGACAAGGAAGCCTCCCCTCCCTTCGGATGCGCGTTCCGGGTACCGCGTCCAGCGCGGGAGAGCTGACTGACTCCAGCTCCCCGGGAACGCAAAGGCTGGGAGAGGAAGCAAGCGCGGGAGACCTGACTCGGTCTGCCCTCTGCCACCGCGCTCCCAGGGCGGGCCTGCTGTCTGCCTTTGTAGGCAGCTGCTCGGATGGCATCGTAGAGAAAAGCCAGACACGCTATTTACACTGACAGAGAAGCAGCACAGCGCTGCTTTCCCCAAAACAATGCATTTAAACATCCAGTTACTTTCAGATGCTATTTTATGCTTGCCTGCTGGTTTCTGTTTTTTGGCTGCTTTGGTGTCTTCACTGAGATGTGAGAGCTGCTTCATCAATATATTTTCCACCTTCGTTCTGAATGGAGATTGATGTGAAAAGCAGAGGCTTCTCTCCCTTGCGGCGTCGGGTGTGCGTTCTGGGAGCTCACAGGCTCCACCAGCAGAACTGCGCACGTGCCTGGAGTAGCAGCCCGACACGACACAGAAATCTCAGAACTGATACCTTTGCCAGATCACTTTGCTAATGGTAAAGTTTTATTTTCTTTTGTTCTACAAAGCAACACGAATGGAAATGTTACTCTAGATTTGGAGGCAGAGAGAGGCAGAGAGAAAGAGGAAGAGAAAGACAGGTCTTCCCTGAGAGCTACTGACATTATACCCATAGGCTCTCAGATAGCCAGCTGCATTAGGTGCATAAAAGATGGATTTTTATTAACTTCACATTAAAATTACAGAAGTATACGGCCCAATATTTAATGATACCATTAACTATCTTTTGCTGTCTGGCTGTTTTCATATTAAAAAAATTGAAGTATTTTAAAGCATTAATTAAAGAAATCACTACACAACTCATGGAATTACTTCTGAAAGTATTTTGATGATATAGTCCTTTTGGTTTTAATTTTTAGACTTCATCTTGGCATTGATTTTTTCTAAGTGTGTGTCTTAGGGTTATTGCATTAAAAATCCAGAGATTTCCAGGATGAGGCAGATCAATCCAGTGAGTGAACAGTCTGATTTTATACATTTTATAGGACACAGATTTTTCTGCCTTCAGGGAACAAGGTAACTGATAGAACTAAAGGAAAATTATCTTCAATATCTACATAGACAGATGCACAAACAGACAGACCAATTCCTCAGGACAAACGTAATTATTAAGTATCGCAAACTTTTACCAATACGAAAAAAAGGAGAAAGCTGGGTTTTTCTTAGATGGTTCACAGTGTCACATCCTACCACCTCTGTAATACTCAGTTCTGTACTTGACGTCAGTGATTAGAGACAGAACATTTTCTACTTTTTCTCCAGCTCAAAAAATAACAAGTGTTAAGAAAGCGGAACACGAAGAGTCTAGATAATGGTCCCAAGATATTCTCCAAAAGTAGACTGCAAATGCAGCCACCCGTGTCACGGTGGGCAGGTCGGTTCCCTTTATTTCCTGAAAGTCCTCTATAGCAGTGGACTGCTTTCCACACACTCCACGCATGGCTCACGAATATACAAAAACAGATGTATGTTGCTTTGAGCTTTCTTATCACTGACGACAGGCATAGATAAAAACACACACTCCTGATTTATGAGTCCCAGATCTCCCCTCCTAGAAAAATGTAAATACATAATAAAAACCAGGAAAGTTAGACCATTGTCCTTGAACATGTGTATTCAACACAGGAGAAAGAAAAAAAGCTATGACTGAAAACCATTCATAGGAACACATGCGAAGAATGGCTCAGGCCTGAGAATTTATTTAACACTTCATAAAAGATTTTTTTTCCTGATTCCCAACTTGAGTGTTTTCTGTCTTCTGTGATCCCTCTGGTATGTATTTGAGAAAAAGAAATATCTATTTAAATATGTGACTTTTATTTTCACTATTTAAGAGTGGAAGAAACCAGGAGAAAATCTGTTGTCTATTCGATTTTTTAAAATTTAAAAATGTTATGTAGTACTCAAGTAATACCAAACTCTAGGGATGATGTGGTTTAATGTCTGCTGAAAACGCTGGTGGTAGGAAGTGAGTGTCGTAGTTCCCCACTGCGGTGTCCCCTGGGCCCAGGAGTTAAACTTCCCCTCTGCTTGGCACCATAGGGAGCTTGAGGAGCCTAAGAGCTGGGTCCTACCTGCAGGTCCTGGCCATTGGGCTCATGCCTTCCCAGGGGATGAGGGACCCTGGTCCTTTCCACCTCATCTCTTCTCACCTTCTGGGTGCGATGGAGACCTTTGGGCTCTGCCACACACTCTGCACCATGGGCAGTTTCCCCACAGGACCAACAGCAGCAGGGCCAGCGGGTCATGGACTGAGAGCTCCAAAGCTGCAAACAAAACAAAGCTTTTCTCATTAGAAGTCGGCTTCTCAGGCGTTGCTTCTGAAGGGAGCTGGCTAGCGTGGAGGTGACTGAAGCTACAGAGACGGAGAAGAGGACACCGAGAAGGGCTTTGGACTGAGCAGGTAGTAGAAGCTCTGAGAACATTTGAGGAAGACGGGTGGGCAGAGCACAGGCACCCGAGTTCCCCCAGAGGCAGACATCTGCAAGGGCTGCAGGGAGGAGAGCACCCTGGCAGGTCCCCAGCCCTGGACCCCAAACCTGCTAGGAAGGGGAACTGCAGCCTGGTGACCCTGACCTGTGCCTGGAGGGAGCCTGAAGACAACTGCACCCCTGTGGGTTTACAGGAGGGGCAGGGGACCCCTAATCTAGTCAGCTCACTCTCCTCAAGACTTGCACAATGAACCACCAGGGGCAATGTTTTTAGGCAAATTGTACCTCTAACACCCAATCAAGAGATATTTTTCATTTGTCGCAAAGTATGAGTTTCTGAGAAGCACCAACCCCTCTTCACATTCGTGCATTGCCTCGATTTCCCTCTAACCCCTCCTCACACGTTTGGTCTCAGTGGGCATTGTTGTTCCCAGGATTGTTTCTATAGTGATCTAATTTCCTTATTGATCTCAATTCTGTTGCCAGACGGGCTGGGAAGAGGAATCTCAGTACTTTTAGGAAAAGCATCTCCACGTGTCAGCATCTCTGTCCCCGTGGGGCTCCTGGACTGAAAGAAGCACGGTCAGAAGCTGACGCACACAGAGGGTTACTTTTTCTCATTCTGGCCGGTGATAATAGATGGTAACAGGTGAGCAAGCTCTTGCCTACTACATAAGGGTAGCAGTAAATGTTATTCCTCTTATATTGCCAAATTTATAAGATGACATGTGTATTATTCATAAAGTTGACAAATAATTCCTTCTTTTTATCATTCTACCATTTGAACATAATCTCATACTAGTTGATAGTTTGCTACTCAGTGGGAAAAGAAGTAAAAAAGATGATATGAAGAAGACAAGCCTTGAAATCAGGCTGAATTAGGAGTGAGCTTGCCTCTGCTTCTTACTGGCTGAGTGAAGCTTCATGTTTGTTTCTTAGTTTTTTTTTACACGATTACAAAATGGTGAAAATAGCAATGACATAATATTGTAACAGGACTATAAAGCCTGGATTACACCAAGTGCTTAATTGACGGTATCTTGTTGATTCTTGCTGAAATACAGGGCACTGAGGCAATGACAACTATGAGGAAAATAAGATTTTCAAATCATATCTTTACATGTGAGAAGGAAGAACAAAGGGCAAATGTGATTCTGACATCTAATAGGAATGTAAAAAAGAGACACGAGGGAAGGAGAACGGGGCTTATGAAGGACAAAGGCAGCAAGAGGAGGGAGAGTGCAATTTTAAGATTGATGAGAACCAGAACAATTCAACAAAATATTGATAATAAAATGTTATTGCATAAAATTTCAGAATATTGAGAGAGAGAGAGAGAGGGAGAGAGAGAGAGAGAGAGAGAGAGAAGGTAAAAAATACATCCTGAATAGAAGGATCAAGTAGAAGCTTCCGGGATGAGAACACCTCAGATGTCTTCAAAGCAGCCTCGGAGTCAGGAATTCTGTGGGGCGCTGCTGTCCAGCATGATTTCCTGCTCACACACCGCCAGCTCCACATGCGCAAGAGCGACACAAGGGCATTTGCAGATGCGTACAGTCCCTCCCATAGTGCTCTCCTGCTGTCTGCCCCAGCAAGCGTCCTTACGATGTCTTCCTCTGAAGGAGGGAACGCACCAGGGAAGGAGTTCAAGAAAGGCCACCCCCAAGCACCCCACCATGTCCCACTGTTCCTCAAACAGAGGGCACATGGGGTCCGCAGGCATGGGGGGTTTCTCTGAAGTCCCCTTACCTGCCTACCGAGAGATGCTCCAGAAAGACCTGACTGCCACAACTTCCTCCCTGGGAATGTCCCCAGCCAGTGGACATCACACTGACACGCGCTCGCCACCACCACTGCCTGTCATCATGAGGGTCAGTCATCTTCCCTCTAGGTCTTCTGCCCTCCCTACATTAATACATTCTTCTCCCCTTTCCCATACAAAGAGGGAACCTGGCCTGGGCATGCACACCTACAGTTTCAGCACTCTGGGAGGCTGAGGCAGGAAGATCATATTTCAGAGCCTCAGCAAGACCCTGTCTCAAAATTATACACACACACACACACACACACACACACACACACACATTTTGAAAGGACTGAGGTTGTAGCTCAGAGCAAAGGCCTTGGGCACCAAAAAAAAAGGAGGGAATAAAGAAAGAAGAAGAGGGAAGAGGGCACACACACAGACCTTCACATCTTGCCTATTCACTGCTCCTCCCTGTGACGTCCCATGAAAGGAATCTGTTCATATATCTTTTCTGTTAATTTGTACGCAGTGGGTTTATTTCATGGACTCTATTATGACACCTCGAAGGGTAAAGAGAAGGTTTTCTCTTCCCTACAACAGGAAAGCTGAAGCTCAACTATACAGAACATGAGAGATTCAACACAGGACCCAGGAGAGGAATGCAAAGGAACATGGGAGAGGAAAACAAGAAGGTGACTGCACCGGGCTCTGAGGACGATGGGGTCATCTGCAGCAGAGAGACACAAGAGACAGGCTGAGACATCACCACGGCCTTTACTGACGCAACTTCTCAACTTATGAGACTACTGCAGGATATGCTCCAAACAAATGATGGCAGAAACCAAGAAAGAAGGCTTGAGCCGCTCCACCTAGGGAAGGGGATTCCAAGGTCAAAGCTGGGCCACAGAGCTCGGGAACACAGGACAGTAAACTGCAAAGAAAAGTAGCAATTCACAGTTCACTGAAATTTATGCCTTTTTTTGAATTGCACTTTGAGTTTAATAGAAAACAGGAAAAGACTTGGTAATACATGTAAGGAAATCTAAGCAAATATAAGCAAGCCCAGAAGGAATGTTAAACTTCAGAACAAGTTGAAAACCAGTAACTACGATCCCCTTGTGACACAGAGATAATTTCTACAACATGAGCTCTGAATGTTGCTTTAACCCTCAATTTTTACAGGATTACAATAAAAGGAAAGATGTAAAAGAAACAGTTTCAGTGTAAGAGACCTCCATCCTCACTGCTGCAACAGGCAGTCAATAGGTAGCAGACAGAATTAATGAATCCAGTGAGAGCGAGTTCTTCACATTATCTAGAGTGATAAAGACAGCGAGTCAGAGGTAAGACCTTTTGCTTTTGGAAAGGAAGGGTGGGGTAGAGGGGTAGCAGTAAGTCCTTTACTTTTAGTCCTTTTAGTTTACTACTGAACTTTTTAAAAATGTTGTGCATGATTGCTTCAATAAAAAAAGCATTTAATTAAAATATTTATGACGCAGGTTTTAAATTCCTTTGGTATTATCAGGCTAACTTCTCTGGGCAGCATCCATTTGCCTTATTATTATCTGCTGTGTTTTCTTTTTTATTATTTCTATTAGTACTTGTTTGTAGTACATAAAGCTTACATTCATCGTGGGGAGATGGTACATGTACACACAAAATATTAATTCCTTTTTCATCCACTTCTCCTTTTTCTTCTCCCTCCATCTCTAGATCCCCTTCCAATTTGCAAAGGACCTATCCCTGTTTCCTATTATCTGTCTTGTATTTTGCTCTTTAATTTATTTATACTTTGAGTTTCTCATATAAGAGAAGCAATGTGACATCTAGCTTGTGTGTCTGATTACAGCCCCCAGACAGCTATGTGCGCCTGATGTCCCCTTTGCTCTCCACGCCCTATCCCACCATACAGATTTGGAAGGAAATGTAGAGGACAAATTGTTGTGAAAAATCTATAGATACAGAAGTTCTCTTTCATTGCAAACATGAGACTGCCTAGCAACCATTATCCAGAAGGAGAAAGGAGCCTACACATTTCCATTTCTGCATCTATTATGAGATTCATCCTAACAAAAACTAAAAAACTTATATCCCTGATTAGCTTGGAAGCATTTCATTACTCTCAAATCTAACTTTTTTATGAATCAAAGTTATAAGAAAAATAAAAAATGCATTTAAGGAAAAACAAGTACATTAAATTGCCCGCAGTGTGTAAACATTATTTGTCTTCCTAAGTGGTTTAATAGTTTTAAAATAATATGTGCAAAGCCAGTGCCAAACAATAAGCCAATGATGGAAAGCATCCGCGATTCAGAAGCTGAAGCTGAGCGCGTTCCATTATTAGCCTCTCCGCTTGAGTAAATGTACTGTGCTCTATTTGGACTTAGTCATGCTGTAGCTTGCTTGTCAGAAAATTTGCATTTCTGTGATCAAAATGAAAGATGTGTTTGAGATTTATTGGAAAAGTGGGAGTAGAAAAGGCTTTAAGTGCTTCTGAGATCATTTCTCTTTTATGATGATTTGTAAAGAGCTTCAGAAGCAAGGTGCGAAGTTCCCAGGAGAGTCACGAGCACATCTCCAGTCCTGGCGGGTGCAGTGCAGATTTTCGGTTAGCACACACTGTGTTAACTCTTCAGGGACAATGGGTTCTGACTGCTGTTCTTTGCTATGAAATTGAAAGGATAACAAGAGCAAGTATTTTTTTTTCTCTCTCTCTCTTTCTCTCACCTGCTGGTGCTCCTTTTCTCCCTTTGTCTCTCTCCTTCCCTCCTTCCTTCCCCTCTCTCTCTATGAACTTTGAGCATCTGATAACTAACAAAATGTATTAAACAATTACATGTCTCCAACTTTTTTTAATTTATAAAATTAACAGCAATTTAAGCATCAAATCAATCCAGCCCCCAAACTCCTCTGCAGCTACAGTAAACCAGCCCAGAATCAGTAGAAAGAAAAGAAAAACACGATACCCTGTATAGCTTGGGCAGATCGTTTGCTGAAGCTATGCCCTCCTTCATGAGAGCTGGCCATAACTAATGTGCTCCTGAGTGTTCTAGAAACTGGATGACACAGTTCCTTTTGATGAATCAGAACTCGGACAAGTTTCTGTCTCTAAAATATCTACTGATTTGGGCAGAAGTTAACCCCTATTTTTAATTAAAGAAAATCTTCTGACTCCTGACATCAGCATCAAATTTCATGCTGTAAATCTACTGTGGAAGAAACATAAGCCTTAATATAATAAAGCACTATATAGGAGCTATAAACAGTCACTGCTAACGATCACAGGAGCTCAGAAAGACACAGCTCTTCCTCCTGCTTGTTAAGGGCAATCGTGTTGTTAGTGCTTTTGACCTCCCAGCTAGGAATCATTACAGAGAATCAGCACCATTGCTAGGAGACACGAGGATGTGATCTTTCATCACCAGAATGAATAAGCAACTCCTGTTCTGTGTAACCATTTGCTGTTCAGGACAGGATGGAAGCCACCCCCCCTGGGAGGGAGGACCACGCGCACCAGCTGGAATATTTAGGGCTTGTGCTAGCTTTTCATTTCCAACACAGGTATACAATTACCTCTCCTTCTCCTTCGGCACAAATGATACCCTCAGAGCTAGTTACACTGGAGCTTTTGTCCCCCTGAGACCCCTTCCTGCTATGGTGCAGAAAGCTGCAGGCTCCCCACTAAACTGTGTCCTACAATCTGAGAGGGGCTGGAGCACCTCCTCAGCGCCCCTCCTCTTCCTCCCAAATCCTGCTGGCCTCTGTGAGGAGCCACGATTGTAAGTCAGTCTGTGCTCAGGACTGCTAGGGTGAACCATAACTCAGAACAATTCTGCTACCATTCAGAGTTCTCAATTCTTAGGAGGTTTTTAATCACAGTGGAAAAGCAAGGGTGTTAATGAGCTCTATAAATTAAGTTAAAGCAGGATAATTATGTCCTATGTTGTAATAAAGGCTGGGGTGGCCAATATCATTAAGGCAAATTAAACACTTTCTTAGATTGTGAAGATAAATTGAAAAAAAAAATTACTGTAAACAGGGGCTCTTTTGTTGCTGTACATATTAATTATGGAGTGGAGGCTACAATGGCTGCCCTGGGTGAGCCTGTGTCTGTGAATAGATGGATGGGTGGGGTTGGGAGGTAGGCGGTGGGTGGAGTGTGGCTAGGAGGAAGGGGGTGGCAGTAACCCCCGCTTTACACAGCCTCGGTCAGCATCCTAGACCCCAGGCTGTGAGATTAAAATACTGTTCCCTTGGTCATTCACATAGATATATGCCCTTTGAGAACAGTGTATTTACATTTTAGGTTTCTTATTATATTCTTCTTTTTTTTAATTTCTGTTCTTATCAGTGCCTGTTACAGTACATAATGATTACATTCTCCGTGGGGAGTTGGTGCATGTATGTGATGCAGCTTAATTCTCTGTGTATCCCCTTCCCTCATCTCTTATTCCCTTTCCTATTTGCAAAAGATCCAAGACCCTGTTTCCATTCACTTTGCTGTTCTTATCTATGAGCATATGACACAGATACTGCAGCATGCTAACAAATGAGGTAAACTCAGAACAACAAAAAGATATGAAAAGTGCTGTACCTCCACTCTAAATATATTATACATGGCTGAGTCAACAGGCCTCTGTAGACCTCCATTTTTGAACATATTTATTATGTCCTGTTTGTTCTAAGAGCTTTGTACTGATTGCTTCCTTAAATCAAACATCAACAATGCAAACCTAGTGATTCCCAATACACAGAGATGGAAACTGAAGGACAAATTGCCCACAATGCCAACACTGCCATGACTGCTGCAGGGCCGCGCTTAGATCCAAACGTAAAAGTTTTCTAACTGCAAAGCGTGTGTTCTTCAGGGTCACCTGGCACGGCTTAGGAATTGCCTCCAGCCAGCAGGGAACTGTTTACTCTGTATGTGACAGAGAAAAAGACAGGGTCAACATTCCGCAAAGAGAGCCAAACTGGAACATTACAGCTGTTGCGGACCAAGAAAGAAGACGCAGCGACACCCAGTAACCCAAACAAGCGTCAGGCAAGATGTGCATGTGTGAGGTCCAAACGTGGTAGTATCTACTTTTCTGTTTATAGGATATTATTAGATGAAACCCAGAGAGTCACTTTAGTGACGTGGTGAAGATACACATTCAGTACAGTAGTGCTGAATTTAAAGCACATTTATATTTTCACAATTATTAGGGTTTTTAAAACATTATTTAAAACTTTTTTTAGTCTCTTTTTCTTCACATGTAAGTTGGGTAGACTTTTTATACTTACCCCTAAGAATGTGTGAAAGTTAAAATGAAGAACAGATGCAAGACCCTGAGAAGGTTGTGAGAGTCCTGTGAGGCATAATTTTCTTGTCTGGCTATTGTGTCAGTGTCTTTTCCATGGCAGGAGCAAAATACCTGGAACCTGCAACTTAGAGGAGGAGAGAATTACTTTGTCTCATGGTTTCAGAGGGTTTGGTCCATGGTCTGCTGACTTCAAGGCAGAAAGCATGGCAGAGGGGCACAGTGGAGGAAAGCTGCTGAGCCCATGGCATCCAGGAAGCAGAGTGAGAACGAATGACCCAGGGAAAAGAACCCACCCTTTCAGGTCACACCACCAGAGAGCCGTCTCTTACAATACCTTCCAATTCCTAACAGCGTAATGGGGTATGAACTCATCTGTGGGTTACACCCCTGATCAGATTAGCACCCCATGATCCAGTCGCCTTCTAAATATCTAACCTCTGAACATGTGAGGCTTTTGAGGGGACATTTTAGATCTAAACCATAATGATTATCAAGAATTGTAGTTAACTTCCTGAAATAGATTTTATTTCTCTATATATTTATTTTGCTGAAAATAGTGGAAGAGATCAGATTTTCCACTTTTTAATAGCTACTAACTATAAAATCCTAATTTTTGGCCAATAACGGCCTATACATGCAGGTCGTCTGAAAATAATTTTTAACACAAAATTGATGAATATAAATGACTTATCCTATAATTGGAAGGTAGCTCTTCTATTCTTTTCTCACTCATTGTAGTTTTACAAGATTGAAAGGATAGATGTTCAAATATTTGAAAAATAATCATATATAATATAAATTACACTAACACGTATAATTTTAAAGTGTCATCAAGTGAACTTTATTAAGTGTAACCTCCACCTTAAGAAATTAAAAGACACATAGATTTCAAAATAAAATTTTAAAAATCCACCAAGCTGGCTTTATAAAGTATAATAGGTGTCAATCTGTTTTTAATTTAAGTGAAACCCCAAAATCACGTAAATAAGAGGATGCGATACTCCTGCTTTCTGTCTCTCTATGTATCTAGATTTTAATAAGAATATTTATCTTCTTTAATGTAATTGCAATCTGAATTTCTATATGCTGCAATTTCCAAGCAAGCTCTTGTCCGTCAGGGTGAATGTCTGAAGGCCATGAACGTTGGGGTTTCTTAGTCCTGCGGTGGTAGGGGTCTACCGAGGGCTGGTCCCCATGCAGCTCCACCCAGACTGGACAAGGCAGGTGTGCAAGGTTGCTGGAGAACGCACTGTGCAGCAAAGACAGGCCAGAGGCTCAGCACACCCACTTCCTCTTCCTGGTACACAGTTGAGCCTCATTTCCCAGGGCCTCTTGTGGCCTAAGTTGGCCCATGTGAGTCTAACCAGCCAATGAAGGAGAGGGTGCTGCCACCAGTGCTGGTCCAGGTGGTCAGGAGGAAGAGCCTTTCTCAGTGCATGGCTGGCCACTTCTTCCTGTTGGTGGCAAGGGGCTTTTGGCTGACGAAGCTGGGAGAGCCTTAGTCCCTGAATAACCTGTGTACTTGAGTCTCCTAATGAATGTAAGAAAACAAAACCTGTCTTTATTAAGTATAAAATTATTTTATTTCTTAAATAAATGAAATTGCATATTGTCATTGATAATTGAGTCTTTTTTATGGCACTATCTTTACTATTATATCCTTTATAATCCCGAGTTTAAGAAATTAATTGCATTTGTATTTATTCATTGGCGGAACAAACTACCATATGTCAGAATCGGTGCTTGTAGGTGGGTTCTTGTCACCTACGCATGCAAGCCTATGCTGTTCGCAGCATTACCACCAGGGCTTATGAAAGACATTTTAGAAGGTCCCAGCTTTAATTATCATGAATATTAGTTGGTAGTTTCAGGTATTTATGATTCAAGCTCAAATCTAAAAGTAGATATTTTCTTGTCTCCATTTGGCCACTTAGGAAACATCAACATGAAGTTTCTAGATGTTCTTCTGGGGCCCAGGACTCTAATGAATACGGAGCAGTATCCCCAAAATACCTTGCTCCTAGCTTTTAGCGTTTCATTCCTGAGTCTGCTTTTCCCAACCCATGTTGTTAGTGAGTGGTTTGAATCCAAAGGGGAACGGAAGTAAGACCTCACAGGTGTATTTTAGTCTGTGTAGGGGATGGAGGGCATCTCTCCAGTCAACCCACCATGACTGAGCCAGGGACTCTTCTGCGGTTTGAGACAAGATCCAAATTCGTACTGAAGTGAGCCGTTCCTCGCCTGGGTCTCTGCTCATGCGTCCCATGGGTAACCAGTACAGGGGTGTGCTAGGACGAGACTTATGTGATCTCTGGAAATTCCTGGGGTTCTTCCTAAAGATTGGTTGGTTCACTTTTTCTGATTTTTTCCTTAACTTCCCGTAATGATTTTTCTTAATGTCGTACCAAATCCAAGCCATATCATTAACTTAAAACCTCTCCAGACAAATGACACCTATCCCCTTTTGTGAGTATTAGGTGCGTTTATCGAAGTATCTGCCTGAGGAAATTTTTTATTAAGACTCTTGTATAAGGTCCTGGAGGGCCTTCATATTCTCCTGCATGAAATGAGTATCCACGGGTAGAAGGCAGTGCTGTTCCCTGGGAGTGCTGCGTGTTCTGTGCCTTCACTTTATTGAATTTAAGGCTTTTCCTAAGCTCCAAGGACATGATAACTACATTTAAGGGCATTATTAACGTCTCTGACTACAATTTGAGAAAGGCATTATGGCATAAGGTCACAATGAGGCAGATCTAACAAGACAAACTTCGAGCGTCTCATACGATGTCAGGAAGTAGGTGCTGACACATCCAAAATTCCTATTCAGTGGTTAAAAAGTGTTGTAATATTTAATACATATAAAATCTTAACAGAAAGCATGTAAAGAAATTGTAAATTCATGATATTTTCCTGAGATATTGGGAAAAATCTTTAATACAATGCTGGGGTAATAACTTCTGTGATCCCTCTAGACTATTATAATTGAAATGCAAAATTTAAACTGTGGAAAAGAGTCATTACCCTCTACTTTACGTTTGCCATAGCTTTCCTTGGACAATACCTTCTAGCCAAAGGCCACCAGGAGCACACTTGTAGTTCTGTAACTTGGATTTATTATTTGTTATAAAGCAGAAGACCACTCATTAGGGGGCTCTGGTACAACTTCTTAACGGCATCGCTGATTAATGATGTTTTCCTCATTCATTGCCTCTTATTTTCCCTGATGCTGAATGTATTGTTTTTTATCAGTATTAAATATATTTTTAACATGAAGCCTTTTATACAAAACTGTTTATTTTTTAATCCTGCCTTACCTATTATATATAGTAAGATTGTGCTCAAATCATTAAATTCCAATTTTTTTCTGGTATCTTTCCATAGTTCAAGTGAAAACAAATACATCTTCATAGCATAAGCCAAGGATGGAGCCTTAAGGTATACTTAAGCTTTTTCTTAAAATTTATTCATCACGGGGCCGGTGAGATGGCTCAGCGGCATAAGCGCCTGCCTGGCAAGAGCGAGGGCCCAAGTTCGACTCCCGGAACCCACATACGCAAAAAGGGCTGGTGATATCGCTCAGCAGCACAGGCACCTCCTGGCGCGTGAGGTCCTGAGGTCGACACCTGGTACCTACAAAAAAAAAAATTATTCATCACAAAATTAGCAATATTATTTTAAGCTCACAGATCAATAAGCGTGTTATAGTTCTCTCAATAAATTGGAGAAATTTTGCCAAAACTCAAAATAATCTATGTTTCTAGAAGCATTTTTATTTTGCTAATATTGCTTTACATTTTAACGAGATTTTCCTTGCAGAATTTGGTAATGGATATACTCTTGGGATATACTGTGACTTTTTTATTTATTGCAAAATCTTAGTTCCCTTTCTTTCTCTTCTCTTCTCTTCTCTTCTCTTCTCTTCTCTTCTCTTCTCTCTTCTCTGCTTCTTATTTATTTATTTGCACTACTAGGTATGGAAGCCAAGGCCTTTGCACTGAACTCCAACCCCATCCTCATCCCTTGTAATTTTTTTTTTTTAATTCTTCATTCCAGTTAGGATGAGAGTTTGAGCCGAGTCCTGTTGGCTATTGCTTCCCTCTTGAGCTCCAGTCCTAGATGCAAATGTAATCACCAAAACCAAGGAATAGCAGCATCCATGGAAGAGAAATAGAAAAGATTTCTGACAGATGCATTGTACGAGGCTGATAGCTGAAAAGTGATGAAACGGCCATGAATTATTGGTTGTTTTGGTGCGATATGTAATGAGTTTAATACTTTAAGAACACCTATGCTTTACTTGAGTTTCTCCTCGTCTACTGGCTCAGCAGTGTGCCACTAGAGACTAGAAGTGCTCTTACAGTATTTCTTCATGGACGATGAGCAAAGCAAATGCTGAATTCAACACAAGCAAAACACGCAACCCACTAGAGAAGCCATTTCACCCAGAGACGCTGACCCTCGTGCAGAAGAAGGCACTCTGCAGGGATCGTCCACACGTTTTCCTTCTTCCATGTTGCCTGAATGGGGACCTGGGCATGGAAAATTATAGCAACTAACTCCCAGGGAGCAGAGACTGAAACACGTTGGTGGGAAATGAACTCTTGTGTGTCAAAAATTATGAAACAGAAATGGATGTGTGTAAATGAATCCAATATGTAATTAGGAAAAGAAGTCTTAATGATAAAGATGGAAACACTTAAAATATAGATGCATTAAACTGTAGTAATACTTTGATATCATTTGCTTACACAACCCCTAATAAAAATACAGAAGATAGACATGATAATGATACCTGTAAGCACTCCAGCCTCTTGAGTTTCTATCTCTTTTCAAAATAATATCACTGGGGCCCTTGTCCAACTCTTCATCTCCGCAGAAAGTTGAAACAGGACTAAATTCTTCTCGGTTACTTGCCCACAAGTTAACGAATGGAATGTGTGCAGTGTGTCACTATACACAAACTTGAATTAAATTCTTCAAAATAGTGCTGAAAATGTTAAGATATGTTGACTAAATTCAAAACTTCAGCTGAAGAAGGTTGGTCTACATAAAGATTACGTCAATATCATGATTTTGTGTTTGTTGTTTATTTCAATACAGAACCAAGCACCAAGATGATCCTGAATGTAAGTTTATTATTAACAAATAGCTATACATTCCCTGTTTGTTTGTTTGTTTGTTTGTGGTACTAGGGATTGAGTCTAGAGCCTTCACACTGAGGTACATCCATAACCCATTTTTAGTATTTTATTTTAAAACAATGTTTCACAAAGTCACTAAATTGTCCAGGCTGGACTTGAATATACAATCACCCTGCATGGGGCTTCCAGAGGACTGGGATTACGGGTTTGCACCACCCCCGCTAGCTTGCATTCCCTTTCTCAAATTTAAGATTTCAACATGTATTATACACACATGCACACATACATACAAATATACATGCATACTACTCTTATGTAGTTCGTATGTTACACAGTGTGAAAGCACAAAATAAAAAAGAATCATACTCTACATATATGGCCCCAAATGGCTCAAAACAATACTGAATGTTCCCTCAAAACAAACACTCCTAAAGTCAACTTAATAATGCCAAGTGTAGTTTTTTAGCTTCAAATTTATTAATTTCTGCTTGCATCATTATAATTTTCTTCCTTGTGATAGCTTTAGATTTGTGTTTTTGTTGTTGTTTACTTAGGATATTCAAGTGCATTATTAGGTTATTTATTCAGGCTTTTTTTATGTGGATATTTCTCATATAAACAGAAACTTTCTTCTTAGAACAGCTTTCGTTGCATCCTATAGGTTTTGATATGTTTTATTGGCATCACTGTTTGATTCTAGGAGTAGTTCAATTTCTTCCTTGATTTATTTTGTGAATCAGGGATTATTCAACACTGTACTATTTAATTTCTATGTGTTTGCATAATTTCTGTAGTTTCTTTTGCCATTGATTTCTATTTTCATTGCACTATGATCTGATAATATGCATGGGATACGCTCAGTTCATATGTATATATTTAAGTATGCTTTATTGGCTAGCATGTGGCATATTTTAGATAAATTACCATGTGCTGCTGAGAAGAAAGTATATTCTGTTGTTGGATAGAATATAAACTAGCATATCTATGGTGGAAATCAGTATGGAGATTCTACAAAAAGCTAAAAATAGAAATTCCATTTGACTCAGTTGTTCTCCTTTTATGCATCTTGCTGAAAGTGTTAAAGACGTCATATTGCAGTCTTGCATACCCATGTTTACAGTAGCAAAACCTACAATAGCTAAATCTTAGAAGAGGTCTATATGTCATTAACAGATGAATGGATAAAAAATGTGGTATTTATACACAGTATAGTACTAGTCTGCTATACAGAAGAGAAATTTGAGTCATTGGTAAGAAAACGGATGCACCTTGAGATCGTAATATTAAGTGAAATAAAGTGCGTATGCAAACTTAAATATCACATAGTTCTTCTTTTATGAGAAACCCAAAGTCTAAATAAATTAGGGAGCAAAATAAAAGATAGTTAATAGGAAATAGGGGGATAGATCTTTCACATGTGGGTTGGAACCAAGAGATGGAGGGAGGATAAAAGGGCAGGAAAGGAAGGGGAAATAAAAAAGAATTAAATGTGTTATGTATTGACTCCCCACGGTGGATGCAATCATTATGCACTACACACATGCACTAATAATAATAAAATTTTAAAATGTCAACTTTATGCTGGTCCCAAAATCCTCATTGAAATAAAGCAAGTAAACAAGTGAAGATAATTTATAAAAGTAGGCATGATAAATCAGAGAAAACAAAAGAAATCATAATGTGGAGAGAAATAGAGAAAGTTGAATATTTCAGTTAGACCCAAACCTTAGGACATAGGAAGCAAAATTAGTCTATTCAGTTTGTTAAAAGCGGAATAGATCTGATGATATAACTGCAATGAATCTTTATGCTACCCTGGAGAAACTACATTAATATTTACTAACCAAACCTGTCTAGGTCCATCAGCAATGGCTGTTCAACTTTGGGTTAGTATCCTGTATCGATGACAGGAAGTTGGGACTGTCCCAGTGGGGGACAACAGGTACTTACCCACCCACACTGCCGAGGGCCATGGACAAGTGCCTGTTCTTGTCAGTCTAGCACACTGCACGTTTACCTTGATTTCTTTCTGTCTCCCCATGGTAGTACCAGCTACAAGATAAGAATATTTTCTTTCTTTTTTCTTGCTTACTTCTGCATACCTAAAACAATCCTCAGCAAAATAAACAGTGAGTCATGATTACTTATGGAAAAGGAATAAAGAGATCCATCTTTTTATAACCTTTTTTTCTGCTTCTCCCATTGCACACCCCCAACCCAGTCTAACCCTCCTGCCTCCATGCCAATGAAAGAGTGACTTACAACACACCTGCAGAAGCTCTCCAGCTGTCCTCCTATCATGAGGGTTAAAATCATCAATTTGGCGGCTTTGGAGCAACCACAGTGATTCAGATACGTCGCAGTGTGTGTGAGTGGGTCGTGGGAGCTATAGTGGAGTCTATGTGTGGCCCCTTGGCCTTTCCTTTCTAGCACTGCTCTCCTGCTCTGCTCCACAGTGGCCAAAAACTCAGTAGCTTCTCTCCTCCATGCCCTTCTTGCATGATGATCTTGCCTTGGAGCCAGCTGACCATGGACTGAATCCTCTGATACCATGATCCAAATAAACTTCTCCTCCTTTAGGTTGTATATTTTAAGTATTAGGTCTCTCTGAGAAAAATCTGACCAATACAACTCTGCTCGTTTGTTTTCATGGGTGTTCCATTTAAGACCTTTCTAAAAGGAAACAGAAAAGAAGGCACTTAGAGTTTCTAAGCCCCATGCAGAGTTTCTTCCATTATCTTGCCACTTTGATGTTATTTGTAATTGTCATGTGGCCTGTGTTTGATTTTCATCAAACTCTCTCTGTTCTCTTCTCCTTGTACTTCAAGATGTCTGACCCAAATCTGGTGGTAGACGTGATGCCACCAACACACAGCCAACAAAAAGGAACAGCGATGCCAAATACACATCTCAAGTACACAACCCATTCTGCCCACTGTGTACATTTTATTTAACAATACCTTTCATGGTGGGCAAATCACTATGGTTTTCCCTTTTTTTCACTTTTCAAGACTAGCAAATATAAAAAATGACCAATGAAATTATGAATTGGTTTTTGGTTTCTTGTAATACAGAGCTCTCTCTCCCAGCGGTAAGAGTCCTTGTGACTAATTTTAGGATAATATGTATTCTATTTCTCATGATTTGTAAAGCAAAGATTTTATCCTCTGTCCTCCTTGATTTTAAAATTTTCAACAAGAGAAAGTGTGGAGATCAGCATACACATTTTATGTCTAATGACATACAAGCATCTGCTTGATTTCCATTTAATAAATGAAGTAAATGATCAGGTAATTCCTGGAAGGCCTGGGTTTATCTATGGAATCCTGACAGTCTTCTCATTAGCTGATATGCTTTTTTTCCTGGCTATCTGCAAATTAGAGACACCCTCACAATAAGCAAGTGTTCCCTTCAAAACTGTATGAAAACAGATGATGTTTAACCAAATAGAAACAGGAGACAGATCAACCAACACATCTTGAGAAGATGCGAAATGAACATTCAGCACACTGATCTCTTAGTGTCTCTTTCAGGAATTTTATTTCTGCTAGCCTAAGGCAATTCGCTCTTTGGTGTTTTTATTATTTACTTCAATCAACAACCTGTTTCATTGCACATTATGTGGGTCTCAAATTGCTCCTGCTCTGGAGCTGTGACTGTAAGCACTCTTCACTGCAGCCTCCCCTCCAGGCAGACACATTTTGGTGATGCCTTGAAGGACAGAGCTTTTGCAAGAGCGCAGACTCTCGGGAACCACTTTCATTCTCAAAGTTTTCTTGTGAGGTGTCACATTTTCATATAGACTTACTGAGTTTCTGTGGAAGCACAGGGAACAATTAGACCCAGAGCTGGGCTGTACATGCTCTCCTCCTCGCTTTTATAAAGAAAGAAGCTTAAAACTTAGGAAGGACTCTGTACCTTCTACACGGTTATGTCCACGTGTCCTCTTATTCACCAGATTTTACCTAAGGTGGTTTGGCAAGCAATGCTACCCAGAGCTCTATGCAAGCCTTAAACAAGTTTATATAATGCCAACACGTGTCATTTTACTGGATCAAATGCCAGTGATTACATTTGCAATTTAATTAAGGCAGGTTTATTTTTAGAGTTTGCTTTGAAGGACTGGTAGGAACAGAAATATGTTGCTTTCTCTCATCACCCAGGAAAAGAAACCCAATAAATAAAAGTTAAAAAATCATGAAGAGAAGGGCAGATAGGTAAATGATCCTAGAATTGAATATAGCATCAGATTTTATTCTGATTTTCACTATTTAGGAGAAGGATACACAGTATTTTTCTTTTTAACTGCTCCGTACTACCTACCCTCTCTCAAGAAAAAGTCAGGCTCTGCTCAAAAATGCAAAATCTGGTTAAGAGGATGAGCTGGTCACTAGCTGTGACAGTGGGCAAACTCTTACTGCCTCTATATTTTAGAAGATTGGCTCACTGTACACGCCTCTTTTTGAATAAATTCCTTCTCACACTCATAGATTTTACATTCAAATGAGGGTTAAAAAAATTTAACCACTACTCTCTATAAATTACAAGCCTTTGTCCTTTTAGCAAAGGCAATTTAACAAATCAGAGAAAATATCTGCACAAAGATATATTCTGGCAGTCCTGAAATTAAAACAATTAGGCAGTGGCCTGTCCTTCTGATAAATGGTGGACATAGTGATTTGGGCTGGCTCAAGAGAAAATCAATTAAGTGTGTGGTAAAGGTGATAAGGAAGTTGTTCTACTTGCATTCTTTTTGCAGGTTTGGCTGTAGAGATTCCTCTTGTTTTAACTCCAAAATACTTGTTGAAAAGCATCCTAGTGTTGCAGTTTTCAGATCCTATGACTCGGCTCTCAGTCTGTCTGCCTCTAGATGCATGATGGGGAGCTGTGCTGTACAACTCAGGTCGGAGCGAGGTCCCAACTCCAAAGGGAAGGACACTTGGAAGAAGGCCATCCAGGGGATCAGCTCTATGCCAGGAGACAAAGGGTCTTCTCCCCACAGAGGCCGTCTCGGTGGAGTTCCTGCTGCACAGCCATACGCCAGCAAAGCTGCTGTGTGCTCTGTTCTGTGAGCAGAGGTGGCTGTCTTGGTGGGGCCCTAGAGCAGTGCCCACTACAGTGGCCCTGGTTTGTGATAAGACTCATGGGGAAATGGAAACGTTAAGGAACGTTGAGAACAAACTGTCACTGCTGCAAGGTCCAGGGACACCTTCAACTGGATAGGACACCGACCAGTGTGTGTACTGAGGCAATGGCAACTGCACTAGTCCTTCTATGTAGCACCACACTAAACATCCATGTCTTTTTACAATAAACTGAGACCAAGCAGTGAATAACAATCTAAGAAATATAGAAGCTTGGAAGAGTAGTTTTCATAAAGATTGTTTTTTGTACATTTTGGATCTTATTTACTCTTTCAGTTTCTCATACTAGAGAGACAATACGATGCTTACACATGTGCGTCCAGTTTATTTCACTTATGAGTATTTTCTCGAGTTGCATCCATTTACCTATAAAAGTCTCCAGTTTATCCTTCTTTATGGCTGAATAGTACTCCATTGTATAAAAATACCACATCTTTCTTATCCATTCCTCAGTTGATGGGCATTTGGGTTGTTTCCAAGATCTGGCTATTACAAATTGTGCTGCTATAAACATGGGTGCACATATATCGCTGTGGTACGATGTTTTTAATTCTTCTGGGAAGATGCCCAGAAGGGGAATAGCTGGGTCAAATGGGACCTCCAACCCTAGTTTTTTGAGGAATCTCCACAGTGACTTCCACAGTGGCTGTACCAGTCGACACTCCCACCACGGTGAATCAAAAAGAAACTGGTTAGTAGGAAAGAGAGACTGGAATAGGGAAAAGAAAGAAGGGAAAGGGAAAAAAAAATTGTATATGTATATAAGATGGTTAAGATAGATACACTACCAATTTTACTTAGTTCATTGAAGAGTAAGCTTTGAGCCAATAATGTTTGGACAATTGAATGCTAATGTCTGGTATCCTGAATAACTAACTTAAAGATAATAATACATAATGCATTGACCATTGTTACCCTCATATTATGTTGTTTTGAAAATTTGTTCTTTTTTTGATTTGTTTTGTTTTTTCTTCTCTTTAAAATAAAAAAAAATTAGAAAAAAAGATTGTTTTATTCTGTACTTTATAATTACTAGTGAACTAGCCAATGACTTTGATAATCTACATCTCAGAAAGGTCTTCGCAGAATACCTAATAAACTTTGATGATATGTTCCATTTTTCATCAAAGACTCTCAGTGAGCTGGAAATGAATTGACTCGAAATCAATTTCTTCCATTAAAGTATTTTAGAAACTATAACTTTATAGATTAAATTGTTGAAAGTGGCTATTGATGAAGTAGTAAAGCTGAATTTTGAAAATTCAGCGTCGCTTCCTTCAGTGGTGACCCCATTAAGAAGTGAATATTTTGTGTTTCCAAAATTACTACCAAATCCCTTCTTCTATTCCACCATATTACCTCTGTGAGAGACTGGTTTCTCTAGTATGAGTTTCATGAAAGTAGAATGAAGAAATCACCTTTATATAAATTATTTCTCTAGGAGAGCATTGTCATCAGCTGACCTAAAGTAATTAAATTAACCAGCAAGAAGCAAGATTACTCATCACATTAGAAACTTAAACATCAGTGTACTAATGTTCCTTCAGGATGTGTGTATAGGTGTTAAGTATGTCAGCTGCCGGTTCTTTCATAACTTTTTATTTAATTATCAAGGATTACTATCGAGAACATATAAAGAACTCAAAAAAATCAGACCTCCCAAATTTAAAGACCCACTCCAAAAATGGGCATCTGAGATGAATACACATTTCTCAGATGAAGAAATACTAATGGCAAACAAATATACAAAAAAATGTGCAACATCACTAGTCATTCGAGAGATGCAAATTAAAACAACACTGAGATACCATCTCACCCCAGAAAGAATGGCTACTATTAAGAAATCAACTAATAACAAATGCTGGAGGGGCTGTGGGGAAAAAGGAACCCTTCTTCACTGTTGGTGGGAGTGTCGACTGGTACAGCCACTGTGGAAGTCAGTGTGGAGATTCCTCAGAAAACTAGGGTTGGAGGTCCCATTTGACCCAGCTATTCCCCTTCTGGGCATCTTCCCAGAAGAATTAAAAACATCGTACCACAGCGATATATGTGCACCCATGTTTATAGCAGCACAATTTGTAATAGCCAGATCTTGGAAACAACCCAAATGCCCATCAACTGAGGAATGGATAAGAAAGATGTGGTATTTTTATACAATGGAGTACTATTCAGCCATAAAGAAGGATAAACTGGAGACTTTTATAGGTAAATGGATGCAACTCGAGAAAATACTCATAAGTGAAATAAACCAGAAGCACATGTGTAAGCATCGTATTATCTCTCTAGTATGAGAAACTGAAAGAGTAAATAAGATCCAAAATGAACAATAGACAGGGTGAATCAAAAAGAAACTGGTCAAAAGGAAAGAGAGACTGGAATAGCGAAAAGAAAGAAGGGAAAGGGAAAAAAAATTGTATATATATATATATATATATATATATATATATATATATATATATAAGATGGTTAAGATAGATACACTACCATTTTTACTTAGTTCATTGAAGAGTAAGGTTTGTGCCAATAATGTTTGGACAATTGAATGCTAATGTCTGGTGTCCTGAATAACTAACTTAAAGATAGTAATACGTAATGTATTAACCATTGTTACCCTCCTATTATGTTGGTTTGAAAATTTGTTCTTCTTTTGATTTGTTTTGTTTTTTCTTCTCTTTAAAATAAAAAAAAAAAGTTATGAGGCATGATTCTTCAAGAGTCATTAATGTGCAGAACAGCAATGAAAAATGTGTTTTAAAAATTCTCTATGGGACTGATATAAGTCTTCTCACTATATTTATTAGAATCCATTTCATATCTGTTGAATCTAATAATAAAAACTTTGAACTTATATTTTCTATGCTTTTCAAAGTTTGCTTTCTAGAATTATTTGTATTGTATCATAAAAATTCATTTACTTACTGATATACATAGAGAGAGAAAGAGAGAGAAAGAGAGGGAGAGAGAGATTTATGTAAACATAAACTTTTTTAAGGAAATAATATATGTACATCCTTCTCCACAGTAAGTTTGAGAATCCTGATGCTCCTCCAGGAAAATTGGCCACATACACTTTCTGGTTGGGTGACCCAGTCCTGATTCTGTGACCCACACGTTACCCAGCGACAGCACTGCATTCACGCCAGTTCTGTTCAGACTCGGTGAAGGGATTCCGCGTTTTCCAGCCAAAGCCTCTTGACCCTGTCTTCTATTCTTTCTTGCTCCTTTCATTCTTTTTCTACACACTGTATCCTAGGTAATAATTTATAAATTTGATCCTAAATTCTCCTTTTTAAAAATCCTTCAGTATCTTCCCATTATTAGTTGAGAAAAATATCCAATATGTGTCAAAAAGACAGGAATGGTGGCTCTTTTCTTTCCTTGTGTCTCTATGATTTGTCACTTTTCAGTTTATCCTCTAGGTCACACCAAAAGTTTTTGTTGTTGTTTTTGTTGTTTTTTAGGTTCTCAAATATTCTGCGCTGCTTTTGACGATCGGGTTGTCCATTTGTCAGCACTAAATGGTCTTCCTTTAATTCAATATTTTAATCCTCTTCCTCCTTTAGAGCTCCAGTCCAATGCCACTTGCTCAGGGAAACATTCTTTGAACTGCTTAAATTTGCTTTGCAGATTGTCTCGTTTGCCTAGCACCACATATTTCCATTTCCTCTTGTTTGGCAAAGAATTTTGTGAAAAATTAGCTTCCTCCAGAATAAAATAAGCCACACAAGTGATACATTGTTTTTCCTTTTCTGTCCTTAGTCCCAAAACTAGTGCCAAGCACAGAGAGCGCCCTCAGAAGTCAGGTAGAGCGGCCACCCACCACCCACACGGCTTTGGTATAATAGATGTTCAACCTCCTTGAGTGCCAATTGATTTTTGAAGGTCACAAAGTATCTAATTGCACAGATATTCCATAATTTCATCTAGTGATTTCTTTCAAATAATTCAGTCATCCTGGAGCTAGCATCTACGGAAAGAGGTCTCCTCTCAGTGACCATCTTGCCCCCAAGGCTCCCATCTGCCAAGATCACTTTAACTCTCCTTGCTTTCTAAATTTAATACAGTTTTTATTTCAATTAATTTTAGATTTACAGAACATTTCTAAGGAAAATAGGCAGAGTTCCCATACACCCTGTACTTGGTTTCTCCTCTCATTAATGTCTCACATTTGTAGGGACGTTTGTAACAACTCCTACCGTTTGAACCAACAGGAACACGTTTTGATCGACAGAAGTAAATCTGTGCTGTGCTCATAATCTCTCTACATTCGCCATTTTCTTTTCATCTGTCTCATGATGCCATCCAGGATGTCGCTTTTAGTTATAAGCTCTCTTTGAACTGCTCTAGATGGATAGTTCGTCAGATTCTCCTTGTTTCTGACAATGTAGATATTTTTGAAGTTATAACCAGGATATTTTGTGGAATATCCCTCAACTGGGGTTTATGCAATATTTTTCTCACGATTACTCTGGAGTTAGGGTTTTTAGGTGGGATGATCACAGAACAAAGGAGCAATCCACCTTCACTCGTGCCAGGCGTCCGTATGACCAGTGTGGCTCGTTGCTGTCAGTGGTCCCTGGTCTGCAGGTCTGAGTGCTCCGCTGGGAAGCGACCCTTCCCACAACAAGCTGTTTTAAAGGAATTTTCTCTGCCAACACACAGTTAAGGGGCAGGGAGTTATGTCCCCCTTCTCTGAGAAAGCAGTGTCTACATAAATATTTTTTAATTTTCCTCCATGGAATATTTATCTTTTATCTCCCATTTATTAATTTACTTGTACTCGTGTATGTCAATGGGGAGTCATGGATTTTCATTTGTTCTTGGCACCATGTTCCAGTATTTCACGTACTGGCTCTCACCGTTGAAACATTTTTACCTGGCTCTTATGTCACTTTGACATTTCTTCACTACGAGAGTTTGCTTTGTTTTGAGGATCGCCTTACTTTGGACTTGCCAAATGGAATGTTTCAGCCTCATCCTGTGTGTTCCAGGTCTCAGACTGAAAACCAACCACTGTTACTGGGGAAATGTGTTTAGAAGCCAACATCTGTGTACAGAGGTGTTGTTGTTTCTGGCCTCCCTAGTTGAAAGAACAAGGAAATGTATGTACACACACTAACCCCTGTATGTCGGAGTATCTATACGTATTTGTGTATGTGTATATATCTATGTTCACATCAAGTTAATTGCGAGTTCATGCTGATGTCTTCAAAGCCAATCCAACACCTCAGTGGTCATTCTGTACTTTCTCCTTTGATGATTCCTAATGGAGGCAAAGCTGGCTCCAACCCTCTGCCAATTATTTACTTCAATTCTCATTTCCAGAATATTGATGTTAGAATTGTTAATCAATATTCCATCGGGAGACAGTTTCACTTACTAGAGTGCAGAATTTATGTACGGTTTATTTTGCCATTATTCTTACCGTCTGTATTCACTGCCAATATTACTTAAGTCAGAAATCTTTCTCCCAGTTCCCATCAGTGAGATAACTTCATCTATTTATAATGCACTGTGATTTTTGAAACAGTTTGAATTCTAAATTTGACCAAGCTCCTAAATTCTCTCCTTGAAGTTTCATACATTTACATCCATCCATTACTCTGTAAAGCTCAGTGGGCTTTCTCCAATTCATAGTATCAGGAACCCACCATTCTGTCACCTAGAAGGTTTCATCAGCCATGACTTCACTGTGTGTTTCCCCTGCTCACCTGGGAGAACCCCAGGAAATCACTCATCTTTTATTGTCCTTGTTATGCTGTTTCTGAATTGTCACACCAAAGGGGTAATAGTTTAGCAAGACTTTCCAGAATGATTTCTTTCATTTGAGATATTCATCTATGGGTTTTTTTTTTTTCTTTTCATGGTTTGAGTCCTAGTCTGTTTTCTGTCCTTCTGACAGAACACCACAGGATGGGAAATTTGTAAAGAAAATAAATTAATATTCACAGTTCTGGATACTGGGAAGTGCAAGAGCGTGGTGTCAGCATCTGCCAAGCCTCGTGCTATCTTCCAGCATGGTGGAAACACTGCTTGGCAGGGGCAGCAGGAGACAGAGATCTTCCCAACAATGCCACTTCCGTGATAAGCGACACATTCACCCAGAAGGCAGGCAGAGCCTCCGTGACTCAGCCCCCTCTAAAAACCCCACTTCCCACCCTGTTACAATGGCAATGGAGAGTCCACGTGGACTGCAGGGGACAGCCAAGCCCTACAGCTTCATGGATGGTGCCTTCTCATTTTTGAGTTTCACCGCCTTTAATCCATGCATCACAGTGTGTTTATCTGGTCACTAGAAGGAACAGCAATTTAGTTGCTTCCATTTGGGGGCAGTTATAAATCAAGCTATCGTAAACATTTGTGTGCTGCTACTTATGTAAATAAACTTATGAAATCATTTGGTTAAGTGCAGAAGATTCCTCCGATGACTGTATGCTTAGTGTAATCAAAACCACCTACTCAGGGCTGGTGAGATAGCTCAGTGGCACGAGTGCCTGCCTGGCAAGCGCGAGGTCCTCAGTTCAGTTCCTGGTACCCACATAAAGAAAAAAAACAAAAACAAAAACAAAAACACCTACTCATAGGGGAGGAATCACTCGCACCCCCAAAAACAGTGAATGGGAATTCTGTTGTTGTGTACAGTGACAATGTCAGTTGCTGAATTTTAGCAATTGTAAATGAATAATAGCATCTCATTGCTATTATAATTATGGTAGATATTACTTTCGTATCCTTATGTGCCACCGGATTTCTTAGATATTCGGGAATCTACTCAGAGTGGTCTGTTTTCATGCTTTGTGTTGTTGTTAGGGTTTTTCTCAGAGCTGTGATTCAGCCAAGGGTTTCAGGTCCAAGCAATCTACCCCACTCCACCTCCCTGTCTACACTGCCAGAGTCTGGGTGGTTTTTAATTTAGGTATTTTCTGTATTATTTCTAAAATTTTTGACTCTTATATGATCTTTGTATTCATTTGAATACTAAATTTTGTCAGCAATGTGCTTTGCAAACATTTTGTTCTTAATCTATGGAGAGTCTTCATTCTCTTAAGATTGCTTTTCACAGAGCCAATGTTTATAACATTAAAAAGTCTATTATTTTAGTTTCTCTTTTATGGATCATGCTTTCATTGCTGTGTTTCTACCTCATACTAAATCCAAAGTAGCAATGTGAGTATCCCGCATTTGTTATTCTTTGACATCATTTTGATTTTTCTATTTCTTTGTCACTCAGAGTAAATTATATAATCAATTTGTGGATAAGTTCAGAATACTTGCTACAATTCTGATTGAGATTGCATTAAAAATATAGGACAGATGGGGAAGATTAACATGAACAATAGAGTCTCTAAATCCTTGAATATGAATATGTCCATGTCCGTATAGACTCTGTATTTTCTTTCCTCAGTGTTTAACAGTTTTCCATATATAGATCATATGCCTTCATAAGTCAGTGCCATACTTTGTGTCAACAGAATAAGTGAAAAACATTTACACACCCAAGACTGGTGGCATGCCTTCACTGGGGAGTGTGTCTTTGGATTTAAATCAGTGTCCAAATATTAGTCAATGCTTGTATTTGTTAGTATTTAATGCCTCATGTTTAAAAAGTCATCATCTATAAAAAGTCGTATAATAATGGCATAATTTTCAACTGCTGCCGAGAAAATGTTGTTAATGAAGCAAGCATTTTATTTAAGAAACTAGCAAGCTGGCGTCACAATTATTTTATGGAATATTCAGTGCTGTTTCCGCCAAAATGAATTCTATGATGCTAATTCCTCCTTTAGATTTGAAATTGTGCGTGTCAGTCCTGAGGTTTCTCTTAGAACAAACTGCCGGCCACGTCCTTCCTTGTGCCTCCTTTGGGGGGCTGCGGTTTCCAAGGTGGCTTCTGAAGGGGTGCCTTACTTTGGAGGACCAGAAACACAACACAGCATCTGACGGCTGCCTTAGCAATCTTCAGCTCAAATGCATGGTGCATGGCCGTAACATGGAGGATATAAACTAGGGTCTTACACAAATTTCAGCACCCTGATAGAAGTTGCCATTTTCCCACTTTTATGTATGAGTGTCAAACATATTTGCTTTGGAGAATTTTTTTTTTTTTTTTTGCATTTCAGTATTTAGAAAAAGGAAGCGAGTAGTAAAGCAGAGATGGCACTAATGCCTAATCAAAACCAGAAATCATGAAGTTTGGCCGGAAAGAAGGAAATAGATACAGGTGGATGCCAGAATATTTTAGTAGATTAGAGCAATCAGCAGTTTCAAAAGTAGGTTTCATGTACCAAGAAAGATACAGGCAGCATGAACGCCTGGAGAAATTGCCCGCTGAGATAAGTCTAATTAGCACTGACACATGCTCCCCGTAGCATCTGAGATATGTGTATTTACAAAAAAAAAAAATAGCTTGGGAATACAGAGTTCTTCGGAGCTGTGATTCTGCTTCAAGCAGACAGGAAAGTAGCCATTTAAGTGAAGTGTGCTTAATAATAAATGATAGTATAACGAAGCCTATTTAGGGTCATAGTTTATTCAGTTTTTTTTTAAATCAATTGATGGAAATCAGAAAATTAAATATAGCATACATGAAAAAGGTCACCAACTTATTAGGGCATGCATTTTTGATAGAATAATCATCTCATTTATGTATTTTTAAAATTAGTGTTAATTACTTGATAAAATATTTACTATGATTCATATACATAAAGATTTGGGGACCTATGAACAGCTTTTATTATACAGAAAATGTCCTTTTCCTTTTTCTTTTTCTTTTTTACAAATGAAGCATTGCTGATACATTCAAAGTGGTAAGTTAATGTGTTATCAAAGAAAATTTCTTTCCCATCACAAATAAAAATATCATATTATCTTCTTAAGGAAATATGAGGGCAACAATGTCCAAAAACAAAAAGAATCACTTTGGTGGATATAATTCTCTTGATATCTTCTAACTGTAGTAATTGCATTTGGGTGGATAGGTGTAAGTCTGGTGCATTGTTTTCCAATCAGAAATAGGATCAGTTCTGGGTTTGGGAGAGGAAGGCTTGAAGAGGGCTCTCCCATGGTAAAGACGCAGAGTTCTTAGACCTGAACCCGATGTCAGTAAAGGAAGGTTGAGCGTGAGGACTGGGTCCCTGTCACCAGAGACTGAGAAAATCACGTGTTCCGTCCAAGGACTCAGATGTTGGACTACAGGGAAACGGTCGGTCAGGAGAACCACAGGAGGGGCCGAGGGAAGCGATCCAGTCAGCCTTGGGCTTGGGAGACGGAGGAAGGACGAGGGTCGCGACCTTTAGGGATCTACTTGCCAGCATTGCAGTTAAAGCCATGGCTCAGTTGCAAGTTGTAAACTGCAAGAATTAGCTCTGTAAAGAAGCGGCTGACTTCTTATTTTTCCTGTCCTTGGCTCTGGGAATTGAGGCCAAAGCCTTCAGACTGAGCTATGTTCCCAGTCTATATATATATATGGACTAATAATTATATATATACTAATAATTATATATAGACATAATTATATATACTGAATAATAATATATATGGACTAATAATTATATATATATGATTTCTGAGACAGACATGTTGCTAAGTTACCCAGGCTGGGCCCAAGTTTACTATCCTCCTGACTCAGCCTCCCAGAGTGCTGGGATTACAGGAAGTGTTTCCCTTTCCTAAGGTCTTCTGGAATGAGGCACCATGGATGAGGAGGAAAGGAGAAATCATTGGCTTAAAGAAAAATGGACAAAAGTTGGAAGGGACAGCTTCGATTTCGTATTGGTTGACATTGTGCTTGTGGAAGTGGATGGAAGTGATCGTATGTGTCTCCTTCACTATTTGGCTGTCCATGTTTTCTCAACAAATTCCAACTGTCAGTTTCCAATATTGTTTCTAGATAGCACTTTTCAGTCTTACTTGTTTAAGGGCATTAATCTAGAAGACATTAATTTCATCTGCTTTAAGGGCAGAATGAGTTTAAGTTAGGCACACATCCCATCCTGATTTATGTTGATGTTACTAGCCCTGTGTAGAATATAACCTAGTTCCTCTGAAAATTTTCTAGTCTTTTATTCACAATCCTTAAACCAAATTGAACAGTCTCAGACAGGCTTCCAAAGTGGACTCATGACTGTTGATATTTTAATCTAGTTTCTAATAAGATTCTCCCATGTGAAACACCATATATTCGCTCTTTAACGAGATTAAATCCAATATTGCAGGACATTAAGCCACTAATATGAAGAAAGTCATTAATCAAAAAGATTATTTATTCGTAGAACTGCAATATCCAGATATACAGAATAATTGGAATTTTTCCCTTTTTCCCTTATTTAATTGTTCTCGTTTATTAAGTGGCGGCTCTGCGTAAAACACTGTCAGTCAGTTAGATAATGAGACATAATTTGCATACCGTAAAGGAAGTCACGAAGAAACTCAAGAAGTGAGCAGTCGTCAAAAGCCATCACAAACTGCAAACCATACTTTTTTATAATAATAAAAACAAATTACCTCCCAATATATACTGTGTTTAGTGCTGTAGAAACCCATTCCTTCTACTATTCACAAGATGCAGGGATAATTTGTAAAAAATGACCAATCGCTTATAGGACAGGAGCACTATTAGTCAGAAGAGTAAAATCTGGATATTCACAAACCTGTGACAAGTGTTGAAGGTTAGTGGCTGGGTCCACATCTGTGAACCTGGACTGGGGACCCGAGAGAGGCCGGGCCCTTCAGACAGGGCCTGCTCAATGTGTTAAAGCTGTTAGGTCTCAATATCGCCTCACGGATTACGTGAGTCTATGTTTTCCCTGGTTTTCACACGGTGAAGACTTGTCTGTTAAAGAGGTTATTATCCCGTGGTCAAGAGGCAGGAGATATTGAGCTGGGATTTAAACAATATACTGATTCCAAAGGACTCTGCTCCTAGAGCACCTTCTAAATATGCTACTTCCCGTGGACGGACTCTCCTAAGATTGCAGACAGGAAGAAACCATTTTGTTTGACTGAAGAGGTTTCAGGAAATGGCAAAAAGAAGAGGAGAGAGAGGGAGTGTGTACACCTGAGCCTCAGGAGGAGTGAGATTCCAGTGCACATTTATATCTGCAGGATAACTGATGGAAGATATGGAACCACACGCATTTCCCACAGATTTAACCATTCAGAGCTCTGAGGGAGCCATATACCCTTTCATTTACGCCTCTACCATGATTGAAAGAAATTCCTTTTAGTACTTAATCCTGAATTAGATACTCTTAAAGTCAGTATCTCAATTTTCAAGGGGCAATTAAATTTTTTTTTTTTGTGGGTACTGGGGTTTGACCTCAGGACCTCGCGCGCCAGCAGGCACCCGTGCCACTGAGCGATATCACCGGCCCTTTTTTCGTATATGGGATCCGAGAGACAAACTCCGGCCCTTGTGCTTGCCAGGCAGGTGCTTACACCGCTGAGCCATCTCACCAGCTCAAGGGGAAATTAATTTGATACTTGGATTTAAACATCTTTCATGTATTAACTGCAAACTTTGCAATATTTTTATAAAATATTTTATGAAAACTTCAAAGATGCACACTTTCCTGAAGAAGAGTTAGATATAAAACAGACATGGGTTCCTCTCTGTTTTTTGTATTTTTGTTTATTTTAATGAAGGCAGAATGCACAGCGCCAGGATGGAGGAGGAAGTGGGGAGGGGCTGTGAAGCAAATAGGACTCCTCTTGGGTGCTGCCCTGTGGTGAGAGGTGGCTTTCCCAGAAATGTGGTAGTCACTGTTCCAGACAAAGTCTTTGTGGATGAGTTTAGCAGGTCTGAACGCTCAACCCCTTTGCGTCCGACCTTCTTGAAAGCTTGATTGCCTAATGCTCTGGTGTTAGGATGGTTCTTCCTCTTTAGGGGTGTTTGGTACATTTTGCCTCACTCTGTGCCTGTAAAGCTCTTATAGCGGTGTTCTGAGGGTCTCCAGGGCACCAAACACACCTGCAATGACAGGGAGGACCGCTATGTGAGTTGCCCGTGCCTACTTCTCTGCTTGTATTAAATGGAGAAGAGAGATCCCCGCTGAATCCTGGAGACTGAAATCCAGAGTCCTGTCAGGTGACTTGTGTCCAGGGGAATTTCTCCTTAGATGGAGACATCTGCAAGATTTCTTAATCAAGCACAGCATGCTGCCTATGTGCAGTTTGGGACCAAGACATTTGTTGTGTCAGATTGTCCTTTGGGCCACTTTGTATTTTTCTAGATGCCATCAATTATGCACACCTAGGGTTAGCTTATCAATGACCATTCCCATACTGCTATTCAGCTTCCTGAGCACTTCTCAAGTCCAGCTCTACTAGCAAGAGAATTTCCCCCTCATCCTTGGATGAGAATTTCCCTCTCATCCTTCTGGTCCCTCCTCACTGCACATATTGCTGATGTCCCTGTGATCCAGGCCACAAAATCAGATAAGGACCATCCAGCCAGCATGCATGGAGACACAACGCAATGCATATTTCTGTCAGCTGTGATGTGGGAAAAGTTGTTACACAATTTACCAGCTCAATAAAAGTGAAGGAATAGCTTGCAAGAATCATTAGCACATCACCAGTACATTTGCTAAAGCCAAAAATTATATTTTAGTTATTTGTGTATCCCCAGATTCAGCCTCAGAGCCTGGTATATAGATATCATTCAATAATTACCTGCTCAATTGAACTGATAATATTTGTGTAAATTTGAATAGGCAAGAGAATATGCCAGCAGAGTGAGGAAAACAAGGAGTCTGGGGGGAGATAAAATAAATTTGGCAGGAAGGAGGTATTAATTAAATATGCATGAACAAAGAAGAATAAACAAGGCATAGATAAGAAAGTCATGGAAGAGAGAGGAAAGGAATTTGCATGAGAATCCTTCCAGTGACTCTCCCAGGCTGGGCTTTGCTCCCCGCCTCCTATCACTGCACACAGCGTCTCAGGCAGGAAGAGAGAAAGGAAGTGCCCGGGGAACATGAATCAGGATGAGAAACACAGAGGGATGGCATAATTTTTTGAAAATGGCTGACCCTAAATATGTGCAAATATATCTTCTAAATAGTCGCCAATGGATTTTCCATTATACCTCACAATCAATAATCTTTAACCGTAAGTTATCTTCTCTGCCTCTTCCAAACTGACTGGACAGAATTGCCTGTCTTCCAGCCAGTGTGCGCTGAGCACAGAGCGGGGTAGTTGCATCTGATCTTCATAATCATCTCCTAATCGTCTGAGAAGAGAACTGCTATTCTGTTTCCAGATGAGGAAACAGTGACTGTGGAGGTTGAAGGGGAGGGATGCCACTCCTCGTTCCACCGTCTCCAAGCCAAGGATATTCTCTTAATGATTGTGTTTCCAATGTAGCTCAAAGTCACGAGCTTCTATCTTTATCTTGGCATACATTTCTTTTTACTTGAATTATGAATTATTTGTAGTTTTTATCCTATTCTTGCAAGATCCTTGAGGGTAAAGAACAGATTGGAGAAGTTCACCCTGATTTTCTTTGAAAATTGTTAGCATTAAGACCTATAGCAGAACAACTTGCTCATATTAGTTGTCCATAATCATTAGGAAAAGAATAAGGTGATCACATTTTATGAGTTTCATTTTATGACTTTCTTACTTAGCACTAGATAAACAGGTAACTTTACCTAAATTAGCCTGATTCATTGAATCTATATATAAAATGAAATAGATACAACAGAAATAAAATTTAGAGGTAAATTAGTGACTAGAAAATGATCCTATTTGACTTTTAAAAGCCAAGACTAGAGATTGCTTTTTGTGTACTGCCACACCATCAAGTGACACCAAAGTCTACTGCATAAAACGGAGGAACTGTCATTCACCGAGCATACTGTCCCTTTAATGCAAGCAGCTGTTTTGCTTGCTTTAAATATTACACTTCCAAATTTCCTGAATAAATTGTTTCATGGGTAAATAAGCAGTAAAGTCCCTGTTGTTGAACTTTGGTTCATAGATCTTCAGGAGATTCTTGCCTTACTCCTTTATGTTGGATAATCTCATAAGCAAAGGTACATTGTTCTCTGTCTTCCTATCTCCTTTCCCCAGCCTTGTAATCTTCAGATTCCGATACTAGTAATCTTCAGATTAGGTATTCAATATGTGCCTTTAAAGAGAATTAAAAATAAAGTTGGCCTCATATTGTCTAATTAATCTTATGCTCACTGTTACGTTTTGAGCTAGAGTGTCCCCAAAGCCTCTTGTGTTCAGAGGTGGGACTTTTGGGATGTGATTGGATCTTGGGGTGCTAAGTCATCACTGGGTTCATCCACTGGACAGTTTGGAGCTAAATGTGTTGTTAGGCAGTGGGGTCAAAATGGAAGTGGCAGGTCACTGGGGTGTGACCTGGAAGGGTGTCTGTGCCTCCCAGATTCCTTCTGCCTCTGCTTCCTGACTACCGTGAAGTGGGCAGCTTTCTTCTGCTGCACCCTTCCACCATGCTGTTTCTGCCTTGGATCCAGCTGACCATGGACTGAACCCACTAACACTGGAAGGCACAGTAAGCCTCTCCTCCTTTGGGTTGTGGATGTTGGTTATCATGTATCAGCAACAGAAAATGAACGAAGATACATGCTAAATGCACTGTCCCAAGTGTCATGACTCAAACATGGAGGTGCTCCTATTCAGCCACATCAGAGGTACCCTTATACTGAGCAAAACTGGAAAAAGCTTGGGCCATCTTGGAAATTGGAAGCTATAGCCAATGAGTAGCATTTTAGGAAACATAAAGATTATGCTTTACACTTTCAAAGATTCACTTATTTTTCCATAGGCTCAATGTGGTTATTTCGCCCAGTTGCAGTGATAATACCCCACTACTGACTTATCAATAACATTCCCTTTGATGTGTCAAACCTGCTGGTTCTCACTTCAATCCTCTCTACTTTGAAGTAGCATGGATCACATACATTAGACCACTGATGCTATAATTTAAATTTAAGACTGGGCACCAATCTGTTGATGGTCCTGTGTGAAGTTTTGTAACAATGAGTATTTCTGTCATTCGGCAAAATGTGTGATATTAGAAGGTATAAAGGCTTGGAATATTATTTATCTTGCCATTTAAATGCAAATATGCTTTGACAGTACTGCATTAGCTCTTACAAGGCTTTCTTTGAGTACAATTCTTGCACTGATCAGTCTTACTTTGGTGAAGCAAGATTCTTAGCATCACACACTCCTGGGTGAAAATGCCTGATGGGATTGGCTGGAAATGCTCTCCAGAATGTGTGGCCGATCCCACTCCCTGTGTTGCAAGGAGTGGGTTCTGTCCCCATTCTTGAGGCTCTTCCCCTGCTAATCACTTTAGATATATGAGGTTGTAACTTATGATGTAAACTGTGAAAACTGCTTTGGTTTCTAGAAACAGGACATTTTAGTCCTACAAATATCCATAAATCAAGCCCCAAGTCAGTATCTCAGCAATTACATTAATTGAATATCGACCTTTAAAGTAAATCCTTTTAGTGATTCTACCCATCTCATTTATAAGAGAGCTCTTCCTGATGTTGTTTTATCTTGACTTGAAAGAAATGTTACCTTAAAAATTATTATTTGTGCTTGTATTGCTTTCCATACTTACAAAGGCAATTTCTTCTTTAAGTTAATTTCATTTTAAAAACTATGGAGCCCTCACCTCCATCAGACCTTTCTTTATGCCTCGTTTTTCTCTGGCATGCTCTCCTTACAGGCTTCCTCATATTATCATTGGCTTTGCCTGTTATTAGGATTGTCTAATTCTTTCCCTGTTGAATTGCTCTCTTCCTCAGGGCAAGATGATACTCAATCCATGATGGCAAGAAGTTGCTTGGTGGTCCACAGGCTGTTGATATTGTGATCAAAACATATGGTGAAAGTTTGCTCTTCAAAACCCTTCCACTCACTTGTAATACACCTATCCGTGGTTTTTGCCACTTTCTGAAGCAGTTCTGCAAATCCTCTTTTGGGGACATCTTCATAAGGTGTGATAAGAACCACAGGGAATGCTCCTGACAAATGCTATCCTATGGAAGACAGGCTCATAAACACATTACAGCGTGTCTTCATCCACCTTATTCATTGAATCTGGCACTGTGTGACTTCTGGCCTTTCTCTGGTATCAAAATGATCATGTAGGGTAAGCTTGTGACTTGATTTGGTGCAGCAAGTCACCAACAACAGCTTCAGAAAGTGGCAAGAAGGATCAGGGAAATGTGTTGGAAGTAAGAGAAAGTATTCTGAGGAGAATTAAAGCCAATGTGTTTGTTACATTGATAAATGAAAAATAATTCACCATATTTTTCTCATACCTAGTATTGTGAGGAATATAAGACAGCACCAACTCTGTAGATGTTCTTCTTTCCCAAAATTTTGTAATGTTGAATATTCTTACCACTCATTAATATGTATGGTATTACATACATACACATATTTAAAGATTGTTACTTAGCTTGGCATTTAAATAACATGCTTCAATAATGCTGCAAAAGCTCTTATAAACCTTGCTTTATAGATGTAATTCTTCCACTAAACAGATTGACCTTGGTGAAGCACAGGTCATTTCTCTGTGTGGTTCTCTTTTTTATGTGTGATCTCAGATAATTGCTGGAGATAATTTCCTGTTTCTTCTTCTAGCTTAGAAATACCTGATGTTGGCTAACATACATGCACATATTGTGGAAAAAATATTTCAAAATTTCTGAATAATTCCTTAAGTACACTTCTTTCTGTGGTTGTTTCAGATTTTTCTAATTTCCTTGCCTCATTTTTTATCCCTAAGGACACAATTTTATCATCTCCTGTCAAATAAATTTCTCAGTTGGTTATTGCAATGATCAAGTTTTTATTTTTTTATTTATTTATTTTTTGTGGTTACCGGGGGTTGACCTCAGGACCTTGCGCGCCAGCAGGCGCCCGTGCCGCTGAGCGATATCACCGGCCCTTTTTTCATATGTGGGTTCCGGGAGTCGAACTTGGACCCTTGCGCTTACCAGGCAGGCGCTTATGCCGCTGAGCCATCTCACCGGCCTATCCGAGTTTTTTTAAACCTTATTTTGTCATTGCATTGGGTATGAGTTTAGATTAGTAATCGCACTTTGACTTCCAAAATTTTCCTACCAATTTCTATATACCTAACTTCCAATGTTGATTTATGAATAAGTATATGTAACTTTAATTATTCAGAATAAATTCTCTAAGTCACAGTCATGCACATTGACACTAAGTGCACAGGAGACAACACTGATGAGATAGGCACTCAACAGCCCTTTTGTTAAATGTCCTTTAATCCTCAAAGTAGAGAGTGACATTTATTAACCTTAGTTTTAGTGGGCTATACTTTGAATGTCAGTCTGGGGATTAGGTAAGAGAAAAACTTGAAAGACTGTTTATTGTCCTCTCAGTTCACCTGGCTTAGAGGTGATCAATTGTTCTTATCCTAGGTATAATTAATATGCAACTCTTTAACTCTTAAAGATCTCTTTAACTCTTTTAAAGATTTTTCATACAAAAGCACAAAATACTCTATTACAATAAAGAATCATCAGTAAATGACATCAGCAAAAATGACAGAGTAGCTAGTTCCAAACACCTCTCTCCTGAAAGAAACACCAAAAAGCAAGCAGAAATTGTCATAGACCACTTTATAGAGTTCTGGAAATTGATTCAAGGTTTGTTAACAATCAGATAGATGAAGAATTTAGAAATAGCCAATTTAAAAATGATAGGAAAGTGTCACAGCATTTTCATTTTTTTGTGTATATATCTTAGCCCAAATCAGGTGTTAGAAAGTGGGAGATAGGCAGGTGTCTTCAGTCAGCAATGCTTTTGCTTACTTGAATCCTCACAATTCCAGTAGGAGCCTTTATGATCAGAGGCAGTGTTCTCAGGGACTCTGGGCTTCTCGTCCCCAGCTTTTGATGGGACCTAGAAGAACCTTATTTAACAATTGTGTTGGTAGGTCAGTTCTCACCTAGCTGGGGACTGTCTCACTCAGTGGTCTGGTTTTCTAACTTAGAAGGAATGCAGGCAGGGAAAGCAGCATCCTTCAAGACATTTTAAGGTACAAACATCACCCACAAACGCCTAAATCAAAAGATTATTATTGATGCAAAAAATAGATCAAATAAAGTCTGAGAGGAAAAGCTAAAGAAGGAATTTCTTCAGGAAGTTGGGAGACTCGGAACACCCTGGTCTGTTGAGTACTGTAGAAATCCACACAGATGCCCGAGCAAAGCACAGGCTTAGACAGACGTGAGAAGAAATTAAACCCTCACCTCGTGGTGATCTTGAGGATCAGGGCAAATCTGGCTGAGTGTTCACAATCCCCAGCTCAGAGCCAATCTGCATGGACAGTGAGGCAGTGCTCTTGATATTTTAATTTGACTGTGCAACTCATTTTGTTCAAAAAGTATCTGTCAAACTCTGCCTGGACACAAATCGACAGACAGAATCTTCAGTGATCGTACGGGATAAGTAACACATCCGCTGCAGAAATGATTGGAGAAAGTTATGGACTATTATAATTTTTGATTTATTTTAAAGGAGAAAATGGTAGAGGAAAAACTAGTTTTCAATGTTACCACATTATAATATTCACAAATATTTGTTTTCAACAATTGCAATTTTTAAACATATTTGATTTCAACAGCAGCAGCAACAACAAAGTCACAAGATGTATAAAGAAACAGAAATGTAGGGCCTACCTATTCTCAGGAACAAAATAAGGTGGTGAATCTTACCTGAATGAGACCAAACATGGGACTTGATAGATGAAGGCTTTAAAATAATTCAGATTTAAATATGCTAGAGATTCAGGAGTGAAATCAGCAGGATGGTAATGAGGCAGGTCCAGAAGGAAGTCTCCAATGGAAACTAAGAATTCCCCAGGCCAAGCAGCAGATATGTGGCAATACACACACCGAAGCAGGTTTCTAGAGTGCTAGAAATAGGTTAGAGATTTTTTGTAACCAAAAGAACTCCAAAAAAAAAAAAAAAAGAAAGAAAGAAAGAAAGAAAAAGAAGACCCAATCTAAGTGGTAAACAATTTGAGGCATATTTTCCCACCCTTCCACAGCGTGCCTGGTATGGTAGGGAGGAGGTCACCCCACTCCCCTGTCCTCCTTCAGAATGGAACGAAAAAGCAAAGCTTTCCCACAGCATTCAGGATGTGCTGTTGTCCCCCACAAGACACTGGTTTCTGTCTTTCTGAACCCGGGAGCTGACAAGAGCCATGGTACATCTTCCAGGGCACAGGTTGGTGGCCACTGAAGTTTTGGCTGGTGCTGTGGCCCATGGGAGCATAGAGCACATGAAAACCTGTGCGTAGCTAGGGGCAAAAAAACTCAGGCCAGAGAACACGGCAAACGTGTGAGGCCCTGAAGAAAGTGAGTGGTGAGAATATGTGGGAAATTAAGGCTTTTAAAATATCCAAGTAAGGACTGGAAGTACAGCTCAGTGGTAGAACACTTGCTGAGCTTGCACAAGGCCCTGGGTTCTGTCACAGGTGCCATGAATATTTTTTTTTGTTTCATTTTTGCCTTTCTGTTCACTTTGGCAGCACATATACCAAAATTGGAATGATACAGAAAAGATCAGCCTTGTGGTAAAATTGGAAAGATAGATTAGCATTGTGTCAGCACAAGGATGACATGAAATTCATAAACCATTCCATACTTTTATGTTGATGGCAAAGTAATCCGAGGAAAGTGATGCTAAATTACCCTTCTGTGGGTAGATCTGTGGATGCCACACGGAGTTAGGTCAAGCATTCTGGTTCACCAAGGAGCATGGAAAAGTCAGCCACGCTGGCTGGGAACCTGGAGGTGAAACAACAATCCCAGGTACTGGTGGAAAATTTAAAAGTACTTTGTCAACTTATGAGGCTTGAAAATTCTCTGTAGGGGCCGGTGAGATGGCTCAGCGGCTTAAGCGCCTGCCCGGCAAGCGCGAGGGCCCTAGTTCGACTCCCGGATCCCACATACGAAAAAAGGGCCGGTGATATCGCTCAGCGGCACGGGCGCCTGCTGGCGCGCGAGGTCCTGAGGTAGACCCCCCGGTACCCACAAAAAAAAAAAAAAAAAAAAAAGAAAATTCTCTGTAAAGATCACTGTTTCATCACCAGCTCCCTCAAGAAAAATGAATAAAAAAGATAGACCTGTATATGAAGAGATTAGGACACACACGCACACATGAGACCTCACCAAGAGACGAACCCAGTAGAGACAAAACAACAACAACAACAACAAAAACCCACAAAACAAAACAAAAAACCCTCAGAAAACAAATAAAAGGGCCTTCAACTTTCATGCCAGGCAAAGGAATGAAGAACTTCATTTTGAACAGAGCCAATCTTCAAAGACCAAAGGACATCGCTTTTTCTAATGTCCAAATCTGGGAAAAATTATCACATTGGAAGCATGGTGCATTCAAGCGAATACTTGAATCTGGAGAAATAAGCCCTACAGTGTGGTAGCTAACATAATTTTTTCCTGATCCTTAAAATGTTTTTTAGTTCTTTGTTGTAAGCAATATAAACTCATTCAACTATTTTGACTGCGACATGAATTTGGTAAGAGGGAAGTGGATGACAAGTAATATTTACAGAGGATATGTGTGTCACATGGCAGGCACACATACATGAAAAATAGGTAGCAAGGCAGCAAAGTTAAGCATTGATCCTGATGGTCTCATTCCACACCTTTGTTTGGGACTAGTGATTTGCAAACTTGAAGCAGCCTCATACTCCCCTGCAGGACAGGCCACGTTACCTGTGATCCAGGAGGTGTGTTTGGGACCAGAGAGTGTGCATTTCTGCCATGTTCCCAAGTGATCCTGCTGAGGGAAAAGGGAACGTCTGTTCCTGATGATCAGGCCAGGAGGTTAGAGGAGCAGACTTGGAGGGTATGAACCATCACAGCGGCCTAAATCAGAGGGGAGTCCATCAGGAGACGTCCACCACCATCAAGGCCCCTACTGCCACAGCGGACATGGACATGAGCCACGACGCTGACAGCCCTGCCCTCAAGAGCAGCACCACACCCAGCTTTCTCCTGCGACGTCAATCTCCCTGCACCCACTCTGCCTGGAGAGATGGCATCCTGTGTCCGCTGCCTCCATGAAGCCTGCATGCCCCATCCAGAAGCCGAGACACATGCATGTGACTCGGCGTCACCTCCTCACCCTTGCTCAGGAGGAGTAGCTCAAAGCAATCAGATGGTGCAGTGCAGTGTGGGCTGCCTGGTGGTGTCTATCATCAACTTTACAAAATCAGGGTTGCAGCACTGAAAAAGCCAAAGAACAACAGAAATCTACGGCTATTGACTAATCATCGAAGTAGTAGTAAAACATTACTTCAATAATTTTTCAAATGTTTTTGTTCAAAAATTGGGATCCAGAACCTTAAGACACTGGGAATACAAACATCATAATATATAACTTCACTTGTGGGCCAGGGAGCAGATGGGAAGCCAGGCTTCTCTAACGCTCCATGATTCTGGTCCCTGCCGGGAGCCTTGTCACTGTCTTAGTCCGGTCAGTGGAAAAACCAGTCAAAGGTAGCTTCCCCGAAACTTAGTTAGACCTACTTGGGAAGAGAATAGCATTGCAATGAGAATATATGTGCCCTGGTAAACCATGAACACACTGAAGGATGTCTAAGAAGGAGGAAGTTATGAAAAGCAAAGCTGATCTTCATATGAGATATTTTACAACAAAAATGCTTAGCCCCAAGGATTCACAACAGGGAACCTGACTTCGGACTGCAGCTGCTGGCCGGATGTTCTCTCAGAAGTATCTCCTGCGGGAGCTCATGGGGCCCTTTGGGCAAGCCGGCGGTTCCACCAGGGTCTTCTGCATAGATTTTGTCATCAGGCATGGATTCACGAGATCCCTTCCCAGCTTTGTCTATTTTTGGTTCGAGCCTGACAGACAAAACTGCCCCGCTTTGATTCTGGTAACTTTCTGAGTCTCCTGGGTGTTATACAACAGCATAAAGCAGGTGACTTATGAAGGACAGAAATTTACTGCCCAAACTTCTGGCGGCTGAGGATTGCGAATTCCTGTGCAGATTCGGTTTGCAGTGGGGGGCAGCGTCTCCTAGACAGCACCTGCAGTCTGTCCTCCCCTGGAGAAAGGCCCCATGCCTTCTCTCTAAGGGGAAATCCCTGTGAGGAGGGCTGCACACTGGGACTCTATGGTATTCCAGAGGACTCCAAAGACTAGCATGTCGAGGGCTGAGATCTCTCAGCAGATGGAATTTAGGGGTCACCCATGTTCAGATCACAGCAGTCACTGTGCACCTATGTGCTTCGTTTTTAGGAAAAACACATTATTTATTTGAGTTATTTCTAAGAAGTATGAATCTATTGTAAGGCATTTACAAGCAATGATCCTGTGTGCCCAGTCTACTCATTCAAGGTATTTTATTAAACGTGAATTTCCCAGTGTTAACTGTAAGGGAAAAAATTAATTTTAGTGAATTGTTAATTGTACAAATTTATGGAGTTCAGTATGATAATTTCATACATGCGTTCAGTGTGTAATGATCACATCAGATTAATTAATATTTCCACCTCTTTAAACATTTTTAAAACACTTGAGTAACACACAATAATTATAGATATTTATGGGGTAGAGTATGATATTTATAAACATGTATACAATATGTACTGATGAAATCAGGGTAAGAAACAGTAAGTGAAATTTTTATTGAAAGGAATTGGATAATTCATAAAATAATTGAGTGATTTATAGAAATTCAGCCCAGTCCCTGAGAATACAGGATCTAAGCAAGGCCTGAGGTCCAGGTATTTAAGGCAACTGCTATCTGAATGAAATTGAAATTTTCCCCACTTCATTTGGTACCATGTTTCATTTCGCTCAAGTTTTTTTGTTTCTTTTTGCTTTACTAAAAATTCAACCCACTGAGCCAGATCCCCAACCTATTTATTTATTTATTATTTATTATTATGTTTATTTTGAGACAACGTCCTTCTTTTTTTTTTTTTTTTTTTTTTTTGTGGGTACCTCAGGACCTCGTGCTCCAGCAGGCGCCTGTGCCGCTGAGCGACATCACCGGCCCTTTTTTCGTATGTGGGTTCCGGGAGTCGAACATGGGCTCTTGCGCTTGCCAGGCAGGCGCTTATGCCGCTGAGCCATCTCACCGGCCCAAGACAACGTCCTCCTAAATTGCCACATTTAGATTTGCACTATCGCTATCCTCCTGCCTCTGCCACCCTGAGAGGAGCTCTAGCTGAGATTACAGATTGGCACCATCACATCTGGCTGACTTTGTTCAAGATTTAAAGGCAAAGGGAAGCGATTCCTATTGGCCCAGCTTGCTCAAGCCAGAAGACAAGCAGGACGAAGTCAGCCAGCCCCAGCTGTGTGGGCCGGTGAAGGACCACTCTTCCAAGGAGGGTCTGGACCTGAGGAGAGGAGAGTGTGGGGCAAGTTGGTAAGAAAATAAACATAATCTGCTTGCTTTTGTATGCAGAAAAGGCTCCCAAAACTTATCCCTGAAAATACATTTGCCTCAAACCAAAGTTGCTTCAGAAGGAAAAACATGCAATTCTAGTTCACTCAGCTCACGCAGTGTTCCGATCTTATGACTGCATTACCTCTTATATTAGGCTTTAATTTTCCTGCTATTCCATTAAATTTACTTTGCCTTGAATATCAAATGGAACTAATTGAATGAATTCATTCTTATCCAATAATAGAATGATAAACATAACAATTCTTATGCAAAATATTTAGCCAAATCACAAAATTATGTACCAAAGCTGTATACTATTATAACCCTACTCTCAAATTCATATTAAAAGTACCTGTCACTGTTAGCACAGTTATTATTTTTGATTCTGAAGGAAGTTTTTAGTGGGGGGGAGTCATTATTGTTTAATATTCTTATTTTGTATGTGCCTGGGTCCAACACAGCAGGAAAAATGACTCGGATTTTAATTGCTTCCAAGCAATCATCACAAATGTGGTACTCCTAGCGTTGTTTTACCTCTGAGGGTTTTCACATTTGTCAGGGAAACTGGGAACTCGGGGCAGATTCAAATGTTATGCTACCAAAAGTAGAACATCTTCTAGCATTTATTATTAAGTATGAAATTTAATGTATTTATTTTGCTGGTGATTTCAACAGACAATCACTAACTATTTTTTCATTACAACTGATGCTCAAAGAATAAGTAAAGAATATCTGCTGTAGAGGCAATAGAAGACGAGGAAAACCAAATACTGGACCATCTATTCCTACAGTGTTTGAAATCGTCTTATGCATACTTTCTTAAGTTCACTGCATTACTCTGACATATTTTTCCCTTAAATAGTCCTTATGGATAAGAGAACAATGAGGATGCACCAAGAAGCTGATTGTTGGATCCCTCGTAGATTAGAACAAAGATTTTCTTTTTAACTAAATGATAAATTAGAGTAGACTCTGTCTGTATATCCTTACCTTTGCCTAATTGGAACTTAGAAGAGTAGACTTTAAAATACAAGTCTTGATTGTACAATAACAGCTCCCTGTCAGCTGAGCTCCAGAGCAATTTAAATAACAGGGTCAAGTCAGGAGAAGAAAGCTGTGTGCACGGGTGCTTGTGTCCTTGGCCAAGGGGCTCTGGGTAGGGAGAGGACCTGGGAAGTGAAGAACCCCTTCATGCGTGTGTGTGTGTGTGCATGTGTGTGTGTGTGTGTGTGTGTGTTTGCCTGAGTTGAAATAGTGTTTGTTACAGTTTAGATCTAAAATGTCTCCAGAAGTCTCACAAGTGTGGAAGGTGATTGGATCATAAGCCCACTGTACTCATCAGTGATGAGGTCGGGGATGAATGTGCAGTTAGGAGGTTTGTCCTGGTTGGAGGTGGTCACCAGGGCAACACATGGAAGGGCATGTTCTGTCACCAGCTCGTCCCTTCTCTCTCTACTTCCTGGCCACCACGGGCTGAGCACCTGTCCCTCCTCCACACTCCTCTGCCATCTTGTTTCTGTCTTGGAGACAGCCAACCGTGGACTGAAACTGTCAGCCAACATAAACCTCTCCTCCTTTAAGTGTGGGTGTCTCGGTGATGGGAAAGTGACAGACAGTATCCCAGCTTCAATCCCAAAGGAACAAGACAAAGTTGAACTCCTGGGAAACAGGAAGAGAGGTCATCCTGCCCACCTCAGTGAGAGGTCATTTCCCATGGCAAGGTTCATTGAAACATCAATCAGGACTTAGGGTGTGAGTTCCACCTAAGCAACTTGGAAGCAAGAGCCTAGTTTAGGGAAGAAGTTTCAGGAGCTCACCTAGCATATTTTTGGCTTAGGACAATGGAGTAATTCCAAAATGCCATCTCTTGGACAAGGTTTCTTACTTTAATGCCATTTATTTTCTCAATGACTGAGACCATGGTTTGTCAAGGGCCCATATAAATGAAGGTCCACAAAAATAGAAAAGCTGGGGTTAGAGAAGACTCAAAAGGCAAGTGGTAAATTGATGTACTCCATTAGCTATGTATTAGAGTTGGAGATTTATAGGAAAAGTGAAAGCACCAGTTGTGTGTGCCTTCTGATGACATCCATCGCACAATTCTTCTCCATTGTGTTTGATTAATGGTGAAACTATGCACTGCTCCATCAGAGCTAGAGTCCTGGAGGACATGCGGGCTGCTGTTCCTCCTAACTCTTCAAACCCCAACTGCCTCAGTTCTGCATTCTTCAGACCTCAGTTTTTGTCTGCTCCTTTTTATCAATTGTTATTGTAGGTACTTGACTGGGGCTGGTGCTGCAGGGTCACTGAATTCCCTGGAGAATGCAGTTTCTCCTGCATATCTGCTTTCCATTTTCTTTAGATAAGATGTGGTGTTATGGTTTGTGTCTAGATGTCCCCACAAAGCCTCATGCAGTCATGGGGGTGGGCTTCTAGAGCCTGTGATTGATTCATGGTTCAACACTGGGATTATGGTTGTGAGTGCCACACCCGCCCTGGGGTTGGTAGCCTGCATACAATAAAAGGGAGCGAAAGAGACTTGTTCTCTGCTCCTCCCTTTTTGCTCTTGTTGCTTTTGCTGCCTTCCACCACCATGAACTGTTGCTCCTCTGCCATGCCACCCTGCCTTGGAGCCAGCCAAGTATGGACTGAAAACTCTACAAACTGTGAGCTGAATAAACATTTCCTTCCTTAATTTTGGGTGTCGGGCATTTTGTCTCAGCAACGAAAGAAAAGTAACTAACACATGTGGGATGTCAGCCATTAGAATGGGAGCCGGTGTGAGCTCAGATATCTGAGGCTGTTAGGACGTGTTTTCCAGGGGTAAGGACACAGGAGAGGCTACGGGCTGAACTGTACCCCTACAGAAAACCCATGCATTGAATATGCTACGATATGACCATAGTTGGAAATAGGTCCTAGATCATTTTTAAGACTAAATCGGGTCATAAGAGTGGGGCAGTGATCTGTGGGATGAATGTGCTGGCAGGAAGACACAGCAGGAAGCCCTCTTTCCCTCGCTCTGTGCATGAAGACAGAACAGTCCCTGTGAGCACGTGATGAGGTGGTAGCTGCCCACAACCCACCAGAGGATGCCGTGGAATGAAACCGAGTCCTGCTGGACCACGATCTGGGCCTTCTAGTCTCCAAGAATGTGAGGAAATAATTTTGCTGTTATTGTTTAAGCCACCACTCTGGTATTTTGCTATCAAGATCTGAGCTAACACAGAGTTAGGAAGACATCCATTTCCTAGGTCCTCGTTTGTATAATTTGGGCCTGGAATTCCCCACAAAGGCTCTGTGTTGCAGGTGTGCTGTCCAGCTGGTGGAGCCATTGGGAGGGAGGCGGTGAACATGTGAGGAGGTGGGAGGAGGGAGGAAGTAGCATATGGCATCAGGCCTTGAAAGGGTGCGATGGGATCCTGTTCCCAGCTGGCCTCACACTCTGCCTGTCAGCCACCGTGAGATAAGCAGCTTTGGTTCCTGACACATCTCTGCTATGATGTCAGGCCTCATCTGATGCCCAAAGAAGTGTAACCAAGTAACCATGGACTGGACCCTCTGAAACCCTGAGCCAAAATCAAACTTTCCTTCTTTAAACTGCTTGCTCAGGTATTTTGTCACAACGATGGAAAGCTAAGTATCACACCTGATTTACCTGTAACTCGAGCCCTGCATCCACCCCATCCTTTAGCCACCCTAAAGTGCCCATACATCTTAAAATAAGTTTTTGTTTCCACATATAATTTTGCTTTTTTTCTGGAATTAATCTTCTTTTATTATTCCTGTTAATAAAGTCCCTTAACAATTAAAGTTCTTTCTTTCAATTGGTCAATTAGTCATTCCATATTTTTGTTTGTATTTGTTGAAACAAAGTCTCAGTATTTGTCCAGACTGGTGTTGAACTATCAGTCTTTCTGCCACAGTCTCCTGAGTGCTGGATTTATAGCCCTGTGCCATAAAGCTAGGCTGTTATTGTATTTTGTAAATAAATCTACAGAGCCTTTAATGAATGGTTAGAAGTATTTATATATACTTTTCTCTTTCCTTTCCACTGGAACGTGAATTTTAAATTTGTATAGTCCTATGTTCAAACCCTAACTCTGTAACTGATTATTTTTCCAAGTTAAATTTTCCAAGTAAATTAAATATGATAATGACTAATTTTATGTTAATATAAAGTTTAATTGAGATTACATATTTCAAGAACCTGTCAACATATTTGAGAGTAATAAGGTTATTTTTTATTTATTAGCAAAACACAGGGTTTGGCAAACATTCATCTAGGAATAATTAAAGAATAGTCTAATGAGCAAATAAATTAATGAAGGATTGGAAACAGTTATAAAATAAACCAAAGGAAGAAAGAAAGCTGGAAAATTAGAACCGAATCTCAGTAGAGACTGGAAACAGAATCTCCCAAGAGTCCTGGTGGGACATTGAGTTTTGAAGCAACTTCTCAAACAACACTTAGAAATTTCTGCCTGTTTTTCCCACAAATCCAAAATGAGTCTGAATTTCCCATTAAATGTAGGCATTTAGTTCTTTCTGGAATTTCATGTCCTTCTCTCTCATATATCATATGTTCCTAAGCCACCATGATTTTCACTAATGTAAAAGACGTTTAAGATTTTGAGAAGATCATGAAATTGACAAATATCTTTAAAATGACACATAAGTGAGTGGTCGGGGTGTAGCTTAGTGGTAGAACACTTGTCTAGCATGGGTTAAAGCCCAGGGTTGGATCCCCTGTGCCAGAAAAAATAAAAATAAAATAAATTACAAACTTCCAAACAACACTTGAAAACAAAAAAGTCAAGGGAAATATTGGCAGGTAGAACATGCACATTAGAGGATGAGGTTTTATATTTGTCATTTAAATATGGTAAACAGCTTTGAATCAACTGAGTTTTCTTGAGATAAAACAAACTTACATTTTTAATGATAGAAAATTAGTGCACACGTCTATGCATTGTGTAATATTTTATAGTTCTCATGATTTTTGAGAGTGTTTAATAACTTTCCTTCTTTCTGGAATCATTAATTTACATCTTACATTTAGCTTGCGTCTTTTCTCTACTCATTTGTAATATAGCACCACACTGCATTATCTGACTGTGTCAGAGCAAGGGTGTTGGGTAGAGAAAGCTACATCTTTTCTGTATTTCAATACCTGTAGCTTCCTCATTAACATGAGCCACTACAAAATGTTTTGAGCTAAATTTGAAGAATGCAAGTAAAAGATCACTTGCATACACAGACAAATGCTGTCACGGGTCTGTGGTTTCATCTCATGGATGGGAGCCCACACAAGGTCTGTGGCAACTGCATCTGACCCTGGTCCTCTTGCCACTTAGCCAACAACTGGGGAAAAGGACTGCGAAGAGCTACACAGCAAAGCCCTCGGTTTCTGCAGAGCACCTACTCCACTGAAGCCAGTGGCAGCAAGAGCTTGCACAAGCTCAGTTAATCCTCTTCCGATCTCTTAGGAGTCCCAACCTCTTCTTTTTCTCCCCTACTTTAAATCTTTGCATCTGTCCTCCCTTTCCAACTGTCCACCCTGTAGACCTCAAGCTCCATCACAAAATATGAAAGTGATAGCCATGGGATCACTGATGGACCAGTTTCTCATCCATGGCCAAATCCTTACAACTGTCTTACTAGAAAAGTCCTCACCTCTGTCTCTGCAGGTGCACATGCATGTGGAAGCCCTATCTACACACACACAGTAAGTATCCCTAATCAAAAAGTCCACAATTTGGGTCAGTGAGATAACTCAGTGGCATAAGCACCTGCCTGGTAGGTGCGAGGTCCTGAGTTTGACTCCCAGTACACACATAAAGAAAAAAAGTCCACAATTTGAAATGCTCCAGAATCCAAAACTTTTTGAGTCCTGCCATGATGCCAGAAATGAAAATTTCCCACCTGATTTCATGAAATTTGTATACAAATCTCAGGCACACCAACCCTTGTGCACATTTACCTTTTGGGTGTTTAAAGAAGGAGCATAGGAACACAAGTGATTTGTTCAGACTTGGTTTCCATCTCTGAGATAGGTCATTGCCCACCTACAGATATTCCAAAACCCAACCCAAGGTGGAAATCCTAAGCATTTAAGATAATTGATTCCCAACCTGCATACACACACACACACACACACACACACACTCTCTCTCTCTAACGTGAATATGTACATTTAATTTATATTTATCAAAAAAGCAGAACATCCAAATAAATGTATATATTCACATAAATATGCAACTATAGATGTATATCTATGTCCATAGGGAGTTTTGCCTCTCTGATAGAACTCAGCACAGCCATCGATGTTACTCACATGTTACTCTGTAATCTGCCGAGGATGAGAGCTCTCAGGAACTGCCTTAAAACTGTTGTATTGTAACAGCAAATTTATAGAAATTTTATGACAGAAATTAGAAATCAACTAGTAGCCTGTTGCTATATTGAGAGAGGATATGCTCCTGCTGCTTATCGTATACTTAGACTGCTAAACTCAGTCAGCCTTGACTATCTGTGTCCAGCTGCTTCTCCTACATAGCCTGCCAGGTCAGCTTGACCACATCCAGCTATAATGTCTGTGTTTTCCTACCTAAAAATATATATCCAGTTTTTCCAACATGCTTCAAGGACTTTATGCCCAGGACAGACTGCCCAGTCAAGGACACATTTACTCTACCTGCTCCGCTCAGACCCCCTCCCTCCCAGGACACTCCTGCCTTATGATAAATGATTCCTTTTAAGTAAACCTGCTTGACACAAATCTGCCTGACAACATATGACTTGATTCATGTAACCAATCATGTAATAACCTGTTATCAGCTTTGTACTTCCTGCTTGCAAAAATGTATATAAGATTCTGTGTCACTCTGAGCCAAGGCTGGTGATTTGGACTTGGTCCTGCCAGCCTGCTGGCATCAATAAACAGTTGCCTTCCAACTCCTCAGTGCGGAATGCTTTCCTTTCAGTTCAGTACCAGATTTTTCCACAACATTGTTATGGAGGGCTCACATATCCCTTGATAATTACCAGGAGAGGTATAAAATATAACCTATTGAAGTATGTTTCCTTTCAATGTAGATTTACAGGAAAGACTGAACCAAAGAGTGGGGGAGCCTCTCATGGGAGAGTTCTGATAATAATGTAAAGTTGTGCAACCTCAATAAATAAGATAGAAGACAGAAGTATCAGTAGGACAAGTGATCATCTACATAACCTTTGGTATGTGACGCGTGACTTTAGGAAATCAACCAGTGACATTATATAGATGTGTAAATCATCAGAACTCCTAGGATCAGGGAACCTGTGGACATTAGTGTGAAAAGATAAGGTGAAGATCCTGTGAAGATAACAATACACAATATATCAACCATTGTTAATCTCCTATTACCTTGTTTTGAAATTCTGTATCATTGTTTTCATTTTTTCTCTTTAAAATTAAAAAAAAAAAGATAACTGAGTATGAGATATTGAAATGAGAATAACCAGTATTTGGGGATACACAGACAAACAGAAAGTCCCAAAAAGGAACTCAGAATAAAAGTCAGCTGGGTTGGAGAAACAAATGACAGAAAATTGTGCAATGGAAGCAAAAGGAAGAGGGGGTGTTAGGAATGCGGAATGACTTGCGGCATTAAATGCAGCAGAGAAAACAGATGAAAGGAACCAGGAGGAGTGCCTGCTGGGGGCATGTGTGTAGCCTAGAAGTGAATCTTTTAGTGGGCGGGTGATAGCAATATCTAGATTATTTTGATTCACTGAGTCATTAACAGAGAGCCATAGAAGACATTACGTCACATAGTTCTTCAAGGAAAAAAAAAGATATTTTTCAAGGAAGAGAGAGAATGTGACGTGCTGTAGTTCCAGAGCCGGGGAAGTTTATTGTTGACATTTTTAAGCTTGAAAATGCTCATGAGTATCTATGTGCTAAGTAGGGCTAAAGAAAAGGGGAGGATGTTGAAGACATTGAAGATCAGAAAAATTCAATAAAGGAAAAATCTCTGAAGAGTTAGGGAATTAGTAATGAAATGCTAAGGTTTTAGCATTAAGCTAAATAAAAATACCACTCTCTGATTTTGCTGCCACTAGTGATGCTAACTAAATGAACTTGTTCAGCATCGCCCATGGCAGAAAAAATTGACATGGCACACCTCTATGACAGCACAAGGCATGATGGCATTCTTCATATCATGGCTTAATTTAAATATAATCCCCAGTGAATCATTAAAACTTATAGGAAGTGAGTCATTCTGTCAGCCAGCCTGTTGGGAACCTTCACAACAGTTTGTGCCTTAAGAAACAGTGAGTTTAAATCCCTGAGTCATAAATGCTATGACAATGTGGTTCTTCACCAAATAAATTAAGGAATCTTATCCACCACATGCAGTGTGTAAACTGACTGGGTTCTGGAAGGACAATTTATTTGAAGGATACAGCATGTACTTTTAAACAGATTCCTGTGTTTGAATATGGACTGCATATTTATTAGACGATAAAATCTAAATTTGGTAATTGTAGGCACAGACATTAAGGAGGTGTGGAAGAAATTGTGCTTATCACTGAGAATGTGTGCCAGGTGGTTGATGGTGCCATGTGAGGACATAAACATAGGTGGCCGTAGAACTAACAAAAGTGGCAAAATGTAAATACCTGGAGCTCTTGGTAAAAAACTATAAGGGTCTGCATGTTACTATTTGGTGAACTTTTCCTCAGATGGCTGAATTTTCAAAATACAACAATGGAGGGTAATAGGACGCCTCTTCTGTCTTGCCTTCCTGAATCGTGGAACTAACCGACAAGGAGGAGGATGTGAGTGGAGGAGAGGGATTCATACAAGCTTCCTCAACACTAGTCATGGATTCTGTACTTGCAAATTCACCTCCTTGCTAAAATTTATTGGTAAATCCCAAGCCACCTCTTGTGACATTGATGTGGCCATCCTCTGACATTCTTAGGGAAAGGAAAAATTTGAGTTGTCAAACACACTGTCTCCCCAGTGAGGAGAAGCGGGGTGACCCTCTACCTCCTCCTGTCAGTTCATATTGCAAAGTCCTGGCCTTGTCGTGGCTTCCACATTACGTCCTTTGGGTAGCGGTTTCCCTTTCTGCAACACTCCCGAGCGTGAGTGTGCTGCCAAGTGTCGGCGGTGTAACCGAGCTGTGAGGTGCCTGATGGGAGGAGTGTGTGTTAGATGAGGTCTGTTCAGGCAGGAGTTACGGTGCAGGGAGCAACGAGCACAGTGGTCAGTGATCAGCCACGCATACCAAATGAGGCACCTTTCAAGGGAGAGATGCGGAAGCAGGGTTATCTGTTGATGCTCTGACGGAAGTGGGACTGGAGGCTCACAGGGGCCTCGCCTGTAGTCCCACGAGTCCTGGCTCAGTCCGAGTTAATCCTTGCTCAAGGGCCCTCTGCAGAGCACAGTTGCCATGGATAATGACAATCAGCCGCAGAGTCCACTGAAGGTGGCCTTAGAGTCAAACGGCCTTCCCCTCGACACACTCAGACCTGCATTCCCGCAGCTGCTCCCAGGAGCAGATAAACAGAGAAGAGAGAGCGGACATCACTGCACTGGACCAAGCAGGAGTGGGCAGTCCATGGAAAATGCAGGCTTCCCCTGCATGGGGGCGGGGGGCGCGGCTAAGCAGGGCAGAGGAGCAGCAGCCGGGACAGCGCTGTCCCAGGGAGGGGAGCGCCTGAGTTTCCCTTTCACCCACGGCACTGGGAGGGGAGATTTTCTTCCTCAAGAGGTCAGAAGTCCATGGTGGGGCCAGATATGGACCTGCACCCCGTCAGTCCCAGCACTCCGTGAGGCTGAGGCAGGAGGGTGGCAAGACCCTCTCTCAAAATAAATTTAAAAGGGGCTGGGGGGTAGCCCATGTAGCTCAGAGCAAAGGCCCTGGGTTCAATCGCCAGCACCATAAATAAATAAATAAACAAACAGAAAGACCGCTCGGTCACCTGCACACAAATCTCACACTGGAGATCTGGCAGGCAACATTTCTTCCCTGGCGGATAGCTCAGAGGTGACAGAAAACAGGAAAAAAGGGAGGAACAGCAGAAGTTAATTAAAAAATTAAATACGAAGGGAATCATTAAATCTAAGAGAAAAAGGAATTGGAAAATACTTTTAAATTTCCCAAAGTGAAACAATTAAAATAAAACACATGGGGCTGGGTATAGCAGCGAATGCCTGTAATCCCAATTAGGGGGCCGAGGCAGGAGAACTCTGAACTTTGAAGTTCAAAGGCCAGTCTGGATTACAAAGTGAGACTTTGCATCAAAAACAAAATGAAAAGAAAGAAAGAAGGAAAGAAAAAGGAGAGAGAGAGGGAGAGAGCAGGAGGGAGGGAAAGCAGAGAGAAGGGAGGGAAGGGAGAGAGAAGCAGAATGCTCACAGCCCTGGGAACTTCCCCTTTGTCACCCTGCAGGGACACAGGCAGAGGCCTTTCCTCCCTGCTCCACCACTGATTCCCTGAAACCCCTCCTGCCCCTGTCCCCATCCACTGTCCCATGCCACACAGTTCTGTTCCCGACCTTGTGGTCCAGTGGGGTGGAGGTGCTGAGCAGGGCCACATGGGTGAGGGGGACAGAGCAGGCCCCAGGGGCGTGGAGACACAGAGAGACGGAGACCCCCGCCCCGCGCATGGACAGACCCCGAGGGACAGGCCCTGGCCGGAGGCTCCTTGGGGGATTCTGCCCTCTTCCCCCGTGATCAACAGGTCTATAAGTCCGTCAGCTAACAGCTCTCCCAGGACACTGGGAACAACTAGAGTGGCAGAGCATACAGGACCTGGCTGGCTAGCAGATGTATTTGATGGAAAGATGAGAAATGCAGGGCCTGAGTCCGAATTCAATCCTGGCATTTGAATATTAGAAAAATTAGTAAAAAAAAACAGCATTCCGGCCTGAGGAAGTGTTTCACAAAGCAGAGTAAAATCTAATTATTTCAGACCCTATCATCCAGAATAGCTGGCCTCTGTTTAGGGACAATGGATATTTTATTCTTTGAGAGCATTCAATGTGAAATTCTCATTGCACGTTTTCTCAGTGAGCATGCAGGAAAGTGCAAAATAGCTGTTTACTCACCAACAGTATTCCGGTTGTGACACGATTGTGAACTAGAGAGAGTAAGAGAAGCAAGTGTAGAAAAACAATTGCTGTATAAAGGCAGTGTTTTAATTTACCTTTTAGAAATTGCACTACAGCGAAATTGATTGTGTTTGAGAGTAGAGCTCTTTGTGCTGTAAACCACCAACAGTCTCATCTGACCACTGACACACAGTTTGCAGCGATTTGACCCCTCCTGCCCATGCAAGCCATCTGCAGAACTCTCACCCGAGGTCAGGCCACATCTGCAGTCTGCGGGAACCTTTGGATCCCAGAGTCTGTCACTTAGAATGGTGCCTGAGAGGCACACTTAGATCGCTCAGGATATCTGGAGTCCATCCTTTTCGTTGCTGTGTAGTATTCCACTGTGCAAATGTCCCGCTCCGTGTTCTCTCTTCAGGAATTGAAGGACGTTAGGGTTCTTCCATTTCGAAGCAATCATGAGTGCAGCTGTATAAGACAGCATTTATACAGCATTCAGAGGCCTGTGTGGCTCTGTGTTTTCATTCCTGCAGAATAAATACCCAGCAGTCGGGAGACAGGATGTGCTAGCTGTACCGTGAACTCCTCATGCGCTTTCAGGAGTGGGCGTGGGGTGTCTTTTCCCGGGGTCCTGCCTTTGCGGGTTAGCGAGGCTGAGCCTTCTCCCCGGGGTTACTGATTACCGCGGGCCCTCTCTATCAAGAATCCACTCGACGGAGTTTTCTGTTAATTTACTGGTGAGTTATTAGTGCCAGATTTTTCTTCTTTCCTAAATGAAAGCAACCATTGTTATATATTTCGCATCCCAGGCAGCTTTAGCTGTATACCACCAATGTTTATGTTACGTTTGTATTTCCACCCAATTCAACATATTTTCCGCGTTCACCGAGAATGCCTTTTGGACTCACCAGTTGTAAAGAAGGGTCTGCTTAATTTCCAACAGGTTAGAGATTGTTTTGTTACCTTCCTGGTGTTCATTATTTTTAAAACTCTGTTACAAATATTGTACACATTTTCTTAGATTTGTACTTCCACAGTTAATTTGGAGGAATACTAATGGAAAGATAGTGTGTTTTTTGTTTTAAATCCATTTGTTTATTGCTGGAATATAGGATGGTGGGTTGAATTTTTTATCAACCTTCCATATTATAGCCTTGCTACAATAGCTGTTATACATTTACTTTTACCAATATATAAAAGAATATTTTAAATGAATCCCTTTTATAGAGATGTTATTTTATTTTTATCGTTATTTTTCAGTTTAGTTTCACGAGTTTTACCTCTTTCTTTCTTTCTCCCATCTTTCTGTCTTTCTTTTAATTTCTTTCTTACTTTTTGTTCATTAATTGAATCCAGGGCCTCTGCATGGAGCCATGTTCTAACACTTTTTACTTCATTTTTTTGTATTTATTTATTTATTTTGAGGCAGAGCCTTCTCAGTTTGCCCAGGCTGGGCTTGATCATGTAGGCCTCTCTCGGCCTTCCAGAGTGCGGGGATTTCCAACATGCGCCTCATACCCAGTTTAATTTCTACATTTTAATTGGTCTGCTCATGTTATATTATTTAATGGAACTTTTATATATGCTTGGATTTATTAAAAAATGTTCTTTTTTTGCTCCCCCTCTTTTATATTTGTTTTTCTCCCTTCTCTTTGAGTTATTCGAACAACTTTCAACAGTCTACCTTAAGCTAGCTGATCTATATTTTAAATTGTACTTCTAAAAGTATTGCTTTAAGAATTAAAATATACACACTTAACACTCAGTCTACATAGAATTTATACTTTATTTCTTATGTCGAATATAAAAAATTTGCCACAGTGAAAGTCCTTGTAGTTCTTACACCATTTATTTTGGAATTGCTTAAGCTTTACACTGATAAACATGAGGAATTCTTCCTGCAATTATCTGCTTTTCCTGGTGAAAGTCATAATATTGTGATGATCTCAATAGAATAATAGCCCATTATGTTTTCCCAAATATTTACAAGATATGTTACTTATCCTTCATTCTTAATTTCCAACTTTGGTTTGCCATCATTTCTCTTCTAACTCAAGAGTGTCCTTTAACAATTACTTTACAGTAAATGTTCTGACAAGAAATGTTCTGCTGAAAACCTTGATTAATATGTTTCTGTCTTCTGCCAGATTTGAGAAGTTTTGAAACATTTTCCACATATTTTCTCATTGTATTTTTAAACTATCTCTTTTCTTTTAATAACACAAATATTAGATATTTTTCAATAGATGTCTAAGAATCCATTCATTTTTAAAAAATTCTATCTTTTCTTCATATGAATGATTTATAAAGTTCACTGACTTTGTTCAATTGAATAGTGACCCGAAGCAAAGCTATGTTCATGTCCTAATTCCCAGAATCAGTGAATGTGACCTGTTTGGAAAGTAGTTTTGAGGATGTAATTAAAGGTCTTCAGATGATATCGCCATAGATGATCAGAACAGGCTCTCAATTCCATGACAAATATCCTTATCCCTGACACACAGAGGCAGAGCACAGGAACGAGGGAGGCCATGTGAGAACAGAGCGGGCACTAGAGGCACAAAGCCCCAGCCCAGGTCTTCCGCACCAGCAGCAGCTGGAAGGACGAAGACCAGATTCTCCGCTCAGCTTCTGCAGAGAGCACATTGCTGCCAGCACTGTGGCTGCAGAGCTGTGAGAGGAAACTTCTGCTGGTTTACGCCATCTGACTTGCATTCCTTTGCTACGACAGCTGCAGAAAGAAACGTGCCTATTAGAAGTCAACCCTAAGTGTTTTGTGGTTGTTTATTGTTATTTTTTCAATCAATGTGTGCCATAGTTCTAAGTATTCGCTTTGTTTCTTCTTTTTGTTTTCTTTCTTTGGTAAAAATTTCCATGATTTGTTGGTTATACAAGTGATTTTCTTTTTTTGGAACGTTCTGGTTTGTTTGGTTTCACATGTGGCAGGCAAGTGCTCTACCACTACGCTCCATCCCTACCCAGATTTTTAAAACTGTCTCCATGTCCTTTTGCAAAATGTCCAATGTGTGCATCCTCTCAGTATTAGTATCAGTTGACTGCTCTTTTATTTATGAATTGTGATTTTCTTATTTTTTTCTTGGATACCAACTAAATTTGTATTACTTCATGGATACTTTGGATACCATATTATGATTCTATAGATCTTTCTGAAATACCACAGGAAATGTTGAGTTTTTTTAATTTTTAACATCTAATTATTGGGGTTTAGACCACATGTTCCATTCAGCCTTGTGTGGATTATGAGCTCTTTGGTATCAGCTCAGTTTTTAAACCTTTGTCACGTTATTCATATCTGAACCAATGATCATCACCCAGGGGTCACTCTGTGGCATGGACAGTGAACTGCTCTCCATTCAGTTCTCAAAGTCCATTGCTGATGTTAAGGGTCAGATCCAGGCAGACAAAGTTTGGGATGAACCTAGAAGTTCAAGGTCCATGTCCAGGGTCTCCTCTCACAAGGGCCACTCTTGCTGCAATCTGCCCAGTACTCTCTGCTTTTCAGGGTCCTCTCTTTCCTGTGGTCATGCAGAAATTCAAGGCTGTAGTTGTCTCACACCAATGGGCTCTTCCTGCAACTGCCCTGACATCAAAGAACCCCTGACAGGTAGACAGAGAAAGGGCAAGCAGAAGCGTTTCACACCACATTTTAATCCAATTTCCTATGACAAAGAAGGAGGCTTCTATCTTTAGGGTTTTGATTCAGCTATCACCAAAAGCATAGCACTCCCTTGGGTGGGGCTGGAAAGTCAGAAAGGGGGGGGGGGGAGAGGGAGCAGGAGAGGAAGAAGGAGAGGGACAGGGAGAGGGAGAAGGAGAGGGACAAAGAGAAGGAGAGGGAGTGAAGAAGGAGGTGGGGAGGAGGAGGGGAGGAGGGAGAAGAAAGGGGGGAAGAGAAGGAGAAGGAAAAGTGAGGAAAGAAAGAGAGAGAGAGAGGGAGAGAGAGAAAAGCAAGGAAGGAGGACAACACTCATTTTCAGCGAGTGTCAGGAGCGCTACTCCTGCTTCCTGAGTTCTACCTGGAGGTTACTCCGCTCCCTCTCTGCGGCAGGCTGTGATGATGACTTTGGTGCTGAGGTGTGGTTGAGTCCAGATGAGAGAATACTGGAAGCAGCAAGGGTGGCTCAGCTAACAGTTGAATGATCTTTGAATTCTGGTCTTTCCCCCTATCTTTCCCCTATATTTACATTTCTAAATCTTCAACAGTATCTCCACCAATTTTGCTCTGGTTTTATAGCAATATTCAGTACAAAAGACAGAGGGGACTTGAACATTTCATCTTATTGTGAGCTAAAGTGACTCTTATATGAGATATTTTCAAAACCGTATTACAATTATAATTTTAACAAGAACTTAAAGTACATAGTGACTATATGATTTAAGAGGATCTGAATCACAAATTACTGAAGGTACAGTTACCCAACCTCTGTGATACAGATGGAATACCGTTGGTGCCTGTCCCAAGACCTGGGCAGGTCATCACCGGGGGCTGTCTTACCTTTGTGACCATCTCATCAATTTCCACGGTGAAATGCCACTCACTCCCAAGCCCTGACCACAAGTGGGGCTGAAAGACAAATTTGAGATCTTAAAACCTGTCGAATGGTAATGAATGTATGAGCACCTTAAGAGCTATTAAAGTACCTCTTAGTTCCAATTCCAAATTATGATTATTGCATTTGCCATATTTCAGTCTTTAGTCTTGTAACAAAAAATTTATATGCACACACACATATTTATATGTGTTTATATGTATGCTTTCATGTAGTATATAAATTTAATGTACACAATGTATAATACATAAATTCCATGTACACATGCATGTATCCAGTACATGGATGCATATGAATACATTTATACATATATTAACACATACTATATCTATAGGTATAAATATAAGATCAAAGTGATACTATTCTTGAAAATATTTGCATAGCAAGTATGATTTGTATTGAAAGTACTGACCAAATAAAATATGTGTTTTGTGTTCGATTTTAATGCTTTTAAAAGCTGTACTTCTGCCAGGTGTGGTGGTGCATACTTATAATTCCAGCACTTGGGGGCTAAGGCAGGAGGATTGCCATGATTTTAAGGCCAGACTGGGCAAATAGTGAGTTCAAGGCCAGCCTGAATTACAGAGTGAGACCCTGTCACCAAAAACAAACAAATAAAAGTTTTAATTCTACTTCTCAGTTTAAGTGTGATGGATCCTAATAGACATGATAGCTTATTTTAGCATGCTATCTGTACCATATATATGTGATATTGTGTACGATGTAACATCTTTTCAAACACAGTGATTATGATAATCAAATACTCCATATGTCCGTGATTTAAGGCAGGTACATCACTGTATACTCCTTGGAAAAGAAGATTTATAATTTATTTGATTGTATCTGTTCGTAAAATAAGTTTTCCTAAATTTATCTACCAGACCAACCTTCACATAAGCAGTAGCAAATGCTTCAATCACAGATGTTGCTGCAACTTACAGTCTGGAATTCTAGAATTGAACTTTTCACTCCATGTAAGTCAAAATTTTAGCTAAGTCGATCAGTCTGGACTTCCAAAGCTTGTGCTTGTCTCACGTCTCCGTGCTCCCACAGGGTGATTCTGCATTCCGGAGTACACTGCCCTGTCCATGCTGGCCCTTCAGCCTTTCCTTCCCAACTCCAAGGTCGTCTTTTCCAGTACCAACTGCTGCTTGACGTGGGGAAGCTCTTCAAGGTCTCTCATGGCTGTGGTAGCTCAAAATCAAGCCATGGCTTCCGGGAAGAAGCATGGGCTTCAAAGCTAGAACTTTCCACAAAGCTGCGAAACAATAAGCAAGCGTGGCAGCTTCCTAAGATGACCTCTCCCTGGGAGGTGCTGTTTATGCAGCAGGGGTTTTATCACGCTTGGTGAAACTGTCCAGGGCAGGAGAGCAAGGAGCTCAGCACTGAGAAAGGTCCTTCACGGTATCCTCACCTCACTGAAAAATCTCCCCACCCGATGGAGTGAAGTGAAGCTTTGACAGTTCAAGAGCATTAAGTATTTTAATAACATTTCCCAGCTTTTTATACAACGCAAATCTAAACTTGTCTAACACATCAGCATGTTAACTAGTCAGGTACATAGTTAGACTTCCAGGGAGCAGGGAGGCACATCGATGCCTCCACTGTGTCTCGTCCCCAGATAACCTTTGCTCTGCTTCTGCGGAAGTTTGCTCTTAAAATACCATTGTCACCAGGAACACCTAAGGCAGTTGCTGAAAGTTAAGGAAGGTCGCATCCCAGCAGGGTCAGGAGGAGGCCTCAGTGCATAGATGCGCTCAAGTGTAGAGAGTGATGGGAACCTCAGAAAGTACCAGAGATCAGGGGGCACAAGGGAGATTCCTGGAGAGAGGGAGGGAGCTGCTGGGGTCATATGGAGGGTGGACAGTGCCCAGGTGGACGCTGATGAGCTGACGGAGTGCTGTACATGGCAGCCACAAGTTTGTACAACGCTCTGTTTCAAGATGACCACTCACTCCTTAGACCCCTGCCCAGCCACAACCAGGGACTCATGCATAGCCTCTGTCACACTGCTCACCAGCAGGCTGAGGCACAACCAGCTGTAAGACGAACGCAAGTGTCAGTGATGGCGAGTGTGCCACACTTGTGCATGGTTTAAATAGGAGAAGTTAAGGACGGGAAGCGGAGGACGTATGTAAGAGCACGGGCGTTCCCACTTAAGTTTTCTGTACACCTAAAATTACTCGAAGAAAGAAAGAAGGATGGAAGAAAGGCCCATTAATTGTTGTTTGAAAAGGGAAAATATCAGCTAGCCGACCCCCACGTGTGGTACCTCAGAATGGACACTCACTGGCCCAGCACCTTTAAACAACTCTGACTTCCCATGACCTCAGGCCAGCACGGCCTATGCTGTGGGACACCGTGCATCCATGCAGGGATGTGGCGACCATTCTTTTTGTTCAGTTTGCTTTTCATTGAGAACCAGCTGGCTATTTTCTAGCAGCCACCTGTTTCTTTGACGATACTGGCAATGACTGCTAGGCAGTAATGTTAAATTAGCTATTTGCAAATTCTGAGCTTGCACGAGGGTTCTTCAAAAGAAAGTACTTTGGACATGGTAGGGACTTTGGAGAGGGAGACGGGAAGGAAAGCAAGCACAGAGGAAAAGCACGTTTCCGGGCCAGAGCGCAGCAAAAGAGGAAAGCACAGGGAATGGAGGGAGGGGGCTTTAGACTGTTCTACGTGACGAGTGCTGTGCGTGGGGAAATCCACTGTGAGGAGGAAGCAGCTAAGGAGGAGAACCGACCTAAAATGAGACCGAGAGGCCTCCTAAGAGGAATTAGACAACATCATCACCTGGTCCTTAAAGTGTGAAAGCAGGGGTGCTGTGGATTCGGGGCTGCGTGGGGAGAAAAGGAAGGTTCACTCATGACACAATTGCCTCTGGTTCTGTCACTACCCCAGGCTGAGTTGGCCCAATGAAATACAGGGTGAGCATTCCTGATGCAAAAATATGAAATCTGAGATGCTCCAAAATCTCAAAGAGTTTCAGTGTTTGCAGGATGCCACCAATGGAAAATTTCACAGTAACTGCAGGGAACAGGTCAGTCAAATAGGACCACACTAAAAATATTGTGTGCAGTTACCTCCCGGCTGTGTTTCCAGGCATGTGCAGGGGAGACATAGCACAAACGACACCGTGACATTGGTGCAACATTCGTGCTCAATAGACAGGAAAATGTCGAAGTTCAGGAAGAGAAATGTTAACTGGCCCAATTTACAAAATCAGGCAGTTGCCATGCCACGAAGTGCCCTATTGCCTGATTCTCAGTACTTTTTTGTATATTCAGTGTTGATTTCCTGCCTGCCTCTGTGTGTGTGTGTGTGGTTTACAATTTGTATAAATGTTGGCAAGTTAGTTTCACTTTATGCCATTGAAGATCTTCCTCTCTATATCACACATCTTCCCTATACAACACCTTTCTTATAGAAGAACTGGATGAGGATTAAAATTATGTAAAGATTTAGAGTTATGGAAACCCCCGGGGACCTGGCCTGCAGTGCCGCAGTGGTCCTTCACTGGTATCGAGGAGGTCACGGGAAAAGCCTTATCGTCACCCCGTCTGCAAGACAGTGGCTCTGAAGTGGGTAACGGACCTGTGTGGATTCAGACTCCACAGCCTGCACGGGGCCTGTCTACACTTCCTGCAGGGTACTCCACCGACTCCAAGTCGATGCTCCTTTCTGTCCTCCATGTGTGAGGTCCATTGGCTGCCCATGCACGGAGGGGCTGTGGAACAGCACAGAGCATTTGGGAAACGCTACTCGCCTGTGCCCACTCCCTTCTGGCTATTAAACTGACCCCAGGTCGACATTTCTGTGTCTGCGTCGGATTCTCTTTTCAGAGCAACTGTGCAGTGGCCGATTGTCTGAACAACTCCTGTAGGAAAGATGTGTGCGTTGCTTTGCTTATTCAGTGGCTCAGCCCACGATTTTTTTTTTTTACTTTATTCTTTGCCTCCGTTGTATCATTGTAGGTTAAGCCCCTTCTCATCTGTAATGTGAAATTGATTGAGAGCTATCAGTTGGTAGTCGAGTCACTCCACTTTCTGATTTGGAAATGGAATGGGTTTGTAGATCTTCATTTGACTCTAAAAAGAGTTGTTATTTGTGATTCTGCTGCTATCACTTTATTTTCCCCAAATGGTAAATGTTAATATTACTTAGAGTGACTTCCGCGTAAATACCATTTTTTACCCAAAGTGTGTGATAGATTTTTCCTAAGGTATTTTCTTTTTTTATTTTAAAGAGAAAAAAAAAAAAAACCCAATGATACAGAATTTCAAAACAAAGTAACAGGAAATTAAGAATGGTTGATATATTGCATATTGTTATCTTCAAAATAGTTGATCAGATTACAAGATATAGGCATGCAAATTTGATCAAACAGTAGAAGCACAAACCGTTGTTTTCAATGAACTAAAAGAAATTGGTAGTATAATTATCTTAGCTGTCTTGTGTGCATATATATATATATATATATATACACATACACACGTATCTATATACACACATATATATATTTACATATATACGCACGTATATATATAAATTTTTTTCCCTTCCTTCTTTTCTCCATTCCCACATCCCAGTTGTTCTTTCATTTTGAGCAGTTTCTTTCCCTTTCACAACATCTATGTTATATTTTGCATCTTATTTATTCTTTCAGTTTCTTACATGAGGGAGACAATATGATGTTTACACATGAAAGTTTGACTTATTTCACTTATGAGTATGGTCTCAAGTTGCATCTATTTACTTATAAAAGCCTTGAGATCATCCTTCTTTATAGCTGAGTAGTACTCCATTATGTAAAAGTACCACATCTTTTTATCCATTCTTCGGTTGATGGGCATTTCGGTTGTTTCCAAGATTTAGCTATTATAAACTGTGCTGCTATAAACATGGGTGTACATCTATCACTGTGTATGATGCTTTTAATTCTTCTGGGAAGATACCCAGAAGGGGAATAGCTGGGTCAAATAGGACCTCTAATCCTAGTTTTTTGAGGAATCTCCACACTGATTTCCACAGTGGTTGCACCAGTCGACACTCCCACCAACAGTGGAGAAGGGTTCCTTTTTCCCCACAGCCCCTCCAGCATTTGTTATTGGTTGATTTCTTGATAATAGCTATTATTTCTGGGGTAAGATGGAATCTCAGTGTTGTTTTAATTTGCGTCTCTCAAATGATCAGTGATGTTGAACATTTTTTCTTATATTTATTTGCCATTTGTATTTCTTCATCTGAGAAGTGTGTATTCATCTCAGATAACCATTTTTTTTTTGTGGGTACCGGGGGTCGACCTCAGGACCTCATGCAGCAGCAGGCACCTGTGCTGCTGGCGATATCACCGACCCTTTTTTCGTATGTGGGTACTGGGAGTCAAACTCAGGACCTTGCGCTTGCCAGGCAGGCGCTTATGCTGCTGAGTCATCTCACCGGTCCAGATGCCCATTTTTGGATTGAGTCTTTCAATTTAGTGGTCCTGATTTTTTCAGTTCTTTATATGTTATAGATAGAAGTCCTTTGTCTGAGGGACAGTTGGCTAAAATTTTTTCCCACTCTGTGCATTGTCTTTTCACTCTGTTGGTGATTTCTTTTGATGTACAAAATCTTTTTAATAAGATGAGATCCCAGTTGTTGATTCTTTGAGGTACTTCCCGTGCACTTTGGGTTTTGTTCATGAACTCTCTGCCTACCCCATGTCTTCAAGTTTTCTAACTACTTTCTCTCCGAGTAGATTTAGTGTTTGTGTTTTAATATTTAGATCTTTGATCCATTTTGACTTTAGTTTAGTGTATGGTGATAGACACGGGTTTAGTTTTAGTCTTCAGTATGTGGAAAGCCAGTTTTTCCTGCACCATTTATTAAAGAGGCTATCTGTCTTCCAGTGAATATGTTTGGCCCCTTTGTCAAAGATAAGGTGGCTAAGTGTGTTACGAGTTGCATCTGTATCTTCTATTCTGTTCCTCTGATCCCCAGGTCTGTTTTTTTTGCCAGTAGCATGCTGATTTTATCACAGTAGCTTTGTAGTATAATTTCAAGTCTGAGACTGTAATACCCCTGACTTGCGTTTGTAGTCCAGGATTGCCTTTGCTATTCTAGGTCTCTTCTGGTCCCAAATTAATTTTAGAAATGTTTTCTCTAGATCTGTGAGGTATGGTAATGGTATTTTCATTGGGATTGCATTGAATCTGTACAACAATTTTGGAAGTATGGCCATTTTCACAGTGTTGGTTCTCCCTATCCATGAACAATGGATATCTTTCCATTTTCTGATATCCTCTTTGATATCCTTTTTCCAATTACTATAATTTTCAATGTATGGATAATTTATTTCCTTTGTTAGATTGATTCCTAAGTATTTCATTTTTTTGGATGCTATTGTGAAGGGTGTGGTTTCCCTACATTCTCACAGTGAGTTTGTTGTTTGTGTACAGGAATGCTGATTTTTGAGTGGTGAGTTTATATCCAGCACACTATTGAATTTGCTTATTAAATCTAGAAGTCTTTTGGTGGAGTTTTTGGGGTTTTCTATGTAGAATATCATGCCATCTGCACATAATGATAATTTAACATCTCCCTTTCCTATCCTTATTCCTTTTATTTCTCTCTCTTGTCTAAATGCTCTGGCTAATGTTACCAGAACTATATTGAATAGGAATGGTGATAGTGGACATCTTTGTCTTGTTCCTGATTTTAGATTGAAAGCTTTCAGTTTTTGTCCACTTAGTATGCTTTTGGCTGTTGGTTTGTCACAGATAACTTTTATCTTTTTCTAGAAGTTTGAGGTGCAGCATTAGGTTGTTTGTTTGTGCTTGTTCTGTTTTCCTGATGTGAGAAATCACCACTATAAATTTCCCTCTCAGGACTTCTTTCATTGTGTTCCACAGGTCTGGAAAGTTTGATTTTCATTTGCATTTTTGTTTGATTGTAGATATTGTTTAATTTTTTCTTTAATTTTATCTGTGACCCATTGGTTGTTCAGGAGGGTGTTACTTTATTTCCATGTGTTTATGGAGTTTTCATGGTTTCTTTTGTCATTAATTTCCAATCTTATTGCACGATGGTCAGATAATATGCATGGTATAATTTCAATTCCTTTGCATTCACTTAAGCGTGTTCTATGGGCTAGTAAATGGTCTATTTTAGAGAATGACCATGTACAGCTGAGAAGAATGTGTATTCTGATGTTGTTGGCGGAACACTCTGTAAACATCTACTAAGTCCATTTGTTCACAGGTTTGGTTCAGTTCTGATATTTCTTTGCTGATTTTTTGTCTTGTTGATCTATCTCTTTGTGATGATGGGGTATTAAGGTCCCCCATTACAATTGTGTTATGGCTTATTTGATTTTTCATGTCTATTAATATTTGTTTTATATATTTGGGTGCTCCCATATTTGGTGCACGTATATTTATGGTTATTATCTCTTCTTCTTGAATTTTTCCCCTAGCAAGTATGTAGTGACCTTTTTTATCTCTTTTGATCATTTTTGGTTTGAAGTTCACATTGTCTGCAAGCAGAATAGCTACCCTTGCTTTTTTCTGGGTCTCTGTTGCATGGAGTATTGTTTTCCATTTTTGACTTTCAGTTTATGAATTTCTTTTTCAGTTAAATGTGTTTCTTGTATACAACATATTGTTGTATCTTGTTTCTTGATCCATTCTACCAGTCTGTTTCTTTTGACCAGTGAATTGAGACCACTTACATTGATGGTTATTACTGATATGTATTGGCTTGTCTTTATCATGTTATTTTCCTGCTGTTGGTTCCCTACTTTTCCCCTCTGTTTAATTGATTACCCTGCTTGGTGGTTTCTTTCTGTTGTTGTTCTTGGAATTGTGGTCATTTTTGTCTCTGTCTAGAATATCTTTCAGCACCCTTTGTAGTGTTGGTTTGCAGGTCATGAATTTATTCAGTTGCCTAAGATATTTTCTTTAAAAAGCTGAATATTTTTTAAGGTTATATATTAACTATATCTTTGATTTCTTTTATTACTGTTATTTTGGTTTCGGTTTGTTAGAGTTTTTTATTGTATTTAGACTCACTGATTTTAGCACAATGAATAAAACTGTAAATTACATAGTCAAAATCCTATGAATAAGACAGTTACAGTGTATTTCCTGTAAAATTTATCCACAAAAGATATTGTAAAAACTCTGAATCAGCATGATTCCATATGAGAGACCAGGATAATTCTGCACAGTTCACAAGACTTTCACTCTAATCATGTTCTCTATCAATACTGCAATAGAATATGAAGAAATGTGGACATGATTTACATTTGATTGTTTTGAAAGACACCAGAGCAAGTCTTATGTTTATATGGAAAGATTCACTGGCTCTGCTGGAAAATCTCCATGGGATTTTATAGTGGACACAGACCTTGTCCTCTGAAAGCCACTCAACACTGGTCACCAAGCTTTGCTGCTCTCACTTTTTTCATGTAGATCCGCTACAGAAAGGAGCCACGTTGAGGTCCTCTGGTTTCTTAAGCTGGTGTTGCTTTCTAAAAATAATTATTTATATATAATGGTTATATATATATATATATATATATATATATATATATATCACATAAAACTTGCCATTTTAACCATTGTAAAGGTTAAATCATCTCAGTAGCCACATCATAGTGCAGCCATCACCATTATCTGTTTCCAAAATGTTTCCATGATTCCAAACTGAGACCCAGGGTCCATTCACTGATATCGCCCCACTTCCTCCTCCTTCCATACTTGGTGACCCAGAGTCTACTTTCTGTCTCCATGAATATGCAACATGTCTCAATCAACCTATGAGTGTCCCTTTATGGAAGACTGGGAAGCGAGGTTTAAAGGTGAGAAAATATACATATATTTGTGTAAGCATGATGCAGAGATTCACGTAAGTATTTATAAATCACTACTGCATTTGAAATAAATAGCTGAAATGGCTAAAAAATAAAACCTTTGGAGACTTGAAGAGAGGAGGAAGAGGAATGAGAGTGGCCATCAAGCTTATTATTCTTTTTTTTTCTTTTTTTTTTAACATGGGTACTGGGAGTCGACCTCAGGACCTCTCACTTGCCAGCAAGCACTTGTGCCCCTGACCGATATCACCAGCCCTTTTTCCTTTATGTGGGTACTGGGAGTCGAACTTAGGACCTCACACTTGCCAGCCAGGCGTTTATGTCGCTGAGCAATCTCACCGGCCCAAGCTTATTATTCTACTTTGAGCATTTTATAAGGGCTATGACATGTAATACATATGTGTGTGTGTTAGGTATATATATATTTGAAACTTTCTCTAGAAGACTGTGATGTGTATATTACATATATATGTCTATATGTGTATATATTTAACTTTTTTTTGTTTTTACTTAATGAGAAGTGAGCCCACAAACGCTTAATGTTATTGTGTCCCCCTCTGTTTAATATGTGTTCCCATGTGTGGAAGGATCTGTGTTTGAGTTTCTGGCAAGAACTAATGCTGGCTCTGGCTTTGGCATGGAGCCAAGTTGTGGATCTGGCCAAAGCTGCTGCAGAAATATCATCCTTACAATGAACGGTGTGTTTGTAGTCAGGTAGCTCCGAGAGAGGCCCCAAAAGTACTAGGAACGGTATGGGGTAGTAAGGGGTCCTGGGTCAGAGATCCATGGAAAGTCTGAGTAATGATATTGTCAGCAATATACTGAGATCCAGGTAAATATATATGTGGAATTATAAAGCAAAGCAGCAGGTCTGTCCTTAGTAATCAGTAAGTGGTGGCTTCCACTGCATCTGTATTTCTTCTTTTATGTGTTCCCTTTCATTCATGTAAATTTTCCAGTGACCCATCTGAATGCCTCCGCTTTCCTGTGTGCAGAAATGGGAAGCTTCTGAGACACCAGGGCCCCCCTTCCTTTGGAGTCTGCTACCTACAGTGAGGGTGCTAGCGGAGATCTCTGGCTTTGCTGTCTACCCCTTTTTATTTTTCCTTGAAGCTACCTTTTTTTTCCCTCTTGGTAACTGTTTTTTTTGGGGGGGGTTGTTTTGCCTTTAATCATTTGCATTTAATGAAGGCAGAAAATGTTGGTCCCTGCTGAAAGTATGAGCTGTGACACCAGATGCCCAATGTTGGCTGACCCAGGATTCCAGAGACACCTTGAACTTAGCTACTCCATGTGGGAAAAGCGTGTCTGAAACAGGATATCTGATATAGTCTCATTTCCCTTCCCTGTGGATGCATCTGGATCAAGTGTACAGAGCTGTGGGGAGAGAGAGAGAGGAGAGGAGGGGAAAGAGAGGGAGGCAGAGAGAGAGAGACAAAAAGAGAGAGAGACTGTTCTTTGCCTTACATGATACAAACTTGCCTTATATGATACAGACAGAGAGAGAGAGAGAGAGAGCCTGGACAATGGAAGCTCAGGGGCTGTCTTAGTTTCCTTAAGCTTTGTAATGAGGGCCCAAGATATTTGCTTTTGGGTTTAAAGTGGTTCTACGTATCTTTCTATTTTTTCAACTGAAGTATGTTAAGCTTCCGTTCTACAGGATGCTATAATCCACCTTTCAGTTATCTGGACTGTGATTCTATGAATTGGTCAATTCTATGTAGATATATTTTCTCCAGTTTTCATTCACTTAATGTTGTGGGTATGGAGGTCTTCACCTTTTTCTTCATTAGTTCCTCATGTAATACTGATTATAAATAGGCTGTGCCCTGAAAACTTGCCCTGCATTTGTCACACAAGTTTCTCAGGTCGTTCATTTTCTAAGGTCACTCTGCTCAGCCATCCTGGAAACTTGTGATCGCAGCCTTTTGCTCCTGATCTATCCTCTCTCCTCTACAATCTCATTCTTGACCCCTGGCTTCAACAATCATACAAAATACTTATTTAATATTCTACATTTACATTTTGTTGCTTCCCAAATCTATAATTTGGCTATGTATATTACCTCATGAGTCTTTGAAATCCCAAGGTTAAAACAAAATTTACTAACTTTGTTTTCCCATATATGCCCTATTCCTATAGCCATTGACTTAGTAAATTATCAATCATGCATCAAGTCAGCCAAAATCATACCTTCCAATAATTCTAGATTTTCTCAATCATGTTCCTTGTCTGCATCATGGAACAGGAAGCTGTGTGAGTGACTTTTTTCTCCATTATCTCTGAGATGGTCATAATTATATTATTCTAGATGCACAAGATACATAATGTAGCACATACTGTGAATGGCTTAAGACCTCATGACTTAATCTTTCATGGAAAGTCAATTGTCAATATTTATTTTACCTTAAAGAGAACCATTTGTTTCTCATATTATTTCATTTCTCATTTCTACTGCCACAATTTTAATTTGATAAACACTATTAGTTTCTTTAATTATTGAGATAGTTTTCAAAATACTAGTCATGACTTAAACCTCGCACTCATTATTTATCAGAATGTTATTTCTGACATCAAAATTGGTTCTTCTATCACAAGACCTTTAACAGTTCCATAATGGAATACAATTGTTATGACACAGACTTACAATTGTTATGCTTCAGGGCTTCGATGAAGGTACCTTTTAAAAGTTGTCTAACATGAAAGCATAGATCATGCATATGAGAAATGTTTAACTCAAAACGTTCAACTTATAAATTAAAAATATTCTCTGTCAAGACTAATGCCCTAAGTTTTTTTATTTGACCAAGTTGATGTTTGCTTTTTGGTGGATGGGAAGACGACTAATTTTCCACTGAAACAAAGAGATTAGCAAAATTACCTGTGATGAATCAGGAATGGATGGATTGACAATTCTGGGGCCACACCCTCCCCTTGGTATACAAATCCAAACTCTGAGATCCTGCATTCTCCATATCAATCGAAAGTGGTGGATTCACATTGAAAAGAGCCTGGGAATTGTCACTGAGACAAGTTCTTAAATGTCACTTGATGCTTTCGGTTTTCCAACAAATAATTTTGTAGTCTCAGGATTTAAGCAATAATAAAAATCTGAAAGCAAGAATTCTTTGTAAAATTAAGAAAAGCAGAAATTATTAGAAGGATAGCATTAAGATAAAAGTTCCTGGGATAGTTGTAGAACCAGGGTTGGAAAACAGGCAGAAATTAGATCATGCAGCCCACACAATGGAACAGCCTGAGCAGGTTGGGGGAAAGGCAGCTGTGTGTGTCTGATACAGAGAAACGCTACTAGGGACTTGTTCTGTCAGAAGCTTTACTTCAGCGTAAAGAAGGCAGTAGAACGGAGCAGGTGCAGTTGAGAGAGGGGATGGGGAGACACAGGCAGATTCTGTACATGTCGAAAGTGTAACTGATAGAATTTGTTAGTGGTTGGACATGAAAGATGCAAGAGGGATGGAAGCTGAACACAAAGTCAAAAAAAGCAAAAAGACGCCACCCACTTTCCCCATGGGAAGATCAGGATTTTGTTCTTGGGCTTGTGAGGTTTGTGAAGTCCACTAGATATTTCAGTGAAGATGTCAGGAATGCCATTGTTTCTTTGATATGAAATTCAAATGAGCCTGGGCTGGGATAAAAATTCAGCAATCATCAGCTTTATTTTTATCATTTAATATGGTGGAAAGGATCACCGAGGGAGAAGTGAGACAGAATACAAGTCCAAGGAATGAGATGTGAGATATTTTGACTTTTGGGAAAAGGCAAGTCATTTGCACTGAAAGAAGTAGATGGTAAAATAAGGACAAAACAAAGCAAAACAGAAAAGGACCAAGATTGTCTTGGAAGCCTAGTGGAGAAAGCCTTTCGAGAGGAACAGCGTGACGAGCGAGCTCAGTGCTGCCGCTATGTCTGTAGGTGAACATGGGAAATATCCCTTGGAGTTACAGGTGGGGAAGATGCAGGTGCTCTGGACAGGAGTGAATTCATGGTGTCCTGAGTGAAATGGGTTTCAGCGTAAGTAGGAAGTGACTCTCTGGGAACACAGAGAACACACAACATTTCCATAAAACGTACACTTGCATGAGCAGAGAAAAAGGAGTAGTTGGAGGTGGGTGGAAAATCCAGTGCTTATAGAGAAGACATCAGAGTGGTGTGTTGATGTAAATTAACTAACACTGAAGGGAAAACTGGGATATGAGAGGAAGAGAGAGAGAGATAAAGAGAGAAAAAGATAGAGATAGAGAGGGATGGGGGAAAATTTCTAGAATGTCACTGAGTGAGAGACAGGATGAGAAATAACATATAAATTGAAGAGCTGGCTTTGAAAGTCATTCAGTGAGGCCACAGAGTACAAACGCGGTCAGAGGAAGACAGCGACCACACGTGACCGAGGAGGCCGATGAGTTGACACAGTAGCAGGGATGATAGATACTATTTTCTGGATCCTGTCCCCCAATCACTTCTCTGACTTAAGGCGCTAGTTGACCCATAGTTCTCTTCTATTTTCTGTCCTTTGCATCAGCTAAAACTTCTCAAATTCCAGTGCTTTACGTGGATTGTTTGCCAGTTACATATGTGGCTTGACCTCTCTATTCTTTACACGTCTACACACATTCTACCCGCACTTTGAGATGCCTGCTGGACACCACACAGATAATGGCAGCTTCTTGTTTTCATTTTCTGCCTTGCTCTTCTCTTTATCATTTAGGAACCTTGTAGAATAATGCATTATTTATCTCCTTCTGTGCCTACTTGCTTTACCCTTGAATGAATGAATGAATGAATGAATGAGTGAATGACTTGGACAAAACTCCATTTCGGCCATGGAGGAGCAGTTGCCATGACTGGTTATATTTGAGCTTATTTATCTCTGGTTTACAATGATCAGTAGATATTATTAACAATATACACTGTTGATACTGATTCATTAGACTATTCTGTGTCATAACAGAAAATAAATTAATTCTTGCACACACAAAAGAGACTAGGTTAGAATAAACTTCATACCAAAATCAGGTACAGCTAATGAAAAGGAATACACTAATTAGACTTATTAATATAAATGCAGAAAACTAAAAAACTACTTCATATTTGGAAAAGAATAACAGTTTGTGGTAAACTAGATCCTACTGAAAGCATTGAAGTTGAACTTGTTACTAATAGATTAAAAGAGAAAAATGTTATTATCTTCATCATAGATATTACAAAGTATTTGATATATTCAGCATCCACTCCAGATTTCAATGTGCCGATAATCAAACTATAAAGATAATTTACCATGTTAAAACAATCCCACCAGGAGCTTATAGCAAACTCTGAGCTTTATGTTCACACATTAAAAGATACCACCGGACCAACAGGTTCAGGGTTAATTTAGCTATTCAAGACTAATGAACCGGCTATTTAAGTTAATGAAGTAAGACCAATATAAACAATAAAATGTAAATTTGGGGAGAATAATTATAATTCATTTCACTAAGAAGATTATCTACCTAGACAAACAAAAGGAATGACAGAGAAATTACCTGGGCATAATGAAAACAAGACTGTCGAGTTCTCCATGGAGTTCATGTAAACTTTTCGTCAAAAATTTCCTTAAAAAATTATGGGATAATATATCACCTTTGAAAATGGGAAGTCTTAGTACTTCAGTCAAACAGCTATCTACAAATTGATATTTGGATTCAATTCACTTCCATTAAAGCTCTCATCTCTGAGCCCCCATAAAAGCTGAGCCTCTGGGCCAAATCTACACATCCGCTTCCTGTTTGTGTAAATAAAGTTTTATTGGAACAAAGCCATGATCATGTGCTCCTATGGAAGGTCGCTCTGTACAATGGCAGAGTCTGAAGTTGTAATGGAGCCCATGCCGTCTGTAAAGTCCAAGCAGTTACTACTCAGCCTTTACAGAAAATGACAGCTAATCCTCATACAGAAGGTCAATGACCTCAGAGAGGGCAAAGTCATCCATAAAGAATAATGACATGGAAAGTCTTTTAAGGCATATTATTTAATTTTTTTAAAAAAGATGAAAGTACATAAAGTTTGGTCCCATTTAAAGGAAAAATTAAGGCTGGTGAGATAGCTCAGCGGCATAAGCGCCTGCCTGGCAAGCACAGGGTCCTGAGTTCCACTCCTGGTACCCACGTAAAAAAAAAAAAAAAGGAAAAATTAAGAACAACAGACACAATGGCACACTGCTGGATCTAAGCAGAGATGCTCCTGTAGAAACACGTTATGGAGGAATCATTCCTGAAGTGCGAGGATGTGGGGATGGCTGGATTGGGATTTTTGCCTCATGTTGTTGATTCATGCATTTGTCTCATGCATTGTTGCCTCATTAGGATTTTTGGGTCATTTGTTTTCTGAGGACATGTTTATTTCAAACCAAGATGCCCCAAACAGAAAAGGCTAGCCTATGGATGGACTCTTTCATTGCTCTTTTCCTCCTGCAGCTGGGGATCCACATGGAACTTGCGCTTTGCTTTCCTTTGAAAGCCTCTCTGGCTTAACCTTTCATGCCACCAGACAAGTGCAAGACACAGGAGGCCTGAGGTGGGTCCTTGCCTCCAGGGTGCCTGGCAGCATCTGTCTTCAGGTCTCATTGTCTTCTGCTCTGCAGGCCCCTCCAGCGAAGGCTCTTAGGACTTGGAGGCCCCACCTAGGGGCACTGGAAGAGACCTGTGCCTGTGTTTTGAATGCAGGTCGTCTTCCAGGTCTCTGCTTCCGAGCCAAGTAGATGTCCAGTCACATCTGATTGTCAGCCTGCTTCTAACACCAACAGTTGGGGTTGCTGGAAATCACTCATTTTCTATCAGTCAGTGCAAAAATTAAGATTCATAAAATTCTTGAAAGATTTCATCCTAGTTTAGAGCTTATGTTTCAACAATAAGCATCATGGGAAAATCCATTCCATTTCAAGGAGTGAATTCATAATACAACACTTCTGGCAGTGTGTTGAAATCCTTTTACTATGACATTTACTTGCTTGTAACTGGAGACTGGAATCTGAAGAAAGTGCTGTCCATCTTTAGGACAGATGCCTACATGTCTGCAATGGCTGTTACGTGTTCAAAGTTCTCTTTCCAGGCTCACCATCTTTGGTTCATTCAACCACACATCATTTCTGCTCCTTTATTTGTTATTTATGATTCTCTATTTGTCTGGATTTGCCTGCTGCTGAGAATGGACTGCTGGTCTTCACTATGGAATGGCTAGGAATGGTCTTAGTCAGTTAGCCTGCATGCTCAGCACGCCACATGCCAGGCTTGTTGGCAGGAGGTGCATCCCCTAGGGGCAGGAGAGATGTGATTCACAAAGAAGCAGCTGCCACCTTTGAGCACTAAGCTGAGAGGTGAGTTTGTAAATTTAGCAGAAGGAGAAATGGTTTTTACTTTTCGTTAAAGAAAACATGAGTTGTGATGATTGATGACTCCGCAGCTCCGTTCACTAATCTGGCTCTGTCCAGAAAGCAGCATGGGAGAAGAACTGCTATTCCTCAGCTGGCTGGGTGATCTCCTGGGATCATGGGGATGCTCTATTTAAGCTGTCACAGTGGATGCCTGGGTGTCTCCAGTGACCTGGCCCATATTGACCAGTTTTTCATATGGATCATTTGCTTGTATTCCTCATTCATTTTACTCTCCTTTGTCATGAGTTGCACCACCTTAGTATATTGTTATCTAATAACTTTGTGTCAAGGTCAGGCTTTGCAGTCTGTCTGCTCTGCTCAAAGCCCCTGTAACCTCTGAACACCAGTTCTAAGCCATAGGGATTACATGTTCTAGAAATGTGTCCTGCAGGTGACTGAAGTACAGTGCACAGCTTGGCAGCATGCTTGGAAGTGTGATAGCAATCCTCTTCCCAGCCTCTACTCTTTATTCTCTACACTCTATTCTCTATTCTATATTCCATTCTCTGCCAATATGTAACTCCCAGCAATGAAAAATCTATGCCTGTGTTTTACCATTTTAAGCAGTAAATGTCTCCTGTTTGACTTGAATTCAATATTTGGGATTTCTATTTCTTTTTTCTAATCCTAAATACATTATAATTTCTCTGTTGTTTCATTTGGTAATGTACTTTTTCCCCACTGGGGATACACCATATGTTTAAGTAGTAAAACACACTTTCCAGATGTTCTATTTCTTCTTTAAAATATAGCGGCTAATTTATTTCTGTGTAAACACTGCTGAAAAATCAATCTTGGCATCTTCAGATAGAAAATATAAATTCCCCCTCCCACCTTTAAAAAAGTGTCTGTAAATCATAGCAGTTAAATGGATGATGACAGAGGATTTGTGTTGTAATCCTGGTAATTGGACTCACAAGCTGCCCTGGTAAGAAACTTCACAGGATGAATCAGTGATGTTTCCCCAATCCAAAGAGAAAAGTTCACAGATGCCTTAGTTCTGCCAACTTGCAGTGCAGCAAACTGAATTCTCCTCCCTTTTTGGAAAAACTGACCAAAATTTTAGAACCTGAAGGCAAACATGTACAGACCACCTGCCAAAGAATGGCCAGGAGGAGGCAACAGAATACCATTGATGAGATATGAGCTGGACTGTCAACTTGGCTGGCTTGTGAGGAGCCGAGGGGGTTAGGGAAGCACACTTCTGGGTGCTGTGTCTAGATGGGCCACGGACACACGACCTTGGGCATCGTATCTTCTCCCTGTACTCTCACTCTCTGCCACTGTTCCCCTGATCTGCTTCCCTGCCAAGCAGATTTGCTCTACCACTACCATCTACCGTGATGCTTCTGCCTTGGAGCCACGAGACCATGGACTGACCTCTGAAATCGTGAGCCAAATTTAGCCTGTCTTCCTTTTAATTTGTGGGCATCACTTATTTTGTAGCAGCTACAGTAAAACTGAGAAATACAGCCATTCGCTGGCAGAATCAGTCACACAGCTATAGTGGTGGATCTGTGCAGTAAGTGCAGTCTGTTAGTAGAGAAGAGGGAGGTCTTCGCTGCGCGGAGCCCAATATGAACACAACAGTCCCCATCTTTCTTTTACACCTTGCCTCCTCAGGATTTTTGGCTGTCTCACTTCTCTTTAACCAAGAAAATGACTAGCGGCCTCCTTTGCACTCAGCTCTTGCCAAACTTCCTCTTCACAAAGCCAAGTGGTGTGGTAGCTTCAATCCAGACAGAGACAGCTTTAGCAGTGGAGACCAAAAGTACAGGAGTGTTGTGTAATTTAAGTCATTCCTCCCTGAAAGAAGAGAAACAGACACAGGATTGTAAAACTGGAATAGCAATGAAATAACTAAATTATAGTTATTTATTGTCTATTAAACAGTGCCGAGTCTCTGGGAAGCAAGATAGTCCAGTTCATTAGTCTTTTCAAAAAAAAAAAAAAACCCTGAAATCTCCTGTCAGAAAATAACAATTGATTAGGCCCATTGAGACACAGTGGCTAGATAAAAAGTGTCATTAAGAAGGAAATATGCAGTTCAGTATTGGACATGCTCACAGGTATGTGTAGAAGGCTGACGTTTTGTAGACCATGATGTAGACTGGGCAGAATTGGTGATGTTCCACCAAGATGAAGTAGTTTAACAGCAAATGGTTCCATGGCTTCTATCTAAAACGCTTTTAACACGCTGTTATATCTTATGGAGAAATCATGTTGCCTACAGGAAGCAAAGAGATAAGAACCCTTCAGGGATGACACTAGTGAAAACCGATCATTTATCATAGCTAAGAACCTTTTGCATTATTGTGACCGATGCTTTTTTTCGAGGGCTTTGCTGATGCTATCATGAGTTAGAACCACAGGAGTTAAGATATTATTATTAACCTTGTTTTAACAGGATCAAATGGAGGCTACAACAGATGATTTGGCTCAAGATTTCAAAAATTTATAAACTACAATGTGAGGGCTTTAGGATTACATCACAGAGAGCAATTGTCTTGGAGTAAAGTGTTTCTAATTGTCTCTCAAGGAAAAAGAGAATAGGAGTCCGAGGTAGGAGAAGAGAAGAAATCAGGAGTAGTTGTGGCTCGCTCTTTTACAAGCCTGAGGTTTGGAGGTCTTTGCAGCAGTGGTTTTTATTTCGTTTTTAACTGATGCCTTCTCTTGATGACATTTCCTATGATGTCATCCTACTCCAGACACTGAATTTAATACCACATCTAATGTTAAAATCAATTTGGGAGATAATATTTGCTAGTGTAGTCATTAAGTCAGCTTGACTGTCTAGGTTTCCTAAAAGTGATGAAGTAAATGTATGTTAAAGGTAGAATGTGTGAGTAACATAATGCACCAGTGTAAACTAACATCAATAGGATAGCAGTTCTCACTAGACCATCCCCATGTAACTGTGAGACACTGAAAAATAGACACGATGTGTTTTTCATGGTGTAAACTTCAAAATATTCCAACAATTAGCATAAGACATGTCATATACACTAATCACAATGAAATTAGGATTAGCATCAACAAAGCTATTTTTTAAATTAATAAGAAAAATACACTTACAAGTATTATTAGGAGAAAACAAATTAAAGTAAGAAATACATATATATATAGTGTGTTTAAAAATACAGAAATAAGCTGTTTTAGCAATTTTGGTGATGGAAAAATTTGGACACAAAAAGTCAGTCTACTAGTATTAGTTTTATTCAAATTTTTATAGTCTCTAAAACAAAACTTCACTCACATCTTACATAGGAAGACAATACTAAGATCATTAAGAGATACTCCTAAAAAACTGAAAAGATACTTTCTATGACAATTAATCAATCTTGATATAAAATAAGAATACATACATAAGTTTTACAATGATGTAAGGACATACAAAAATTGAACAGAAAAGAAAAGAGAGCTTGGCTGTATTGATCGATAGCGAAGGATGTACTACCAAATTTATAGTACTCAGTTTATTTTTATTCATATGAAAAAATAAATAAATTTAAATCATTTTTCTCAAAATTAACATTCACATGCAGTTGGGCTGAATACTTCAATATGAAATGTAAAACTTTAAGCTATTTAGAAGAAAAAGGATATGTTTCAATCATGTCAAAGTTGCCATAGTTTTCTAAACAACACACAGGTATGGCAAAGATTCAAGAAAAAGACTACCAAACATAGATTTCTACATCAGCACTTTCTGTTGTAAAATGATACTACAAGGACTGCACAGATGGTCTAAAGTAGAAAAAAAGTATTTCCTACACATAAACTAAAGACAATCTAGCATCTGGAATTCATGACTAAGAATAAAAATAAAAATCCTGGATGAATTATAGTTGACCGCCTACTTTAAGAAATTGCGGTAAAATATCTGTGATTTAACACAATTAAGTCTTGCTTGCAACTTGTCTTTTACTCTATTTATTATGTGGCACATAGCCTTCCCAGGGTGATTCAGAAAATCAATTTCTTTATAAATTATAAATAGTGCACCATGGTCTGGGACTGTAAATCCTCCCCAGGTCTTCTGGATTCTGTAGTATGATGGCAGAAAAGATAATTTGGAGAACACAGAAAGAAGTTTTAGGGGTGAATCTTGGAATTGGTCCATGTTGACCCATGTTCTATTGGCCAGACCACAATTCATTACACACACAATCACACACACACACAGACATACACACAGAGATGCACATAGAGACACACAGAGACACACAGACATTCGCAGACACAAACACACTACAGCTGTTTGTTCACGTGGAGAAAGAAAGTTTGATGAACGTGCGATCTTATCAGTTATGCACAAATGCTAACAACCCAATAGAAAAATGCACAAAAAATGTGAATTAATACTTCAGAGAAGGGAAGAATATGTCTAACAAATATATTGGAAAGGATTTGAACCTCTTCGAAATCAAATAAATGCAAATTAAAACTATAGTGATTTGACTAAATTTTTACATCATGCTGAGAGTGTGAAACACAAATTTGTACTATTGATGGTGGTAATAGAAATTAATATAACCACCTTGGACAGAAATTTGAAAGTATCTTATAAATTTGAGTGCATAAGCGAATACTCTGCAGTTCTACTCATTGCTTGTAATGGTGAACAAAAATAAATAAAATAATTTTTTTAAATTATCAATATTTTAAGTGGTTATCAAGAACAATTTAGGTAAATGAATTGCTTAGTAGCTGCAGGAAAAATTTCAGTTCATTAGGAAAAAGTAAAATGAAAACCAAAAACAAAACAAAAGATAACTTCTAGCCACAAAAATGTGTTTGAACATTAGCAATATATTACAAAGTGGAAGAAAATTAAGACATGAAAGCAGATGAACAGTCAATATTACATCAAAATACATATTTTAATACTGAATGAAAGCAAAGGAATAATGAGTGTGAGTACACTAAGGTACACTAAGGTTCTGGGGTGAGGAAGAGGGAACATGACAGGGAGACACGCGGGAACCCCAGCGATATCAAAACTGTTAACACTTAATCTGAGGTCTGAGCGTGTGTGGGGTCCTTTCTCATAGACTACCCTACCGCACTTCTCCAGGCCTCTTTTTATAAGTGTCAAGTATTTTATTTTTTAATGTAAATGCTGTTAGTCCACGTGAGAGAAATTAGCTGAGGATACATAAAAAAAGATTGCTATAGTAATCCTGGTCAAAGAAGCAAGCAAGGAAGCTGGAGGCAGTCAGCTGGAGCTGGTCTCAAAATATTCTACAAAGCTGTCATGGGCAAGGCAGCATGGTCCTGCCACAGGGACCAGGGGAACCCGTGAGAGAGCCAGAAACAGAGGCACACACTTAGAATTAATTAGTTTTTGACCAATGAGTTAAGAACACACACAGGGAAAAGACAGTATCTCCTACCGAGACTGCTAGAAAAATTGGATGTACACATGAAATGAGAGTTTTATATCACACTGCAAACAAAAATCAACTCAAAACGGATTAAACACTTGACTGCAATAACTGAAACCATAAAACTCTATGAAGTAAACAGGAAAAAATTTATGAGGTTGATGTGAATAATGATGTTTTGAGTATGAACTCAAAAGCTCAGGCAACAAAAGCCAAAGTAGATGAAAGGAATTCTTCAAACTAAGAAAGCTTCTAACAGCAAAGAAAACAATAAACAAAATGTGTTGGAAAAATATTGCATGGGGCAATATCTGATAAGGGGCTAATGTCTAAATTATACAAGAAACACAACTCAATAACAAGAAAATGCATACTCTGAAGAGACATTGCTTAAAAGAAGATGTACAAATGGTCAATAACTATATGGAAAAAATGCTCAATATCACTCATCACCAGGGAAATGCAATAAAAATTACAAGGAGGTATCACTTCATACCTGTCAGAATGGCTGTTATCACAATTATGGACAGTAAGAAGTAGTGGGTGGATGTAAAGGGAAGGAGAGCTATGTACATTATTGGTGGGAATGTAACTCATATTGGCCATGAAAAACAGTAATGGGGCTTCCTCAAAAGTTAAACAGAGGACTGCTATATGAACCAGCAATCTCACTACTAGGTAAATATCCAAAGAAAATGAAAGCAAAATATCAAGAGATTATCTGTATTTCCATGTTCATTGCAGCAGCATTCAAAATATCCAATATTTAGAAGTAACTCGTGTCTATCAAAGGATGAATGTATAGAGAAAATGGCTATAAATGACACAGTACAGTGCTTTCTGCTCAGTCTTTTATAAGGAAGGAATATTTTCCATTTTTAGCAGCATGAGTGAATCTGAATTACATTATGTTAAGTGAAATAAGTGAGATCCAGAAAGAAAAATACTGTGTGATCTGATTTAAAGGTGGAATCTAAAATATCTGAAGCCATAAGTGCAGAGAATAGAACAGCGATTACCAGAGGCTGGATGAAGAGGGGGCTGGGCTGGTGGGGTTGGCCAAAGGACACAAATTTTAGTTAGAGAGGAGGACTACCTTAGAGAGATGGATCATACACGTGATGGTTATAGTTAACAATAAATTACGTTGTTTAAAAAGGCAGAGAGTAGTTTCAAAAGCTCTCCCTGAGAAAGAAAGAGAAAAAGAGAAAGAAAGGGAAAGAAAGAGAAAGAAAAAGAGAAGAGAGAATTTCAAAATATTGGCACTTCACTAGATAATAAGCTGAGACAGAAATCAAGGAATTGGTACAGGCTTTGGGCAGCAGAACGCTTTTTCTTCTATCGAAATAAAAGGAAGGAAATTGAAAGACTACACATAAAACAGGTATCTATATCTGATAAGAAGTCTAAAATAAGAGATTATTATTTTGCTGGGGGTGAATCATGAAGAGGGGATGACTTACTCTTAGGAATAATGAGGACATGGAGAAAACTTGAAAAATTCACCTTCACTTCTGGCTTCCAGTCTACCAGGTAAAGCACTTGGAAGTGGGAATTTAAATCCTCGGAAGAAGAAAGGGAAACTCACCTCTGCTTAGACACATCTAAGGGTTGAGTTTTCACCACAAATGCTGTCCTTAACATTGAACAGGTAGCTGGATACAAAACAGTCTGAGAAAAATAGGTTATGGCATGAGTCAGTTTCCCAAAGTGACCACAGCTATTCCATAACATGACCAGCAGCCAGGGACTGAGCACCAGCCTCCTTTGAAGATTACGATATCCTCCAGGGCCAGACTCAGGGGGAAGGGTCCACTCTTTCATGATGCTTATCCCTGGAAACCCCACGTGGTTCTCTTTATATGGGAGAAAAATCCCCTTATGTTTATAGTAGGGGAAGAAGAGCAGTGCTGCTGTGAAATATTCCCAGTGTGTGTCCCTAAAAAAGCACTGCACTTGAACAGTAACTGTTTTAGGAGGACCAAAGGAACTACCTACCTCCAGCTGCCTCTGGTTTCCAATGTGAGAGAAGAGAAATAATCAGCTTCAGTATTCCCAGCCTTCCTATTTCACCTGAAGATTACAAAACAAAGCAAAACACCCAAAAATGACGACAACATCAAAGGAAAGCAAAAATATGAGAGCCACTTCTGAAAGCCACCAGGTGAAGCCACAAGCTCAGTACAATATGAAGACCTAATAGTAGGATCATGGAACATTTTTCCTGCCCCTTACTTTAACTACCACATGGACTGGGCTCCTGTGGAAACACAGGGAACTAGAGGAGAAAATAAGTACTAAGTTCTGGTTCTGTTTGAAATGGAGTCTTCAGGGAAACCGCAGTACTTAGGAGAGACAAAAAATGTTAGAGAAATATTAGTCTATGACCCCAGGTGGTATGGCAAACAGGAAAGAGTCTAAATCCCTGCTGGAGACATATCTATTCTCTTCTTATTAGAGAAGAGTAGTAATTGGAGTGCTTGAAAAAGGGAGCTAAGGATTAAAAACTAATACATGAGTCTATAAGGATATAAGTAGCTACCACAAATATATGTGCATAAATGGCAAAGAATAAACAACACTACTTTACAGGAAAATTTAAATATTTATTTAGATACTGCACCCAACCATGTATGGTAAGGGATGTATGTATGGGAACTTTCTGCAATATCTTTCCCACCTTTTCTGTAAGTTGGAAACTATTTTCTGCATATATCCTGTGTTAGTTACTTTTCTCTTGTTGCTGAGACAAAATACCTGATGCCCAAAATTAAGGAAGGAAAGGTTTATTTAGCTCACAGTTTGTAGATGTTTTAGTCCATAATCAGCGGGTTCCAAAGCAGGGTGGCATGGCAGAGCGGCAACAGTTCAAGGCGGCAGAAGACAGCTAAAGCAACAAGAGTGAAAAGGGGCAGAGCAAGCCTCTTTCCCTCCCTTATATTGTATGCAGGCTACCTGCCCTAGGCTGGGTCCTCTACACCCTCGGAGGTCGAACCGCTGAGTTATTTAGTTAAACTTCTAAACTTCTCAAGTTGACACAATGAATCAACCATTACATAGCCATAAAACTTTGATATGTATTTTAAAAGTGAATGAATAGGGGACAAGGAAGTTGTCCGGGTGATAGGTCGCTGTCATTGAGGTCTGAGCTGTAGTAGTGACAGTATGTTGCTTCAGTAGCACGGACTAGTTTATTGGGAGAAAGGAAGGTTAAGGACTGAGAAACCAGGAGATTTGGGTGGTTTGCCTTATAGCCTAACTGTTGGAAGGATGTGTGTGATGGGAGTGTTAAAGACCATCATGCAGATTCCAGAACATTTGTGGGAGTCAGGGAGTGAGTCCACATTGTGTGGGTACGTGGCAAGAACTAGAACAGCACCCTCTTCTTGAAAGCATGGGCAGGAGCTCTCCAGATGCAAAAATACAAACCAAGAAGGACTTCCACACACTCATCAACTTTCTGAAGTTTTGGAGTAGTAATGAAAAATGGGGCAAGAAGGTGCCACCATTGTGAAGGTCGCCATGGAAGGGGCAACTATAGGAAAATGTGGGGAAGTAGAAGGAAGTTCTGGAAATGAGGACTGGGACTGTGACTGCCAGATTCCCACAGCCCCACATTCTTGCCTGCTGGATTTGTGTCTCTACGTCAACCCTTCCTGTGGTGACAGGGCTGAGCTCTGTCACGATAGAATATCATGGAAATAGGAATAGGTGTGACTCCTGAGACTACTTCTAATGAATCCCAGCTTCCATCTTGAAAGATGTGTGGGCCCCACTTCTGAGGAAGCCAGCTGCCACCCATGAGGCCTGTGGAGGCTCTGTGGGTGTGTGGTGCTGTCTCCTTCCCACAGCCACTGACTGCTCCCCGGAAACAGGAGCCTTGGGTGAGCAGAGCCTCTGTGTACCACTCTTGGCCCTGGATCCTGACCCAGGTAAGTGTTCCCACAGCACTGTGTGAGATCTAACCCTCTACTTTTGGGGACATAACATATTGTGTGGGAGCAGAGAAGTCCACAGAACAGAGGGAGAGGGTAAATTAGGGACTCTATGGGCACAGCCGAAGTAGTCCAGAGGTGGACAGAGCATGGGAGCTGTGGTTCTTGAAAGATAAAGGGAGGTGGCTTTTTCAGAAGCCAGTTACTGCTCCCCATTCTAACATTTTGTGATTCAATTTCCTTTTGTGGGGTGTGAAACACACTCATCTGGTGTTTACTAGTATGAAAAGTTGCCCTTTGATACTACTGGATTGATGCTATGATTGATGATAAAGTCTTCTTGACTGGAGCTTTTGTTGTCAACAAATTTCATGGAATGTTTTTGTTTTCTTTGTTTCCTTTGTGCCTTATTGTAATTTAAAACAGCTATTATCCTGTACTGCAGGAATACAGCCATATTGTACTTTTATGAGGGCTAAAGTGTAGTTTCATTGTACTGATCAGAGATAAGACCTGAAAGTGTTATGAATATGTAACTCCAGTCAGAATGTGAACGATGTTCAGGGAATGCCTAAAGATTAGTCTGGAAAGGCTTTTACACTGAAGTGGTTAGGGAAATTGGAAAAGAAGTAGCTTATTTATTTTCTGACTTATTTTAATGTTAATAGCAAATAAGAATCACAAGATTGTTGGGGTCTCAAGATATATTTCACTCCATTCATCTTTGCATCTTCCAGCAAATTGATGAAAATCTGACCTGTTTGAAAAGTACTTGAAAGTGGAAACTACACTCAAGTTCAATAGCCCACAAAGAATTTTTCCTTAGTCAAACATTTGTCAGACTCCTGGACCTTTCCTTAGGCCCATCTATGTAATTGTTTATGAAATCCAGTTTTAGCAAAGAACCTAAGCCAGCTTAGTAAGAAGCCTATAATTCCTTATCTGATCACCGTAGATGTTGGGTACAGTTTGGAGTTGGATGCTCCCCCAAAGCCTCACCCACTCATAAGCAAGGCTTTTAAATGTGATGGAATCACAGGGGTACTATAGCTAAATGTGACGTAAAAGATGGGATCCGTCCTGAAGACCGGGGTCACTGGGCATGACCTGGAAAGGTACATCACCCTCCCTGGCTCCTCTCTTCTCCCTCTGCTTCCTGGCCACCATGACGTGATCATCTCTCCTCCGCCAGACTCTTCTACCATGGGATTTATGGGTTTGAGTTTGCAGAACATGGAATTAAACCTGGGACGAGGAAAGTAATTAAGTCAACAGGGTCCCTCATCCCCACTACCCACCTCATGATGTCGGATCACCCTGCTCTGCCTTCAGTAAGAATCTTGTTTGACTGATTGAGCCACAGTCCCCTGACACTTACTTTTGTATGGCAAAAATGAGAAGACGATCAAAGTATGATTTCATGAATCACAAGCTTATTGCCAAGCAAAGATGTTTTTTCGTAGGTCCACAGTGCTTAAAGAGGGAGACAGTAATATAAACAAATCTCAAGAAGAATACTCGAGATACAAGACAAGTTAACCACTTAGGGACTGATTTTGGAAATTATTAAATTCTGGTTGCTCAGTTGGCTTGCAGGCAGGACTCTCTGGGAAGACCTGTGAGGACTCTGAAGGTCCCTGGATGCTACAGCATCCGGCACTGACAGGTGGGGCCTCAAAGTCTCCAAGCCTGTGGCTCTCTGAGTTCTGGACCTTCATAGAAACAGCCAATGAAGTATAGCTCTGCCATGGCTGAAGCCAAACTCTGAGGTTTATGTCTTTTGAGGGTCAGTAGTTGAGGTCAGAGGTCATATATAGGGTCAGTTAAGGAGGACTTCACTATGAGTTCTCACATAGGAGAACTGAAAAGACATCATACCAAATCGTATCACAGGAAAGAATATGTTGGTCATGTAACACACTGTGCACTCTGGATCATTGCAAATCTGAACAACACATCCAATATCACTTAGTAATTTTCCATCCACTAACTACCACTGTGCTTCTTGGCGTGTGATAGCACAAATTTATACTTGCTGTCTTCAGAGTTGAGCCCAACCTCTCTCCCCCACTGCAGGGGAAATCAGAGGTCCTTATACTTGTTGCAATAATCCCTTACTGTGCAAATTCAGAGTTTATGAAATTTCTTCATTTGTATGGTCATTGTCAACAGTGAAACACTCCCACCCTAGAAGTAAATTTGATATTTTTCTTACCTCTTTGTGAAAGTGAGACCTGTGATATATTTCTTCCTAAAATACTGAGAATTGCTGCACTGAAGAGTTAAAAGAGAGGAAGTCTCTGCCTTTCCCTCTGTTTGCCTGATGGCAAGAGGGAGATTCACACAGATGGGAGACCTGTCAACTCTTCCCTCTGCTTAGAGCTGGAGGTGGAAATCCTCCCTGGCTGGGGACATCTCGCCAGCTCGGAGATGATGCCACCACATGACAGAGGCTCTGGGAGCAGACTTCCCCATCTTCCCAAGGTTTTTCTGCCTCTAAAGCCTGAAACTCCTTTCTCCTCTCTCTCACCACTGCAAGATTTCTTGCTCTTTGTAAAGAAAGGATTTGAGACAGTCAAAGCCACTGCTTAGAGAGGGAGCTACATTCCTGGAGAGTGGCTGCTGTCCTTCACGCGATACATTACACATGATGTTACTATCTCTTATTTCTCTCTTGTTAATTCATCTTTTGTTAACATATGGGTTAATAATCTATGAGTGTTGGAAGACAAAAATTATGTTTTTCTCCTCTTCAGATCATACTGCTGGTTATAGAAAAATCAGCCCTGGGTAGTGATGAGAGTTCAGCTAGTGCAGAGTCTAAAGGAGGACAGGTCAGGAAAGCAAGCGTGGCTGGAGGTGTGATGAGCAGCAGCCAGCTCCGGTGAGTCCTCTCCCTCGTGCGCCATCCAGGCAGCCCCGTGCCAGCCTGCGCTGGCACGGCAGGGATTTGGGCTCTGAGTCTCGATCCATAGAAAGTATTCTTTGGGTGGGAGGCTGAGTGCCAGCCTTGCTCCTCATGAGTGGGCCCTGCGCTTCTGCTCAGGAGCAAATGTTCCAACAACAGGAAAATCATGAGCGCTCACACGGCCTAATCACACATCTGAACTTGACACGGCTTTCTTCCCTTCTCGCTCCTCATGAATGGAGAATTTTCTGGGCTTCCTTCTGGATCCATTTCCACTCATTCAAGTCAAACATAAGCTACACAGTCTCATTGAATGGAAAGAGATGGGTTCCCCCTAGCTTTGTCTCCCTTCCTCACTCCCTTCTCCGCTTATCAGAAATAATGAATGATACTGTGGTGAGGCTGGAGTCCTACGAAGCCTGTTTCATTCCCACCTCTGCAGAGTCCCTGCCTCTCACCCCTCCCACAGGGGGAATCACGCGGAGGAGAGTCCCTCGTTCAGGTGTCAGCGCTTTGAGGTTCACCAGCTGAGTTACAAAATAATGAGGGAGTTTGCCTTTAAAGTGGAACTAATTTCAAGAATTAGAACAGCATGACAAAACCCTTCATTTAAGTAAAGAACATGCAGAGCTACTGCGATAGGTAGAAAAATGTCTTTCAAAGATGTGCGCACCTTAACTCCTAGGGACAAGAAATATGTTAGGCTATGTGGCAGGGGGGGATCCAAGCTGTCGTTTACTCGTCATCTGACCTCTGATAGGAAGATTCTGTTGCGCTGTGTCAGCAGGATCGGTGACAGGTGACCGTCACAGACATTCCGAATGAAGAATGGCATCAGACCCAGACAGTGGCTGCCTGAAAACCAGTAGCTGCCCTTTGCCTTTTTTTCCTTCAGGACTGGGCTACATTTCCGAGCCTTTTATTTTTTATTGTGAGTTGAGTTCTCTCTAAATCGCTACCTTGCCCAGGTTGAGCTTGAGCTTGCACTCTTCCTGCCTCAGCCTTCCGGAGTCCTGGAATTACAGGCGTGTGCCATCATTTCTGGACTTTGCTGGTTTTAAAGATGGTAGGAAGAAAAGACAAGACAGTGGATTCTCCCTACAGACTGTAAGAAATCCAGGCCTGCCCAAACTTTGACTGTAGCCCCGTGTGATCCCAGTGGATGTCAAATTCTAGACCCGTAGAGGAATAGATGTGTGTTGCTCTAATCCACTAAATCTGTGATTATTTGTTGAAGCCCCAAATCTGAACACAGGAGTATTTGGTGGGATAGTTTAGACCAAAACCTTCACATTATGTCAACCTTAAAAGAGCAAATGAGAACAAAATATTCAGCTCCATATAAACAATAAAAAGTGAACAACCTAATAAATGAACAACAGTACAGACCTTTCAAACTCTTATCCTTAAAGGAAAAGTGCAGGACAGAACTTGTTCAATGGATTTGAATTAGGCTCCTGCCATTTCTGTTGTGAGAAACTGTGAAAAGACACAACACGTGCATTCTGCAAAATAAGAGAACGTGTGTTCCCTACTCCTGTCCCACACGCGTGCCGTGACTTCATGCTCAGGGAGACCTTCCTGACAGGGAGGAAAGTCCGCATTGTTTAGTCACTAAGTCTGGAGCATCATGAACACCTTGCCTCTAAATGGAAACATTATATTTTCAGATGCAGTTTGCTCTAGCTGAACTGATAACCTGAAGTTTTTAGGCAGTTCAACCTTGGACACCAAGCTAGACCTAGCCTGAGCTCAGGAAATCTCTGTGGAGTTTCTAGAAGACATCTTGCTTGCCACATCCAGTGTCTGTGATGCAGATTGCTGGATTTCCAGAATATGCACTAAAATGTGGAACTTTGAACTCACTGGTATGGAGAAAGGGGAAAAAGCTTCCCAACGAAGTTAGGGAAGCCTCACCTGGCTGCAGTAGTGCTGAGGGTCTGTGCAGGGTTTAAAGCTGCCCTGCAGTTGCCAAATTGGTACTATTTGCGATTCTGTGCAGTATGGTAAAGATCAATGGCAAGTAGAGCCTTTGGGGTGAAGAAAGCACAAGGAAAGATAAGCCCAAGCAGCTGAAGTAGAGAAGCAGGCAGAGGTCAGATACTCAAGTCTCGGTACCTATTCATAGGAGTTCTGCCATTGCTTTATAACTCTCAGTATTTGATGTTTTCTTTCCTTTTCAATAACCTATCTATATTTAAGCAAGGAAAGTGTCCTCATATAGGATAACAGCTTTTCCCAAAGCCTAGTGTTTGCTAAATTTTTGTTTTGTTTTGAAACACCAAGGCCCAAATAATGAATCGAAGAAGGAAATGTGTCATCAGTTGATAAAGGCCTTAAATTCATCTTTAATATTAAAGTGCTTCCAATGTAGACCTCAGCAGCCTCAGCATGAGGACAGTCCCTGCTGGAGGGTTGCAGACCTCAGATACATCACCCATCTAGTGGAGGACCTGAGAAGAACATCACAAGCCACCGAGTATTTCCTGGAAGGGAGAACAAGAACTTTGATTACCAGATTAATTGTACCAAGTTCACTGTTCTCCCCCATATCATTTTGGTCAATTAGGTATGGATCAAAATTTTAAGGAAACCATAATGTTGGCTAAAACAACGCTTACATTTCCCCCCCAGAATGGTGTTTGATGTGCTTTTGTGCTTGACAACATACCAGCCAGGGCTCCTATTGGCTGTGTTCAAAAGAGAACACTTCTGCAATTGGGGTTACTAATATTTCAGTTTCTGCATTCACATCCTGCTTCCATTTCAATTTCAAAACAATTTCCTAACATTTCTAATAAACACAAAATCTACTGAGGTTTTGAATGTGCATCACTCTCTCAATATGTCATTTGCAAGTGTGCATCAAACAAAGACTATTTTAGTCATCACCAACAAAATTACAAAAATATTGAAATATTGGTAGGACTACAGTATTGTGCCTAGCATCTTAGTTTTGAATGTCTTGATGGAATATAAGTAGAAATATCTGTTAATTCAATAAGAAAACTGCAATTCATTTGCTATAATTAGGTTTTAATACACTAATTACATATTTTCTTTTTTAATACAATATTCTACTTTTCACATTTAGATTAAGACTATTTTCAGTGAACACCAGATTCAATAATAATTGGGAATTGGAATAGTTTAGGATAACAAAAGGTCTTTGGCTCCAAAAGAATAGAGTAATTGTCAGTACGATTATTTCATTTTCAGTGATTAATGGTGTTGGCATTTGGTTTATAATGAAATTTTATTACTTTGTATTTCTACAGCATTCTTTTTCTAAGAACTTCAAAGTATTTCTCTTTCTTTGTAACACTAAGAAAGAGTGTGCAAGCATAATAAGCTTACTTTTCTGATGGTTAAAATCATTAGCTACTTGTCTAGACAATTATGCACTTTTTAAAGTAATTCAAAATGGAAAAGAATTTGAAAAATAATTTAGAACTTTTCAGGTGTTGACAGCTGATTTTGCATTGCCTCCACCGATATTTAATAAGTGTATTTGTTCAATTTAACCTCTGTGTGTGAACTTTTTAAAATTACAAACTAAAAACATTCTTTGAAAGAAAGGTGATAGTATTTGCCCCAGAAAATTTAAAATAAAAAGCTAGGTATTTACTATCAAGCATTTAGGTCCTGTGTGATGCATTAAGTGTACATTTTCATGTCATACTTTATGAAGCACCCAACTACTTCTCTACTGATACTACAGCCCCATATTTACAATATTTCTTGGTGGACAACTGTGACTATTCTTTTATAAATGTTTAAGAGGTAATACATAAATAAGACATAAAATATCTTCCCAATCGTTTTACAAGTTTGCTGGCAAAATAAACAGAAAAGTTTGTCTAGGTACCTACAAATGGATGAAGCTATTTGAGTGGAAGACCTGATAAGCAATTATAATTAAAGAAAAGTGTCCCATGGTATATAATCCATGTGGTAGGGCTACAAGAGAAAAATACCTTGTTTAATCAAGAGTATAGTTAAAGATATCTTTTTCAGGTAAACAAAAGCTATAATATCACATTATACCTAGTAAATAACTTCTTCATAAAGTGCATTGACTTCCATATCTCAGAAAGATATGAAACTTAAGGAATCAGATTCACTTGCGGAGGCAATGCTTAAAAATCTTGGGAACTTTTGGAGAAAGGGCTGCAGGATCACGGCCCGGTGAGCTGTCCTTGGTGCTGACGCCTTGGGACTGCTGCAGTGGTTTTCAGTGACAACATGTCCCATTCAGGTATCAGCTACCACGTGGTTCCCTCCATGGGAGCAAAAGACAGGAGATTAAAACAAAAGAAAATTATAGGATTTAGGAGAGACAATGATGACACTTTAGGGGAAGTGGTTCATACAGCATAGGGAATATTAAAAAACATAAGGAATATTTGAAATGAAGTAAAATACATTTGACACTAAATAGGGAATACTAAAATATAGGGAATATTTAAAATGAAAATATAGTTATATATTAATACTGAATATTTTCCATGAAATCAAGACAGAATTTATTTATGAAAAGGTAAGTTATGTCTTGGCTAAGTTGCTGGAATTTGAAGATAAATTGTTATTAATCATGAAGAAAAACTGACATTCTCTAATAAATAAAATAGTGGAAAAAGTCAGTGAACTTTTAGAATTAAATTTTCCCCCAATTTTTAATGCAATTACACCCTAATAATAAGATAGTAGTAGATAAACCTTGGAATACAGACTTTTGTTTTGTTTTGTTTTAAGCAAACTTCAGCCATACATGGGAGCAATCAGAAGAACTGAAGCCATCATTGTGGAGCCAGGAGCAGCAATTAAAAAGACTCCATCAATGCAGATTCAATGAATTATTGAGATGGAAAACATAGGAGAAATGCTTCAAAAGAGTAGCATGAGCAGTGCTTTCCTGAATAGGACTCCAATCACTCAGGAAATAACAGCAAGAATTGACAAATAGGATTACATCAATTTAAAACATGTTAGCACAGCAAAAGAAATGAGACAACTTACAAAATCGGAGCAAATTTTGCTGGCTATTCATCTGGCAGAGGATTAATATCCAGATTATATAAAGAGCTCAACATTTAGCAAGGGAAGAAGTAATCTAATCAGTAAATGGGCAACAAAGCTGGACAGACAACTTCTCAAAAGAAGTAAAAAAATAGCTCATCCATTATAAAGAACTGTTCAACATCATTAGCCAGAAAAATAGGGATCAAAGCTATACTGAGATTCTTTCTCAGTGTAGTAATAGAATTACTGGTACCAACCCCCCCACAATTAATCCTCACAACATACTGATGAAGTTGAGAGAAAAGGAACACTTACACGATCTTAGCAGGAATGCAAATTAGTACAGCTGCTACTGAAAATAGTACAGAGTTTCCTCAAAATAAGTAAATATACAACTAACATACGATCCAGCTATTCCTTTCCTGGGTATCCACCCTAGGAAATGAAAGTCAGCATGTAAAAGAGATATTGCAAACCCATGTTCACTGTGCTTTTCATAACAGTGGAGTTGTGGTATCAGCCTAGATACCCACCAATGGAATTATATAGACCAGGCTCAGAATGGCAATGTTCACATGTTTTCTATCACGTGTGGAATCTAGAATAAAATGATGACATGGAAGTAGGATGGCAGTTGTGGAAGTAGAGGGGAAATGGGCCAGGGCTGAGGGTGGGGTATCATCAAAGCACATTATATGCGTGTATGGAAATATCTTGATAAAACACATTCCTTTCTGCAGTAAACATGCACTAATAATTATAATCCTTATAAAGAGTACATTGTGAGTAAATTGATACAATTATTTGACAGATAATTATTTGACAGACATGAAAGTAACCAATTTGTTAAAAATGCAAATTAAGGCCAGTGAGATGGCTCAGCGGTGTAAGCGCCTGCCTGGCAAGCGTGAGGGCCCGAGTTCGACTCCTGGAACGCATATAGGAAAAAAGGGCCGGTGATATCGCTCAGCGGCATGGGCGCCTGCTGGTGTGCGAGGTCCTGAGTCGACCCCCGGCACTCACAAAAAAAAAAAAAAAAGCAAATTAAAATGTGAAAAAAAATCTGAACTTCAATTCTTTCTTGAAGATTTTCTCAAATGAAATGAATAATGTCTATCAAAATTTTTGAGGAGAATTACATAAATTTTGCATGACTCTTCCAGAGAATAAGGAAGACCTTTTTCCAGCTCACTTAATGTTGCCAAGATGTATCCGACACCAAAATCTGATGGGAACATGAGAGCAAAGGAACACAGGTGCAAAACATACAGGTATAGATCAAAAATAGAGGGAGTGATTTCCAACCTGATGAAAGAAGTCTAGCAAAAGCCTCCAACCTGCATCATACTTAATACTGAGGCACTTGTACCATTCCCACCATGATAAGGAGGAAGGCAAGGCTGTGCCCTCTTGGCATTCTTTATCTACATTATACTGAATTTTTGATGTTACTCAAAAAGATTTAAAAAAGAAATAAAAGGTATACAGATTGAGAAGGAAGAAATAAAAACTGTTTTATCACAAGGGGCATAATTGTCCATGCAGAAAATACGAATCACCAAAAAAAAAAAAAAACCTCCTGGAGCTACTCAGCACATGAGGGTTGGAGAGAAGTTTAATAAAATACACAAATGTCATTTGCTTTCCTATAAAACAACAACAACCAAGTGGAATTTTAGATTTAAAACACAAGGCAATCTACATTATCAAAAATTGCAATGCATAAGAATAAATCTGATGAAATACATACGAAATCTACCCGAGGAAAATTACAAATGTCTTATGAGAAAGGTTTTTAAGATGCAGAGATATTTCATGATCATAGGGAGATTTTATCTATGGATATAATAAAATCTGAATCTAAGAATCAGCAAATCTTCTTGCAAATATGGACAAATTGATTCTAAAGTTTATATAGAGAGACAAAAGATGCTGAATAGCCAGTACGGTATTGAATCAGAAGACCGAAGCTGGAGATCTGACACAAGCTGACCTCAAGTCTCATACCAAACCAGAGTAATCAAGACAGTGTGACAGTGACAAAAAAACAGATCGATGGGATAAATAGATGATGGAATCAATTGATCTTTGACAGGAGCCAGAGTAGTTCCATGGGGAAGGGTTTGTGCTTACAAGTCATGCTGGGACAACTGGACATCCATGCAGAAAAAAAAGAACCTAGGCACAAAATATACATCCTCCACCAAAACACGAACATAACGTGGATGTATAACTAAACATAAAATGCACCACTCTATGCGCAAGCCACATCTCTGTTCCTGAAGCACTGCGCGCACCTGCGGAGCTGAACCCGTGCGATACCAGCACGGTTCACCACTTTATTACGACGAAGAACAGCTTATGAACAGAACCTATGAACCAGAGCGTAATAAAAATATTATTCATAAAATTGTGAAATAGCTTTAATTGTTATGTATGTACACACACGTATCAGGCCATATCATAGCAAAAGTGCTGGTGTTTGTATAATTCATATACCCTGGATGATATGAGAGAAAGCAAAAAAGTGAAGACCAAGAAAGAAATGTTGTGTTATGTCAACGGTTTTTTAAGTTCTTTGTTATACTTAACAGAAGGCGTGGCAAGTACAACAAAAGAACCAGCTTTCCTCTCTGACTCTGGCAGATCACAGGCTACTGAGAAGCGTTGTCCATGTAACCCGAGAGCGCTGGGGACACCCAGGGATTCCAGAGCAGAGTTTTCCTGAAGAGCAGAGCAGACCCTGGGTCAAGGAACCCAGACACCAGCAGCAGCAGAGGTGATGCTGACGTCTTCAGCAGTTCGATAAATGTGCTGCAAGTGCATTCGAATTGGATTGTCTTAAAAATAAAGGTGATGGGCTTTGAAGAAAAGACAGCGAAAGGGTGTTGCCAGTGTTCACTTTTGCTCAGTGCAAGGAGTAGAAAGTTTGGGTAGAATTCAGAAAAATTACAGAAGATTTTTGCACCACCTTGCAGAGTCTTGCACCTTTCATAGCAGGTGGGCACAGCGAAAGCTTTCCCCACAAACCCTCCGATCTCCGTGTCACACACATTTCTGCTCCTCAGCGTGAAATAATACATTTTCTCTTAGTTGCTTCAAATATGCAAATATTGTGAAATGTAACAAAATGAATTATTGAACTCTCAAATTTTATCATTATTAATAGATTCCAAAAGCAATTTAAAATTACTATTTTGACAAAAAAAGATTACATTTTATTTTTCATTTTTATTTCTTGACTACTATGTTTGTGACACATAGTAACTACATTCATCTTGGGATACACACACTCACACACACACACACACACACACATAATTTTAATCTATTTTATTTCCCCTTCCCTGACCCCAAATTGTATAATTCTTAAGAGTTTTAAAGATAGTATATGGTATACTCTAAGTTATCGTCCTCATTTTTATTTTGTTTGATTTGGTTTTGGCAGACTGGGGGATCAAACCCTGGGTCTTGCAAATGGTATAACAAACACTACACCACTGAGCTGCATCCCAGAATGAGCTGATATTTTTAAATAGGGAAAATGTGCACATTTCTGTTAAAATAAAAATGAAACAAATGCTCCAATACCTCTTAATTTTCTATGGTTTTGGAAACAATACCTCAAAACTTGGTGAAGTATAAGTAGAATTGACAAACATGTTTTGATACAAATTTAAAAGAGTATAAGTTCTCAAGCCAATAAAATTAGTCATATGATTGGATTTTATATGAAGTACTTTGGAATACTTTTATCTCAAATGTATAAAAATACAAAAAGTTCTTTTCATAAATAAATATGTCCCGGGCCGGTGAGACGGCTCAGCGGCTTAAGCGCCTGCCTTGCAAGCGCGAAGGCCCGAGTTCGACTCCCGGAACCCACATACGAAAAAGGGGCCGGTGATATCGCTCAGCGGCACGGGTGCCTGTTGGCACGCGAGGTCCTGAGGTCGTCCCCCCGGTACCCACCAAAAAAAAAAAAAAAAAAAAATATGTCCCTATATTATTTCTACATTTATTTCTATTAGAAATGCCAGAGGAAAAAGCAGTAAAATAAGCAATAACAGGAAATTAAATTATGATATTTCATTTAAAGATATCATACAAGGCATTTCAAAATATATGGTGAATGTTTAAAAAAAAAACTATTACAGTAAAAGATACATTGTTGTTAACCCCCCTCTAGATCCTCCCCCTTGCTTCAAGTACACTTATCCCATCATTCTTGCCACTTTCTCTCTCTCTCTTTTTTTTTTTTTTTTTTTGTAGGTACTGGGGGTTGAACTCAGGACCTCGCATGCCAGCAGGCGCCCGTGCCACTGAGCAATATCACCGGCCCTTTTTTCGTATGTGGGTACGGCGAGTCAAACTCAGGACCTTGTGTTTGCCAGGCAGGTGCTTATGCCACTGAGCTATCTCACCAACCCCCTTGCCACTTTCTGAAGCAGCTCTGGAGTTCTCTTTCCTGAGCATCTTTATGAAGTGTGATCAGAAATACAGTAAATGCCGCTCTTGAGTGCCATCCTACATAAAGGCTGGCTCATAAAAATATAACAGTGTATTCTTATTCACTTTAGGACATCCAGGCAGACAACACAGTGCAAATAAAGACACTCAGGAAAGAAGACTCTAGAGGTGCTTCAGAAAGTGGCAAGAATGATGGGATGTGTTCAAAGTGAAGTATTTTGAGTAGGATTAATGGCGATGAGTCTTTTACTACAATTTTTATTTTTAACATCCACTTTATTTTTTTATTATACTTCTTGTCTCACTCCACTGGTCAGCTCACCGTTTTTGATTTAAAAAAAATACTTGACACTCACAACTTAAAGCAGGAGAGGCTGATTTTGGCTCACGGTTTTTGAAGGTTCAATCCATGGACCGATGACTCCAAGGCAGGAACATCATGGCTGAAGGGCATGGTAGAGGATAGCTACTCACTTCATGGCAGTCAGCAAGCAGAGCACAGAAGCAGAGAGCAGGGAGATGCACTCTCCAAAGGCAGAGACCCATGACCCACCTTCTCCAACTAGGCCCTACCTGGTAATGTCACGTTCAGCTGGGAATGTCCGGGGCTTCACCACTGGACAAGTACAGCCACTCCACGATCCGATCCCCTGCAGGAGTCCCATAATTGAGGAAGTTTGACCACTAAGCTTGAGTGCCACACTTGCTAGCACCATCTCAAATTTAAAGGATGTGTATCAATTCAGTTAAAAAGGATTACTACACACATGCACATGCTTTCTGTTTTGTTGACTGCTACCACAATTACTGACACTAAATGGAGTGGAACTCGGCGGTAGGTATGATTGATGGCCTGTCCCACAGCTGTTCTTTCCACTCTGTCTTTGTGGTGGAAGTTGTGACCCGTTTTCCGATGTTCAGCTTCTCAGGTGCTCACAGAAAGTGTGCACTTCCTGGATGCGATGTGTACTTTCTTTTTTTTCCTACTCTAAATCCAATTATGATCATTCTCTTTATCTTGGTAGAGAACAGCTCTGCCAAGCTTTATCAATGTGATTAGCACATAGGCCAATAAACCATGTGAAGGATTCTCTGAACATCCTGTAAGGAAAATGTCCCCCTCCCTGATAAGATGTGCTTGCAGATATTGGGATTCTCAGTTTGTTTTTTTTTTTTTTAATTGAGGAGTCTTACCAGGGATTGAATTGAGATCTTCACACTGAGATACATGCTCAGCTTGTGTTTTGTTGTTGTTGTTTCTTGTTTTGAAACAGAATCTCAGTAAATCACCAAGTTGCCATTCTGGGCTTGAATTTGCAGTCCTCCTGCCTGCGTCTCCTGGCGTGCTGAGTATACAGGTGTGCACCACCTGCCTGACTTCAGCACATTTTGACGGAGAGTGTGAGATCTGATACCTGGCATAGTGGAAACTGTGTTCCAGAAATGGAAAGTCAAGTTCGAAGACACGTTTAACATAGCAAGGGGACGAAAGGTAAATGGTAGGAACACCTGGGTTTTTCGTGATCTTGTATGTTGCTCAGTTAACAGACCCTGGGCTTCTATTTCCAGCACTTGCTGTGATTTGCAACATTCAAATCTTCATTGCTTAGGAGTCTGACTTCACCCTCAGGAACTCTGCTACATGTAGCCAAAAAAGCACCTCAACTGGAAAAACAACTCAACAACAGTGGCACCAATACACAAAGTCAACACTTATTATTGTCCATAAGATAAAGTGAGCTGGGGGCCGGTGAGATAGCTCAGCAGCATAAGCGCCTGCCTGGCAAGCGCGAGGTCCTGAGTTTGACTCCTGGTACCCACATACAAAAATAGGACCGGTGATATCGCTTAGTGGCACGGGCACCTACTGGCACGTGAGGTCCTGAGGTTGACCCCCGGTACCCACAAAAAAAAAAAGATAAAGTGAGCCATAAAGAAAATATACACTTCTAAGGGAAAAACTGGAAACAAAGCTTTTGTAAATAAGAAGGGGAAGAGGGATTGAAGGGAGGGTAGGGGAATGGGAAAATAAAAGAATCAAGTTATATCATATACAGGTACAAATTCTGTATAATGAATATAAACATTATGTATACTTAAAATGTACCAATAAACTTAATTAAGAAGATTGTCTCCAAAATGGAGGATAGATACTGGGAAGTGGGAAGAAAATGTTCAAATGGGAAGGGGAATAAAGGAGAGGGGAGTAGGAACAGAAGGAAGGAATAGGGATTAAAAAAAAGAATGAGAGGAAAATGATAGAAATAAAGCTTTGTAGAGGGAGGGGAAAGAAGGATTGAAGGGAAGGGAGAGGAATGGGAAAAAGATAATTAAGATATATTATTACAGGTAAAAATTCCCTATGATGAGTGTGATTATTATGCATGCCAAAAGTGTGCCCATAAAATTAATTTTTAAAAATTGTCTTTTTATGATTGTACTATTACGTAAAAATGTTAATATATGTTGCAACAAGAAGAACATAATATGTTCCTGGTCTCTCCACACTGTTGAAAAGGAGGCTTAGAGATTTATTCTTTCACTTGCAGCATGAGAACCCATGATTTGGATAGATATTTTTATGCACCTAAGACCCTATGGTAGCTAATATTACAGATGAAATATTTACCCAGAATTAATGGATCACATATACCACTGTAGTAACATAGAAGGAAACTTCATATGAGCCAGCTGTGACATGTACAATGAGAACACGGGTGTTGCTTTTGACTAATCACAGAGAGCTTAAGATATAAGTATATCGAGGCACTGTAGATGACCTCCAGGTTGATGACTCTCCAGGAGACCCCACAGGACTCCACATGTTGTAGCCCCATGGCCAGAATGTGTACCACAAAGGAATGTAAAATAATTGGCTGAAGAAAAAGGTACGGGCCGGTGAGATGGCTCAGCGGCTTAAGCGCCTGCGTGGCAAGCGCGAGGGCCCGAGTTCGACTCCCGGAACCCACATACGAAAAAGGGGCCGGTGATATCGCTCAGCGGCACGGGCGCCTGCTGGCGCGCGAGGTCCTGAGGTCGACCCCCCGGTGCCCACAAAAAAAAAAAAAAAAAAAAAAAAAAAAAAAAAGAAAAAGGTACAAGTGTTGCACCCTTGGAGAAACTAGTCCTTCCCCGGTGGGTGCACATCGGCCTTTAGAAGACACCGGGGGCTTGGGACCCACAGCTGGTGGCTGGTCACACAGGCATCTTCACCTTGGCACATGCCAAAGTGTTCCAAACCCAGGAGAAAAGTGTGTTCAGTTTAAGTCACGTTGTCGCACAATTTAGGCAACAAGAATCCCCTGACAATTTCCCTGAGCGGTGAGAACCCTCATGAAACCATGATGCTATCAACAGGCCAACCTTGTAAGCTGGACTTCTTATTAGAAGGTAGACCTGCTAGGTTAACTCCTGGGATAGTTAATTTTGTGTTGACTGTGCCTCGACCTGAATAAAGATTGCTTCTACATGTGTCTGTGAGATGCTTGCAAATGAGTTTAGCGTTCGAATCTGTGGACTCAGGTAAGTGGATTGCCCTTCCTAATAAAGTATTATTGAATTCATCCAGGATGTGAAAATAACAAAAAGTGGAGCTTAAGAGAATCTGTCCTCTTGCCTCTAGGCTGGGAGAGCCAGACCCTTGACCTTCTGCTGTCCTTGGACTGGGATTCACATCTTCAGCTCGCCCGGTTCTCAGGACCATAAATCAGACTGGAACTGCACCACTGGTTTCCTAGGGTCTGCTGTTTGCAGGTGTCAGGCCATGGACTGGTCGGAGTCTTGTTGGTTTCTATCTCTGTAAAATTCCAAGGAACACACTCTTGTGTAGAGTAGCGAACGTCTACGGCATGGACAGGGCGGAGCCACAGCAGGGTCTGCCTTTGGATTTCCCATATTTACAGAAATCACAGTGTCATGGAGATGTCCCAGAGTTGGGAAACCAAGATGTAAAGTGCTCTGAAAACACAAAATGTGAAGAATTTGTGATGGGGTTTTGCAATGGGTGCTCTTTAGAAAAGAAGTAAGAAGACAATTGTGAACTTTGGCCAAAGCAAATTAGATTAAGTGTTTTCCACAGACCGGACATAGGACCAATCTAAGTGAGATGCTGAAGATGCTGTATGCAGGCAGCTAAAATGTCCAGTTGTGATTCTTAACAAATTCCAGGTAATCTCTCCGGAGAACACACCAGTGCCTCACGTCTTTTCTCCCCTCTTCTGTCCACTCAGTGATTTGTTTCCATTTATACCCTTCATCCTCTGGTTCTTACAGTTCCTCCTCCCATTGTCACCTCTGTAAGGTTTCCGGAAAGTTAAAATTTGTGTGCTTCTGACATTGTGTCAGTTATACATCCCCAGAGTTAGGCACAGCCATAGGCAGTAAGGAAGGGTATAGACATAAAAATACGGTCATTAAGACAAGTGTGGACCTTCACACATTGTTGGGAATTATACCTGTTGAGGAGACAAAAATAAAAACATGAAACATTGAAAGCATAAATGGCCTTGTCACATGGTTTCCATTCGGCATAGCTTTTCAACTCTCACATCCATGCCTAAGTATGAGCAAGTGAGGTTTGAAATATCTTGGCTAAAACAGACCATGTTACGGAGACTTAAAGGATGCAAATCTTTTCATAGTTATTATATAGTTATTATTGCCATTTGTGAATTTGAAGAAACACCAAATAATTTCTAAGCAATTAAGCCTCAAATTTACATTGATTGCCAACTTTTTCAGTTAAAATATGAATAGTTCTTGTATTTCTGTGCTAATTAATCCATACACAAGAGAGGTGATCTTTCATAATCGTGTTTTAGGGGCTGATGTTTACTTTTCTCTGCCACATGCTTGACAAACAAGCTTTTTAGTTTTGCTTCTCTCTTAGGGCACATGCACAAAATGATAATGCCTTTCCACAAATTATTTGGCAGCTGGTGGAGGAACATTTAAATCCGTTATATTCAGAAACTGTTTGCCAAACCCCCCACCCTAAATTACACCATAAAAGTAGGAGTAACAGTTCATAAAGCAGGGCTTTGCACACAAACAATTAAATTCAGAATTTGAGGACTTAGCTGCACATAAACAAATTATTCTTTTTAGTTCTGTTTCACAACAGGAAGTCATTGTTGTAGGGAAATATGCCCACACTAAAACTGCAACTTGATCTTTGATGAAATAGAGCTACCTGTAACCTAGAAAAATTTGATGTCTAAGAGAGGAAGTGTTAAGCAAAACATAACACATGGAAAAATTGAAATTAAGAAGATTTCCTTTAAAGATGTATGTTTGTCATTAGGACATGCACACACCTCATGTACCATTAATTATTTTAGAAAATAGGTGGACCAAGATAAAAGGGATTATGTTTTAAGAAAAGCTGTAGTCCTCTCATGGTGTGACCAAGGCACCAATATATCCTGGAAACTTTTTATGGTAAGAATGATAGAAATCTGTCTCATCTCTGACATCTAAAGAGATTAGCGGGCGTGTCATCCCATCCTCAGGGTAGCCTTGCATAAAAGGAAACTTTCACTGAAAGCAACATGGAAAGAGCTTTTCAAGCTGGAGCCAGAGGCTGTCAAGGGGCAGGACTTACCCATGGCTCCAGGTGCTGCCTGGGATGTGAACTGCTCACTGCCGTCCTTGACCGCAGTTGTCTGGACGGACCGAGATGACTGGACAACGGCACTGTGCCTGGGAGCTCTCTGCACAGCAAAAGCGTATCGGAATCCCTGTGATGGACATTTCCACTCTACTGCTGCGTTCTTTTCCTTATCTCGCATCTCATGCAACCCCTGCTCTTGTCAACACTCAGCAGCCTACTAAGCTCTAATTTCCTGTCTTCCCGGGAACACTGGGTCGAAGCTTTCTGAACCTCTTTGCTCTGTGTTGTCAAGCTTAAAGCCCCAAAAGAGTCCATTTACTTTTGCAGACTATGAGTTTTGATTGACCAAAAATAGAGGCAAATGCAAATAAAGCCAGCAAGTTTCCCTGGACTCATCAGGGGACAGATTACAAATAAGTCATCCTCAAAACCTGAAGAAAGAGGTGAAACCAAAGACTCGTGGCTGAAATGTTTAACTGAAACTGCACATAACCTCTCACGGACATTAAATGATAATGCTTAATAATAACATGGGCAGGATACGGACAAATAAAATAGAGAAAAACCTGGATTCCAAGGTCCCAGGGAGGCCCCTACACCAGTGTGCATTTAACCACTAGGTTTTCCTCTGCAGTTTCAGAGTAGACTGAGAAAAAAGCCATAAAAGATGGATTTCCTGGTGAGGAATGATCATTTTGAAATGTGCCCAGAGTCCTCCTCATTACAAATTACACCTAGATACACAAAAAACAATCAACCCATATTGTGAATGTTTAATTTTAAAAAACAAAATTATTTCAGTAAATGACACAACACCAACACCATTAAGCACACTCAAAATGCTTCCCCCTCACTTTGGACACACTCATCCCATCACTCTTGCCACTTTCTGCAGCAGCTCTGGAGTCCTATTTCCTGAGTGTCTTTACAAGATGTGATTAAAAATATGGCGAATGCTGCTGCCAAGTGCCATCCAACAGAAAGGTGGGCTCATAAAAACATGACACTGCGACCTCAAACACCTTATTCACTGGATCTGGCACGGTGTGACCTCTGGCTCTTCCCCATAGTCAAAATGACAATGAAAGGAAAACATTTGAATCCATTCAGGACACCGAGGCAGCTAGGACAGCCTCATTGCTCATAGTTGGGGCTTTTGGAGGTGGCTGGAGCATAGGGGAGTGATGCTGGATTAAGGTGTATGACAACTAAACTGGTTTAGTACAGTTGTGGGTATGGATAATGGAAGTCCCACCCTGGGTGTGGGTGGCACCAATCTATAGGCTTGTGGCCTGGGTGGAATATAAAGGTACAGAAAGAAGGCTGCTGCTTCTTTTGCTTTGCTCCCTTCTGCCTGCCATGCCACCTTACCTTGGAGCCAGCCATCTATGGACTGAAACCTCTACAAACTGTGAGCCAAAATAAATCTATCCTCCTTTAACTTGTGGATTTTGTGTATTTTGTCTCAGCAAAGAGACAAGTAATTGAGACAGATATTTATACAATGGATTTCAAAACTTAATCCACAGCAAATCCCTTACACAGAATTTTGCAATAGCCTTTTTTATAATTATCAGTATCTGAACACAATCATGATATCCTTCAAGAGATGAATGGGTAAAAAGCTATGTTACATATGTAGAATGGAATATTACTCAGCATTAAAAAGAATTGAGCTATTAGGTAATGAAAATCAATTGATGAATCTTAAAGACGTATTGCCAAACTGAAAGGGTTACATAATGCCAATCACATGGCATTATGGAAAAGGCAAAATAGCACAGATCATTGCTTGTAAGAGAGTAAGGGGGAAAGGAGAAAGATGGAATAAGTGAATTATGAAGTATTTTCAGGGTAGTAAAACTATTCTCTACGCTGTTATAATTGTGGGCTCATAGCATCATTTGTGCCAAAGCCCTTAGCACATAGAAGGTCCTTGCTGTGCACATTTTTGTAAATTTAAAAGTTACAGGCTCCCAGGATAGACTGCAGAGACAAAATAATCTAGCTATATTGTAAATGTGGGAAGCAACCTCACTGAAACACGTAGATGTAGAAGTGCTGACCCAAGGAATTGTGGTATTGAATGAGGCAAAGACAAATGAACAACACAAAATCAGCATAAAAGTCACTTACCGCAGAGGTCTTGGTGGGTAATCCTCACACTGCTGTACATGACACCAGAAGCAGATGGATGTCTACAGGTGGGAGCATGCATTCTCCTGGTTCGGGTGGGAATTTGTATATGAGGAAGGAGAGGAGTGTATGATGATCCTTGTGGTAGTGGATTGAAGATGGAGAACTTGTGGGTAACGTAACATAGATGATTACACACAGGACTGTTTACAGACAGGCATGTTTGTGTGTGATTATGGAAGTCAGTGTGCGCATGTCCTATGCTTGTGTCAACAGAGATGGCCTAGAAACAGTAACACCCTAGAAGCCAGGAACCCATGGAGCTCTCAAAGCAAGGTTTCCAGTCCTACTTAGCCAATAGGAACATCTTGGACAAAGACGGATTACAGGACCTGTTTGGGAAACAGATAAGATACGTTTGGTGTGTTTCTCATGCCAAAATGTATACATGTAAATACACAAAAATCCACAATGAAAGAAATATGGTTTTCTTCCAATAGTCCAAGCTCAAACAATTTGCCAACAAAATAAATAATGTAATATAGCATTGTAAAAGAAAGGATAACATAAATGCATGAGATCATACTGTTATAAGTAAATGAATGTATAAATTAATAAATGATAAGAGATTAATTGCCCACTCAGAAGAGTAATTTATGTAAGTATTGCACTGTCAGTGAGATGAAGGGCATCTCTCTGCTCTTTATTTGAAGCATCACATTGTAACTTCTTCCAAGGACTATAGCAAGGGAACATGGAATAAGAAAATCTTTAACTAGACAGTCTAAAAAGAAAGAAAAAAGAAAAGTAGCTCAAGCCTGGTGATAAAGTAACCATGCTGAAGCATGTTGTTGTGTATCCTGGACATGAAGTGGTAAGACACCCTACATAGATATACATGCAGTGGATCTTCCCCAAAACATGTTATCGTGGACTAATCACGAGTAAAATATCAAAAGAATCCCAACACAAGAACATTCTAGAAAACACTTACCTAGTACTCTTCAGAACTGCCATGGTAATCAAAGAACTTTTTCAGTGTGTGCAAAGCTATCGTAGTGGAGGGGTCTCCTGAGACTCGATGACAGAATGTAACAGAAAGCGACACATAGAGAAAGTAGGAAATCTACATAACATACTGGATTTAGCTAAGTTTAAACACAGAATTTCCTACAAAGTGGAGACAGGCCAATAGAGTGTTTGTGGATGAGAGGAATCATGGTAGCGAGTGGCCTACACAGTCAGTATTCACTCCGTCTCAGAGTAACCACGGGGAGTAATCATTAGAGTTGCTGGGCATACACATCAGTCCCATTAATGCGATCACGCCCTTCTTGCTTTCTTGCAGTTTCCAGTCCTATATTGCATTAAAACTTTTTCTTTCCGGACATCTTTCTCTCTCATGGTGCAACCAGTTTTAACGCACAATGCACAGCATACTTCCTCATCTCAAGCGGCTTTCCACTTCACTTCAGTGATAGACAAAGAATTTACACAGCCACGAAAATGTGCACAGTTGGGCCCAAGCCCATCTCTGACCTGACTCTGGAGCTCACTTCCTGGCCTTGCTTCCCAGTTGCTCTTTCCCCCGTTCTTTTCCTTATAAGGCCAAGCGTCCTCTTGAGAGGCCTTTGACCTCACTCTGTCTTCCAGTGCTAAACACTCTCTAGAATTGTGTGTGCCTTTCTCATCAACCTCTCTCAGGCTTCCCCAAATTTGCTCCCAGCTCCAAGCTTTAATTCCTCATTTGTTTTCTTCAGAGCAGTTACCCTCTCCTTCCTTCTTTTATATATGAGTTTTTACTGCCTGCCTCCCTTTAGAGAATCACATCCTTGATGCCAGGATTTTTTGCCCTTTTGTTATGATACACTTTCAGTGTTGAATAGTCTTACAGTCATCAAAACCACGTCGTGAATGCTTCCTTCTATCTTGCTGTACTCGGAATCCAGAACGTACCCCACACGTCCATGCGTGAAAGGCTTTCTCCCCTGCTTGGTTATTCTGGGACACTGTAAAGTCTGAGCAGTACGGATGAGTGGGAGATCACCGGATTGCTGCGGTCCTTTTCTCTCTCTCTCACTTCCCAGCTTTACACCAAGGAAAGAGAAAGAAAATCATCTGGCACATGCTCCTTCCCCATGCTGTGCTGCCTCCCACAGGTCCCAGCCGACCTGGGACCAACAGCTCCAAAACTACTTGCCAAAATAAACCATTTTTCCTTGTAAGTGAAGAACTCAGGTATTCCTTACAGTTCCAGGAAGCTGACAAGATACACTTTGAATGGCCATCCCCACAGCGTTACACCCCTTATCATGTGGATAAGACTAACCCTCATTTAAAGAAGTGTCACTTACTAGCAGAAACATAAACCTAAGCAATATATTAGAGGCAATAAAATGTGATTGGACCACAGAGAGAAGACACTTATCCCACTGTGGCAGCATCATGGATTTCTGGAAAGTCTTAAAGACAAGCGTAGACAGAAAACAGCAAATAAAGCCCCTCCCTTCATTCTTCCACTTAAACATAGCACAGTATAAAAAGTTCTCTTTATATAAAACAGAAAAAGAATCGTAAATATGTCTAAAGTAAGAAATAAAGAAAAGATTTAATTTAATGTGTTGTCCTACCAGTGACTACAACTAATTTTCCAATTACTATTAATTAACATATTTCAGTACATAATTTCCCCATTGAAGTAGTGCCTTCTTGGGTAGCTATTCTCCATTAAGTCCTAGTCATACTTAACATAACCACTGAATTAATTTATATCAAACAAATGTATTTTTTACTCCCACTCTCCCTACAGGTATATACATGTCCCTATGAAAGATAAGGGTGTAGCAGATGAATAATAATGGGAGAAATTCATAATGGAACTATGTAAGGTTAAAAAATGGAGGAACGGATGCTCTTATTACACCTATAAATGGGTACTCTTGAATAGGTACAGTCATTACACAGAATCCAAAAAGAAAATCACTTCTAAATATGGAAATCCATGAAGGTTTAACAGAGTTATTATTAAAACACTATATTCAAACCAGATGGGCCTCTCTGGTAGATGAGCGGGTGGGGAAAATGATGCAGTTATTAGAGAAAATTTATGGGGATATTTACTAATGGATGAAATAGTGGCAGGCAAATACTTCTCCCAAGAAAAGAAACATGTGTAGTTGATGGCAGTGGTGAGATATTAAGGCAGCGCAGTCTGGGGAACAAGACCTCTGAGAAGAGCTCAGGAGAGCTGAGTCCAGGTCCTGAAGCCATTTTCACTGCATGTTTTCAAAATCTGAGCACAGAACATCCAGGTGAAAAGCACAGCTAAAGATCACCTTCATGAGACAAAGAAACCAACTGACACTTTGGCAGGCTGTGGGACTTCAGAGATAAATTTGGTGCTTTCAGAAAATGAAGGCAGACGTTAGACAAAATTTGATGTTGGGAGGGGTGGGAGATGCAAAGCTAAAGAGAAAAATGGAAAGAGCACTCGACAAATTTTAGCAGCCTTGAGGTAGCAGGAAAACGGGCCTCAGAGTCCAGGATGCACAGCTGTGGTAGGGACAGACAGCATCTGCGCACGTGGTTGCCAACTAAGACTGAGGAAGCCACAGATGGGAACAAAGATCCACACATGAGAAAAAATGCACCGAAATTTCAACACCACCTTGAGTTAGTTCTCTTTGTCCAAATCTTTCTGCCAGGTGGAGGGCAAGTACAACACCACTGGTGAAAGAACCCCCCAAAGAATCCACTGAATTTGTAGATAACTTCTGGCACTGTATCAATTATATGCAAGGAACATGATATATGACAATCAATTATAAAAATACTGGCACACAAAGATCAAGTCCAAAAGGCTTAAAACTAAAACAGAAAATGGATACTAGAAGGACAATTATAATCTTCCTTTAAGTTAATGAACAGAAGTTAAAATATCTATGGGTAATGTATTTAAGAATATAAGAGGTGGAGATTACAAAAAAAAAAGAAAAGGTGAATTAAAATAAGAACTTACTGCCAAAGCAGAAGAATGAATTATTAAATTAGATAACAGGTTAGTAGAAAATATTCATATCAATATTTGAAGAAAATAGAAGTTAAGATAGATTGAGAAGAATATTGGAAATATATGAGCACACAAAAAATTGAACATACCACATTATTTAATAGTCAATAAGCAAGATGAAAGAGAAAGAAAAGATTTGAAAGCTGTGATGGGTGACAATTTTGCAAGTTTTATGAAGTTGTTGTAGATTGACCACTGGCAGTCAGCTTGTAACAACCAGCAGAACTGAATCAGCGTGGTGCTGGGTGCGGAGGGCCCACCTGACGATTGTTGCCAACAGCATAAAAGGAGAACTGAAGAGGAAGAGGTGATGCTTTTGCTTCTCCTGGAGGAGCTTGTCGCACTGGCTTTCCTGATAGGAACTTGGCTGTTCTCATCTTAGGAGGAGCTCGGGACCTCGTTGTCACTGAGGATGGCTGTGATACTTTTCGGGGGAGCTCTGGCCCTTACTCTGAGCATTGGTTCCTGGCTCCGGTGCAGATCCCTCAGCCTGCTGGCACAGATCCTTCATCCCGCTGGCACAGACTTTCTAGCTTCCACCACTGACCTTTGGGCCTTCCCAGTGCAGATTCGTGAAACAGAGTTGCATGAGATATTGTCGTGGGCCCTAGGCCTCCAGTTGGACTCATGAGGGCATTGCCATGGGCTCTAGATCTTCAGCTGGACTCATGCAGGACATTGTTGTGGAATCCAGGCCTTCAGCCATAGGATTCTTTGGGTCTTTAGTGTGTGGACAGATTTCCTGCACTCCTTTTGTATTTGACACTTGGGTGACTACTATAAAATAACCCTATAAATTGTCTGTCCTGTATTAAATTGTTTTCCTTGCAAACCCTGACTACAACAGAAGTATGCAGAAAAAGACAATTAAAAACTCCATAAAACATAATTTCAAGCACCCATCACATATTTATTAGAGTCCAAAGTTTTCGTAAATTGTACAATATAAAAGGTTTCCAGAGGAAAAAAATATAAATTTTTTAAAGCAATGATAGCAAGGCTAAAAAATAATGTTGAAATTAATGTGTGGTAAGAAGAATGAAATTATTGATATCTTAATATTTTCACAAACAAAGTGTCAGGGACAGATGATTTGTTACTGACATCCTCTAAATACATAGACAAAAAATAGCCCTAAAATTACATGGGCTTTTACATACAACTGGAAATTATTAACCAATTTCCATACAACTGAAACTTACACCACAATTAATTTTATGAGAAGAATATAACTGAAGGCCAAAGCATGACATTGATGTTAAAAGAAAATTACAGAACCATCATTTATAAAAATTTACAGGCATAATTATACAAGTAATTATACATTGACAATCATTATCCACATTTGAGAAAATGAGAAAACCAGGCAACTGATACTGAAGCAAAAGTAGTAGCAATGTACTATTTTTTGGGCATTCATAAAGCCAAAATATTTGACCACTGGTATCACAAAGACAGATAAGAGAGATTGGAGTGTGCTGTCATACATTGCTGGTAGAAATGAAAAATGATGCAGATTTTGAAATAAAGGTTGGCAATTTCTAATGAAATCAAATATGCATCTACCAAATAACTCAGCAATCCATCCTATAGGTATTTTCCTCAGCGTATCAAGGACCTCCGTTAGTAGAAAGACCTGTGTGTGGATACCCACAAGGGTTTATCAGTAATCATCAAACATTGCAACTACCCCACATTTCCTCAACCAGAGAATAGATAAACAAATTATTCTGATTCCATACAATCCATACTCAACAGTAGGAAGGAGCCAACTCCCATACATGTGACAACATGGGTGACTACTGTCAGGGACCGGGACCTCAGGCAGAGTCACAGGGAGACAATCTGTGAACCCGTTTGTGTGACATTTTTGATAAAGCAAAATGTGTTTGATTATAAGAGGACATAGCAAATTTTGAGGGCACTTATCAGCATTTTAGAATAAATGAGGTAGCTTTATTCTACATGTAAATTACCTTTAATATCAAAACTTTGGGCTTCAACGTAACAAAATGGAAAGGCCACCCATAGAGTACAAGAAGCATTTTTCATAAGCGACGACCTGCTGTAATCCTATAAAAAACTGAGTAAGGCCATTAAAAGTATTCTGCATTGAGCTTGTCTTTGTTTTCCTGCTCTCTATTTTTGATCCTTTCTGTCACTGCTGGGCTTTCCTCCTCCTCCAGGGATGGGTGACATCCTCACCTTCTTCCTGGAGTCGGGTTAGCCAGTTCCTAGGGAGAGGAAGCAACTTCCCAGTGAGCACATCTTTCATTTGAAAACAACTCTGTCCAGAGTCCAGTGTCCCCACCCTAGCTCCCTCCTCTATCAGGGTCTCACACCACACACCACTGTCTCCACATCCTAGTCACCCCAGACTGGCATCCGGTAGAGGGTTAGTGTCTATGCTGCAGAAACTGCTGAGATTCCTCAATCCAAACCCACACCTGCACATGGCCCTTCTTCTCCTAGAGCAGCCACACAAAAGCCTCCTGCCCACATTTCCCCACATCTCCCCACATTTCCTCACACTTCTGCCCCAGCTGAGCTGAGGGCTTTGCAGTGCCTCCTCCATTCCCGTGGTGAGCCTCCTCCTTTTAGGATCTGTGAGTGCTGAACGAGTACGGGATAATAATTTCCTCCTGATCTGTTTGTCTCACCTTACGTGAGTCATAATATAACCTATGCGTTGGGAAATCTTTAACGCAATCCATGTATCCAAAATGTCAGAAGATATAGGAATCCTCAACATCATAAGACATCAAAGAAGTTAACACTAATACCCAATGGTATATCTTCATGTATCAACTAGATTGGCTAATTTGAAAGCAACAGGTAACACCTTGTGTCAGAATGGAAACCCAAATACTCCTGGAGTATTCCGAGGAGTTCATCTCGGAATGACCCTATATTAATGTATGAAATTATCCACGAAAGCTAAGTATGCAAAAGCTGCTAATGCAGGTGCCCTACCTGTAGGTGTGTGTTCAAGAAAACTGTGTATATATGTTCACCAAGAGACAAGTAAAAGAGAATGATCAAAGCAGCCCTAGGTGCAATACCTCTGTACTAGGAATGGTCACATTTCCATCAAAAACAGAATCAATAAGTAATAGTCATGCATATAATCAGAATTTTCCAATGTTGAACTTAGAAGCAAAGCAGCACCTAATAAGATAATATTTCTATGATAATATAAGTGTATATTTAGAAAATTGGAAGCTTTAGAAATAAGTGGTACATAGAGATTTGACTTATTTCATTAAAACAAAATGATGATAAGAATGAATTGTATTAGAAAAGACAGGGAAACTTATTTAATGGAGTGATGTCAGCTTCCAACACTGGTGATAAAAACAACTGATACCATTAGAACACAATAGGATGGGAGAAAATTGAGTTTAGCATTAACACAACTCAAGATTTAGCTTGAGGAACTGGTGCTACATGGAGAATTGGACAAGGGGATAAAGACTGTTGTATGGAAGGCGTGAATGACTTTTTGTGAAAATTTCTAATAGTTAAGTACTTGCCAAGTGTGTAGAATTAACTAAATAACCAGCAGGGCTCTGTACATAGTCGGTCGTCATGATTCGTGTGATGTAGACATTCACCCACTTGCTGACATTGATTTGTGGCACCCTCATCTGTTGCTTCGGTGCATTTGGGGTGATTTGTGGGCATCCGCAGTCACTCGATGTGTGCGCTGAAGCTTTGGGCGAGCACCGTGGACACGCCACCTGCTTGTCTCAGCTTTCATCGTATAAAAATGCCCTTTTGTGATCTACTCAGTGACCTACCATTCACATTCTCCTGCTTTCTAGTGCCGATTTTGTCATTTAAATGCCGCCAAAACACTGATGTGCTGTCACTGATGAGTGTTCAAGGCTGCAATGTCCTTCTGGAGAGAACACGTGAATTAGATAAGCTTCATTTAGGCCTAAGTCACAGTACTATTGGCTGTAAAAAGTCCAAAGTCAGTGAACTGAAAAGATATATTCAATATGTTGTCGTTAGACAGAAACACACAAAATGCAAGTTTTGACAAGAGCGTGATGAGCAGAGGTTCTAGGAGCCCAGCCCCGTGTTTCCCTGGGAGCAGATGCCACAGTGGACGTAAATCCACGTTGAGAGGTCACCAGATGAAGAGCCCAGAGAATAATGAACACAGACGACCCAGCAGGGGTGGGACACAGAGAGCTTCAGGCTACTGGGGGAGGAAGCACTGTGGAGATAAGAATCGGGGGCTTCCCTACTCTGGTGAGAAGAGAGCTGAGGATAACTGCAGGGGAGGGATTCCTACCTGAAAGAAAATGAAAGTAATTTCATTAAAACACTGATGGCAGAAGTGAGATTGTTATCAGCTCAGAGTCAAATTAGTAGTGAAGGAGACACACAGAGTTTAGAATTTTTTTGTTTGTTTGAGACAGGGGTCTTGCTATGTAGTTCAGGCTGGCCTTGCACTCACTATATACCCCAGGCTGGCCTTGAATTCACCGAGATCCTCCTGACTCAACCTCCTGAGTACTAGGATTACAGGAGTGTGCCACCACACCTGGCTAGAATTTGAAAAACAGAAGTAAAAGTATGGGAAAGAGAATTTAACCTAGATGCAGGATTAAGAAAATATATTTTCTTAATATGAAATGCAGGGAAAGTTTTGTCCCATGGAGGGGCATGGTGAATCATTCCGTGGAGCTGGGAGAGGGTGGACTGAGGGTCAGCTGCATGGTGGTAGCTCTGAGTGGAGATGTGCTGTTCCTATGGGAGAAAGATGAAGGGTAGGGGATGAAAAGTAAGTAGAGCAAAACAAAAAAGGAAAAGATAGACAAAACAAGGAAATATGCAATGCAATCAAAACATATGGTGATGTTTAAACATATTTTTAAAATTTATTACAGCAAAAGACATAATGCTATTAATCTCTGCAAAATATTCCCTTGGTTAGAACATACCTATCCCAGCATTCCTGCTCCTTTCTGAAGCAGTTCTGGAAGTGTTCTTCCTGAGGGTCTCAATTGACACTGTCGTGGTTGCCTCGATGTCCTGAGTCAGTTCAGTGTAGTTGAAGGCGGTGGTCAGATGTTAAAGCAGCATAGTCTCTAGGGAGCAAGACCTCCGAGAAGCGCTCAGGAGAGCCGAGTCCAGGTCTTGAAGCCATTTTCACTGCATGTTTTCAAAATCTGAGCACAGAACATCCAGGTGAAAAGCACAGCTAAAGATCACCTTCATGAGACAAAGAAACCGACTGACACTTTGGCAGGCTGTGGGGCTTCAGAGATAAATTTGGTGTTTTCAGAAGAGAAAGACAGAAGTTAGACAAAATTTGATGTTGGCTGCGGAGGCGGATGCAAAGCTAAAGAGAAAAATGGAAAGCACACTCGACAAATTTTAGCAGCCTTGGGGTAGCAGGAAAACGGGCCTCAGAGTCCAGGAGGGGATGGAGCACAGGTCAGCTGCATGGTGGTAGCTCTGAGTGGAGATCTGCCGTTCCCATGGGAGAAGGATGAAGGGTAGGGGATGAACAGGAAGTAGATGAAAACGAGGTCTTTCGTGGACATTTTGACATTGCAAAAGAGCTAGCTTTGCTAGGTCTGGTGAGTCAGGAAGATGAGGACCCAGCATCATGGTTTTAAAAGGGAGCCTTTCCAATGGATGGCAGTTGACAGCATCATTCACCATATTTTAAATTACAACTTGAAAGACCCTCACGAGAGGACATCCAGAACTGCTCGAGATAGTGGCAAAAACAATGGAATAAGTGTGTTCAAAGTGAGGGGGCAGAATTTTGAGGGGCATTGATGGTATTATACTTTAATGAGTTTTAATTTATTCGTTATATATTTCAATTACACCTGGTACATTTTGTAAAACTATCAATTTTCAACGTGGTCATCAGTAATATTCACAAAATTATTTTAAAATACAGTCAACAAAAATCCATTGGGCATTTGTGTTATGTTTAAAACAATGACTGGCAAAAAAAAAAAAAAAAAAAGAGAAGCAGAGATCTCCTTTGGGTGCTGAGGTTGCATCGAGCATGGAGTAGGGGTGCGGAATCAGGACACAGTCCGCATGGCCTTGGGACAAAGTTAGCAGCATCCAAATCTGCCTGGAGAAGGATTGCAAGAGAAGGTGGCGGTGGAGCTGAATCTTAAAATGCACACAGCAGAGAGTTCATGGGGGACGGGGGAAAGAGGAAATAATATTCTAAGCAAGAGGGAAGCAGAGGCCAGAAAGTAAGATAGAGCATGGATAAGTGGAAAAGATATGGAAGCTGCTGGTGAAAATGTAGAGTTTGTGAGAGTGTCAGGCCAGGAGCGGGGAGGAAGAGCTGGAGCCAGATGACAGCCAGGAGGAGCGGAGTGAGGAATTTTGGTTTTGCTTTAGAAACATCACCCAGAATGTCCTCTGTCTCCATACTAGTAAGAACGGAGACCTCACCTGAGAGTGTGGGCTGCCGGGAGGCTGGGCGTAGGGAAGCAGTGGAGAGGCTTCGAGCAGCTGCTAAGAGGAGAGTTGTAAGGAGCCCATCAAGACAAGAAAAAGCACTGTCCAGCAACCCTGAGACCTGGGCAAAGGGGCAGCGGTGGAACTGAGGTGGAGCTAGAAATAAGTCGAGATCAGCCCAGGATGAGCAGCAAAAAGGTAAAATACTGTGGAAGTATAGTGAGTGATGTTTGGTCGATGGCGGAGAGAAAAGACAAGCAGATACGTTTGACCAAAGACACAACTACACCGGTGGAATAAGGAGTGAATGAGTGTGTGGATGAAAAAATAAAACTTAGTGAATTCAGAAAACAGGAGAGAGAAGTTCTCATGGTGTCACTGCCCAAGGAGTCCGGAGCGAAATACAGGGAGGGGCGGCTGAGGGATCGAAGCCCGTGGTCAATAAGAGACCCGAGAGTCACAGAGCTCTGTGGCGACTTCCTTTCTTACAAGCTTTAGGGTCAAAGCCACCGACAGCCAAGGAAACGGAGACTGGAAGTCGGGAGAATCAAGCGTCAGACTGCTGGGCAGAGAAACTCTGAGTGGCAGGGAGGCTGAGCGGGACAATCAGTGAACCAACTCTCAGACTACGGTCGTCTCCACCAGGCCAAACTGATAAATATCTTGTATTTTCTTTATTGGTAAGAGACTACTTGAATAGGTGTTTAATGGATTTAAAATGTAACAGGACATGGAAATGATTTTTGGCCTCTGAGTTTTAGTAAATTGGAGATCAAGTAGTCTGAGAATGGGGTCTTGTCCTATGAAGAAATTATTTACAAAAGCGTTAATTCAGCCGGTCATGGTGGTGCACACATGTAATCCCAGCATTTGGGAGGTTGAAGCAGGAGGATCCCTGTGAGTTCAAGAATTTAGTGTTTCAGAAGGGTCTTTTCTTATTTTTCTTCGTATGTTCTGTATAATATTAAGATAACTGGTACTACTTATAGGCTCTATACTTTATAGAACAATCAGCATTGATCGTTATTTGTTCCAGACTGCAAGCTAATTTAGGTACATGGAATGTGGTAGACACTAAATGATCAATCAATATTTGTGGAATGAAGGAATTAGTCTTAGAATTGGACACAAAGGCATAAAATAAAATATTTTGTCTCTTCCTGCTTTGTTTTGACAACTTTATATTATTTTTATTTTTCTTTATATATAATATTGGTTACATAAAACAATACATAGGTTAAACTATAGGGAAAATGAAATAAAAATATTGACAAGCCTCATAAGTTAAAAGAGTAGACATTTCTTTTATGGTCTGTAGGGTGAAATAAGCTGTTCAGAGAAATGAAGCCTTGATATTTTCAATGTAATCGATTTTTCTTCCACATGAGCAATATGCAAAGCAAATACTTTCCTGGTTTAAATCATAATCAATCATTTTTTTGTTTATTGCCTTAATGCAGAGAGATAATTTGTAAGTAATTAAAATACAAACTGTAAGTATGTAACTCTGGGAATTTATACTTGAATCTCCAGAATCATCACTGAGATCATGCTATGGAATGAAACCACCCTGTTCCATAAGTTGGTCCTGTCCTTGCTCACCTGGACCAGTACAATATTTCCCAGGTCCTTCCGCTGTCGAGATTCATCAGGTTGCTCCATTTGGTGGGGGTTTGTTCTTTGTAATTTGCCCTTTAGTATTGCACTGTGGAAACCTCAGATCTTTATGTACCTACTGTCACCGGGTATCTGAGTAGGTCCCCACTGTGTGGGGAAGAATGTGAATTTACCAGTCTTTTGTAAATATATTTGCAAAGTAAATTAGAAAATATTTTAACTGCAATGATAATGCAATTAAGGTATGCTGAAAATTGAGTGTCCCAGCTAAACCATGCTGAGGTAATTTATAGTCTTAAATGCCTATATAACAAAACAAACCCTGAAAATAAATAATCTAAATATCTACCTTAAGAAATTGAAAATCACAAACAGGACTTTAATCCCAAGAGAATTAGTGTTAAGTAGAGTCGCAAAATAAAATGCAGGACCCTCAGGTCCACATGATTTTCAGATTTACAATGAGTAAATTTTAGTTAAAACAGGTCTCGAATTTTGCAGGAAAAGATATTTATACTAAAACAAATTCAATATCTTACACCATATTGAACTGAAAATCCTATCCCCCTGCCCCATTTCATGACTCTAGGTAGAAAATTAACAACACTGGTAAGAGGGCTAATGATGAGATGGAAAATAAATATATGTATGACAAAAGCATCTTTAAAAAACACATCATTGGAAAAGAATAATAAAATTGATTACACTTGAGAACATGAGAGAGAGAGAGAGAGAGAGAGAGAGAGCACACAGGACTAAGCAATATAAAATACAAAACAGTGCAACATTATAAATGCTAAAGATATAAAAAAATGTAGAGGGTATATTAGGGTTGACTTTTTGCCTCTAAATTTGAAATTTTAGATTAAGTGACAAAATTCCTAGAAGAAATATCAACAACAAACAAAAATATGAATGGAAAATTTGTATTCCACTTTTTGCCACAAAAGCATTACAATTTAACCCTAATTTGAAAAGGTCACCTAGAAATATATGGTACATGTGATTCTCAGCAAGTATTTCAGAAATGGAAAAACATAAATCCTGCAAAAATGCTTTATGAAGCAAAATGAGAACAGGAATTCTAGCTCACTTTCTGAGGACAGCAGAAGTTAACATTAGATCACACAAAAACACAAGAAGAAAGAATGTTCCCATTTTCATCTCTTTTATGGACTTGAACCTAAAAAAATTAGGCTGCAAAGTCAGCATGTCGATACAGAGCGAATCCGCCGTCATGGTCGAATCGATTTCATCAGGGTTACTTAAACATGAGCATTTGAGTACGACAAGACACAGACAAACAGGTGATGGTATTCTGTGAACTGATGCTTCCCAACATCACCTGACAAGCTAGGATTCTGGAGGGAGATCTTTACTCTAAAAAACAGCCAAAGGAGCAGGAAACAGCTCATGCTGAGACTTCAATATATTTCCGTTGAGAACGTAAGAGTATATCTTATCTTTATTTGGAGGTCCCAAAAATACAGTAAAACAAGGAAAGAAGAAACACAACAGGATTGGAAAGGAAACAATGTTTGAGAAAATATTTTTATGAATTTTAAAAAAATACTCATATCTTTTTTTCAATGACCTAACACAGTTTACTTCTAGATGTGATTCAATAAGAAATATCTAATACTGTACAATAGTAGTACCTTGGTTCATGAATGCTTGTGTTTGTGAACAATTCAGTTTTGCAAACAGAAGCATTTGCAAAATTTTGTTGTTTGCAAGCTCTGCATTGGGTGATGAACATGACCATGGCCACCTTTCTGGCACAAACGTGAACGTGGCCGTTTTTTGAGATTCCTGGAAGGAATTCAGTTTGTGAACCAAGGTACCACCACAGTCTTTCAGTTCTACTCTTTCCAAATATATTTAATCTGTGTCTAATTACAGGCAAATACGTAAGACGTTCTAAGATAACAATGTGCACACTCTTCAGATTTGTCAGGAAAACAAAAAAGAAAAGAGTTTTAGCACCGATTTTAGATTTTAAAAATAAACACAAAGAAACAATAAGCACAAAATAAGTGAACCTCCATTGTGTCCTGGATCAAATAGAAGGTATGGGCCTTGCCTGAGGACACACACATGTAATCCCAGCCCTCTGGGAGGCTGAGGCAGGGGGATTATAAATTCAAGCCCAGCCTGGGCAGTTTAGTAATTTTATGAAACCCTGTCTCCAAAAAAATAAATAAATAAAACCACAACCTATCTAATCATCATGTGGTTGTTCAGGTGAAAAACTTTGTTCTTACCTACTTCTTCCAAATTATTTCTGAACAACTCTGACAAAATAACACCTACCTGTCTGTCAAACTACAACTCAGAATCAAGTTCTTAACCAGGGATAAACACAGCAAATAGCATTAACTCTAAAAATGGAGTGGTAAACAAGATTCATTAAAATTAGGGACGTCTATTCAGCAAAATAGAGTGCTAGATAATAAAAAGGAAATCTGTGAACTGGGAAAGAAACAGTGCCCATGAGACTAAAAAAAATTCTTTTGTTGAGAATTTAGAAATGAGTGAGAGATGTGAACAGGTAGTAGTATGTTTTATTTCTCAATTAGAATGAAAACTAGGTGCATTCACTTTGTGTTGATTTGTCCTGTTCAATTAGTACATTTTTAAAAACTATACGCTTTACCAAAGGATAAGGGAGCACTACCGGAAAACTTTCGCCACCACCTGAATTGTTAGGAACGCATTCCTATTGGAGAGCCCGTCTTCATGTACCCACCAAGTCTACTGGCTCTTCCGAATAGTTACTGTTCTTGTAATCACAAATGCACAGGGATAAAAACCTCATTATCCTCTGTCCTGCTCATTTTCAGTATATGAAACGGCTTCTACTTTGTAACAAAATTTATGTCATGATTTTTTTGGCAACGGAAGTTTCAACACAGGGTTGAAAAGGAAAAAGCAACCTCCGATATGATGAAATGAGATTAGGATGATATGAGGTCTAAACTCCCTTGGCCTACTTAATTATGTCTTCAAAAGCCTGACTTCTCAAAGAGCTCTTTACAGAAGGCATGGAACGGGATGGTCAGTGAGGCATAGATTTTATTCCCAAATCCTTACTTCAGATCCTAAAGAGGGATGTTGGACCACAGGAGATTTTCTACTGAAGAAAAGCTGTCCCTTGCAGAACAAAATATTTGCCTTTTCCCATACACTTGAACTTGCAACCTTGCTACTACCACAAAAATGAAAAATAAAGTGAAACCAAAAGGACCCCAAGCATGCTCACCAGTGGGTGAATGAGGTGGCAAATAACAAAAGCACACCTCCCAGTGGAGAAGGAAGCGTCCTAGCACTCATGGGCATCATCCGGCTTCCCCAGGCCTGCACTGTGGGGAGAAATCGCCCAGGGATACAGGGCAGCTGAGAAATAGAGGAGACGAGAAAATAAAACCATCAAGAAAGAGTCACACATTGTTTGTCCTAAAATTTACTTACAATTTTCTTTTCAAAATATTCCTACATCACTGGTAGCCCTGTTAGTTTCCTAGACCTGAGCAATTAACAGAAACCGTTACCTGCTGAGTGTGTATGTGTGAATGTGTGAGTGTGTGTGTGTAAAGCACGCTGCACAGTCGAAAGTTTCTGATCTCCAGACGCTCATGAACACAATGTAATTTCTGCCAGGTCCTTGTCAAAGAGGAGTTTCTGTCCACTAAGCAAAAATGTCCCCACATAAAGCGACTAACCCAAGCCCCGTAAGAGAGAGAACCAGTTCATATGCGTGGAACTCATTGTGAGAAAGATCTCAAGAAGTGGTTGGAAACTGAGGACAAAAGATTCGCTTCCCAGAGCAAACGGCCCGCGTCAGGACTCCGTTTCAGGACGCTGGAGCCCACGCCACGGGCCACATGCTTTCAGTATGGTTTCTAGCTTGTTTTGGAACGGTTCAGAACTGGATTTCATCCAGTTTGCGTTTTTACATGATCAATCACCAGGGTAAGGAGGACAGTTGCTTTTTGGTATTTTCTTGTGTTTCAACTTAATGTACCGTATGTACCTTCACAGTTTGATTTGTTTTATATTTTAACCATCAAAGCCCTCTCATCTTATGCATCCCTGATCACTAAATATATCTACTGATTTATTATTTCCTCAAAAGTGCATTAATCTCTCCTTGCCTCCTGCTATAGTTCATTAATGAAGATGTTAAATGAGATTTGAATGAGCCTGTTCCTGGCAGCAGCTCCATGCAGAGAAGTGCACAATGATTTAGTAATAACATTTACATTTTTTGCCCCTACTGGAGTGTGTATATGTAAATCAATTTAAATTAATATCATAATATTAATATTTCATGAACTAATGCACTACACTGTATACTCAGTTGCCTAAATAATATAGCTTCTACTGTTGAATCATGCATTAATTTGGGCAATTCCTCTTTCAATACCAATTCTCAAATGTACAGCGTTTCCCTAAGAACAGGCAATGGACAGGTGGTTCCCACTTTTTGGATCTTCACTGGTTTTGATGTTACAAGAACCGAATTAGCATTTTAAAGAAATTACAACAATACTTGAAACCACAGAGTGTAGTCGGTTAATCTCAGTCCTTATAACCTCACCCACATACTACTTTTATTAAATAAATACAGAGGTGATGGAAGATATTGACAACATTAATTTTCTTTCCGATTTAGAATGAAAGCAGTAAGATAACTATTTAAAAACTTAACATGATTCATTTTACATGAATATTTTCATATCTAAAAATTTTCCAAATTATTGCATTTCAGGATTTTTTCTTCACAATAGAAACCATAGACTTTTTTTAGGTGTTTTTAATATATTTTTGTTATCACATATTAATTTTACACATTTGGTTTCATTGTGGCATTTTCATATATGTACAGAATATATTTTCTTCGTACCTATTCCCCATAGCCAAGCCTAACACTCCCCCACCCCATGATGCTCATCTTCCAGTCTCATAGTCTCTTTTCTACCTTCATGCCCATGGCCTCCTTTCTTTCTAGATTCCACATATTAGGGAAAATATGGGACACTTGTCTTTCTGAGTCTGGTTGATTTTGCTTAACATGATGATCTCTAGTTCATTCAACTTTCCTGCACATGACACAACAATTGTGTTCTCTTTATGGCTGAATAATACTCTATTATGTATATATGCCACCTTTTATTTATCCAGTCATCTGTTGATGGACCCCTAGGCTGATCTCATATCTTGCTTTTTGAATTGTGCCACAATACACATAGTTAGGCTGGTACATCTGGAGTATACTGACTTTAAATCCTTCGGGCATGTACTAAAGACTGCTACTGGTGATCGTATGGTAGTTCTACTGTCAGTTTTTTGGGGCACCTTCCTAACGATATCCAGAGTGGCTGCACTAATTTACATTCTAACCAGTAGAGTATGTATGCTCAGTCACAGTCTGTAGGTGAGGCTTTATTGAAAATCTAACAAGCAGTTTGCTAACCCCATCACCCCTTTCCCAGGCCCCTCTGAGCAGTCACATGCTCCGGCTTTCTGCCCAGAGAGATGACATGTTGCTTGGCTTACACTTTATCACAGGCCTCTCTTCATCCCATGGGGCAAGTTCAGAATTCCACTTGAAAACACAGGGCCGGTGAGATAGCTCAGCGGTATAAGCGCCTGCCTGGCAAGTGAGAGGGCCCGAGTTCGACTCCCGGAACCCACATACGAAAAAAGGGCCGGTGATATCGCTCAGCGGCACGGGCGCCTGCTGGCACGTGAGGTCCTGAGGTCGACCCACGGTACCCACACACAAAAAAAGAAAAAACAAACACCACTGTCTTATTTATCATTGCATTTTTTTTAAAGAATCATACCACAATGGTATTAAATCCTGACAAATATTGTATTAAAGTAATACTTGCAATCGCATGACATTTGCAGTTAATTAGTGCTTTCCTTCAAATTCCCTCCTTTGGACCAACCATAATATTCGAATGATCTTAGAGCTAGATCTGTAACAGGCCATCACAAAGGATGGTAAACATTTTATCCCCAACATTTGTACATGTAGACTACCACATGATGTGCAATCTGTTGAAATAATTAAAGATGATACAATTCCATGTAGCTATCATCCATGGCTGGTATTATTTCCAGTTTAATTCTTCAAATCTAAAGCTAAGATATGACTTTTACAACATGAAAAAGTGCTTCAACTTGAATTTTAAAGCATTGGCTTTGCCCCTGTATTTTCTTTCCTTTTTTGAATATTGAATCCAATTGTTGTTAAACATATCGATCCCACAGCTGCCTTAAATATATGTGGAGAAATCTGAAGTTTTCCTTTGACTGGCAGCTTTCCATTCATTCTTAGCCCCTTTTTCAGGAAGGGAATCAGAATGGACACCATCACCTGACTTCGATGCTCTGCATCTTTTTCCACTGCTTCATCTCTTGCCTCTTCCTCTGTACTGCAAAACCTACATCCATGCACCTGTCCATCATCAGCCGAGCCAGTAGTAGAGCACGTTACTCAGTTTGATCAGAGAAGCAGGGCCAATGAGATCCATGAACAAATGGAGAGAGTTACACGATTGGCTCATGTGATTACAGAGGCCAGCAAGACCACAATCATCAGGGTGGAGCAGTACCCAGAGGCCAGCGAAGAACCCATGTTGCAGACCAAGCCCAGGGACCATCTGCTGGCAGAGTGTCCTCTTTCTGAGGGGTTCAGTCTTTCCTGAACTGATGGGCTGAGGCCCACTCACAGTATGGAGGGCTGTCTGCTTTGTTCAGAATCGCACAGTGAAGTGTTTGTCTCCTCCAGAGGCACTCAGGGGGAAACTTCCAAAGTAACGTTTGGTCACTTAGCAGGGCTGTGGCCTGGCCAGCCTGACATGTAAAATTAACCAGTTCCTTTATCATGATCTCTATCATTCAGTTATTCTAACCAAGATCATTTACATAAATTCATTTTCTCTTCCCTTTGTTTATATGGAAGTTTAATTACACCCAAGCCTTCTTAGATATCACTTCCTTGAGAAGATTTTTGCTGAGTCAATTAGATGAGACACTGTCCTAGGAGTTCCCCTAGCAACTTCATTATTTACATTGTAAATCATCATTTTCCTCCAGTGTAATTTCCGCTTTGCTCACCTCACTCTGCAGGATCCTAATGCCCAGGAGGCAGTGTGTTCTCCAATACTTTATCGTGACCATGGCCTATCACTGACCATGGGCCACGAGTTACACTAATCCATAGATTGATTTTTGAAGAAGCAATGAATAGTATTCTAATGGATGGTGGACTTGGGATCCAAACAATATTTCTGATTCTAAAATGAGCGGTGTTTACAAATAGACTGTATTCCCCCATTACATAGAGTGAAAGAAGAAAAGGTACCTAGAATTCATGCGCTAACGTGTTTGAAGAGAAGATGCTCCATGAACCAGAGTACATATTCATCCATGCCTGCTTCCTAGACTACAATTATAACATTCATCAGAAATATCAGATATAACACGCATTTTTAATCTATAAATAGTGGTATGGACATTTCAAAATTATGTTGCCTGATATTACTTTCAAATTATTTTTCTTTGTTCATGCATATAATATTATATTAATATAATATATAATAATGTATAATATATAAAATTATATATTATTAATTATATCATATATTATATATAATATATAATTATACATTATATATATATATATATTAAGTCAATAGTAACTTTCTTTATTTCTTCCAACCACTTACTTAAACTGAGAAAAGTAATTGTTTTATCCACAATGGCCCCCATCCAAGCCATCATCTATATTCTTAAGAAAAATCAAGGACAAAGGAGAGAAATCCAGTTCCTTTGTGTAGACCATTGTCAACTGAGTCACCCGGTGGAACTCAGCTTGTCCCATCTGAAAGCTGGGCACTGGCCAGGGTTCCCACATTTACCCTCTGCTGTCTTCCAAGCCATGCTGGCCTCGAGAACAAGACTGCTGGCCACTCATTGTGACCCCCATGCCCCTCTCATCTGGTTTTGGTGAGCCCGGCCCCTCTCAAAGGTACCCATACCCAACTTGATATGCAAAGTGAAAATCTCACTGACAAGAAACAAATAAAATGCCAAAATAATCAGTTAGACATGGATCAGCAGATTTGGTGAATGGGTTTATGAAAAAGATTTTTTTGGCTATTTGCTTTTGTCCTACAAAAAAGAATTTCAGTAGGTATGGAGGAGATCATGACATCTACAGTCCTGAAATATGTGCTGTTTATATTTGACAGAAGTAGTTTGCTGGCCCCTGTATTTGATTTAAATAATATTCCTCCAGAGTTTAGAAGAAACGAGCAGTTTAAATGCTCATGGGACATAATGCCTTCTAGATATTTATGTCCTTATAAGTTGTCATCAAAAGTACAGGTGAAATAAATATATTTTCAGAAAACAAACATTGAGAGAATTTATTACTCACACATTCTTTCTATAATAACAAGACACACCTAATAGAGAAGGAAAATAACAGTGTGGAGTACTGAGAAGCAATAAATAATAAATGTTTATGTTCTAAAATCTATAGGTAAAATATTTGGAACATATGATGACAAGAATACATATGTATGTTTCTTGGTTTTTGTTCTACATAAAAAATCCCTCCTCTAAATTGCAACACTGCTATTGGGTCAGGGAAAGCAGATTTAAAATGGCTGCCTTCTTGGTTTTAGGAAAATAAATTGAAAATAAATTCATCTCTTGTTTTGCCTTCAAATAGAGAGAAAGAAAGGAGAGAGAGACAGAAAGAGTATGAGAATGAGAGAGAGAGAGAGAGAGGCGGTAGTTGGCAGATGAAATAGTTGGTTTTTCCTATTATGGAAAAATGAATATTAACTAGCTTTACATTTTTTACCAAATAAAATTTTATCACTAAAATTTAAAATGAACTTAAATTAAGAAAAACTGTACAATACTTCAAAACCAAGTATGAAGAAAGAAAATTTTATTGCACAAATGAAATGAAAATAGGAAGCATAAGTAACATATCACTGATAGACACAAATATCCACAATTAAAAAGTAGGATAAATGAATGGAACAGAGGAAAGTGCTAGATAGAGACCAGAGAGGTAGAGTCAATTTAGCATTGATGAAAAAGCAAAGGCAGCTCAATTAGTGTTCCATCTGGTGGGTCTGGGGTCCAGGGGTCCCCAGGCTCACCCTCGCCAGGCCTGTCTCTCTCTCCAATGTAGAAAGAGGAAGAGGAATCAGAGAGGACCGGTGCACTGCAGAAGTACTTTTGTGGCAGGTATTGCAGGAAGAAGTGGTATAAAACCACCCCAGGGAAAGAGTGGGGCCCTCAAAGCTGAGACACCATAGAATCTGGGATGCTGTCCTATATTATGGGGTGGGGGTCCCTTCTGCACCTCCTTGAGTGTCGACGCTTGATTGGTTACTAAAGTTGTTGTTAAGGGCCTGAGTAAGTGGGCTGATGGGGGGAATTGGAAGGGAAACGTTCTTTGTTGTTTTTTTCATTTAAGGGGAAGTAACCTACTTAAAGAGGGGCGTTGGAGGGCAATGTAGCTAGCAGAGGCAGGTGACTGTACCACAAGCTCACTGTGTTGTCTGCTGCTGGCCGAGATGCAGAGGTCTCTTACAGGGGCCAGTCCCTAATCTGACCCCACCTAAGAACCCCACTGTCCCTACATCAGAAAGGACAGTCCCTTCAACAAATGGTACAGAAACCACCTGAAATGCACCTGCAGAAAAGTGAATGCATACATAGCCACCTGTCACAAAATCAGCCGAATTTGGCCAGTGGTCCTAAAAGAAAACACAAAACTCCAAAACCCAACAGATAACATAGGAGAAATGCAAGTTGACCTCTGGGTATAGTATGATTGTTGGATACAATATATGGTAAACAACAAAGAAAAAAGAGGACATTGTTTTGCTTAAGTTCTTTCCAGGCCCAGATAGACCAGAAAAAAATAGAGTCACCGAGGCAAATGCCACAGAATCAAACCTCAACTCTAAGGAAGCAGATGGAGACCAATGCACCAATGTTGTTGTCGTTGTTATTGCTGCTGTTGTTTCTCTGCACACATGAGATTCCGGTCCAAGTCCGCGTGATAAGAAACTCCTGTCTCCTTTAACCCTTACACAAATGACTGGGACTACATCACGTTAAACAGCTAGGTTCATTTTTTTCTACTTTTCTGTTTCCTTGTTTCTACTTTACAAGCCCACCTCTCTGCCTTTGTCTGGTGTGATCTTTTGGTGGCCCTGACTCATGAATCATGAATGAAAATCACTGAGCTTTCTAACAAATTTTATTACAATCTTGACTATTGAAACAAAAAATATGACCCATTAAAAAAACAAATGACAAATGTATGTTTGATTTCATTGAAATTAAAAACCCCTACTATGTGGAAAACACTATTAAGAGAATGAAAAAGTGAGCCACAGACTTGGAGAAAATATGTTAAAATATGTATCTGATAAAGGATTTGCACCCAAAATGGACAGAGACCACTTAAAATTCATACACACCAAACTAAAGGTGGGCAAAACATTGGAAATCATACTCACCAAAGACATATAAATCACAATCAACCTATGGAAAAGGTGTTCTCCTTCATAGATCACTAGCAAATTGGAAATTCAAACACCAAAATGCCACAATATACCTGCTAGCATGGGAACAATCCAAAAAACCAGACACACGGAACATGGGTGAAGGTGGAGCACAACTGGAACTCTACTTCCTTGCTATGGAAATGCAAATGTTTCAGGCACTTAGACTATCCACCAGGTTTTATCAAGTTTAAATCCAGTCTTACAATCCAGCAATCACACCCTTTTTATGGTTGGTGTCTGGATGACCCCCAAAGCCTCATGTGGTCATGGGAGGATTGGGCTTTTTGGAGGTGGCTCAACCTAGAGTTTGTGATTGGTTCATTGTTTAGTGTTGGTATTGGAGGTGTGATTGCTACACCCAGCCTAGGTTGGGTAGCCTGCATATAATATAAGGGAGGAAAAGAAGCTTGCTCCTCTACTTTTGTTCTCGTTGCTTTAAGTATCTTCTGCCACCATCAGCAGTTCCCCATCTGCTATGCCACCCTGCCTAGGAGCTAGCAAGTTATGGACTGAAACCTCCGCAAACTGTGAGCTGAATAAATTTTTCCTCCTTTAGCTTTGGGTATTTTGTCCCAGCAATGGGAGAAAAGTAACTAAGACAGAATTTGGTAACAGGAGTGGGGTCACTGTTGTGACTACCTGACCATGTTGTTCAAAAGCTTTTGTGAATGGCTTGTGGGAAGAGTTTGGAAAGGTTCAAAAGGCTTGTTCACCTGAAAGAGTACAGCTGGAATGCCTTAGACTGTTCTGTATGGGAAACTCTGGTCACAGCTCAGAAAACCAAAAGGTGGATAGAAATCCTACTGGTAAAGACCAGGCTCAGGAAGTTTCTGCTGGGAAGGACTGCATTGGCTATTGGACTCCAGACAATGTGTGTTATGGCTTGGCAAAACGTTTCTCTGCATTTTGTTCATGTCCAGAGACTTTGCCTGAGACTGAGATTAAGGGTGGTGGACTGATCTGGCAGAAGAAATTTCAAGGCCGTCAAATGTTGAGGCTGTGGCATGGCTATTGTTGGGGGCTTTTAGCCAGATCTGTGTTGAAAATCAAAGAGCCCAGCAAAATGACTTAGAATGTGAGTTTAGCCAGAAGGGAAATCCAGCAAAGCTGTGGACTGCAAAGATAGAGCTAAGGAGATCTTGATTGCTGAGAAGAAACAGAAGAATACAAAAGATGGCCTGAGGGCATCACAAGAAGCAGCAAGTCTCCACGCTTTGCAGGTTCCAAATTGCAAAAGTGGAAGACTTTGCTTTGAGAAGAAAGCCCCAGAGCACCAGGTTCCAGAATGGCAGCGGCAGCTGTGTCATGTTCCAGAATGGCAGCAGCATAGAAAATGTGTTTCTCAGAATTGTATTCAGAGTGCTCAGAGATCCAGGCACTTAACCCCTACAATCAAGAGAGAGGTGAGCCTGGCTACTGCTCCAGCTGGCAGCAGACCTTGGCATCATCCACATGGCACTGGTTTTAGGTGCATACAGGATGCAAGAGTTGTGGGGTTAAGAAGTCTTCCACCTCAATTTTAGAAGGTCTGGGAGGACAGGCAGTGTGCCCCTGAGAGGGCAGTGTGTGAAGCTGTGAGTGTGAAGCCAAAGGTGCAATGGAGACCCCGAAGTTTGGAAAAACTAGGAACATGGATTGTCTGAGGAAACCTGCAAGGAGGGAGCAGAGTGGGCCAAGCTACGACCACTGGAAGTGCCATAGGGGCAGAGCCACCCAAGCCCTTTGGAGCTCAAAACCTGCTACAGATCGCCTCAGATGCTGCACATGGAACTACAGGACTTAATGTTTGTCCTGCTGGATTTTGGACTTGCTGTGCTTCCAATCTTTGGATCCCCCTGTTTATAACTTTTGGAATGAAAATGTTTGTCTTGTGCTATTGAATGTTGGAAGTGTTTAACCTTTCATTTGTACAGGGCCTCACAGCTAAGAGGTTGCCTTACATCTCAGAGGAGACTTGGAACTTGGATTTTTCAGCTATGCTGAAACTGTTAAGACTTTTGCAACTCTAAATGTCTTTTGTGTAATGGGATGTACATGAGTCTTTGGGGGCCCAGCAGTGGAATGTTATGGTTTGTGTCTGGATGTCCCCCAAAGCCTTATGTGGTCATGGGGGTGGGCTTTTCAGAGGTGGCTGAATCTAGAGTTTGTGACTGGTTCATTGTGTAGTGCTTGGATTGGAGTTGTGAGTGGTACACCCAGCCTAGGGTGGGTAGCCTGCATACAACATAAGGGAGGGAAAGTGGCTTGCTCCTTCTCTTTTGCTCTTTTTTTTTTTTGTGGGTACCAGGGGTCAACCTCAGGACCTCACATGCCAGCAGGCACCTGTGCCACTGTGTGATATCACCAGCTCTTTTTTCATATGTGGGTTCCGGGAGTCGAACTCAGGACCTTGCACTCGCCCGGCAGGCGCTTACACCGCTGAGCCATCTCACTGGCACTTCTCTTTTGCTCTTGTTGCTTTCAATATCTTCTGCCACCATGAGTGGTTGCCCATCTGCCATGACACCCTGGATTGGAGCCAAGCAGTTATGGACTGAAACCTCCACAAACTGTGAGCTAAATAAACCTTTCCTCCTTTAACTTTGGGTGTTGGGTATTTTGTCCCAGCAATGAGAGAAAAGTAACTAAGACACACCCTTAGGGTGTTCCATGAATGGGCTAAAAATTTAGGTACACTTAAAGCCTGGTAAATAAGTGATTATGACAGCTTTATTCATAATTGCCCAAATTGGAAGCAATAAGGACATTCTTTGATAGATGAATGAATAAACAAACTGTGTGCATCCATACAATGAAATAAAACTCAATATTAAAAAGAAATGAGCAATTAAGCTATGAAAAGATATAATGGAAGTGTAGTGTATATTGCTAATTTAAATACGACAGCCTGCCTGCAAAGGATACACACTATTTGATTCCAGCTAAGAGACATTCTGGAAAAGGCCAATGGTATGGCCTGTAGAAAGATTGGGGGTTCCAAGGGTTAGGGGAAGGGAACTATGAATAGGCACAAAATAGGAGTATTTTAATGCAGTGCAATTATAGTATATGAAACTGAAGTTGTATATACACAAATTATATATTTGATAGAACCTGCCTGGTATATAACAAAAGCACAAACTCTGTTTTATACTGTAGACTTCAGTCAGGGAGAACTTGTCTAGTTTTACTTTTTCACATATGTATGTGGTGTAATAATAGTCGTAAAAAACATTGTCCATTATCCAGGATATTTTTCCCTTTTTTTTTTTTTTTTGTTGTTGTAGGTGTTTCAAACTTTAAGTCTTTAATTATTTTGGTTGAATTTTGGGTGTGGTGAAAGAAAAGAATCTAATTTCATTGTTTTGTTCAGAGTTGACCATTTTTTCCAATACAATTTGATGAAGAGACTGTGCTTTTTCCACTGTGTATTTTTGGTGAATTTTACAGACATTTCTGTAAGCATGTGAATGGGCCACTGGTATATGAAAAAGTCTGTTCATCATTAATCATCAGACAAATTCAATGGAGCAATAAAATAAATATGGTAATCATGTGCAAAGGAATAATACTCTGCCTTAACAAAATAGGAAAGATTGCAATATAATTCATCAGTAATGGCCTTTGAGGAGATTATGCTGAGGAAAATAAATCAATCACAGAAAGATAAATAATTATTGCATATTTCTATAAATATGAGTATTTACAACTGTCAAATTCATAATATAAGTGACTAAAATGGCATTTACTATGACAGGAGGGTGTACGGTTATTAGTCAACAAATACAGTGTCAGTTAAGGACTTTGAATAAAGGTGAGCGCACCGATGTATAAAAATCCTGTATTATACATTTAAATTGTAAGTCAAGATGTCATTTTAAGTACTTTTACTACAATAAAATGCAAAAAGAAAAAAATACATACATTTCAAAATAGATACATCAAAAATAGTAAGAATATGGGCTAACAAGGATTTGAGTGACATTATTACCAATTTAATTTGATAAGTAATATATTTTTTCATGCAGTAAATAGCATTTACAAAAAAAAAATCACTGCATGAAGTGCTACACTTCAAATCCTCGAAAAGAAGAAAAGACAAAGTCACAAAACATGTTTCTGCCAATGGCGCAATAAAATTAGAACTCAGGAAAATTGTGAAAACCAAAACGGAAAGTAAAGTTCTAAATTTTTGAAAGTTTAAGCCACTCATTCTTAAGAGAACAAAAACAAGATTAACAGTGATAAAAGTATATTTTTGATTCATAGTTCAAACTATGTAAAAGGAAATTTGTAAGTAAAAAATTCATACATTAGAAATGTAAAAATGTTTTTTGTAATTAAAAATAAAAAATTAGGAAAACAAATAAGCAAGCAAAGTTGGGGAAAAGAAATAAATGCTGCAATTAATGATAGAGATTGAAAGATTGAAGCAAATACTAAGATTTGGGTAACATTTTAAAAATCATTACTCTTTGTTAAGGCTGAAGAAAAGTAAACAAAAACTGATTAAGTTATTGAATAAACAAGTTATTAAAACCATAGTTAAGAGGGAATTTTTAAAATTCATCCTAAACAATGAAAACTTTATAGTGCTATTAAATTTGAAATTACTGATAGAGAATTATAAGCAATGATTGCAATTTATTTTAAACAAATGATTAAAATTCACTCATGAAAAATTACAAGAAATGAATGAGTCTCTACATATTTTTATAATTTTATTGAGGTTTCCAGATAATGCATCTGTCTATAAGATCTTTTAGAGGACCAGAGGAAATGCAGAATCTCTTGGGATCATTTTCTTGGGCTAATATATAACATCAGCCCTCACCAAGACTCTCAAGGATAATACAAGAAGGAACAACAGAGTGAAATATTACTTAAAAGTTTATATACAAATATTCTGTTTAAAATATCAATGTTTCAATGAATTGATAAACCAAAAATCCAATGAATGGTGCTCATCTCAAGAAGGAAAGGGGGCTTAGCACTGGCAGGTCAGCATTAAGCACAGCTTAATGTTAAAAAGTGCTTACCTACGTCATGACATGAACCACATGTATGAAATTCAGGACACATGCATACAACCCATGGTACAGCAGGCTTGCTACTAAATGGTGAAAATTTTAAAAGATTTATTTTCTATTTGTAACAAGAAAGCAATACCGGGCCAGTGAGATAGCTCAGCGGTACAAGGGCTTGCTGCCAAGTACAAGATCCTGAGGTCGACTCCTGGTACCCACATAAAAAAAAAAAAAAAAAAAAAAAAGCAATGCCTACTTTCACCACAATAATGAAATCTCTTACTAGAAGTACCAGGAAGCAAATACCATAAGGAAATAAAAACGGATGTCACAGAAATTGCACAGACATTCCTCCTGTGAGCCTTTCGCACAGGGTTTCTGCATTCCCACTTCCTCTACTCTGTTGTCCTTTGTGCTCCTTGATCGCTATTTTTTTTTTTTTTTTGACTAAGTTTTACTGAGTTGCTAAGGTGTCCACCCTGGGCTGAAACTTGTGATCCTCCTGCCCGCAGTGTTGAGATCACATGTATGCTCTACATATTGAATTTTAGTCTTAGCTAAGGAAAAACAAACTGTTCCCTCTTGGTATGTGACAAGGACAGAGATCAGCTGGGTTTTGTGGCCACATCTGTAATCCCAGCATTCTGGGCAACTTAATAATTTAGTGAGAAGCTGTCTCAAAGAAAGTGAAATGAAATGAAATAAAATAAAATAAGCACTGGGAATGTATTTCAGTGGAAAGGCAGTGGGTTAAGTTTCCAGCATCAAGAAGAAGAAGAAGAAAGAGGAGAATAAGGAGGAGAAGGAGAAGGAGGAGAAGGAGGAGGAGAAGAAGGAGAAGAAGGAGGAGGAGGGGAAGAAGAAGGAGGGAGGGGGAGGGGAGGGGAAGGGGAGGGGGAAGAGACAGACTATCTATGCAAACCCCTCTTACCTAACCTTTAGCAGTGAGGACAAATCAGGTACCCTTACACGCGATGAACTCATGGCTGCCAGCAGCAAGTCTGCAGCTTTGAGGAAGGTCTTCATGCACAAACACAATGATACCTATTGGGGCTCAGTGCGGATAACACATGGAACACCGTAGCACTGAGGAGGAGACATCTCCTTTAAAGAAATCCCTATGCATGACACTCACTGTCCACTATGACAATAACACCCTCACGAGGCTTAGTAGCTAAAAATGTCATTGTCATCACTGTCAAGAAATACCTTCTCAAGATGATCACAGCGTGGAATTGTTTTTTGTCTCCAAAACCTAGCAGCAGGGTTAGCGCTCAAGGACTTGGGAGAAGTGCAGGAGTCACTGAGTGGGCAGCATCAGCCCCCTTGGCGAGAGCAGCCCTCTTTAGCTCTCCACCGGCCTCTGTGAAGATCTGCCGCTGCGCCCCTTTCTCGTTAGCTCTTCTTGGCATCTGCACCACTCGATAGCCTCTCCCTCAGAGGCTGGAAGAGCCTGCAATGTGCTCCTGGTTCTTTCTCTGCCAGCCTCTACCCTCTGTCCTTCCCCAATGGGCAGCTTCAGTGTGCCCTCACACACGCATCAGAAAAGATTCTCAGGAACCCTTTACCTCCCCCCACTTTGAAGAACCGCAAACCTGATCAGCATACTCAGTGACAGTGTCCTTCAAACTCTTTGGCTTTAGTAGTCAGATCTTTTCCACTGTTGGTTGAACTAGCGAATCTTTTACTCAATATGCGTGATGGCATAGGTCCTTTTTCTATTACTATGATGAAACACCTGAAGCAGGTTACTTTATAAATAAAAGCAGGATTTTGCTTACACTTTTCAAGGTTCATGGGCGTGGTGCTGGCTATGGTTTGGATCTAGAGGAGACCTGTGGTCACCGGTATCGATGTGGTGGTACCACACGAGAGGAGGAGTCACATCCCCAGACAGGAAGCCACAAAGGCTGCGAAGTGGCCAGCCTTGTTTGTTTATAGGAGCCGTGGCTAGAAACTAGCTCAGGGGCCCTATCTCCTGAAGGCATGTACAGCTTTCTGAAGGTTCCTTCTCAGTGACTAAGGACACTATTGTCATGCTAAGAACCATGCTTTCAAGACATAAACCACTGAGGGACAAACTCAAGCCATATACAAACCATAGCTCAGATTACCAGTAAAAAATGAAGAGAGAGAGATTGTATTAATATCACAGAGAAGAAAATCTATGTATAAACGTATGAAATATTAAAATTATAGGACCATCTACATAAAATCAATATTGTCAGTTGTAAAATAGAAAACTACAGTCTACTACCGCCATTTCCTTAAGATATAAATTGCAAAAAGTGATATTAACAACCATTCTAGAAAAAAAAATGTATCACATCTACCAAAACAAAAACTAGTTATTTTCCTTAAAAGCATTCAAGTGAATTATGTTCATTTTTATGATAAGGAAAGAAAATGCCCTTTTGTCAATAGCCTATATGCAATTTTTTATGAGCTGCAGAATTTACTATATTTTCTCTTACTGAATGTCAAGTGCAAAAATAGAACATTGCTGGCTGTGTGTAACATCGCACAGATGTTGTGAATAGTTTGTGATTTTTTAAAACGGATAAACACAGAACATAGGACCGCAGGAGGAGCAGTCCTACCCCTGACTCTGTGAGGAGGAGAGCACGTGTCCACAGCTTCCGAGCCACGCCAAGGGAGAAGTCAGCCCACACCTCCGCCCAGCGGTGGGAGGCGAGCAAACGCGGCCACGGGGTTGTGCCACGGAGTAACACTGGGACGCAGCGCGGAGCCAAGCACACAGCAGAGGCAGGACGGACCTCGGACGGTTATGCGGAGTGACCGAGGCCGATCCCAGGCTGCACGCTCTGCGATTCGTCTGTAGGAAAGTCCACGCGCGGGAATTCTCTAGGTAGAGTGGGCGAGAGGCAGGGCCGGGGGAGGAGGGCGAGAGCGGCGGAGCACAGCTCTGCTTTGTAAGGTTTCGTACTGGCGCTGATCGCGCACGTGTGTATTTCACAGAGATAGAGTACCTGGGATCAAAGCACGCGGTGTATGTTTAAATTTTGAAAACTGCATTACAGTAAAAGGCACCTTGCGGTGGATCCCTCCGCACCGATTAAGCCAGAAATGGAGAGGGAGAAGGGAGAGTTATGCAGAGCTGTGTCTCCGGGCCCAGCAGTCGCCTCACGGCACAGAGAACTTCAGTCCCGCGTTCAAATTACGGTTTACCACGAGCGCAGCACTCTTGACGCGCGAGCCAGCCTCGCCTGAGAGCAGGGCTTTCACGTGCAGAGGCGGGACCCCCATCTGTACGAGGGGCGTGAAAAACACCAAGAAGCGGATATGCAAGTATTCCATGCAGGCCAAGCTACCTTTTGAAATTTGTGCAGAAATAAATTAATTACTAAAGAAAGCGGACTGAAAATGTGGCTAACCATTAGGTATATGAGCATAGGTACACTTGCCCTTCTGAATATGCGGATTTTGCATCCACGTTTCAATGACAGTTGATTTAAAATGTATTTTTAAAAATTAGTCTATACTGAACGTGTGCAGATCTTTTGACATTATTATTCCCTAAAGAATACAGTATAATTACTCTTTACATACAGTGTGTAAGCCATTACGTACTGGCTATTATAAGTAACCTACAAATGATTTAAAATATCAGAGAACACATAAAGTTATATGAAGATATTATTCAATTTTTGTATAAAGAATTCAAGTATCCTCAGATTTTGGTACTAGAGGAGATCTTGAAATGAATTCCCCCTGAGCATCCAGGAATGACTGCATTAGACACCAGATTAGACACCAAATTCTCCCTTGCCACAGCCTTTCTGGAGTATCCAAAACTTTTAATTAATTTAGTTGCACTTTTATCAAAAATTCACATAAATGTGTTACTAGATCAGTCCCTGAAAAAGCTTTCGGTTATATAAATGAACAACTTATTTCATGGAAGAATGAAGTGTCTAAGTGCAGAAAAAAGATTGTTGGTTCTTTAAATAAACTTCAATAATTTGGAAAGACTTAATTATGCAGAATTGCCAAAAAAAATTCCCAACTAGTTGTGAAGAAATCCCAATTATTAGTTATCTATAAAACATCCAGAAAAATCTACACCTAAGAATATAAATAAATAAATAAGTGATAAATAGGGCAAGTTGCAGAGGAGGAGGCTGCGTTAGTCATCCATAAGCAGATTATAGATTATTCTTTGACACATGTAAGAAATCAGTAAACATCAATGAGGAAAGTAGAGAAAATATATAGAAAAAGTAAAAATATACCTGCACAGTTTGCATAAAAATAACTCAAATTATTAATAAGCTCTGAGACATTGAAAAGAATGGTAGTGATTCAGAAATAAACATCTCTCTATCTATCTATCTATCTATCTATCTATCTATATCTATATATCTGAATTTCCACTCATCATTGCCAAAAAGCAAATAATATTCTTCCTTGGAAAAATTGGAGGAAAAAGGATAATCTCATGAAAGTTTGGTAAATCAAAGAGACTCTCTGTACATGCTCTTTGCTTATAAATTTGTAGTTATTCATTTTTAGCAGTGTCAGTTAATTTCAATAAAGGATTCAATCTGCAGTAAAGATATAAGCCCAAAATGGCAGAGCTTTAAATCATATGAAACAAACAAATAAGAAATAAAGAGGAAAAGAGAAAATAATAAAAAACATTTTAAAAATTTCTACACCACCACAGAAATGTGCAGCATGATACAGACATGGTTACCGTTGGTGATATATTTATAATTTTTAAAAGCTTGACTCAGTAGCCTTCCTATTAACCACAACAACTGGTTTTCTCCCTCCTATTAATTGTCAAATATTTTTTCTCATAAACCACATATTAATTTTGTTGTTAATCTTTGATAATACAAGCAAAATAAAGAACAACAGAATATGAACGATAGGGAAAGACCAAATTTATCTCCCAAACCTGCCTTGACCAAGAACTTGGCCCTTTCTCATTTTCCACGTGCCGCTTCCTGTCTGCTAGGATTCAGAATCAGATTTCCATTCAGCTGAGAGGAGCCCAGTGCTACTTCACTTTATCTAAAATTTAATGAAGCAGCACATAAAACACACAATGTAAAATTGCAGATTATAGATATGACAAAAATTATGTAAAACTGTAACATAGAGTTTAATGAAGTATCACATAAAGTGTCAAAGATTACACTTGCCTATGTTTAGAATACATAAACTTATTTAAAAATATGGCAGATGGTTATTTTTTAAAAAGGAATTGCCATAAAAAGCACATTACCATTAATCCTCATCAAAATATTCCCCTTTGCTTTAGGCACACTCATCCCGTCATCCTCGCCACTTTCTGCAGCAGCTCTGGAGGCCTCTTTCCTGAGTGTCTTTAGCTGCACTGTCACGGCTGCCTGGATTGATTCCAAATGTTTCCCTTTCATGGTCATTTTGACTTTGGGGAAGAGCCAGAAGTCACACAGTGCCAGACCTGGTGAATACGGTGGATGAGAATACTTCATAATTTCTTACTTGACAGAAATTGCCATCGACATTTTGAATTGATTCTGGACATGGGATCAGCCAGGAGAGACACTCATTAAAGAGGACCTCCAGAACTACTTCAGAAAGTGGCAACCACAATGGGATAGGTGAGGTCAAATCAAAGAGGAGTATGTTGAGGGGGAATTAATGGCAACATAACTTTTATTGTAATATTTAAGAATATTTATTTAAATTTTCATGTTAGTTTTCAGTTGCCCCATGTAAGCACATGTTTATAGATAGGTGTTTGTGTAATTATATATAAGCACAAAATTTTTCTACTTTCCAGTGTTTTCGTTAAATTGAACATTTTGCTTACAAAGAAGTAATCACAAAGCTATATTGCTTTATAAATGTATAATGTGTGTTTATTGACTTTTTAGTAGGAAACCTAGGATTTTCATTACCAAGGACTCTGCTAATTGAAATTCTGCATGAACTATTCCCGCAGTACATCCTTTGTTTCCTGTTCTGATTTGTAGAAAGCAAAGCCAGAATTTAAGCATTTCCAAAACAACTGGAGTGCAGATTACTAATAGATTTTCTCAGTGTTTTATACATATTTGGTCATCATACCTAACTCAGAACAGTCTTTCATCATTCTACTTTTTTCCAAATTATTAAATATACATTTTAAAAACAACGTTCTTTTTGTAGTTATATTTTATTTCTCTGAAAAATAATTATATTAATTACTTAGCTAAATAGTTTGTCATGGACTGCTTTGGTAACACATTCAAGTGCATCAGTGAGAAAAATGTAATTCACTCTTAGAAGCATAAGAATATTGGGTATTAATGAAAGTCAATGGCAAAGGAGAACTTAGAGTCTAATTATATACCTATATTTTATATGTACAAATATAAACAGATTGCGATCTTGATGTATGCTGTGGTACATGTCTAGATTTCCCCCCAAAGCCTCATGTGCTCAAAGGTTTTGGAAAGTGGTTGGATTCTGGGGCTCATAGCTGACTTGCTGTAAGGAGGTAAAGTCTGGTAAGAAGAGGCGTCCCCGGGGTGGCCTGGAAGAGTGCAGCATTTTTGTTCTTGCTCCTCCTATCTCTCTTCCCGCTTCCTAGCAGCAAGGCCCTGAGCAGCCTTTCTTCATGCCTCTGTGACGGGCCATCCTTCTCGCACTGCAGCCTCTACGCACTGTGAGCAAAGCTAAAACTCCCCTCATTACACTGCGGGTGTTTGGGGTTGTGTCTCAGCAATGAGAGAGTGACTAAGGCAGTATGCATATGTATTTGTACACAGATTTGTACAGTTAGCGTGCTTTGGAGATACATGCAGCTGTAGAAAAGTCAATATAGTATGTTTTTGTACAAATATATGCATGCGTGTATATATGATATACATAGAACATGCATTTACAAAGATACACACACATAGTATAAGATTTAACAAGATTAAAAGTAAGATTGTACAGAAGAGTAAGAATAGGGGCCGGGGATATAGCTGAGCAGCATGGCACCTGCCTGGCAAGAGCGAGGTCCTGAGTTTGATTCTCAGTTCCAAAAAAATAAAAAAGAGAGTAGGAATAATGAAGTTCCAGGCTACAATTATATAAGCTAATTAAAGAAGAAAAATATGATCAGGAAAAGAATTGAAAGTCAAAACTAGAATAAGTCTCCAGGATCAATTTACAGTTATTGACATAGTTTGAATAATAATATTTTTTAGAGAAATTCAAAATTTTGTTTTTAAATGTTGCTTTGGATTTCACACTTATAAGAAAATGTTTCTCAAATTTTTAATATTTTAGAGAGAATAGTATTGAAATCAGCAAAAACAGCAAATATAATCTCCTTTTGATTTTAGATAATGCTATTAACTAAGAATTTGCCTTATCATTTATCTTAATAATGTTTACTAAATCAAGTGAGAGGACTCTGTCTTCTATATTTCTGTTATTAAACTCAGTCATTTCCACCTTTGGCCATACAGCAAATGTCAAAATTATTCCATAAACAGGCAAACTTTCATAAGTATATTTTAAAGATATGTTTAAAATTGTAATTTTTTGCAGAACTTTTATACTCCCTTTTTAGCACTCTGTAGAAAAAGGTTCTAAAAATAGCATTATTTTATCTAACAAAATGTACGAATATGTCAGACAAAAATGATTTATTTCATATGCTTATAAAATACAATGTTCCTAGTTAAATACATGACTTTTTTTCTAGGAGATGTGAAATTATTATATTGAGAAGCAAAAGTAGTTAACACCCTTTAAGAAGTTAAAACCATCATCATTTTTAATTTCAGAAAATAATAATTATGATAATAGCTCACATCCTTGACTCATAATCTTATAATAAACTAAATATTCTGTATTAAATTCCCAAAACCTGATTATTTGAGGTAATATAGTAAGATACTTAGAACACATTTTTGGAAGTACAATGAACTTTCATGGAGGAGTTTTCTGACAGTGCAGCCTGCTCTCTCCAAGTTTCTGTCTTTTCCAATCGCCCTGCGCCAGAACCAGCACCGCCCTGCTGTCCGTGAAGGGAACAGCGATGCGAAACTGCATCCAGTGAAAAAAACCACCACCCTTTATGTTGGTAAGGTTGGTTGGGAAAGATAGCAGGTTACCTGGGAGTTGGTCATTTCTCCAAGGTAAAAGCCTTTTCTTATTACTACCCAGTTTTCAAGGAACCAGGATGTCTTCAGCTGGTGCAGTCTTGCCCTGGAGCCTCACAGCATCACAGGACCATTGAACTTCAGCTGTGACCAGAAGAAAGCAGCGAGTGTGCATGCTCCAATCTGGCTCAAACGGCGGGACAAGGATGGCTTTGGACATCCCCAAGACTGAATTTATAATCTGTGGTCCCCTACACTTTTTCACAACTGTGTCCATTTTATTAAATGCCCCTTAATATGCATAGGAAAACATTTGAAACAATTATGAGTTAGAAACTTCTTGAAGTGGAAAGGTAATATCAGAAGTCTTTCATGGTTTAAAAGTTTGGTTAAGGTCTGGTGTGGAAAATTGTGACCATATTAGTATGAATGGCTTTTTGCTATGCATGCTAAATACAGCTTTAATTTCAGCCCCGCTGATTGAGGAACCTGCTCAGTGAGAAGGGCAGTGGAGAGAGTAAGAGAATATGAATCAGCACTGACAGAGTGGAGCAGAAGCTGGCCTGGGGAGCGCTGTATTAAATGATGGAAATTCAATTAGAAGGAAAGGAGTTCAGGTGTCTGGGAACTCACAGCGCTGTGACTGCCTTCACTGTTGTGTTTATTTGCCATTCCTGAAGTACTGAGGCAGACCCTGCAGGGGCCCCAGAACCAGAGATCTGGAGACACCACAGGGATTCGAGAACCATGGGAGCACAGAAGGACCAGTTTTGAGGCTGATGATACATTTGTTACAGGGCAAGAAGAAATTTCTATGTAAACATACACAAAACAAGAGAAAGATTTTGCTTTGGAAAATAGAATGAAATTTGCAGGATAAACAAAAGTTAGCTAAAAAAAAAAGACAAAGAGGAAAAAGGGGCAAACAGAATGTATGAAATTTTGGATGACGTTAGGGTTCAATTGCTGCTGGATCAAGGGTAGCAGAGCCGGGGTTAGGGAGATCATGTCCGTGTGACAGAGAGAGGACCAGGTGAACGCATGCTGACCGTGTAGAGCGGAGGGTCCAGGCTTGCTAGGTCCTGGCCAGGGCTGGCTGCTTTTCACTGAAGTGCCCTGGTTTGAATGACAGATTATATGTCCACTTTTAAGGGAATCTGTCTTACGCTCCGAATAGTATACGAAAGAAGAATAAACAGGAGGATCTTTGTCCCTTTATTTTGGGTGATAAAGCTTGAAGTTAAAAAAAAAAAAAAAACTAGAAGTTTTTCTGAGAAATTCATGTACAGATAATCACTGGACAATTTAATATACAGAAATGCTGAAAATAATGAAAACTATTGATAGAGGGAGGATGGGAGAGAGAAGAGAGAGAGAGGTCTAGAGAGAGAGAGACAGAGACAGAGAAATATCAAATAAAGCAACGAAGTATGAATTGTGCATCCTAGAGAACATTCAGTAATATATAATGATTAATAAGTGGATTTGAACTTAATTATCTTTCTGTTTCTCTCATCCATCCATAAAATGGACCAAATGTTGTTCAACTCACGGTATTGTCAAACAAAATGTAATAGTACTTACGTCCCTGCATCCTGTTAGAAATCTGTGTAACTGTCCAGATTTGGCAATGTTTCAGAAGCTATTGTTGAAGAGATGCAGTCGCCATCAGAATTCCTGGATTGCCACATCCCCCAGTAAAACAACCCCTCCAAAAAAACCAACAAAACTCTAGTTAGGGGTGGTATATCAGTGTTCCTTTTAAGATGTAAGTAAAAAAGGAAGTAGATGGTTAAAGAAAAAATAGATTCAAAATTCATTAATGTTGTAGATGTAGGGTATACAAAAAATTAAATAAAAAACAAAACCTCATTTGTAGAATTTGTACCTGCAAGAAATAAAACGGGATGTCTGTCCTTGGACTGGGACGAGAGTCCCTGTCTCCCTTTGGAGTCCTGGCATGGAAAACCCACTCGGGGACTCTGAGCATATAAATCATCCCTGTAGATTTTCCTTCCTGAATTAGCTACTATGATCCCATAAGAATTACGCTTTAGGAAATCTAAGAATCCATGGATGGGGGCACAGCTCAGAGGCATACAGTAAGCTTACACAAATCTCCAGCAGTAACAACAAAAGAAAATCACACCTCATTTTTAGGTGGATGATAATTTTCTAAGTGTGATTTGGTAAATACTCATTTGTTTATTCCCAAGAACTTGTTAGTCCTACTTTGAGATTAAACATAGTTCCCGCTGACCACTTCATCATGAGGTGCTGCTCCCTGGGGTCCCTTTGTCTACAGAAAGTGAAGCTTGGAGGCATGGGACAGAGCCCTACCCAAGTGGGCAACGTTCTTCTCAACGGTGTGGGATGAGGTTCCTGCCTCCAGCCTCCCGTCCTGTCCTCTGGGATTCTGCGAACCCAGGGCCTTCACACTGAACTACACCTCCAGTCATTTATTTATTATTTTTAGTGTATGTTTGCAGTACATAAAGATCACAGTTTTTGTGTGGAGTTGGTACATCTACATAATTCATCTTCGTTCTTTTTTATCCCATGACATTTCCTAGCCTCCTCCTTTCCCCCATTCCTTAGTCCCCTTCCCCTTTGTGAAAGATCTACCTGCCTTCTTCCTATAATATATAATTTATATAACTCCTTTTTACAGTTTGGGTTTCATATAAAAGAAACCACGTGACATTTTAGCTTGAGTGTTTAATTTATTTCATTTAATATTATGGTCTCAAGGTGTACTCATTTTCCCATGAGTGACTCAGGTTTATCCTTCTTTATCACAAAGCAGTGCTCCACTGTGTTTAAATACATTTTCTTTATCCATTCATCTGTTGATGACATATAGGCCGCCTCTTAGATTTAGCTATTATGAGTTGTACTGCTATAAACATGGGTCATTGTAACATGGTGTCTTTAACTCTTCCGGAAAATACCTAGAAAAGCAATAGCTGGATTGAATGGACTTTCTAATTTCAGGTTTTCGAGGAATCTCCATACTGATCCCCATAGTGGTTTTACCAGTTTACACTTCCACCAGCGGTATACAAGGGCTCCTTTTCTCCTGCAGCCTTGCCAGCCTTTGTCAATATTTGATGATGACCATTCTTTCTGGGGTAAGATGGAATCTCAGTGTGGTTCGAATTTGCATTTCTCTTTCAGTCAGCAATGTTGAATATTTCTTCATGTATTTCTTGGTCATTTGTATTTCTTCTTCTGAGAAGTCCTATTATTTTATTTTATTTTTTGAGACATGGTCTTACTAAGTTGCTTAGTTTTCCACTGTGGATTTGAATTTGGAATCCTCCTGCCTCAGCCTCCAGAGTGCTGGGATGACAGGTATGTGGCCATATACCTGGCTTCCATTCTTCTTCAGTGATCCTGATGGTGTTCACCTCAAGTCTGCCAACATTTTCTCCTGGATAAGAGTGAGATGGAGACTACTCTGGAAATTCATGTCCCCTGGGAACCGTCTCTGGATCTCTGTAAAGAATTCCGAAAACCAGGAAAGATGCCCAGTGCAGGTCAGGAGACCCCGTCACTAACGACTCACCCCTCAGTAAGGGGAGAAAAGAACCTTTAATTACCCTACATTTCGAATAACAATGCTTCCTTGATATTTAAGCAAAATTTCCGTCATTCATTCTGTGTTGGTGTCTTAAAAGAATTTGGAATGTAAAAAAGTATAATAAACATTTTCTTGTTTCTTCCCTCTTCCAAATGCTTTCTGGATTCTACCTTCTTTCTCCCTAGTTTTTTTCTAGGCTCTCTTCTGTAGCTGTGTGATTCTACGAGGGCTTCCTCATGTTCCCTTAGTAAGGACGAATGCTCTTTGTTTTAGGGTAGATTGAGCAGTGGCAAGAATCCATTCTGTCTAAAATCTTTCTTTCAAAAGAAAGGGACAAAGTTAGCATTCATTTATTCATTCACTTATTTGGAGAACAAGAGATGGAGCCCAGTGCCCCTCACACTCAACTACATCCCAGGCCCCCCATTTCTAAATATTTCTTTCTTTCTGACAGGGCTTCCCTAAGTCACTAAGTTGCCTAGGGTGGGGTCTGGAACTTGAGATCTGTCTGCCTCGGCCTCTCAGGGTTTAGAGATGACAAGAGAACACCACTACACCCAGCTTTGTCAGCCTTATTTACCTCACATAAAATTAGAAATGTACAAAGACCATTACCGCCAGTAGCAATCCATGCAACAACTGTGTGTACAGGCCTTGGGGAAGAATAGAATAGCTGGGACCATTCCCAACGTCAGGGTAGAAAGCCTGCCCTACAAAGAGTCCAAATATCTAGATTCAAAGTCACCTGACAAATTAAGACTCTGAAAGAACCTGAACACTGTTGTTAATGGATGTTCTGAAAGCCTAAAAGCACGGATGTTGATTATCAATAGTGGAGAAGCTGGGCTGGTGAGATGGCTCAGCGGCGTAAGCACCTGCCTGGCAAGCGCGAGGGCCCAAGTTCAACTCCCGGAATCCACATACGAAAAAGGGGCCAGTGATATCGCTCAGCAGCACAGGTGCTGGCTGGAGCACGAGGTCCCGAGGTCGACCCCCGATACCCACAAAAAAAAAAAAATAGTGGAGAAGCTGATCCTAGAGCTTATTGGGGGTCCTCATATCAGTTATTGTTTTAACACTAAATGGCAAGAAAGCTATCCCACATAGATTTTAAAATAAATTTTGATATGTTTAAGTATTTATTTACTTATTTATTTATGTAGGTGCTAGGACTTGAACTCCGTGCTTTGCACATGCTAGGGAAGAACTTTACCATTGAGATGTGTCTCCTATAATTTAAAATAGAAAAATTTAAATAAAAACAACCATACTTTTGTTGTCCAGAGAAATTGTCCAGAGAAAACTACTGTATATAAAACCAGTATATTGAAATTCCTCCAGTTTTAAAAACACATTTATATTCATGTAACTATAGCTATATCAAAATACACAAGAGAGACTGCACACCATTAGTCACCAGAGCAGTGCAAGTTTAAATCACAGTGAGATACCACTTCACATCCCAAGTGGCATGGTATAAAAAAATAGACAAATAATAACATGTATTTGCAAGGGTATGGAGAGACTAGAATCCTGATATTTTCCACTGGTGATGTATCCAATTAAGCCATATAATAAAGCAGTTTAATACTTTTTGAAAAAGTGAAATACAAATGTAACACAAGACCTAGCAGTTTCACCCAAGTTTCCCCTCAAGGGAAAGGAAGTCATGTGTCTCTGCAGTGACCGGTGTGTGAAGGTTGATAGCAGAAACCTTCACGATGGCCCAAAGATAAAAACAACCCCCAAGCCCACCCACCCGGGAGTGGGTACATGGAACGTGCCATGGCCATTCAGTGGAGTGCTATTCTGTAATAACAAAGGCGTAAAGGGCTGGCATATACACACATACATCACACGGCCCTCCCAGACATAAGCTGAGTGGAAGAAGCCAGGCACCAGAGATCACACAGTACACGATCCATAACTGTGAGATGGTGCCACGAAAATGTGAAGCTTTCTGACAGAGGCAGATAAGCGGACACCTGGGCAGGAGTGAGAAGGGGAACACACCCTGGAGGGCACCAGGGATATTGACAGGTGGTGAGACTATTCTAGAACTGATTTTATATGTTTACTAAAAATAATCCACTGTACGCTTTTAAAGGAAGGGAACTTGACAGGGTGTGAATGACACTTTAATAAATCTGGGAAGCAAGAGAGGATACAATCGGAAGTGTGTAGCGCTATTCTCCTCGTACTGACTTTGTTTTACAGGAGGCTTCCATCTCTCTCAGGAAAAGTAAGTATTATTAATGCATGAATTCAAAGATAGCCATTCTCTCAATATTCAAATTGTGAATTTATACAATATGATCACTTTAAAAACTAGGTTGTTGATAGGGATAGGGAGACTTTCCTAAATTCCTTTACACAGTTCATATCCTAACAGCTAAGGTGTGGCACCATCTAATTTTATCTAAAGAAAAAAAAAAAAACTTACTGCCTGTTGATAATGTGTTGTAGTTTAGATCTAGAGTAAATAAATACTTAAACATATCAAAATTTATTTTAAAATCTATGTGGGATAGCTTTCTTGCCATTTAGTGTTAAAACAATAACTGATATGAGGACCCCCAAAGTATCAATGTGCTCAGAGGCAGGGCTTTTGGAAGGTGATTGGATCACAGGGAGCTGTATTCATGTGTGGACTGACCCACTGCTGACTTTGTAGCTGAGGTGCTGTTAGAGTTGGCCCTGGATGGAAGAGGGGTCACGTGGAAGGGCGTGTTTCCCTCCCCTGGGCATTTCCTGCTCCCCCTCTGTCTCTTCTGCTTCGTGTTTCCCCCACAGGGCATTTCCACCATGATGCTTCTGCCTCAGAGTCAGCCAACCATGGACTAAACCCCCTGAGCCATGGCACACATTTCGCTCCTCCTCCTTTAACTCATGGATGTCTAGCACTGTGTCCCAGAAATGGGAGAGGGCTCTCTAATACACACACATTGCCCACTGCTGCTTTAACACTTCAATGGCAAAACTGAGCAATCATGAGAAGCCACACAGCCCATGAAGTTAAAATGTTTACTCTTTGTCGCATTATGGAAAACATTTCCTGACCAGGATCTGGACCAACAGGCCTGGAGGGAAATCCAGCTGTGTGGAGCCTGAGGGATTATTTCAGGAAACAGAAAAACCAAACCAGAATCTAATCTTATTTTAAATTTTGTTACTATAAGAACCTTCCACTTGGAAACAAAAAGGAGAAAGTTCACAATTTAAAAAAAAAATTTAAAGTAGTTCTTGGAAAGGAAATAAATTTACCAAGTACAAAACTCAAGAGATGAAAAGGTATTACACTAAAATTTTGCTTTTTTTATTCTATTCTCGTGCCCCAAAACCCCTCCAGAGTCCTCTGTTATTCTGGGTCTTCCAGAGCTAATAAATACACACATGTACACAAACACATATCACAAAGCAAACACATCTACAGCTATCCGGTATTTCCTTCCAATGAAGTTCAATTTTCCCAGCCCCATATTGATGTACATTCAGGTTTTTTAATATTTATTTTCTAATAAATGATGAATGGAGTATTTTGTTCACATGCCTTTTTGTGTATATATAAATATAGAACAAATTTCTATACAATTTCTATACAAATTTCTAAACAAGTAGAATTGCTAAGAGCAAAGAGCAGGTGCACTTCAAATTTAAATATATTGCCAAGTTATCTGCAAGAAGGTGTCCACAATTCATGCTTTTACCAACTTGTAGGGGAGTGGACAGTTCCCACACACTCACCAACAGGGCGTCTCCCCCTGGATGCCCGCCAAGTCCTGCTCGAAAGAACCTTCCTTCCTGGGGCTGTGAGAGTAGAATGTGCTTCCATCCCACACAATGGTCTTTGCAAGAAGAAAGGAAATCAGTATGAAAAATGGAGAAATTATATAAATAGGCAAAATCATCTAACAGACTGTTAGAACCCAATTTAGGAGGTTGAAGAATTGGGAAAGGATGGTGTGTTCATATTAAAAGCAATTCTTACCTGCGTGCACATGTGTGTGTGTGCATGCACACGTGTCCAGGGATGGGGGTCACACCCAGGGCCTCCCACATGTTGGACATGCATTCCCTCCAACCAGTGAACAATAAACATTCTTAATTAAATTTCAAATATCCTACAGTATTCTTTGAAGAGTCTAAATATGCCCTAAACTCAGGGTTATAACAAATGTGAGAGCATTTAAAGAAATCACGGAGGTGCACTTTTCTTAAATGCTTATGTGTTGGCACAGTTACATTTGCAAGCCTGATGTGATTAATCAGAATTGAACAGTAATAAAGAGCCCACTCTGCGTACCAAGAGTAGGTAAGGGGGACTTCAGATTTCCGTCACCACTGTAAGGGCTGCAGAACTATAGATCAGAGGGGGACGGCCAGCCAGGCAGTGGCTTTCCAAATCAGCCTCAGTCCACCCTCGGCTCACTGGGAGCCTTTCTGCCTGCAGCACCTACGGGAAACTCTCAGGAAGTTCAGCTTTCAGCTTCCGGTGTGCAGTGATCTGTGTGCAAACACCTGAAAAACAGGCACCTGCTGCTCTCCTGGGTATGAGCCCCTCTCCGTGGAGTCATCAACCGTAACCCAAAAGGCAGTGCGATTTAGGAACTGTCCTCTTCAATTTCTCCCAGGGAATACCCTTTTGGAGCCCTAATGCGACACTGAATTTTTTTATTTTTCTTAACACTGTGTCATGAATATTTCCCCTGGCTTTTAATATTTAATAAACCCTGACTTTTTGGCTTTTCCATTCAATGCAATATTTAGGACATGCTATACTTTTGTGATTTTCCAATATTATAAATGAATCAGCAAGAGATATTCTAATATATTAGCATTAATTATTTATATCCCTGATGGTATCATTTTTAGATGTTTTTCAAAGTGCTATTAAGGGAGAAAAGGGAAGATGCTTTTTTACAGAGGAAAACAATTCACAATAGATCCAAATAATGTATAAATTTCTAACTTGTATCTGCTAATGACAACTTTTTTGAGGCATTATGTATTTTCACTGAAATAACCTAAAACACACACATACAAAGAAACTATGCTAACTTGATAGAAAAGCAATGGGATCAGATTTCAATTTAAATATTTTACTATTCATGAGTTGAAGAAATTTCATGTGCTTATTGCTTTCATTGCTTCACCGTCTGAAGAATGTAAAATGTCAGGTGGTAACTAACAAGAACAATGAATTTTTAATGTCTATTTCTTGTTTTAATCAAATATTTTCTTGTACCGTGAATCTCAAAATTCATCCATTTTCCCAATAATGTCTGTAACCAAGGTAGCAGTGCAGTTCCCACACTGATGCTGGTGCACCATAGTAGTAATTCTTATTGTGGGCAGTTGAATTGCAGTGGAAAGAACAGAAACTGTGTCCTTTGCCTGGTGCCCCTGAGTGATTACAGGTGGCCCTCGTCTCACCCCACAGCCTTATGTCTACTTGTAGGTGTGCCCAGAAAGCACCTGGTTAGGAATATGAGTGTGCATGTCCAGCCTGGAAACAAACAAAAGATAAGCAATATATTTTACATGCTTTCTCTTTTATGAGACATAATAACTGTAAATTTATATACAAAATATTCACTTGTCTTTAAAGTATTAAAATATTGTACTTTCTTTAAGAGGAAGAAGGCCCGTGAGATGGATCAGTGGCATAAGCGCCTGCCTGGCAAGCGTGAGGTCCTGAGTTTGACTCCCGGAACCCACGTACGAAAAGAGGGCCGGTGATATCGCTCAGCGGCACTGGTGCCTGCTGGGGCGTTAGGTCCTGAGGTCGACCCCCAGTACTCACAAAAAAAAAAAAAGAGGAGGAGAAGTTTTCAAGCACGGCTTGGTCATCGCCTTGGCTCAACTCTGGGGATCTGGAGTAGTTCCAGTGCGATCAGATTCAGGTGTTAAGCAATTAGCAGGAACAGTTTACAATGTAGTTCAAATAGAACTGTAAAATAAATTCATCCCAAAAATGTGTTAGTTAACATTCTTCTTCTTGTAAGCAAATTTGGGATAAATAAAAAGGACTTCTAGCTGTCTCCAGCAGAAAATTATACATTGTCTAAGGCACACACTCAGGTTACCTTTCATTGCCTTGGAGCTAGTTTATAATTCTGTAAGTTGCAGATGCTGTAATGGATAGCACTGTGAAATGATTCTGGCCTGAAGAGTCACAAATTAATCCTTTTATTTGCAGGTTTTGTTCATTTCTCATCCAAGCACCTCCCAGAACCAATCCTCAGCTACCCACCTCCACAGAAAACGTCAGAAAAGACTCTCTGTTTCCCGCTCTTTCTCTATATGTGGATACTCTTGCATGTGCATTTGACTTCCCCTGGAGTCTGTGATAATATCTCCATTTTCCTTCATTAATATAGTTAGTATCTCTGAGACAGCACAAGCTACACATAAGAGAGAAAGGGGGAGATTATTTTATTGATTTTCAAAAACTTTTATTAGTACTCCATATATAACTCAATTTTCCGATCACATTTACTTCCAGGTATGATCATATCTCAGGTTCAGATTCAAATCTGCTTTTTCATGAAATATATTATTGTCAACATTACCTGTATCACTGGTTTTCATTAGCAAAAAATGAAAGATATGGTTATGAAGTAATTAAGCCGACTCCACGGTGAGGAAGTAGCAGTGATTTTACAGTATTTCTTCTAGCTGTGATTAGAAACTGTTCCTCCATGGCCCCTGAAGAATGGCCTAAAGATTTACCTTTTTATGCATTTGCCATAGTTAGACTCCGTCTAGAGCCCCTGGTAGCTATATCCTAGAGGTAGTTAAACTACAGAGTACACAAAATTGGTATTGTAAGGCACAGGGGTGGGACCCAACAACAGATGCTGCTGTCCATACTCTTCAAGAGTGGGAATAAACTGGGCGTGGTGATGCACACCTGTAATTCTAGCACTGTGAGAGGCTGAGGCAGGAGAATTGCAAGTTTGAGCGCAGCCTGGTGAACAGCAACTTAGTGAGACTCTGTCTCAAAATTAAAAAAATAAAAATAAAACAAGGCTGAGGATGTAGCTCAGTGTGAAGGCATTGAGTTCCACCCTCAGTGCTGCAAAACTAAAACAAGACAGAGTGGGTACATATGAACGGAGATCCATCTAAGCCAAGGAACTTGAGTGGCCAAGGGGTCAGCCAGTCTGGAGTCGCTCATTCAGGCAGACACATGTCACGTGCTGGTAGAACAGGATGTTCCCAGACGGAGTTGGCAAAAGACAGCCTTATATAAGAAGGATGCGATGGGCTGGAAGGACTGATGACCAGACACCTAACATCTGGTGCCTCGTGATGTACACAAATTTACACAACTAAGTTAAAGACAGACCACTGCTATTGTGACACATGGGCAAGGCGACTGAGGAGTCAAGTCAAGGACACCTGGCACTGCAGGGCCTACTTGTCCATCCCTGGACACACAGAGCAGGTGTCTGCACTCCTCTCTCTCTCAGACACCTGAAGAACAGTGTTACCGCTATGTAGACGGATGTGCTGTCCCCTGAGTTCCTCTCTCTTCCTTCTCAGTTCCTCTTTCTGTCTGTCTCTCCTTTTACTTTTCAGTAAAAGGAGGTGTAACTTAACAATATGGTAAATGCTTAAATTTAAAGAGTGTTACAGTACAAGACACATTGCCATAAATCTTAGTCAAAACCCTCTCCCTCACTCTGAACACACTTATTCCGTGGTTCTCACAGCTTTCTGCAGCAGCTCTGGAATCCTCTTTCCTGAGGGTCTTTACTTGTGCTGCCCTGGCTGCCTCAATGTCCTGAAATGATTGAAAATTTTTCCCTTTCATGGTCATTTTGACTTTGAGGAAGAGCCAGAAGTCACATGGTGCCAGATCTGCTGAGTAAGGTGAATGAAGACAACATCCTGTTTTACAACTCTGCCTTTCCTTTGAGCTGCACTTGGCAGCAGCATTCACTGTATTTTTGATCACACCTCATAAAAGGGGAATCTTTTGAAAGGGATAAATGGCAGTATGTCTTTTATTAAAATAATTTTTAAAGTTTAAACCTTCAATGTATATTTTGACCACATCTCTCACAGTGAAAAGTTAGGAGGAAATGAGTTCAAATACATTATGTTCCCATTATGCAAGGTGTTAGAACTCAGTGTTATTTTTTGACACTAATGTGGATTTTTCATTTTCTTAGAGCTTTGAGGACATTTTCATTTGACCTTTGCAGTAACTCTGACAAATCAAGAGACAACACTTGGTTACACTCATGTCACAAAAAAAGATTGCCACATTCTAGGTACCTCTGAATCAAAACACTAGGCTATTTGAAGTTACTCTAATTTTCTACTTCAGAACCTATCAGTGAAAAGAAACTGAGATGAAATTGTTCTGATATTTCTCCATTTGCTCAGAAATGGTTATTTAGCAATATTTTGTACTAGGCAGCACAACATACTGTAAATAAATTAAAACAAATAGACATTATTTCTCAAGAAATTTATGTTCTTAATGAGGTAAAGCAATGAAGGAATTATCACACAAATTCAAAAGAAAATTACAAGATGCTGTTAAAATCAAAAGGCGTCTGAATTGTGAGGGGTTTGATACCACAAAATTTGAACACTTTCCACATAGTGTAACACATTTCTTGGGACACTTCCAGGTAGGATAGGAGCTCAATTCCTAAGCTAGGCTTATACCTGCATGTTGATTGCTATGTACAGAAAACACCAATGCAGAGAAAGGGGGAAAAATTAGCTCATTACCAAAGTATTTCATAAACAATTTCAGAGAATGAGCACAGTTGATAAGGATTAAAATGCATTGAGATGCGAGCTTCCTGTGAACCTCATTTAAAATTCCATACACTGAGGGGTGAGGGGTGTGGGGAGTGATTCAGTCCATCCTCCCAAACATCCCCAGATTGGGGTTTTAAAGACTGTCGTGTAACCTGCCAGCTGGGGGTTTGCGCCACACTATTCAAGGCAGGGTTGTTTCCTCTTGCTGGATTCTCTCCTGCTGGGAACTATCAGCCTCCCCGTGAAGGTCGGTTAGGGAGGGCTCTAGGGTTACAGCTCACATACTGGGAAGATTTCTCTGGGCCTTTTCCTCAGAGAGTGAACCTGGTGAGTCATGGAAGAAGAGCAAACAGTTGTGAAGGTGACAGACACTAGCATCTGCCCCTTCGCCTTCTGGTGATCCCCAGACCGGACGCACACCAGCGGGAACATGTGTCACCACTTCGGGAAGCACTAGTGGTGTGAGGTATGCAGCCATCTGTGAAGCATCGCAGGCTGCTGCCATCCACATAATGTATTTTACATCCGCCTTAGGTAAACATCTTATACTGCATTTCAGCTTACTGACTGGAGTGACTGAACCATGGATTACAATCACCTTCAGAATTTATCCGTGGGCACCAAGGATACTCTTCATTCATGCGCGTGTGCTGAGGAATCACTTGCCCAAATCCTTCTCAAATTACGGGGAAATAAGTTTTTTAGAAGAGTAAATGGTAGATTTAAGGGCATCTTTTTGAATACAAGGAGGTGACCTGTGGACACACTGTGATATGGTTTATACAAATTTTGCCTTTCCAATCCCTGCATAAATAGAATACAAAAGCACCAGGTTTATGTAAAGGTCAAGTCAGGGGTGATGAAAGAAACAGATGAAAATTGTCTTAAAGTACTAAAAATATTTATCTGTGGAAGGAACATGATTTGTGTACCATTGTTATAAAATTCCACTCACTCCTTTCAGCTGTAAAACTCCAGCTCCACATTTTGTCCCAATTTGATTGTGAATATATCAGTATATGGTTCACACCGCTTGCTTTCATTTGCAATATTATGGGCAGGCGCTAGTCTTACAGACACTGATCCCACGAGGAGAGGCACAGATCTTTCTATTGCCATTCTATTCTAGAGGGAAACAAGATTAAATAAGTAATTACTTTACAAAGTAATGCGGAACAATCTCTTATATGTAAGGTTAATCCTCTCCTGCAAGCCCACAGCAAGGGCTGTAAGCAATGTGTAGGAAGGTCCTGGGAGGCTGCTCAATAAAAGTACTTTCGGGCCGGTGAGATGGCTCAGCGGCTTAAGCGCCTGCCCGGCAAGCACGAGGGCCCGAGTTCAACTCCCGGAACCCACATACGAAAAAGGGGCCAGTGATATCGCTCAGCGGCACGGGTGCCTGCTGGCGCGCGAGGTCCTGAGGTCGACCCCCCAGTACCCACAAAAAAATAAAAAAAATAAAAAAAATAAAAGTACTTTCTAGGATGGGCTGTGGTTGAGTTCCAAAAGAGACTGGTAAAGGTGCAGTGGCACACTCCTGGGATCACGGCACATTGGGAGGCTGAAGCAGGAGAATGGCAAGTTTGAGCCCATACTGGGCACTTAGGAAATAAGGAGATCCTGTCTCAAAATTTTAAAAAATTAAAATAAATAAAAAATTAAAATGTGCTGCAGATACGGCTCAGTGCAAAGGCCTCGGGTTCTTTCCTTAATACTGCAGAAAAAAAAACAGAAAGAATATATATTAATTATAATTATATATATATATATATTAATATATATAAAGAATATATATTAATTATAACTAATACAAGCACATAGCATGTTAAGAATAGCATAGTTAGATAAAGCTGGAAAGACAACCAAAGCCCAGTCCCTGTGTGTACGCAAAGTGTCAGACAAGCACAAAACCAGAGTGTATGGGGCCAGCAGGATGTGGCACGTGACTGAAAGATACAAGTCCAGGATGGGACAGGTGGAGCAGGTCAGTGCACAGGTGAGGTAGCATTCCAGACTAGAGATGGATGTGGAGCTAGGCGGGTGCCTATGCAGGCCTATGCATGTCCCATGGCTTGGGTAAGTATCCCCAAAGATCCACGTGTCAAAGCCTTGGTTCCCAGTGGGGCTCCCAGAGGTTGTGGAACCTTCAGGACCTGGGCCTGAGGGGGGTCTTTAGGCTATGGGCTGCCCCCTGGAAGAGGACTGTGGGACCCTGACCTATTCCTTGCTCCCTGATGAGAGCAGCTCTGCTGTCTTCTCAGCTATGATGATGGCCTCTGCACAGGCCCAATCAGTGGCCAATCTGTCATGGCCAATCAGAGCAGTGGTCAATCCATCATGACCAATCAGAGCAGTGGCCAGTCTGTCATGGGCTGGAGCCTCTGAAACCATGAGCCACTACCATCCTCTTCACATAAGGTATTTTGTCTTTTTCATCACACCATGGGTACTGTTTCTCAAACTACCTTAATAGAGAGCTTTTCCCATCCATCAGAGGATAGTTTTATAGAGCTTAATAAAAATATCTCCTTAGAGTCAAGTGGCTGGAACATTGCTAAATGTTAGCTTCCCTCCTTTATGGGTCCTACCATGGACTGGCCCCAGGTGTGACCATCCAGACTACGGATTCTGTCCTGTGTGGCCAGATGGCAGCCATCCTGAAAGGCCCACGGATCTCAGTTCCATCGGCTCAGTCTGGGACCCTGGCTGCTTCTGCTCTGGGGTGTCGATCTCATGAACACACTCACTGCTCACCTGGCGGTGAGCCTTCCATCCACCAGGGCAGCAAACAGCTGGGAGGATCAGCTCACAGAGAGGAAGAGGCACTAAGATTCAGAGGTTCAGGGCTGCAGGGTGGCTCTATTCTTTATGAGAATGACATTTCTATCAGCTCTGCTGAGCAACCCAGTTATAAACACGTAGACAACACATGACTGGATTCTCTGGGGCATGAATACCGACAGGTATGTCTACAGGGCCACGCAATGGAGAGGGTGAGGTGGTGTCCACAGAGTGACTACACCCTTGCACTTGGCAGTCTCAGTAGACACTGAGGGGAACTGCTATATGGAGCCAACCCAGAAGGGTAACAGACTGGCACTCTTTAAGAGCTGGTGAACTAGAGTTTGGGCCAAACTTACCAAGTGATCTAGAACAGAGGACGCTGAGGCTGTATGGGTAAACTCTTTTCCGTGATTATAAGAGCAAGAGGGTGAGAAGTGTGCGAATATGAGGAGGGACAGACATTGAGGGACACACAACTGAAGTACCTGGAGTTATTGAATGAGTCCTGCGTGTGGGTCTTCCCTGCAGTCACTGGGAGGATGGACGAGCTGTCAGCACAGCCTAGGATGAGGCTGTGTGACCCCTGCCAATCTGGTAATGAATGGAAAATACCCAGGAGGGCATGGGTGGCAACACAAAGAGGACCACTGAGTAGCAAAATAAACTGAAATGTCACAGCATATTTATGTGCTTTTCATTTGTTTATTTAAGAGAATAGTAGAATACTAATGTTTGGGAGTTGGCAGCAACATGTAAGAGGATATCTCACTCCAGAGACAAGAGCTAGAATGGGATTATTGGCAGGTTTAGAAATGTTGAAGTAGTTGGGCTGTCACTAAATGCCAGATCAGCATTTTCTCTCCTTGGCTTGACAAAATAAATATTTTTCCCTTTTCTGTGATCACAGTGAGACAGGGATTTCTCCCCCTCTTTGAAATGTGCTCTCTATTAAATGCAGTTAATGAACAATATCTAGCTGCTCTCTGAGCCGGCAAAACACACGTTAGCCAACCTTTCCCCGAGCCCTATGGCCCACGCTGCTCTCTGGAGCAAGGTCGAAGATGGGCCATTTGGTAATCACCATTGTACACATGAGGGATGGTTCTGACCGCGGTTACAGCACATAAAAGGTTTGCTCTGTTCCTCTTCTTACACTTAGCCAGCAGAATTCGCTACTTGCAGTACCACTGGACTCACTCTGCATACGTGGACACACACAGACACACACAGACACACACACACACACAGAGAATGTGGAGAAGTGGGAATTCTCCCCCAGTAAAGACAACACTGGGTATTTATTTGGTGCTGTGTTAGTAAATGTTTAACAACTGGCTTTCCAGAAAATAAATGTACATGTGTGTAGACACACACATTTATTACAAATCTCACCAATTTTAACAATGTGTAGCATTGAATTTGCATTCATTATAATACACAGTGCCCTTTGTTGTAAATTCTTATAGTCAATTGATTCTACAGGAAGCTTTTCACTGATTTTGGCAGAAACGTATAGGTCAATTCAATAATTATTTGATAAAATCAAATGACAAATACATGTTTGATTGTCTAATTCAGAAAATGTGTCTGTCAGGCCATCATGAAAGAGTGTAACCCTGACCTGAATGTTTTCCTTATGTTATCAGATATAATAAAAGTGGAACAGGGTGGGTATATGACGGAACTTCACTGTTAGCCAGTGATATGAGCAAATTCTTTGCTGAAACAGATAGTAGTTTTCAATTTATTTGGTGGTGGGGTATCCTAGAGATCCAACCCAGGGAGTGAAAAAAACACTTCCGCATATATTTCGTGCTACTCACACTGTAAACATTAGACATGCCACAATTTTATTTTTAATCCAAATTGCTTATATTTCCTGTTTACTTTTTGTAAGTCCGATCAACACCATGATGAAGTAAGACCTGGGTATTAGCATTTGGAAATGTTGCATAGATTTCTCCCATCCTGGATGTTCCATGGGCCCAGCACAGCATTTCTGAAAACACTGCACATTAGCACAGCATCCTGAGAATTTGCTGGTCTCAAGATGATATACCTAGAAACATGGGCTTAATGATTGGTAAATAATACATCTTTCACTACAATACAGTTTAATGTTAGGACTGTAATTTATTTTTAATAATGATTGTGTTTAAAAACTGGTTTGAAAATTTCTTGAAACTGTGTCTATTTTTTTATTGTGAGCTGCTTAGACTAGCTCCATTTTCTACTTTAAGAAGCAAGGACCATTTGTGCACCCTACTTAAAAGCAATGGTTATGATCTAATAAGGGTTCCAATTTACAAAGGAAAAGGGGGGATGCGGTGATGTACAGTCCTGGGTCTGTAGCATCCCAGGAATCTCCCTGACACACATATGGCTGACATGAAGGATGAGGGAGAAGAATGACTGAGGCCCAAGACCTCAATTAAGGTTTTACCTGCCTGCTTTCATGAATCATAAAATAATAGTTTTCTTCTTAAGAATGAAGACTCTGAACTATTTCTGTGAGCTATGTATCTTGTTAAATTCAACTTGCATTTCTATTTTCTCATCTTTTATATGGGAGTATTGACAGTGCAACCTCATAGAGTCCTCTTAAAGTTTTATAAATTATGTATGCTTCAGAATAGTGCCTGGCACACACTCTGTGGTAGCTACCAGCATTAAATCTCTACATCAGTAAAATACCTAAACCTTCCCCTAGTGCTGTGTGTATCTTTTTTTACCGATTCTGGAATTGAACCATTTTTTATAAGGAATAAAGTTTGAGTATGCAATCATTTTGTACAATCCATGCTAATGATGAACATTATTTGAACCAAGACAACAGGCTTGGGAAAAAATCCTCCTGGGACTCGCACATAAATCCCTTGTAGAGATACTCCTCAGGAGAATGTATATGCGATGGCGCAGGCATGCAGAGAAAGCCATGCAGAATCATGCCCACTGGGCTCAGTTATTCAATTTCAGATGCTATTTTAAAAAACTCTCCAAATATCAGTTTTGTCAACAAAAAGTACACATCATATTTTATTTTCTCTGCAAATAAAAAGTGTGTGATGATTTCTTAATCATAATGAAGATTTTACAAGATTGCCTCTGGAATCGGAAGTAACACACGCAACCTCAATTCATACTCTTGACCTCTACAGAATTTTATTAACACAATTGTTTTTGATATTAGGTAAAAATATTTTACCTCTGCTGTGTTCTAAGTGTTTATACCCTTGTAGGTCATATGTTGGAATTAAAACACTTCAGGCCTTAGAAGGTAAAACCTTTGGGCGTTATAAGGTTCTGCATTTGCTAAAAGGTTCTGCATTTATGTATGCGATTAGTTCTGAGAAGCGAGGCCTGAGAGTGTTCCTTTGTCTCTCTGCCATGGAAGACACAGAGAAAAGACCAGAAAACCGACCTTCACCAGACCCCGTATCTGCTGGCTCCTTCATCTTCAATTGCTCTGCCTCCAGAATGGCAAAAATTAAAATGTTTATTATTTAATGCCACCCGCTTGTGGTATTTTGTTATAGCAGCCTGAATAGGCTAAAAAATTCTTGTGTTTAAAATATAATGACAAATAAATATTTCCTGCATTGACATGAAAGTATGTTAAGGATAAAATACCTAAAACTTAATTGTACCTTGTAGTGAATTATTTTTCTTTGAGAGAACAAACTATTACTGAAATTCTAGGCAAACAAAGCCAGTAAATAGTACCAAAGAAGTTTGCTAAATTGACAACATTTTGCACCTTATTGCTTTATATTTGACTATATTTTTCTGCCCTCTCTCTAAACCATGCAATCAAAGCAAAGTACATCAAAATTCCCAGCCATGCTTTCATATGTAATTTAAGACAACTGAAAGAGATATCCCAGAATTCTGCATTTTTAAATTAAATTTATCTGAACTGATACGGCAAAACTCAAACTTGCATATATTAATGTGGTATATGTGATTTTTTGATACATATATATATTGTATAGTATTTAAATCAGGTTAATTATGTCTCCTCAATTATTTATCATGTCTTTGTATTTATGATGAAAACATTTCACATCATTCTTTCTAACTTTCTGAAATATATAGTGTTTAATTTTTACTACAGTCTCTCAGTTCTTTTATTTGCAGCATTAGATTGTATTTAATATTGATTTATTACTTATGAAAGATTCACTGATTGTTCTTTCCATCAGCAAGTTTAAGTTTGTCCTTAAAATATATGAACTTTCTAATGCTTTTAGCCTCTTCCAGATTTGGAATTCTATGTTGCATTTAAATCATCTTCCACTGTCGACAGTGGTACTCAGTAGTCTGATCATTCAGCTTGACCAATATTACCAAGTCCAGGAGACAGCAATCGCCTATTTAATTACAGCCTTTGATTATTGTGACAATTAGTTCAATTGTTTCATCAAGAAATTAATGTTGCAAATAGATTCTGCATTGTGGCCCTGATTCATAATTGGAGCTACTATTGATGCTGATGAAAGGGCGAGAAACCATTGTATAACTTCGCATTCATAACTGTAACTGACTTGACTTCTTTGATGGCTAAAAATAGAGCTTATGAGGTATGACCGAAAAGGACGTAAAAGTCTGACAATTTCACAGACTTGCTCTAAAGTTTTAGACTCTTATGGCCAATGAATAATATACATCAAGTAACTTATGTACAGATGCACCATATAAATGTTGTCCATTATTTTTGTTTTACTTGACTAATTTTAGGCTTCCTTGTGAAAAGATGGAGCAAGTGCAAGATGGAAGAGTGAGAGACAGAGCAGAGAGAGGGATTATCTGCTAAATTTCCAAAGCATTTCAGTCTATACAGATTACTAAAGTAGTTCTAACAATTTTTAAATAGAGTTCTAAAGACTGGATTTGTTAAAATATACTTTGAAACATGTTTTATAATCACTTTATCTCTTAAATATCATTAGCTCTTACAAATTATTAATCCCACCCATAGTTAGAGGAACTCGGTGCCGCCCGCCTGCCTTCCTCCTCCTCCTCCCTCCTCCTCCCCCTCCTTCCCTTGTCTCTTTCTTCCTCCCTTACTTCCTCCCCCTCCTCCCCCTCCTCCCCTCCCCCTCCTCCCCCTCCCCCTCCCTCCTCCCCTCCCTTCTTCCCTTGTCTCTTTCTTCCTCCCTTCCTCCTGCCCTGACCGGCGGGCTCCTTGCTTTAGCTGTAGCTCTCTACATGCAGAGCGCTCTTTCTTCCGCGGACGACTCTTATTTACGAGGTTTATTGCTTTTAAATGAGAATCCTTGGAGAGGAAAATCCAGCGATTCTGGTAGGACCAGCGCGTGGCATGGACCGCGCGCGCGGCGGGGCCGTGGGAAGGCGGCCTGCATTCCCGCACAGGTGCGGCCCGGCCCACGCCGCGCCCGGCTGCCTGGCCTCGGTGACCCAGTGCCAGCGCTCCACGGAAAGTCGCCAGAGAAACTGCTACAACTCCACGTCAGCTGCAACACCCACTGTCCACTTCATTGTTTAAATTCTTCTCCTCTTTCTTTATCAGTATACGTTTTTAAAATATGACATCTTAGAAATGCGATGCTTAGTACACATCACTTATCAATTACAGTAGAAACTCTTTACCCATTGTTTTGCCTTCCTTGGTTTAAATTTCCTGCTGTAAACCAAAATTAGCACTAAAATCTTACCATTCAATAAGATATGTTGAGAGAGAAATGTTCTCATAATTTTTACAATTTTAGTTATCATTGATCTACTGTACCTACCTTATAAAATAACCTTTTTCACGGGTGTGTACGCATAGTAAACGAGAGTGTGCATAGGTGTCCTAGTCAGCTATTGGTCTCTGGGACAAAGGACCTAACATACACAATTTAAATTAACAAAATGCTTCACTTTGGATTATGGTGTTGGTCCACGATTATCTAGCTTGAAGGCAGAAATGCTGTGGTGGACAAAAGCTGCTCACCTAAGGGCAGGCAGGAGACAGAGACGGCAAGGAGGAAGCCCCAGAGGAAGGGGCCGGGACCAGATCGCATGTCCCAGGTCAGAGCCCCAGGACCTATGCACATACGTGCAGAAGTGTTCTTCAGTCATCTCCTGATATTCTCTCAAGACAATCAAGTTGACAAGGACAAGTCCCTGACCTTTGAAAAATAGGTAAAAAAAATTATGAAGAAGTACAGTATTTATGTCATATTTATTATTCTTTGAAAGTGTGAAATTAATGATACTCTTAAAACCCCTCGTTGAAAAGCCAGTTAGTTAAGCCAGTTATCGGTAACGATAGATAATAGGTGATTTTGTCCGGAAATTATACAACTCTGTGGAAATTCTTAAACTGTTTTGGGGTCAAAAGTAATTAAGGACAAATTTTCATGATACCTTCAATTTTCTTTGCATGCATATAGTTTGGGCAACAATTATTTACTTTTGGGCCAGTGAGTTAACTCAGCGGCACAAGCGCCTGCTCGCAAGGGTGAGGTGCTGAGTTCGACACCCGGTACTCACAAAAAAAAAAAAAGAATTTTTTTTTGTGTGTGTCAGGAATTGAACTCACGACCTCGCACTTGCCAGGCAGGTGCTATGCTGCTGAGCTATATCCCTGGCCCAAGAATTATTTTAAATTAAAGAAATGCTAAATATTTAATATAGCTATGTGAAAACACTGTAAAATTTTAGGCTAGTAGTTAGCTAATGCTATTACTCTATTTTTCCCCAAATATTGAAAACAAGAATAATAGGTAATATTTAGTAACAATTTCTTTTAAATTATAGTTAAGTATGAGCCCTCTAAAGTTACTTCGGCCAGAGAGAGTCTTTGGGGAATTTGTTACAGTGTCACTACTGACCCCTCTGCTGAACCATCTAAACCAAATAAAAGCTCTTTAAAACTCAAAGCTAAAGCAGGACCAACAAAAGTAGTTTTTGCCTTCCAGTAGGGTATGTCCTGGCGGTGTCGAGCGAGGGCCGCACCTCCCGTCGCTGCCCCGTCTCCGCGCACCCTCGGCCGCTGGGAAGGCGGCTGCTCTTCTCCCCTGCGAGGAACCAGCGGAGCAGACTTACGCAGGTGCGCCTGGCTCCAGACACGGGGACCCTGGGAAATGACTCCCCAGGCCTAAAGCGGTGTGGAAGGCACCTGGCCAGCCCCGGGGCAGCACCTGGCGTCCCGAGGCGCGGGATCACATTTTCATCACAGAAGCGGCCCTCGCTGTCCGCGTAACCCTCCCCGTTCCTGCCGACTCCACCCGCCACGCCCTGCGCTTGCGGACTGGATGCACAGCCCACGCGAGCGTTTGTTATACACAAGATGTCACGCTCACGAACGTGATTGATCGTCGTGCCAGTGGGCCCCAGAACGCACAGACGCTGCCGTGGTGCTGCCCGGAACACACCCACGCCTGGCTCTGTCCTCGGAAAGCGGACGCCTGCTCCCCGAGAAGCAATCTGCTCCCTGCTGCCACCCGTCCGCGTGGGTTCTTCACTACCCCGACCCCTGGAGTTACGGAAAGTGAGGAATCTCCGCCTCCTCCTCCGTAGCAGGTCTTGAGGCCTGGAAAAGCCCGTTCCTAAATCTGGAACACAGTTCACGCCAACCCCGGTATGAGGCAGCTGACAACGTCGGGAGTACCTGGCTTCGTGATCAGCAAGTCACCGTTTCAGAGAGCGGGGGCGCAGGGCTTCAGAAACAGCTGTGCTTTCACGCTGCCATTGTGCGTCCCTCCCTCCTCCCACGGGGATGTATCCGGGTATCGCGGTGTAATCACTGTATGCGTAGGCGGGATAATCGGTTTATCTCTTCAAAAGAACCTAAATTCGGGCCACTGATCTTTCTAGATCTGTAGGCAGGATTTATCCGGGGTATTCAGCTCTCTTCCTGTAGAGGAATTTGTTTACTTATCTTACAGTTATTTGGTGTGCTATTTTTAAAGTAGTATTGAGTATTAAAAATCCTATGGAGGAATTAAAACTCCAATCACAACATCCAGACAGAGCTACTGTTAGCTCTTCATCACGTCTTCCTCCAATAATTGTTAGTTCCATACTTGCCATAACTACAATAGTATACTCTTCATTTTGTAACCTGTTTTTCTAACTTTAGTTTTGTGTAATGCCTTTCCATTTTGCTGGAAACTCTTATGCAGTAATTATTTTCATTGTTTTTATAGTATAGAGTTTATATGGGTAACATAATTCACTCATCCGTTCCTATATTTTTGAATGTTTTCATGTTTGTAATATTTTGGTATAAATAATAGAAGAAGGAATGCTGTAGCACATAAAATATTTTCGATGTTTTAGGTATTTTAAGGAATAATTTTCTTGATATTACCAAAATGATTAAAAGAAACATTGCATTAATCTCCATTCCCATTTCCCTTTTCTGTTAATTTATGCTTCACTTGTCCATTTCTAGCTGTGTGTTTCAATTCGTACGTGAGTGTGTGCACAAATACACACACACAAATACACACACATTTAGCACGGAAAAAGAATACACTAAACTGTAGAAGATTTTCTAAGTCCGTAAGTCGAAATACAATTCATTTTGATTTTTATCTCTTTTGATTGGCACTGGATACAAGCAAAATTAAATGAAGACTGGAGCAAAAAGTGTGAATAATAAAACCAAGAAAAAATAGAGATGTAATTAGTAAAGCATAGAAGAAAATTAATTTATTGGCAATTATGAGGTGCTTCACAGAAGTCCTGAGGGGCACAAACGGGATGAGGGAGACAGAGCCCTTCCCAAGCCTGGCGTACATTACATAGTCAATTACAGCACCTGCTCTTATCTTGGAAGACCTCGTCTAAATTATCTCCTTTGAAACAAGACAGAACAATTCCAGGCCCGGCTCTACATGAGCATTATTCATGTATTTGAAATCACATGTCACACCTCCCTTCACTCATTTTTATATTCCTTCAGATCTCTCCTCCCAGGACACTCTGAGCATTTCACAGGTGCACACACATCCCAGCAGCAGGGAGAAGCTGGTGAAGATTTAAACCAGTTCACTCATTAACATCAGCGTGCACACCTACATTTACACCTTAAATGAGGAAAATCCATTCATCTTCTCAACTTTGAAATTTTAAAATTAACTCTGTTAAATAGGATTGAAGACTACAAAACATACTGAAATTTGAATACTTTATCCAATTGGTTTTTTGCCTTTATTCAAGGTATCTGCTTTTATCAAGTAAGATTTTATCAGTAAAATATGTTCCTGAAAATATTATTGAAGAGAAAACTGATTAGAGACTATGGCTCCTCATTAAGGACTTCTTCTGAGGTATCAGTTCAGTAGCAGACAAAATCTTTATAGAATTTGGCTTTCTTAGAATTCCTGTAGGTATTAAAGAATGTGATATTGGTATCATCATGTTCATTCCCCACTGGTGTGAGTTATCAAAAAAGTATTATCATAAATAATCTCCTTGATTTTAAGATTATATCATTCTATCTTATCTATAAAACTATGTCACAAAAACAGCAAATAAAATTATCAATACTCCATTAAAATTCTATTTACGTGAAGTTCTCCCTCTCTAGTGTGCATTATATGGAATCTACTCATATTCTTTTCAAAACTTTGTATGTAAATCCGAAATAATTACCATTCTGTTAAATTGTAACATGACTTTATGCATATATTTCTGTTGAAACAATATTAAAACGTTATCCATTTAGATGTTCGGCATTATAGTCATATTTAATTTAAAGTATTTTTATTCATTAATTTGATCCTCTGACCGTGTGGTCAATCCAAATAAATAAAAAATAAGTTTTAGAATAAATAAAATAAAAATATTTGAGAAGAAAAGCCATGTCTTACCATTAAGCATTACATACTAAGAAATAAAATATTAGCAAGGAAAATTAACAACTTCATTTTGGAATCAGTACAAGATCACCTCATGGTGTTTATAACATGAATGTAGGGATGGTTGAGTACAAAGAAATGCATTCGTACAATTCACTATATCAATTAACTCAGTAGGAAAAGTCATATAATAACTATCAAAGGTGCAATGCAGAAAGGACATTGTCAAAATCCCATATCCATTTTTTGTTTAAAGTATCTATTGCGGTTTAGACCCAGAATGTCCCTCAAAATGCTCGTTGTTCAGAGATGGGGCTTTGTGAAGGTGGCTGCACCAAGAGGGGCTGCGGCTGACTCGCCATTGGCTGGTGGGGCCCGTTCAAAGGCAGTAACTGAGAGTGGGCCTAGAAGGCTCTATCTCCCTTCCCAGCTCCTCTTTTCTCTCTCTGAGTCCTGGCCACCATTACCTGAGCAGATCTCCTCTGCCAGACCCTTCCACAGTGCCCTTCCGAGGAACCAGCAGACCATGGGCTGAGTACTCCAAGAACTGGAGCCAAAATAGTCCTTGCCTCCTTCACATTCTGAGTGTCTAGTATTTTCCCCCAAATGAGAAAGTGATCAAGACATCATTCAATAAAATATAAACTAGTAATGAATAAATAAATAAAAAATAATATATGTTCTTTTTCTTACATGGATATAAACTATGACTTGTTTTTAGCTAAGAAAATATGGCTAAGGTAAAGGTGCTTTACAGATGCCATTAAGGCTCAAATTTAATTGCTTTTAAATTAATCAAGAGGGACTTAATCTTGGGTGGACCTGATTAATTAGCTAAAGGCTTATAAAAAGATAATCAGCTGATTTTACAAAGTGATCATTTTGATGGAGGGATAGGTGACTAGGAACTGAGGGAGATTTCTGGGAGCTGAGAGTAACAGGTTGTCCACGCCAGTATGAAAACAGGGGCCTCCGTGCTGCAAACTCAAGGAAGACGATTCTGCCAAGAACAGGTTCAGGAGAGGACCCTGAGTTACTTCCCAAAGAGCGCGCCAGTTGGCATATTCATTTAAGACTTGAAAGACCTTAAGGAGAGACTTACTTCATGCCAGACTTTGAAAATTCCAAGGCTATGGGATCATGAAACAAATACAGTCATGAAAATCCTAGAAATATCACGAAAGTATTCTAGTCTGGAGAATAAATTTGCACTATTTTTAAAAAATATGTAATTCTGAGTCAGTGTTTTCCTAAAAAGACCATGCTTTGAGAAGCTGGCAACACTGGACTGGTTCCTGGATGGTAGTTGGTGTGTTAATAACAACGAGACAGAACAGAAGCGAGACTGAGGGATTTAGACATAGGTGCTCATCATGACCAGGGTGTCTGCAGTCGAGGGAGATGGTTACTGTAGACAGTTTTGTTTTTCTGTGTGTGGGGCCCTGGGGCTGAAGTCAGCAATGCCGGTTGTTGACTATAGAAGGTCGATGTCAATTGCTTACAGCAGGGACAAATGGGAAACCACAAGCTAAAACTGCTCTCCCTCATCTTCTCCAGTCTCACATTCAAGTGGCTTTCGGGATAATTTTGTGACTGACGACGGAGTAGCAAAAGATCCAGGCTCTGGATCTAGAGCAGATGAAGGATGAGATCTGTGAGAGGCGGAGAAATCTTTGGCAGCACTGTTCACTGATGCCAACATGAAGGGCCAACAGGTCAGTAATGCATGTAAGATGCAAAAACCTGAGCCCACATGGAATGCAGAGCATTACAGTGGCCACTTCTTAGATCTCAGCCTCCAAATCTCGTACAAATGGACCCAATGGTCTGCCTTCTTTTGGAACCCTTTCCATGGGACAGTGAGGGAAACTGAAGATATAAAACTATTCTTATTAACAGATGGCATGGTTTTGTATATAGAAGTGCCAAGAAATCTACAAAATTTAAAGAACACTTATGTTCATTCAATAACTTGAATACACACGTTCACGACAGATTTTGCTCTAATTGTCCCAAAGTAGATGCAACCCAGAGATCCTTTGACAAGTAAAGGCATTAAAAGATCCAGTGCATCTGAGCAATGGAACATTACTCATTACATTAAAATGGAACAAATTATGTAAAATCTGGTAGGGCAGGGGATATAGCTCAGTGGCAGAGCACCTGCCTGGCAAGCGCAAGGTTATGAGTTTAATTTCTGGTACCAAAAAAAAAAAAAAAAAAGTTGGTGAAAGGTGAATCAAATGTACAGTTTCATTAATAGTACTATGCCAATGCTCATTTCCTGGTTTTGATATGTAACTACGTAAGATCATGTCATTTGATAGAAGTTGGGGAAGGCATCTTGGGACAACATATCTATTTTTTTGAGACAGTCTTGCTATGCAATTTAGGCTGGCCTTGAATTCACTGTGTAGCCCAGGTTGGCCTCGAACTCATGGTGATCTTCCTGCCTCAGCCTCCCGAGTACTGGGATTATAAGCATGCACCACCATGCCTGGCTGGGACTACATATTTTTGACACTTCCTATAATTCCATTGTGGTTTTGAAGGAGAACATTCTTACATTTAGGATATACATGTTGAAGTACGCAGGTGTGATGTGTACAACATCTGAGAGAAAGGAAGAGAGAAAAACAGCTATTAGTGAATGTAACTGAAAGGTAAGTATGTGCTCGGTGTACAAATTTTGGTGACTTCTGAGTAACTTTACAGAAATTAAGCTAAAAAGTAGAGGGAGTAAATATGCGGGACAAAAATGACAATTCATAAAAAAGAAAGTAGCCAAACAGCAAGCATGAACACATGAATGAAAACTTATGCCATGAATCTTTATGTGCAAAGACAGAATTTCAACCAGTTGCAGCTTCATATATCCCCTGAGCTTCACGTCCTTTGCAACCCCTTTCTGACTTACTGTGCAGAATGTGCACAGAGGCCAAAGCACACACCAAGTACATTTACCTCAACTGCTGGAACACGATGTGACATTGTGGATTCCTCAGCGCTTTATCTCCTTTGGCTTTGAATTTGGTTAAGACAAACTAGTTTCTTATTTACCACTCTTTATCAGTGCCTGGATCTCGATTTGAATTATAGGAGGTATTAAAACCTGAATGAATGAACAAAATAATAAATGTGTGACTTTAATAATAGCCTCTATTAAGTTGACCATAAAAGTTAATGAGTAAAATTGTGTTTTTCAAGTCTGCAGGATACCAAACTAAAAGGTATGGAAAGAAATCTGAAGCTTGGCCTCATATGTGTAGTGGTACATGTTTCAGTATGCCGTGTACTACTTACAACTATTTAGTATGTCACTCCCATAAGAATACAGACAGACCATTTCATTAAATCTATTTAGCACAATCATCAGAATAACACAGCACTGGATGCCTCGTCCTTTATAAAACTTGAGCCTTTGTTATGCAATGAAGGTTTTAAATGGGTCATATTCACAGTTTGCTGTAAGAGGGATAAGGAGAGAAAAAAGCAGATGCCAGAGGCATTGATTCTCATTAGCTTTATGAGTTGGTGTTGCTAACAATTTTTGATGGCAAATTTTGTGGCCTCAGTCATGATTTAGTCTTTCAGTAGAAAGGACAATGATCTTTAACATAGGTGCTTTATTAAGGAGACTTTGTGTAACAGTTATGTTTAAAGATTTGAAATAAGAAATCCCAAGGGTCTCACCACTTTGATGCTGTCTTTTATGGATGTACTTTCAAAACAAGCTTGCAAGCGAAATTTTAAATCTATAGCTAATGTTATGTAATACCATTTCATATTGTCCACTGTGCATTGTTACTACATTCATAAGGAAAGCAAGGATAATTTGATTTAATGTCGACTACTGAGAATAATATATTAGAATCATAGGTAGAACAAGAAAGTGTCAGAAGGAATTGTTCAGAAACTTTGTGAGAGAGGATGTAAGATATACATAACACTGATTAATTGCATCTATTAATTTATGCTTCATGCTATGTGAGTTGTAGAAATGAAAGACAATTAAAAAAATAGAAACCATTTCTTCCTATCTAAATGTAAATGTTTAGCTGTCTTGTTGCCTACCACATAGTCATAGACACTTTCTTATCATGGCTAAGAAAAAAATACCTAACACCCACAATTTAAAGTAGGAAAGGTTTACTTTGGCTTATGGTTTTAGAGAATTCAGTCCATGGTCAGCTGGCTCCAAGGCAGGAAGGGCAGATGGAAGGGTCTGGTGGAAGAGAGTTGCTCACATCATGGTGGCCCAGAAGCAGAGGGAAAGGGAGGAGCCAGGCTCGAAGACACACCCTCTCGGGTCTCCTTCCTATCACACACACCTCCTAACAATACTTCGGCCATGGAGTCCCCACAATCCTTCCAAAAGTCCCACCTCTGAATGCATGAGGCTTTGAGGGACACTCTAGATCAACCCATTACATAGCCGATTCCTTGATAGCCAACAATCACTAACACAGAGACCCTTGGTGGGCTTTTACATTTTGCCTTGGCTTAATTTTTACTTTCAGAATGTTTTTCTTTCATTTTAAAATGAATCCTATCTTTCTTTTTCCTCCCCTCCTCCCCCTCCTACTCTTCTTCCTCCCTCTCCTCCTCCTTCTTCTTCCCCTTCCTCTTCCTCCCCTTCCCTCCCCTCCTCTTTCCTTCCTCTACCCCTCCTCCCCCTCCTCCTTCTCCTCCCCCTCGTCATCCTCCTCCTACTTTGTGTGCTGCTAGGGGTGGACCCCAAGGCCTGAGCCTGCTAAGCAGGTGCTACCTATGGACGACCTCCCACCTCTGACATAGATCTTCTCCTTGCTGTGCAGCTGTCCCTAGCGTCTGCATGGGGTTTAACCTGGAAACCAGGACATACCTAGTCTGTCCTGCTAGCTCACTTTTCTAACCTATTATTTTAAAAAATCAACTCTGCTGCTCATTTCAATGTAGGGAGCTATATATTCTGAAGAAAGCATGGTACAGTTGAGTTGAATAAAAATGGGTTTTATTTGGAATGACTGAATTCACCCCCATGGTCCATTACTCACAAACTAGAAGGCCATGAGCAAGATGCTAAATGGCACTGAGCCTGGTTCCCATGACCCGCAATGCAGAATATAACATTTTTCTATTTCCTTTCTAGAGTTGTTATCAAGCCTAAAGGGGAAAATGATATGAAAGGGCTTTATAAATTTAAGCTCTATAAGAGAAGACAGTGTTTCTGTATTAGTCAGCATAGCAGGGATTCTCGTTTCCTCCGAAGATGATTTCCCTCTGGATTTAGTCAAGCCTGAGCTGGGGCAAGTGGTGGAACTAAATGAACTAGAGGATTACCAGGCATACTCTTGGCTGAAACTTTTCCAAAGGGAATACAATGCTAAAAGTGTATATAAACTAGAGAGAAAAGAGCCAAGGGCAAAGGACTGGTTCGAAACGCACACCTGTGTCTGCCAAAGAAATTGTCCTACACCCTGCCTCAAGTCCTCGGGGTCTCAGGGTGAGGAGGGCGGCCAGTGAAACCATCAGGAAAACCAGAAAGAGTTTTTCCCTGAGCTGTGGGAGGATGCCGAGAGTCGAGGGCTTCAGAAAGCATTCGTGCCAAAAACTTTGAACATGGCAGGAGGGGACACCCTAGGGTGGGGAGCAGCAGTCCGCTTTTGCCCAGGTGAGTCAGTGTCCAGTGGGAGCACCTGTCCAGCAGCCAGGTGTCCAGCCCTCCATTAGCACCTGTCAAACCACACTGCCCCCTCTAGACCTCAGGCACCTGCTGAGGCTCTGGGAGAAGCCCTGCCCCTCAGCGCTCCATGGTTTCCATGGGACAGCACCTGGGGCCGCTGGGTGACACGGGCAGGAGGCAAGTGGTTTCCCTGCCAGGGAACCGTGGAGAAGAGGACTGCGCTGCCTTGGGGTTGATGGGAGCAGGAGGAAGTGAAAGGGAGAACAGGGGTGGGAAATCCCAAGTCAGAGTGGAGAAAAGCGTCTTCGACCTGGCCTGGGAAGGAACCTTCACTGCTTGAGCTCACTGTGAGGACCCGAGGGTGACAATCCTCAGCCTCAGATCCCTCAGGGTGTCTGGTGTGTGGGACCTCAGCTTCCCCCGGACCCCTGCCTCTCAGAGCGGTGGACAGACGAGAAAGACCACAGCAAGGATTCTGGCTGGAGGTAAATTTCGCATCATCCGAGCGAGGAAGACCTGTTCTGGCCGATATCTGCATCGGTGCTGACCCATACTGGGCACCGTGCCGGAGCTGAAACTTCTGCTGTAAGCACCTTCTTTGTCAAGAGACTTCCTGAGAGCCCCCCAGGGTGGGGAGCAGAATGCACAGCAGCTCACTCAGGAGGCCCAGGAGGCCTCCCTGGGGCACGGCAGAGCATGGACACGCAAAGGTCCTTAGGACGTGTGGCCAAAAACACAGTGAATGCCTCTGAGTGCACTGGAACAGAAAGGCGGGTACGAGTGTGTGCCTCACCCACCTTATTCACTAGATCCGGAACTGGACAACTTCCGGCTCCTCCCCAAAGTCAAAATGGCCTGAAAGGGAAACAGTTTGAACCCATTCAGGACTTCAAGGCAGCCAGGACAGTGCAGCTAAAGACACTCAGGAAAGAGGAATTGGAGAACTTGAAATAAAAAGAAGCATTAGACACAGTGTTCAGGATCCTGGGGTTGGGGTCAGATGCGGATTTATACACCTGCCGGCTGGTAGTAGACGCAGGTAAACACTGGAGACTTAATCAGCCTCCCTCAGCTTCAGTTTCTGCATCCTGAGAGTAAGGACGATGGCGGCCTTCACATCTGGCCTTGGGAGGATGAAAGCAATGCTTCAAGTGCTTCACGAATGAAAGAAAACCAAGAAATCGCAGACAAAGGAAAACTAAGAATTTGTTGTCTGCCTATCTCCTCTGTAAAGTACTTGCCCTGTGTCTGGCATAAAATGCAGCCTTGCTACCATTCACATATTAGGCTGTGACCTCATTTACTTCCCAGATATGGGACTTCAGAAAGATGTGTCTTTCACATTTACACAAATTTGTTCCATTCCTTAAAAAGGTCCATACTTAGAACCTTTGATCCTCTGACACATATTGCTAAAACTCATGTGTGGCAAGAATAAAACTTTCAGGCTGGGGATAGAGCTCACTGGCACAGCACCTGCCTGGCAGCTGTGAGGTCCTGAGTTTGAGTCCTAGTACCAAAAAAAAAAAAAAAAAAAGAATAAAACTTTCCCTGCTCTTTGTTTCCTCCATATTCAATAAAGAAGTTAAAATGAAAATTCTCCATTTTTCCTGCATTTTTAATAGTTATTTTTTATCTCTCTCTTCAATATTTAATCGTTGAAGTCTCCCATCAACCAGGTGTTAAACATTTACACATTTGCGGGCTCTAATGTGGACAGGAAGTGGGGATGGAGAGAGGAAAGGAAAGAGATGAAATTGGGCTGCATTTATATGTTTACCCTCAACCTCGGTGACACAGATTTCAGCAGACAGAGGAGCGCTTGTCCTTAGAGAAATTACAGGCAAGTGCGATTTGTGAAAATAGGCATTTGTCACTGGAAAGAGGAAGGAGCATTTCTTTATATATATAGGGAATGAAGCTATAGATGGGGAAGAACCAATGATTTAATGATTTCTCCATGCGCTTTTCACTGTTATCAATTTCACTGGAAAATAAAAGAATCTTACAACAAATTCTCACCTGCACAAACCCTGGAACAAGTGACATCGAGGTGGAAAAGAGGGAGACGACATGCACGCGGAAGGGGCGGTGGGAGCGTGCAGCATGGACCCCAGCTGGGAAGTTTTCACGGAGCATGGTGCCGCTGGCAGTGGGGCGGTACACGCCGATAGTTCTGGCATTCTGAGAGGCTGAGGCTGGAGGATCCCAAAGTAGAGCCCAGACTGAACAACCTGGGAACTGAGGAAAATCCTGCCTCAGAATAAAAAATGAAAGGGGTAAGGATGTATCCCAGTCCAAAGGCCTTGATTTCAATGCCTTGCACTGCAAAAAAACAAAGAATACTCTGGGACATATCTGAGTCACATGTGAGACAAGTCTATGTTCTGATTTCTATAACACTAAGCCTTCTTTTGGTTTTCTACAAAATCATTTTCCACCATAATATGTTCCTCAACTATTACTGTGGCCATTTAGTGATGTAATGATCCCGAAGGTGGGCGTTCATGGAAGAGTCTGCAGTCCTCGACTCTTAGGTGTTTTTAGAACTTTACTGAAGTGTCACTGATACAGATGGTGGATTCTCAATGTGATGCTTTGATATACACTTTAACCCAATCGCTGGTGACTTTGAGGGGAGGCTTTCTCCAACCTTTATTCTTTCCCTTTTCACTCATGCATTTTTCGATCTGCTGCACGTGGTGATCTCTAATAAATAGGCACCTGTGTCCCTCATGTTAATTCTCAGGATTCCCAACCTATAGGCCAAGTGCACATGTCAATCCTCCTGGAAGGGTCCCTCCTCCCGTGCAAGGCATCTTCAGCTGGAGGAACATAAAACTGAGCAGGCAATTTTCTAAATGTTAGTTAGGAAAACCAGATGTTATTTTACTTATGATTTATAGCAAAGCCTAATCATGGAAACTGTGAAGTTTGATGTACGAGTTAGCAGGGTGGCTGAACTGGCATGCGCTGGCTTGTGGAACTGCTTCTCTCTAACATGATCTGATCCTACACTCGGTGGTGTCCCTTGGGAAGTACGAAATTGGTCCCAGGAGGAATACTCACATATGGGAATGGGAAAACCCACAAAAGCCCAACCCCTTGAGAGTTATTCATTAGTCAATTGCCACCCACCAGTGAGTGAGAGAGATTTGTATTTAAATGGACCTACCAACGAGGTGACAAATATGCAACCTTCTGTGACCTTCAACTTCCGCTCTATCGCATGGGGCAAAGCCATGACTGTCTCGTAGGAAGCTGTCACTACATGAGATAACACACATGATGAGCGTGATACTCAAACATTTTCAATTTTTAAATGGAAGCTATAAGGACTGCTATTGATATTAAGGTTCTTAAGTCCTCATGTAAAGTTAGAATTCAGGCAGGTGCGGTTGCTGTCTGCTGCCTCATAATTACCCTGCGGTGTAGACCAAGAGTGCAAGGTGCGACTGAGTGTGGTCCTCATCTCCTCCTAAGGTACACTGGGCAAGGGCAGCCATGGGTGATGCTTGAGCCACTCACACTTCCTCTCTGGTCTGCAAGTCCTTGGGATCATCACATGCTTAGCAATTTACAGAAGAACATAAGAATCTATGGAGAAGTCTTGGTTCTTTAGTTTCCCTATTGCAGAGTTCCAAAGGACTGTCATCGTTTGTATGAGATCCATTTTACTTTTCCACTGTAAAAAAGTACAGTGAAACTTGATGTGCAGTGTACACTGTACATCTTTATTTTTTAAAGGCTGAGATGTATGCATTGTGTGCCCACCCTCTTCCTGACAAATTCAGATGTTACATGGCAAAATCGTCCATGAAGTATGACGCAGAGATCCCTGTTGCTGAAGTTTGGTGCCAGTTTTCACACCCAGTGATCACAAGTATGTACAAGAAACTTACAGGAAATTGGAGATGCAGAATCCAGCATAGGGAAATGTTTTCCTACGTGATTTATCTTTAGGTATGCTATGAAAATAACCTGTGATATAGTCTCCAGATTACACTGTGCTCTCCCGACCTTTTCATGCTCTCCGCAGGCCTTGGTCAACTCTTTGGAGGTGAGAAAAGTTTGCTCTTCACTAGGTGTGGAGATTGCAGAAGTAGGAGAAGCGAGCAAATGCAATGAGTGTAGAGACTGCTGGGACTCTTCTATGCACAAGACCAAGCCTCACTGCAAGGAGACGTAAAACAGCACACAGACTAGCTCTGTCTTTTCTATTCTCAGGAGACCTTTATTCTCTGTAGCAGATGGGAGTAGCAAGCTCATTTCCTTGAACATGGAAATACAACTGAATTATAATGCATGGTATTATAATGGTGAGTACTTGTGAGTGCAAGATTCCATAAACTACATCTGCCCATCAGCCCATAGCTGCATTGTGTGGGCTACAATGACTCAGTCCTACCCTTCAGAGGAAGGTGAAATACCCCATGAGGCCTCTTCTATAATTACGGCGCTGGCATTGGTGGCACAATGTTTCTGCCTATGACAATCAGCTAAAGTTCTCAAGCATGAGATTTGTTATCGTTGTTTTGGTATGAAATGCTAAAATATAATTGTTATAAAATAACCAGCATCCCTTATTTAGTGTTCCATAGCAACCACATATTCACATCCCAAGCACCAGAAGGTATTTCATGGGATACTGACACGAAAGTCACAGCAACATAAGAAATGTCAAAGTGAAGGCCAGTGAGATGGCTCAGAGGCATAAGCGCCTGCCTGGCAAGCACGAGGTCCTGAGTTCGCCTCCTGGAACCCACATATGAAAAAGGGGAAAGTGAGATTGATCAGCAACACGGGTGCCTGCTGGCATGCGAGGTCCTGAGGTCAACCCTCGGTACCCACAAAAAAAAAGAAATGTCAAAATGAAAAAAGTCTGCATATGTCCTACTTTTCACAAAAAGGTAGCAGTGTTCTTTTAGTGTACATGTGTACATAATACATATATGTGTATATATAATTTACTTTTTTCTAATATAGAAAAACTACTTATAAACAACACAAAATAATTCTACTTCTTCTCTTTTGTCTCATTTTTTAAGAGATAGGATGATTTTGATGGTGTATGGAGCCTCTAAATATATTACATGGTGTCTTCCCTAATATAGCTCATCCTAAGATACTTTCTGGTCTGTTGACTGCACTAATGTCCAGATTTGTGATCCATGAGTGTAAAGATAAAAAGACTCCAGAGAGTGGACGACTGACCCTTTGGCTTGGGTCATGAATAATGTCCTTCAATGCACCTGGTAGAGAGACAAGGGAAGGGGAAAAGTAAGCGAATTGCAGCGCCCCTCTGATTTCTGCATTCGTTTCTGACTCTCTCATTGCTCCCAGTCTGGGTTAATGGCGTGAACGGGTTTGTGAAATTTCAGGCTAGAAATTCGAGAACACATTTCAACTCCCAAATTTTTATATTTTCATGATCAGTCATACTATGCTTTCAACTCTTCAAAATCGAATCCCAATCATGACTTTTTTATATTCCCATACTTCTTGTTGGGGGTAGTTGTTTTCCACGGGGCTTTTCAACCTTCCCATTTTCTAATCCATTCTGCACATTTCATTCCATGAATTCTGCAAATTTCATTCTAAAACACAACACTGAACCGTCACCCCCCCCCCAGTATGTGGTAGTCACATGTATTCTCAACTGTCCTGTCCACGTTCTTCAGCGTGAATTAAGCATCCTTCAGGGTTCTGTCATAAAATCCCATTTCAGGCCGCTATCCAAATACAATTTTGTAGTCATAGACTAGGTCCTGTCTCCCCATTCTTATGTAATTTTTCTCTTCAACAAAATTTCAATTAAATACCCTGAAATTCTCATCAGGAGTTTGTTTTTCCACAGAACCATTGTCTCCTAAACAAGTGGAATTAACTGATCACTAAATTTTCACGATACTGATTTCAGTACTCATTTTACTTATAGCACAATAGAATATGCAGTAATCTATAAAACTGTATAGCTTTTACCTAAGTCTGCCATTTCTTCCTTGTATTTTTTCAGTATTCTAGCGCTTTTACTCGCTACTTCAGAATCTCAAATGGTGGGGTCCAAAGGACAGCCCTCGAACAGGCTCTCTTGTAGATTCTCATGCACACTGAAGTAGGAGGATTACTCCTGCTGCTTCCTTTACGTAACTAATGAAACCGTTAGTCTCACAATGCACCGTACATGATATCATCACTGGTCCACCGGACATTTTAATCTACAATTCTCGCACCTTGTCTCATTTGCACATGTGAAATGCAAAGATAATACTGAATTATAAAGGTGCACCACAGGTACAGGTTTCCCAAAGATATTTCATTAGGGGGCCGGTGAGATGGCTCAGCGGCGTAAGTGCCTGCCTTGCAAGCGCGAGGGCCCGAGTTCGACTCCCGGAACCCACATACGAAAAAGGGGCCGGTGATATCGCTCAGCGGCACGGGCGCCTGTTGGCGCGCGAGGTCCTGAGGTCGACCCCCCGGTACCCACAAAAAAAAAAAAAAGATATTTCATTAGGCTACTGAGATAAGCACATTGGGATGCTAGAGAAATCCAACACGCCAGGGCGTTAAGCCTTAAGATAGAAAAATGGGTCTTCCTTCTGTAATTTAGATATTGTAGGTGTGTGCATAATTTGTAGTTTAAACCTTATGTAGAATGAACTAACAAATTTCTAGACTTTCATCATTCTGATAGTTTGCTCCTCTTTCACAATATTGAAATTTCTTCTAAATATCAAATATTGGGAGAGTCTTTCCCATGTTCCAATCAAGTGTTTGATCCGGTATATGGCTAACAGCAGCCATATTTCGGTGGCAAGTGTGTGGTTGAGGGGACCGTGTTCTCCCAGATGGGCATGTAGACTCTGGCAAGTGTTTTTCCCACTCTGCAGCTCTGCCTCCACACCCTTTTGCAGACCTGGAAAGTTCTGTCCTGGCCAGACCAAGGGAGACCCATCACCACCCCACCCTTTCCTTATTCTTGCCCTGTTACCTGTTTGCTTGCTCTTACGAGAGTACTTGATTAGCAGCAGCTTGGTCTACCTCCAGGAAGTAAGAAGAGCCTGGATATTTTAGATGCTTTTAATTGTTTTAAATGTTTATTGAATCAATTGATCCAAATATCAGTATTTTCCCCCTTTGAATTTTATCTAGATAGGGATTGCTGTCTGGTCTGAAAGGAGGGCCCACCGTGATGGTAACATGTGGGTACCAAATCGGTCGCTTTTCCCTTTGCAGCTGCCGGGGAAGGCATTGGTTCCCCAAAGCCTCCTGTTTTTCTGAGCTCCTGCTCTGCGCTTTGGTCTCGCGATCCTGAGCTCTTGGATGGCTGTGAAGGCGCGCTCCTGTGTGGCGAGTTGGGGGAGCATTCCTGTGGGCGCGGAGGGCTTCCTTCCAAAGACCACAGGAAGAAGGCAGTGAGGCAAGGCCAGGAGCCCCATTATTGAAGTCCACCTGAGGGGCGCTGCACGTCATTCTATGGGGGACTCAGGGTCCCACCCCACACGACAAACAAAGGATAGGAAAATGCCCAGTGTTTATATGAGGTATTTTTTGTTTTGTTTTGTTTTTTTATGTGGGTACCGGGAGTCGACCTCAGGACCTCGCGCTTGCCAGGCAGGCGCTTATGCCGCTGAGCCATCTCACCGGCCCTATACGAGTTTTAGACACGACAAAACTCAGTACATGGGTTCTACTCATCTTTATACAAGTGCTTTAGATATTTCCAGAAACATCGTGGAAGTGCCATAAATATCTGTGAATATTAATCTAAGCTGAGAAGACGTTAATGTGTTGAATTGTAAAGATCAAATTCCTGTGCTGTATGTTATGCTTTTGTGCTTAGGTTATCTAACTTTTATTTTTTTCTTAATTTCACACTTATCTTTGATAAATGAAAATACCTGTCAGTTGATTATGAAATAAAATCTCATTATAATTATAATAGTATTTAAGTTCATAAAGATTTTTTAAACCACTCATGATGTAATTATGAAAGGCTAATGAATAGCTTTTCAATCTCTAGCACAATGTATGTACATAAGCACACATGTATATGTGTATGTGTGTGTATATATATAATTCATATATGTATATGTAGGTTAACTATTATGAACACCTCAAATATAATAATGTGTAAATTATATCTCTTAACTTTCAATATATTATTGCCATTTCCTTGTCAGTAAGTACAGCTACATAAATCACATTCCATGTCTGTATAGAATTTCATTTTACTCTGTTGTCATTTTTATTTAGAAATTCCAAACACATATTTGTTGGTTTAATCTGCTTACTCAATTAGGATACAGTCTTTGACCAGGAATGTTGAAGGCCACATTCTTTTCCTGTTTTTCCTCTAAATTTTGCATAAAACTTTAAAATTGAGATAAACAGAATCAGGAATGGAGACTTTATCCAACCCAGGCACACACAAGGGACATCTCCCAGGGCTGGGAGAAGGGGTCACTGCATCAGTGTGGCATTAAAGAGAGGGAGAGGGACAAGCCAGGAGTGACCCCAGCATAGGGACTCAAGAAGGTGTGGAAACAGCTGCTCTTCTCCCGACTGCCTTCCCTTGTACAAAACGCCACACCTTAAAATTTGACATTGTTGATGTTACTTTTACATTCCCATTTAAAAATGGATTCGCATGTATTTATGATATATAGTGCTGACATTCATCTGCAGGACTTCAAATATATACATGGTATGGCATCTTCTTCTTTTTTAAATGGTTTCATACCTTTATCTGTAAAGTACACGCACACACACACGCACGAAGTGCAGGACAGTGAGAGGCATCTTACGTTCCTCAACATCTTTCCTGCAAAGCATTAATGACGGACACTGTCAGAATTGGGAATGGAAGCTGCTCTGGGGCGTCATGGGGTGTAGGAACCGGGGCGCTGAGAGAATGAAGGGGAGTGGCTTGTGAAGACGAAGGGTGCAGTGCCAGCCTGGCCATCACTGCGTCCATGGGGACAGCGCCTAGATTATCCAGAGGGCTCTGCTGAGTGACTCCCCTTCCCCGACGGGCACTGAGCTGCATGGAGCAGGAGCTGTGCAGGAGCTGCCCAGTCGCTAGGCCTTTCGTCACCTTGTTCTAGAAACCCCTTAGCTATTTATTCTTTGCAACGTCTATGTTCATAATATTCTTGTCTTCCAAAATTGGCAAATTTTTTCAACCACTTGATCTTCTTATTTGCCAACTTCTGAAGACCATTGTGTGCTCATGTCTGATATTGGACATCGAGGCGCATGAGTCTTGTGTCAATGTAGACACAGGAGGGCTGGCAAGAGTGCTGAGCCTAGTGTTGACACAAATGCCACAAACACACTAATAGTAAAACACACCAGCCTAGGACCTCTGAGAACATCAGGGACCAGGCTTTGGGATAGGCCACTTTCCCAGCTCATTGCATTCCCTCAGAAAAACACACTTAATGAAAGAAGCATGGTATTATATCACATGGGAAATTTTCCAACTCAGAATACTTTTGAAGGGAAGGCTCTAATTTTTCTCGATATAGAAGATAACGGTGCTTGGGATGAGTAGATAATTCTAGAGAAAATCTTTAGTATTATTCAATATTTTTCATCATGTTTAAGAATATTAGTTCATGGGGGCCAGTGAGATAGCTCAGCGGTATAAGCACCTGCCTGGCAAGCGCGAGGTCCTGAGGTCGACCCCCTGTACCCACAAAAAAAAAAAAAAAAAGAATATTAGTTCATGAGGACAAACAAGTACCTTCCAGAAAATATCATGATTAGCTCCATGTATAGGTCCACTGCATACCAAAAAATGATGGTTTCATTAAGTGAATTTTTAAAATCCAGACACATTTATAAATATGATTGGAATAGGTCACCTTTCTACTCAAATAATTCTGTGAAAAAGTGGTATAGCATAGCATTCTTCTCAGCATAGCATTCTTCTTCTATGACACATTTCACAGTTCATCTCGCAGGATGGAGAGGAGATGGGGACATTGCTTCTCAAATACTTGCATGAGAGGCAGCGTATGATGGAGCTGGTGGGGCTGACAGATCTGGAGTTTAAATCTGAACTGTCCACCAGAAATGACTCTCTGGCCACAGCAAAGCTACCAAAACTATTGCATTAGAAAACTGGGTAGTCAGATGCATTCCTTTAATCCCAGAATCCAAGGAGGCTGAAGCAGATGGATCTCCAGTTTTAGCCCAGCTTGGCCAACTTTGTGACTTATCAAGATCCTCTCCCAAAATAAAAGGCCCAGGGTGTAGCTCAGTGTGAAAGTCCTAGGTTCATTCCCCAGTGCTGAAAAAAAAAATAATACTGACAGAAAGTGGTGCTGATCTCTTAAGTCGTGACAAATACTTCATGCCATGTCTGATGCACTAAACAATCAATAAATATTTATGAGTCTTCCATTATTAGCTTTTACCCACCTAATATTTAAGATTACATTTCAGCGATTATTTAAAATTGCTTTGTTGCTATTTTCTAATAAATCACTGACCCCTACTGACATTTATGTGGCCCAGGAGGTCAGAGCTAAGACCCAGGCTCATCAAGTGAACTCACATTTCTTGTGATTGCCCTGCACTCTGAATCTGCCCATCCAGAAAGACTTCAAGGGCAAGAAGCCCCACGTTAGGAAACTCTGCAACTGACTTGAAGTTGGAAACGACTGAGCAGAGAATTTGAAAACCTGATTTTTCCTTCCCATGGTGACCTTGAAGGAGCTCAGAGCTGAATCCGAATTCACATCTCACAGTGACATCGCCGTGATTGCCATCCTTACGTTCTCAGATTTCCCTTCAGTGTCTTCATGCAGGGGAGCCCCCTTGCAGCTGAGCAAAGTGGACATGTAATAAAAATAACGCAGGTCACAGAGACACATTTGAAAGAAAAATATTGTGTTTAGTACTGTGGCACCTTTGATAAACACCCCCTTATATCTTCAAGCATTCTGTAACTAAAACAAAAATTCATAATTTTGCTCTGGTTAACAAATATTAATTGTATATATTAACGAGATTCAGTTTGATGCTTGAATATGCATATAGAGCATGCCCAAACTATCCAGGGTTGCTTTGTCTCCTCTCCCTGCCCTGCTTTTGCAATATCTGCCAACCACCACGAATTAGCACAGCCATTATTTAGAAACAGTGCAGAGGAGCCTCAGAATCCTGTAGGTGCATCTCCTGTATTATCTGGTTATCCTAGTACTGGAGAAAGTGAAATCACCATGTGAAAGAGATACTTGCAAACCTATTTTTATTACATGTTATTTGCAATATCTAACATCCATAATATCCATCAACAATTGAATAAAGAAAAATATATACATATATGTAATATTATGCAGCCATTAAAAATGAAATCCTGTTTTTTGCAGCAACATGTGTGCTACTGGAGGAATTGAGTTAACTTAAACCCGAAACAGAGAGACAAGTCCTGCTCATTATGTCTCAGATGTTGAATTTAAACAGTAAAGTCAACAATTTCATGTTTTAAATCACATACATACTTTACATTCCACAGAGGATTTTGAGTCACATGGCCATCTACATTTAAATGGTAAGATATAAAAAAAAATAATTGAAATTCAGAGACAAAACAATGTTAAAGGGAGTCAGTAAGAGCAGAGCAGCACTGCAATCAGATTAGAAGTGGGAAGTCATGGGCTATGACCTCACACCTTTCTACAGAAAATTCGGAAGCTGAAGACAAAGGAGGCACAGATTTAAATGCACATCTTTTAATTCCTTCACTCATTAACTCATTCCTAATTCATTTTCCTGTTCAGAAAGAACACTTTCTTCATTCCGATTGTACTTCAATGACTTTGACACTTATGGTGTTAAGTCACTTTCTAATTGCTGGACAAATACCCGATACCCACCACACTCTCCGGGGAGAAGTTTGATTCAGCTCATGGTTTGAGAGGGCTCAGTCCAGGGTTAGCTGATTCCAAGGCAGAAACAGCATGGTGCAAGAATCTGGGGGCAAAAAGCTGCTCAACCCGTGGCAGCCAGGAGGAGCAGAGAAAGGGGTGAGGAGGGAAATAACACCTTCCCTGGTCACATCCCAGTGACCACCTCCAACCAGGTCCCACCTCTTTCAGAGCACACTCAGCCATGAACAGATCGATGGGTGAATTCACTAGTGAGTACAGCGCCCCATGGTCCAGTCACCTTCAAAAAGCCCAGAATCTGGACTCATGTGCCTTTGGGGGGGGTAGCATTTTAGATCCAAACCACAACGCTTACTGTGACTTCCTGTCTAACCTAGTGTGCCTTCTTATTCTTGCTGAGGATGTGAAAGCCGTGACCAACCCAAGCCTCTAACAGCCTGAAGACAGTGAGTGCTTTACATACTGTTTCCTCCAGCAGTGAATCTGAAGCAGAATTCTCAGTGAGAGGTAAGAGGCACAGATCTCCCTTGGAGTCACTAAGACACACACACACCCAGAGAGAGAGAGAGAGAGAGAGAGAGAGTGGTAGGGGGAGAGAGATCATAATAGTAGGGCTGGTAATAAGGTGCTTTCATCAGAAGCATAATGAACAACCAGCACAAGGTTATGACTTTGAACCTATTTCCTTGGTTTAACTGAGGCCAATTCCCCAATTCTTCCTCATTAAGATACTGTTAGGTAGCTGGACGTGGTGGACACAGCTGTAATCCCAGCACTCTGGGATATAAGGCAGGAGGACTGCTAGTTCAAGTCCAGCCTGGGCAACTTAGTCACTTAGTGAGAACTTGTCTCCAAGTGAAAAATAAAAAAGGCTGGAAATTCAGCCCAGTGCAAATGCCCTGGGTTCAGTCCCCAGCGGGAAGGAGACGAAGCAGGGGTCACTCACTGATGGATCCGCTCAGGACACAATCAATGGTTAACATGTTTGCTCTGATTCCCATGGGCTTCCTTGAAAACCCGTTACTAAATCCATGGGATATTCATGCTTTCTTTTCCAGAGAAAAATAACTCTGTTGGTTCCTCCACTCCCCCACTGGAATTGTCAAGAACTGGGAAGGGTCTGAGGGTTTACTTGACTTGCAAGGTAACAAATTAACCTGCCATAGATAGATTGGGGCTGGCAAAGATGACTCAGGGCTTCTAAGTAGGAAGAAAAAGATTTTGTTATAGCCAAGTGAGAGCTAGATTATCAGCATTATTTTCTGAACCAGTGTCCTCAGCCGCTGTTCCCACAGGGTCACATGAAGAACACCAGGTGACATCCACAGCTCAGGGTGCACCATATAACAGGAAAATAGCTCACAGATCGAGCAAGGGGAAGAGAGCACTTCTGCCCTGCGCTTTGGAGGACGATGTCGACCCCGTTACACTGGACAGTAAGCAGGTCTGCCGCTCACTCTGGGCAAGACGCTGCCTCTGTCTGCGACGCTCCCGGCTAGACGAACACTGCGGGAAAGGTGCTGTGGTGCAAGGGGAGCCCATCTCTGATCAGCCGCAGCCATGTGTCTCCCGTTTTCTTTTATTCCATGTGTTGAGATCATTTGCTTTTGACATCAAAAATGTAATCCTATGGTAGACAAAAACTGTAACGCTTTGTAGCCTGAGACTATCCATCTTTATAAAATATTTTTCTATCTGCTGTGGAATGGTAGAGAGTTTTGCCATGTCTCCAACTGTAAAACTTTTTTTTTTTTTTTTTGTGGGTACCGGGGGGACGACCTCAGGACCTCGCGCGCCAACAGGCACCCGTGCCGCTGAGCGATATCACCGGCCCCTTTTTCGTATGTGGGATCCGGGAGTCGAACTCGGGCCTTCGCGCTTGCAAGGCAGGCGCTTAAGCCGCTGAGCCGTCTCACCGGCCCCAAAACTTTTGATAAAATACAGATAAGAAAATTGGTCCTGGTAGAAACATCCAGAAGGGAAAGGCAGGTGGAGAGTAACATGGATGTGAAACGACACCGTGAGAGTATTAAAATGATGAACCCTAGGTGCTTCATGCATGGAAATTCCTATCAACCATCACCCCCCAGACTAAGGCCGATAGCTACTAATTTTCTATGTTACAAGTTTTATTTATGTATTAAAATGGATAAAATACCACCCAAATTAGAACTGTGGAGGGTGCGTGGTGTAGTGGCACATTCCTGTAATCCCAGGGCTCTGGGAGGCTGAGGCAGGAGGATTGAAAAATCAAGCCCAGCCTAGGCAATTTAGAAACATAGTGAAACCTTGTCTAAAGATAAAAAGACAAGGATTGAGAAAAGGAAGAGAGAGAGAGGAAGGAAGGAAGGAAGGAAGGAAGGAATGAAAGAAAAAGAAAGAAAGAAAGAAAGAAAGAAAGAAAGAAAGAAAGAAAGAAAGAAAGAGTAAGAAAGAAGGAAAGAAAGAAAGGAAAAGAAAGTAAGAAAGAAAAAAGGAAGGCAGGCTGGGGATGTAGGTCAGCAGAAGGTCCTGGGTCCAAACCCCAGTACTGGGGGGGGGGCTCTAGAGGATAAATTTTACAAAGGGATGTGCAGCAATTTTTTGGTATAAATTGTAAAATAAAACAAAAACAATCATAAAAACTGTGGATGTCACTCAGTGTGAAGGCCCTGAATTTAATTCCTAGGACTGAACCCGACCATAAAAAGGCAATTGGAAAAATTAAGTAAATGAATATTTAATGTATGGTCTACATATTCAATTTATTTATAATTATCCAAAAATAAATGAAATAATATAGCCATACAAACATGGAAACAATAGGGACTGTTGCAACTCTGGCCCTTGACACCAGAACAACTCGATAGATTGAAAATTCAATTGGAAAGAAAACCGTAGAAAGAAAATGTAACTGGGAAATTCTACTTTAAATTGAGTTGAATTGAATATTCTCTACCATGAATATCTTTTTCCATTGAAGATTGCTTTTGTATATTAATTTACTCATTCAACAATTGGGTGGCTATAAGCCCAGCTCATTTCTGAAAGCCAGGTATTCAAGCTTAAACAAAACAAACAACAAAAAATAACGTTTGCAGTCAGCCTCTATTTTAATGGCAGAAAGTAAGCAAGAAAGAGGACATTTTTATAAGAAATAATTATGGTATTGATGTTAAAATTTTATAAGCATTGGACAAAAGCCAATTAAGCATAACAAATAAATATGGTTTTTAAAATAAGGAAGGCAAAACAATCAATCATGAGCACTTAATAAGTAAATGGCTCTTTCAGTATTAAGAAATCTGATAATGTACTTAAAATCAAATATGCATAAAGAGACTCAAAAGATCTGTTTAAAACATTCTTGATTAAAAAAAGAAAAAGAAAAAGAAAGCCTAAACCTGATCACAGTACAGGCATCGCCAAATGAGTTGCGTCCCCGCAGCAGTCTCACTCAGCATCTTTAAAGATTACGGTGGGTCAGGAGCAGAGGCCGCCACACAATGTCCACTGGACGCCTAGAAAAATGAAAGAAAGGTAACGCACGACATTTGAGAGCAGCAAATTATCCTATGATATTTTCATTAAGAATTGAATTCAAGTCACTGTTTACAAATTTAGTATAACAAACAGGGTACAAGAACAGGGTATTTGCATCTGTAGACTTTGCAATCAAGAGAGTAGTATACAAAGAGAAATTATTATTTACAACGTTCGTAAACTTCTGAAGTACACACATGAATACTCAAACTGAAAAAAAAATAGTTTATAAACTCAGTAAAATTCCAAATAGATAACAGGGTGAAGAAATTTAACCTGAAATTTTCTGTAGGAATATGCATAAATGAGACAGTACTGCCAGGCGTGAAGATGCCGGAGAAAGGGTCGGCACTGACGGACAGTGGCGCTGTGTGTGACCAGGGACAAAGGAAATCCAAGGAGCATGGGAACTCCAGAGCCGGACACAAGGACGCTCAGGAATCAAGGGAGTGGTCACAGTGTCCTTCAGATTCACTTTCCAGTGTGCAATCTAAGCAGATCTGATCAGCCATGGAGACAGAAACAAAACTAGATCCATAGCTCATAACTTGTGACGCTGTGAGTTCTCAATGGACCAGCAATCTTAAATACAAAACATGAACTCATCAAACCAAGGAGGAAAACTTGAGAGAACTTCTTTACAATCTTGGAATGGGGAATCCTTTATTTTTAACTATAACACAAAGTCTAGAAGATGCAGGAAAAAGGATCTATTAACACAGAAGTAACAAAAGAGGAAAAGTATCAACAAAGCAGTTTTCTACATGTTATGAATACATTTGAACAGGTCATTCTCTGTAATAACAGAAGTAAGAAACAACAACAAAAATGTCTTGCAATGCTATTCAGGTAAACAAATGAGGCTTCAGCCTTACAGTACTATAGAATACAGGAAAATTCAGTTATGGAAATTCTTTATAACATATGTGCATGAGCATATGTGTAAATGTGAGAGAGACAACTCCAAGATAAACTGTTTGAAAGTTGTTACATAAATAGAAGTAGGAATAGTATGCTACATTTTGCATGAGAGAATAAATTATATATCTGTACATATTTCAATATTCACTCCTCACATTCAGAAGGAAATGAAAGAAACAAAACAGACGCTACTACCCGGATGCCGAGGACCATGGAGAAAGCGCTCAGCAGTGCCAGGGCATCAGCCATTTTCGGTGCTGAAATAGGATGCCTGAGGCGGCAGCGCATGAATAATGTGCCCGGCTGGGCTGCTAGTTCTGCAGGTTCCAGGCATGGCCGGGCTGTGATAGAGCTGTCCCTGATGAAGGCCTAGGGACAGATGGCTGCACAGGACACTCCAGTGAACAGGGACCACTGACACTGACAGGGAATACAGGAAACCAGGAAGACAGGGGTCTGGGAGACCTCCTGGGACCCTGGACCTCAGGTCACTGCGGAGAGCCAGCCCTCCCCAGGTTGGCTGTGGGGAGAGGTGGACTGACAGCCTCTGGAATGCGGCAGTTAGCATTTGCTAATCAGCTCAGCACTGTTGCTTATCAGTTCGGGATTCTAATTTTTTGCTTCCTGACTGTCTCAAAGTTCACAGCGAGCATACTTCATTTCTAATAAAATAAAATACATAAAGACTTTTAGTGCGAGCACCGCACTATCAAGTAACAGCTTGCTATTCATCTGCACAAACTCCTCCCATGGCCCTCTTTCCCTGAGAGGCTACTTATTTTTAAATATGTAACATGTGGGTTTGGGCTATTTGCATGAGTCTCCTGCTAATACCGTTTAGCTTTTACATTTAAAACTATCTAATTTTCTTTTTCAACTTATCAACAACAGCAACAACAAAATACAACAAATAACAACAGAATAACAACAACAATGAACAACAAATAACAACAACAAAAATACTGATGATGAACTTCCTGTTTCTATCTTCTCCCTCTCCAATACTAACCATATTCGTGGCACATTTGAGTCTCTCTCTCTCCCTCATATTCTCTCTCTGTGTTTCTTGGCCTTGTACCTCTTCTTTCCCTCTGCCCGTATCTCAATCTCCATTTAGTGTTTGGATATTCTTCTCCAAACAAGAGTGTTACCTCAGACCGTATCTCTAGGGCTGTATTTCACAGAAAACCAGTGTGAAAACGTGGACCTCTGGGTCTTGTGGAGCAATCACGGATGACGCCATCTATAAGATGATGGCATGGCAGATAACAACTTAACAAAACATTCTTCCTCCAAGATGTTGCTCAGGCACTTCGCCCTGTGGGCTCCAGGCAGTGAGGCAGCACAGGAGTCCGTGTGAACCCTGATGATGATCACCTGCTGGATGGGAGAGGAAACAGTAGCTTCCAGTTCAGGTTCACCCAGCCTCATTAGAACACTGAGCGGGGGAAACAAGCTCAATCTCAAGGTAGAAAATAATTTAATGCAAGCACATTTATTAATTTATTACATTTAATTGACCCTATATCTGATCATGAAATTAAGTCAGATATGGTGTTGGGCTCCTGTAGTCCCAATTAAATGTGAGTTCCTTAGAGTACAACCTCCAAGAATATTAGCCAGTTTTATGTCTGTCCAATTATTTTGAGTTCAAAATTTATGTTACTTGGTCTAAGAATGCTCAGGGATCCATTTGAGATTGCTTGTTTTCTTCTAGCATTACACTACTAAGAAAAATCATATTACACTAGAAGAAAAATGGTAAATGGCAGCCTGAGAACACACATCCAGCCTTGCCACGCTTGCTGCAGGCAGAGGTGGGTCGGGCACGAGGCTCAGGTGCCTTGCTTGTGGAGGGTGTGTCGCACGTGCTTTTTGCATACGGCTCCAGCAGTCCCCTCTGTAGGTCCTGTCCACTTGATAAGATTATGGACCTTTGATTTAAAAAGAAACGAAGAGAGCCCACGGGACCCAGCCAGGAAGAGCCACTGTGGATTACCCCTGTGAGGATGCTGAGTCTTCCCAGGACGAGTCCTCACGGCCATCCCCCACCCCCGCGCTCTAAATTTACCAAGGGAAGCAGGGCTGGAGGATTCTCCACGGTAACTAGAGTGAGTCTCTCCTCTCCGCTGAGCTTGGCGCTCCTCTTCTCAATTTAGCCTGCTTGGTTGCAGGAGCAGAGTTGGATAAATTATTAAAAGAACGTACAGGGATAAAATCCTATTTACAAAGTGGCCGTGGAGAAGACCCCGAAGGGTGGAGAAGACAACTGAGGAGTCCTGAAGCCGAGGTGCAGTCGGGGAGGAGTTATTGGGGTGCAGGGGTACAAAGCTGAGTCCCAACTGCTGTGCAGTCTTCAGCAGGTTTCTTTACCTGTCTCTGAATTGCTTTCCTCATGTACAAGAAAGAGAAAGCTAATAAATACTGATTCTCATTTTTAAACAACTTAGTTTGTAGAAAGATTAGCATAGATGCAGGCAAAAATGCTCCAAGTAAAATATTGATCTGCTCTTAAAATTCCAGGTTGTACCTTGTGTCGGAAGTAAATCTGATTATTTGGACAGACTTCCCGACATTGACAAGCCTTCCTCCCTCCCTCCTTCCTTCCTGTTTTTCTTTCTTCCCTTCTTTCTAAGACTTATCAATTATCCAAATGAACATAAAACATTAGACAAGAAGTTGAGAAGTATTTATAGCTGGTATCATTGAATTAGAGAATGGGAGGCAAATAAATATAACAGGTATTTATATCTTTGAAAGTGTTTCAGAACCTTGAAAGATTAATGCTAAGTTGTCCAGGAGAGCCAGCCCCTGTCTTCACTTACTATATATGTATATCACTTTTTCTTTTTTTCTTTCTTTTTTTGGGCACTACTAGAGATTGAACCCATAGCCTTTCCAGGAAGCTACATCCCTAACCTTTATTTATTTATTTATTTTTTTAATTTTAGACAGGCTCTCCCTATGTCCCTAAGTTACCCAGGTGGGACTTAAACTTGCAATCTTCCTGCCTCAGCCTCCATGAGTGCTAGGATTACAGAAGGGCCCTGCCATGCCTGGGTTGTCTGTATTCTTAACACCTCTTCCCTGCAGGGAAACAGATGCCAGCCCCCTTCTCTTACCCATTCTGAGTACCTGACGTGGGACGGGGAGGCACTACAACCTCAGCTGCAGGGCGATGTCATCGCTTAATTCTCTGGCAAGAAACCGAATGAATGAACTGAAGGATGCGACCTTAGATGCTGTTTCGAAGAGTTTATTTGATGTAGCTGCCAAAATTTGTGTTTTGGCAGCCACTGAGTCTGTAAACCTCCTTCCACCAACCCTCACTCAAGATCACTGTTATCTTGATGAATTTAAATGTAAACGAGAGAGCCCAGAGCTCCGCACTGTTGGGAGCATCCTGAAGATGCCTTGGTGCACCCTCTGCGGGGTGTGCGGACATCAGGCCCCTGGGAGCAGAGAGCACAGACCTCACTCCGGAAGGAGGTTTCTCATGCGACAACAACACTCACAGAGGGGGCGTCACCTGCTCACTCACAGCCAGAGTAAAACTCACTGCGCAGGTGAGCCTTCCCAACTGCACGGGGAAGATGGCCACACAGGGACATAAGGAAAGACGATGCAGGCAAAGTGTATGGAGGGATCGCTGTTAAGACTGTAAGGAAAAGCAGGACTCAGGCAAACAAGCTTCATACCATAGCCTCTGAGTGTACAGAAGGGTGTCTGGAGTGTGTGTGTGTGCGTGCGTGTGTGTGTGTGTGTGTGTGTGTTAGGGGGATAGAATCCAAGGCCTTGTATCTGAGCTACATGGCCACCTCTTTTTATTTTTATTTTGAGACAGGGTCTTACTAAGTCTCTAAGTTGCCCAGGCTCCTCCTGCCTGTGATCCTCCTGCCTCAGGCTCTAGGCTTCCCTGAGTGCTGGGATCACAGGCGTGAGTCACCATGCTGGCCAAGGAGGGTTATTTGCATGTTATGTTTAACAAGGACAAGTATGCAAAGTTATACACCTATTGTATAACTTCATTTTTTTCTTTTTGTGGGTACCAGGGGTCGACCTCAGGACCTTGCGCGCCAGGAGGCACCCGTGCCGCTGAGCGATATCACCGGCCCTTTTTTCATATGTGGGTTCCAGGAGTTGAACTGGGGTCCTCGCGCTTGCCGGGCAGGCACTTATGCCGCTGAGCCATCTCACCGGCCCTATAACTTCATTTTGATTGCACTTACATAATAAATGGAAAACAGAAAGTAGGTTATTCCAATATTTATATAATCATGGGTGTTCTTTCTTAATTGTGAAGGTTTTAAATTTCTCCATTTAATAGGTGTCTGTGATTTCTGATGCAAGATATTTTCCATAAAGCAAAGGATGCCTTTTAATAATTTTAAAATAGTTATTCCTATATTTTGTGTATATATATGTATGTATGTATATATTTTGTATATATATATATATATATATATATATATGTATGTACATGCTTAAAAGCATTCAGTTTTAAATACAGGATTTGTGGTAAAATACATTTGCCTGCAATGTTTCACCTAAGGGCCTGAACAAAGACGTCTCCAGATTATACATTTAACCATGCACCCTTAGGTCAAACCCCAGCAACATATGCTGAGTTTTCGCACTTTTCCCTCTGCATCTCATTGAGCTCCAGTGACTCTGCCTGCTTTGGTTGAGGCAGCAGTGTGCTGGCCGGGTTTCACAGACTTTTCATTGCCTGTCATAGAAAGCAAACCCTCCCCTTTCCATCCTCGCCTGTGGTTCTCATTTTTTGATATAATCTCATTAATATTAGAAGAATATTACAACTTCAAGATGACTTTCTTAGGAAAGGACTAATTAGTTTAAGCTACAGAATAAATAATTGATTATGCAGATAAGGAAGCAAACATCCAGAGATAAAAGCAAAGTGCAGTTAAATTCTCCTGGCTGACCCACTGGAGACTAACGAAAGCTCATTTTTCTTCTGATTATTGTTTTGTGTTTTTTTTCTGAATGTCAATCTTTTCAAAGAAGATGATGAGTATTTTTTATGGTTCATAGTTATAAGTTTGTAGTGTTCTTTTCCAAAATATTGAGATTCTTTTCTTTGGCTGTATGGAGAGACTGGATAATGCAGTCTATTGAAAACATTTCCTTGGCTCTAGGGCCTTGGTCTGAAGGATCACTCAGACAAGAACTAATGAAATTACCCTTCACTGAATGCTTCAAGGAAGATAAGGAAGTAGATGTCAATTTTGCTATTTCTACAGGGCAATCCCATCACAGTGCTCAACATATTATCAAAAGAAACGTTTAGAGTAATCTCGGTGGTCTAATTAAAAGTTCAGTTGAAGAAACTATACGTGATGTCCCCTGATGAATTTCTACAAAATACATGTTTCAATAGATAGACATTTGTTTTGGAAAATAACTTGTAACAAAGCCGTTCACTTTCACTAGAACCACATTTACTGTTGAAGTGCTTTTGAGTGCAGTTTTCATTTCATTCATTTCATTGCTCTTTCCAAAAACACGTACGGAAATAGCTCTGTAGAGCTCCAGCAGCCTGTGCATATCTTCTGGAAGGAAGCCTTCTGCTGATTTGTTTTGAGTGAGGTAACAACCAAAAGCAAATTTTAAAAATAATAAAACATAGTCTGTGGAAGATTCTGCAAATGCGGAACACATTTCCATAAGGGCCATCTTTTCTGCTTTTCACGTTATTTCTAAGAGTCGTAGAGGGCAGCTGTTATTGTTCTTAATATGCAGATGCACTACCACCAAGAACACACCCTGCAGCCCAGGGAGGTTAAGTGATTTGAACTAAGTGGTAAAATAAATTATGACAAGAATGACAAGGACTAGGGTTTCCCAAAGTATGCAGTGTTTGTTCTGGTACCTACACTGCCTCTCAAAGAGAGAATTCAAAAGTCTGTTTCTGAGGAGGCACTCAGAGCTTTGAGAGATATTTAAGAGGACACATTAGCTGCTCACTGAAACACCAGGCAAACCCATGAATAGTATACTTGTCCCGCTGACTTTCTCATCTTTGAATCATCTTTTAGATATGCATGTCTCCTAAGTGGGTAAGTGGGTCTGGACAGAGTCATCAGTACTATTGAGATAGGGCACAGATCAATGGAAAAACTGGGAAAAAACAATCTTCCTGTGTCCCAGGACTGTACACACACACAGGAAGGGCAAGGACGTAGAAGGAGGTATTTAAGAAAACACTAGCATAAACTCATAGAAAATTACACAATTTTCACATCTTTTGGCCTTGCCTTTTGCTCCTGATTTTCACTGTACATCTTGCTAAAAACAAGAAGCAACACCCATGCTATGCCCCAAACATTGGGCTTTCTTGAAATTCCCTCCACCAGATTAATTAGTACACTACCTTGAAATTCAGTTTCATGCAAAGTCTTAGGACATGGACAAAAAGGAAGATAAGTCATTTATCAGAATTTAACAAAAAAGAGTTTCTGAAACAGTTCTTGTTCAGGCTTGAAACATTTTTAACCCTGCCCTTTATGGTCTGTATTTCCAACAGCATCTTGTCTTCTGAGCTCTGACCAGAATCACCTATCAACCCTTGCTCACAGCATTCTCAGTCTCCTCTATCCTGCCCCTCCAGCATCTCCAAAACTTTCCAAACTCCTTCTGCAAACCAGTTCCAAAGGCTTCTGAGCCACACGGTCAGGTGTGATTACAGCAATGACCCCACTTCTCTGGTACGAATCTTTTGTGTTACTCACTTTCCCTTAGCTGAGATAACCCAACACTCCCAGCTTAAGAGAGGAGAGACTTGTTCCAGCTCTGGGGCTCAGGATGTCGAGTCCCTGCCTGGAATGCTGATTTCAAGGCAGAAGCAGCAAGAGGGAAGGGTGTGTTGGAGGAAAGCTGCTCGCCCCATTGGGAGCAAGACCTGTGCCATGCTCTTGGGACAGTCAGCCTTCAAAACTATGAGCCAATGTCACCTATTTTCTTTAAAAATTTGTCTCCCTGCCTATCTTATTACAGAGATTAAAATGTAGAGTAATGCAATGCTGTGGTCCTCCGTTTACAGATCAGAATCCAGACAAACGAAATGAACTTCCCCAGGTCACACGGCCAGCATGGGGCAGGCTGGGGTTCTAGCTGAAGTCCACGGTCTCACAGGTATGTTCAAGGAGCCCACAGTGTGCTGCTCTGCAGGCGAGCACACGCCTATCCACACACACGTTCAAAACTCCCTCACCATCACTGGGCCACTCTTCCAAAGTTTTGGGGCTTTACGTGCCTTCTACTAAAATGTTTTAGATGCATTTAGTGATTTATTTTCCTGTTTCTCCCATGTTTCCCCACAACATCTTCATATATTCATCATTTATTTTCCAGGTTAATCCTACCTGGCTCCTGCCCTCAGGGAGGGAGGGACAGGGAGAGAGAGACACCTCGTGCCCTCAGCTCCTGCCATGGCTGGTAAGCGTTTGAAGCAAGTATTGGTTCCTAGTTTAGTTCTGACCAATTTACATTATCAACTAATATTTAATTCAATTACCATGAAACTATTAAGTCTGTTTGGGAGAAATTGAATATGTAAGTTTCTTTTCAATTGTAAATTTTATGTAGTCTATTCACAGATCAGGTATGGAGAAGTGCTGCGTTGCAAAACAAGTACAATACAAACTTATATGCTGGAAAAATACATATATATTGTTTTGCAGTGCAAAGGATCATATTCCTTGCTTCTTGCATGCTAAGCAAGCACTCTATCACTGAACTTTAACCCCAGCCCAAAGGTATAATAATTGTGCACACAATGGGATAAAATTGTCATAGGCACCATAGGTATTACCTTTTCTTATTCTACCTTTTAAAATGTTCTCATTAAAATATTTAAAATCATATGTGTGGCTCACATGATGTCTCCCTTGTATAGGAATAGGATAAAGAATTAAGAAGTACAAAATTTAAGAAAAATTATTAATGTAGATATTTAACAGTATTGACCCTGAGACTACTTTATTTTCAACTTTTATTGCACCCGTTCTCTAAATTCCTCCACTCTATTTTTGTTTTGAAGGTATTTAAAATGGGAACAAGCAAAAAACAACTATCCTGTATCTGATTATGTTTATTTGTAGATATTTCTTGTTTCACTGATTAAATAGCTGTCACAGTATTTTTATGTCTAACACCCAAGGCTCTGCCATCCCCTCATCTCTGACCCATTTGATGATTCATATGCCAATAATCATGCAGTCTTATCCTAATAATAATTTTAGTAATGACATTTATCACAACTCTCTAGGTACTTTTTAATATAAAACTCCCTTTGGGATTTCCCAGAGTATCCCTGAAAAATGAGAGATTTGTTCATCTCCTAAAGCCTGGGATCCTAAAAACAATTATGATTTCTTTATGTTCTTACTATAAGGGACGTATAAAAGTTCCCAGTTTGAAGAACTGATCAGTTCTCCCCAGCCTTCTGTGGGCAAAATTGTATCAGCATGAATATTTCAGAAATTTTGTGCTTTTTGGGGAGTCCCTGGAGACTTCTCAGCACCCTCACCATCTATGCGTATTAAGGGAAGGCTGTTCACAATGCAGGGAAATAGATTCTGTCCCAGTATGATGCGGTACTGTCCTTCATTCTACTGCTGTAAGTTTTGGTATTCTATTCACCACATCCATACAGTGCTGCAGGAATGAAATAGTCCACACACGTATGCACCCTTCCCCTGCTGCTTTCTCACGGGAAAGCGCTGTTGGAAGGACTGACTTCATCTGCAATAAAGTAGGCCCACCTTGGAGCCCCAGGGAAAGTCATTTTTTCAGCTATGGCCCTGAAAAGAATCTATTTTAATCTGGTATGCGTAGAAGCTTTTCTCACTGTCTGAGGGACAGAGTTGGGAGAGCCAGGGTCCTTTCCTGCGGATTACTAAGTGAAGAGGCAGTGATACAAGAAGAAATTTATGTAGGTTTGCGTGCACTGAGGAGAGACATGGACCTTAGTGTGGCTGGTAGTTTGGGCTGTGGCTGATCTTGTTTTATTAGTCCTTTTTCTGCATGGTTGTGAGTGCCTTGTGTGTGTGTGTGTGTGTGTGTGCACGCGTGTCAGTACTGGGCCTTTACATTGAGCTACATCCCCAGCATTTTCTCACTAAATTTCCTGGACTTGCATTTGCAATCCCCCTGACTCAGCCTCCAAGTTTTGGGATCCTAGGCATTATTTGTAAGCAACTGGTAACCCTCAATGTTTTCATAGACTCTCCTTTAATAAACTAAAATGACAGATTTTAAAATGAGACCTGATTTTCACTCACGCCTCAGAGTTTAGAAACTTCTGCTAAGTCACCTTTATGTTCCATGGCAATTGGTTATTTGCATATGCTCAGTGGGGCTTGGAGGTGCAGGCCCGAATCCCAGCCCTCTGGGAAGCTAAGCCAGAAGGACTGCAAGTTCTAATCTAGGCAACTTGGAGACTTAGAGAGACCTGTCTCAAAATAAAAATAAATAAAGGGCTGGAGATGTAGCTCAGTACAAAAAACAATGGGTTCAACACCCAACTTCACACCAAAAGAATAAAAAAGAAAGAAAGTAAAAAGAAAAAGGAGGAACGAGGGAAGAAAGGAAAGAAGGAAGGGAGGGAGGGAGGAAGGAAAGGCGATGGCCTTGTTTATTTTTTTTTTATTTTTTATTTTTTTTTGTGGGTAGTGGGGGGTCGACCTCAGGACCTCGCGCGCCAGCAGGCACCCGTGCTGCTGAGCGATATCACTGGCCCCTTTTTCGTATGTGGGTTCCGGGAGTCGAACTTGGGCCCTCGCGCTTGCCGGGCAGGCGCTTAAGCCACTGAGCCATCTCACCGGCCACCGATGGCCTTGTTTTGATGAGATAGGTGCATGAATCTCTCCTGAGCACTTTCCTCTCAGCACCGAGCTTAGGTGTGGGATCCCTGAGTCTGTAAGAAGAGTAAGTTTTCAGGGACAGGGACTGGTGTTCCTGAGGGGACTGATGGCTATGAAGACCTTTGGAATAAACGTCCTGGTTCTCAGACTCACAGTATGAAAAAGGTCAGATGAAGAAGTTTAGGAAAGTTGGAATCTTAGAAAAAAAGTCCAAATTTATAATTGCTACAGATGGATTACATTGTGGAAAATTTCTGGAGCTCTTTTACATAATTTTGTAGTAGAAAATGAGAAATATGTTTAAATATCCAAATCATTGTGTAGCTACAATATTTTAAACAGCATGGAATTGTCATTGAAACAGTTTTTTGTTTATTTTATGACATGTTGCATTATACAACAGAAGTGAAGAATGGACTGCAAAATAAACTACTTTGAGGTCTCATCTTTTATGTGAAAAGGAAGTTAATCCCTATGTTAAACAGTAAAAAGAAATACAGACTAATGAATGATGTGAATATTGATGAAAATATCAAATATTGAAGAAAACATAAGAGAATGGAATTATGAATCTAGGGATAAGGAATCTATTAGGAATAATTATACATAAACAAGAAAAACAATCCAGAAAAAAATGAACACAGTATAACTCATAGGTAATTTTTTTAAAAAGATGTTCAAAATAGAGTAATCCCAAAGTGCAGGTACATGCAAAAATACGATGCCACTTTACTTTTACAGGGTGGGGAGAGGCACAGAGATGTGCAGATTCACAGGCTTTCTGCACACAGGGAGGGGTAAACGTAGAACCGGTTTGGAGAACTGTGAGTGAGAGTTAGTGCGTTTGCAGATGAAAGTCCCTACCACACTGAACTTCCAACTCTAGCCACGAATGTGACAGAATTCCAAAGGTTCCTGTTAAATATTATATCTTAATACTTGTGTTTAATCATCACATGGTGCCCCCCAAAATATGTAGTTTTTAACTATCATTTAAAATTTTTTAAAATCACAATATGGTAGCATAAAATAAGCTAGATGTCCATCTGTCAAGTGTAAAGTTGAAAACGTGATAATCCTTTTGAAAATGTTTCTCCATGGTGTGTATACTATGATACTATTTTAACAAACTTAATCTCACATCACAGAGCTCTACATAGTTCGCTTATATGTCACATTTTGTAGCAAATACAACAGTAATGCTGCAATATGGCCACATAGTACTGCCTTTCAGATGTTTTAGGAGGAATCATCAACAATATCAAAATACAGTCACCACAGAGGCCTGTGATTAAACATCAAATGGGGAGGGATGCAAAAGATATTGCAAATGTCTATAACACCTTATTTCCTCACAATCCATCAGAATAATTTTTTTAAAGTTAACATTTGTTAAACCTGTTTACTGGCTGATGTCATGTAATTGTGTGTGATTTACTCTATGTACCATTATAATTTATATTTGTGTATATATAGTATGTGTCCATAATACCAAATATGCTATTTGAAAAAAATATATACAGTATTGAATGGTATTATATAACTGTGTACATGGATATTATCTACATACTTATACATGTAATATAACGGTGTGTGTGCATGAATATATACATACATAAACATAACGGCTATGTATAAAAATGTATGTAATGTAAGTATATAATAATTTCAAATGAGAGGGAATTATTTAGTCTTTCTGAGATTGGGTAGCTCAATATATATTTTCAAAACCTACACGTTTTGTGGACACCGTGTCTGTAAAGACAGGAGGACGCTAAAAGGTGTGTATAAATACATAAGACAGCACTGGATACCGAAACTTACATGAGAAATACAAACATAGCCTCCAGTACATTTTGTGCAAGAAGTAACTGGAAAGATTGCTCAGGATTTTAGTTTCACGGTAAACAAAATGTCTCAGATCAGTTAACAACCGTTGAGTCCATGCACTCCTCGAAAGCCAAGCACCGCCCGGACACAGTGAGACGGAGGCTCCCAGCGTGTGCAGTGAGCGCTGCTGGTGGAGTTCGATTCGTCAAGTGGTGGAAAAACCCAGTACTGAACCAAGAGGAAAAACTTCACACCTAGGAGTTGGAAGGTGACTGTTTATTAACGCTGGTGGGCTGGCGGGACCGAGTCCAAATCACCAGCCTCGGCTCAGAGTGAAACAGAATCTTATGTACACTTTTGCAAGCAGGAAGTACAAAGCTGATAGCAGGTTATTATGTGATTGGTTACATGAATTCAGTCATATGTTGTCAGGCAGATTTGTTTCAAGCAGGTTTACTTAGAAGGAATTGTTTATCATAAGGCAGGAACATCCTGGGAGGGAGGGGGTCTGAGCGGAGCAGGTAGAGTAAATGTGTCCTTGACTGGGCAGTCTGTCCTGGGCATAAAGTCCTTGAAGCATGTTGGAAAAACTGGATATATATTTTTAGGTAGGAAAACACAGACATTATAGCTGGATGTGGTCAAGCTGACCTGGCAGGCTGTGTAGGAGAAGCAGCTGGACACAGATAGTCAAGGCTGACTGAGTTTAGCCGTCTAAGTATATGATAAGCAGCAGGAGCATATCCTCTCTCAATATAGCAACAGGCTACTAGTTGATTTCCAATTTCTGCTATAAAATTTCTATACGTTTGCTATTACAGTCAGACCTCATATAGCGGCAGCAGGATGCAGGTGGACTCCACTTTGGGACAGCGCTTTTATTCTACCAGGAGCCCCAGAGGCGGCACAGGAAGGGGTGGTGGAAAGAGGGAAACCACTGCCCAAAACCACCAGGAGGAGAAATCCTGCTTCCCAGAAAACCACTATTACAGCAAGGAGACAGAGCTTCAGAATTTAAAATATATGATTAAATTACAATTTGACCTCATCCACTGTCTAGGACTTTGTTTTCATTGCTCCAGTTCGTGTATTTATTTGATTAAAAAATTATTCACGTATGTTTGTGCTACATAATGAATGCATTTGTCTTGGGGAATCGGCACATACACCTATCACACCCCCCCCCGATCTCCAGATCCCCTTCCAATTTCCAGTCTTTCTCCCTGTTTAGGGAGAAATCTTCTTTTATCTTGTTCTTTAAATTACTTGTACTTTGGAGTTTCTCACATAAGAGAAGCCATGCTACTTATTTCACACTGCTGGTTCTCAGCTTAGCAACAGGGGTGCTGACCCTGTTTTTCCTTTATGTGTGTACCAGGAGTCGAACTCAGGACCTCGTGCTTGCCAGGCAGGCACTTATGCCGCTGAGCTATCTCACTGGCCCAGAGCTGCGGTTCTTGAAGGATAAAGGGAAGTGGCTTTTTCAGAAGCCAGATACTGCTCTCCATTCTAACATTTTGTGATTCGATTTCCTTTTGTGGGCCCAGAACTAACAACTCTTGGTATGAAGGAAAGTTTGCTACGGATGACATTATAATGATGTTGTGATGGGTTCTGTGTTTCTGGCAGTAAAGAACTTGTTCTTCAGGTTTGGCCTTTCCCCCAGAAGTGATGAGACAAGAATTAAGAAACCTGCCCTTTAGCCCACATTGCTGGCTCTGGTAATGTTTCGGCATAGCCAGGCATGAGATGGGATTCAAGACACCTGCAAGACTCTAGAAGCGCGAGGAAATAATGGGTCTCTGACTAAATTCAAGACAAGATGCATAGGTTTCATTGGAATTGATGCTTGATTTTGTCATGAAATACTTATTGAGCACCTCGCAATAAACATAACAAACCACCCAAATTTCAAGAAGCTACATTCAAAGAGTTGGAAAAACAACAAAAACAAAATCATAAAAATTTCCTCTGCAAATTTTAAATGCTAAAAAAAAGTAAACTGCGGATTAACAAATAGTAATCGTGTGTGCAGATGTGTGTGTGTGTGAGAGAGAGAGACAGAGATCTGGGAGAGGTTGGAAGCTGGGAACACTTGAGTCTGCTGGTGGAGTGTGGTCGTAGATGCTGACTGGGACTCAGGCTCGGTTAATCGTGGAGATGGACTGAGTCACTGGGACTCCAGCGAGGCTTCAACTCAAAGACGGCTTCGCCTGACCATGAACCCTCTGGAGTAACGCTGAGTGATTGTGCAGAATTTTAAACAGCTGCCTAATTCAACCTACAGCATGGAGGCTGCAGTGGAGGAAAGCCACAGGAGACTCACAATCGGGGGCAGGATACAAACTTAGAAGATCAGGCAGAACCCAAAAGATAGGCAGAAGTCAGTCTGTCATCTTGGCTATGGTTTTCAAACACTTGCGAGGATTGAATGTAATACTCCAACTTCATCCTTGAAGAGTGATCTCTCCGGAATGATGACTGCCAGTAATCTAATAAGATGAAGTCAGGGTGATGCCCGGGGTCAGATTGTCCCCAGCAGAGGGAAGAGCCCATGCAAAGGCCCTGAGGCAAGATTCTGTGGGTCATGTCCCAGGTCCAGGAGTCCAGAGATGTGCAGTCCCATGGATTCAACCAAGGCATCAGCTTGCAAAATACGTGTGGTGACACATCCCCAAAACACTATGACCTCGTCACAATTCCTTTTCCATCTATCCCCACATACCACTGACTATGTATGATTGCTTAGACATGTGTTCTGTGACCAGTGCTCCCTGGCTCCTGGAGTTCAGTTAGGTGAGAAGCTGCTTGGATTCTCGTGGATTAGTGTTCAATTATTTCCATGTCTTGTGGTCCAAGCAGAGCTCACAACCACACTTCCCACCTGACCAAAGCCCTTCCTTGTGATTCTTCTCCCTGCCTGTGATCTCCTGCTCCAGGCTGTGCAAAAATATTTTTCAAAAGGTGTTGTGACTCACCTGGAAGGTGAGGACATCAAACATTGCAGCCCTTAATCTTTTCATGCACTGATGATGGGATTGAAAATTAGTCAAACTTTTTGTGATGACAATTGAGAAATGCTTAATGAAAGCTTAAAAAGATGTAGTACTTCCATGTGGAAATTCATCTTAAGAATATAATAAGTGACATTGGGAAAAAATAGATATAAGACAGCAGTCAAATGCTGAAAGTCAACTCCATTACCATGCATGTGTAATTAGATAAGAATACTCCACACATTGTAATTGATGTTGATAAATACAGAGCTCCATGAGTTCATCCGTAAACAAATTCTTGGCTAGCATGTTAATGCATTAAAAAGAGGTTTCATAAAATACCATATAAAATCCATAGGTAGATGAGTGAGTAGATAATACTTTCATCGTGGACTCAATGTCCCCCGTAACCCATGAATTGAAGCTTAGCAGCCAGTGTGATCATATTAACAGGGGCACTGTTGGCGGGTGAGTAAGTCATGAGCGTGGGCACCCTAATGAATGAGAGTGGTGGCCTCATAGATGGGGTGGAGGTCGTGAGTTCATCCCTTCAGTCCCTCCAGCCACGTGAGGATAGTGCGTCCTTCCTCTATGGTGGACGCAGCATCCAAGCTCCATGCTGGATGTGACCAGACCCAACAGATGCCCAATTGCAGGGCCTTGAGGAGGATGCCCACCTCCAAAACTGTGAGAAATAAATATCTGCTGTTCAGGAATTACCAAGAGATGGAGCAGGAGAGGGAGCAGAGGGGAAGGGGATGAAAAAGGTAAGATGCGTTGTGTACACTCACCAACTCTCCATGAGGAGTATGATCATGATGTACTGCAAATGTGTATGAATAAAAGTTAAAATTAGAAAACATTACTCAGAATGTGGTATTTTCTAATAGAAAAACAAACACACACACATGCATGCACACATGCACGTTTTTATATTTTATTTCTACAGTCAACACATATTTAGTTCAAATAGAATTATAAGATTTTAACACTAAAATATAGACTATTTTAGTTAAAATACTGCTCTTCCTGTGAATTTCTAAACTTCATTTCTCTCGGAGTTGGAACTTGAACTTACCTCAAGCCTCATAAGCCAAACAAAATGTACTTTATGCATTGCAGGCTTTTACTTGTTTATTAAATACAATTTGGGGTGAACTCAACTTGGTTGGTCTTTTTTAATCTCAGGGGTCTGTGGCCACCACCCACATCCCACCGAGCCTCAAAGCAACCTCTTCTTTCCCTCCTGGTGGAGTGCATTGCCGTGTGTGCTTGTGAGCCACTTCTAAGTGTTTGTTGAGAACAATGAAATACAGCAAAACTGCCATTTTTCTCCCCAGCCCTCTGTCAGTCAGCATCTACCATGGCCCAGCTCTGCATTAGGCAACGGGTCGCTCATGGCTGCTGACTCACAGTTCTCAATGGTCCAGGCTGTGTTTTCCAAGCTGTGCTCTGCATTAAGTCTTTGGATAACAATGCAGGTTCCTTAGTGTAAGCCCCTGGTATTTTAATTTCATAGGTATGGAATGACATTCAGTCTGCCTGGGATATAAGTACCTGTGAAATTCAGTTCACAACAGGAGCTGGCTTATCGAAGCACTTACTGATGTTCTAACGTTCATTCTTGACTGGGGTCTCTACCTTCACATTGCAAGTACACAGTCTTGATTTTATAAAGTATTTAATGAGATCTATTTAAACTAAAAATTGGAAATTTGGCCCTATTTTCATTTCATTCAAATTTTAAATATTTTGACTACACTTTGTACCCCTCTTTCTATAATGAATTTGAACTTTCCGAGAAAAACAACCCTGAAAATCTCCATAAAATGTTTTATGTTTAATAGCTACATTTTGTAAAAATATTCAAATTTTGTACATTTTAAAATGAATTTATATTTTTAAAAATTTTAACCATTACTTTCAATAAAACACATATGCAAACATCTTGATAAAAATAATAATTTATAATTTTGCTACAGTGGAAGGAGAAAAATAAACTATATGAAGAAAACCTGAAGTTATAAATTATGTATATACTTATTTTATTATTTCCCAAACAACTCCAGCACATAATGGGAAATAAACAGACAGATATGGGCAATAATGCTACATGAGGACAGCTATTAATAGTTTAGTAATTTGGGGCCTCACACATCTATATCTGCACAGTTTTAGTTTGCTATCATTCAGCTATTTTAGCTATTCTAGTAGGGTCCAGTGCTTTTTATTTACCTCTTCACTGGACTGATTAATATTACAAAATATTTTAGCTCTCTGAGATGTGGATCGTCACGTGGGAAAGTTAGGGCACACTGGGACGTCTCCCCACCACGGGTGCCGGCCCCGTACAGAGGACTCGAGCTAGGAAGAATGAAGGCATTGGAGTGTGTCAGAGGCAGAAAGAAAATAGAGGAAACAGAGTAAAATCTACACACAATGTAGCACTGCTAGACTACAATACGGCAAGAAGGATGTAGCAGAAAATGAAGAAGACACGGGTATGCTCGACTTACATAGGCGCTAAGAATTCAGATTTTATCTGGAAGGTGCTGCCAGTAAAGAGTCTAAGTCAGGACTCTTTACTGACTTAGGAGGATGGCACACCCCTGTGTGCTTTTGTATGTTTGTGTTCGGCACATGTGCTTAGAGCGCTTCAAAAGGAGACACAGGTACCCAGTGAGACAGGTGTGAGGTGAAGAGGGAAGAGAGCAAGTGCAAAAAAATGGAGATAAAATTAAAAAGACTTGAAAACTGATGGGCGAGGCCAGTGGTCCCCAACATTTTTGGTCCCAAGGATCAGTTTTGCAGAAGTTAATTTCCACAAGCATTGGAGGGGCTAAATTTCAATGGAACAGGCAACACCCCAGCAAGACCCCTCAGGTGCCCAGTTCACAGCCTACTGTGGGGTCCATGCCCCTGTGAGAACCGAAGCCCCTCACTTCCTGCTGTGTGGCCTTGTTCCCAGCAGGCCATGGACAGGTACCAGTGTGTGACCCTCAGGGATTGGGGACCCCAGAGCTGGGGGACAGTGGAAAGGTGGGCCTTTACCTGATTAGGAGGAAAGCATCATTTCAGTATTAAACATCTGGCATCCAATTTTTTAAAGATATCTTATGAGTTTGAATTTTTTTTTTTTTTTTTTTGTGGGTACCAGGGGGACGACCTCAGGACCTCGTGCGCCAACAGGCACCCGTGCCACTGAGCGATATCACTGGCCCCTTTTTCATATGTGGGTTCCGGGAGTCGAACTCGGGCCCTCGCGCTTGCAAGGCAGGCGCTTACGCCGCTGAGCCATCTCACCGGCCCATGAGTTTGAATTTTACATGTGGGAAACTAATATTTCAAAAAGTTGAAGAGTATTGTTTTGAAACATGAATCTATGTTATAAAATAATCATGGGGTATTTATTTTAGGAAGAGGCTCATAAATATTCTATTTGCCCAAATATGTCAAGAGGTTAGCACAATTTCAATGTTTGTGAGATAGCCTATTAACTAAGCAACCTCCAGTGTTCTTTAGATGGGAAAATCTCTGCTTATATATTGGCTGTACACAAAGGTACTTCATAATGAGCCAATTAGTGACTGAGATAATGAATATTTAATTTTACTGAATGTCATTAATTTATGTTTCAATAGCCAGATATGGTCATTATTTATGACACTAAACAATGCAAATCTAGAGAAAAACGTGAACAGCCGTATCAATAACTGAGGAACATGTGCCGAACTCCATGTTAATTTGTTCTTGCAAAAGGAATGCTTCCGGGGTAGTAATTACCAGCGCCAACCTAGCTAACAGGACAATTCACTGTCTTTCTTGTTGAACTGTTTCTTTCCTTTTCTAGACAAAGCAAGTAGGAGCTAATTGTGAGCCTGCTAGGAACCATTACCCTTGCATATTATAAGGTTTTGATATTGACATTAACTCGCGAACTTGTCCTGGGCTGTGATATTGCGTTTTATTTTCCATTTTGTTAGGGAGTGAGTACCGAGGCCCTTGACTTAAAATTATGTTTCTCCCTACCAGACTGAGCATCTCCAAAATCTGTTCTCAGATACAACCACCAGCTTTTGTTAATATAAATTAGAGGAAAAAATTGTACTTATTTTGCTAAGATTTCTCTTTCTGGCTTCCACACTGTAATTGACTGCCTTTGAATTTGTGGTTGGATTTGCTGCTGCTGACACTAGTTCAATAACTGGGAGCTGTTAAGGTTAAGAGAGACGAGTGCATGAGAATAAGTTACATCCTTTCAAGGAAGATGTACAATTCTCACACCAGGGAAGACTTGTTTTTAATCCCAGAAAGTACATTCTTAGACCCAAGGCAATCAATGGTGTTTAGGGACCAGTGTATTTGGAATTAAATCCAAATCTTCCTATGGCAGAATTGCGTTGTAATCTTTCATCCTAAACAAATGTTGCTGTTTAGATTTGTTTGCCTGTCCACTGGTCTGGCTAAATCTGTGTTCTGTCTTCACTGTTGGTCAGCAGCCTTTTCCTTTGAGTGTTTTGAATGCGGTAACACTGCTCGCCGCCCTCCACCGAGTCCAGTGAGAGCGCAGAGTTCATCTTCTCAGACTTCGTAGAAACAGGCTGCTTTCTATTCATCACCTCAAATCATCTTATGATTTTTAGCAATTTTACTATGATGTATGTGTCTGCTTGTGGATTATCTTGCATTTATCCTACTTTGAATTTCTGAGCAATGGGTTATTGTTTCCTTTAAATATAGGAAGCTTTTTCCCATTATTATTATTATTATTTTTTGCGTGTGTGGGTACCGGGGGTTGAACTCAGGACCTCGTGCGCCAGCAGGCGCCCGTGCCGCTGAGCGATATCACCGGCCCTTTCTTCGTATGTGGGAACCGGGAGTTGAACTCAGGACCTCGTGCTTGCAAGCAAGCGCTTATGCCACTGAGCTATCTCACTGGCCCCCTCCCATAATTTTTTAAATATCTTTCTTCTGCTCCTTCCTCTGCTCTTTCCATTGCAAATATGTTGGTATACTTTGTGTGGTTCCTTATTTCTCTGAGGTTCATCTTCTTTATTACTTTTTCTCTATCATCCGTCATAACGTCTATTGATCTATCTCTATGTTCATTTATTCTTCTCCTTTTTCTAAGGTACTATTTAGATTCTCCAGTAAATATTTAAAATTGCATTTATTGCATCTTTCAACTCCATAGTTCTTTTGTATTTGTTTCTTTCAGTAATTTTCTCTATTGATATTTCTTGTTTGAGGCAATATTATTACTGTGCACTCCTTTACTTCTTCATCATAGCCTTCTTTAGTTATTTGAACATGTTTTATTACTATTGTAATGTTTAATTTTGCTTCTTTTCTAACAAATGAAGTTTCAAATTTGTCTTGCAAGCCAGGGGCCCGCACTCCTGGTGACACAGCTGAGCGCTGGTTTGTCCATTCGGAATCAGGCTGCACAACAGGAGGGGAACAAGGAGAAGCAGGCTTCCTCTGTGTTTCTCCATCTCTTCCTGATCTTTGTCTTCTAAAGATTTGAGGCAGCATCACGTTCTCATACGAGCACAAACCCTACTGTGATATACATATGTGAGGGGTCTAGCTTGTAGCTGTGCTCCTCATGAGAATCCACTGTCATAAGAACAGAAATAAACTTCACAATAGATGTCCTATTTTTAAACCATCAAGAAACCTCCCCCACCCCATCCCTGTCCTTCTCCCATGAAATCCATCTCTGTGGTAGAAAGGAGGGGGCCGCTCTTATAAGCAATGAATTCTAGGTATTTTCTGGGTACGGGGCATGCTTTTCTGCTTCTTTGCATGCTTTGGATTTTTTTCTTTGTTTGGAATTGGACATGCTAGTAAAATGCAGCAACTCTGAGAACAAATCATTTCTGGTCCATCGCTAAAGCTCGTTATTGCTATTTGCTCCTTTTTCTTTGCTTCCGTTTTCAGTGACTGTTGGAATATTTTGATGCAATCTATTCCATTCTCACTGCACAGTTTGAGCCCCCAATGCTGCTCGGGGGTATAGCCTGGGGCTTGGCCTCAGGGGTCCTAGGATTTTGTGGTGTAAGCACAGCTCTCTTCCACATCCAGTTATGAAAGCCCACTGTAAGTTGATTCCTCTTGTTCTAAAAATGATCTCTCTAAAGCTGTCTTCTGTTAAAACAATGCTTTCTAGCTTAGCAACTTACTTTTACTCTGCCCCCAGGAAGGCTCCCCTCAGCTCTGACACCACTGGTCCACCCTGCATGGAGCCAGCACACACTTTATCTTGGGTATTCGGTCTCCCCACAATCCCTTTCTCCATAATCAGCATGGTTCTTCAGAACGCTGTCACATGGACTCAATCTTGATCTGTAAGAAAGAAGATGGAGACATCGTTTCCATTTCATGTTTCTCCACTCACACAAAGTCTTTGCACTACAGGTCTGGAACTGAAGGTGAAAAATCAGCGAGCTTCTCTGAGTGACAACCTCATTCTGGAGCTGAGTGCTGTGTGCGACTGTGGCAGCCCAGGGTCCTCTTGGTTTGCTTCTCTGTGTGTGGAATTGCTCATTCATGGGCTAGGGAAAAGGTGCTCAGGACCCCAGGAGTCCACGACACCACGTCGAAGGAGAACATCCCTCACACCTATCCTACCATGTCAAAGAGAACATCTCTTGCACTGTCCCAGCTATGTGGGGAAGGGAATTCCCAGCTCCCAAGCAGTAGAATAATTTTAGCTTTAGTCCCCTGCAGCTGCAGACAGGATGTGAAATGCTGACATCCTGCTCCTCTTAGGAAGAAAGGGCCCAAGCTGGGTGATGTGAGAAAAGGAGGCTTGTGTTCCCAGAAGCTGGGGTGTGGTCTCTAGCCAGAAAAGGATGGAAGAGAGAGGATTCTTGCTTCAAATACCAATGCCTCCTGCCTACTGATCATCATAGTAGACGTGCTCTAAAATGCATTTCTTTATTTGTTAAAATAATACTTCCAAGATTACTTAAAAATTTTAAATGCATTTTCATCATACTTTCTGGGTAGGGGTCAGCAGAACTCTTCTTCATGTCAGGCTGGAGTCAATCTCATGAGATCATGTCCTAATACATCACCAAAAAAAATAATCACAGAAGTACAAATAGCTAGATAAATTAGACCTCATTAAATTAAAGATTTCTATGCTTCAATGGACATTATTGAGAAAGTAAAAATACGATCAGCAGAGTTGGAAATTATATGCCTAATACAGTTTTGGTAGACACAATTTATAATAAACACTTTCAAGTTAACAACAGGAAGGCCAAACAACCCAGTTGAAAAATAAGGAAATGACATTAATAGACACATCTCTAAAGAAGATAGACCAATAGCCAACACTTAAGAAGATGGTCGAACTCATTAGTCATTAGGAGAAGGAAAATGAGAACCACCATGAAATATTACTTCATACAAAATAGGTTATTTCTAAAAGAACAAAGGCAAACAGCACAGGTAGTGAAGGATGTGGAGAAATTGGAACTAACACATTGCTACTGAGGATATAAAATGGTGCCACAAAACCAAACACAGTATAACATGCGATCCACCAATTCCTTGTCTAGATATATCAGATAATTGAACACAGGTGTTCAAGCAAAATTATGTACATGAATATTCATAGGATCATTATCCATACAGTCATAAAGTAAAAACAACACAAATGCCCTTCACCTCATGAAAGTAGTGTATGCATGACATGTGGTGTATTTAAAAAATGGCATGTTGTCAGTCACAAAAAAAGAATGAAGTATTCATACTGACATAACATGAGTGAACCCTGAAAACATTATGCTAAGTAAAAGAATTCAGGCAAGAAAGGGACACACATAATTTGACCCTGTTTATATGAAAAGTCAAGAATTGACAGATCAATAGAAACAGAAATCAGACTAGTTGCTGGCGGGCTCAGAGATGGGGGTACAGGGAATGACGGATTAACACATGATGGGGTTTCTTCTTTGAGAGAATAAATTGTTCTGATATGAGATAGCAGTGATGGTTGCAAACACTGTAAACAGACCGAAAGCCACTTTGAAGTGGTAATGTTGTTGATTTCACGGCATAGACATTTAACCTGAAAGAAAGGGGCAGAGGGAAAAACCAAAATCCACTCCTGGTTCAGTGCATACACAATAAATTTCTTAACCATGCAAGAGTCAAAATAATGAAGTATCAAAAGAGTAACCAAGAAGAATATCACTAAGAAATTAGGATAGGGCCGGTGAGATGGCTCAGCAGGGTAAGCGCCTGCCTGGCAAACGCGAGGGCCCGAGTTCGACTCCCGGAACCCACATACGAAGAAAGGGCCGGTGATATCGCTCAGCGGCACGGGCGCCTGCTGGCGCGCGAGGTCCTGAGGTCGACCCCTGGCACCCACAAAAAAAAAACAAAAAAACAAAAAAAGAAATTAGGATAATGCAATATTTCTTAAATGAAAAAGTCATTATAGAGGAAAATATAATTAGCATTTTTCCTCTCTATTAAGTACACTCTTATGCAAGTGAAAAAACAAATACATAAAGTACAATTTACAAAGCCTCGAAGAAAATAAAGAATGAGCAAGAACTTAGGAAAAATAACCAAATGTTTAATTAACACATGAAAAATTCTTATGCTCGTTACTTATTGGGAAAATGTAAATTATATGTGAAAAACAAAGATAACACTACAGTGAAGATAAAATGACCAGCAACATTTTATTTTCTTGGATGATAGAGATCTGAGAATTAATATCAATCCTAGCCTTACTAAAAGAAAAAAAAAAAAAACAGCCTAACTTCAAGGTCATGAGTTCATTCTCCTACCTTCCAGGGGGCTGATGACTCCAGGCAGGTATGAGGGAAGTGAAATACCTGCAGCGAAGAAGAGGAGAGAAGGCAAGACGAGGTTCCATTAGGACAGAGGGAAATGGACACTGGCTGGTGTGGGTCCCACAAGCAGAATAACTGAGGAACTCGCAGAGACCACGCGTGGCTGGAGGAGTGTGAAACTCCAGACTGCTGCAGAAATCCGGAAGGGTCCATCATCTTGAAAACTGTTTTTTTTCTTTTTTTTTTTTTCAGAAATCCCACAGGGCGCTCGTAAGTGACTGGTGAGAATCCTAAGAAAGTGAGCCCTGTGTACAGAACAGGCAGTGTGGGAGGGGAGCCCCGTGAGGGGTGAAAGTGACTCGGCCATGTCCGGTCTCTTGGTCTCTGGCAGTGGCCTGAATGCGTGTGCCCCCTGCATGTTAATATCCTAACCCCAAGGTGATGGCTTGAAGACACACAGCCTTTGGGAGTCATTAGGTCATGAGAATGTGGCCACCATGAATGGGATTAACATCTGTATTGGTCAGATTTACCAACTTAAGGGAGGACAGACTTGGCTCACTGTTTCCGAGGTTCCAGGCCAGGGACAGCTGGCTCGGAAGCAGGAGCACTGTGGAGGAAGGACGTGGCAGGGCGAAGCTGCTCAGTTCCTGGCAGTGGAGAAGCAGAGCACAGAAGAGCAGCAGTGGGAGACGCACATCCAGGCGGCTCCAGGCCCCACCTCCTAACAGCACACCCCGCTGTCATACCAGTGAGTCAGGCCGTTCCCCCGAGACAGTCACATCTCCAGGAGTCTCTCAGTCCAGCCAAGTTGACAATTAGGATGAACTGGTGCAGTGTGATTAAGAAAGCGGCCCAAGGGAGTTCTTTTGCTCCTTCCACCATCTGAGCACAAAGCAAGAAGGCGTGGTCTGCGAAGCGGACAGTGGGCTCTGACCGCACACTGGGCCTCACTGTTCTAACCTGAGGAGACTTCCCGGGTCTGCCGGGCTGAGCCGCATAGTGTGTGGTATTTTGATCCAGCAGTGCAAACCCTCTAAGCCACTCCACTGTGGGGAAGAGCCTTGATCCACGGGGGAAGGGACCAAAGGCTGCCACCCGCAGGAAAATCCTGAGACTCCTGAGGCTGGAGCCAGGAAATAGGAATAGAAAACTACTCTTCAGCCATCTTTCCATACTGCACAAATACTGGAAATTATCAACTTACAGAGACAAAAAATTTATTTTGGGGTCAGAGCTTTATGGATTCCAGCCCATGACCAGACAGATTTATTGCTTGCATGCTTCTAGCGGCCAGGGGGAAAGTGGGTGCACACCACTGTGGGAGCAAATCGCTGACCTCTAAAGATGAAAAGCTGGAGCCCCTGTCCCTACACCTCTAGTGACTTACGGACATCCCACAGGTCCCACTTTATAAGATTTCCACAACCTCCCAATATTGTCAAGCTGGTGGCAGTGCCTTTACCACATCGGCCTTTTGGGGATGTTCCAGATCCAATCTATGTCAAAAATGAAGCAGGAATATCACTGAGCCCACCAATAAATACAGCAAGGGGAAAAACAGGAACCCTAAGGTGGCATTTCTGTGACCAAGTTGGAGCAAGATGCTGCACAAGGCTAAGATGAAACAGCGTAACCTAGTTATAATTGAAACTCCAAAGAAAGGAGAAAAGAGAACAATGCAGAAAGAATATTTTAAAAAGTAGTTGTCAGGAATTTCCTAAAAGTAATGATAGACATCAAACCCCAGATATGAGAAACTCAGAGAATGTCAAATAGGACAAATAAAAACAGGGATTCTAACTTTAAAATTTTTTAAATCAGCCCTACATTTTGTATTCTAACCCCAGCATACAAAAATATACACAGCCTAAAAACAAAAGAGGAAGAAACGCGTTATCATGCACACAGCAAAAGAAAACCGAGGAAGGGCTATATTGCAATTAGAGTCACAAGGTTTGGGAGAAGCAAAATTTTCATGGACGAGCAGATGAATATGACAAATGATCAAAAAGATGTAAAAACGTAAGTAGCCTAATGAAAATTGCTAATCAAGTGATATGGAGGTTATCCTGATGAATGGATGCAATGTAAGCATAAAATGTATTGTAATATTAAGTTAACAGTAGAACATCAAAATATGCAAAGCAAAAATGGGAGGGATGAAAGGTGAACTACACAAGTCTAAAATTATATTTGGAGAGGTCGAAATTTTACTTGTAGTATTGGGCAGCAGTAGAAACAAACAGTAAGAATATGAAAGACTTGAACCACAATATTCACCAACAACACATCCCATCATAAACAGCAGCCTATTTTCTTTTCAAGTCAGCACCTGTTAGGTCGCACTTTATAAAAATTACCAATGCATTTCCAGTGTTAGCCTCTTTCTCCATGTCTAATTTGTTTGTTCTTTTATATATTTTTTCTTTAACTACAGTTTGTGTTATTTTGAAGATTCTTGTTGAAATGATGGGAAACAGTGAAGTTAGGAATATCTTAATCTTCAGGAGATAGATTATGTCTAACTGTGGTAGGCAAAATAAAGACACCCCAAAATCTCCTTACTCTAAAACCCAGAACCTGCAATTCCATCAGGTTTCAGGGTGGTGTGGAATCAGATCGTAAAGTCTTGAACACTGGTAACAAGTGGATCCAATGTTACCGTACAGTACCTTGTAAAAGAAAGAATGAGGCAGAAGACAGAACATGAGAATTAGCCCCCAAATCACTGGTTTTAAGATGGCAGAATGGGGCCAGTATCCAAGGAATGAAAGTGGCCTTTGGCTGTTGAAGGAAAATGAAGGAAACAGATTTTCAGATGCAACCCAGAAGGGACGTAGCTATGCTGACAAATTAATTTTTTTTTGTGTGTGTGTGGGTACCGGGGGGTCGACCTCAGGACCTCGCATGCCAACAGGCGCCCGTGCTGCTGAGCAATATCATCGGCCCCTTTTCCATATGTGGGATCCGGGAGTCAAACTCCGGCCCTCGCGCTTGCAAGGCAGCTGCTTATGCCACTGAGCCATCTCACCGGCCCTGACAAATTAATTTCAACCTTGAATCTAATGTCAGACTTCTGACCTGTAGAAGTACAAGAAAAAAATTACTTCATTTTAAACCTCTAGCTTTTTGATAATTTGTGACACAGCAATAGGAATTCATAGACTAATTTTGTCATAATTTACAAACTACCCCCCCACTCCTAGGGGTTCAACCTACGACCTTGCATTGTGCACGGGAAGCACACACATGGGCACGAGCCTCTTTTTACAGGAATAGGAGAGTATAGAATACTGACGCTGAAGTAATCCAGATACAAGTCATGTGTTCAGTTACACTTATGTCTATTAATCTTTGAAAATTGAATGAAATATAAAGATTATTAAGTGTTGGTGAGGTTAGACTAAATGAAAAGAGAATGAGAATTTACTTTTTCATTTTCATTACATAGGAAATAAGGGAAAGGGGGGAAAGAACAAGAATAAAGGAAGGTGATAACTTAGGAAGTTAGAAAGAGAGCTTAAACTACAAAGTGGTATAGAGCTAGTGAGCACTTCGGAGACATTGATTGATGAACTGAATAGCTTCTGGCTTAGCAAGAACATAAAAGAAAACCAGCAAGGTTTGCAAATTTGTAATCTCCTTGTGGAAAAGCAGAGGAAAAACAACTCAGAATAAGAAGGTGATTAATTTATTAGAGTCAAGACTGGATTTATTTATCCTTGTAGCTCAAAAGCCAGTGCAAATACCGACCTGATATATTTTGCTAACAACCTTTGCTGCCATCTTACCACAGGGGTCATTCTCTTCTGACATCTCACATATTCAATGCTGGACACCCTGTTGTTAAATAAGAAATGTTTTAATTCCAACTTCAGAGTGTTTGTCTCTGAGAAAACCTCCCCTGTAATGCATCTGTGAAGTGGGAGAAAGAGCACGGGTACAGCAATACTTTCACCCTGGAGAGCATTCATCTACTATAATCGGCATTTGAATATCCACAAGTTTGAATTAATAACTTTAAATCATTGTTTTACTAAATTTCCCCTCCTGTAGGCATAAATTATGTTTTTCCTCCATGCCTTTTAAGATGAAAATTAATTCAGTTTGGCTTTCAGTATTATCATCCATGTGATTCAATATTTTATAAAATCAGTTCCCATCGATTTCTGCATATTATGCACTAATGATATAAATGAGATGGTATATTTTTTCTTACAATGTCCAACTTATCTACAAATTTGCAATTCCTATCTGTAATTGATTTTATTGTTTAATATAAATTCTATTCTACTTTCCAGTCCCAGGTGGAGTTATAAAATCTAATTTTTCATCTGAATTATTTATTCGTTGCTAATGACAGGAGAATGGCAAGACACTCATTTTGGAAAAAGTATGCCAGTAGGAGTAAGGATGGAGCAATGATAGAATTATGTGCAAAAGTGGAGAAGAATGCAGCCGTTCAGCATCCTGCCCTATCGCACCCTCACGGTTTCATTAGTCTCGCCTGTTTTAGCTAGCCTGTAATCCCAGCACTCCGGGAATCTGAGGTAGGACGATCATAGTTTTGTGCCCAGTGTGGGCACAACTTAACAAGACTCTGTCTTAGCAACTTAGCAACTTAACAAGACTCTGTCTAAAAATAAAAATAAATAAATAAACCAATAAATATGAAGGGCTCAAGGTGTAGCTCAGATGCAAGGCCCTGGGCTCAATACTCAGTACCACAAATTTTAAATATATCTACGAATAGTCTTTATATTTTTTGAAGGATCAACGCATGAGATTAGCATTATATTGTCTGTTCCCCCCATTGAGTAAATATAAGTAGTAACTCTCCCAAGGACAGGAATTAAAATGGATTGAAATGCATTATTGCTTGTATTAGAAACAGTGCTGTCCATATTCCTTAAGCACGCAATTTCACTTTGATGTGATACAGATAGAAGACAATCAACCATGATTCTGTGCTAAGGGAACCTGTGATTTTTATGAGATATTAAATAGAGATAAACCTAACAGAAGCCGCATGAATCATCAAGCTTAATAAAGCAACATTAAACCCAAGGGTGAAATATTCAGCCTCAGACCATTTTCTTGGAAAAGTAGAATTTAGAGGTGACTGCAGTAGACAAGGAGAACAGACGTTAATTCAGCAAACAGAAAATCTGTAAGTCAGTGCTTCTTCCTGGTCATATATCTTACTCAAATAATTTACTATCTATAATTTACCACATAATGCAGGGTATACTTGAAAATTAAACTTGAAGAATCACATAGTATGGTTGTCCTGGGAAATAAACATTTGGCCATCTTATCTTGCGCATCAGGAATAGCACAATTCAGGGCATTTCGTAAGGACAGGCCAGGGTGTGACCACACACGGGTAGTCAGGAAAACTAGAGGAAGCCACACTGTATATGCGAGGTAGATGCTGGGTCAAGAGTAAACCAGACTTGGAATTTCACCCAAAATATATCAATGATGAGAGAAAACGTGTGGAGTGAAGAAAGAGAATGTGACTCTCACATCAGTGAAATGTCAGGGTAATGCAGACGCTTATGCTGCCGTGTTTTCCTCCAACGTGGTCATGCAGTCTTTCTGGAGAGTGGCTCTCATGCCAGTCTCTGCCCTGCCCGGGCTCCAGGTGAGGTATGGTCACTGCTGAGGGAATGTGTTTGCAGACCTGCTTCTGCATCCTGGTAGACGGGCTGATCCCTCAGTGCCTGACCTGCGTCCCGGCGTCCCTCTCGCAGGACACCTGCTTATGCTCTGAGGAGCTCTCCTGGCTCTTGTCTCTCCTGTGTCCAGTGTCTCCCTAGGACAGATCCAGTCTCTCAGAGACCCTGACTGGAGGAGAATCGAACTCAGGGGTGGTGGTCAGGTGAGACCCAGAGTAAGCAGCATGGCCAAGCGCAGACCACAGCAGGAACAGTTGTGTGAGTACAAATCAGAGAGAAGAGGGTGGCAGACCTTGTGGGCTCACTGGTAGCGAGGAGCCTCCTCCAGGACCTGTGGGCTCCCAGCAGGAGGGCAACCGGAGAGAGTTGCCTGTGGATGTCAACCATGACCAGGTCCAAGTATGGCCCACGGCCAGCTCCACGGGGAGTTCCACTTGGTAGGCTTAGATCATGCGCGGTTCTGAAGAGGCCGTCTCTGGGGCAAGTCTGCAGGGTCCTTGTGGAGCAGGGCTCAGTGGGACAATCAAGTAGGTGGCCCCCAGCTGTGCCGCAGGGAGGTGGACTCCAGAAGGAGGTTGTGTAGAGCAGCCGTGAACCTGCACAGCACCGAATACCTGGGAGAAGGAGGAATGGAGTCCACACAGGTGACCAAGTTCCGCTTCTGCACAGGCCAGGGAAAGCTGTGACATCCCACCACCTGTGTCCTCCAGAGGGAGGTGAGATGTGATCCATGCGTATCAATCACACACTATGAAGACAGCAGCTTTCAACAAGTGCTGACCATCGGCTATTCACCAAAATGCGCTCGCCAAGGTATCTGTGCAGTAAGGAAGGAGACAAGGGTCGAAGACGCTGTTTTCCCCACTATGCAAACACAAAATGTTTAAAAGAAAAGGGCTTTTCATTCCCAAATGCGTATAAGAAATAATAAGCATCATCAATAATTTTTAGAAATCCATTTTAGTTTTCTGTTGCTACTTTACAGTGTCTATTTGTTCAGTTAGTGGTGGTTCTACAGATTAAGATGTTTATCCTTAGCTTTTGGGTTAAGATAAGGTGAGTTTAAAAAACTTACAGGAAAAGTACAGGTCTTTCTCTCTCTCCCTCTCTCCCAGTATGGGTGATTGAAGCCAGCAATGAACATCCTCAGTCCTTTTTAAATTTGTATTTTGAGACTGGGTCCCACTAAATTCTAAGTTGCTCAGGCTGGGCTTGAGCTTGCCATCCTCCTGCCTCAGCCTCCAAGTGTGTCCTCTTAGTTTTTTTTGCTGTCATATTATTGCCTTCACTCTTTCCTCTGTTTCTTTAAGCCCAGTGAGACTACGAGGATAACTTAACTGTTTTCTTTTATTAGTCAACTAGCTAAAGCACATCCTAAAGGCCGATGGATTTGTGGGTATCTGTGTTTGGCCTTTATTCTTTTGTGAGCTCCAATTTACAGTATTTAAATTCGCAGACCCTGAAATCAGTAGTTTTAGTAACACAAGTTTAAGAATTTTCTTCAATAGTCATTGAGTTTACTGCACTGTTTTAATTCTTACTTGACTGCTGGTACACATTTATTTTTAAATGGACTTGGAGTTGTTTAAGATTTGCTTAATTATACTGATGAAGCTATAGCCTTATAATAAATTCATAGATGAGCTGGGGAGGAATTTGTCTTTATAATATGAAATCAGTTTTATCCAAGGACCGTATGTGCCTTTCCAGGTATTCAGGTCTACATGTATGTAACACAGTAAATCTATACAGATATAGATACAATTATATAAATGATATAAATGAGAGATGTGTTCATAGAGTCAAATATAGATACAGCATACTTAAAGATTTATCAATCTAAAATAACATATATATTTATCTCAAATAGTACATATATGTGATAACTTTACATTTATTTCTTTGACTTCCTATAAATGTTTAGGTTTAGCTTGAATTTTCTTTTGTACAGACTGAAATATTTTTATCAGCTGTAATAGCTATGTTTCTACCTTCGATTTTATTTTATCATTTAAATATCTTTATAATTATAAACATTATGACACAATATTAAAATGTAAACTAAAATATTTAAAATTTTACAACTGATTATTTCTTTTCCTGAATTTAATTTGTAAGTGTCGTAATGAATTTTTACATAGTTTTCAGGGCATATTCAAAAGAATCTGTTAATTATTTTCTCAATTTCTAGCTAGGACATTTCTGTCTCCCTCTCATGGTATTATACATGTTTGTAAAGAATATCAGACTCTATGGCTTTTCAAATGTGTGAAGTTATGAATTTAACCCTTTGCCATAAACATTTCAGCATGTATTGAAAATCCTATATTCAGTTTTTATTTAATCTAAATGCTGTGATTATTTATCTAAATACTATAGGATTACTTGATACGGAATAACTTTGACTTGCATAATGTAAATTTATATGGTCTGGATAATTTCTTGTATTAATGTTCCAAATATTGACTTAGTGTACTACTTTTTTATTTAGCATTTCATTATCAATATTTGTGATATTTTAGTCTATTTTTTTCTTTCATTTTTTGGTGAGTGGGGTTACTGGATTTAAACTCAGGCCCTTTGTACTTGGCAACATCTCCAACCATTTATTTATTTATTTATTTTGAGGGTCTCACTTTATTGTAGTTGGGATTTGAGCTTATGGTCCTCCTGACTCAGCCTCCATGAGTCCCATGATGTCTGTGTCTTGGAGCAACTGGCCATGGAGGGAAACTCCAGTCATTCATAATCCTCCCCTCCTTTACGTTGTGGATGCTAGATGTTGTGTTTTAGGGGAAAAAATCTGACTACTACAATGTCTATGTAGGCCACCTACATTATTCTGATACTTCTGAGGTTAACTTTTGTATTTAATCCATGATTTTACCTTCCATTTGTTGAAAAATGTCTTTCCATATACCCACTTCAAATTAATATTTATATTCAAGGGCTGTTAGAATTTTATTAGGAATTCAATTTCTTAATCTTCTAAAGTCATCCTGCTTATTCCACTTAGAATATTTTTATTTTGTTAATCAATGTTTCTGATGTTTATACTGCCACCATATATTTGACATTTTCTAACTCTTCCTATAAAAACATTCTGCTCTACATGCTTTTATTTCAAGTTTAGGTTATTAAGTAGGTTGCTAAATGTTAAAATTAAATAGTCACTGCTTATATTTTCACACTTGCAAATTAATGAGTCCCAAATTCTTTAAAGTACAAAATAAAACCAATAAAACATACATTTAAAATATATACAAAGAGGCCAGGGATTTAGCTCAGTGGCTCAGTGCCTGCCTGGAAAGCTTGAAGTCCTGAATTAGATTTCCAGTACCCCTGCAAAAAAACAAAACCAAAAAATAAAATACATAGAAAATAAAAAAGACAGATTAGTCAATATATGATGCTTGGGTGATGTGACAAATTACAAGGATATAAAAAACTGGAATTTTTGCCTCAGATAATAGTCCAAATTAAAATAAAGTTTAATTAAATAACTTACAGTGAAATCAGTAAACTACTAAAAACATAGATATTGTCTATAAAGGAAAATATCATGATAGGTTTATATATAGAAATCAAAATAAAGAGATCTAGAGAAATACCTAAATGAAGTTTAAAATGTATGCACTGTGTTAGCATAGTAAATTAAAATACACATTAGGAAGGTGAAATATTGCAATGTATATATTTTGCAATAGTTAATATTCTTCACTAATCATTAAATGAGACTATCTGGTCTTAAGTAGGAAAGAATAGCTACAGAAAGATTACACCCATAGGCACAAACACAGGAAATGTACAATATGGTCAAATAAATGGGAAGACGCTCAATTATCTTAGAAACTGTAGCATTTTTTTCCGTGTAAAATTGTGAAAAGTCGAAAGTCACAGTAATAGTAATTGTTGGCATGGAGAAAGAAATAAATATGTATGGCAAATAATGTAGTTTAGAATGTAAATTGCTTAATCTTTTAAGAAGGCATATCTGCAGTTTACATCAAGCACTTTGAATATACATTTATTATTTCAACTATAAAATTTATCTTCAAATAATTTAAGCTAAACACAGTTGATCTGGAAACCAACAATATTTATATGCAGCACCTCACTGTGTAATACTATGAGCAACTGTCTAATATATGGAATTAATTAAGATTGCACCTACTTTTTAAATATCTCATCATTTTTCACAGATCTATTAAGTGAGGCAAATAACATTTTAACTTTATTTTTAAATTTGCAGAATCGTCTTTTCCAGCAGATGGTTTATCCTAGGAAATTCCATGTTCACACTGTGCTTTGCTTTTATGAGTTCCAGCTGTTAACTGATAATATTTTACTGCCGAATCTATCATGTGTGATATAATAGCTCATTATGTGCCTTAAAACACCAGTAATACAGTTATTTTCAACTTGGAACAAATTAAAATCTTATCAGCATTTTGAAAATCTACAGTAGCTGGGTGTGGTGGCACAAGCTTGTAATCCCAGCCCTTGGGAGGCTGAGGCAGGAGGATCACTATGAGTTTGAGGACAACCTGGGCTACAAAGTGAGTTCAAGGCCAGCCTGAACTGCATAGTGAAACCCTGTCGCAAAAAGATGGAAAAAAATAAAAAATAATAATCTACAGTTGTCATCCATGATTCTCTTATGATGGACAAGTATTTTTGTTTCCCTGTCTTCCTAATTCCCTATCTCTCATTCCACTTTCTTTGATTGGAATTGGTTACCCTTAATCAAATCTGCATCCTAGGCACAAAGCTGTTTTGAATTTAGCTTTGTATGCTCATTAAAGGTAGACTGAAATATTTTCTTGCTTCCTTCAAAGTTTTCTTTTCTAAAATGCCAAATAATTGGAATCTTCTATAGTCTTTCAGAATTATCTTTCATTTAGCCCTGTGAATAAAGTTACACCCAAGTTTTATGGTTTGATAGTTTTTTTAATTGTTAAATAATAGTTAATTATATTATACACGTATTAATTATATATATGTACATTTGATATAGTAGAATATGCTGCTATATTCACTTTGTAAAGGACATCTTCCAAATCCACTTAGTATTCACAGAGCTGCTATAATTTTTGTGCAGTTTTTTGAGTGGAGATGTTTTCAACTCCTTTGCTGCACTCTAGGACCATGATTGGTAGGCTGCATGGTTAGGCTATGTTTAGTTTCATAAGAAGCTACCAAAGTGGCTGCACATTTTGCATTTCCATGAGCAATGACCAACCATGGGTCCTGCTGCTGTGAGTCCTGGCCAGCATTTGGTGTTCTCTGTTTTTCTTTACATTTAACCATTTTAATAAGTGTATAGTGATGTATCACTTTTTTTAAAATTCAAAATTTCTTAAAAACTTAGGATGTTGGTTATATTTTATATGCTTAAGAGCCATTCATCTTTTTTATTGAGTTATTTTATCAGCTCTTTTGCCCAGTTATTAATTTGGTTGTGTTCTTACTGATGAATTGTGACACTTCTTTTGTGCATAGCCATCATTTATCAAATGTGTGAACATATTCAATCAGCCAATGACTAAACTTGCACTGCATTTATTTTTAAACGATATTTTTATTGGATATTAAATTAATCATTTATTGCATCCCGCACATCTCAGGTACTTCAAAGTACCCTCTTATCATCTCCTTTATGTAGTTTCTGATCAGAAGCCTAGGTTATTCTGTGAATAACTCATTTTTACGGCTTTATTATTTTTTGTTTCTTAGGAATTAGGTTACACGGTTTTTCTTGAGCTTCTTCAGGCTCTGTATTTATATGATCTGTCATAATTGGAATGTTATTTATTTAACTATATAATTTTCCCCTCGTTCTATTTTGGGATATGACTCACACATATGCCGCACTGTTAGATGCAGTCTGATACAACGAGGAATTTCTGCGTTATTTTATTTTATTTTCCACTTTGTTTTTCAGTTTATACAGTTTCTATTTCTACAAATACTTGGATCTTTTCTTGGTGTACAAGGCACCACTAATTCCATGTAACGACATTCTTCTTCCAAGCACTGATTTTTCATCTATATATGGGCTGTAGCTTCCTGGTTTTTGGCATGTTATTTTTAATCGATTCTGGACCTTGTGATGTTGCATTATTGAATATCTAGCATTTACTGGCTACCATCTGATAATGCCGCTAAGCGAGGTTCAGCACCCTGGCCAGCGCCCATGCGCTTCCGCCCGTGAGGTCTGGGAACCGCGCAGCCTGCAGCTCCTGCGCGCATGCTCTGTGCTGAGTTTAAGCGCACTTCCTCCTGTGTGCACTACACTTACGGGTTCAAGGAAAGATTTATTCCAGTTCCTGGCTCCTTTTTCTTTTCTTTGTTTTGTTTAGTTTTTAAATACAAATTTCTCTTCTCCTACAAATTCTAGTTCCTTATCCCGCTTTAAGTTTTGATCTGTTTCCTCCACCCAGGGGCGCAGCCCTGGTTACTCTGGGATTCTTCTCCCCACCCTGCGATTCTCCTGCTGACCCCGGATAGCAACCTGGTCAGGAAGTGAGGCGCTTCTTGCTTCCTTCTCTTTTCCCAGGAAGAAAGAAAATTGCTTCATGTATTTTGCCCAGTTTGCCCTCCATCCTGCCTCCCGCCTTTCCTCCCTTCCTTCTTTCCTATGGAGGAGTACCTCCTGTCCCTGTTTCCGCACCAGGTCCTGTAACAAGTGTCATTCCTTGTTTCCACTTTCTGCCAATGTCTCCTGTGCTCTCCTTTGCTATTACTGATCAGCCAAACCGCATAACGCTAGCTGCAGCCCACATCGTCTGAGAAATGAAGAAGAGACTTTATTAACATAAGTATTTTAATCTAATATAGCTAAACCTAAAGCAATATTTTGGTTAATGCACACCATGCTGTATCATCATTAAATTTTAATGTATTAAATAGGAATATAAATTAGAAGATATTTAAGGGAATTTATTGTTAAAAATCTAGTCTATCTCTTAAAGGATCACTATGACATACACTGTTTACTCTTCAAGGACCGATATAAATTGGTACCACTTGAGTGTCTTCATGGACAACCAAAATACTTAATATTTCTAAACTATATTTTTCTAATTTGAATATATTTATTATGCTATTACTTGCATTGTGTACATGTTAAGCCTCAGGAGCTAGCATAGAGTCAATGTCCATTTATTTTTCTCTTCATATTTACTTTTAAAAATTATTTTTACGTAACTGTAAACCTTTGATGACTGCAAAATTGAGCCATTCATCAAGAATCATTGCTCTTCTGTCTGAAAAACATGTTTCAGTGTTTTCTTTATTGTGGTTTCATTGGTGACAAATGCTTCACTCTGTTGTGACTTTGATGGACATTTTCACCAGGTGTAGCGCTCTGGGTTGCCAGTTATTTTATTTCAGAATTACAAATATATCAGTGAGGCATGGGTTGGCTTGCATTATTCTCTGAGAAATCATGAATTCTCATGTTTTCCCTTTATGTTTATTCTACTTTTTCTACCTGTGCTCTTTACATTTCTATTTCACATTTTGAAATTTTTCAGAAGTTTTAATATGCTATTTCTAAACGTGCTTTTTATGTGTGTGTACATACGTATGTATGTATGTATGTATGTATGTATGTAATTTTGATTTGCAAAGCTTCCTGAAACCTTGGAGTTAGGGCTGGGGATATAGTTCAGTGGCACCGTGCCTGCCTGGCAAGTGCAAGGTCGTGAGTTCCATTCCTAACAGCAACAAATAAAACCTTGGAGTTATACCTTTGCTTAGTTTTGATAAAATCTTTACCATTGTTACTCGAAATAATTTTCAATAAGCTCCACTTCCTATCTTCCTAAAATTCTAATGTGTGGGACTACCAGTCATATCCTTTATGTTTTATTATTTATTTATTTATTTATTTATTTATTTATTTATTTATTTTGGTACTGGGAATTGAACTCAGGACTTAGCGCTTGCTGGCAGGCACTTGTGCCGCTGAGCTATATCCCTGGCCCTCCTTTATGTTTTAATGAACTTTACACTATCTTTATTTTTCTTTATCGTGATTTTTTTTTCTGTTTCCCTTTCTGTACATTAATCTGGATATTTTATTTGATTTAAATTACATTTCACTCTTTATTTTTTAGTGTTCTCAAAAATACTCCAGTTACTTAAATTTCCATCATTATATCTTTAGCTCTAGAAATTTTATTTTCCTTCTTTCCTTCCTTCCTTCCTTCCTTCTTTTTTCTCTTTTCCTTTTCTATTTTCTTCCATCCTTGCTTCCTTTCTCTCCTCCCATTCCTCCTCTTAGTTCTCCTCCTCTGCCTCCTCCTCTTTTTTTGTGTGGGCCAGGTACTGAGGATAGGCCCTAGGGCTTCGCACATTTTTTTTGTGTGTGAGTACTGGGGGTCGACCTCAGGACCTCATGAGCCAGCAGGCATCTGTGCCGCTGAGCGATATCACCAGCCCTTTTTTCATATGTGGGTTCCAGGAGTCGAACTCAGGACCTCGTACTTTTCAGGCAGGCGCTTATGCTACTGAGCCATCTCACCAGCCCACTTCACACATTTTAACAAAGTGGTCTACCATGGAACAGAAGCCCCAGTCCAAATTTCTTTGTTTTTAATTACATAATATGCTAGAATTTGCTGGAATTCTCTATCATCTCTTTTGTTTTCTTGACCACAATGAAAGTTACTATTTTAAAGTCATTTTAATAACTATGTTATTTTGATCATGTTGTTCATTACTAGTTTTTATCTTTTTGTTCCTAGTCATGTTATCTCCCCTTTTACATGGATATTTTCTAATAGCATACCAAATATTAATTACAAATAATTTCAGATAGATTTTAAGACCTAAATTGAATTATTCTTAACACTGATTGAATTAATGTTGTTTTCTTTTAGAGGCAATGGCTGGTAAACATTCTTCTTTTACAACTCATCAAGGACTAGGATGTTTCAAAGGTAATTTTTCAGCTCTTGCAAAAGCTGACCTATTTACTGCTTACCCAAATTTATAGAAGCTAATTCAGGACATTGTGAACCTTAAGTACTTTTCAGAACCCCCTTTCCTTTGGCAAGATTAACTGAGTTTGCCCTGAACCCCCTCTTCTCTATTTATAATTTAGTTCAAATCACTTCTCACTTTTTCTGATCTCAGACCAAACATGTGCAAATGATTCTGAGAAAAATTTAATCCTCAATTCTTATCTCTCTTCTCTGAATTCATTTATCTCTAGATCTGAGATATGTTATTCCTCTCTGTCATTTGAGCTTCCCAATGCTTCCAAAAATAACATCTTTTAAAAATCCATACTTTAATTTTTTTTTTTTTTAGCTGAGTGAGCAGTGTATCATTTCATGGAAAAGAATCCTTGTACATTAAAAAAAAAGAAAAATGATCAAGTCTACTTCACAGAAAACACAACAAAATAACCAGTGGAAAATACTATTTTTAATTAGAAGTAAGAGAAATAATGTTACTTATCCACTAAGAAAGATAGTATTTTAAAATATATATTAAACTTATACAAACTGTTGGCAAGTGTATCAACTAGATCTTTCATACATTGCTGATAGAAAGAAAAACACAGCAACACCACTTGGTTCAAATGTTGGGCAGCATAGAGCTAAACTGAATTACCATGTGACACACACACAGTATATAAGTTAGTATCTGCTGGAAACAGCCCACATATCTATTGATCTGGTCATGTATCACGGCAGAGGTTACAATGCAGAACTGATTATCTTAAAACAATAATCACTTCATTTTCATTCAAAATGTTATGGCTCTGAAATTTGTTATGTAAGCAACAGAGCAATCTTTTAAAACTTTAGTTGATTATGGATTATAAAAATTGTCTCACCAATTGTACCCTAACGAGATATGCACTCTAATAAGATGTTATAATGAGAGAAGCAGGAAGCTTTAAGAATTTCCTGTACTTTATGCTCAATTTTGTTTTAAATGTAAAACTGATCAAGAAAGCCTATTAATTTAAAATACATGCAACCACTTTTAATCATTCATGTACGTTAGCAATAGTACAAAAATTAAGATAAGTAAAATACCAGCAACAAAATAAATGAGCAAAGACACATCCTAAGGGACTATGTGTTCATTCATTTAATAAAAAATTTGAAAATAAACAAAATTACTGCAGTATTAATGTCAGTTTCCAGAGAGGAGGACAATAGAGCCTGGGCAAAAGAGGACACATAAAATTTTTGGTTATGTTTATTTCTTGTTTTGGGTTATGGGAAAATGAATGTCTTCATTAATCAAGCTGTATATATGTGACCAATGTACTTTTATGTACCTGTGAAATTCAATAGAATATCTTAGATTACAAAAAACAAAAATAGAAAAAGCTATCAGGAGAAATACACAAATGATAATCCTGGAGAGAAATTTAAATACTCTCTAAATGATAGTTAGAACACAATGAAAAAAAAAAGATTATCGAGGGAGATTTTGAAGTTTAGAGCAGCATCATTTACAAAATTGACAATCTGTCATTCAGTAAAGACATAGACAAATGCAGGTGTGTAGATAATCCTCGTCTCGGAGTATGACTTCGGAATGCAGTGGCTCAAGCTTGACATTAATAATCAAGTGTCAGTAAACAATTTAAAACTCCCTTTCTTATGTTTAATTAAGTATACTTTTATAATATTTTAATTGAGTAAATGTTTAATTCTGAGGGGAATGTCTTACTACATGTGATAGTTCAAATACGTGTGTGTATGGAAATCAGTATTTGAGAACATTTCCAATAGTTTGGTGTATTTTTTCAAAGGACTGATATCTGTTTGCACTACTGTGTCCACAAAAGTACACACATCACACAAGATTATAGTTCCTCTTTATGCACATTAACTTGCTCATTAATAAGAAAAAATGGGATGACAGCAGTTCTTAGGAATTTTATCACAAAATTCAATGTAAAAATGTTTCTCAATAGACCTTAAACCACTTATCCTTGAATAAGAGGGCAGTCTTTTAATGGATAGATAGATAGATGATAGACAGAGAAGAGATGGTTAGATAGCAGATGGATGGATAGATAGCCAACAAACACAAAAAATATATATAGTAATCAATCTTCATTAATAGCTATGAGAAAAGGTGTAGGTGGGATGTGAGCGGTTGGGCAGAGGACCCAACGGGAATGTGAAAGACGACCCTGAGGTCCTGTGTCTCCAGCTAGAAGCCTGCACCACAAGGCAGAGTGCACTGGTGCCTCATTTATTGGCATCCGAAAGAGGTACATGTTTGGGTCAGGGTGAGTCCAGGCTTCTTTTTATTCTTGTGATCCGTGTGATGAGCAGACACCAGACGTGTGGTTCAGAGCGTTGCACTCAAGGCTCGTTACCCTGCTGCTGAGGAGAGAAGCTGCCCAGGCTCCCCCCGTTCCGGCTCAGGCCGACCCCGGTCCTCTCAGCTCTCCTCAGTGAGGAGTTTCCGGGGCATTTCCTTGACACAGCTCACTGCTTTTGCTCCTGTGGGCGAGGTGTGGACGACGGGGAATGTTCTCTGTTACTTTGAACACTCACCACCAGAACTTCTCCCTGGTGGAGGGAATGGTTCTCTGGGTGTGTCCAGCTGAGAAACAAATGTTCAGTGTCCCGTTTCCTTTGTTTCTGTGGCACGGTTATGGGCACTAAATGGCACCCAGCAAAGTCACTCACCTGATCCTGACGTGGTTGTGTTCTGGAGGAGAAAAGGACAAAATGATGACAGTCGGTGGTCGAGAGGGCTCCCTCCCAGGGAGAAGCCGAGGAGCAAGGGTGGAGAGAGGATGCAGGGCTCGGTGACAAGGCAGGGAGAGACCCGTCTTCACCATGGCAGCACTGAGCGGAGGGGCTTTCCATGGGACACATTATTTCTGTCTCCCTGGACTCCACACTGGCTTGGATAGTTGCCTTGGTGATCCTTTTAAGTTTCTCTAGTTCTCATTAAAAAAGAAAAGCACGATTTGTCTTGCTTATGGCAGTAAATGACATTGATCTTCCAGATAATGTGCCAAAACTTCATCATATTATTCTGCCTTTTCCTAAACTGTGCACCTTTTCCTAAAATGTTAGGCACAGTGTTTGCAGGTCACAGCCGTGACATATTTATTGATTATTGTTTTCATTAGCACAACCCTTAACTGTATCTTCAATCTTTTCTGAAGGAAGCACATTCATTCTTGATTCATAGGGGGCACAGAATATTTATTAGAGTAATCAGTTTTTCATATGCAAGAAAACCTCTTACTGAAAAACAAGAAAGCTATGCATGAAGCTGGACACATGCAAAGAGATTTTCTGAGGTCACAAATTTAAAGCATGGCAGAACAGGAAAATTGGTTATAGATGACAAGTTCCCGGTTATTTGAACCACCAGCTTTCCATTTTGATGACAATAACGTTATTATGGGTAAAATTAGACCTATTTTTCAACATGTAGTTTACTTCCAAAGACATAGAAAGAGTTCCAAAAGTACAACCATACCACGAAAATAAAAACTGTAAAATAATCCATACAGAAAAAGTTGCTATCAATTGTATACTAAATGATAGTTAATTTAGTGCTAAACAAATGAAGTCATAGAAGAGAATTAGCTTTGGATGTTAAGGAGTGTGCGTGCGTGTGCATGTGTGTGTGTGTGTGCATAGGAGAGTGTATATGCTAATGAATACCAAGCCACTGAAACATTTCATGTTATTTTCCCTTCCAGGACAGTGAATGTCAACTTTTGAACCTAATTAGAAAAAGGGTATTACTTTTGCATATTTTTATTAAGGCTAAGACAGTCTAGTTAAAAATAATTCAACTGACTGTGGAAATGCTATAAATTGCTGTGAAGTAAGTGCTTGGCCGTGGCCTGTCAGAGCAGATATGTTGTACAAATCTTAGATAAAAATTAGTGCTTGTGCATTAAAATGAAATCATATTGCACCACACTGAGAAAAATTTAGATTTTTAAAATAATTTCAAAGTCGTGTAAAGGGCAAGTATGTTTAACAAAGAGCCAAGTGGCACCCAACGATCAATTCTCTTCTCTTGTAGTTTAGAATCCTAGAGTCTGCAAATCTGTCTGCAAATCTGTAAAAGCTTTTACAGCCCTCCCTACTGGCAAGGTCTGTTGTGATGATCACTTTGAGGAGAGTTAGCAGGAAACCAAAAAGCACAAACTAAGGCAGAATCAAGAGGGTCCTTGTTGCAGGCATGAGTTTAGTATTCACTAGGGAGCAGTTGGTGAGTGGAGAAAGCAGGAATTCTGTCCCAACACTGGCTCAAGACCATTGCTTCTCATCTGCTACATCGGTTCCTGTCAAAGGAACAAGAGAGTGCAGCCAGCAAGAGCTGTGTGCAGGCTGTCAGCCTTAAATGGAGGGTGCTGCCCCACCCTCGACAGTGACCCAGATCCTGCTCATATCTCAGCCTCTCCACCTCCATTACATAGACTTGACCTCTACCTGGAAGGTTGCAAGCAGAGCACGGGACATGTCGCTAAAATGGCTTAGCCCAATGTCTGCACAGACATCCTTGAATCTCTCAGTAACAATGAGAGAAGGCTCCTGTTTGATAATGTGGTCATGGAAGAGGGGCTGGGCCTGTAGCTGAGTGCTGGAGAGCTTGCCTCCATGCATGAGTCCCTGGTTTCCATCCCAGAGAATGGGGAGAAAAACACCAAACCAAACCAAAACAAACCAAACCAAACCAAAACAAAACAAAACAAAACAAAACAAGACAAACCAAACCAAACCAAAACAAAACAAAACAAAACAAGATAAACCAAACCAAAACAAACCAAAACAAAACAAAAACACCTTTGAAATTTGACTAACAATAGAGAGGGGAAGATACCTCATTTCAAAGGATGAGTAAGCATAAAATTTTGTGTAAAAAAAAAAAAAACATAGACTGAAGCTTAGAAATGTATATATTTAAAAAAGAAATCCTGAATGTATAGAATGGAAAGAGTACAAACAGCACAGGATTGAAAATAAAGTTAGAGAATGGGATAGAATTTGAAAGTTTCTTATCCTCTAAATTTATGTAAAATCTTATTTTGATATCTACCCAACATGAAAATTATTAGAAAGCATTAACTGATAATAATATTTTGTATTTAGTACTACTATAAATATTTGACCTGAACAAAATTCCATTTTTAAAAATTTATGCTTACAAATATACTTAATGTGCTTCTCTACATGTGCTGATTTCTATTATTAAGTGAAACTTGTGTTTTTGCGTTCCTAGAATAGTATAAACCCAACATGATTTGGATATATAATTCTTTCGGTAGTTCTTGAATAATTTCCATGGAATTGTTATATTTATAAAAAGATGCTGACCTGTGCATTTCTTTTAATCAAATGATGATATAAAACAAACTGAGTATTTCTAAACTTTACAGTAATTTACAGTACTCCTGTTATTCTGTGTTCTAATTGTAATATATTTTAATTATAGGTAAATGCAGACTGATATATGACACATACGCAGAAAGACACACATAGATCATTAGAAATCATTATTCTCATGACTTTATTTAGTCAGGATTTATTTCTACATTCCCACACAGTTATCCTTTTATTTTCCTTCCTTCCTTCAGCTCTGAGAATCCATCTTTTACAATATAGCTTTTTTTTTTTTTTTTTTTTTTTTTTTTTTTTTTTGTGGGTACCGGGGGGACGACCTCAGGACCTCGTGCGCCAGCAGGCGCCCGTGCCGCTGAGCGATATCACCGGCCCCTTTTTTGTATGTGGGTTCCGGGAGTCGAACTCGGGCCCTCGCGCTTGCAAGGCAGGCGCTTAAACCGCTGAGCCATCTCACCGGCCCCTACAATATAGCTTTAAGAATCAAATACCTAGGTAATACTTTCCAACGCTGGATTTCACAGCGGTTCCCCAAATATGATACAAAGGCACAGACAATAAAGAAATAATTGGATTTAATGAAAATTAGACAAATTGGACTTGACCAATTTTTAAAAATGTGTATGTCAAGATACAGCATCAAGAGAGTAAAAAGGAGCCCACAGAATGGGAGAAATGTTTGCAAATCATATGTCTGATAACCAACTGATAACCAGAACATATCGAGAACCCCTAAGACAGCATTGATTCACAAACACTGAAAATAAGCACAGGCTTTGAATAAATGCTTCTCCAAAGGAGACATACAAATGGCCAATAAGATGAAAATATGTGCAACATTGCAAACCAAAATTCCAACTCACACCTGTGAGGATGGCTGATACTTAACAAAAAGACTACAGAACAGAAAACAGCAAGTGCTGGTGAGAAAGTGCCAAAATCTACAAGTGCACGTGGAAAGTCATCTGAAGAAATATGAAGTGGCTTATCTTTTGTGGAAATCAGCACGGTGCTTCCATAAAGCAGTAAGAACAGTATTACTAGGTGATGCAAAAATGTCTCATCTGAGACCCCAAAGAATCGAAAGCAAGGTTAAAGCAGTATTTGCAAACCCATATTTGTAGCAGCGTGACTTAATAGCTAAACATGGGAACATCTTAAGTGTCTGCCAAGAAATGAATGGATAGAGAAAAGTAGGTATACATAAAATGGAAAGCTTTAACAATGAAAGAAGTATTCTGATAGAGCATGGGTGAACCTGGAGGACAGTATGCTGACTGAAGTCTATGGGCTACAGAAGGACAAAAGATCTATGATTGCAGTTCCATGAAGTACTTAGAATAAACGAAATCATAGAATCAGAATGTATGATGGTGCTTGTTGGGGTATGGAAGGAGGATTAATGTGGAAAGGGGCAGCATTTGCTTTTATAAAATGAAAGAAATGTGTGGGCATGGAGGGCCATGAGAATGCACCTCATGAATATTTTTTGTACAACTGACCTGCGCACTGCAGAACAGCACACGTGGCAAATCTTATATCGTGTGTATTTTACCAGAATAGAAGAAACACTCAAATGATGGGAAATTCTTGTAAAATATACACAAGGAGTATTCTCAGAAAACCATTTTAATCCATGTATTTATGCATGGCCTTGTATTTTTCTACTTTTAATATTTATAGTATTTATAATTAGTGCATAACGTTAACCAGACAGTAGTTGTGTTTCTTGCTTCTTTGATGCTGTATATAGTATGAAAATGTAAATTACTTATTAATATTACATTAATTTATTTCCTGGTTGTGCTAGGCCTTGTGAGTTCATCTTAAATACAGAATTTTTGAGTTGAAAACTATGATACCCATTAGCATCCCCTGCATGAATCAGGGGAAATTGAGCCTCTGGAAAAGGAAGTAATTTGCCAAAATACAGAACTCAGCATTAAAGTTTGTATAACTCAAGAGTCTGCCTTCTTTCCATTTATCTTTGCTGCCTTTTATTTGTGTGTTATATGTTCAATAAATTCTCTTTCTTTAAATGGAATTTAAACCGTGAAGCAGTGTTTTGTTGAACAATAAATATAAGATACACTTCCCACTGTTCAGTCATGACCCAGTTCATAGGAAAAAGAAACTTTCACTGCAGTTGAAGCTTAAAATAATAAAAATAGCACTTCCTCATTGATGGGAAACAGAAGGGCTCAAGGTGGTTGCATGAGACACAGTAAACAGGTGGGGAGGGACTCAGATACAATTTACCTTTTGTGTCCACTCATTATTAAGCCTTAAAGCAGTTGAAGCTTAAAATAATAAAAATAGCACTTCCTCATTGATGGGAAACAGAAGGGCTCAAGGTGGTTGCATGAGACACAGTAAACAGGTGGGGAGGGACTCAGATACAATTTACCTTTTGTGTCCACTCATTATTAAGCCTTTCCATAAAGTTTTTCCCAAGTGTTTCATCTTGTCTTGACTCACTTTTAAAACACAGAGTTTTGTCTGTTTCTTTTTGCAGTGCTGAGGATTAAGCTCAGGGCCCTGTGTGGTGGGCAGGCTCCCTCCCGCTGAGCTAACTCCCAGGGGCTAAATAGCTGTTTGTGTCTCATGTTGCTCTTGCAAGTGCACGAGATGAGTCTTGCTGGAAATGAGGTTCTCTCTACCAAATGAATCACAGCTAGCCATTGTATTGTGTCTGACCTCGAGCCAAAGCTGCCCACAAGATGTAGAGTTCATGGAATGATGGGGAATGTGACCATGGATGATGAGAACTTTGCAAGATAATCTTCCTTCTGCTTTTCAATTCCTGAATCTTTTCATCTCTCTTTACCCTGGGTCCAAAGCTGAGATGTACCAATGGATTCATGAGCTTTCCTGTCACTGAGCCACAGTACTGACACATGCAATATAAAGGGGAGAGGTTTAACTTAGCTCACAGTTTCTTGGGATTCAGTCCATGGTTGGCGAGCTCCAAGGCAGAAACAGTATGAAGGAAACGTGTGGAGGACCAAAGCTGCTTAGTTTATGGTGACCAGGAACCAGAGCAGGGAACAGTCCCAGAGAGAAAGCAGTGAGGGACCAGATAAAGACCAAAAGTCAGACCTCCATGATGCCCCCAGACATCCACGAGTATCCGCGTGGGTCCCTGGGTGGCTCCCATCCAATCAAGTTGGCACAGTGAAGCTCAAGCCCCATGATCAGATTTATATAAATAAATGCATTAAAAGAAAACTTCTCTTTCTGTAGCTCCAATTTACCTGCCTGGCATTTCTGTAGACAATTTCTTCTGTCAGTTTCTACTCTGCATAGGAAGGAATTGATTTCTAAAGGGTTATAGGTGTGCTTGTGTTCCTTGTTATCCAAATGTATTTCTAGACCTAATAATTCTTGAAAACAATTTGTCTAAGCTGAGCAACATTACCTGTGCGGGAAAATAGTAAACTAACATAAGATGCCCCTCCCTTTTAAGTTGTCTTTAACAATTATGGGCAGGGTTAATATTGTTAACTTTTAAAAAGATCAGTAGATGTAATCAATGATCACAATTGTGTTTTCCTTTGGACAATCACAAGATGCTACGTGGTAGAATGTAATGGCTCTCGATTGGTCAATTTCCATTAAAACAGGGACTGTTCATCAGCCCTCTCCTAGACTGAAATCTGCAAACATTTTTTGTGATCTATTCGAAAATTCACATATTATTAGTTAATTAAAAATATTGAATTGTTTGATGGTTCCAATTTATTAAAATATCAATAATGAGATAATGATTCGGCCCCCTGTTTCATTTGGAGTAAAAGCCCAAATCCTTACCGTGGTCTCTTGGCCCTTTGTGATCAGATGCCAGACAAACTCGGAAGCCTCTTTTCCACCCCGGTCTGACTCATCCCCTGGTGCTGGCCTCCTGCTGACCCTTGAATACACCAATGAGTTCCCACCCTAGATCTCAGGCTGTGGTTACAACGTAGCCTGGAATCACATTACCCATGCATCCATGGACTTCCCTTACTTTCCTCAACTCTCACATTTTCAATTAATTCGAATCTCTGCTTTCCACCCAGCATTGCAAACTGTGTCCACAGGTGCAAACTTGAAAAACCAAAAGTCTTCTCTGCTTTTCCTACTTTTAGTGAATTTACTGAGGTGTTGTTTGTACATTATGCAATTCACACATAACTCTGTACTAGTCAGTGGTTTTAGTATGTTCACCGATAAGCAAAACTGTCGCCAAAATTTCTGAACAGTTTTACTGCCTCACCAAGCCCCATTTTGTTCAGTTTTCAATCTCCTATGGGTCCATTCCCTATCAAGCCCTAAGCCACTTCAAATCTAATTTGTGGGGCCGGGGAGATGGCTCAGCGCATACGCGCCTGCCTGGCAAGCGCGAGGGCCCGAGTTCGACTCCCGGATCCCACATATGAAAAAAGGGCCGGTGATATCGCTCAGTGGCACGCGTGCCTGCTGGCGTGCGAGGTCCTGAGGTCGACCCCCCGTACCCACAAAAAAAAAAATCTAATTTGTGTCTCTTTATTTTCCTATTCTGGACAGTTTCACATGAATGAAATGATACGGTGTGTGTTTTTTGTGCCTGGCTTCTTTCTTTAGCATGATGCTCTATTGCAGCCTGTATCAATGCTTCATTTTTCATGTACAAAAAATATTCCTCTGCATGGATATAGCACATCTTATTTATCCATTCATTTCTGGATTGAAGTATGGGTCATGTCTGCCTTTCGGCTCTTGTGTATTTTCAACTTTTCTGGTCAACATTGTGTAGGAGATACTAAGCAAGTTTGCTATAAACATTTAATTTATTGGGATCCAGTTTTCCATAATTTTCTTCATAATTGTTTTCATTCCTATAAAATCAGCAGTAATATTTCCTTCTTCAAGTCCAGTTTTGCCGCTTTAAGCCTTCTCTCTTTTTGGTTTTCATGATCAGCCTCGCTAACTTTGGTCAATTTTGTTGATCTTTTTAAACAGCCCCCTTTATTGTTGCTGATGTTCCATATTAGATGTGTATTTACTACTCTAGTGTTCACTTTTTCTTCCTTCTGCTTGCTTTAGCGTCACTTTGCTGTTCTTTCGCCATGTTGGGATTTGAAAAGTCATTTTCTTTCGGTCTTCTGTTTCTCTTGTCCTGTTCGCAGGATCTTTTGCAGAGAGTAATTCTCTCTTAATGTGGACATGTATAGAAATAAAATTTATCCTAAACATTTTCATATCTGCACCCCATAAATTTAGGGATATCATATGTTTTTTTAATCATCTCAAAGTATTTTCTGATTTCCCTCTTGATGTCTTCTTTGATTCATCAGGACTTTTTGGAGTGTGTTGTTTGTGAATTTCTGAAAGGTGCAGTTTATTACTTATTTGTAATATCAATCCTAGGTGTTAGGAGAGAATTCTTTATGTGATTTCTATCCTTTTGGGTACTTCAAGACTTGTTTTATGGCCTAAACTAAAATTTATTCTGAAGACTGCGCCATGTACCTCTGAGCAGAATACATACACTGTCCTCAGTTGAAGTGCCCTACAGAAATCTGTTAGATCTAATTTTGTTTATTATTTTTGTTCAGTGCTAGGGATTGAAAGCAGGACATTATGCATGCTAGGCCAGCTAAGCAAACACTCTATCACTGAGCTATAAGCCTGCCCTAGTGTTAGTTGATTTCAAGAATTTATTTTCATTGTCCATGCTTTAGAAAAAAAAAATCAGAGACAAGGATGATACTTAGACTCTAGCTGAAATCCTATTAAATGCTCTGGGTTAATTTCTAGTTTATTGCCAACTGCTCCAGTTTATTGACTTTTGATTTTAAGATGATTATAGACTCACTTGCACTTATGATACGCAATACAGAGGGATGGCCTATTACCTAAACCTAGTTTTCTTCAATGCCAGTGGCTTATACAACTATAATATAAATATCCAAAAGTGGAAATCGAAATTATAAAATCCATCCACATTCTTCAGATTTCACCATTTTTGAGTTGCGATCATTTTCTACATGTTTGTGCATTTGTGTTTAAATCTCTGCAATTTTATTTTGTGTATTTGCTTGAAAATTAATATTTATATGTTAGGTTTTTTTCATAGACTTAACTTTCAAACTACTGTGATGCCTCTATTCATGAACTTGATTCTTTCCATGATTCTGATGGCAAACTGAGTTGAACCAAATCAAATTCAGTGGTTACTTTCGGTGTTGATATTAGGGGGAAATTTGATTCAGTTCTCGTGAGTTCAGTTTGTGACCAGAATCGGGAGAGAACTGAGATCATGAACTGTGGTACCACTGTTTTATTTTACTGTATCTGAAGTCAGCTGCACTATCATGGTGCATTTTTTTTCATTTTTAATTATTCATTGTATTTCAGTTAATTATCAACAAGCTAAGTTTGACATGTGTCACTTTATCATTTAAATTTGTTTTATTTTCCCCTTCCTCAGTAGAATCCTCCCTTTCTTTTTGTCTTCCTTTGAGCTAGTCACTCATTTTGATCTCGATATTTAGCACATCGATTTGGGTAACACCTCATGTGGTTACTGAATATGTGTATCTAGGTAGATACCGGTACAAATATATAGGTTTTTACGTATAGAGAAAACCCACCATGGTGAAATGATATGTGTGATTTCCCCTATTAATGACATGCAGAATCTATTTCCATTTAAGTCTCTTTACTCTTTTCATGTTTTAAGTATCATTATTTGCTTTTTGATATGTTTTGGGCATTGTATCGGTTATTTTTCTTCAATCAAAAATAAAAATTCACAGAACTAAAGACAATTTATTATTTTTATTACACTTTTGCCCTTTCTGCTTTCATTTTGGTGAAATTTTAAGGATTCTATTATCATTTCTGCTGTGTTTAAAGGGATGTCATTCAGCAGTGATAGCGAACCTTTTAGAGACTTTAATGATAACAAACAGCTCACTGCAGCTCGTGTGCTGTGGGTTCACCACCACTGCCATGGGGTTCAATTAGTTTTCTCAATTTCCCACTGACAGATTCTCTTCAGTTCTCTTTGTCTGAGTGTATCTGAGTGTCTTAATTCTCCATTGATCCTTTTTTTCTGTTTTTGTTTTTGTTTTGAGACAGGGTCTCACTACGCAGTACAGGTGGACCTCAAACCAATTATGGAGCCCAGACTGGCTTTGAACTCATGGTGATCCTCCTGCCTCAACCTCCTGAGCGCTTGGATTACAAGCGCGCACCACCATGCCCAGGTCCATTGATTCTTGAAAGTAACAGAATTTGTACTTCACAGCATTTTTCCTTTCAGAATCTGAAATAATCCTGTACGAGTTCCTTGGGTCTTCGCATTTTTGGAAGAAGAGTGGGCTGCACTGGGCACTGCTTGCAGCCCTGGTGGCAGTGTTTCCTCTCCCTCCGGGCTCCTTCCAGGATCTCCTCTTTGCAGTTTGTTCAGTGTTTTGATTAGGTGCCTTTCACCACATTTGGAGACTTTTCACTATTATTTCTTTACTATATTTTAGGTTCCTCCCCATCTCGCCTGTCCTAGAGAACTGTGTTAAAGAAAGTTTCATCCGTTGCTTATTGCCTCTCAGGTCTCTGAAACTATTCAGTATTTCTAATTTTTTTAAAATTTCAGTTTCTTTTTTCTTGTTTAGTTTGAGTGATATATCCCCAAATTCGCTGAAATGTTAATGTCTTCTTTACTTTTCTTACTTGTCCAGAAAGTTTTTATTCTTCTTGTAATTTCAAGTTCTATGATATCCTTTTTTTCTCTTTTATAACTTTTTCAGACTTCCATTTCTTTGCTTCCTTTGGTGTGTTCTTGTTGACGTTTTTACCCTTCTTCCGAAGAAGACTATTGCAAGCTTCTCATTGAGCCATTTTCATGATGACTTCTTGCAAATCATTGTCAGATCATTCCAATAGCTGATTTTATCTCTTTGTTGGTGTCAATTTATTTTATTTTTATTTTTCCTTTTCCAATTATTTTTCCTGGTTCTTGTTATGACATGTTCTTTTCTGTAGGATAATGCACATTTCCATTAACATATCATGAGAATTTTCTCCTACAAAGATCACCTCCCCAGCAAGAAGGCTGAAGAGATTTTGGCAGGGGAATGGAAGGCCCTGGGCAGCTGAGAAAGGACCGCTCCCTGCTCTGTGGAACCATGGGACACGCTTGCTCTGTTTTCACATATTTCCTTGACTTGTAGAAATATCTTGTGTAATAAAGAATTTGTCCTTACACAAACAGAGATCTGGACTTTGACCTCAACTTCTGCGATTTAACTGTTAAATCTTTGTAATTTTCTGAAGAGGAGGATATTGATAGGCGTCCCCAACTACACACCCATCAAGATAGTTCATGATGGGGCCTATGAGCTACAGGATATCGAGCAGACCTCTGGGGCAGGGAAGTGTACGTTTTGATCAATGACATGGACAATCAGTTAGTCAATCAAGCCTTTGTAGCGATGCCCCAGTAAACCCTCTGAGCCTCTGCTCAGGAAGGCTTCCCAGTACTCCGTGTGTATGGCCACGCGCTGCAGTGAGTTGGGTGCTGAACACTCAGGACAACTGAGAAAGAGCAGCTGAAGTCCTTTTAGAACCCCTCCTATGTCCTTTATGTTTTTTATTATTTTAAAGAAAAAAACTATAAAAACAATGATACAGAGCTTCAAAACAAGCTAATAGGGGATTAACAGTGGTTAATATACTGCATATTGTTTTCTTCAAAGTAGTTGCTCAGATTACAGGATATAGGCATGAAAAATTGATCAGACAATATAAGCACAAACAGTTCTTTTCAAAGAAATAATAGAAATTAGTTGTATAATATCTTAGCTATCACATATATATATATATATATATATATATATATATATATATATACACACACATATACATACATTCTTTTCTGTTCCTTCTTTTCTCCTTTTCCCCATCCCAGTTGCTCTCTCCTTTTGAACAGTTTCTTCCCCTTTCACATTACCTATTGTAAATTGTGGATCTTATTTACTCTTTCATTTCTTACACTAGGGAGACGATACGATGTTTAAGCCTATGGGTCTGATTTATTTCACTTATGAGTATGGTCTCAAGTTGCATCCATTTACATATGAAAGCCTCGACTTTAACCTTCTTTATAGCTGAGTAGCACTCCATTCTATAAAAATACTACATCTTTTTTATCCAACCCTTTGTTGATGTGCATTTAAGTTGTTTCCAAGATTTAGCTATTATAAATTGTGCTGCTATAAACATGGGTGCACATCTGTCACTGTGGTATGATGTTTTTAATTCTTCTGAGAAAATACCCAGCAGGGGAATAGCTGGGTCAAATGGGACCTCTAATCCTAGTTTTTTTAGGAATCTCCAAACTGATTTCCACAATGGTTGTACCGGTCTACATTCCCACAGCCTTGCCAGCATTTATTATTTATTTATTATTTATTTATTTAATATTATTTATTATTTATTGGTTGATTTCTTGATGATAGCTATTCTTTGTGGAGTGAGATGGAATCTCAGTGTTGTTTTAATTTGTGTTTCTTGAATGACCAATGATGTTGAACATTTTTTCATATATTTATTTGCCATTTGTATTTCTTCATCTGAGAAGTGCATATTCATCTCAGATGCCCATTTTTGGATTGGGTCTTTGAATTTAGGGGGCCTGATATTTTTCAATTCTTTACATGTTCTAAGCAGAAGTCCTTTGTCAGAGGGACAGTTGGCTAAGATTTTTTCCACTCTGTGGGTTGTCTTTTCATTATGTTGGTGATTTCTTTTGATGTACAAAATGATTTTAATAAGATGAGATCCTAGTTGTTCATTCTTTGAAGTACTTCCTGTGCATTTTGGGTTTTATTATTGAACTCTCTGCCTACTCCTATGTCTTCAAGATTTCTAACTACTTTCTCTTCCAGTAGATTGAGTGTTTCAGTTTTAATATTTAGATTTTTTATTCATTTTGACTTTAGTGCATTGTGATAGACATGGGTCTAGTTTTGGTCTTCAGCATGTGGAAAGCCAGTTTTTTTTCAGCACCATTTATTAAAGAGGCTATCTTTCTTCCAGCGAACATTTTTAGACCCTTTGTCAAAGATAAGGTGGCTGAGTGTGTTTAGAGTTGTGTCTGCATCTTCTAATCTGCTCCACTGATCCTCAGGTCTGTTTTCTTGCCAGTACCATGCTGATTTTATCACAGTAGCTTTGTAATTCAGTTTCAAGTCAGGGATTGTGGGGCCTCCTATCTTGCCTTTGTTGCTCAGGACTGCCTTTGCTATTCTAGGTCTCTTCTGTTTCCAAATAATTATTAGGAATGTTTTCTCTAGATCTGTGAGGTATGCTAGTGTATTTTGATTGGGATTGCATTAAATCTGTACAACAATTTTGGGAGTATAGCCATTTTCACAATGTTTGTTCTTCCTACCCATGAACAAGTGATATCTTTCCATTTTCTGATGTCCTCTTCAATCTCCTTTTTCAGAGTACTGTAATTTTCCATGTGTAAATTTTTACTTCCTTTGTTAGATTGATTCTTAAGTGTTTCATTTTTTTGATGCTACTGTAAAGGGTGTGATTTCCCTACATTCACGCTCAGTGAGTTTATTGTTTGTGTACAGGAATGCTGATTTTTGAGTGTTGAGTTTGTATCCAGCTACACTATTGAATTTGCTTATTAAATCTAGAAGTCTTTTGGTGGAGATTTTGGGGTCTTCTACATAGAATATCACGCCATCTTCAAATAATGATAATTTAACTTCTTCCTTTTCTATCCTTATTTCTTTTATTTATCTCTCTTGTCTAATTGCTCTGGCTAATGTTTCCAGAACTATATTGCATAGGAGTGGTGATAGTGGACATCCTTGTCTTTTCCTGATTTTAGAGTACAAGATTTCAGTTTTTGTCCTTTTAGTATGATGTTGGCTGTTGGTTGTCTTAGATGGCTTCTATCAGACTGAGGTACAGACCATCTATTCTGATTTGCTGTAGGGTTTTTATCATGAATGAGTGTTGGACTTTATCAAAAGCTTTTTCTGCCTCTATTGAGATGATCATGTGATTTTTGTCTTTGGGTCTGTTGATATGGTCTATTAAGTTTATTGATTTGCATATGTTGAACTATCCTTGCATTCCTGGGGTGAAACTCACTTGGTCATGTTATATAATCTTCTTGATGATTTGATGCATTCTATTTGCTAGTATTTTATTGAGGATTTTTGCATCTATGTTCATTAGGGAGACTGGCTTGTAGTTCTCTTTTTTGGTTTGGTCTTTCTCTGGTTTTGGTTTTTATATCAGTATAATACTTGCCTCCAGGAATGATTTAGGAACAATTGCTTCCCTTTCAATTTCATTTAAAGAGTTTGAGGAGTATTGGCATTAAATCTTCTCTAAATTTCTTGTAGAATTAGCAGTGAATCCATTAGGACTGGGGCTATTCTTTGTTACCAAGTTTTTAATTATGTTTCTAATTTCATTAACTGATACTGGGTTATTCAGAATTTTGATATATTTTTGATTCAGCTTTGGTAATTTATACATTTCTAAGAATCTGTCCACTTCTTCTGTGTTTTACATCCTATGTGAGTAAAGATTTTCAAAGTAGGTATTGATGATCTGAATTTCCATAGGATCTGTAATGATTTCACCCTTTTTATTCCTCATTGCATGAATTTGAGTTTTTTCTTTCCTTTGTTTGATAAGGTTGGCTAGGGATTTACAATTATACTTTTTCTTTCAAAGAACCAACTCTTTGATTCATTAATTCTTTGTATTGTTTTCTTAGTTTCAATTGCATTAACTCCTGCTCTGATATTTATAATTTCCTCCCTTGTATGGGCTTTGAGCTTGACTTGCTCTTCTCTTTCTAGAAGCTTGCAGTGCAGCATTAGGCTGTTTATTTGTGCTCATTTTGTTTTCCTCATATGAGAATTCACCACTATAAATTTCCCTCTTAGGACTGCTTTCATTGTGTCCCACAGGTTTCAGTATGTTGTATTTGCATGTTTGTTTGATTGTAGGTATTATTTAATTTATTCTTTAATTTCTTCTGTGACCCATTGGTTGTTCAGGAAAGTGTTGTTTCATTTCCATGTGTTTTTGGACTTTTTGTGGTTTCTTTTGCCATTAATTTCCAATTTCATTGCACTATGGTTAGATAATATACATGGGATAATTTCAATTCCTTTGCATTTACTTAAGCATGTTCTATGGGCTAGTATATGGTCTATTTTAGAGAATGTCCTTTGTGCTTCTGAGAAGAATGTGTATTCTGATGTTGAGTGGAACACTGTAAACATCTACTAAGTCCATTTGTTCACAGGTTTGGTTCAGTTCTGTTATTTTTTGCTGATTTTTTTTTTTTGTCTAGTTGATCTATCTCTTTGTGACAATGGGGTATTAAGTTCCTCTGTTGTGTTATTGCTTATTTGATTTTCATGTCTATTAATATTTGTCTTATATAGTTGGGTGCTCCTGTATTTGGTGCATATATATTTATGTTTGTTATCTCCTCCTCTTGCAATGTTCCCCTAACAAGTGTGTAGTGACCTTCTTTATCTCTTTTGATCATTCTTGGTTTGAAGTTCACACTGTCTGCAAACAGAATAGCTAGCCCTGCTTTTTTGGGAGTTCCTATTGCACTGAGTATTATTTTACATCTTTGGCTTTCAGTCTATGAGTTTCTTTTTTAGTTAAATGTGTTTCTTGTATACAGCATATGGTTGGATCTTGTTTCTTGATCCATTCTGCCAATCTGTTTCTTTTGATTGGTGAATTGAGCCATTTACATTGATAGTTATAACTGATATGTAATGGATTATCTTTGTCATGGTATCTTCCTGTTGTTGGTTCCCTGCTTTTCCCTCTGTTTAATTGCTTGCCCTTCCTGGTTGTTTCTTTCTGATGTTGTTCTTGGAATTGTGGTCATTTTTATCTCTGTCTGGAATACCTTTCAGTACTCTTTGTAGGGTTGGTTTGATGGTCATGAATTTCTTCAGTTGTTCTTTGTCATGGAACTATCTTATTTCTCCTTTAATTTTGAAAGGTTTTGAGGGGTACATCAATCTGGGTTGGAAGTTTTTTCTTTTACGACTTGAAATACTTCACTCTAAGCTTTTCTTGACTTGAGGGTTTGTGCTGAGAAGTCTGCCATGATTCCTTTGGGCTTTCCTTCATAGGTGAACTGTTTCTTTTCTCTAACAGCATTTATTTTTTATTTTTATTTTCTTTTTTGTGTGGGTACCAGGGGGTCGACCTCAGGACCTCGAGCGCCAGCAGGCGCCCATGCCACTGAGCAATATCACCAGCCCTTTTTTCGTATGTGGGTTCCGGGAGTCAAACTTGGGCCCTCGCACTTGCCAGGCAGGCACTTATGCCTCTGAGCCATCTAACTGGCCCATCTAACAGCTTTTAATATGTTGTTCTTGTGCTGAATTTCTGGGATCTTGATCTTTATATGTCTGGGTGTAGAATTATTTTGGTTATAGCTAATTGGAGTTATATATGCTTCACTTATCTGTATGTCAGATTCTTTTCCCATGCTTGGGGAAATTTTCTACTGTTATTTCCCACAAATAAGATATTTGTGTCATTTGTGTTGGCGCCTGCTTTTTCATGGACATGAATTACTCTTTTACTCTTTTTCTTTATATTGTCTTGCAGCTGTTGAATTGTTATTTCCTGTTTTTTTTGTTATTTTAAAGAGAGATTTCCTTCCATGATTGCTACCCAAGATCCTGTCTTCAATGTCTGAAGTTTCCTGTCTTCAGTTTCATTCAAGCAGTTTTGCCAGCTTTCAATGGAATTTTTAATTTCCTGGATATCTGTTTGAATCCATCTCATGCATACTTCTTTCCTATACTGAACATTCATGGTTTCCATCCTTTTCCTATCGTCATTTTTTTTTTAATCTATCTCTAACCTAGATTTGCTGAGTAATTCCTTTATAAATGTTGACATTTCTTTCTTTTTACCTGAGAGAATATTTCTGATCTGATTTCCACTCTAGCCTCATGGATATGTTTCTTTACTTCAGTTGCTATCATTTTATAAATGTCAGGTGTGTATCTTCCATTTTCCTCTATCTAATTGTCTCCTGAACTTGTTCTGGGTGGGCTTGAGGTTTGAGGTTGCACTTTTCTTTCTATGTCATGTCATTTTCTATTTCAAAATTTTTTTATTTTGTTTTCTGTATTGATCCTTATAAGGTTGTTGTACTAGGTAGCATTATCACTAGTATCAAGTCCTCTCTAAGCAAGGTTTGCTCTTCAGGATGTCTTCTGTGTAGAAGGTTCTTGGTTTGTGTCTGTCCCAAGATACTAACTTTCCAATTAATTAAGAGTGTGATGTTGGTATCTGTTTGGCTCAGCCCCCAGTCCTTTGGTGCTGGGATGTGGTGAGGTTATTACCCCAGAACTTTCCCAATATTGTTACAGAGTGAGAACAACTGATTGAAACAGATACGACATCCTAGCTAAAGTAGTATAATTGGCCCTGAGAATAGCTTCAATCCCAGTTTAGAAACTGACAAACTGTGTTAACTTTTAGTTTTGATATTTTAACCATAGAAGCAAAATCTACAGTTACATAACAGAACTGATCATAAATTGGGAGCTTGTATGCAAAGTGTTTCCCCTTGGTAGAGTGGTTTTACTCTGTGGTGGGGAAATTTAAGAAAGACAGTGGGTAGAACAGAAATAACTGAGAAGAAATAAACCAAAAGCCAGGCTGGAGCATGAAGGATGATCATGCAAGCTTTGGGAGACTAGAGAAGAGGGCAGAAGAAAAAGAATGAAGGAATAAGCAAGAGATTATTGAAGTTGACCAGAAAAATGAGAGATATTCATTCATATGAGAATATGATTAAGTTTAGAGAGTTAAATTGAGGAAAGGGGGAAAGAAGACAAATAGATTAGAAAAAAGATGTAGGTAAAAGACCAAAAAAAAAAAAAAAAAGGAAAAGGAACATGAAACAAACCACAAACCAGCAAAAAAAAAAAAAAGAAATATAAAATAAAATAAAATAAAAAACAAAATTCCTCTGGTGTCCACCGAGAGTCCAAAAGTACTGGATAACACTGCCAAGCCTGCAGTAAAGTTTGTGCTGGATTTGAGGCTGATGTTGGTCTTCAGATGTGGAGGCCTCAGGCCAAGTCTTCAGCCAGTACTTTCTGTATGTCCCTGAACGGCCTCCCTCTCCTTACCCTGTTTCTCCTGGAGGTGTCTCTCTCCCAGTTGCAGTGCCGTTTTCTGACAGAGATGGGGCTGTTCCCTGTCCCATGCACCTTTGGCTCCTCCTGGTCCATGCTGAGCCTTCTGTGTTCCTCCTCCACTGGCGAGTCTCTGTCCTCTCGGGTCATTCGTTGTAGGGTGGGGTGGGATGCTGTGATACGGTCTGGTCCTCTGCTCCTGCTGTTGGAGTCCAAGGCTGCTCAGTCCCAATTCTTACTCCTCTCCTGAGGTGGAGTGCTAACTTCCCATTTGTTGCTTTACAAGTTCTGCTGCCACTGTCACCTGCCTCTGCTGTAGTCTGTAACTTCCTCAGGCGAGATGGGTGCCTTTCTGCTCCTTCTCCTGGCAGCATGGGGACAGCCTGGGGCTGCAGAGTCCTGAGGTGCAGCGCTGTTTAATTCCTGGCACCTCTCTAACACAGGTCCACGGGGGAGGGGTTAGCTGTTCCATTTACTGTGTACCCCTGTAGTCTTTAATCTTGTTCCTGGCAGTTCCAGTTAGTACTCTGGTGCACAAAAAGAACGGGGAGAAAAGAAAAAAGAAATGGAAAAGAAAAGAGAAAAAAAGGAAAGAAAAAAATACAACAACAAAGGAAAACTGGCCAGAGGTCAGGGAGGGAGCAGTTCACATCGGCAGAATTTACTGCTGGACTGTAGTGTCTGCTGTTTGGAGGAAGGCAGAACAGGCTGGGGATCTTATATCCCAAGTCTATCCTGTATGACTTGATTTAGCCACACCATCTTAGTATATCCTTTTTATTGTTTCTTCTTTATGATTCCAAGTATAGCAGGTAGTTGTCCCGATCTGGTGACCAACCAGCACCCAGGCGGGCTGGCTGGCCATTTTATTAAGTCCTTTATCTATGTTTTGTTTGATCTATTAGTCTCTTATGTCAGATTGATTTTAGTTTCAGGGTTTATGTCCCTCCTTTTTCTCCCAATTACCTGTGTTTTAGTTGAATTTCTCTGAGTAGCTCTGAACGAGGCTCCTCCTCTATTCAGCCATGTTGCGAATTTTCACGTCCTTCTCTATGGCTCATCCCATAATGAACTATATCAGTGAGCAGAATAGTGTCTGGTGAGTCCTCTGAGTCATTCTAGTGAATCTTAGAAACTCGGGTAGCTTGAAGAGAATCCTGAAGTCACAGTTAATGTGGAAAGTAAAAGTGGCTTTCCCCAGAACTCCTCCCTTTAACTTGGTAGTAGGACCCAGGCTGGGAGCTGCCCGGTTCAGAAATCACAAGCAGACTTGTCATTTTGCAGGAAGCAACAGTTGTCTGAAGCTGGGTCAATGTGCTTTCCTTACATCTTTTAATTTGCCACTCCTCAATTATCATCATGTCCTTCCTCCTAGGAAGCAAAGCAGGAAGGATAAGCCAACTGTCTTGCACAGTGTGGAGATTACACCGTGGCCCCCCTCAGGGTGAGTTTCACCTCTTCCTCCCACCAAATCTTCGCAATCTCAAGCATTACTAAGATCCAGACACCTGAGTAGGCTTGCTGTGCCTGTAACCACAGATTACTCAGGGGAGACAAATATCTTAGAGCTGGGCACGGTGGAGCCATCCCCTCAACCCTCCTGGCACTCTGCAAGGCTGAGGCAAGAAGATCACAAATTCAAGCCCAGCCTTGGCAATGCAGCCATTTAGGGAGACCATTAAACATTTAAAAAAATTAAAGAAAGAAACATTAAAATTTGTTTAAAAGAGCTCGTATTTCTGATTAATTTTCAACAAACAGAAACCCATTTTTACTCTATATATGTGGTCCATGTTTGGGAAGTTTATTGGTTCACTAGTGTACTGTGAGGAAATCATTTTGGAGAAAATATTAGAAAGACATTCCCCTTCTCATGATGTTCAGGACTTGCAAAAATATTCAAGCCATAGAAAAGATATTTTTACTTCATGATAAATTTTTTGGAGGGATTTGATACTTAGATTAAGTACTTTGGTATATAATAAAAATAAAATAATAAATCGTGAAAATACGTGCCTACTTGTATCAAACACACTGTTAATAAACAAAGAGGGAACGTGGGTGTATCTCCGTGATAGAGCACTTCCCAGCATGCATGAAGTTTTGGATTCAATCTTCCACCCCAAAAAATTAGTATGTGTGCAGTGTAAGAAATAACAAATGACTATGCAAAATTCTGAAATTAAAATATAGTTAATAGTCTTTAAATGAATAATTTAATTAAAATTTTTCTTTGTATATTTTTAAACATGTATGTAATAGATACCTCACGTTTAAAAATATGTATTACGAACCTGCTACCTCTGATACATTTAAAGATAGTGTAATCAGTGAGTGCACTCATATTATTTATATGCACACACATGCATCCGTGAAAGTGTGTGCTGTGGGGTGTTTGTGTGTGTAAAGTGTAATTCTACTCATCTAAGTACCCCACCTTCATTTTCCCTGGTATAGCACCTTATGGACAGCAAAATACACAGCAGCTCATATCTCCTAAATAAAGTAGTGCAATATTTGCACATAACCTGCACACATATTCTCATATACTTTAAATTATCTCTAGATATAGTACCTAATACTATATAAGTACTACAGCAACATTTGTTATGCTACATTTCTTAAGGCAGCTTTGTAAGGAAAATTGTATATATTCAGAACACTTACAATTTTGGGGGAGATAGTTTTCATCTGCAGGTAGTTAATTTTACTGATGTTGAACTATTTAATATAGGGTCATCTGTATTTGCCTTTGACTACACAATTTTCAAGATTCATTTAATAGTAATTGATGAGTATGTAGAGAATTTATCTATTAAAACTATAATAATGGAAAATATCATAATGCTATTAAACATTCTGGACAGTTTTGCTTTCTTTAAATTTAGACATTTCTTGCAAAATCTGCATTGATGTTCATCTACAAAATAATCTTCTAAATGAAAAAAAAATCATTATTCTTAGTCACAACTCCTTAATCAATTTTGAGTATGTTTCCCTTCAGAGTTCTGAAATTTTTACATGTTGTAAGCATTTTACAGAGTAGAACCACTTCTGAAATATTGGCATTTATTAATGTCATCCAACAATTATTGATTTGAAATAAATTAAATACCACACATATTATAAATCACAAGAAGTTTGAGTTCTGATTTAATCAAACTCTTACGAACATTTACACTTTAATCACTGAAAGGACATACTTCTTGGTGTGAGAAAGATCAAGATAACTGTAGTTTCACATAAGTATTTTTCATGATGTGTGCTCTGAATCATCTAGAGTGGGTCGTGCCAGGCAACAGGTGATGAGGAAACAAATGGACACCATAAGGGACATAGATGCAGCAGAAATGGGAAAGCATCATCTTGGGGGCACCCTGCAGCCCCACCTGGAGAGTGAAAATCAAATTTTGCGATATCGCCCTGCTTATAGCCCCAGTGTGAAACAAGATAAATGATGTCAAACTTTGTACAATAGAAGCACATCAATTCGATTAAGATTCATGCATTATTTTTAAAAGGCAGATCTTCTGAAAGTATAAACTATTAAAATCAAAATATATTCATAAAAATTGTATATATGTTTTCTTGCCCTGCTACTTAATAGCGATGAGTCCATTTAACCTCATCCAAATAAAAGTGAATATACTGTCTTAATTAAGATATGACCAACAGATACTAGCAAATCTATGCTTTATTATCACAGGTTTAAGGATGCTTATCAATTCATTACATGCGATTACCTATAAAGGTGACAAAAGGAACATATGTTTGTTCACAATTCCGTACTGTATGTGCCATTGTGAATGTGTGCTTTAGGTAAAGCTAATCCAGTTCATTCATACTTCATTTAAGCATTAAGGTGTACGCATTCTAAGCATTGTCTTGACGGCATACTTAGTGATAGGTAATACTATGCAAAACTTTTGAAAACTGTACAGGGACATGGAGCCATAAATGCTCACTGATGTACAATGTGTTATGGAACAAGGACCCAGTTCTTGAAAAATTATCATATGTAATATTCAAAACTATACTCAAAGTGAAATTAATTAGGAAGTCTTCAAATTGAGTATTTTCAACTTTTTATGACAAAAAACAACAGGGAGTAAAGCATTGTAAATGCCATAAAATATTTACATAATAGTGTTCACTTATTTCTGTTTATAGCATGCTATATAATTATCAGTATGGGTGATGTTTCAAGCCTCTCTATTTTACAGCCTCAGACAAATTTACCTGTTGACTTTAATTATTATTGTACTGGAGTAATATGTATTAATTTGTCAATTGTACTCTAGTCACAACTCAACTGAATTCTTATCCTTCTTTTTAAAGAGTGTGTGTCCTTTCTTTGTTATAGTATAAAAATGGTACCCAATTCATCTTTCAATAGCATAGCCCCATATTCATACTTCTGAAATTTTGCTGTTATGCACAGCAAAATAATAATGACAATAATACATGGGGCAGATACAAGTTTTATTTTAATCCAAAATTGGTTATAAGATTTCAATCACTCAAGTTTACATATAAAATGTAAAAATCTGTTAGATTTGGTTACTTTCAAGCACCAAGCTGCATGAACATAAATCTATCAATAAAGACTACTACATCAGAAGCAGTTGTAGACCATCGCACTGCTTCCCTGCAGACGACCTGAGATTCTCTAACTTTTCCACTGCTAAGGTGACACTTGAGGACCGCGCGCCTCACTCCTGCCTCATCTCAGATTGTGTTCTTGGCTACGCAGGAGGAGGGGAGCCATGCCTTTCCAATCCTGCAGCATGGTGAGAGGCAAGATGTTACTTTCCAATCCTGCAGCATGTGATATCGGTCCTTCCCTGGCAATGTCACGCCTTTGGAAACATGTCGTGTTAGCTTCCAGCACTGTGACAGAGCACCTGAAAGGATCAGCTCTAAAGGAGACAAGGTTTCTTTCGACCTGGGTTTCAGAGATTCCCAGTTCAAAGCCAGTTGGCTGCATTGTTCTGAGGCCTGCAGCAAGGCAGAGAATTACGGTGAGGGCCGTGCAACGGAACAAAACTGCCCAAAGCATGGTGCAGTGTCTTCCACTGGGCTGACTTCCTAAATGGCCTACCACCTGCTGGAGCACTGCAGACGGGCAGCCAGTCCTTCAGCATAGGGGACTCTGGGGACATCCTCTCTTGCAGTACTGGGGACTCAACCATGGCCTTTGCACTGAGCTACATGTTCTGCCTTTTGTTTTTTTTATTTTAAATCAGGATCTTGCCAATTTGCCCTGGCAGGTTTCTACCTTGCTATTCTCCTGCCTCAGCCTCCAAAAGTGCTGGCATTACAGGTTCTGCCAGCGCACCTGGCCCTTTGGGAGCCATTCACAATCCAAACCATAATGCTCATCTTTGTCTCATTCTCTGCTTACAACTCCTGAAGCCATTTCCTGAAAAATGACAAAAGGAATACAAATAAGAGGGAGCTATTTGCTTTCTGGCACGCAGGAAGCCTGCCCCGAAGCCAGGGGCCTTTGTCTGGCAGCCAGGAGCGGGGCTGCTGGGTACGGGCAGGGAGGAAAGACTGAGGGCTGCTCGGAGCCCAGGGGAACCAATGGGTCCCTGGCGAGGGATGGTTCCAGTGTGTTCCGGGTCCATCAGGACTGAGCCCAGGGCCTTCAGCAGAGCCGTCACCCCTGGGGTGCACTTTCCTGCCTTCCCTGTTTAGTTTTTTCTCTGTTTCTTGTCTCTCTTTCCTCTGCCCATAAAGTGCCTTTGAGGTCACTTAAACTTCATCTCGTTCTTGAGCTCCCAGAATATGTATGGCACTTCAAGCCATAATCTTCCATTATAATTATCATAACAATGGTAAGATAGAGAATTTATGATGTCAAATTAGTTACCAAAAAAGAGAAAAATATATATATGATTCTGAAGATTTTCAACCCCAAACCAGGCATTGCATTCTTTTGAGTTAATGGGAGTTCTTAAATGTCTGTCATTATTTTAAGGAAGCCTTGTCTCCAGGATGAAATTGTCACATACAGAATAATTTATTAACTCACTTATTCTTGGAGCCCACTAGATATTTAAAGATTTTTCCACATACATCCTTGAATTGAAAAAACGGCTTGTGAATCCTTGCTATACACATTTCCTCATGCAGCACTATTTTATTTATGACAAAGATTGAAGGCTCAAAGAATAATTTATTCTATTCAGAGGACAAAAAACAATTATTTAGCAAAGAACATATGTATATTTGACAAGATATATAGAGATTTTTATACAAGTCCATATATTTTAGAGCCAATTAAAATATGCTTTTTCAGTCTGCTCACAGTTTTACACCTGTCAAATGCAACTTGAGCTAAAAAGGAAAACCTTATACAATGCTGGGATTTATTATTCCCCTGAGACTGATTGAAAGGATTAGGGTAGGGAGAAATATTCCGATTGGCACAGTCGGAACAGGAGCGATTCCTCAGAGATCAGCTTCTTGCCAAGATAGCTTCTAATGACATGGAGAATTTCTAATTCATAAGATGTATAATGTGAGAGACTACCAAGAAGACATGATAAATAATACATAGATTTTAATTAAAAATTTACCAAAAGTAGATGCTCAAATAAATAGGATGAATAAGCTGTCCATGTAATTGTGTATTTGGGTATTTTATGTGTGCATTCTATTCCTACATGATTTTTTTGCTTAGTTCATCAGACTGGTTTTTTGACAGGTGTAATTAAATAAAGAAATTAAAGAAAATTAAATAAAGTAAGAAATTATTAAAAAGAAAAATTAAATAAATAAAAAATTTGAACAAAAAATGAAGAAGTGAAACATTAGCTATTGTCAACCAAAGACATTAATTACTTGACACAAGATACATGAACTATTTCTTACTTGCACAAAATTACTAATGCTTATGCTTCCCAAGGTAGAAAGGAGACTGGGTGAAAATTATGAGTAGGGAAACTTCTGCCATACATTAATATTACAAAAAAAAGGGAACTCATGCTTGGGAGACCCGAGATTTGGGTGCCAGTTGTGTGGTTTTAAGAAATAAACAAAACTTTTCCCAAAGCCCATTACGGATTGGATCTAGTGTCCCCCAAAAGCTCACATGTTCAGATGTGGGGGTTTTTGGGAAGAAATTGGGATCAGGAGGGGCTGTAAACGGCAACCTCTTAAAAGTTCATAGCTCAGCAGACTTTGTAGGAGGTGGGCCTGATTGGATGACGTGGATCACGGGGCTGTGGCTTTGAGGGGGATCGTGTCCCCTGCCCTGGAGTCCCCGAGGGGAATGCGCTTCCTTTGCCTCTCTTTATGTGATTTGTTTCTGCCTGACCAAAAGACTAGAAGCAATGGAGCCAGATGATCGTGGTCTGAAACCGCTGAGACTTTGAGCCAAAATAAGCCCTTTGCCTTTAAATCATTATGTCAGGTATTTTGTTACAGCGATGAAAAGCTAACACAATTTCCTAGCTGTGCCCATGTGCAGAAAGAAATTAGACGAGATCGGAAGAGCAGAGGCAAAGTGCACTCTGATAATTTCTTTGTGGAAAGACAATTAGGGAGATTTGGGATTTCCTGTTTTTGCAAAATGTCTCATGTCTTAGAACATAGTTGACCTTATGACTACAAAAAAAAAAAAAATAGAAGCATTGATATTCTCACAGAATAGTAAGAAAATGGAAGGTTGAAACTCTGTGAATTCAAGTACTCTACAAAAATATACCAACAAGTAGAAATGATTTTTGCTCTAAGAACATATAATGAACTGAAATGAATGAACTTGGGTTTGCTTGGTGTCCTGCAACCCATAGAGTAGGGGGGAAAAAGGCTTGTCTTTACTAAACAGAGTCTCATAGGAGATTTTCCCCACAGAGCTGGGACCAAAAATTTACATCCTTAACATAAAGGTGAACTAAAGTGAAACAAGTCCCACTGCTTATCCTAAGAAATTGCAAGTAAAGTTGACTAGGGATTGATCAGATTAAGAGAAAAGCAAATGAGGCAGGAGTATAGCTCAGCAGCACAGTTCGATTCCCTGTACCCACTCCCAAAAAAAAGAGAGAGAGAGAAAAGCAAATGATTAAGAGTTAGTACCAGTGATTTAAGCATCATTTAAATGTACAGCCCAAATGAGAACTGCAAATCCATGAAGTTCAAGATTTAATATAGAATTGTCCTCACAGGTGGTGTCTTTAGGAGATTCTCAGAAGTAAATTAAATCCTGTTAGATCAAATCTCTTTACAGAAATCTTCCAACATGCACTCAAAATAATTTTCTAAAGAAAAGAATATTTCTTTTTACGCAAATTTCCAAATACACAAATTTAGAATACTTCATCTTTTAAAGAAATACCAGAAAAAATATGACTAGATCTGCAATGACATCTGTTACATAAATCTCAGGGTTAGGTAATAAAACATATCGACTTTAAAAACAGGAATGTGAACATGTCTTTAGGAGACTAAAAAATGACCTTACATGTTTAAAAGGTAGTTTGTGTAAAAAACATATATATTTTTCAAATATACACTCAATAATGAACTAACATTGCCTAGGTGATAATTAGTAACTATAATATTGCAATGTAAAATAGAATATTTGATAATTCACAAGAGAAAATTTGAAAAAAAAATTGCAAAATACAGATAGAATTACAAGAAATATGCAGGATAAATTGATAAAGTATATATGGCATTATTTATTGTTTTACTACACATTATATAATACATATTCTAATGAGAGAAAAAAATAAGAGGGACAATATTTGAAAGTATTTCAGCTGAAAGTTCTGAGTCATTTGAAAAACTACTCCACATACTAAAAATTCAGTGAACCATAACAATAAACATAAAGATAAATTTCTACCTAAAAATATTTTATTGAAGGTGCAAACAACCTGAAAATGAGAATATATTCCAAATGGGGTTAGAAAAAACAAATTATTTTCAATTATATTGAATTCTGAATAAATCAAAAGCAAAAACCACAATATTATTTGTAAAGGAAACTAAATGTCATTAGAGAATTGTCAGGTAACAAAGTTGCCCATCAACCCACAGGCAACTATAAATATTTTTTAGACAAAGAAAATGCCATCAGCGGAATCTTTCTGAAGCAATGCCAAGTTGTCATAGACCGGATGCTCTCCCGAGAGGCGGGAGTGCTGAAATGGAAGAATGATCAAAGAGCAAAGTGTTTTGAAACATTTTGGTAGTTCTAAATAAAGCATTGTTTACACATTAAGACTAGAATTTTTTAAATAGATGAACACTAACATACGTAAGTTGAGAAAATAATATGGCTAAAGTGTTCATGGCTCTTTTATGTTTTCTAACAAGAAAGCAAAATTTGGAATTTAGATAAATTAGGCATTATCTATTATTTCTATCCATCACTATTTCTCAGTTATAACAAGAACTATGAGAAATCAAAGTAGTAATTCAAAAACAAGAAGAGGGAAATTGATAAATACAAAACAGAAGATGAGACATATATGCAACCAAATGAAGTTTAAATATGCACCAATAAAGATTATTTTAAACATAAGGAGACAGGAAGTGTGCATTTTTTAACAAAGACGTGCTGTGCGGAGACCTGACCACGTGGCTCAGGAGCCTTGGGAGTGGTTTCGTGGGAGAAGTTTGGAAAGGTATGGACACAGGAATTTGAAAAGGCCTGAAATTTTGTAAGCCAAGGTTGATGATAGATTCTGGTCTGAGCTCAGAAGACCAGAATGACCATAAAAATACAGAAAGTAAAGACCAAGCTTGGGAATCTTCATGTGGGAACAAGGACCTCATTTGCATTTGGGTTCCAGATCATGTGTATTATGCTCTGGTAGAAAAATCGTCTACATTGTGTTTATATCCTGAGACTTCTCAGGATGCTCAGACTAAGGATTCATCTGATACAGAAAATTTCAAGGAAGCCCCATGTTGAGGCTGTGTCACATGTACTGTTTGGGGGGCTTTTAGCCAGGTTTATAGTGAAAATCAGAGATGAAAAGACTATTATAAAAGTATTCAGTTTTGCCAGAAAGAAGACACAGCAAAGCTGGAGCACAGGAAAGCTTGGTTACTGAGAAGATTAGTATTGAAAAGAAGCCAAGTACTTTATGCAGGAAAATAGGGAAGATGCCTTGAGGGCATGTCAGGAATCAGCAAGATACCTCCTAGGAAGCTGAAAGTGACACAGAAAACACATTCACCTTCACAGGCCACATTCTGCAGGTGTTCAGAAAGTGTTTCCTCGGAAATCAGTGTCTACATCTGGTGACTGTATAGTCTTTGTTGGTGCTTTCCACCCTCACATGTCTTAAAATGTTCCCACATCATTTATTTTGTATCTCAGCAACCTTCCGATGTTATTAGTGTTTTCAATTTTAATTGTTCTATGGTAGTAATGTTTAATTGTGTTTTAATTTGCATTTCCATGATGATCAATAACGTTGAGAATTTTTCTTGAAAATATTGATCATTAGTACAACTTCTTTGAGAACCGAGCATTCATTATTTTTATTTCTTTTGTGTAACATTTGTAATTAATTTTCAAGTTGAAAGTCTTCACAATGTATTCTGAAAATGAGTTATTTATGGGATATATATTTTGCCATAAATTTTTCCACTCTGTCTTTCTCATTTTCCTTGTGGTGTCATTTGAAAATGAAAAGTTTGACTTGGATTAATAAACTTATAATTGTTTTAAATTGCTTCTGGGGTCTACTTTATATCTTTTTGCATATACTTAATTTACTATGTATTGGTCCTCTAAGTTTTATCATTTTACATCTCATATTTAGGTAAATATTCTTCCATAAATTTAAATTTACTTCTGTTCATGTGCTCTAAGAAAGGTTATTTTCCTCTATTTTTTTTGAAGTCTTTTGTAACTGTATATTTCATTAATTATCATACATGCATAGGATAATCTGTATGTAAACTTTGTTCAATTCCATTGCAGTATTCATCCAAACCCCAGACTAATTTGAAACTGAAATTAATACTCATTTAAATTTGTAGTAAGTCTTGAATTCGTAGTATAAGTCTTCCCGTTCTTTAATGTTGAAACTGTTTTGACTGTGTTAGGCTTTTGAATAGCCAAATAAATTTTCTTGTGGTTATTGTCTGCTGGGAATACCCTGCCCTGCTCTGTTTGGAATCTGAAATGTGTGTCAGGCAGCAGGTTGTGCTGATGTCATTCATGTCCCTTCTCTCAGGAGTCACCTACATTGCACGGAGCCCAGAATCTCAAAGTAGTCTTTCTTACGCATAAGCATGCATATGTAATTATTTTCTACTTATTTATAGAGAAACGTCGAACTGTCTTCCATCGATCAGAGAACATATGTGAAAAGTATTTGCATGCATTTATTTGTGTCCATTTGAAAATCATTTTCTTACTTTTTGTATAACACTTTTCTCATTCCTTTTTTTTCCTGACCACAATAGCTGTTCCTCAAAGGTATTCATCTTTAAAGAACCAACTTTTCTTGTGTTAATTTTCACTATGGTATAGATTTCTATCCCATCGTTTTACTTGTCTTTTCTCCTCCTTTCTTTTGCTTTGTCTTCATTTCCTTAATTTTCCAGTTTCTTTTTTTTTTTTTTCCTTATGTGGGTACCAGAGTCAAACTCAGGACCTCGCTCTTGCCAGGCAGGCACTTACGCCGCTGAGCCATCTCACTGGCCCTCCAGTTTCTTAAATTCTAAGTTTCAAAGGTAAATTTAAACTTTTATCCTTTTATAGTGCTTGCTTCAGCAGCACATATAATTTTATCCTTTTATAATAAAAGGGTGTATACTCTGAATGTTCCCGGAAATCTTATTTTAAAATCACAAGGAAAAAGTTAAGATAGTATGTTTCCATTACTATTCACTCACAGATATTTTCCTATGTCTGTTTTTCTTCTTGTGTGCATAGATTGTTTATAAAATGCTGACTAATTCTTCAATATTTGGGAATGTTGCTAATATTCTTTTCAAACAAATTGATCACTTAAATTTATCAGGCTTTGTTTTGGAGCCCAGATAAAGTATGTATTGGTGGATAATTTCTGTGAACTTTAGAATATATTAGTTCTATGGTGACTGATATAGCATTTTATACATTTTCTATACATAGATTAATTAGTTGGTTATAATGTTTGAATTTTCTATACAGCTATATAAATATTTTTAGTCTACAGCACAATGTTTAAATTTCCATCCCTAATTAAAATTTCTCTTTTCTCCTTTTTTTCATTTCTCCCATTATTTTCAGTAGAAAAATGCATTGTAAGTTACATACACATTTAAAATGGATTATATATTCCTAAACCAAAATCTTTATTTTTATGAATTTCCTCACATTTAATGATTTTTATCTTTGTGTATATTTTGGAGTTTAAAATGTTTTATACTAATATTTTCCTGTATCAGTGATGTCATTTCACAGAATCTAAACACAGGTATATATTTTCCTTAACCCTTACAACATATTTCATAATATTGTTTTCATACATTCTGGTCTGCATAAGTTATAAATATGGTAAAACTTTATTATTCAAATGATTACATTTTAAAGAAAATACATGTAGATATTATTTTTCTGTTTACCAAAATATTTTATATTTATATAGTTTCCCTTATTCCTCTGTGTAGAATGCTTTTTCATTAGGTGTTTTCCTTCAACCTAATGTTCTTTCAATTTTCAGTATGCATATATTTTTCATCTAAACTATCCATATTTTTTTAATTTTAATTTTGGATACGGAATTAGAATGCCATTTCTTTTCTTTCAGTGGTTAGGTGATGTTATAACTGCAATGGGCAGCAATGTTACTAATCAGTCAACTTCATATTCTCTAGTCTTCGTCAGAATGGTGTGTGGAGCTGCGGTCCTATGGGTAGAAGAGTCAAACTCCTGAATTTTCCTTTTTCTGTGTTTCTCAGTTGAATGACTCTGGTACTTAGGTAATTCGTTTTCTCATTGATGAAAAAAACTTACATTTCACTGATACGTTCAGTTTTCAGCATCACTCAAACTGCTGATGCAGTTCTCTGCAGCACTGCAGGTTGCTGGCTTCTTAACCTCCGCTTCATGAACAGCCAAAATCTCATGGGGGACCCGTGTCGGTATTTTCTTTCACCTCTTCTTCCTTTCTCATACCCAACCTCACTAAGTCCAGCAGCCTAAGCAATCCCAGTGTAATTTAATTTAAATTTCTTTTAGCCACTGGGTCTGTCTTTGGATTCCAGTATTCTTTTCATTTTACATTTGAGAAATTCTCTCCCACTGAGGCTGGGGGAAATGTGTAGTTCACCCTGAATGTTACGTATCAGAACTCTACCATTTGCTGCTCCACACCTGAAAGCCAGTGCTCCAAATTTTTATGAAGTTTGGTTGGTAATGACTAGGCACTGAGCATACCCCATTGGTATGGCTGACATTGGAAGTGGACCCATGTTTGTTTTGATTCTCCAGTAACAGTTAACCTCATGGGCAAAGTAGTGGGATTTTCTTGATATATTCTTACTGAAGAGGGAGCTCTCCCCTTCTGAGAGCTATTTTATCATGTTTATTATCACTTGGCCCTCTGTTGCTTATTTCTCTTTTCTATCACATGTGTTTCCATCTCATATATAGCTGCTTTTCTTTTCTTTTTTCTTTTTTTTTTTCTTTTTTTTTTTTAGACAGGTTCTGTGATGTAGTTCTGGCTATCCTTTAACTCACTATGTAGCCTAGGCTGGCCTTGAACTCACAGTGATCCTCCTGCCTCAGCCTCCTAAGTGCTAGTATTATAGGCGTGCACCACCACGCCCAGCTAGAGTTGCTTTTCTTAAATTTTAAATAAAAAATAAAGTTTGAAAGCAGATTCTATCTCCTAACCATCACAGATTATGGATTTGTTTTAATTATTGTAACTATTATCCACCACAAATAAAAGAAAAATGCTATTTAAACTCTGATTTATAGGGACTAATAATATATTTCTACACATATTTTTCATCATTGGCATATCTGATTTAAAACTCATGCTAAAAACCAAGTTTTACACAATATACAGGCAATTAAGAGAAGGTGGAGAAATACTGATTTAGTTATTTTACTGAAACAATTGAAAACAATGTCATACAAAGGCTTTGTTTTAACAGTAGTCAGTATTTAGTTTTTATAAGAATTATTTTCTTGTCCCCAATCCTACAATGACCATAAGAAATAATTTACCTTTTGTAATTTGACAGCATAAAAAATGTAATAACACACCCAGAAAATGTAGGATCAGAATCTGAAACTCATATCAATTTGACCTGAAAATGAACGGTATTGTTTTCTGTATGAAGTAAATAACACAATGTCTCTATAATTTCTTTTGTTAAACATAAGCAATTATCTGTCCTCACCACTAAAAACCAATACAGCAAATAACTTCCCCTTAAAATATTTCAAATTATTTTACAAACCCTGATGCTTGAATGAATATCCTCAGTTTGTGTACTAAAAAAAATCTTCTATTTTTAATATAAATTAGCTTACATGTGCAATCAGAATAATTCTTATTAGGATACATTCTAAATACTTGAAAACTTATTGAATGAATCCCTTGTGTCTAGAAATGCCTCCGATTTCAGATCTCACGCCAGATCAACACATGATCATCATAAAAATCAAGGGCCTGCAGTTCAGTAGACTTTTTTTGGCTATTCATGAAACCAGGTATTTTTATAAGTTGATGCTCTCTTAAAAGCGTATCACATTACTCATAGCCAGCCCTTCCTGCTTGATCCCTATTTTGGTCTTTTAGAAGAAGATATTTTTGCAATACTTCAATTCATGGAGAGACTCTGAATAGTTTCTAAATGTCAATGAAATGTCATTTCTTCATGCTTGAGCAACTCAAAATTGGCTGAAATGCATCTCTTCAAACTTTCTAAAACATGCTTTATCTAAGTTCTAAGAACAACCTTGATGGTTTTAGCTATAAATGTGGAACTATTGTAAATGTCAGAGTGGATACTTTTCAAAAATAATTTCATAGCCACTTTTTTCACCCTCATGAATTTCTGCTAAATTCATTCCAAGTAACTTGACTGTAGACTCTCATTTAAGTGAAGATTCTGTCAAGTAGCTCGGCTAAAGTCTGGAATCTAGTTTCATATGCAACTTTTATATGCACATAAAATTAATACGTATTCTGGAGTCCTCAGATTGTTAAGGCACGTTGTTATATCAAAGACACTAGATTACTGTAAGGCACACGTCTAAGATAACTTAAACATAGTTGTGATTGATTTTACGCTTTCTAATCTAGGGATTTATAGTCATATAATAGTTTGGACTGCCGGGTACGTCGGTAAATTTATACTTCATATGATCACAAGAGCAAGGCAAGATAGTCTTGTATCTGAAAGAGAAAAAAAATCATACGTGAGTTAGAAAGCATAAATTGTTAATAATCTGGATAGCAACTAAATAAAGATAAACAAAATACCTTGTCCTAGCAGTAAATAAACAGCGACAGCACAAAGCACATCGTCGTGGCTCTCTCATATCTCAGGCAGACAGTGCCCTAACCTTCTCCCCTGTTCAGGCAGGTGATTAATACCCCCACCTACAGTATTGGGTATCGCAGGGAGGAGCAGGGTGCTCGGCCCTGTGCACAAACCACTCTTCAGACCGTGAGGTTGTTCAAGCAAAATTGTTTTAAAAACAAAAATTCAAGTTTCAGTGCAAACTATCATGCATTCACTAAGTGTGTTTGCAGTGCTTGTACAGTGTTGGAAATGTAAAGTGGAAGTTAGTGTGATTTTTGATATTTCCAAGTGAGACAAAAAATGATGTCAGCGGCACCTTTAGAACCGCTGTGCTACTTTGAAAGCACTTAACTGCAGAAGGGGGGCTTTGTAGGATTTACGTAGTGTAGGAATTGTAGTATAAACACCCATTTAAGTAAAAATTCGGTGAGCTTTCTTCAAAGTATATCCTTTGAACACAGATTGATGCTGGATATCTATCTTACAAAAATATTCTAACAAAGATGCCCAGAATGGAAAATAAGGGTTTTTGAGTTAACTATATTATTGATGAAAAACACATTCAACTACAGCTTTTCATCACACCGTATGCTTTTCCTAACATTATTAGTCAGTTAATTCAATCATGAATAACAAGTAGATTTACAGGAATGGGGAGATGTCTACAATGAATATTAAATGTATACTGAGACATATTGAAATTTTTTACAATGGCAAATTAAAGCATAATATTTAAATTAACCATAAAAAGACATAAGAAAAGAAATTCAGTTTAATTCCAGACGCCACTGTACACAATCAACGTTATCATAATTGTATTTCTTTTATCACATTAGTTTTTCTATTGCTATAGGCAGGTAAAAATCTTATTCCTTTACGGTTATAACTAAAATTGGTCATTTATTTTTTTTCCTTTTTCAGCAAGTGTTTGTGATACATAATAAATACATTCACTGTGAGAAATTGGTACATATACATATTGCATCTAGATCCTTATAATAAAATCTTACTATTATTTCAACAAAAGATTTTATACTTGAAAAATTTTACTTAAATTATATTGCATGGTTATTTTCAAGTATGTAATAAAGTTGTTTATTGTTATTATAAGTGGAGTGTGTAAGATTTTAATTTCAGTGTATTCCACTTGGTGATTATTGCTTCACAAATTCAAAGAAGCCACTATTCCTAAGCATCCAAGATTACATTACTGAGAGTTCTATGAACAACATAAAAATGAAACACTTGCATGAAAATATTTGCAGAGTTATTCAGAGATTTTTTTGAGACAAGGTCTCATTATGTAGTTCAGGATGGATTTGAATTCACTATGTATCTCAGGCTGGCCACAAACTTGCAGAAATCCTTCTGCCTCAACCTCCTGAATGTAATATTTCTATTTATATATTCCTGTAATTGGAACCTCTGAGCAACATAGCAATATATTTTACTCGTGGTATTATTTGGAAATATATTGACATTATATTTCCTTTTAAATTTATGAAAATGTTGAAACATTGTATACATTGTTCTGACCATACATATACGTACATCTTCGCATAGTATGTATTTCTTATATTTCACTGTTTAATTTGGTATTGATAACACATATGAACTTTCATTTGCCATCACCTCTATTTTGCTATTTGTTATTGATTTTCTATTCAAAGTTGTTCTTACTCAGCTATATTCAGGTTGAATCATGTCACTCAAAGTTTTAATTTTTAATACCAATATATTTAGTTAATGTCTTTTTTCTTCTTGTTGTTTTGTTTTGTTTTGGTACTGGGAATTGAAGTCAGAATCTTGCGCTTGCCAGGCAAGCACTTGTGCCACTGAGCTATATTTCTGACCCATTAATGTTTTATTCATTTGTCCATTTATTAATACATAGCAACATGTGAAATATTTTCTATTTTGATATTTCAGAAGTGTGTCTATCAATGTGTTTCTTTAAGGCTGCTGGCTTGTGTACAGGACAGGGATGTGTTCTCACTGAAATATGCCTGCAGATGATGGTCGTTCTCCTGCTACCTGTCCAAAGAGCCTATGTGTGGAAGCAGAGAAATCACCGAAACCTGTTATAGCTACCTGATAAAACAATTTTACAGTTTTGCATATAAAAGTAAATATTTATTGATTTTTTTATTTTCAAGTTCATAAATGTTTTTCAATGTAGTTTACAATGATTTTGGCAAATGATAGAGTGAAAATGGCTTTTCATTGCAGTTAATTTTTGAATTAATTAATTAATTAGTTAAATTTTTAATTACATTTGGAAGTGGGATTGCTATTATATAAGAAATACTTAAAGTTTAATAGGCGATGAATAGATATATTCCAAAATGTTTTAAAAATTATCACACTTATCTACTTTTATACTTGTTTTCTTGTTGTATATTTTTATAAATCATAATAGTGGCATTTTGTTAATTTTGAAGAATTTGCTATTAAAATTACTGTAATGTTTTTAAAGTTTAATTATAGCTTTTGTTTGTCTGTTCAAGTTACTGCTGTGAGGTTATTATTCAAGTTTTTCACCATCTATCTATTGGTATGTTTTTAATTTATTAGTAATAAATTTACTAATACATGAAAAACATTGAATTGAATTTAATATGGATTACTCTTTAACAAAATTTAATTATTTATACTTTAACCAAGAGCATTTGTTCTATCAGCAAAAAAAAAATTGTGGTAAAATATCTGTTTTCCTTTCAGACTTTTAGAAAAATTAAAACAAATTAATATGTTGACATTTAATGAAATATTGTATGTATGTAATTCTTATTTATGTTAATATACTTATTTTTAATAAACACTCTTTAATATTTTCTTTCCTGTTTATACCCTCTATTGTAAGTGGTTATTTCATGGCTGTAACAGAAGTTAAAAATTTTTGCTTCATGTTGACCTGATTTATTTATAAACTTTTCTTTTACATACTGAAATTATTGTTTTTAATTATGTAATACATATTTTAAGTAGTCATTTTTTACATTATTTAGAATAAGCATTAATTTAAATTAGAAATTGTACAATTTATCCCTTTACTGTCATATTTATTTCTAAACTTTCTAATTTATTTCCAAACTTAGAATGCTCTTCCAAATTCTGGAATTATCAAAAAGACAATTAAAATTATCCTTTATTTCTACATTAAATCTACATCGATAAATTTGAAATACTTTTGAAACCATTGTCCAGTTGCCCTTAGGACTGCCAAACAACTTTAAGTGAATGCTGCCTCTGCATTGTTTTCATAATTTTTATTTTCTTTGGGCTATTTGGACCACACTGTTTAAATGCTCCTGGTTTGTGATGCATTTTTGGTCCAGCCGACTCTACCCTCAGCTTTGCTCCTCCTCTTTATTACCTTGGCTGCTTGGGGTTTTCTGTGGTTTGATATGAATTTTAGTGTAGTTCTTTTAGCCAAGTTTAAAAAGTGAAGTCATTGTGATTCTAATAATGGATTGCATTAGATCTGTAGATCATTTTGGGCAAGGCAGAGATTTTCACAACGCAGCGCTCCAGTTACCAATAGGACGAACATCTGAGACGCGCAGGGGATTCCTGAATGTGCAGATCACCATCATATATCTATATCGTCTATATCTCTATCTCTATCTCTATCTCTATCTCTATCTCTATCTATCTATCTATCTATCTATCTATCTATCTATCTATCTATCTATCTATCTATCTACATGCATCTACATGTATAGATGCTACTATTTCTCCGGACATATATATCTATGATATTGGTTAACTTATAAATTAGGCACTTTGGAGATGGAAAAATAACTAACAATAAACCAGTTTGTAACAATACGTTGTGGCAAAAGCAGTGCGACCGATCTCTCTCCCTGTATCAAAACCTTATCATCTCGTCGCAGGCCACATTTCCCGGGAAGAAGTACTCGTGCTTCCCTGGGGCGGACTCCGGTCGCCAGCGCCAGCGCTCCTGCGCCGCGGGTGGGTCCGCCGCGGGTGGGCTCACCGAGCCACTCTGGGGCAGCCGCACGGCGGGGCGTCCTGTGCACGAGGGCGGCGGGCGCACGGCCTCCGTCGCGCTGCACACAGGGGCACGCAGTCCGAGACACGGGTCCGTGGCGCGCGCTCCCTCGTGTCACACTTGGGGGACAGCGCTCCCCGAGTAACGGAGCGGGGAAGGCAGCCGCAGGGGGTGGGGACGCTGTGTTACATTTTGCAACCGCGGTCGCAGATCATCTTTCTGTCCCTGTCTCTGCTTTCCCTTCGTTGTGTTTTGTAGGTGTGAGAAACTGCTTCCTTCTTTGATTTGTCCCCAAACATTGTGTTGCTTGTGATGCTGTTGTAGATGGCATTATTTTTCCATTTCTCTTTCTGATAGTTCATTGTTTGTGCATAGAAATACAACTAATTTTTGGTTCCCTTACACAAATTTGATTTTTGCCTTGATCTTAATAGTTCTTTGTGTACTTCCTAGAGTTTTCTCCAGATGAAAGCACGCACTCTGCAAACAGATAATTCGTTTGTTTCTCTTTTAAATGTCTCGTCTTTCACTGTCTCATCCAGTTCCAAGCCTAAGGCTCTCGAGACTGCAGTGGACACCGGGGTGACACTGCATCCTGCCTTGTTTCTGTACCAGGCAAAAAAACTTACTGATTTTAACCACTGAGCATGAGGTAGGCTTTTCACCTCAGGCTTCTGTTATGTTGAAGTAAATTCTTTCCATACTCAGTTTGCTGAGAGTTTTTATCTAAAAATGGCATTGAATTCTGTCAAAAGTTCCTATGCATTTATCGGGATGATGATATGATTTTTTTTCCTTAATCTGTTAATAAAGAATGGCACATGAATTGATATTCTTATTTCAAGATCCTTTTATGCTGTGGACAAATCCAGTAGGATTAAGGAGCATGATTTTCTTGATGTGCAGTTGCATATGATTTGCTATCATATTTGAGAATTTTTGTCTAAATATTCAGCAGCATTATTAGTCCATTGATAGTTATTTTCCTTGTGTCTTTGTCTAGCTTCACAATAATGGTGTTAGAATAGTGTTGGCCTCATAAATAAGTTTGGAAGATGTTCCAATTATTCAGAAGAATTTTGAGTAAGCTTTGTGTCAATCCGGTAAATGTTTCATAGACTTCACTAGAGAAGCCATCTGGCATGAGCTATTCTGTTGGAGAGATTTTAAATTTCTGACTCAATCTCTTTACTCAGTATTAAGGTGTTTGGGTTTCCTATATCTTAATGATTTAGTTATGTTAGGATATATGTATACTAGAATTTATGTATTTCTTCAAGGCTTTTGACTCATTGGTGTAGAATTCTTTATAGTAATTTCTTATGATATTTTTTTATTGTGTTAAAAGTTGAGATGTTGGGCCGGTGAGATGGCTCAGCGGCATAAGCGCCTGCCTTGCAAGTGCGAGGGCCTGAGTTCGACTCCCAGATCCCACATACGAAAAAGGGGCCGGTGATATCGCTCAGCGGCACGGGTCCCTGTTGGCGCGCAAGGTCCTGAGGTCGACTCCCCGGTACCCACAAAAAAAAAAAAAAAAAATTGAGATGTTTCTTCTTTTATGTTTTATTTATTTGAGTCTTTTTTTCCCTTAGTCTATCTATATGTCAATTCAGTTGACCTTTAAAAAGCCCTCTGTTTTGTTGATTTTTAAATTGGTTTTCTGTTCTTTGGCTCATTTACTTCTGCTCTAATAATTAGAATGCCCTGAAATCAATCCATGCTTATATGTGAACTCATTCTCAACCAGTGTGCAGCAGAAAGAGAACTCTCTTGCATGGATAGGGTAAGGAAACCTAGATATTCACATGAAAAGGGATGAAATTAGGTCCTTCTCCTACAGTATACCTAAAATTCAGCTCAAGTATTCATTGTAAAATTATTGCCAGAAGCCAAATTTTACAAAAACCCTAGTAACCATATTGCATAGACTTAAACTGTGGTCTATATGTACACAGCAATATTCAACCTAAGATTCTGAAGGAGGTCCTGCTGTACCACCAGTGAACACGGAAGATATTACACAACACGAGTAATCCAGACAGAGAAGGGCAAACACTTCGTTATCCTCCTTATATGAAGTTTTCTAAAGTAGTAAAAACTCATGGAAACAAACAGAAGCTGGATGTGGTGGTGGTGCGTGCCTGTAATTCCAGCACTTGGAAGGCTGAGGCAGGAGGATCACTGTGAGTTTGAGGCCAGCTTGGGCTACATAGTGAGTTCAAGGGCAGCCTGAACTACATAGCAAGACACTGTCTCAAAAAAAAAAAATAAAAAATAAAAAAAAATAAATAAAATGAAGGAAAAAAACCCAGAAGAATGGTGATTGTCAGGGACTGACAGTTGTGAAACTGATGTTTCGGTTCAGAGGACATAAGTTTCACTATGCAATATTAGTTCTAGAATTCTGCCGTACGACATCTGTGTGCACAGTTAGCAATGCTATGCTGAGCCCTTCACACTGGGTATAAAAATCACAAGGTGACTGCATCTCGGATATTACTTCCCAAGGATATGGATTTCTACTGTTTTGGGGAAAATGTTTAGGGTTTATAGCACAGTTTCTTGAACACACAATGAAATGTGTAGTTTAAACCTTAAAAGCCCCAACCAAACTCTCCCTTGGAGAAGAGGGGATTGTCGGCCACCTTTTCCAGTATTCATTAATATGGGAGATGTAAAGGAAGCATAAGGAGAGGCCGAGGAAGCTCGATGTCTTCCTGGGATGAAATGACCCTGAAGAGAAGATTTTGAAATGTGTCTCCTTTCTGAAAGGTTATTGATGGTAACAGAGGGGAGCTTAGCTTGAAAGGAGAATGTGGGCATTGATGAACATTTTCTGTCCCTTCTAATTACTGAAAAAGTTCATTTTTTTTCAGTTATCTGATGCTCTTGAGTTGAATAATAGGAACTAAAATTCAGATTTCTTATAAATGGTGGGAGGAGGGAATTTACTCCTTAATTCAAGGAGTCATCAAATATAGATGGTATGAATTTTTGTCATATAAAATATGATCTGGAGTACGGACACTTTGAAAACATGATCTGGAGTATGGACACCACAAATATGATTGTCTAACTTGATTTTTAAATTTTTTTCTTAAAAATGTAGCACTGAGAAGAACCACAAATATGTGTTTAGTTAACTAATGAGCTTCAAAGTGTATTAAGTGCTAAATTAGAATAAAAGTAAAATATGCCTTCTTTTTTTGGAAGGGCTTAGTGAGGATGGAGCCCATGCCTTTTTCACTGAGTTGGATCCTCAGCTCTTTTTATTTTGAGGCAAGTTCTTGCTAAGTGGCTAAGCTGTTCAGGTTGGACTCAAACTTGCAATCCTCCTGCCTCAGCCTCTCAGTGTTGAGAGGACTGGCTGGGCCACCATACCTGGAAAAATATGGATTTGAAATGAGAGTTGGGATGCCAATACAGCACTCATAATTTATATTGGTAAGATTAATAGTAGTGATATTGAAGACTTGAATAAAAAGGTCAACCACCATGGATATTTTTCAGAACATTTCTTCCCCAGAAGTTCAGTATATATTCATCCAAAGGGCACAAGAAAATATAGGCAAAATATAATGCATTTTGGGTCATATGACAATTCTCAAGAAATTTGAAAGGGCTGAAAATATAAAAGGTTTGTTCTTTAACCATAATACTTCCTATATATCAAACCCCACATAATCTGTTTAAAAAGCTACTAACATTCATAAGCCAATCCAGTATTATCAAGGAAAATTAGGTCAACATTATTAACTAATATATCTATTAACAATGAAATTTGGAAATTAATCATCAAAGAACACTGTTTACAATATCATGAATTATGCGTTATTTAAGTATAAATTTGACACACTTGTTTGAGGATCTGCATTGTAAGCCAGAACACAATGACAAACAAAGAAATCTGCTCAGATGGAAAGCAAAGCATTCAGGACCTTCGTGATGCCCAGGGTCCTCAGCTGGATCTCATCTTCAGGATGAAACCAACTAAAATCTCATTATGCATTTTTATAGAAAGGGACAAGTTGCTTACAGAATTTACATTTAAAGATAAAGAATCTAGAATAGTTAATATAATTTTAGAAAATAACAGAACAGTATGCACTACAATATTTATGTAATATTTATTATACAGGTATAGCATATATGATGGCATAGTTTTGTCATAAAGAAAGGCTTATCAATCAGTGGATTAGAATAGAAACTTCAGAAAAAGATACTGACTGCCAATGATTTCCAATGGCATTACCAACAGAATTCATTATGGAAATGCATATTAACCACAAATCCTGCTATGACAGCTGACATAAAAAGTGAAACTTGTTCCATCACCCCATGCCAAAATGGAATGCAAATGGGTCAGAGACTAAAACTGAGGAGAAGAAATCATTAAAGTCAAAGGAAACAACAAAAAACATTAATGTCATTTGCCTGTGCCAAGATTTCTCAGAAGGGCCACAAAAAACGGAGAGTAGAGGAGTGGAGCCAAGACAGGTTGATCTCCATCAAAAGACACAGTCAAGAAATGGACAAGCTAAGCAGCACCATCAGTGGAAAAAAGCATTTTAAAATATATATCCACGTAAGAATTTTATCTAGAATAAGTTAGGAACACACACACCCATACCTTCATACCACGAAGACCTACCATCCGCTTGAAAGTAAAAGGCTGCAGATCTGACCAGTCATTTTAGAAAACCTCTTGTGTGAATGACAACAAAGCACAGTGAAAGTCGCCCAAACCTCCTCGCCATTGAGAAAATCCAAATGAATCTCAATCACAGTCTTATTTCACACCTACTAGAATGGCTAAAATCGAAATGTTGGGAATTATCAAGTGTTTCTAAGGATGTGTTAGTCAAACTCACTGAAACTCCTGGCAGAACTGTAAAATGGCAGAACCCGCTGTTCAAAACAATTTCGTTGTCTGTTTACAGATTTAAGCATAAATCTACTGTTCAGTTGAAATATTCTACTCATGCATATTTACCCATGAAAAAGGAAATCATGTGTCCATGAAAGGCTAGTTCTTGAATATTCACTATAGTTATATTTATAGGAATCAAACACTTTCAACAAACGAAATTTCTAGTAAGATGTAATGGATAAATCAGTGTAACATATCCGGACACAAAGTGTGATCTAGCAATAAAAAGCAACACATTATGCATATGTGGAAAAATAATGAGTTTTTAAAATAATTATACTATGTGAAAAAAAACACTTTAAAAAAGGGGGCATATAATATACAATCCTGTTTATATGTACATAAAATTTTATAAAATACAAACTTATCTACAGTAACAAAAAACAGAGAAATTGACTCTCTCAGAACAGGAGTGGGGTGGGAATGGGTGAAATGGATGGAATACATGGAGCCGCTGGAAAGCACAAGGGATAAAATATAGATTTATTATCTTTGTGTTTATGGCAGTTTGATGATTTATACATAAGTCAGTATTCATGACACTGTAGAGATTATGTGCATTGTATGGTTTTGTAATACAATAATAATGGAAAAAAGTGGATATCAATGGGGATATAAGAGGTTACCATAAATTGACCAAGACTGGTTGTGAATTAAGAATTGTTTAATTTGACGTATGAATCCATTTCAGTTTATTACACTATTTTTATTTTTTACATACTTGATATTCATCCTAATACACATTTATAATTGAATATGGTCTGTCTTTTTCCAGTTATTCAATTATTCCGTACAATAGGATCTGTGTTACTTTATGATCTCCTGGAAGATATTTAGAAAAATATAGTATTTTGAAGGCACTTTCCATTGTTTCAAGCACTGAGGGGTCTTCCGCTCCTCTCTTGGGAGCAATCCTACCCAAGTTGCCTTCCTGGAACTTTTTCACTTCCCAAAGTTAGGTTCGGGAGACTGTGCATTGAGATAGCGTCAAATTGCTTCATGGTTACGCATCCCTGGATATACAGATACGCCGGATCTGTACAACTTCTGCTGAGGGAAAACGTCTGATTGGGTGAGACCTTCGTTCAAGGACATCGTAAAAAGCTTTCAGCTTTGAGACAAAGTGCACCCATTTGCCTGCCACCTACAAAGGAAGCAGCTGACACATTAACTAACACATTAACTGCTGTCATGGAAGTACCGAGAGGGCTTTAGAACAATAGTGACACGGATTCTAAACCTCCGTTCCATTGTAGATAGTGCACGAATGTGTGTTGTGGGACCTCCAGCTCGCTTTTAGTGACTGCCTCCTCCATACCGTGGGGAGCATTCTGTACTTGACAGGAATTCCCTAGCATCCCAGGCCCTAAGTCCTTTCCTCATCCCATTTTACTTGTAAGGAAAAGACCAGTTTAGAAAGGTTAAGTGAATTTCCTTAGCTGATTCTGGTAGTAACTGCAGGCTGGGTCTTTGAACCCATGAATCTGAGCTCGAAGGTCTCTTTTCTTAAATTTCTGTATTGTTTTCCTCATAGGAGATAAACTGAATTGTCTCTTCCCTGGGCGCAGTGACCTATTTTTGGGAGGCTGGGCTCTGTCCTTGCTAGGCCTACGGTGATGTCACTCTTCTGTGTATGGTGGCCCAGGTGGGTATCTGGTCCTAGGGCTCCATGGCTTTGTTTATTAAGCCCTCCAGGTCCCTGAATTCCAGAAGTCACACACAGGGAAATGCCTGCTGTGAATCTGGGTTTCATAAGAACTTGTAAGTGCCATTCTGGATGTTGGGTGTCCCTGTCTGCCTTCAGTAATGAACCTGAGGACACCTGCCTCACAGTCACCTGGGTTCCCCTAAATGTGGAGACAGGAAGTGTACACTTCAGCATAATGAAGCATCTCTGACACCAGTGGCTGGAATATGCTGAATGACAAGGGAAATTTTTAGTGTAAATTAATTAAGACATCATAGATGTAATGGATTTTGAAAAAACCAATACCAGTGCATTATGCACCTGTAGTAAGGATTTTTTTCCTTAGTTGACTTAGAATCCATGCACTAAGTAACTCATTTTCATTCATAGTAGAGATTTTTCTATGGAGCTAAGAAAGGGCTTTGGCATCTATCCCTGCAGAAAGTTGGTTATTGTCAAAATATGCACATTTAAGTACTGATATTGCCTTTTTTCCTCCTAAACAATTATTTGAACATATATGTGCGGGGTTAGTATGTTGGGGGCTCTTTAGTTGATCTGGTGTCTTTTTTACTTATGGAAAGATCTTCATTTTCATATTGTCAACCCTGATCTGTAGAGACTCCTAGGGGTTTGGGTTGAGTAAAATTTTTTTTTCTGAGAAAATTTTGCTTACTTATCAGAAGAGTAGTCTCATATACAGGGGGATACCAATCTAGAGTCATTTATTAATTTAATTATTTGATTACAAATCCCCCTTTTATACATTGACCATCTTTATGGGCTTGACGGTACACAGTCATGCCTCACGAAGCCTACTGTGGATCATAACGGAGAGAGCCAGCTTTGCAGGTACAATGTTGGGTCTGTCAAATGGTGATCTGCATTGCTTTTCGATTGTACCCTTACCAGGAGTAGGTTAGTTAAGATCTTAGCGCCATTGTCCTCTTTGGAGGCTCTCAGCAGGAGTTTGTTTTCCATCCACACACACGAAGTCATTAGTCCGAAAGGTTTCTGGACCTGCAAGCTGTATTTATTTAGAGGCAACTCTCAAATTCATCCTGACTTTCGTGGCTCTTTTCATTTATTAATTAAATATTTTAGCCCTTTATAATGTTTAGTGTTTCCTCATGAACTCAAAAATGGATTTAATCTTATTTTTGTGAAAGATTATATGGCATTTCTGGAGTTTCCTAACAGGAAATGCTTCTCATCATTTCTTTGCCAAATGCCAGGTTTAGCTAGTAGTCGTGTGGTTATGTTTATCTTCTGTTAACAATCTCTATGAGGTCTTACGTTTTGCTGACTGACATCAGTAAATCTTTCTCCATAAATTACATTTTATTATGGTCTGAAGGTTTATGTCCCCTCAAATTACTATGTCGAAACCCGCGTAGACAGGTCAACGTCTTCCCAGAGCAGGCTCAAGAGCCTTGCTTCAGCATACCCGCCCTGCTAGGACACAGGGAGAAGATGCCCTCCGTTCCCTGGGGCTCGACGCTCACCACACCAGGATCTGGCTGCGCCTTGCTCTTGGCCTCTCACTGCTGAGCTGTGAGCAGTAAATACCTTTTGTTCATTATCTACCCAGCTCCTGGCATTTCACTACAGCAGCCCCAATAGACTGAGGCTCCCTTAAAACTTACTTTTACTACATGGAGTAGTTTTTTATTTGATTGGAAGATGGTGTGGTTAATGTTTGTTATGTCTGATTTGCTTTATCTGTTTTGCTCTCATGAAGAAATCTTGATTCTTCTCATGATTCCGTTGGCCTCGTTCACTGACAGTGACACTGGATTAAGGTTTCCCATAGTGCTGTCCTCCTGGTCTGCTAAGGGAGGGAAACTTCCTGGACCTGAGATCCTAGGACTCTCTCCAGGTTAGGGCGACCAACATGAGGACAGAAATATTCCCTACGGGAAAAGACATGTGATCAGCTACAGAAGCGAGAAATAACAGACCCACGTAGGAGTCCAAGTAATATTCCAAATAGATGAAAAAGCCACCAAGTGCAGTGCGGGCACCTTTGTAGCACAACAGCCTTGAGCAATTGGACTTCTGGGGCAAAGCAAACACCTAATCTCAACTGAAATGTCATACCTTGTAAAAATGAACCCACATTGATCATGGACTTAAAAATGAAAACCAGATGTATTTAGGAGAAAATATCGGTATCTAAGGCATAATCCGTTGTTAAACTTGACACCAAATAATAACCCTTAAAAAGGAAATTGATAAATGGGACCCGAAGTAAATCAACATGCTTTCTCTGCAGGTCACTCTACTAGGAACACGAAGGACAAACTGCAGAGGAGAGGCTGGTTGCAGGGCCCTGTGGGTGACCCGACCTGTCTGGGTCCTCTGGGAACAGATGCAATGCACGAACGTGGTGCACTAGGGCTCAGGTGTGGCCGCCCCAGGCTGGCGGGGAAGCAGTCTTTGTCTGCAGTGCACACTAAGGACTTCACGCTTGCACTAATCAAAATGAGAAGGCACAGGGCAGATGCCCTGATTTCCACACTGGAGGGATCGCTGATTGTTGTGCCAGGAACTGATTAATGGACTTGAAAAGTGGAAACAAGAGGATTGGTTGGAGCAGTGAAAGGGGGAAAAGCTGGGAGAGTCTGTCTATGTCTACATATCCACACCTATCTATTCACAAGCACGCCTAGGATATGTGCACTGCACACCACATTCTCACACACACAGGGGGCTCTGTCCATGAGGGTGAGAGTGTTAAGTCTGAATGTGAAAGCTGCAGATTCACAGAGAATGAGTGGCCAACACCTGCTCTGCCATGAGCAACAGCTCTACACGTCCTTGGGAAGATTTTGTATTCTTTGAATCAACGACGAGTGATAATTTTTAAATCTTCCATTAAACTGCAAGTTTAATGTATTACTTGTATTTTGTTTCTGTCTTTCCCGAGCAAACTGCCACCAAAGTGAAAGTTTCTACTTTACCTTTGGCATTCAAATGATTTTCCTCTGAATAACTCATAGTTTTGGAATGAGAGCCTGTGGACCAAGTTAAAAGCCAAGGTTGGTTTTATTTCTCTGTTGCGTGTAGGGCCATTATAAATCCAAGCCATAAAAATCGAAGATTCAGGCAAACTTGATATTTCCAGAAATTTAATTTCCAATGCAGGGCTAATAGCCCAATGGAGCAAAGTTATCTGCTTTTTTATGTTTCCTCAGCTCTGTCTGCAGCCTTGGACAGCTGAGGATGAAGGCGGTGGACAGTGATTTCACATCTATCATTAAACCTTCCCTGGTGATTTGGTGGCATCTTGCTCACAAACTACACAAGGCAGCAGTGGGAGCATAAGAAATACAATCAGACCAAACAAATCCTTCTAGCCAGTTTATGGTGGTTTTGAAAGGTTACATAATTTGTCTGCAGTAATTCACTGCAAGGTAACTCTGTCTGTATAAGCCCAGCTCACTCAGAATCAATTTTTAATTTCTTACAGCTAATTAACTGGGCTGAGGATAGCCCAGTGGTAGAGCATTTGCCTAGTTTACATGAGGATCTGGGTGTGATCCCAAAACCAAAGAGCAAAAACAAAAGACACACACACCACACTCAGATACATAAAACAATAAAGCAAAAGCTAATAAACTAAGTTGTGTGTTCAAATTATTTTCCTACTGAAAGTGAACTTGGAAGGTTTCCAACTTTAAAATTCATAATTGTATGTACAGAAGAGGACAGGGCATTGAGCGCATAAGCTGCCACTCTGCTCATGGAAACCCTGTAGTACTAGCGGTGGGGATTGTTGAATGTTTAGTCACGGAGCTGGGCAGTCTTTTCTATTCCCTTACTGTACTTCTTGGTTAGTGTTCTTATGTGAATAACCAACCACCTTAGGAGAATAACACTACTATGTCTATAGGTGCCACTGCGAATCAATTTAAATACAAATGTCAAAATCATGGTGAAGTCATGTTAAAGTATTGAATTGTTTTAATATGCAGAGAAGCAGGAAAGCTTACGAGTTCTAGACAGTAGTTTTGTACTAGTCAAAATTAAAAAAAAATGTTTCTCATTGAATTTGAGCTACACTGAAGAGATTATTTATATTTTTAGATATTCGAGATGATGAATAAAGCTATTTCCCTATGGGATTTATAATTGTTTAGCAGTTTAAACACTGCCAATCCACATGTGAGCAGTAAGTTCACACAATGTCCCTTCAACAGGAGCATATGATGGGACGTGGACCTAACACAGTTATGCATCAAATCAAAGCAGCAAAGTGAGAAAATAAATGATTAATTTTGTTTGCAATCTCTTCTGAACAATTTGTAGGATATTTTAATTTAAAAAATAATAGTTACGGGCAAACAGTTGTACCAGTTTTTGATTTTATATGAACCTGTTTCTCCCTCGTTTTACATCTATTCATTAATTAGGTGATTAACCCTGGTCTGTTGCTCCCTCCCCATTCATGTCTTGTGCAGTTCCTGCTGGGCTTTCACACCACACCTTGTGTTCATTCAGAAATGCACTGGGCTGTCGCTCACATCGTCACTGCACTGACCCTTGTGGCATATGTACTAAGAGTCAGGGACCATCCTGAGCGCTGTAATCCATCAGTAACCCTTTCTGGTGACTTGCATAAATACATTAAAAACTTCAGTACAGTTTACACTGAAGCACTTGCTAAGTAGCTATCTACGGAGCTATCAGTATGAGCCACGCCCTGTGGACCGAGGGAGTCATTGACTTTACCTCTAATAATTGATGAGAAGTTTAACGCATGTCACTTGTTTCTTTAGGAATTATCAAAACACTTCTCACCATGATAGCAGATAAGCCTTATTATGCCTTTTGCAATAGATTTCTGGTTATTGTCCTCTTCTCCTTCAAATATTTTTTCCAAAGATATTTGGTATCTTCAGACATAGGTCAAAGTCATATATCTTTCTTTGCATGGTGAACTTTCCAGATCTTTTTGGCTTGAGAATAATTTTCTTATTAATGAAACTTGAACTTACAGTTTGATACCAAGTTGTGAGATTCCTTTTAAAGTATTCTGCTATTGTCTTCTTCACTCAGTGTACGGTTGTACTTCAGTTCATGAACTTAATTCTTTCCACAGCTCTGTTTGCAAACCAAACGGGATGAGAACTGAATCAAATGTCCCCATAAAATCAACGCTAAACCTAACCATTGAATTAGATTCTGCAGGGTACAATGTTGGCTCAACCTTGTTCTTTCCTTGATATTTTGCCTTTTTCTCATGGAAAATGTATAAATGTATTTATTCCTTGATGGTGTTAAAAACTTTTCTTTGAATGTGAGATTTTATAGTTTATTTGTTTATTAAATTCTCAAAAATGTATCTGCATTTTCTTCATTATTTATTAATACATTTTCTCCTCTGCATTAAAAAGTAATCTCTAATGTGGAATCTCATTATCCAGACAGTGGCTTCCATTCCTCCGGTTGAGCCTCCCCCTGGAGTTCTTTATGTACTTTTGCCATCAGACGAACAGCTGAAAAAGTGGACATCCAGTGCCACCCAGCTCCATTTTGGAAATAAAGTATTGAGGTATTTGCCTTAGAATCCATCCATAGCCTACACTTGACTTTACTCCACACACTTCACATTTCTTCACTTCTCCACTGCCTGTTAGAAAAGTTTCTCAGTTGCACAGTTCTACTTTCTAAAATGATCCGCTGCTCAGTCTGCATGCTCGCTGTACTCCACAGAGCCACTTGTTTTCCCCAACTCCATGTCCCATCTTTTGCTGTTCTGCTGAGCGTTCTCTTAGCCCAAGCCTTTTGTCCCTGCTGATTTTATTTGATATCTGCTTTGGATAAGACCAACTTAAATAAAGGAGTTTGCATTCCTTTGGGGAGACTAAAAGACATTTGTCTTTTCTGAAATAAAAAAGAAAGTACTTCTTTTTATAAAACTTCTTATCATTGTGATTCTAAGTTTCAGTATGATCATCATTAAACATTTTTATAGATTATTTAAACTGTTCTGGAGATAGAGTGGTGTAGTTTTGCTGCCAACTTGCTTTAGACCCTACCAAGAGCCCTGTGTGCAGTATAAGGAGGTAATTCTGCTCTGCCCGTATTGAGGCCAATCAGACACCGCCTTCAATATAATACCCAGTATGGGGACCCAAATTATGAGTCATACTTTCATATAACATTATAGTGTGCTTCAAGAACTTGGAGTTTGAAGTGAAGGAAACACTAAAGAAACAATAGATGCTGTTGCTATTGTTTAAATACAACTTAGAGTTTCCATAGTTAAAACAAGTGGTCATCATTTTTTTCTGTTTTGATAGAAATATGAAAAATAGGATGAAGCTAAATGAGGTTAAATTTTGTTCTAATAAAGAAGATCTTTAAAATAATTATGTTTTCTCCAAAATTCTCATTGCTGATAATATTTCGCATTTACATTTGACTAAATAAATCTGTAACTACAATTCATTTTCTAATGGCAAATAAACCAAATAAATGCATTTTGTAGTAATTTAGTCATGTTTCAACCTTAATAATTACCTAAAGTCTTTATAAACGTTAACAAAACATCAGTGAAGGAAATTAGAAAAGTTTGCATTTTTTAAATAAAAAACTGGTAGAAAAACAAAACACCTGAGATAATCAACTAAAAGAACAGAAGTTAATTTTAGTTAGTGGTTTTAAATATTCTGGTCCAGAACCAGTTGACACCACTGCTTGGGCCTGCAGGTCTTCACCACTTTCTCCTCTTCCCTCTAGACACAGCACCAACACTCACAGCTTATAGGAGGAGAGATTTACTTCGACTCATGGTTTCCAAATCTTCAGTCAGTGGGAAACAAACCTTTAACACCTCGACCTTTGAGAAACCTTAGGATCCAAGTTTGAGAGCGACTTCCCTTACTACGAATGTTTCTCACTGACAAATTACTGTGACCAGAACAGATAACTTGAAGACCAAATTTTGTTTCAGTTTTGAGTCAAGCCAGTGAACAGAGCTGATTATTCACATTATTCTGAGGAAAATGTCTAAATTATCCCAACATGTTGTTTTTGTCTACATTTTTCTCTTGAAAATTGCTTCAATTTAAGATCACATTTTATAATGAAAAAGAGAGTTGGTAAAGCACAGAAATGCTCATTGTACATAAAATCTCAGCACTTCATGTCTATTGATTAGATTTTGAGATGTCTTCTCCAGATGAAATGGCAATATGTGTGTAAACCAAGGAAAGTCCATCTAGTACTGTGGGCTGAGTTTCGGGACGCCTTCTTTAAATGTGGGTCACATTAGGAAGATAAAACAATACTGACTGCCTCTGCAATCTCAAGAGGATGTAGATGAATATCTATTTATAAATCTCATATTATTAACAGAATGGAAACTCGGGTACAATTGGGGATAAAAAGTTCCAGTGTTTAATGTATTGGAGAACACTCTCTGTGTACAGGTAAGTAAAACATTTAAAATAGCAAAATACTGCAATGTAATGTTCCAGATTTTACTCAAATAATGGCTACTTCTCTGAAATGATTTGCCTTCTAATTTTGGAAAAGAAGCAGAAGATCTATTTCTTGTGAGCTATCAAGGTAGGTAAGCAGTCATTGTATGTAAAAGCAAAATATCATTTCATATGGCACTTGTTAATAATAGTGTTTCATTCTCTTCTTCCAAATTTCTTGTTAAAATATGACACGAAAATATGACTACTCATACATCAGGCAAGACAGTCCAAAATTCATACACAACTAAATTGAAATTTTATTGTTAATTACTGAAAAATATGTGTCTAACCGTGACACAGAATGTTTTCACTTACCTAGAAGAGTATAGCAACAATCCCAATGTGACTTTACTTAGGAACCCAAATCTGTCCCTATTACCAAGTAAGGTGATTGTTATGTTTTCAACAATTGCTTCAGTGTCACTGTGTCTGGCCTCTGTGGTTCCCAGGGTCCTCTGAAAGTGAACCCCAGCAAAGAATAATTTTCACTCACTTCTATAAATAAAAGAGCATGTCAAATGTTGTATTTGAGCTTTCCATAATTAATGATTCTGACATTAAAACAAGTGTGAGATGAATTAGATTTTACTTTCCAAATTAAATTTAGAAAATTGCTTACCTTGGTTCTTTACTTGCTTTGTTTATTTATTTATACTGAAACCCAGGATTTCTAACCTTCACTTGTACCTATACAAAAGGTTTTGAGCACATAAACTCAAAACTGAGTTTATGTGAGTAAGAAAATGTGTAAGGATAATATATTTCTTTTTTTTTTTTTTTTTTTTTGGTGGGTACCGGGGGGTCAACCTCAGGACCTCGCGTGCCAACAGGCACCCATGCCGCTGAGCGATATCACCGGCCCCTTTTTCGTATGTGGGATCCGGGAGTTGAACTCGGGCCTTCGCGCTTGCAAGGCAGGCGCTTACACCGCTGAGCCATCTCACCAGCCCAATATATTTCTTGAGTCCTTGTGTAGGAAAGAAATGTATTCCACTATTTTACACATAAATGGTTTTGATTTCCAGGTAATCTGCTTCCTTAGCAAAATTATACCGACATTGCTTCATGAGCTTTGGACAAGCTATGCTGCAGAGGAAAAAAGATAATAAAAATAATGTGTTTTTGAAATATACTTTAGCTTGGAAGTGCTAACGGGTTCAGTGTTATCCATCCACCACCACCACAGTTATTTTTCTATTTCAGCAAGCTCTTTTTTCCCCAGTTAAAACTGAGACTGTTTCTCTTTTTATTATATCCTTAGCACCTTCTTTTCTTAGTTTTGTAATTTGTAGAATACATATTACACGCATTTCCTAAAAAATATTCTGTTTACTTTCTGCATGGTTATCTAAAAAGAATACACATGTTGACATAAATAAACAAAAGATTATTTAAACACTATAAGCCAAATATTCTTAAGTGACCCCTGTGTGCTCATGGCTACATCAAAGAGGAGACCAAAGCTCACTGAGTCCCAGATTGCTTTTCTGGTTTCCCAAATCCTCCACAGGAACAGGTAGCAGCTGATGGCCAGGAGCACATGCAGTGGCTCTGTCCCTTTGCTAAGCATTTAGTTTTCTCCTCTGGCCTCCAGAGCGTTCTGAAGCTGAGCATTCTGCTGCAGATGTTTGATGCATGCTGGTCTGCCTGTACCAGGCCTCTATCCTGGGACATGGGCTGCAGGGGACATGGTCACCTTGGCTGGGAGACCTGTACCCGTCAATGATGCCCCTTCATGCAGGAGGACTGAGCACACCTGTGTATGCTGAGTTCACTCCGTCTGTGACTTCGCATGCCTGTCTCTATGCCGTCCCCTTTCATTTGTTTTACATTGACTTCTAATGAAAAACACATCGACACAGACATCGTATTCTACACATGCTCTTTGCAGTCTCTGCACTGGGGACAGCTTCCTGTCTGCTTAAAGTTGGTGGCCAGTGACCTCCCATCTCATCACCACAGTCCCTTCCAGCTCTGCCTGCACCTGCAGCATTAGCCACACCACTGGGCCTGGGGAACTGCTCAGCCCTGTCACAGGTGATGAACAAGTGGCTGTAGAGACACCGGAAGCTCCTTCGACTTCATCTCAGTGTTTAAACTTCTGGACAGATTTCAAACAGAGGGCAGATTTCAACATCAGCACTGGAAATTTTAAAAGGTCATGCCAAAACTTTTATTCACATTTTGATCCAGACAGTGCAAATTATACTGGCTTTGAAAATGGAATAGAAGGATCGAAACTCATTGCAAACAAAACATTAAGAGCTTGCTATTAAAACCTTAAATATAGCTTCAATATATGCATGAAAGCATGTATTAATGAATATGTATATAATCACCCTTTGGTACTCATAGAAAATCATTTCCAGGACACACTGGGGATGGTAACATCTATGTATGCTCAAGTCCCCTATAAAAATGCCAGAGTACAGTCAGAATCTGCACACATTCTCTTAGGCACTCTGAATCATCCTCATGCTACTTACAATACCTAAGGCCATGTGAATGCCATGGAAGTAGTCACCTTACCATAATCTTTAGAAAACAGTGACAAGAAAAATGAATGTTATATGTTCAATATAGACAACATTTCAAATATTTTTGGTCCATATTGGGTTAAATACACAGATGCAGAGCCCATGAATATGGAGGGCCAATTTTATATGTGTGTGCATACATATATGTTTTATATATACATAAATCACAGAAATGCAAAGTAAGATGAAAATTAGATATGTTATTCTACAACCATAATACAGTCTTCCTTTCATAGGCATAGTTTCCCCAGCCATAAGTTCAATCACAAACATTAAAAAAAGAGCCAGATTTACCAGGCATGGTGATGTACATCAGTAATTCCAGTAAAGTGGGAGGCTGAGGTAGAAAGATCATAAATTCAAGCTCAGCCTAAATAATTTAAGGATTCATCAAAAAGGTGGGGAGCCAGGGATGCATCTCAATGTGAAGGCCCTGGGCTCAATCCTCAGGTAAATAAATAAACAAACAAACAAACCAGATTAGCCCAGATAATACTGAAGTAGACTTCAGGTTAAGGATTGACATTGCCCGACCTCAGTAAAAATCATAAAGTTATAATGGTCAAGACAGCAGGGGAGGGTGAGAAAGTCAACAGGGAGATAAATGAAAGTGAGCAGGAACCAGAAGCAGAGCCGCACAAAGACAACTGATGTTTGATAAAACAGCAAAGCATTCAATAAACAAAAGGATGGTTTGGTGATGGGACAACTGAATATCTACATGCAAGATTTTAAAAAGGGAGGAAGGAAGAAAGAAAAAGAAAAAAAAATCTTGGCACATATTTTACGGCTTTGACAAAATTAGTTCAAAACAGAGTGTATACTTAAATGTAAAATGTGAAATAACATTTCTAGAAGATAATATAATTGAAAATGTAAGTGACCTTGTATTCGATGTATCTTCTCTTGTTGTAATATCAAAAGGACTGTGAAGGAAATATTGATGAATTGAACTTTATTGAAGTTAACTACTTCTGTTTTATCAAAGATACTGGTAAGAGAATAAAAACATTTTTAGATATGGGAAAAACACATTCTTTTTGCTTTTTCTTTTTTTTTTATCAAATATTGAACACATGGCCTTCACATTGAGCTATAGCACCATCCACCCCCTCTACTTTGTTTTGAGGCAAGGTCCAGCTAAGTTACTAAATTGCTCAGGCTGGGCTCCCTCTTGAATTCCACCTGCCTTGGCCTCCACAGTGCTGGGGTTACAGGTGTGCACCACCACACAAAGCTGGCAAAGATATACAGAAGACACTTCAAATGTAATAAGAAGAAATTGAACACTTCAAATAAAAAAGGGCAGAAGGTCTGCACAGAGACCTCACCAAAGAAAATGTACAAATCATACATAAATATACAAAAATACAGTCAATGTTAAATGTCACTAAAGAATTCCTCATTTAAGAGCAATTGGAACACCACTCTATACCTATTAGAATGGATGAAATTCCAATGATGGCAACCTCATATTCACACCAGGTTGTGGTATAACAAGAGTTGTCACTCATTGTGAGCTGCATCAGTTGGTGTTCTATTAGAGAAACAGATGTAAGATACAAAAATGTATAAGAAATTACAAGATCGACTTATGGTGGTCAGCCACTGAGTGGATGAGGAAGCATGCAGAGGGTGTCTGCACACTGTAGACCAAAGGTTTCAGTCCAAGGTCTGGACACAGTGTCCTGCACAAGTCCACATCAGGAGGCCGATGGGTCTGCGATGGAATGCTGAAGAGTTTACAAGGGAAAGCTGAATAGTCTGTGCTGGAAGGCTGAAGTACACCAAGCAGAAGCTAAGGAGTCTACACTAGAAGCCAGGAGATGACATCCAAGCTGAAAGAGAAGACTGGAGCTCCTCTGAAGAACAGAAGCCAGTCTGTCCTTCTTCATTTCCCCTTTACACCATCCCCGTGATGTACTGCCCTAGGGCGGGTCCTCTATACCCTATGGTGTAGAATTGGTGAGCAGATTTAGTTAAGCTCCTAAACCCCTCAACTTGACACAATCAATCAACAATTAAACTAGCTAATGTGAATGAGAAATGATACCATCATCTGGAAGACAACTGTAGATTTTCTTACAAAGTGAAAAAAGAAGCTTAAAATAAAATCTGGCAATTTCATTCTTCAGTATTTACTCAATTTACTTAAACCTTATATACAAAGTTTCTGAATATGAATGTTTATAGCAGCTTTATTTTTAGTTATCAATAATTACAATCAGCAAAGATGCCCTTGAAATGACAAAGGAATAAAATGTGATGCACATCCCTAAGATGAAATCTTATTCAGGGGTAAGAAGAAATGAATTATCAAGCAAAGGAAAGACATGGAAAATTTTAGGTAAATATTTCTAAGTGCAAGATGCCAACATGAAAATATTACACACTAAATGATTCAAAGTATATGACATTCTGGACAAAGCAAAATTATGGACTTGAAAAAAATCAATCATCACGAATTTAGAGAGCAATTTGAAAGGGTGAAAAGCACGAGATTTTTGAAACTATACTTCACTATTATTATACTCTAATCTTGGGTATATGATACAAACTTCAAAAAATTAAACTTCACAGGAAAAATATTATGCCTTGTTTCTGAAAATTTTTAAAAATAGTAACTTTTGGTATAAGTTGCTATAAAATGAAAGGCAAAATAAACCTACATATAAACACTGAACTGTAGTTCATAAAGTTGTTTGTCCTAGGAGCAACCTCACCCTGTCCCCTTACTGGGGACTGTGTCCAGGGCCTCCACACTGGGCTACATCACAAGCCCTTTTATTAGAATATTTTTTATTTTGAGACATGGTTTTTCTAAGTCACTGAACTGCTCAGAGTGGGCTTCAAATTGTGGTCCTCCTGCCTCAGCCTCCCAGAGTGCTGGGATTACCCCTGTGTGCTACCATACTGGACTCAGACAGTCTTATCCCACTATGTATGTACACTGGATTTGAATAATTAAATAGTCGGTGTAGTGTGGAGCCTGATTGGTCACAAGCGGAGCAGGGGTTTAAAGAAAAAGGAAGGAGTCTGGAACAGAATAGAAGTTACGGATTCCTTCATTCTCTAAGAAGGTGAAAATGAAATGGCATCCCATTACAATAGACACATCTAATGCACAGTTCTTAGTTTTTATTCTCCAATGATATGAACAAGCGTTCTTTGGAGAAATGGATGTTTCTAGAAACGTTGGCATTAGCCTGGAACAACTCATGTCAGAAAATTAGGAAGTATTCAAAAATAAATTCACAATTGCGATGTTTGTGTGCCAAAAGACAAAAGGTCCAGGCGAAATGCTCTCAATGACTAAGGCATCACAAATTTGAGCATCAAATTAAAGTAGAGGGGGATTTTTTTTTTGTGGGTAGCGGGGGGTCGACCTCAGGACCTCGCGCGCCAGCAGGCACCCGTGCCGCTGAGCGATATCACCGGCCCCTTTTCCGTATGTGGGTTCCGGGAGTTGAACTCGGGCCCTCACACTTGCCGGGCAGGCACTTATGCCGCTGAGCCATCTCACCGGCCCATGTAGGGGGGGATTTTAACATAAAACTTAAACATCCATGTGTCCATATGGAGAGTAATAAATAATTTTATTGATTAGTAAGTGGAGCAGAGGGTTAAATATCTCCTACTAAGAAGAACCCAAAATAAATTTTATAAAATCTTCACCATAAAGGAGAGAGCATAATTTTCTACCTCATGGCAGTCTGAATAGAGACTTTCTTCTAAAGAGTACAGAATAGTAAAGGGAAGAGAAAGAGTAACTCCCCAGTGCAGAAACCGGAGAATTCTACCTCACACAGGGATCAAGGACAGAGCTCAGTTACAGATCAGGTGGATGGTGTGGACTGGTTGTTGATAGATGTGATGTCCAGTGGGCCCAGTGGGTCCAAGCTCTTGTCCCATTCAAAGAAATTGATGGAGACACCTGATGAATACCAGTTTAATGTTTATGGAAGAAAATAAGAGAATAAGAAGAAGTCAGAAAAGGAGAGAGAAGAAGAAGAAAGACAAAAAAGGAACAGAGAAGCAAAGAAGAAAAAGAAAAGAGAAGATTTGTCCTGGAGATAGATTGGGTTAAGAACAAGAGGGCAGTGTGCCGGAGGCCACAGGCCCGCCCTCTTTGACGTCTTCTCTTGACCTCGGATCTCTTCCCTCCCACGCAGGACCTGGAAGCTGCTCTGCACACGCTTCTGACTGTGATTTGACAGCTTCCTGTGATTGACAGGTCACTCAGTCACCTGTGTGGCGCTGCCAGTTTGCCTTGTCCTAATCTTCCCTCATCACTGTGATATGGTGTGGTAAAACCATACTGTTTAACTCTGTAATCTTCCAGGCCAAAACACCAAAATCTAGAGTAATTATAACAAAATTACCAAATTCCGTTTGAGGGGTACCCTAAAATATATTTGAATTAAAATTAGATTTCTAAACACTTTCGAGGTTGTCAAAAATAAGAAAAGTCTAAAATAATATCTCACCAACAAAACATGATAGGTATAAGATGGTTTCATGAATTAAATCCTTTAACAAGAAAAGGACATTAGATAAAAAGTAAAGGAAAAAATGAAGTGAGCTATGCACTTCGTTTGTCTATATTGCTTCATTAATCATAACAAAGGAAATCGTAACACAAGAATCATAGCCAATGAAAATATGTGGCTAGCAGGGAAGTAGTGTGCTGGACATATGGGTTCTCTGTGTTATTGTTTTCTGGAAATTTCAAAGTGTCCAACAAAATAAAGTCTATAAACTGAAAGTAACTTAGTAAAATGATTATTTCTTTTTGGTTTTAAATGTTTTTAAATGATACAAAAGGGAAAAATGGCTGTAAACTCAGTTTGAAGGAAAATCTTAGTATAAATATTTGGCAAGAAAATCGTTGTTTATGTTGTGGACTTATAATGAAAGCATAAACAAATTAATATAAAAAATAAACTTCCAATATATACATACTATTATAGTGTATTTCCCATAAACTCTTGCAATGTATTCAGAACCTAAAATTATAAGAATAGAGCCAAGCAGTAGCATCATGGCATAAAAATACTTACATCCAGATTTTATTTCCTTCCTCAATTTTAAAAATAAAAAATTGCACAGTGCCCTAATGTTTTTCAGTATCACCTGCCTTTCTGCAAAAGCAGCACCTGTTTTATGTAGCACATAACTTGTAAGAATCACATTTTGAATTTTTTTTTAATTTTATTTTAAAGAGAAGAAAAAACAAAACAAATCAAAAGAAGAACAAATTTTCAAAACAACATAATAGGAGGGTAAGAATGGTTAATACATTGCGTATTACTATCTTTAAGTTAGTTATTCAGGACACCAGACATTAGCATTTAATTATCCAAACATTATTGGCACAAACCTTACTCTTCAATGAACTAAGTAAAAATCGTAGTGTATCTATCTTAACCATCTTATATATATATATACAATTTTTTTCCCTTTCCCTTCTTTCTTTTCCTTATTCCAGTCTCTCTTTCCTTTTGTCCAGTTTCTTTTGGATTCACCATGTCTATTGTACATTTTGGATCTTATTTACTCTTTCAGTTTCTCATACTAGAGAGACAATACGATGCTTACACATGTGCTTCTGGTTTATTTCACTTATGAGTATTTTCTCGAGTTGCATCCATTTACCTATAAAAGTCTCCAGTTTATCCTTCTTAATGGCTGAATAGTACTCCATTGTATAAAAATACCACATCTTTCTTATCCATTCCTCAGTTGATGGGCATTTGGGTTGTTTCCAAGATCTGGCTATTACAAATTGTGCTGCTATAAACATGGGTGCACATATATCGCTGTGGTATGATGTTTTTAATTCTTCTGGGAAGATGCCCAGAAGGGGAATAGCTGGGTCAAATGGGACCTCCAACCCTAGTTTTCTGAGGAATCTCCACACTGACTTCCACAGTGGCTGTACCAGTCGACACTCCCACCAACAGTGGAGAAGGGTTCCTTTTTCCCCACAGCCCCTCCAGCATTTGTTATTAGTTGATTTCTTTATAGTAGCCATTCTTTCTAGGGTGAGATGGTATCTCAGTGTTGTTTTAATTTGCATCTCTCGAATGACTAGTGATGTTGCACATTTTTTTGTATATTTATTTGCCATTAGTATTTCTTCATCTGAGAAATGTGTATTCATCTCAGATGCCCATTTTTGGAGTGGGTCTTTAAATTTGGGAGGTCTAATTTTTTTGAGTTCTTTATATGTTCTCGATAGTAATCCTTTGTCTGAGGAACAGCTGGCAAACATTTTTTCCCCACATTGTGGGTTGTCTCTTCACTCTGTTGGTGGTTTCTCTTGCTGTGCAAAAGCTTTTTAATAAGATGAGATCCCAGTTATTGATTCTTTGGGATAGTTCCCGTGCGGTTGAGTTTTTATTCATAAAGTCTTTGCCTACACCAATGTCTCCAAGGGTTTTACCTATCCTACCTTCCAGCAGATTTAATGTTTCTGTTTTAATATTTAGATCTCTGATCCATTTTGAATTTAGTTTAGTGCATGGTGAAAGATATGGGTCTAGTTTTAATCTTCGGCATGTGTAGAGCCAGTTTTTCCAGCACCATTTATTAAAGAGGCTATCTTTTTTCCAGCGAATGTGTTTGGCACCTTTGTCAAAGATAAGGTGGCTTAGTATGTCTGGGGTTGTTTCAGCATCTTCTAATCTGTTCCATTGATCTTCAGGTCTGTTTTTTTGCCAGTACCACACTGTTTTTATCACAGTAGCTTTATAGTATAATTTCAAGTCGGGGATTGTGATGCCCCCTGCCTTGCCTTTGTTGCCCAGAATTGCCTTTGCTATTCTAGGTCTCTTCTGATTCCAAATGAATTTTAGGATTGTTTTCTCTAATTCTGTGAGATATGCTCTTGGAATTTTGATTGGAATTGCATTAAATCTGTATAACAATTTTGGAAGTATGGCCATTTTCACTATATTGGTTCTTCCTATCCAGGAGCAAGGGATATCTTTCCATTTTCTGATATCCTCTTCAATCTCCTTTTTCAGAGTACTGTAGTTTTCAGTATAGAGGTCTTTTACATCCTTCGTGAGGTTGATTCCTAGGTATTTCATTTTTTTGGATGTTATTGTGAAAGGTATTGTTTCCCTAATTTCTCTTTCAGTAAGTTTGTTATTTGTGTACAGGAAGGCTATTGACTTTTGAGTATTGACTTTGTATCCAGCTACACTACTGAATTTGCTTATCAAATCTAGCAGTTTTTTAGTGGAGTTTTTGGGGTCTTCTGTGTAGAGTATCATGTCATCTGCAAATAATGATAATTTAACTTCTTCCTTTCCGATCATTATTCCTTTTATTTCTTTCTCTTGTCTAATCGCTCTGGCTAAAGTTTCCAGAACTATGTTGAATAAGAGTGGGGACAGTGGACATCCTTGTCTTGTTCCTGATTTTAGAGGGAAGGCTTTCAGTTTTTGGCCATTTAGTATGATATTGGCTGTTGGTTTGTCATAGATAGCTTTTACCAGATTGAGATAAAGACCCTCTATTCCAATTTTCTGTAGGGTTTTTATCATGAAAAGGTGCTGGACTTTGTCAAAAGCTTTTTCTGCATCTATTGAGATGATCATGTGATTTTTGTCTTTGGTTCTGTTAATATGCTGTATTACATTTATTGATTTACGTATGTTGAACCATCCCTGCATCCCTGGGATGAATCCAACTTGGTCATGGTGTATAATCTTCTTGATGATTTGTTGGATTCTGTTTGCCAGTATCTTATTAAGGATTTTTGCATCTATGTTCATTAGGGAGATTGGCCTGTAGTTCTCTTTCTTAGTTGGGTCCTTCTCTGGTTTTGGTATCAGGGTAATGCTTGCTTCCAGGAATGAATTTGGGAGTATTGCTTCCCTTTCAATTTCATTGAAAAGTTTGAGAAGTAGGGGCGTTAGGTCTTCTCTAAATTTCTTGTAGAATTCGGCAGTGAATCCATCAGGGCCTGGGCTTTTCTTTGTTGGGAAGTTTTTAGTTACATCTTCAATTTCACTGGCTGATATTGGTTTATTTAGGATTTTTAAATCTTCTTGATTCAGCTTTGGTAATTCATACGAATCTAGGAATCTGTCCATTTCTTCTGCATTTTCCATCTTAGTAGAATATAAATTTTCAAAATAGGTATAGATGATCTTCTGGATTTCTGCAGGGTCCGTCGTGATATCACCCTTTTCATTTTCAATTGCATGGATTTGAGTCTTTTCTTTTCTTTTTTTAATAAGGTTGGATAAGGGTTTGTCAATCTTATTTATTCTTTCAAAGAACTTTTTGCTTCATTGATTCTTTGTATTGTTTTTTTATTCTCCAATACGTTAATTTCTGCTCTGATCTTTATAATTTCCTCCCTTGTACGGGCTTTTGGCTTAACCTGCTCTTCTTTTTCTAGAAGCTCGAGGTTCACCCTTAAGTTGTTTATTTGCGCTTGCTCTATTTTCCTGATATAAGTGTTTAATGCTATAACTTTCCCTCTTAGGACTGCTTTCATTGTATCCCATAAGTTCCGGTATGTTGTACTGTCATTATCATTCAGTTGTAGAAAGTGACTAATTTCTTCTTTAATTTCATCTGTGACCCATTGGTTGTTCAGGAGGATGCTGTTTAATTTCCATGTGTTTAGGGAGTTTTTGTGGGATCTTTTGCCATTGATTTCCAATTTCATTGCACTATGGTCTGATAATATGCATGGGATAATTTCAATTCCTTTGCATTTACTTAAGCAGGTTTTATGAGCTAGTATGTGGTCTATTTTGGAGAATGTCCCATGTGCAGCTGAGAAAAATGTGTATTCTGATGTTGTGGGATGGAACACTCTGTAGACATCTACTAAGTCCATTTGTTCAAAAGTTTGGTTCAGTTCTACTATTTCATTATTGATTTTCTGTCCAGTTGATCTATCTTTTTGTGACAGTGGAGTATTGAGATCTCCCAATATAATTGTATTAGTGCTTATTTGATTTTTCATGTCCTTTAGTACTTGTTTTATATAGCTGGGTGCATTGGTATTTGACGCATATATATTTATGATCGTTATCTCTTCCTCTTGGATTGTTCCCTTTACAAGGATGTAATGACCGTCTTTATCTCTCTGAATCCTTCTTGGCTTGAAGTTCACTTTGTCTGCAAAAAGAGTAGCTACCCCTCCTTTTTTCTGGGTTCCTGTGGCATGGAGTATTGTTTTCCATCCTTTGACTTTCAGTGTATGAATTTCTTTCTGAATTAAATGTGTTTCTTGTATACAGCATATTGTTGGATCTTGCTTCTTGATCCATTTCACCAGTCTGTGCCTTTTGATTGGTGAATTGAGACCGTTAACATTGATGGTTAAAACTGATATGTATTGACTTGTCATGATATTTTCCTGTTGTTGGTTCCCACTCTTTGTTTTTCCGCTTTCCGGCTATTTAATTATTTGCCCTGCCTGGTGGATTCCTTCTGTTGGGGTTCCTATCTCTTTCTAGAATATCCTTCAGAACGTTTTGGAGTGCTGGTTTGGTGGTCATAAATTTTCTCAGATGTTCTTTGTCATGAAAGTATTTTATTTCTCCATCAATTTTGAAAGATAGTTTTGCAGGGTACATCAATCTGGGCTGAAAATTATTTTCCTTTAGAGCTTGCAATACATCATTCCAAGCTCTTCTTGAATTGAGGGTTTGTGCTGAAAAGTCAGCTGTGATTCTGATGGGTTTTCCTTCATAGGTGATTTGTCTCTTCTCCCTAACAGCTTTTAAGATTCTGCCCTTCTGTTGAATTTCTGGGATCTTGACTATAATATGTCTGGCTGAAGTTTTTTTTTGATCATGTCTAGTTGGTGTTCTGAAAGCTTCACTTATAGAGGTGTCAAATTCCTTTTCTCTTCCAGGAAAGTTCTCCCTGATTATGTCTTTGAACAAGGTTTTAATGTCGTTGATGTTATCTCCTGCTTTTTCATTTATTCCAATTATTCTTAAGTTGTTTATCTTTGAGTCATCTAGCAGCTGCTGAATTGATTTTTCATGGTCCCTTGCTATTTTTAAGAATTTTTCCATTTCATGATCACTAATTGCAAGCCTATCTTCTATATCTGAGATCCTGTCCTCGCATTGGCTTATTCTGCTACAAATACTTTCAATGGAATTTTTTATCTCTTGGATATCTGTTTGAATCTGCCTTATGGATTCCATTTCTTTCCTATGCTGAGCATTCATGGTTTCTATAGTTTTCTTAAGTTCATCTATTTTTTTGTCTGTATCAGCTATAGTGTCCTTAAGCATGGTCTTCGTTGTAGACATTATCTCTGCAGTTATCTGTGAGATTATTTCTGTTTTAATTTTTTCCAGAACCTCATTCAGTTGCTTTGTTGTTACCACTTCAGATAGGCCAGGTGGGTGGCTTTCGGGTTGTCCCACCTCGTTGCTCCCTAGGTTTGCCTTTGGTGAATTGGATGTGTGGGGTTGCATCTTGTTTAAGTGACGTCTCATGTTTTCTTTCTTTAATTCCTGGGGTGATGTTTGCAAATTACCTATAGTAGGTTACTTTATTGCTAGTGTTTAAGATCTTTAGAAGATGACTACTTCTCTGCAGTATCTTCCAAGTGGAGCTTGCTTTTGTGTTTTGAGCTTTCTGCCAGATCCTACCTCTTCAATTCGTTGGGTATGCGAAGTTGCTACCTGTTTGGCCCAGTCCTTGATTCTTTGGTACTGTGCCACTGTATTTTCTGTGTCCCTTAGTCAATCTCAATCATGAAATATCAGGAAGGAAAGATGTTTAGAACAATTATTTCACATTTGGCTATAATGTTAACTAAAGCATCAAACACAGCCTAGAAAATGACAGACTGAGCTAACCAGTTATTTACCACTTTTAGCTGTATAGAGTTGCGGTTATATAACAAAATCTAAAACACACCAGAAAAATTATATGCAGTATACAAGTCCTATGTATGTCAATTTTTCCCTAAGGAGTTTAAATTTAAAATGAGTTAAGGAGGAAATAGAGTATTGGGAGAAGAGGAAGGAATTAGATATAAGGTTAGAGGACCAAGAGGGATCCCACTAAAATTGGGACACTAGTGCAGAGAACAGGTGGTAAAAAGAGAAGGAAGTGATAAAAGGAAGAACAGATCACGACCACAATCACAAAGAAGTTAGAGGCACTGTTTACACTCATATAAAAAACCAGAGAGAATAATGAAGGAAAGAGCAAATACACATACAGAAACAATAACGAAGATAAAAGCAATAAAACAGACAGATCAAAAATAAAACCCCACCAAAAAACAAAACTAAACAAAACAAAAACAAAAAAAGACCCTTCGCCAGAACAAAAAACAAATCAGTGAGAAGAAAAAAAAATAATAATAATAAAAAAAAAAAAATAAGAAAAAAAAAAAAAAATTAAAAGGAATCAGTTCCAGGTGTTGACTTTGTTGTAGGCAGCTACCTGTTCTGTGCAGGTCCGTCCCAGTAAGCCAGGAGCGCCCTCTGGCGGGCGGTGAGCAGAGGTGCGTACTTTCAGGTAGAGACCAGTCTAGCTCGCCTCGCTCTCAGCGCCCTTTCACGGTCCCTGGGCCTGAGAGGCTCAGCGCACTGTCCGAGCGCGGATTCCCTGCACTGGTTCCCGCCGCTCTGGTTTTTCGCCACGCCCCCCACAATGGCGCCGGGCCAGTCGCTCTCTGGCGCGGGACAGGTGTGGCTGTGAGTCCAGTCTCGTTCGCCTGCTGACCTCAGCACACTTTCGTGGGCTCAACTGAGAGGCCCTGTGCTGCCCTGTCCAGAGCACAAGTTCCCAGAGCAGTTTCCGAGCCGCTCTGAGTTTCGCCACACCCCCCACAATGGCGCCCGGCCGGTCGCTCTCTGGCGCGGGGCAGCTGTGGCTGAGAGACACTCACCGCCGGTCAGCGCCGTTCTCCGCCGCTCCCCTGCCCCGCCGCTGTCTCAGGATCCTCCGTGGGGGCTCCCTGGGCGCCAGCTGCCACCGTGTGTCCGTAGAATTGAGCCTCCGCCGGCGCTCCAACTCCCGGGATATTAGAAGGTGCGCGCGCGCGGTCTGCTACTTCTTTCCTTCTTCTTTGTTGGAAGTCACCCGTCACTGGTGCCGGGGGTCCCAGATTGCGCTTCAGAACTTCTCTGGGTTTCAGGGAGGCATCCCCCCCCCCTCCTGCGCTTTCCGGGTCGCTATATTCTCGTGTTCCAATGGTAACTTTTAGACAGAGTTTCGTTGCCTGCTTCTTACTCATCCGCCATCTTAAGGCTACCTTCACACATTTTGAATTTTAAAGAAAGTGTACTAAATATTTTAAAATCACTTAAAATATATAAGTAAAGTGTTTTGGGGATGTCTTATGTGTATGTGCTGAAGTGATCAGTTATTGACAAGAACTTTCTAATTTAATAAAATAATTCTTACCCTAATTAGTGTTAAGGAAAGACATTTTAATGTGTGTGTATGTGTGTGTGTTTAGAGAGGAAAAATAAATAGGCATAATTCAGAATTTCTTGAGCAATTATTCAGATGTCCAAAGTGACCAGCTAGCTGACTTGCGTCTCTGGGTTTGCTGTTCTCGGAGCCTCGGAGTTGCGTTCCTTCTGGAACTAAGCAGGAGGTGAGTGTTAGCTCAGTTTCTCTCACATCTGGTCAAGGCACACTGAGAGCAGTCGCGGTTCCTCCTGCTGCCTGTGGACGTCCCGCTGCAGATGAGCTGTCTTCATCAGCAGGAGGATTAAAGTGACTCGTGAGTGTGGCCTCTTCTGAGAAGGCAGAGACAAGCTTCACCCCGTGTCAGAAGCACTCTGCCGAATCTATAATATTTAGAGTGAATTTTTTCAGAAATAAATCAGTTGTGATGAGAATTAATGACAAATAAATCGAGTTTTACATCTGATATAGCTACAAGGGGTAATCAAACTATACAGTGAATTTTAAATTCAAGAAATATATTACAATAAAGGACACATTGCCATGAATCTGTCAAAATGTTCCACCTCGTTTTGAAAACACTTATCCCATTGTGCTTGCCACTTTCTGCAGCACTTCTGGAAGTCCTCTTTCACGTCCTTAGGCCTGATCAAAAATACAGTGCATGGTGCTGCTCAGTGCAGTCCAATGGAAATGCAGTTTCAAAAGACATTTTGTTGTGTTTTCCTTCACTCTATTCACCAGATTTGCACGGCGCCCCTTCTGGCTCTTCCTCAGAGCTAACGTGACCATCAAAGGTAAATGCTTTGAATCCATTCAGGATATCAAGGCAGCCACCACAGCAAAACTAAAGACACGCACAAAAGAGGACTTCCGGACCTGCTTCAGAAAGCGGCAAGAGCCATGGGATGAGTGTGTCCAAAGAGAAGGGGAGAATGTTGATAGAAATTGCTGGCCAACTATCTTTTACTGTAATAAATTTTTTTTAATTTAACATTCACTGTAGTTTTTTATTGCACCTTGTATGTATTTTATGGGAATGATAGATACTCTTGAAGGTTATTAAGAAATAATACACAATACTGTCAGAAATATAATCAAAAGATTTGTCAAAGCTAGCAATGTTTTAACTTAGGTATAGAGTTCAACTTTCTGTAGGCAACTATGAAAATGAGATCTGTATTTCATCAAGGCCTAGTAAAGAATTAAAGAGTAAAGATGAATAAAATTCATGGAAAAAATGTTGTTACCGGGCTGGTGAGATGGCTCAGCAGCTTAAGCGCCTGCCCGGCAAGCGCGAGGGCCCGAGTTCGACTCCCGGAACCCACATACGAAAAAGGGGCCGGTGATATCGCTCAGCGGCACGGGCGCCTCCTGGCGCGTGAGGTCCTGAGGTCGACCCCCCGGTACCCACCAAAAAAAAAAAAAAAAAAAAAAAAAATGTTGTTACCCATTAACAAAACCAAGATTATTTCAGAAACTCTGAATGTCTCCAATATTGAATTTAAAATATTCCAAGACAGGTATTGAACACATTCGTCACTTACTCTTTAAACAAATATTATTAATGAAAATATGTCAAACGTTGTGCCAAGGAATGGAATGAAATAGTGAAAGGGATGTGGGATTTCATGATTAGAAGGAAGACATTTGCACCACAGTGGTGACATGAAAGCCTCAGGATAAGTGGTGATTTGAAGACCCTATGTCAGTTACACGATTTTATAAGAGTGAAAAGAGTGTGCAACATCAGGAAGAATATTTCTCCATTTTTAAAAATAAGAACCACAGCAATATGCATAAATCATAGGTGTACCCCTGAGCATTTTTATTGACAATAATTTAACATTTCTCTTTCTTCAATACAGATTTATGTTTGTCTCCTTGAAATTTTGGCAAGAAGTTTTAATTAAATTCGGTGTCTTATATTACAGGTAAATTGTTCCACAAAAAAGCACACTTATTAATTTTAATTTTTTTTAGTTGAAGAGACTCAATCATAGACACATGCACGGCCAACTCCCTCCATGTGCAGGGAATCCATTCTTCTAGAGTACTCACTCCTCTGTGCTATAGACCTATACAGAAACTACAGATGTGTGCAACAAGAAGATTTTTATAAAAGAATGAGAAGCCAGCCATGATGGTGCATGCCTGTAATCCCAGAACTCTAGTAGGCTGAGGCAGGAGGATTGCAAATTCAACCCCAGCCTAGACAAGTTAGCTACTTAGTGAGACCCTGTCTCAAAAAATAAGAAGTGCTGAGGATGCAGCTCAGGGCATAGGTAGCTGAGTACGAAGACCCTGGGTTCAATCCCCAGTACCACCAAAAAAAAATAAATAAATAAAATAACAGGAAATGATAAAGGGATGTATTGAATTTCATTAGATTGCAGGAAAAATACAGCACTTAAAAATGTTAGGTGGTTCACTCTTGACAGTTTAATTTCATCCTTTCAAGAAATAAAGATGAGTTTTGTTTTATTTTCACTCTGCAGGATTTTAGTAAAGGCATAATTTTAGAAATATAATAAAAATCAAAATAAACCTAATTACTATAGTGCATCACATAATATGATCACTTCCTTTTAATTTACAAAACTCTAGACTATTTTACTACTGCAAATCTAATTACAGTGAAGTTAATTTTTACTGACTAATTTACATTTGTTTAGTTCCGGAGAGCTATTGTTGAGAATTACAAATACATAAAGAAAACAGCTCTGTGTGTTAGATGAACATGCATAAGGATGCTAATTCCCTTATGTAGGGAAATTTTTTCCTTTGGAATTTGCATGAATAATTGAAAGCAAGCAGTGCAGCTTTAGAGAATTATTCTTCTAATTTTATGATATTTCATGATTCTATAATTTTAAATAGTAGTAGCTGTAATATATTACAAATAAAAAATAGCTCTCTGCTGTGATAATTTTTTTTCTGAAGTACATATTTAATTAGTATCACAATAAACAGTCAGTTCTTTTTTTTATTCCCATGAAGCCAAATTTCGATGGTAGTAACACTATTTTTTTAACCTATTTATTTATTTTACCATACCAGGGACCAAACTCAAGGCCCTTGTGTGTTAGGAAATTGCTCTACCACTGAGCTACAACCCAGCCCTTTTTTTTTTTTGATGTCATTACCGCTGTTGTTTTTCATTTTCCCATTTCCTCACTTTTCACTCTGATCATTCTTACTCCTGTTTTGTGTTTGGTTTGCTCCCTCAGTGTCTCAGAGCAGTGGACCAGGCTGTCCCTTGACATTGTTTCTTGTTACTCGAAGGCATTTAAACTTTTAAGCTCCTGCTGCGTAAATAAGAATAGGCCTGGTCTGGCCCAAGTCTACTGCACTCAGAGCTATACGTGCGGGATTTTCCAAGTGACAGAAACGTCTTGGTCTTTCGGAAGCCCCGGGTCACACCTGAGATTTTGCCACCTCTTGACTCCTGGTGGAGCCTGAGAGACCTGGGTGGTGGCCGGTGAGGACAGAGAGGTCAGTGCTGCGACCAGAGGCTGGCACCCTGAGCCCGGGGACCTCCAATCTCCACAGAAAGGAAGGAGGCTGAGTGTGCAGTGAGTTACGTGACCAGTGACTGACTCACTTGAGGCTGTCCTCAGATCTCCATGGCAACACTGGATGGTCATACTCAGTGTAGCTTCCTCCCTGGTGACCACGCTAAGACACTGCCCAAGGGGAAGGGTGAGGTCCTGCATTCCGAGCCCCTCTCCCTCCTCTCCTCTCCTCTCTCTTTCTCTCTCTATCTCTGTCTTTCTTCCCATGGCTCTTTCTCAAGTGCATCCTCATAATAGAATTAAACTAGTAAGTACAGTGTTTCTGCCCAATTACTCACCTGACAGAATAGAAACAAATAAGTTCAGGAAGTAAACTTGTCTATCATCTTCACACCAGCCAAGAAGGAGACACAGTTGGCAAAACCAAAAACACCAGAGACCTATTTCATACAAAAAGTATTAAAATCAACAGAGGTATATACTCTGTAAAATTTGATTGTGGTTAAATTTGAAGTTGAAAAATAAAAGAATCCAAAGTAAACTTTAAAGAGGGTGAAAGATTGTCCAGAATATTATAGGGGAGGGGACAGTTGAAACAAGAGTGAAATACAACTCCGATCAGAACTACTTCAGTGCTTATCAGCAACGCCAAATCCTGGATAAGATTTACTGGGATAATAAAATGTGAGGACAAGAGCTGAAAATCAGCATCTTTACAGAATCTCTAAGTTCTCTATGCTTCTGTACACTAAATTTATGAACCATCATCAACATCTAGGATGTTCCAGGTAACTTGAAGAACCTATAAGATAAAAATCAATGTAATCACTGGAATTAAAAAATTATAATCCATTTTGCTTTCATCTACTTAAAAGCATGCTGATAGTTTGCTGGGGAACTACGGTCTATGCGATGAAGAAAGAAATGTCATTCTCCATACCCTAAATCCATCCTTACATAAATGAAATAAGCCATATGTACTATTTTCCTAAAATAATGGTTTTTACTAAAGACCTGTATCATACCACTGAAAGTTAATTTATCATGAATTATTGTAAAATATTTAAGTATATTTGCCTTATAGTCTGGCTCGATCCATATATAAAACTGGAAGCAACAATAAACCATACCAACTTCGGAGAAGCTCCGGTAGTGTTTTCCGTAAGAAAGCGTTTGATATTTATTATACTTCTTACAGACTAAAATCAGATCTGCACATCTGAAAGTCAGTCAAAGGAAATAAGAACTGATTCACGCGTGGAAAATAAAGAACAGAGGTAACGGTCCCTTCGATCTGATCTAACAATTCGCCACACAGTGGGTGGGTAACAAACTGCAGACATTTACTCCTCTCAGCTCAGGTGCTGCGAAGGCGCAGGTCACGGTCCCCGTGGATTCCCTTTTCCTGAGATCTTTAGCTGCGCCACCCTGGCTGCCTCCATGTCCTGAATCGATTCAGAGCGTTTCCCTTTCACGGTCATTTGGCCTTGAGGAAGAGCCAAAAGCCAAACGGCCAGACCCGATGAATAAGATGGATGAGGACACAGCGTCACCGTTTTAGGAGCCCGTCTTTCTGTTGGGTGGCTCTCAGCAGTAGGTGGCATTTGTCACAGTGTGATTACATCTCACAAAGACACTTAGGAAAGAGGACTCCAGAGCTGCCTCAGAAAGTGGCAAGAATGAGGGAATGAGTTTTCACGCAAGGGGGAATATTTTGTGATGTATTAATGGCAAGTTTCTTTTTCTGTAATTTGTTTTTTTCATTTGAGTGTTCACGGTATATTTTGATCACATTTCATAAATTGTGGGGTGACTTGGGGGTGGGGTAACAGGTAAAATACATGTTTCCAAATAACTTTGCAAAAAAATTATTTCTGGATGCTATTTAACACTTGCCAAAACAAGAGAGTAACCAAAAATTCCAAATTCTAATCAAAAGATACATTAGATATAGGCATTTTAAATTATCAGGGAACAGTAGTTGCTAGAGATGATTGGTGGTTTTTATGAAGCTCTTCATTTTTATTCAATTTTAATAAAATCTTTTCAGAGAGGAAATGCTCATGAAAGTACAGAGACCTGTGAATGTTTCATTTTTATTTGGCCTCATCCCTTGGAAAAAGGACAATCATAAGATACTTATAAAGGGTATGTAAAATTATATCCCAAAGGCTTTACACTCTATTACTAAAATTTTGATTTTTCAAAATATTTTCTTCAGTTGTTACATTTAATTCATTGCCATTATTTTGAACCTTTAAAAATATTCATTTAGCTGTTTTCAGTTTTAAAGACATTTATTAATCATTTCCCTCCTTTCATTAAAGAGAATACTCTAAGAAAAAAGATGATATACGCACTCCACATTTTAAGATAATATTATTCATATTTAGACAAGTGTGGCAATGGTAAATTTGTTCCCCAAAAACTTGAAATAAAAATTATCACAGTAAATATTCCTTACTCGTAGTACTCGTTATGGTCTTCCAGTTTCTGTCACTAGAAATGAAAAATGCAATGTTTTTGAAAAGTCAGCTGCCTGTAATCCCAGCACTGGGGATGCTGAGGCAGGAGGACTGGCTCAAGTCCAGGCCAGCCTCTACAGAGAGAGATCCTGTCTCAAAAAAAAAAAAAAAAAAAAAGGCAGTTATTTGTGAAAATGTGCTTATTTACCAACTTGAATTTTCTGGACTAATGTTCATGTTTACAAAATTGTTCAAAAATCATTAATTTAATATTGAATTAATGCTACGTATACATTGCATAGATACTTTTCCCAGGGAGCTGCACTAAGCGTCTCCATTCTCCGCAGGTCACCCAGCCCCCTCTGTAGCACTTCCAGGCCAAGACTTCCGATGAGGTAACTTAGAGAACACAAATGCAAAATCTTTGTTTTCTGAATAACCTTTGAAAAGTCATTATGTTTCTAAACAGAATCTTTTCAGATCTCTTTCCCATTTACTTTTTAATACAAATGGAGCTTTTTAAGTGGATACTACGAGACACAGAACAACTGAGAAAAATGAATATGGAAAATAAGTAAGTTTTGCTTTAGGTCTTACTGGGTAATCTATTTCCCCTATTATTTTATTTATTTTTTGTTTTAATTTTTACTGTAAATAGGTAAATTATGGTTGTACAAATTTATGGGGTATAAAGGTTTTGATTTATTAATACCATATGGGATAACTACATCAAGCTAATTAACATATCCATCACCACAAATACTTACCATTTTTGTGGTGAGGATATTTGAAATTCACTCCATCAGAGATTTTGAAATGTATAATGCTATTACCTACTCCATTCCCCATGCCACACAGTCTACCACAAGGAAAAGGAAGTTTATTCCTCCCGTGTCACTGACCACCCAGCCTGACTTCTTGAGCGCTGGAAACTCTTACTGCAATGGCGCTTGGAGCACGTGCACCAGCCTGGAAGTTGATCAACATGAAGCTTAAAGCGGACAAACCCACCAGTAAAGGAAAGAATGCACTTTAGCAAAACATCTGGCTGCGCACATTTGCGGGAGGATCCTGAAACCCACACCTGTGCTGCAGCTGTCACTTCCTCCCTTTCACTCAGCCGTTGACTTGGTCTTGAGAAATCGCTACCTTGGGATCTGTGCCCGGTTCGACCCCTTATTCTCCTTACACGGGAGATGGAGATACGCAACTAGATCTTGAAGAATCTGCCTCTTTCAATCCGTCTGCCTGTCTGGGTGAATCATTAGAACAGTGGGTTCATTTTGCATCCTATTTGAATTCTCATCGGATTTCAATGCCCCCACATCAAATAAGCAACTCTTACAACTAATTAATACGCAGATTACCATTTTATTACATGTTGAAAGAAATAAACCCTAAAAGATATAAACTGACAGCATTTTTGGACAAAGATTCTACTCTATATGTTATTGCTTCTGCACATATCCATTGAAGCAAATTTTAAAGACATACAAGTATTTTGATAAAATTATAAAGGAATTTTAATAAAATCTGTAGGCTAATTGAAGTTGAGAAACCAATTGCCATTTAAGAGTTAGGCTTCAAAATAAATTCAACAGATAACTCTTGTATTAATACACTGATTAATATAGGTTAAGTATCCCTTTCTCAAAATGCTTGAGATCAGAAGTGTTTGGATTTCAGATTTATTTTTAAGATTTGAGGATATTTGCATATATAGAATAAAATATCTTGAGAATGACACCCAAGACTAAACACAAAATAGATTTTTGTTTTATATACACCACTTAAATATAGCCTAAACTTATTTTTACACAATATTTTTAATGCACCCATGTTTTGACTATGAGTTATTATATGAGGTCAGGTATGAAATGTTGGACTTGTTAGCATCACGCTGATACTCAAAAAGTTCCAAGATTTGGAGCATTTCAAATTTCGATCTTTCAATTATGGATGCTCAACCTGTACAACACAGATAATCTAAACTATTTATTAAACCTTCACTCAGTCCACCAGTCATCAAAGACTCAGTGAAACATCCACTGTGTGGCAGGTGAATCACTTGATTTGAGACTTTAATGATGGCCGAGACATCAGCAAGGACCTTCTGAGGTAGTCACAGACAAGGAGTACGTAAGAAATCACAGCACAGGCTGATATAGAGACAGTGAAAGATAGTGGAAGGAGCCACTGAACATCTGCTCAGAGTTAAATAATATTTTCTGTTCTAAGCTGAGATCCGATGGGAAAGGGAGATTGGCACATTTGTGGTGTGCTGGAGGGCTCCATGCAGGGTTCGTGCAGGGCTTGACTTCCAGCTTGGAGAAATCACGCAGTAGAATAAACCCGTAGAGCTCTATCCTGTATAAGTACTGAAGTTACAGTAGCAATACTGAGAGCATTGTTTCAAAAGAGTTTCCTTACTTTCAATTTTGTTCTGTTTTTATGGCAAGCAGTAAAGGTTAGGTTCAAACGTTCAAATGCCTTTCTGGAGCTTGGCTGAGAGGATGCTCTGGGGTGTGAAGAAATGGCACTTCTCCTCAGTGCCCACGCGAGAATCCCAGAAGTCACGGCGGGCATCCCAGGACCGCATAAAAATCTCCTCCTGTGTCCCAGGTGCCCAATCCTACCACTGACCACTGAAAACCTGTCCCCAGGCAGCAATCTTAAAATTCAAACCTAGTGCTTATGTTTTCCTTCTGAGAATCTGGTTTGTTCCTCTGAAGGAAAAACTGCACCTTAAGTACTGCAATGATGCGGAGGCCTCCTCAATGCATGGTTAACACATTGCAAAGATATGTCAGGGGTTCTGGGGGCATTGGAATGGTCCTTAGAAACGCTACATCATGAAACGTCTCCTCAGCAAGTACTGAGCCATGTGGAATGGCTCAAATTAATTAGATGGTCCTCATCAGCCAGACGGAAATGAGGACGCACGGAAGACGAGGTTGCGTGCTCCGCCAAGGCCACTGTCCCCACCTCCTGACCAGCGACTGGGAGACACAGAGCTGCCACGGTGTGACCTCCTGAGAGAGGCTTGTGGTGGACTTGCTCAGCGCTTTATGCTTCTGTGAGATCCAGGAGCTTTACCGTCAAAGAGGTTTAACAAAGGTCCCAACTTCTCTGGAGCTTATACTGAGAACTGCTTTTTAATATCCATTCTAAAGCCGCCTTCTTGTCACTCCCCAGCTTGTACTAAACACACTTACACATGGAGAAGAGGGCAGCATAAGCTGTAAAACATACTTCACGCCACCATTTGTTAAACTGTTCCAAACCCTAAGCACACATACACAGACGTTAAGATGTCCTGGGTTCAGTAAGTTGGTCTCGGCTTTTGAGCATCAGCGTTGCTACTTTTAACTCCTATCCCATCACTCGATTACAGCAGAGAGAAAAACCTGTATTTTAGACAGAGCCAATAAATAAAGCACTTTACAGGTTATAGAAAATTAAATAAATAAAACGATCAGATTGTACTCGCTGTGCTTCAATGTTGTTTGCATCTTGGACTGAGGGATCAGCAGGTTTTGTTTCTGTCACACCCATGTTATTCCTACGAGGAAAGAAATGGCATTATCTGGATTTTGTACTCGAGGACCCCGAGGTTGAGAAAGTATAGCGAACTTTCCTAAATTCATACCCGCACTAGAGTTCAGGACTACAATCGCCGGCACGTCCTGACCCCTCGGCTTAAGTTTTAAAGGCAGGCGGTAACACTGTCCCATCCTAGCGCACTGACCCCGTCCGCATCCACCACGAGCACCGTTTGTTCACTGAAGCCGCACCCGCAGCCGTGCGTGGTTCTCACACCACCTGACACAGATGGTCCGCAGGAGGCACTGGGAAGTGCAGAAGCACGGATTTGTGATATAAAGAAGCACAGGCTCCGTCTGCAGGTATTGGTGGGAGAGACACAGAGCCAACCTCGGGAGGAGGCAGACTGCGCGGGGTGCAGGGAGGGGGCGCGGCCGCCTGCCTGCAGCTGTGCGCTGTATAATCACACGCCTTTCAGAGAAGCTGGGGTTGGAGCCGGGGAGAGGTCTGCAAAGAGAAGGGGCCATTCTGTGATTAAAAAAAGAAAAGAGCAAAGAAAAAACTTCCCTCAAACACAGCTGGCTTCACAAGCAAATTCCATGCAAGGTCATTTTGATTATTTTACACAAAGCTAAGAAGAAGAAAAACAATATAAGCGTATTTGCACAGAATCTCAAAGCCTGTGTATCTCCTAGCCCTGACTCTGTGTCTCTCTTGGCATCATTATTACTGCTTTGTATCAGATGAGGATTCTGCTTTTGAACATCGTTCACTCACCTTTTCAAAATTCATGCTACACTGGCCAAATTCTCAATGGTGCGGATATAGTAGTGAGGGTCCTCCAAAGAAAGAGAACCGAAGGCCCGCAGGGTGTGTATGTGTGTGTGTGTGCCTGCATGTGTGCACATACGCTTGGCCCTTTGCATTTTTGGGTTCTATATCTGTGCGTTTAACAACTAGAAGTTCAAAAATATGCAGAATAAATTATGTCTGTTCTTAATGCTTACAGACTTTTTTTCTTAATCTATTCTCTAAGCAATGCAGTATACTAAGTATTTGCAAAGGATTTGCCCTGTATCAGAAATCACAGGTAACTCAGAGACGCATGGTATTAAGGGTAAGGAGGGACCCGTGTATGTTAGATGCAAGTCCTCTGCAATAGGATGTGAGGGACCAGGGCATTTTCAGACTCTAGTGTCCACAGGGGATTCTGAATTCAGTGTTCCAAGGCCATCTAGATAGACGGATGATAGATTAGCTACATAGATGATACATGGATAGATGATAGATAGGTGGATGATAGGTGGATGATAGGTAGATGATAGATAGATGATAGATGGATGATAGATGGATGATGGATGATAGGTAAGTGGATAACAGGTAAGTGGATGATAGGTAGGTGGATGATAGGAAGGTGAATGATAGGAAGGTGGATGATAGGAAGGTAGATGATAGGAAGGTGGATGATAGGAAGGTGGATGATAGGTGGGTGGATGATAGGTGGGTGGATGATAGGAAGGTGGATGATAGGTAGATGGATGATAGGTGGATGATAGGTGGGTGGATGATAGGAAGGTGGACGGAACAGAGTACAAGGAACCAGCTCGCGGGTCTCAGAAGACCGGTCCTGACGCGCGCCGGAGAGAGCTCAGGGGCCGCGGCGGAGCCTGCCGGGCGGTGCTCAGGCTGTGGCGCAGCTGCCTCGGGTCCCGCGCAGGCTGCGGTTTCCGTGCCATCTGACCCGGTGGGAGGCTGCGGTGAGCAGTGAGTTCTTCCTGCCTTAGGGCAGTGCCCGTCTTTTCGGTTCTCCTGGGTCGCGCTTTTGAAGGGCCCGCGTCCCATGGAGAAGGCCGTCTGCTTTCCCGGGGCCTTCGCCCCAGTGCGCGTCTTTTCCGGGGACGCCCGCAGAGAATCAGCCGTTACGCGTTCGGACCTGCGAGGGTTCGGGTCCCCCTGAGCCCTGCGGTCGCTTGAGAGCGACCGTTTCCCGCCCGCGCCCCGCACCAGCCGAGCAGCAGGCCGGGGCGCCCCGCCGCAGGGGCCCCGCTGGGACCGGGCGGCGCAGCGAGCCGGCTTCTGGAAGGTTCCCGGGCGTGCGGCGGCAGCCGCTCGGAGCAGCGTGGGGCCGGTGCCGCGGAGAGGAGCGCGGCTCGGAGAAAGAGCTCGGGGACCTCGCGGTGCCGAAACGACCGAGAGAGACGCACGGCTCGTTTACCCACGGGAGGGGCGGCAGCTGCGCTTTCCTTTTCATCATTTTTCTCTAATTAAATTTGCCAGAGATTTTTCTTTAGTTTTATTTATTTTCCTTGCTTTTATTTTTATTCACTCATTTAATTAAAATAAAAATTATTAATATGAATTCTTTTCATTGCGGTTGCCAAAAACCAACTTCTGGTTGGTTTTCTGATACTTTTTGCTTTAGATTTGTTTCATTTTATTAACTTCTGCACATATTTTATATCTTCCTTCTACTTTCTCTGTTTTTTTTTAGTACTTTAATGGGTTTGTGGGCTCGTTTATTCCCATTTTCACACTAATAAAAAACTTTTAGACTACTTTTTTTTTCAGTAACAATTTCATTATATTCCAGTAAAACGATATGTAGTGTTTTATTCATTATTCAATTCCAAGTTTTATTTTGAATCCCAGTATGAAATCTTTGGTGCATGGGTTGCTTACAAGTATCTTAGAAGATCTTTACCTTCTTTATTAAATCTTCATTACGTGTGTATTTGTATAGAAACCAGGATCGATATATTTTCATTATACTTGCAAAATTCACATACAAATAAGAACATGTGTGTGTGTGCTATAGATTTACATTCTCACTAAAAAAAGCTCTTCACTGAGTCTACAATTTGGAATTACTTAATTTTTATTACACATTCTCTTTTAATGGGTATTCTTTTAATTATTGAAGATTACTGTATTTTAATTTGTATTACATATAAATTAATACTTTTATTCCTCGATTTTGTCTTTTATAAACTTAGTAATTTTCATACATTGTAGTTGTGATATTTTTAATAGATTGTAGGTATGAAAAGAAGCCCAAAGCATTCTAGAGTTTACCACAAGAAATTCTCAAAACTACATCCAGTTTGATACCGATGATTTACTATACCAAATTCAAAATTAAATTGGGCAATGAACTTCAGTGCAGCGGTACCTCCATTCACAAACTTCACCTGCTTCCTGACTCTGGAAAGGATGCCCACGCTCATGTTCATGAGGAAAAGATGGCTGCGGTCGTGTTCATCACCCAATGCAGAGTTTGCAAACAAAAACAAAATTTTGCCAAATGCTTCTGTTGTGAACCTAATTGTTGGTAAGCAAAAATGTTTGTGAACCGAGGTACCACCGTGTTCATTTTTATGCGTCTTCCTCATCAAATGATCATTCATACCAAACAGTGGCTTTCCTTAGGTGTTTCTACAAGCAGGAATGTTATCTTAAACAGATACATAGTTCACTTTCAATCACAAAACATCTGCACCAGGAAATTATGGATTATTTCATCTTAGATCATTTTGAGGACGAATGTTACCCATAGCTCTTATATACCAAGAGAAACATGTAGTTTTAGCTTGTACTGCTTCTGGGGCTTTCCAAGAGCCCTGCTACGTGGAGGTAGTGTTAATAAGGGATGTATCTTTCAATTCAACACTAACCGGATTGGATATAGCAAAATACTATTTTTCCTTTTAATTGTAAAGAAATGACACATTCAAATTTTTTCTGGTCTATTTTTAATTTATTACATTAAAATAAGCTATCCACCTGGAAATCTATTTCCTGGTGGCAAGACAGGAAACTGGAATCTATATGTTTAACACTTACTGAGGGAGACACTCAAGTTAGCTCATAGCAGTCCAAGTCAATTTCATTTTATCTCATTATTTATGATACTTTCTGAACATTTCAAAAAGGCTGTTGGCCTTACAATTTTGATGAAATTTGTAATGTGGAGGTAAAACTTGGTTGTTCTCTTAGAACAAAATCACTGTAATGGAAATGCTTACTTCATTCTCATCAAAATTTTTGATAAAATCTGAAGGTGAATAAAGAACACCAATTAGCACACAGATCTCACCCTTGTATACTTTATTTAAATAATGTTCATTATAATTATTATAGCTTGATAATATTATCTTCCAGATTAGCAAAATATATGATAAAGGTTAACCATCCTACCTAAATTACAGAAGTAATAACTAGTTGCACTGTATTTGAATCACTAACTGACAACTTTCAAGTCTTTACCTTTTTCACCCTGTATTTCTTCCACTCAGGATGTGTGGATCTATCTTTTTGTTGCCTGTTATGTACATTAAAATTAATTCTAAAGCCATCAAGAGAATCTTGGTCTTCCCAGTTTCTAATGAAGAGGTTAAAACAATCAGTTTTCCATCTAAGAGAATTTACAGTGAGTTGCCTTCCTCAAGTAAGATTACTTTTTCTTCTTTTACTTTGTTTTGACGATTGTAACCATGCATATTTGTGGAGCAAACTGTGATATTATGATTTCTGAATAAAATGTGGAATGACCAAATCAAGCCAGTGAACATTTCTTATAGTCTCTTCTCTTTAGGCAGTTCAGTACCTCTCAGACACTTTGCTACTGTGGCTTTAAATCACCAATTCCCCATTAAAAGAATCAGTAGTTCTGGAAACAGTATGACAGCATGGCTCCATTAATTCCTGATAATTACTCTGTGACTGGAATTATTTTCTTCAGGAAAATATGAGCCTGTGATTCTACTGAGTTATGAAAAACAGCTTTTTAAGAATATACACACCTGGGGCCGGTGAGATAGCTCAGCGGCATAAGTGCCTGCTGGCACGCAGGGTCCTGAGTTCGACCCCCAGAACCCACAGAAAAAAAAGAATATGCACACCTCCATCACTTAACACACATGATTAACATTACAGCACACAGTGGCTCTGAGGTGTATATTGTGATCATTTGATAAAATAAAAATTAATTTACATGAACTTAATTTACATGATTCTAACTTACATGAATTTTACTTAGGTAACGTCTTCACATATAAATCTCAGCTCTCAAAATATTGAAAATTGCTTTAGACTTTGATGCCCTATAGATCTGTGGCATGCATGTTTCCTATTTTCAAAATATTAGATCACCATTTTTATTTTCTTGAATTCTAAGTCAGCACAAATTCTCTTTAATTCATCAAATCCACCGATCCCACCTGAGTTCATTTCAAAGAGCTTTTCATATCATAGGAAAGACCTGATTCTCTTTAGGGTGAGGGACACTCCGTTTTGAAGTCATTTCCAAGGTGTCTTGTTGACTTTGAGGTTCGCAGTCCTCTGCCAGGAAATGTGAAGTCCGTCCTAGGGCCATTTCGGGGATGGGCAGCCTCCTCCATTCACGGCTCAAACTGGGGGGAGAATTGTGTTTTTGTGTGGAGTGGCACTGCTTTCACTGTTGGCCTTAATCCAAATGCTTATTTGTAATATTTGAATCCAAAATGTATCTGTCCCCTGAGTAAAAAACACCTGGATAAAATGTATATATCTGGAAAATAACTAATTATTTTCAATCTTATTTCTCAAACCATGACTTTAATTCTACAATTTTTTTCTTCAGTTCTCTATATACATTTAATTCTACCTGTAGGTTCTTTCTACATTTCTCCATTTTAGTATTTTTGATTTGGTGTGAATTATCTATATAATAATGTTTACCAGTAATATGTACTACCATTTGAGATTTACTTTAAGCATTTAATTTTCAAAGCATCTATATATGATTTTTATATTATCATTACTTGTAACTGATACAACTGAAATAAACCTGAAAAGAGAAATTAAAACATAAAAATAACTTGCAACATAGGAGGCAAGTGAACCAAGAGAATTAAGTTGCAGTTTAAAGCTTGAACGCTGTAAGTTCCACGGCCGCGTGCCCAATCTTCCTGTCCCGGCTCATGAAGATCTGCCATGCACATTTCCAAGCATACATTTCCTTTTATTTTAAATTAATTTTATTAGTACACTTGGAGCACACATTTCCCAGATGTCCACACCCATGAAAACAGCTCCTCCACCCACGGAGACACGGGCGGTCCCCTGGGTTAACGGAACTGGAGAGAAGAAAGTGCAGTTCGGCCACGTGGCCTGGGAGTCTTGTAGTCATGGCATTTTGGAATCATGCCTAGTTCAGACAGTATACTTCTCACATATCTCAAAATTAATTACAATTTCTTAAATTCAGAAGATGTGTCTTCTTAAAGTATTTTTTAAATAATTAAGTACACAATGCCCATAATGCAGCAATATACTAAATCTGAAAGTTATTTAGGTAACACATAATCTGATTTAACAGTAGTCCTTTTGAAAAATGAGACTTTTTGATGATGATGTAATTTTAGACAGAATTTTAACAGAATATGAAAGCATGCACTCTTATACTTTACCGCACAGAACCTTGCAATTACTGTTAGATTCAAAATAATTTCACAGAAAAAAGCAGTCTGTGACCGAAGTGTGAGTTGGGACCCTGGCTCTCCTACATTTAAGGAAAGCTAATGAGGTTGTGCAAATGCACCATAGTGACCAGGTCAGGACTCGGGCGTCTCCAACAGCAAACACTGTCCATTCTCCTTGCTGACTCGGGTGGACACAGAACCTCTCTGTGGCCTTGAATAGACACAGAGGAGGCCTGGGTGAGACCCAAGTCTTCACATATGCAATGCTCCTGACCCAGGTCTGAACCCAGCGGACAGGTGATTGGAGTCGGCATTTCCTGCCTGGTTTCTCAAATGTGCCTTTGTTACTCCTCACTTCCGGTTTAGTTCCCCTGGGGACTGGAAAGTCATAAGTGCTGGGGGGCAACGTTGTCACACATCAAGGCCTGTACGGGTGAGGATATCCCTGTCAGCAGGTAGGGGAGTCTGTCCACCAGCATTCCTTGAGCTCGCTGTCACTGGCTTCTCATTTGCCCTAACACCGAAAGGACAGCTGTCAAAGAGCGCACATATGTTTGCCCAGGTGCTGTCAGGGTCGTGTGGCTGATCAGCTGGCAAAATTTACCTGTGCTCTCTCCAGAAACCATACATCCGATGGGTGCTGTCCTCTGGCAGGCATGGCTGGGGCGCACTGTCCACACTGTTTGACTCCAAGTTGACCGAAAGCCAAAGCCCAGCAGCAGACACTCAGACTTGGAGAAAAAAATGGAGAAAAGCAAGAAAATGGCTGTGAACATCAAAACAGTGAAATCATCCCTAGAAGATGAATGAGTACAAGCTTAGTTCCAACACCAGGTGATACTAATAGCCGTCCAGCAGCCTTTGGAGTCTCGAGCAAGCAACACACGTAAGGAGTGAACATTGAGCTGTGGTTCTGAGACTTCAGGTTCCAGTGGAGCAGGGCCAGGTCACCGGGACCATGGGGACTGTTGCAAGTTTGAGAATGGCCAGGTAGTGGCATTGCTACAAGCATCACGGGCCTCTGTGACACAAGTGGTCCAGATCCCACCATGACAAATAATGAGAAATCAAAGATTGGAACTTGTTTGTGAATACACGGACAGCAACTCAGTTATTTTCTTCACCTAGCCTGCGGCAAATGAGTGCATGCACTAGTAAATGGCCCTCTCCTCACGCATGCCAGGGGGAGCTTGCGGAGGAGAAGGGTGTGCGAGCTCAGGTCCGTGTGCACACACCCTGCACCAGCCCCCAGACTCTGCACAGGGCGCCCCGGCCTACCCTCAGGGCCTCAGTGAGTGGTGACCGTGTAGCCCCATCTTCCCCAGCGTCCTGTCCTGCTAATGCTGCTGCTTCCAGTCCTGCAGTCTTTGGCTGCGGTTGTTGGATCTTGGACTCTAAACTCTCTTCTGCTGAACATTTCCTCTGACCCAAGCTGAACTTCTGTGCTATAGAAACTGAGATGTGCCATTTCCTCAATCATTATTCATCAGATATTCTACAACTTGACTTGATTTTCTCTTCAATGCAAAAAAAAAGCAATGATTATCACTTGCCAAGCACTTTAATTTTTAGTTTCTATTTTTATTATTTTTTAAAAATTATTACACTGTTGCACATTAAATGTCATTTTGCATCAAACTTTGTGAAGTGAATTGAGATTCTCTTGGTGATCTAATGTATCCTGCAAAAGAAAATGATGTACATGCTCTTGAAATAAAATATATATTTGCCATCAGATTTTCGCACTTAATTACCAGATATACATCAGAGACCCTGTCAAACCCATTTCTTCTCAACATAATGCTTCTTTATTTCTTAATACAACCATGACAGAACTTTGAAAAAGCTCAGTCTGTGTTTCAAGGTTGGTATACAATTTTCAAAGCATTTTATATTTTAAAACAAGTATGAATCACTGCAAAAGAATGAAGGCAGACACTTGTTTTATACACGAAATCACACAAGACAGACTGAATATCTGAGTGTGAGAGCTGAAAAGATAAAACTCTTGGAGAAGAAACATCTGAATTGGCAATGTTTTCTTTCTTATGACACAAAAAAAGACAAAATCCAAGGAAGAAATAGAATGATCAAGCTTCGTCAGAGTTAAAATTTAAAGAAAAGCTTTTGTACATCAAAAGACCCCACAAAGAGAGTAAAAAGATACCCCACGAAGGGAAGAAAATATGTGTTGATCATATATGTAATATGAAATTTCCAGAATGTATAAAGAACTTCTACAATTCAAGAAGATAAAGAACAACAAAGACCAAACAACAATCCATTTAAAAATGGGAAAACCAGCAAACAGATATTTCTCCAGAGAAGATAAAAAATGTCTAACAGGCACGTGAAAAGATGTTCCACGTCCCCGGTCAGTAGGGAAATGCAGGTCAAATGCAAAATGAATCACTGCTTGCATACCCAGTAGCTATTGATATATCATGTTATCTGTAAAATGTACTTATATTATACCCATTAGAGTAATATGTATGTTTCATAGCTATTAGAATAATTAATATAGATTAGTAATATGTACATATGTATGACTTATATAATTATGTTATATAAATATAGTTGCATGTAAGAGTTACATATATTAGAAAATAATGAGTGTTGGTGAGGCTATGTAGAAAATGCCATCCTGCTTCACTGCTGGCAGGAATGTGAAATTACACAGCTACTGCAATCAGTGGGTTCCCAAGAAGGTTTGAAGAGAAACCTCATCACGCCACGCCATCCATTTCCCGAGGCATCTAAGCCCCAGGACTGAAGCCAGATGGTCTGTGAGGTTTGTGGAAGCCTTGTTCCCAGGAGCTGAAGGCTGAGGCCAGCAGGAATCTGTGGCAGCTGAGGCGAGGCCCTTGCAGAGGAGGAACATCTGCAGGCACTGGGAAGTCCTGAGGTTCTGACGTGTGCTATCCCGAGGATAAACCCCGGAACACTGTGCTGAGTGAGCTAATTCAGGCGCAAAGGGCAGCTTTCCACATGGTTTGAGTTACACCAGGACAGAGCGGGCGAGTGGTGGACGCGGACATAGCATGGCAGTTGCAGGAAACTGGCCGGAGGAGGACAGGGAGCAACTCTTCCTTGGGTGTGAGGCATCTGTGTGGGTGGGGAAAGTGTTCTGCCCGTGCAGGGCCGTGTGGTTATGCCCCATTGGGTGTGCTTGGGGTATTAGGCAGGTTCTCCAGAGATGCACAACCGGTAGAGGTTGTGTGGCTCTTTATCAGCTTGACTGGATGAGGAGACACCTAGACACTGGTAACTGGAGGGCAAGACCCACACGAATTGTGCGTGGCCGCATCCAGTGGGCTCACAGGATGGACGGAATGAGAGGAGAAGGAGGAAGTCTTCTTGCCTTTGAAAAGTTCCGTTCTGCTGGAGCTTTTGCTGCTGCCATCGACCGTGGCCATCAGACTCCAGCTCCCTCGCACCTGCTTCTCTCCAGGGGGCTTCCGGCCTTCTGCCTGGAGCAGTGCTGCATCCTTTATCCCTCTTGTTCTGCAGCTTCCAGCTGCCTGGGCTGAGCAGCTCCTGAATCCTCCGCTCTCCAGTGTGCAGGGGCACTGCGGGCTCTGCAGCCTGTGACCCTGCGAGCTCTCTAAATAACTTGTTTCTGTTCCTCTAGAAAACCCTAACCAACAGATAGGTGGGTAGGAGTCATTCACATGGGAATTGGCTGATTATGGAGGCTGAAAAGTCTCACATCTTACAAGCTGTAGACCTGTGATGCTGGTAACGGGGCTCCGGCCAAGTCCAAAGGTCTGGCAGCCTAAGGAGGCCATGGTGTGAGTCCCAGCATTGACGGGCAGGCCAAGCTGCAGCTGAGATGTTCAGAGGTGGGAGAGGAAGTCTGTGCCTCAGGTGTGGGAGCCAGAGAGACAGAGACAGAGACACAGACACAGACAGAGAGACAGAGAGAGCAAGAGAGAGATAGAGGGAGCTGCTAAAAGCTGCACTGGGTGTTTGCAACAAGGAAAGGTAGGTTAAGCATCTTACACCCCACAAGACCCTGTGCTGCCAATGCATAAGCTGCTTCTCAGCTTTGGTCATGCTATTGCTAATTGGTTGTATATTTTATAACTTTCCCTATTAAAAATTATGGGAAACCCTCTCTGAATAACAATTTTATACAGAATGTCAGGAAAAGTTTTTCCACATCAAGCATACATATGTAGTATGTTAAATTATCTATAGATGATCTATATCATCTCTTGTTTGCTTATTTGATATAGACTGAAATAATGTTTTGAATTTTATTTTTCTTGTATATGTATTTATACAAATGGGAGGCTTTATTTCATTCCATATGATACGCGGAAATATCATGTAATTTTGTAGTCTGGAATTTTCTCCACTTTTAATTTAAAGTTGGTGTATTTGGCTGCTGTATAAAGCATCTTGCTGGAGTACAGTGGATGCTCAAGTTATGACCAACATGACACATGAACAACTTGGGTTATGACCGGAATTTTAGGTTTAATTTACGACCAAAGTCTTGATTTAGGACCCAAATGCTGGCAGCTTGTGTGTTTGTTAACGAAGACTTGCGATGACAGAAAAAGCATATATAAGCATACGTAAGTATCAGTCTGATCCCAGATGTGCATGTTTGTGGATGTGATTTTGGTCAGTGCTTTATGGAATTGCTATGATTACTGCTATCAAAATGGTCCCAAAATGCTAGAAAAGCAGCTAAAGAAGGAAGGAAATGTAAAGAGAGCAATCACAATCCAAAAGAACAGTGTTAAAGAAAAGTCAGAAACAGACAATCTTAGACCAGCTTTTCGTTCTGAAAAGGTAGTGGGCTACGGACTTTCCCAAGGAGAGAAAGGACACAGAGAGCCAGATTCCTGATGTCCTTATGGAAGGGGACTCTCCCTCCGAACACTAACCGCCTTCCATTCCATCCTCCCTTCCTGCAAGCCAACGATGTCAGTCTGAATGATGACAACCTGAATACTGTACTAGTGTGAAATTGTTGTTTCTGGCAAACTAGGCACATTTATAACTTTTTGGTGAATACACTAGGAAAAATATTGGTGTTTCTGGCAAGTGACACACATTATACAACACTTTTTATTATGAAAAGGTTAGTTAAGGAGTGCTTTGGGAGGTTTGGAACACATTATGGGCATTTCCATTATTTCTTACAGAAAAACGTCTTGACTTACAACCAGTTGAGTTACAACAAGCCCTCGCGAACAAATTGAGTTCGTAAGTCAAGGGTCCACTGTATTTTAAAAATCAAACTTGATGTTTTAAAACACATGTGGTTTGGCTTGTTTATTATTAAGTTTATTGGCACATTTTAGATACGTATAATGATCACATTCATCATAGGGAATTTGTACCTGTGTATGATATATCTTGATTCCTCTTTTTTTCTCATTTCCCTTCCTCCTACCCCTCTTCCTGGCTTTTTAACTTTTATTTATAGAATAGTTGTTTGATCTGAATTTTTGCTTTTATTTAAAACTTTTTTCTTCGAAATATTTGTTTATTTTCCCCTTTGTGTAATATGGTTTTGCTTTCATATCTTTTATTACTGTCTTTACTGTCTTTTATTTTACATTTTCTCACTGTTGCCTATTAATTTGGAAAATCTTTTAAATGGTTAGTCTGGTTGTACCATTAAGTTTCACTTTCTTTGCTCATAATGCCAAAAAATAAATAACTGTTGTTGAAGAAATTGGCAACTCTCCGTGTCTTTCAAATCTTTCTGCCTGTCTTTTGTTTTCAGGATGTCTTCATCATGTGGTTAATCAATATAAGGGGCTTCAGAGACCAAGTTTCCATGCTAGTTAGGTTCTCTAGATAGATTCAGTTAAGACATATGCATGATTACGCATGGAACTTGTTAGGCAGCCTTACAGTATCAGAAGCAGAAGGGTCCAGTGGCCCTCTGTAGAATCAGAGGTGGGAGAATTGAAAATGGTGGTCTGGTGCTGGAGAGTGGTGCATCGGGAAGCAGTTCAAAGTCAAAGACCTAGAAGCTCATTGCAGGGTCACCAGTGGGAGTCCCTGTTGGGAAGCTGAGGAGTCTGCACTAGGAGCCTGACAGAGCTGGAGATGAACATCCCAAGACAATGGCAATGGCTGGAGATTCCAGGGAAAGGGAAACACTTCCTTCTTCTTTCCCTTCTTATTCTGCCCAAGCTACAAGCCTATTGGTTAGTGTCACCCACACTTAGGCTGGCTTTTCCCCCTCCATTTGCTGGTCTACTTGTCAATCATCCACAGAAGCAGCAGAATTCACTGATCTGCTAGGTGTGTCTCATTCAGGTCAAGTTAACACAAGCACAATCAATAACCCCCCTTCCCCAACCCCTGCATTTGTGAGCACACACTCCAGTGTGGGTGAGGGCACAGAAGCCCTTGACCACTGCCTGCAAGGAGAAGTCTGAGGACAGACTAATTCTGTTTCTTACATCTTACTTTTTTTAAAAATCATTCTTTTAAAATATAAATATACATATATATATGGATTCTTTTTTTCTCTTTTTTCTTTTTTGGTACCAGGATTTGAACTCGGGGCCTCACAATTGCCAGGCAAGTGCCATGCCACTGAGCTACATCCCCCACCCAAGCGATTTCCTTCAGTGCTGCCAGAGTGATTTTTTTGTATGTGTGTGCCAGGAATCGAACTCAGGACCTCGAGCTTGCTAATATATGGAATTTTTAACCTTTAATGTTGCATAGCTTCAGCAGAACATAAATGTATATTGGTTCCCAAACTTGTTTTGCAGTTTGTGATGTGTGTTGGATATAGAGGGTGAACATTAATTCACCCTGTACAGAGTGATTCATTAATTTAATGACAATTTTATATTTTTACATGCTGGTATATAGACATTTAGCTCTTACTTGTGGCGTCACTTCAGGGATGTCAATCATTTGATTCTGTTGTCTTTTTCCTGCCTTCTCATCATTTTACTTTTAATTGTACTCCCCTGTTCTTACGGATTTTTTCTCTCTGCATATATTTCAGCCCATAAGTAATTATAGTGTAATTTCTTTTACTGTGCTGGTCTTTAGGAACCAGCACAAAGGGATTATGCCTAATTATTTGACAACTAATAACAATGGTATAAAAGATACCCACAAATGACAGGTAATTTCCTCATATTGGATAAAACACATTCATCTTTATTTTGTGTCTTACGTGCTAGTGATTATTCAACCTTATATTTTAATTTCTCTGTTTTAGTCATATCTAAAAACATTTAATTCTTACCAAAATATTTGCAACAAGGAATATACAAATAGTTATGTTGAAACACATTCTTCAAGGTTTTTTTTTTCTCTATAATTCACACAGTGGTCGCTAATGCCTTAATGCCTCCTCCCCCTTGTTCGTCTTCTGGGTATCTTCAGTTTTGAAGATGTGGCATATGGAAATATGAGCATCCGTTGCAAATCTCAGTTCTAAAGAAGTTCTGCTACTAATCGTGGCGCAGTCTAGCGTGAGCCTTGGCTCCGCGTCGGCCCCCATCCGTGGAGTTCACAGTGCGCCCTGGAGAAACTGCAGCTCAGCTCTGCCGGAGGAGAGCGCTGGCAGCCAAGGTAAGGGAGACGCGCAGGAGAGCTGCCTCCTCCTGTGTGCACCAGAGCCGAGTGATGGCGAGCCCTCCACGCCGCGGCGAAACCTTTCCATTCTCTGCACGGTTAAGAGATTGATAAGAACCACGCTTGATAATGTGTCTGGGGCGGTTTCCTAAAAGCCGTCCCGGGGAGAATCTTCTCCGCGTGGGGAAGAATCAAAAGCAGCTATCACTTTTGTATCTTTTAGCCGTCTTCGTTTTAGTTTTCACCGTTTCTCTAAGATTTAAAAATGGTTTCCTTGAATGTTTTTGCCTTTATCTCTCTATGTATATGCTCATAAAAGTCTTCCTTTTTCAAGTGTTCGTTCTCCCTGTGCTTTAAAAGAATAAGAAAAAAGGAAGTAAGAAATCCACATCACTTGCCTGGAATCCCAAGAAGACGAAGACGAACGAGAGAAAGCAAAAACACTCACGAAGCAAGCTCACTTTTGTGCATCTTGCCTTTTCCTCTGAGAGTACTACTTTTTAAAATGAGAGCATAAATCTGCGGCTGCAGCAAAAGCGTCCTGGGGAAGGACCTGTCCTGCCCTCTCAGGCTCTCTGGCAGCTGCAGGGAGTCCAGGATGCTGTTCTTTCTCTGAAATAAGCCTTCTGCAAGTGTGATTATCAACAGCGAAATCCTACTCATTCTCTATGTCTTATTTCAGTGGTTTCCTTTATAGAGTCTTTCCTGTACCCTTCAGACCAGGTAAGGGATAGAGACTTACTGCATTTGCTAGTAACTTTCATTGTAATACTTGTCACAAATTGTTATTTAAAAATTCCTTTGGTAGTTCTTCACATTTGTTGCTCATGGTTCACTATAATCACCATGAAAAAGAGAAATATTATCTTTTTTTCTTCTTTTGTCATTTTTCTTGCTGTAATTGAATGCAGTGTCTTTAATAACACCTTCTCCCAATATAATTTTAACCAATTCTATACTTTACAGAAATATTTATAAACTGGGAAAAATACATCTCATGCAGCAGCTCTCACACGTGGAACTCAGTGGCTGGCCTCTGTCTTCCCGAGAGCTCGCTTCCAGCTGTGTGAATCACTCAAACTTCCACGAACAATGGATCCATAGCGTTTCCCACCTAATTCTTTGTTGGCTCTGGAAAGAGGCTAACAAGAAGGTTTTTTGATGAAATTCTATTCACAGGAATGAACGAGTATCAGGAAATGTGATTGATAATGAAGAAATCTGGGAGAGAGAGAATTTGGACATAGGGCAAAGTGTGTTTGTCAGCTTTCTGTTGTTGTGTCAAAACACCTGAGAAAAGCATCCTAAAGGAGGAAAGTTTTATTTTAGCTCACAGTTTCACAAGGCTCAGATAATGGTCAGCTGGCTTCATTTTTTCTGAGCTAGGGTAAGGCAGAGCATAATGGCAGGGGAGAGAGAGAAAGACAGAGAGAGACAGACAGAGAGAGAGAGAGAGAGATACAGAGAGATGAAGAGACAGAGACAGAGAGACAAAGAGAGAAGAAAACACAAACTGTAGCCCTCAAGGGCCCAAAGGCCCAGGTCACAACCCAGTCTCTTCAACCAGATTCCACTCCTAGGTTTCCATCACCTTCCATTAATACCAACAGATTATGAAACCAGCAATGATTAATCCTCAGATTCAGTCATCTTTCAAAACCCTACTTCTGAACATTGCGGCACGAGGGACAAAGATTTAAACACTTGAGTTTTGAGAGGGACGTTTAAGATTGAAACCATACCAGGAGGTGACGTCTATTGCTGAGTTGAGTTCCAGTGTGGAAACAGTTCTTGTGTGCCTGAAACTATTTTAATATAGTTTCCCAACACAAAAGTAAAATGACTGCCCTCTGTTGTTTCCTTGGAAATATAAGGGGCAGGTACAAGCCCGGGAGAACTGAAAGTGCTCCACCATCAGCTGGGTGTGCTTGGGGTATGGCCAAAGGAAGTAAAAATGCAAAAATCAGACAAACATATTTGATAGCATGTGCCAAAAGTTTCTGGAACTCCTTAGTAAGGCAGTCATGGAAAAGATGCTGTTCAAAGAGCATTTAAAGATAAAGGCTTAGAACAGGCTCCTTAGTAAGGTGGTCATAGAAAAGATGCTGTTCAAAGAGCATTTAAAGATAAAGGGTTAGAACAGGGATGCTGAAGTGACTTTCAAACTCAGAACTGGCTCTTGTTCTAGGATATCTCTCTGTCTGTCTGTCTGTCTGTCTGTCTGTCTACTTATAGACTTCTAATCCAATCAGCTGTCCCATATATGTGTTCTTGCTGTAAAGAAATGGTAAAATAATTCTCTGATATAACCAAGCAATCAAATGAAATCAAGCCTAGTAATTATAAAAATTTCAAGTCAACTTACAGGAAACAACTCTTGGTAGGTAAGAAATAGATGGATCATGGGTTTGCAAACAGACAGCTAGGTAAATAGATACATAAATGGATAGATAAATGGACAGATGGCGAGATAGATGGCTAGACCATCATTATCTTGCTTTGTTTCCACATTTAGATTGACTAACTTTAATGGAAATGTAAATGAGATATTTTAGGCCCTAACCAGCTTCAGTTTTTAGCAGGGGAAATCTCTTAGGGTACCTCATGGTACCTGACCGTACTCCCATCTGGAAGTCTGACCTCTGGTACTTCTCGTGGTAATTGGATACTGCGCAGTAAATCTAACACACAGGGAGCCTTTGTCCCACACAGTAGTTAGAAACTGCCAATAATTTTATTTAAACTGACTCTTGAAACAACATATTCTTCTCAAACTGATTTGGTCCTTTAGGAGTCTTAATGATAAAGCTTGTAAAACCAGAGAGAGACGGAGAAGACAGGCAGTCACACAGCACCCGACCACACCATGAAGAGCTCCCTCCTCAGACCTGGGCCAATGCAAACCATAGTGTGAACACCACAGGCTTTTAAATGTCCAGTCCTTCTAGCAAAAGCTCTTTGAGGAAGATACATATATATATTCACATACACTGCTATTGCTTCCTCAAGTTTTCTCTGTGATTTCAGTTAAAGATATGAAATTTGTCTAACTTAGGCTGTCTGATAGCAGTAAATTACTGCTAAAAATGAGTACTACAACTACCTTTCTTTTTCATTCCACTGAATATTTTTGAAAAATGGATTTTGTTGGAAAAAAAAAAAGACCGCAAGTAAGACAGCTGTCGGGATTAGGCATGGTCGCAGTTTCTGCCCTTCAGGGATGCTCCTGCAGTCAGGGTTCTTCAGGCTGGCATCTCTGCTACCTCTGAGCATTCTTCCCCAGCAGTGGAGACAACCACACCCATATTTGACTACCATCCTCTGCGTTCTCCTCCTCTTCTCTGTGTTCATGCCCACATGTGCATGGGAGAATGAATGCGCCTGAGGAGGCTGTGTCCTGAATCAGCTGAGACAGAGTGATGACCACGACTGCAGAAATGGCCAAGGTCATGCAGCAGGAGGAGCAGGAAGAGACAGATTCTGTGTATATTTGGGTGGAAGAAGGCACGGTGTATCACAACAGTTTTGGATTTGGAGAGTGAGAAAAGGTGATGAACCAAGGTTACTTTAGTGTCATGGTCATGAACCTAGGTTACTTCAATGTCATGGTTATGAACCTGAATAAAATTATTGTGTATGGGATTGGAAAGACATAGGGGGTGATGGTGCTGGGCTCAGAAGAGGGGTTCTTTGGTGTGTTACATGTGAGATCCACATGGATTGCTCAATGGGAGTTCCAAGCAAGGCTTTAGGTTCTTCATGGCAGGATCCCAGTGAGAGTTCTGATTCTGAGATATGAATTCTGCAGTTAGGAAACATGTCTTCAGCATACATCTGTTACTGGAGAAAAAATGAAAAAATTCTAGATTAGGGAAGTAGGTGGCTATCCACAGTCTCATTGCAAAAATGACCTAAGTGTAAGGATAGAAGGGAAGCAAAGTAGATTTAGTACATTGTTCTCAATTTCCCATTCCTTCCTTCTTTGCTAACATTTACCTTTAAAAATATATGCGTAAGTGCTCAATAACCAGAAATAATATTTGGTAATTGTATAATCATATGCTAGTCACATTTCCCAAATGACACTTATTTTTACAGTGAATAACTGTGGCTATATGAAGTGGGTTTAAGTTTGTATCTTTTCTGTCACACATTGCTTCCTTCAAACTTGATTTTTAACTCAAGCCATAGAGTCTTTCTTCTGCTGACTATATATTATCATGCTGCCGAGATAAAATGAAGGCTCTGCTTTAGAGGAAATAAGAGCATAGTTTCTTCTGAGTTAAGTATGAGTGGCTATGGCTGGGGAACACGTGTTCATGCCCCTCATGGCAGTGGCTACATGAGGTTTTGAAGTCATAGGACAAGAAATTTACACATCGAAACATTTGGCATATACTGTGGTGGGAAATTAAGTAGCCAGAAAATGTTTTCTGTAAGTTTCTGCTATTATAACTTTCTTAGCTTCAGGGTTGGTAGAGGCTAGAAGTCCCCAGACAGTCAGCGGTGTGCAAGGTGAGACACACAGTGAAGGTAAATGGCTATTAAAGGGCCTAAGCACACCCAAGACAATATCGCCTCTTGACCTACAAAATTCCATCTCCATACAACATCCCCAGACAGGATCAAGTAGTCTGCAGGATCTTTAACATGCATGAGGCTGCTTCAGAGAACTTTAGTTCCACGAAACCATAAATATGTGATTATGTCTCCGAAGAAGTGAATCCAACACGCAGCCTATTCTGATGCTGAATCCGGTCAGAAATATTGCAGTGGTGAATTTAGAGCAAGAAAGAGAGTAAGAAAGCATGGTAGACAGACTTGCAGACTGCATAATTTTTAAATGTGCTAATGTGTCATTGGCTGCATACAACGGGGAAATATAGAACCTGAAAGTGTTTTTTTTTAATAAAGCAATGCCAGCTCTGTACTCTGATCAGCATCCACAGTGATTGGAGGATTAAACAGTATGTAGAGTTGTGGCTCCCAGGGAAAACAGAAATAGCTTCCAGAGCCACAGCCCTTCCTGTCCTCCTATGGTGAGCTTCTGCTCTGGCCATCAGACTCTGTCAGGGGACATCTAGGGCAGAGAGGTTCAGCCCATGGAGCACCAGACCTGCTCCTGATGGTGACCCTCAGGGCCTCAGACCTGCAGGAAGGGAGTGGCTGGAACCAGTGGAGACCAAAGAAACTGAGCACAGCCTGTGCTGAAGGAAAACACCTGCTGGCGGTGGGTCCTTTCAGTGCAGAGCAGGCGCCCTTGTTTCTCAAAAGAGCTTAGTGCTCGAAAATTTTCTTTGGGCAGTGTTTGAAATCATGCAAACTGAAGAGGCAAATAAGGCAAAACCATTTCCCGAGTGTAGAAATCAGCAGAAGCTTTCAAACATGCGAGTTATGAAACGACGCAGCTGGGATTCTTTCAAAGCAGTGAGTCAAGTTATTACCCGAGCACGGAAGATGTGGCTGCGCTTCCTGCTACATTTCTCTAAAAAACAGTTGAAAAGAATTGACTGGCAGCATGCAAGATGTGAGGAGAGATGGAAAAGGTGGTGAATGCTCTTCAAACAGGAATTTACTTAATTCTGAGGAAACTTCAGTCCTTGCTAACAGTCAAAATTACAAGGAAGACACTGTCCCTAATTTTTGAGACCGTTTCCTGACACTCAGAGGGAACACACAAAGGGCGGGGGACAGAGGAGAATCCAGGATTTCACCTCAATCCCCTCGGATTGTCATAATTAATCTACATGTTTCTTCTTAAGAGAAGTAAATTTCTACATTTCAAAAATGGGAATAAGTCTCTATCTATCATCTATCTATCTATCTAATGCAATGTTGAATTTAGAGCAAGAAAGAGAGTAAGAAACCATGATAGACACAGACTTGCGAACTGCGTAATTTTTAAAAGTGCTAATGTGTCATTGGGCTGCATACAATGAGGAAATATGGAACCTAAAAGTGTTTTTCTTAATAAAGCAATGCCAGCTCTGTATTCTGATCAGCGTCCACCAGGGACTGGATGATTAAAAAGCATGTGCAGTTGTGGCTCCCAAGGAAAAGAGAAATAGCTTCTGGAGCCACAGCCCTTCCTGTCCTCCCATGGGGAGTAGATAGATAGGTAGATCTCAACTAGTATAGAAATTTTGTAATGAATGACAAAAAATAATTTCAAGCAATAATAGCCTCTCGCTAGGGTGAGTAAAACAAGCAAAGATGGAAAATGACAAATTTTCTTGAGAATGAGAAGACATTTGCATCCTTGTGCATCATTGGTAGCAATATAAAATGGTGTGGTCACCATGGAAAACAATTTGCCAATTCCTTAGAACAGTAATAGACTTACTGCATGATCCAGCAATTCCACTGTGGAGTACACACTCAAGTGATTTAAAGCTAAGCCTCAAAGATGTATTTGCTCACAAGTGTTTACAGCAGCCACTCATAAGTAAAAAGTGAAAAATCCCTCTAGTACCCACTGACAGAAGAATGGATAGACAAAACATTGTGTATATATGCAAGGGAATAAAAGTCAGCCTTATAGAAAAGGAAATTCTGACACTTGCTACAATATGTTTAAGGCTCAGGGACATTAAACTGAGATACCATGCACAAAAGCTTTGATAAGTTCCACTGATAGAAGATACTCAGAGTAGTCAAATTTACGGACACATAAAACACACGAGTGGTCACTGGGGTTTGGTCAACAGGGCAATGGGTAGTTACTGTTTATGAGTAGAGAGTTTCAGTTTGGGATGACTAAAGTTTTCCAGTTTGCAAAATAATATGAGTGTACATATTTGTGAAAACAATTTTATGTGCCAAAACAATTAGGATGGTGTATTTTACATTCTGTGTGTTTTCTGCAATTAAAAACAATTGCGTGAAAGGAGAACCAAGTAAGGGGAAAAACATTATAAGCTTATGGATATGAAGACTCAATATTGCCACGGTAGCAGTTCTTCCGACGTCGTCTGTAGATTCTATGCAATCCCAGTCAGTATTCTAGCAGGTCATTTCACGAGAGATGAAAGACTCAAAATAGGGAACGCAGTGCAGTGTCAGGTTAGACTGATGCTACCTGAATCGAAGACTTACTATCAACCAGCAACACTCATGAGGGTGTGGTGCTGGTAAGAAATAGGCTAAAAGATCAAAGGCACAAGACAGAGCTGAGAAAGGATCTGCACAAGTAGATTCAAATATAAGGGAGTAAAAACAATTTAGTCAACACAGGTGCTGTATACTCACATACCGATGGAAAAAAGGTAAATCTAGACAGAGAACTTACATCTTCCACAAAAATTCACTCAAAATGGATCACAGAACTCAGGGTAGAATCCAAAGAGATAAAAACACTGGAAGATAACATAAGGAAAAAATCTAGAGGAAATTGAGTTTGGTTATGTCTTTTTAGATAGGACAACAATCTATGAATTAAAAACATTGTAATTGAAAGTTTCTACCTTGTGCAAAGCACAGTTAAGAAAACGAACATAGAAGCCAAAAACTGGGAGATATTTGCATAAGAAGCATCTAATAAAATTTTATGTAAAATATTCAAAAAACTTAAAAATAGCAACTATCATTGCTGGTGGGTACAGTTGCTTTGGAAGACAGTTTGCATGATTTTTATAAAAGTAAACGAAGATTCACCATAATATCCTGCAATTTTGTTCCTTGGTGTTGACACAATGGAGTTAAGCTGAAGTCCATACAAATGTTTATAGATGGTTTGCTCCTAACCGCCTAATCTATTAAGCAACCAAGATGTCCTTCATTAGGTGAGTGTGGACACGAACGAGTACCTGAGACAATGGAATGTAATTCAGTGCTGAGAAGAAATGAGCTCATAAACCATGAAAAGACAGGGAAGAGACTTAAGTTCATACCTCTAAGTAAAAGAATCCAAATATGACATTTAGAATCTAAAATATGACATTTTAGAAAAGGCAGAACTATGGGGATGGTAAAAAGACTAGTGGTTTCCAGCGGTTATAGAAAGGGAAGATGAATTAACAGAGTGCAGAGGGTTTTAGGACGGTGGAAATACTCTAAAATACTACTGTACAGTAGTGGGTACATGTCCCTCTGCATTAATCCAAACTTACAGAAAGTATATCACCAAGAGGGAGCCTGTGGCTAAGCTATGCACCGGTGACAGCGACAGTCACTAACGCAGACACCGCCGCTGGGGGCGGTCGATAGTGAGGAAGGTTGAGAGTACACGGGAGGGGGAGGCACATGGGGATTTCTCTTCAACTTCTGTATAAAGGTACTGGCTGTTACTCTCAAAGTGCTCTAAAAATAATGTTTGAAACCGGAAAATTGGGCCGGTGAGATGCTCAGCGGCTTAAGCGCCTGCCCGGCAAGCGCGAGGGCCCGAGTTCGACTCCCGGAACCCACATACGAAAAAGGGGCCGGTGATATCGCTCAGCGGCACGGGCGCCTGCTGGTGCGCTAGGTCCTGAGGTCGACCCCCGGTACCCACAAAAAAAAAAAAAAAAACGGAAAATTATGATAATGCACTGATGTCATGGTTTTTCTTATAGCTCCTTCCTCAGAATCTCAGTATCATTGCTGAAACAGGAACCTGCACGTTGTTATCGGTGATGGACCAGAAAGAAGCGAGGAAGCCCGCAGTCTCGGAGTCACAGCCAGAGGCTCAGGAATGCCAGGGCGCGGGAGATGGAGGAGCAATTGACGGCTGTGACCCACAGGGAGGTCTGCAGGGCGAGATCGGTCCAGAAGAGGCAGCGCACCGGTGTTGATTTCTATCTGTGTGAAAGTTGAGTGCGATTTTCCCCTGAAGAATAGGAAAGTCATAGCATGACTATTTTAGAAATATCTGTATATACTACACTAGCTAAAATTACTCTTCTTTTAATTTATTGTGTACATTAAGTATTCCATGCATAGGGTACATAAAGAAAGAGTAAAAATTATGCATCTCTCTTTTCCATTTCTTCCAGACATAATATTAACCTAAAGGATTTTAAAATGTAGCCATACAGCTATAAAATTTTTCTCTTTTTCAGTACAACTTTTAAAAAAAGATAAGATTCCTGTTTATAAATAGCGTAATATAGAGAGCACATAAAAAGAATAAGAGGGCCGGTGAGATGGCTCAGCGGCGTAAGCGCCTGCCTTGCAAGCGCGAGGGCCCGAGTTCGACTCCCGGATCCCACATACGGAAAAGGGGCCGGTGATATCGCTCAGTGGCATGGGGGCCTGTTGGCGCGCGAGGTCCTGAGGTCGACCCCCCGGTACCCACAAAAAAAAAAAAAAAAGAATAAGAGCCCCGTATAAAAAAGAATGCTAAAAGTAAAAATGTGAAAAAAAATTACAAAAGTGTATTAAAGCAAATAAGAAACAAATGTAAAGTTATTTCACATTATTGAATTTGAAATTCATGTATATGTCTGAGGGGGGTCTGAGTCTTATAAGTAGCACTGCAAAAACAAAAATTATATATTTATGTCTGTATCTATAGATACAAACACACACACACACATATATATATTGCTGTATCATTTTCATATTTTGGTGCTCTTTATTACAAAACCATTTCGGGACAATTGTTAACATCCATCCAACGTTAATGAATATCTCAGCTCCTGGGACTCTAGTCTAGGAGTATAATCCATAACACATAAAATAACAATAGTCTGTATAGAAGTATTAGAAAGCAATCTGCCCTGAAACTGACTATGCAAATTATTACATATTAAAATAGCAGGAAAATATGCAATTATATATAGTTATTAAGATTTCTTGGGCCGGTGAGATAGCTCAGCGGCATAAACAGCTGCTCGCAAGCGTGAGGTCCTGAGTTCGACTCCCAGTATGTCCCCCCACCAAAAAAAAAGATTTCTTTAAAAACAGGGTTTATTACCATTGTGTCACTGCTTAGCACACAACCACACTGAATGCTGAAGCCGGGCACCTCTATTTTAGTGCACCAGGAATCCACAGCTGGGCCCCGCTCAGCACCTCAGCGTGGCTAACAGCAAGGTGCCTGGGCTCTGCCACAGCCCCTCCTGGGGTGGGTGCTCCATCCCCAGAGTGTCCCTTCGTGTCTGAGCCTTGGAGCCTGACCCTTGCTGGCCACTGGTGGGAGACTTTGTCATTGCTAAAGCCACCCACAGCTCCGGGCGTGGGGACTTCCCATGGGTAATTCACAACATGGTTTCCTGTTTGATCACTCGAGAACAGCAAGAATGCTCCTGTGTCTACCTAAAGCGGAATTTATGTTTTTATAAAGCAATGTTGTGTGTGCTTTCCAGCTTCACTGTGTACTCTAGGTGTGTGACAAGCCGCAGGTCCTGTCCCAGACAATGGGAAGGGACCAGGGAAAGGCGGATTGTCAGAGGCCACCATAGAGTGTGTGTGTCATGCATGGTAGCATCCTTCTTACACTATGACAGTAATTGCAAAAAAGCAAAATACCACCTGTATATCTAGAATGATACCAAGAATGAACAAATACAAAGTAAATAAATCAAGCAGCAGATTTTCCAAAATCATAACATATCATTTTTGAGTTAAACATTACTTAATGCAGAAAGAAGCACATTAAAGAAGCCTGGAGGTAAATTTTAGCTAAAACAAATATATCAGATGTTCTAATTGCTATTAAATATATCCCAGAAGTTATTTCCAGATCGTAACGTCAGGGTTTGGTATTATATTTTCACTTATCAAATTTTAACGGTAGATTCTGAGACAATTTAATGTTACAGAGTTTGTGTCCAACTTTTTCTGACTACCTTTTTAAATTTAATTTCTTATAAATAAAGAAATGGAATCGCAAATCAAAGAAATAGTTTCTAAATACTTGAAAATTGGGAGTTTACAAATACTTAAAGATTTTCTGGAGTCCAAATCCTTTCCAACACTTTCTTTAAAACTATTAAGTATCATATTAGATATGAATGGAAAAAGATTTATACAATTTTGGGAAAATCAATAAAACCAAACAGAAGGGTCATGAGGCAGTGCACTTACTTGAGGTTCATCCAGAAGGATTTGGTGGAAAAATACTAATTGGGATGAATGCAAATGAATTCAAGAAAAAAGAAAAGGAACGGAAAAAAAATGCCTATGCAAATTATTCCTAGTACAAGAACATATTGTTTTAGCTGGAATAATTTCAGTGTTTTAAAATTAGCAGTTTTCTCTCTTGTAATCTTTGGAGCTGAACATTGAAACCTGAGCTGAATAAAGGATGGATACATCCTTTGCAGAAGCAAGAGGCAGCAATATTAAAAAGCCACAAGGACATCTTGCCCCTCTGGCTTTTGTCCCCACTGCCGATGCAGGCACTCATGTGTCCACATAAGCCTTTGTGTGACTGTCACTTTCTGCACTCGCCAGGGCTGGCTAAGCTCATCTGCCATCCTGATCTGTTCACATGCAGATTCCCCTTCCTGAGCAGTGCTCGTCCTGGCTCACTGGTCAAGAATCTTTGCCTCTTCGAAGGCCAACGTACTGGTCATGTTGGCGAAGAGATGATTCCAATGCCACCTCTGCCCACTGGATGCTACCAGCAAAAGTGAGCAATCAGAACTTGATGAATTGGACATTTCTTTGAGGCAAAGCATTAAACACGCCTTTTCTGCTGACAATGTCAATTGCACTCAGTGCATCCCAGGAGATAAACAATTCCGACCCTAGTGGAGAACATGAAGGGAAAAGGAGTCTTCGGTTTCCGGTACTATAAAGTCAACTAAACATATGCAGGACACGTACTGAAGAACAGTGATGTATTAGATAAGCTTCTCGACATGATTACTGAAATTTATGTAACAATGAGTTTCTAAAGCTATTTTATTATAGTGTCCTTTAATGTAGATGAGAGTAATGCTAAATTAAATTTCAATAGCATAGTCTAGGAACAAATAGATTATTGTACCAAGAAATATTTATTCAAAAATGTAGACTTAATCTACCTGGTCAAATTTAGAATGCTTGAGAAAGTGTTTTAGGATACATTGTTAGAAAAAAAGACTGCAAATATTATTTTTTCTGAAGTCATTATTAACATATTAATGAATATGTAGGTAGTTTCAAGTAATATTTTCTCTTGAGAAACAGCCTCAGGTACATTAGACTTTTATTTAATTAACAATAGAAATTTATAATAGACATAGAAATTAGGATACATAAGTAGACATGTCTCTAAACAGATAGCCATCTTATCTCTCCAGAAAATGAAGGCATAAAAGATGAAGTATTAATTTACTTTAAGGAAAGGGTCCTAGATGGTCTCCAACAAATTGAAAATAATAATTGAATTACAGGAATATTGCATTATTGAATTTTCATTATTGACATGGATAACTTTTGACTGAAATTCAACGCTGCAGTGAAATCTCTGGACATGGTTGCTACCATACGTAAGTAATTGCACTTTCTAGTGAACCACAAGATGCATTATTTGATACAGTTAGCCCGAGATAACATATAGGTTTTATATATTTTATGGACTCATTGGAAAAACTCCAATTCAATATTGGATGGTAACTGCCAAAATAAGTATTATATTTCAAACATATTTGATGCTGTGCCATTCTTCCTGCAATTAATAAGGTTGCAGAGCTAATTGTCTATTGAGTCCACTCTTACAATATGAAATTTAAACCTTTGCACTTAACACCAAAATAAAGCCGTATCTGTCTTACCTAATAGCAGAAAGGGGCACTTTAAATTTATTCTAACCTGGCTTTATGTCATTAAGGTAGGCTTAAACCATGAAAATGTGAAAAAGTGGTAAGGAAGGTACAATGGATTATGCTAAAAATATTGATTCATATTTTAAGACTATTAATTCTGACCCTTCTTATAAAACAACTTCTTAAAATTATGAAACAAATCCTTTATCAAAATAAAACAGAGGATCACATAGATTGTTTGCAGCTTCCCTTATGTTGATTTGTGTCATCAGCGTCAAACTTTGAATGCTAAGTGTTCATTTTGATGGTGCAGGGTCTCCCAAGGGGACAGGAACTGTGACCGTGCCCTACACAGGAGGAGCCTGTCCAGATCTGCCTGCTCCAGGTGGACAGCTGTGACCTCCACAGCGCTGCGTCCACTTTGTCAAGGGTGAGGGGAGACGTTATGATTTGAGTACAAGAATGGGTGTTCACTTGGGTGGAAATGCTACGAAGTTTCTAGCTGAAAATCAAGACAGACAGCTTCACATGCTCTGCTCACCATGGCAGTGCTCTTGCGCAGTTGAGGCCTCACCCCCAGGGACTGGAGGACAGGGAGGGCGTGTCTGAAGAGCCGTGCACAGAGGAGAAGGCATTTCACAAGCCATTTTATTGATTGATTGATTGATTGATTGGTGAATGTTAGAAGACATTTCTTTTGGATAAAGTGCCTTTGATTTCATTTCATTTCATTTCATTATGTGTGTGGTGATAATTTTTTGATACAATACCAAGAACATAATCAATGAAAGAGAACAATGATATATCACATTTTATGAATATTAAAATCTTCAAGTCTGAAAAGGCATTGTTAAGATGATTCCAGACAAGACTTGGATAATATATCTTTAGAATGCAACTTTGATTAAGGCTTTGTATCCAAAATAAATTAACATTGAACAAGTAAATAATTATCTAATTAAATATTGGGCAAATAATCTGTACTGATACCTAACCAAATACATATATAAATGGCTAATTAGCATAGGAGAATATACTCACAGTCAATTGTTAGAATTTGCAAATTGAATAGGAATAAGATTGCAACGTGTACATATTGGAATAGCTAGCACTGAAAAGTGGGCATTATCAGTTGCTGGTCAGGATTCAGAGCAAAAGGAACTCCCCATGTCGAGGGGAATGCGAAAGAGTGCTGCAAATTGAGTACACAGTTAAACAGTGCTCTGTGTAGTAAACCAAAGTCACGCCATACACTCTGCAATCATAATATCTAGTCATTTACTCAGCATAATTGAAAACTCATCTCCTTATAAAAGCTGGCATGTGAGAGTTTATAGCAACCTTAACTATAACCGCCAAAAGTTGGAATAGCAAAATGTTCTTCCATAGATAATGGATAAACATACCACAACGCATTTGTGCTGCAGAGCAGTATTTGGTGACTATGGCAATGAAAAGACATAAAAGAAGGTTAAATGTATGTTCTGAATGAAAGCACCTGGGCTGAAGGCTAAGTAGTGTAAGACTTCAATTATAGGGTGTTTGGGAAAGGGCAAAACGGAAGAAGCAATAAAAGTTCAGTGTTTGCAGAGGGCCTGGGCCGGGTATGAGGCTTGTTATGTGATTGCAGGGCAGGGAAGCTAATCGATTAGTGTGCACTGTAATGATGGATATGAAGATTCTGCATTCTCAAAATCTGCGCAATTTACAGCAGAAAGAGTGAATCTTCATGTAGGGTAATTTTCTTTTAAGTTAAGAGTCTTGGGAATTGAATAAGAAGTGCACAATGTGGAAAAACAAAATAAATATCTTATAAGTATGTAAAACAAATTCGCTGAAAGGAGTACGGGTACATGGCTAAAGGCAGAGGTGATCTATATAAGCACTGTACTCTACTCCATGAGTTGCTCCGCACAGGGGTACAGTTCATGATCTGGTATTGTAATACAGATACACCGCAAAAAAGATTAAGTAAATGAGTGGCTGAGGACAGTGTCCAGGACATTAGTGTATTCCACTGCTATGCAGGGAGTTAGAGATACAGTAAGCAAGGGCTGGAAGCTATGGTAATGGACATAGTAATACATTAGGGATGTAGTAATAGATTAGGGTTGGAGGCATAAGTGTGAATTCACGTACAGGTTAATATAGATAAAGATAGCTATATACAGAAATATCTATAGATGCATGCATGTTCCTGAGCTTGCACACACACACACACACACACACACACACACACACACACATTCCCCTGCTCTGTGGCTTAGAGGGCCTTAGAAAAAATGTTATCCATTTACAGTGAACACACTTAGTGCACAGACCTGGATGTTTAGAACCATTTTCCAAAAATCACAGTCTCATCTCTTGGAAGAATTGGCTGCTAGACCTGGGGCAAGAAATGCGCAAGCTGAGCCTGGGGAATCTTGTAGGGCCAGGAGGCAAGATAATGTTCAAAATCCCAAAGAGAATAAAACGAACCCAAGACAAAGGCAGTGTAACGAGGGGATACAGGAGCCAATGGAAAGACCTACAAGTGACCGGCTAAGAACAAATTAAACAGCATGGAAAAGTAGTATTTCAATTATAACCTAAACATAAAATAAATAACCATGAGTACCTATGAATAAAGAATAGCAATCAATAAATAAATGGGAGAGGAGAGATATTTCCTGTGAAGAATTCCTAAATAACTGGCATGGATTCTCCACTCCTCAAAAGATGGCACCTCATCCCCCACTCTTCCACAGTGACGTCCTTCAAAGAGCTCAGGACAGGAAGGGGCTGCACGGGCAATCAGACTGCAGGGACATCTGCCCACCCCTGCATCATTCGGGTGACCAAGGCAGCACCAACAGTGATGTCATGTCAGGTGTGCCCCCTCCTGGGTGATGTTACAGATGTGGCTCTTTGTTTCTGCATTCTTCTCCCCAAGATATGCAACCCTGTGTACTGATTAGAAAACATCAGAATAACACAGGGTCAACTTTTTCTGCATCTTTCTCCAACGTGCTACAAATAGACAAGACGCTGGTAGATGTTTTATGACTGGAGCATAGCACCAGGAAGTGCGATTTGTCATTAGCATGAGATAAACTAGATGCCTTCTGGCTTCCATGAAGTCACTTTTGTGCTGACCTCTTTATAAAGCCTTGTCTTTGTGCCTCGAATTGCAAGGGTTCTCCAGGCGCTTCTGCTGCCCAGGACCAAGCTTCTGTGAGTAAGCTCGTGATACATGAAGGTGTGCCAGTCCTGGGTCTGTCTATCTCTATCCTCACGGTCATGGCACCTTGAAGCTGGTTCTCAGACCTCAGACCAAAGTTTCTGGAACTCTCACAGGTATTCTGGCCTCGCACTTCCTAGAGAAGCAGCTCAGACGCTTGGGGAGGAGCCTCTCTCTTTCTCTGGCCTTCGTCCCTGGTCTTCTGCCTTCCCCGGTGGCCTCAGGCCAGCCTGTATGTATGCTGGGTGCAGGTCATCAAGTACTAACCTTTCTAAACCTCACTACGAAGAGAGCCCTACCACCCTCCGTAGGATTAATCTTAGGTATTCAGACACACCACTGATCTGCTCTACAAGGTGAACGAACGTACTGTGTCACCGGGTTAGCATTAACTCCTACTTCCATCAAACACACATTTTGATCCAGGTTGATGTTAAGCTGTCAGCCGTCTTGTTAGAATAAGGAGTGAAAGGACCCGCATCTTTTTATTCCCAGTTATGTTACATATTTTATTGTTCATATGCAGTGTTAAACTATATTAAATGCCAGTTAGGAGGCAGCGGAAAAAGAAACTTCCTGCACCCTTGGTGGGAATGTAAATTAGTACAGGAGCTGTGGAAAACAGCATGGGGATTCTTCCAAAAACTAAAAGCATCATCGCGCTAGAGGTCCACCAGTGAATGATGGGTAAGGAAACTTTGCTATGTGTACCGTGCAGTATTATTTAAGCCATAAAGACAAAAGAAATCATGGCACTTGCAAGAAAATGAATGGAACTGGAGACGGACTCAGAAAGACAAGTATGGCATGTCTTCTATCATACGCGGAATCAAAATATAAAGATGGCATGAAAACAGAAGGGAGATGATTCGCAAGATGGAGGGGGGCCCGGAGTAGACAGGGAAATACAGTGTGGTAGAGAGGAGAGATACAAACAAACCACCTTATATGCAAGTATGGAAATGTCACAGTGTCACATTAATTAGCATAACTAATATGTGCTAATAATTATAATAAAATCCCACCACCAAAATAAGATGTAAAAGAAAAAGATTAATAAGTAAAACATGATCACGTATTCTCTCATTGTCGACATATATGTACATTCATTTATACGTATCCTTTATGTCATGGCCTATTGCACCAGAAATCGCAAGGTCTTTTTTCTTGCCAGAATTTTGACAGATGTACATATACAATTACCACGATAGTATTTCCCATGGCTTCAATTTGTCTTTATTGATAGAATTTAATTAGTTTGGAAAGTCAAATAATATTTAAAAGCACAATAAATTTTTACCATTTGTTATTACTAGATAAAAAATAAAAAAGACAAATGAGTGGTGGCAGATATTCATAAATTATGTAAGATCACAGATAGATTTGTTAGAGGAGTAGTATCTACAGGAGCTATAGTCTACAACATATTTTGAAAATTGATCCCTAAAAGAGTTTTTTTTTTTTTTGTGGGTACCGGGGGTCGACCTCAGGACCTCACGTGCCAGCAGGCGCCCGTGCCGCTGAGCGATATCACCGGCCCCTAAAAGAGTTTTTGAAGTATCTTTGAGCACTTCTCTGTCAGCTGCTGTCAGTGCTGAGAAGTGGGCCAACTGATTAGGGTCCCCAAAGGAACACGTTTTTGGAAATGCGAATTGATGTGGGGAAATGAAATACAATACACAGCTCTCACTTTTCATTTTCAAAGCCATCACACAGGCTGCTTAGTGCAGGTTCAGAGAGGGGAAGAGGAGAAGTCGGGCTGTGACAGAGGTCCTCTGCAGGCATTGTCCCTCTGAAGACAGCAGTGGAGAAGAGGAGACCCATCAGTCCTTCAGAGTTTCCTAACTGTGAACTTTTATTTTATGGAATGCCATTTAACTAGTATTCTAAACAGCTTTTGAAAGTGTCTCTTTGACGAAAGAAATGACACACTCTAAAAATCTGATGCACGAATTAATTCTGAAAATGTTGCAGGGATACTCCACGTGGCTAGCTTGGGTGACAGGCTAGGAAACATCGAAATCCGATGCAGCTAAAGTCCCTGGGCAGAGTCTCTATCAATATTGTCGTGTTTATCAATATTGTCTCAGAGTTAGGTTAGGAATTTAAATACTTAAGAGCTTTGCAAATGCAAGGGTTTATGGGGTAAAATGTACCACAAAATAAAAAAGGTTTCCATAAATTAATAATTCATAATTGAACCTTGAATCATTTACCATACTGCACACAACTTCCCCACCACTAACACACATACACGCATGCACATACACATATACATACACACACACGCTCACACATACATGTACACACAGACAGATATGCACACAGGACTCCTTTCACTTATTTACCTGAAAGGCAGGAATTAAAAAGCATTCGCATTTTTAACTGATGGCACAGTGATGTATTTTCTTTTTTTTTTTTTTTTTTTTCTGGGTACCGGGGGTCGACCTCAGGACCTCGCGCGCCAGCAGGCACCCGTGCCGCTGAGCGATATCACCGGCCTCTTTTTTGTATGTGGGATCTGGGAGTCGAACTCAGGCCCTCGCGTTTGCCAGGCAGGCACGTAAGCGGCTGAGCCATCTCACCAGCCCCAGTGATGTATTTTCTAATCTGAAAAATACCACGGCCAAGGCAGAAACATCTGAGACCAAAATGGTCCTCTGCTGAGCCACTGCTGCCTCTCCTCCTCCTGGCCCAGCTTCCTGATGAGGGGGAGCAGCTGATGGGGACATTTCCCCTCAGGGAAATATTAAACGTGATAGTGACCGGAAGTGCTGGGTGCAGCTGGTTGTGGTGGCACCTGCCTCTGGTGTCGGCACGCTGGGAGGCTAAGGCAGGAGTTCTCAGAAGTTCAAGCCCAGTCTGGGCAACTTAGCAACTTAGTGAGAGACCCTGTAAGAAAAGTAAAAATGAAATAAAAAAATAAAAAAGGATTGGGGATGTAGCTCAGTGCCAATGCCCTAGATTTAATCTGTAGTACTGAAAAACAAACACACACACACACATCCAGAAATGCATGATCTAAGAGTCTAAATGCAATGGGAAGTAAAACTCTTGCTATATTAAATCACAAAATAAGTGATGAAACACTTTTCTTCTAAGGGAAACCTTATTAAACATTAATACACCCTAACCCTAACTTGAACATTTATACTGTTATGTTTGATTTGAAAAAGATATGAGAAAATTTACTAGAAAAATGGATGATTCCACTTTCATGTCAGCTATGTATAAATATCTTTCATGTGCCAATTATTTGTAGTAAAACTGGAAAATAAGAAATGACCTTTTCTATGAGACTCTTGTCTCCTGTACTTAGTGAAAAAAATAATTTGAACAAAATGTGAAAGTAATCTATATACACAGCCCATATCCACTAGATGAATACCATCCACAATATGAATAGTCAAGTTTATTTTGTTAATCTGATGAAAAATATGGACAATCTTCCAGAAAAAAATGTATACACATAAACCTATGCATATGAAACTATGAATCATTTCGCTTTTGGCACTGAGGACGCATCAGATCATTGGAACATGAGCGTCCTGCCTTCTGCACATTTGCACATGCGTGTGTAGATGGACACAAGTGGACTCAACATGGTTCTACCTTAGTACAAAAGGAATTAATAAAATGTGGAAATACTATAAACCTGATTGCTGTTTTGTTGTTAGGATAGGATCTTAGCAAAATTGTTCAATCAATTATCAAACTGTATTTATAAGTAAAATCACCACATTCTTAAATTAATTTAAGAAATTTATCTTTAAAATGTTGGTGTGATAGTAACCTGATAGACAAAAACTACTGATTATTCAATTACATCCAAATTAAACCATTATAACTAATCATCATAAAGACATTAAAGAGTAAAAGAATAAAGAGCAAGTTCACATAACACAGTTAGAAAAAGATATGTCATCCAAAAAATATGTATTTGGCACCTTCCAGTCTGTTCCTAGAGTCACAGTTGCACTGTAGGGATTACCTTCAAGGAGTACACAGTGTAGAAGAAGAGGAACAAATAAGATATGGGGGATTACAAAGCTTTGTAACTTCCCTGTAGTCAAATAAATCAAAAATTGCTTTTAAACTCTAAGAAAAGGTAGCTAAATAGAGTAGAATTTGGAGTTTCAGGAATTTTATAAAAATCCAAATTGGAGCAGGACTTTGGAACTATTTTGGGTTTGAAGAAAAGAAACAGATAAAAAATGTGTTGTAGTTTGGATACTGAAAACCACTAACGAGCATGAAGTGAAAACTCAATGGGAGGCCCTTTCAGTGATACCTAAGATGGTAAAAGGATGGGATCATGGCACAGAAAAGAGAGTAACTTGAATTTACGGTAGAAGAAAATTGGATAACTTTGATCAGGGAGTGAAAAACTCAGGGAGGACATTAGAATATTCATTCTAGCTGAAGCCTAAGGATGAGCTGGAGAAAAAACAGAACAAGCAATTAGAGAAATGTAGGATTGAGATTTTTGCATGGAGTACAGGAAGTAGAATCGGCAGGGCTTCCCAATCAATTGCACGTATCAGAAGGTGAGAGAGGATTGCATGCAACATTCAGGCCTCTGGCTTAAACTATTGCCCGAGTGGCACTGCGCTCACCAGCGTGCTGCATGTTCTCTTATTGACAAGGAAGATCTTGAAATCACAAACTCCAGCACTCAGCCCTCTCAGTCCCCAGTAGAATAAAACAGAAAAGACATTTCAGTAAAACTTATCCTTTGTACAGTATTTTAACTTGTTAAACTTGTCTCGCCACTTACGAGACTTCAGTTGCTTTGCAAAAGATAATTGTTGCATTTAGGAGATAGGATGGAGCTAAAGCTGGAGCAGGGACCAACCCATACTGAGTCCTAGGTAGAAAAAGAAAAAGGAAGCAACAGCACAGCGTGAGGCACTGAGCCCGAGAGATGAGGTGTATCTGCGCTTTGGACGTTGGAGGCCTCAGCACAGGACCTTGATTATAAAAAACACATGATGTAACGAGTGTCCATGGAAACCAAAATTCATTCCGTGTTCTCTAAAACTTCCTCTTGATTCTATATAAAAATCTTCATAGTGTCATTCAATGCAGTATTGGAAGATTGGCCTAATTAATACCAAAGCTTCATCTTCATAGCAGAGGCTTCTTTAGCAAATATTATTTCTTTTCTACGTGTTTAAACTCCTTTGCAAAGTTTGCCATAATGTAACACAGGCAGACCTTTCTCAGTGTGGGTGAAAATGAATTTGCTGTAAAAATAATCTTTGAAATAAATAACTAAGCTAAAAGTTACTCTGTTGTATTGCTTGAAGTATGAGGCTCTGAGCGTAATAAATGGCCAGGTGAAACTGGTTGCATGATATGAACATACATCCCCCTTTGCTTGGAAAATGATGAACCAGGTAGAGTCAAGTGAGAAATATAGTGTTTTGGAACTTATAATTAACCATCTATGCCCATAACTTTATTTCAAGTGAAGGTACTGTTGTTTTATAGCGGCAAGTTCATGGACTTTACCTGGACCTCACAGAAAATTGTTTCTACCCAAAGAAGAGCAATACAAACATTTATTTAATTCTCAGGATGTGGTGAGAATTCTCCTGTTCATAATTTTGTCCAATAATCCCAGAAACACTGTGAAGTTAGAATGATTTCCTTTTTTGCTGCTGTGATTGTTGCAAATAAAAGTAATAATAATGAAATGGGAAATTACAAGTTGAACTTAAAATAAACCAAAGCAGTCAGCCACTCAGAGATATTAAACCCAAAGTCAGGAGAGTTTAAACAATAACTTGGCAGTCTGGGTGTGTAGGGTCCAATGGAAAGGAGATACTCTGCTTCAGGGAGAAAGCCACACTCCTCAACAAAGAGCGTTTTGCTGTTAAATTTCCTTATCTATTATGCTATCCATTCAATTTTGTTTTTCGAGAAGTGGAGGGCCGGTGAGATGGCTCAGTGGCATAAGCGCCTGCCTGGCAAGCTCGAGGGCCCGAGTTCGACTCCCGGAACCCACATACGAAAAAAAGGGCCAGTGATATCGCTCAGCGGCACGGGCGCCTGCTGGCCCGCGAGGTCCTGAGGTCGACCCCCGGTACCCACAAAAAAAAAAAAATGGACAGGCATATACGCAGTTAGGAAACCTCTGGGAGAGTCTTATAGATTAGGGATGGTCTCTCGAAACCTATGACCTCTTGAGGCTGTGTTTTAGGAGAGTAAACTCTCTATTTGGAACAAGTCTTATTATGTCTGCTGAAGTTTCTTCCCACTCAAACCAGAAGGAGGCTCTTAACATTTTTCAGAGACGAATGTGTGGAGTAGTTGGAGAGATGCTTATGCTAATAGGGACTGGTTCAGGCCTCTTTTTGTCATGAAATAATTACTGCTGCAAAATACCAGCAGGTGTTGAAAGAGCAGGATTAATTTGTAAGAGTTGAATGACATCATTTTCAAATGGCTTATTAAACACTAATTAGATTTCAAATTGTGTGACTCTCCATACACTTATGTCAGGATGGGGAAGTTTAAACATCTGCTTTCTCCGTGGCGGAGGTGAACAAGGTTGCAGCTTAATTTTTGTAGGTGACGGTTTATCAAAGGAAATCAAGATGGAGAAATCCAGACTTGTGCTTCATAGAAGGGGAGCTGAGCTTGGATCTTCTCCTCCCAGGGTTCTTAGCCAATTAAGCAGTGGTACTAAGTGGTGCAATTCCTCCATCTGCTCTTTGTAATCCAGAACACTTACATAATGAGATTCCTTCAGGTGTTTTGTCAAATGACAGCGTAGTACTCCTGCTTTGAGAAGGCTTCTCAAAGGATAGTCAACCTCATGCTACTAACCCCACATTTTATCATTATAAATTTGGAGAACAAATGTATCTCATTTATTCAGTGTCAGTACACTTATTAATTTCATGTTAACTTTATGTATTTATGTATGTATGTATGTATCTATTTTTAAGGGACATGAGAAGGATTATCCCAGATGGAAGCACGCACTCAAGCGTGGAATGCTGGTACTCAGAGACGAGGACATTTCGTGTTAACTTTGGAAAGCTGAATTAAATATATAAAAACACTTCAGCAAACAAAAGTGTCTGTGGGCACAAACTAATGCAATGCTATTTTCTAAATAGCAAGAATAATTTTAATTATGTGCAACTTAAGAAAAGTCTTCGTAAGATTGCTGTCTGTTGAACGTACCAAAACACGTAGTTAAATTCAAGGTAATAACAATGTTATACGGATAATACGTTATATCAGGAACTAACAGACAGGCTGTTACTACTAAAATAAGTTAATGGATTACTTAATACAATAATACTACACAGAAAGTCAATTTCTCTCATGCCATTTACAGGGGAAAAAAATATTTTCACCTTAGTTCCTCCTCTAAATTTACTGAGAAAAGGCACAAACAGCAGATGTTCTTGCGCTCCTCATTGCACATCTGGAAGACACAGGTTCCGGTCTTTCCAAAGCCCTCCCACCACCCCACTCCGAGCTCTCACCGCTTCCCCGCGGCTCTCACCGCTCCACCCAAGCGTCCTCCAGTGCCGTCCACCGATCCGCTTCAAAGGACACAAAGGCAGATTTCACACCACCGCATCACTTAGTGAAACATCCGCTCCTGTTTTAAACTGATTGGAAGAGCCAGTAAAACATCTGCAGTTTGGAGCAGGGTCGCAGATGGGAGCTGTGCACTGCCCTGTCCCCTCGTGCTCTGTGCACTCCTCCAACAGCTGTGCTGAGGAGGACGGTGGGGTTCAGCACCATAAACCAGGGCACGGTAAAGACCGCTGCAGTCTACGCAGGCCAGCACGCAAGTCCTCAGAGCCCACTGCCTAGCACCCTTAGTCCTGTGTTCATCAAGGATGTGCTGGGCCAGTGATGCCTTTGTGTTGTGAAATATCGCATTACCGTATTTGTCGCCATGACTGAGGTGCTCCTTGCATCCCTCTAGATTTTGCTCCCGAGGCAAGGGTCTTACTCTCCTCATCTTCATCACATTCCTGGACTTGGTATTTAGTCACTTTCCCCATCACTGAGACACACCCAACACCCACAGTTTAAAAGAAGAGAGGTCGATTTTGGCTCACAGTTTCAGTCCATGCTGAGCTGGCTCCAAGGCAGGATCAAGACGGCAGAGGGGCCTGGCGGAGGGAAGGGTGCTCAACCCTTGGTGGCCAGAAAGCAGAGAGAGAAGGGAGGATCTGCGACCAAGAATATGCACTTCCGAGTCGCACCCCAGCACCACACCAGGCCCACTTCCTTACAGCTAGAGAGCCGCAAAGCACCCATGATCAAAACATCTTCAACAGAAACCCCCAGGACAAGAGTTGTGGAGGTGATGTTCCAGGTCTAAACCTAACAGCATTCCATAAATATTTCCTGTCCGACCCTCTGAAGCTCTGTGCTTGTCTCCACATGCATCCCCAGAGTTTCCCTTAGAAAAACGTACCCTCATTTGGGTGTTAGCAAAGGCGCTGTGTGCTCTGCCCTCCCGATTTCCTTCTGCAACACTTGAGTATTCACTTGTGCCTGCTCGACCCTGGAAAAGCAAGCTCCACCAGCTCTGCCCCAGCCATCCTCATTGTCCTTCCTGGCACAAAACAGGCCTTCAATGACTATGCTTTGAGAGAATAATTGTATTGAATTCTTTTGGCATAGAACTTGAAATTTTTTTAAATGTTAAATTTACTTATTTTTATGAGAAACCAATTACCATTTTAGTCATTTAATCAAAGAGAGAAAAAGGAAATTATAGTTGTCTATGATCTTTCACACTAGCTGTGTTGAGCATTTTTTTAAAAGTGCAAAGAAAAGAAACTGCGCTGGAAATGGCCCAATTAGGTGAACAGACACGGGTGCTATACCTTGTAGGGGACTCAGGTGACCTCGGTAGAGATTTTGTTTTGGTGCACAGTAGTGGGGTCAGAGCGCTGGGGAGGGTTCTTGGTGAAATGTGTTACCTGCCATGATGGGCACTGTATTATGAGGATGAAGCACAACAAAGATTAGGAAGATCCAGTGTTCGCTAGGAAAGTGCATCTGCTTCCTGTGCAGGAGGCACAGAAATAGGTGTAGCGGTAGAGAGGACAGGAATGCACTCGGTCATCCGGGCTCTCCAGCTTCATATTAGGGGGGACACAAATAGGAAACAGTCGGGCCCAGGAACAGCTTGGAAAGATGGCAAGGGAGCATCTCATCCTTTCAATTATGCTAGTTCTAAATTGGCTTCTTGGGCCGGTGAGATGGCTCAGCGGCATAAGCGCCTGCCTTGCAAGCGCGAGGGCCCGAGTTCGACTCCCGGAACCCACGTATGAAAAAGGGGCCGGTGATATCGCTCAGCGGCATGGGTGCCTGTTGGCGCGCGAGGTCCTGAGGTCGACCCCCCGGTACCCACCAAAAAAAAATAAAAAATAAAAAAAATAAAAAAAAATAAATTGGCTTCTTGTTAGGCCATGTCCTTATTCATAACTGACACATTGTATCATATTTTTAGAAAAGCTTGCATTGATGGATTGTTTCATTTATTCACTTAAGCACTTAAAATATCCATTTTGCAACTTCTATATGCAGAACTCTGAACTAGAAAATACATAAGATGAATGGTGGTATTTTTTAAGTGAATGACAACCTGAGTAAACACTAAATAATGAGAAATAATCTAGTTCTAAAGATAGCTGCAATACAAATAGAGTTCAGCTTTGAGCTATGCCAATATTAATATGGATTGAAAGTTTTCAGAGGATAAGATGCAAAATATCTTTCACAGTGACACATCTCTAAGACAGTAAGTGGTTTGGGAGGGGACAGGATGGCTCTATTTCTAACTCCAGTGAAAATACGACGTTGGCTGATGGAATCAGGCTGTGATTCTTGTCTGCAGTGCCCACACTAAATTTCATTACCTGCATGACCTGTCCAATCGGCTGTGCAGGAATCAGTGGTGAAACTGATGAAATCATTGATCGAGTGAAAGATGACCCAGTAGCAAGAAGCAACAGTGACCAAAGTGTTTCCCCTCAAAAGCAAAATGAAAGAAGTTGAGCATTTCTACAGAAGTTACGGAAAACGGAAAGTCATGTGCTACTCAAATAAGTGTGGCCACATCGTTCTCCACATTTCGGGTTCATTTCCCTTCCCATTCTTTATGTTAAAATGAACGGTGATCTTGCACAGACGCTGGCTGAGCATTTGGACTTCCTGATGAAAACCTGTTTGGTGAATCGGGTTTATTTATTGACACCTCTCCTTGGGATACAGCCTGAAGCTCACGACAAAGCTGAAAGCACGTAAGGAAGTCTATGGGGTGGCTCTGATTCTAGGAGTCGAGCTCATGCCTCGACCCTCAGCCCTTCCAGGTAACAAAGGGTAGCGACTTTTGCAACAAAAATGCGTGCTCTTGATTAGATAAAAGTTTTCATTTTCCCAAGTGACCTTGATGGCACAGTATGTAATGTTAATTAAACGTAGTAACGCAGATTTTTACAGGATTAAATCTCTACACTCAAACAGCGAGCACATCCATTATTTTCTCAAAACACTGGGTGAATTAGTGGGAGTGGAGAGACTCCACATTAATCTTGCGAACAGCCTCTTGCATGGTGTTCCCTGGCTGTAGGGATTTCATTTGTCTTAATTTTGCAATAGTTAAGGAAAGCTTTTTTCCCCAGAACGTCTACTATTTCAATTTTTGGCCAAATTCTTGTTGAAAATCAGCCTTATTGAGAATAGGAGTCTGTCTAAAAATGTTCTACTTTTCTATTTATGCTATCTCTTTATCTATACAGGAAAATTACGTTACTAAAAGCAACAATACGTTATGTTAATCCTGGCATCCCTGTCCCCTTACTGGGCAGCACTGGTATGCTGATGCAAGTGACCCCATGTTACGGAATGGTGTGAATTTATTCATCTTTTCAAAATTTGCATATAAATTCAGTGTAATTCCAGTTGGCACAGTATTTCTAATCTTGGAGGATTCACTTTTAAATTTCATCTTTAAAGCAGAGGACTTGGGCCAGTGAGATAGCTCAGTGGCATAAGCGCCTGCCTGGCAAGCACGAGGTCCTGAGTTCGACTCCCAGTCCCACATATGAAAAAAGGGCCGGTGATATCGCTCAGTGGCACAGGCGCGTGCTGGCACGCAAGGTCCTGAGTTCAACCCCCAGTACCCACAAAAAAATAATAAAATAAAATAAAGCAGAGGACTTGAACTTCACTTTCTAAGACAGCAGTACCTAGTTCCATGTCCCTGGTGAGCAGCTGAAATGTGTAAATAGACACACACACACACACACAACAAATGACATACGGGAAGTGTCAAGTGCTCTGGATTTCAAAATCTTACCATAAAAATGTAAACTATTTCCTTAATAATTTTCACTTTAATTATAAATTCAAATAATAAATTTTAATAGATTAAACAAAAGTGATTATTAATACTAATGTTTCTTTTCACTTTTTGAAATGGGATTAATGTAAAATTACAATTTCGTACATAGCTTATATATTTAGGAGGCAGCATTTGGCTGGAATGACCACAGCTGAATCAAATGAGCCTTTACATATTAAAGTAGACGATTGACGAACACCATGAGGTGATGAACACTGAACACAGAGATGGGAAAATCAGGTGACCGAAACTCCACTCTCTAGATGAGAAGACCCCACTGTGACACAGTAGGAGTAGCGTGTCAGATCTATCAACAGTGTCACAATGGCGTATCAAGGAATAGTATTCCCACAATTTATTAGCCATTCAAAAACTCACTCTTTCAATGTTTTTGAAAGTATTTTGCGTTATTCCAAACCATAACATCAATAGTAGAAAATGACATAATGATACATTAAAACATGATTATTACCAACCTAATGAAAAATTAGCGTAATAATAATGAGGCAAAGGGGAAATCTTACACTAAATAAGTCCTAGCAATATTGCAGGAGAAGGTAGCACCAAAAAGCAGTACTTAATATATGAGTTAATTAATGTGTAAAAGGTACTGAGGGAAATCAAAATGTCCATAAACTACGGTTAGAATTCATGTTAATATATCAGTCTTTAGGATAATTTGGAATACACAGGAAGCCTAGAATTATTTGTTTAAATTAAATAATACATAATTGAAGCATTAGGAAGGAAAATAATGGAACAAACCCCAAAGCTGGATCTTTTCCTTAATGTAAAATGTGCATAGTCGTATGATGAAAAATGTATAATTAGAGAAAGTCACAGTTGTCTAAAATAATGTCCAAAATTTCAAAATCCACGTGTGCCTACATATGTGCATGTATAAATACTCATACCTATGTGCATGTGTGTGAATGGGTGTTTCAAACACAGGTATGTGAGAAACAGGCTTTCGTCATAATTTTATTATGGTAAATTGAAGCAAATTCAAAAGAAAAGAAAGAGTAAAGAAAAGTAATAAATCAGTCAACCCTTCCCACACAATGGAGAAAATTTTAATTCTCTGTAATGTTTTTCTGCGGTTCTAGTTCCTCACACAGAGTTGGACTCTTGCAGACTTGGTGTTTGTGGGTGCGAGGGCTTTTCCTTATGGGGCTCATTAGGGTTCTGGAGTCCACACAAGAGCTCGGGGCGCGGAGACCCGGGACGAGTCTCCGTTATGAAATCACCGCTCTGCGTCCCCGGGCTGCGCGTGGCGTCTCCAGCTCGCTGCTGGCAGGACGCCCGTCCCGCACCCTCTCGCCCTGCGCGGAGGAGAGGCGTTGACGTTACTCCACCTGCCCTCAAGTTGGATGAGTTCGTGGGCTCATTTAGCGTGGAGCTGTTCGTGCTTCTTCATTTACAGGACAGTCTGTCTTAGGAGAAAATATTTCTATTCCTCTTACCATGCTTAATGGACCTTTTCCTTGTTTTACAAATTATTTCCAGGGAAATATTTTTGTTTTTATTGGTTTATTGGCTTATTGTCTGCCTTTTCTCAAATCTGATTTGTACAGAGTCTTACTATGTACCTCAGGCTGGCCTTGAACTTAATATGTAGACCAGGCTGGTCTTCAACTTGAAATTCTCCTGCCTCAGCCTCTGGGGTGCTGGCACTACTGTCATGCAGCACCATGCCCTCCCTTTTCAACTGTAATTATTTTGTTTCTCTTTTAGTGATTACCTTTTAAATATAATCTGTGTGGATATATTTACTTAATCAAATATAAGACTATTTTTGTTTATAATATTATCTAGGTTTCCAGTTAAGGTTTAACTAATCTATAATTAAATTTATAGGCTTTTTATTAGATCTATCTTATTCAATGTTTTGTTTTTATGACTTTTTTCTTTTATTAAGACATTTTTAGAAGAATGCAGTTTTAAATGCACATATTATACTCCTATTTCCTGAAAACGTTAACTACATCTTTAGAATGTCAACATTTAAAATTATTATATTTGTATTTAAACTTCTCAATTGACATTTTAGATTTTAATTATGTGTGTTACATCAATTATCTTAGAATGCAAATTTATAATTTCTCAGTGAATTTTATTTGCCTGACTGTGAAAGTTTCTCGCAGAGGCGAGGCTTGGGAGTAATCTCCGTTCCTGCAGGTGAGGATGCTACATCAGTGCATCCGAGGACAGCCTGAGGTCTGCGGTTTTCATCGGCAAAACACGGCTGTACCACTGAAATGGGCACGGCATAAAAGCCTGAACACAAATTCAGATTCACAGTAAAAATGCACTAGAAAGTGTAATTCCAAAGAGAAGAATGGTATGGGTTATCTTTCAGTAGTGTAGATTTACAGCATATTACGCAATACACATGTTCAAAGCTGTATGCAGAGTTGTTTCTCAAGACAGGAATGGCTATGAAAACATTGTGGTTATGAAAAAAGCATCAAGGACTGGAAATGATTTCACCCTTTGCTCAAGAAACAGATGAAGCTGGGTGTGGTGGTGCATGCCTGTAATCCCAGCACTCTGGGAGGCTGAGGCAGGAGAATTGAAAATTCAAGCCCAGCCTGGGCAACTTAGTGATTTAATGAGACCCTGTCTTAAAGTTAAAAAAAAAAAAAATTTTTTTTTAAAGAAAAAAAAATTTAAAAGGCTGGATTAAAAAAAAAATCCCAGGTTTTAAGATGAAAGATATAAACTAAAAAAGAATAAAACATAAGCAGAGAAGTAGGACTGAACTACCTACACCCACTAGCAATTAAGTAAAATCTGAAGAATAAAGACACGGCTATAAAATTCACATAGTAATGTATTTGCTGGAACTTTCTATATGCAATTCTTAGCAAAACTTGGAGAAGCAGAGAGGTTGGTACGGGGGCCTGTGTCTAGAATCTCGTGTCACATCCACTGACACTGACATAGTACCTGACGGCGAGGAGTGGGGCAGGAAATGAGTGGGAAAACTGGGAAATGGTCAAGCTCAGGAGAGGTGGTGGTGGCAGAGAGGATGGAAAGCTCCACCTAGTAGAGGCAGAAGAGAAGGCAATGTGTTTGGATAAAAAAGAAAATAACCAAATTTATGGTAGCAGACAAATTTTATGGAGTCAGATAAAGCAGGCAGCAAGCCCTGATTGGGCTATAATTTCTTGGTGGACAAGAACTAAATCTTATTTTTTGTGAGCATCACCTTTGTCTGGTGCAGTGCTTATCGCTCAGTGATGCTCCATAAACAGTCATCGTGAAGGGAAGAAATAGTGACCTTCAGGACAGCAAATAAGGTGAACTCCACACCAGTTCTATAAAAACAAAATAAAACCAGGCATTGTTTCTCAGATGGTTTTTGTATAGCAAGCCATACTTTAAAGTTTAGATTTCCCTTCAATTTCACTTGTTATAATTTAGAGAAGTCCTATTTATTATGGTTAATATATATTACCATAAAATTTTGACAAATTTCTATAGAAAAATTATCAGTATTCTATATTTTTTTGTAGTTTTTTTTTTTTTACTTTTTCACCCATTCTTTACATTTTAATGATACACCATGCACATTCTCAGCAAATATATTTCCAGTCTCAGCCACCTAATTTATTTTAAATTAATCTACTGCCCTACAGTTTCTGGGCATACATTTATCTAATTAAATTCAGATCTTGTTACAAATGGAAAAGACGGAGCTTTACTTACAAAGTGTGAAATTGCCTAATAATTTCTTTCAGTTTTAAAGGTACTGAATTTTCTAGGGTGTTCTAATTAGCTTTATAACATCAGGTTTAAGTTTTATTCTGATACATAAACAAAATTACCACTTTATACTTGCTAAAAATAGAATTCATGGTGAAAATTTCCCCATCCTATTAAGCTGCAGTTAATACATCGATGCTCAAAATTCTTCCAAAGTCATGCCTTCCTTCTAACCCTAAATCCCAAAATAAATGATAGAGATATTGAGGTAATTAGATTCAAATGTCCTCAGTAAATAATAATTATTTCTAAAATGTTAAGAGTTGACCTTTTCGGGGTAGAAGAGATTCAGCGAAAGAAAGTTATCTAAAATATATTACTATTGAAATAGTCATTTCTATTTTAAAGTATAATCAATACAGGAAAATATTATGAGTCTGGTCTCTGTTTTCATATACCGTAACTCTTGTTAATTTTAATTTCAAGAAATGAAAAATCTAAAACACTTTTTAAAATTACATCTACCTACAAGGCAGAGGATATTGTATTCAACCATGCATTTCCCAAGGGAAGATAACACAAGAAATGTTGGCAAGGAAATTACGTGATTTGAGCTTTTATGTTTATATAAGGGTCCCAGCGAAAGGCATTTTTTTGTTTGTGTTTTTGCTTTTGTTTTTCATGACTAACTTACTAAATCAAAGCAGTCTATAACATTTAATGGGACAAACTTGCTATAGCTTTTCTGTTTGATCTTTCCAAATGCTGGTAACTTAAAGGTTTCTAGTAATTTTCATAGTGGATTATGCTGCATAGGTCCTCAATAAATGTTTCTCAATTGCATCTCTAAATTTCAAGGGTTAGTAGCAAAATTGAGCATGGAATGCTCAATGGTGAGAGGGTAAAGTTCACTGAAAGTAGTCAATGGCCCGAACGAAAGCTCACCAGCCTGCCCTGCCTGCGCTCCTGGGCTTCGCGAAATGTGTGGGTCCTTTGTCCTTTGGGTCCTGAACGATGGGCGCGTGGTCCCTTGCAGTGTAGCTCCTGGTTCTGCAGCACTGGAGAAAGTGCTTTCCTCTGATGGTGGCTCCAAAGCCTGGAGTCATGAGGGCAGGCCCATGTGGTCAGGCCCCTGAGCTGTCCCTACGTGACAATCGGAAGGTGACTTCTTCAAGAGAAAGGGTTTAATGAGGGCACACTTTAAACATTTCAGATAATCGAATAGTATTCATAACTAGTGGTCTGAGGAAATTCCAATACTACCCCATCAAATAAGATACCCAAGACACAATCTTCAAAATCTGGTGATTCCTTGCTGAAATTATGTCCTGGTGGATTTCTAGATTCTTCTATCAATGCCCCATTCATGCAATACATTCTTACCCGTGTTATAAAACAGTAAGCTATTTTTTCAGGTGAGGTATAGTGCAATGGAAATTAAAAAATCAGAAATCTATAACAAATTCACTTTCACCCCAGCTCCTTTAGGGTTCATGCAGTGTCCATGAAGTTACCTTGGTTGGCCTGCTAAAGCGTGGCTGTAACTAGATTGTTCCTCTGTACTCTAGAATTCCATTTCCATCACACAGAGAACTACATGTATTTGACAGCTGTGGCTCATGATTCCTACTTCTGATTTCTTTCAAAAATACAAGTTCTTTCATGTCTCTATTTTCTTCCCTTCACTTAATGCTAGCATTTGTATGAACATCAGTTAATTTATAATGGATTTTTATGTGAATAGGGTAGAAAACAGCAAGAGGGTGACTTGGCGAACAGAAGTCAGTTCTGTATGGACTTGGTCTGGTTTTATATCAAGCTGCTTTTTTGCTGTGACAACAGGCAGATTTCTCACTGCTCAGTTTCCTTATATATAAAATTAGAATAATAATTGTACCTAGTGAGGAAGATGTGATAAGCAACAACTCACTATTATTGTCTTTATGACTACTATTGTATTTATCATTAGTGTTGTACAACTATTAATCATGCTGACATCATAGCACCAAAACAAGACATTAAATTCTGGATACTTTATTTTTATTCTGAAAAGCTAAGTATTCTAAAGACTATTAAAGAATATGTACATATATAATCTCATATCTATGTACAATATATACCAAAGAGACAGAAAGAAAGTTTCATATTACAGTCATTAAAATATTTACTTAGAAGGCAAAGTCATTAATTTATGGATTTAAAAGTTAATGCTTTCCTCAACACTGGAAATTAACATTTTCACACTGGAGTTTTAAGATAAATGAAGAAAAGCAATGATTAGAAAAACTAAATTTAATAATCCTTTAATAAATACTACAATGAGGCAGGCAAAACCAAAATATTATTTAGAAAGTATATTATGATAAAAATGATACTGAAAATTCTGCAACATAATTGCGCTACATATTATGACTATTTACCTGGGAAAACAAAACTCAAACAATTATCAATTATACTATGAAAATAAAACTTGGTATAATAAAACAATTTCAGAAATTTCATTAACAATTTTATCTACAAGCGATTGAAAAGTCTTTGGTATGGCACCTGTGAACTGCTCACCACATTCAGAAAAATGAACATATTTATGATCTCTAAAATTCCCTGCTGATTCTTTGTAATCATTTGCTTCTACACCTTAGGACACCACCTCTGAGTCCTAAGCAAGCTCTGTCTTTGTTCTCTCATTGCAGAGTAGACTACATTTTCCAAAATTCCCATTCCACGTGATTCCTTCGAGGGGCACTGACAGTGCAGTGATATCAGCGGGTCATGCGTGAGGTTCCATTCCGCTCACCCACCACTCTCTGCATCTCCTCTTCTGGGATGGGCGTTTGGGTTGGTGGCAATTTTGTCCCTTAGTAAAAGTGTGATGAGGTGTCCTCCATAGGTATGTGAGTTACCACAGGTTTACATGATTTCTTTAGCAGACTGACTGGATCATATCTTAAGCACAGGTTTAACTTTATTTAAAAAACCCTGCCAAACAATTTTCCGAGGTAAATGTACAGTTTTCCACTTCCCTCGATTAGTAACGTGGTTCCCGCTGTTCTGTACCTCTGCCAATCCTTCATCCATCTGTGAGACTTTAGTCGTTCCATTAGGAATACAGTAGTAATTCCTGTTTTATACTTTGCATTTTCCTAGTGATTATAAATGGACAACTTTTTATGTGCCTATTTTCCACACATACATCTATTTTGATGAAAGCTATATATTCTTATGGATAACATAATTGAATTAATAATAATAGAATTTATAATAATTGACCTGTTTGTTTCTTTGTATTTGGTATGTGTAGTTTATCAAAGAAAAAAATTAAACAGCTCAGAAAATAAAGATTTGCTTTATAAGATATCTTGACACTCTAACAGAAATGTTTTAGTACATGTTACTATGGGATAACACTTTCACCTGCATTTTTGTTGTCACTGTAAGTTCTTTGTTGCTTTTTTTTTTTTTTTTTTTTTTTGTGGGTACCAGGGGGACGACCTCAGGACCTCGCGCGCCAGCAGGCGCCCGTGCCGCTGAGCGATATCACCGGCCCCTTTTTCGTATGTGGGTTCCGGGAGTCGAACTCGGGCCTTCGCGCTTGCAAGGCAGGCGCTTAAGCCGCTGAGCTGTCTCACCGGCCCAGTTCTTTGTTGCTTTGACCAAATATTTTTAGAATTTTTTTGGAACAGTGATTTCTCAGAAGAGTGACAAAGTCCCCTTCCCCTCAGCTCCCCCACGGTGACATCTCCCAGAACCATAGTATCTTCGTTCAGAATATGGATAACTGCAGCAACACCTGCACTCCATTCCCATTACCTCCGCTCGTTTCCCTCCTCAGCAGTGCACAGTGCAGGGTCCCGAGTCGTTCTGTCCCTGTAGTCTTCTGTCACCTGCTCTAACTCTTCCTTGTCCTCTGCAGCCTGAGAGTTTAAGGAACACTGGTCTCCTATGATGAAACATATCCCTCAGTGTGGTCCAACCTGCTGATGATGACACTGATTTTAGGAGTGTGTTAGGAATATCACAAAGCTGAAATAGTTTTTGTTGTGCTTTTCGGAGCATATTGCATCAGTATGATTTCCTGCAGGCGGTCCTCTCCGCGTTTATGTGACGAGGGCGGTAAACTCCACGTTCACTCACCATACAGCCAGTGTCCTCCATTCTCGTATTTGTTTCTTTGGGGTGAGTTACTAAATCCAGCTCACACTCAAGGGGGTTAATGTATTTATTCAATAGCTTATTTATATCAATGTGAACTTGAGAATATTTATATTATACTTTGGCTATATAAATAGTGTGCTGTTGTAATTTAACATTGCATGTTTAATTTTGTTGCTTAGATTCTTTTGGTTTTCCATTGGAACATCTTTCTGCTTGGCCTTTCTGCTCCTGTGACATATCTCCATTTTGTTTATTAAGTACTTCCATGCTTTCTGCCCTAATAAGTAGACTCTGAACTCATATGTTCCAAGCTCCAGCTCAGGAATCAATAAGCTCTCCAAGAAGGCCTTACTACTTCTTTTAACAAAATACTTATAAATTCTGTGTGAGTTCTGAGTGCCACTTTTCTTCTACATCAACCCAGAAAAAACTTCCTTCTTATTTAAAATAATGTTTAGATTTTAACTGACACATAACAATTGTGCCTATCTATGGGACAGAGCGTGGTATTTCAGCACACGTGTACAATGTTTAATGATCAAATTTGAGTAACTGGCATACCCATCACTTTAAGCACATATTGCATCCTTGTGAGAAAGCTCAAAACCCTCTTAAGTAATTAGTGGAAACTGTGATAAAGCTGTTTTCATAGACGCAGAAAACAGAGTGGCAGTCACAATAGCGGGGAAGGGGAAGGGAGAGGGTGAAGGAATCCTGAACATCAAGGTGAGGGTTACACACGGGAGAAAGACGTCCTAGTTTCCTGTTGCACTTGGGCTGACTATGGTGTAGATTTCAAAGTAGCTAGGAAGTCATCTTCTTTTAAGGGCTCATGGTTAGGATGAGCCCGTGACTACTGCAGGATCATCTCCTTATTTCAGTACCTGACCGACCTCCCTTCATCTGAACGCCCCCTTGCCACGTGTCAATGCGGTCCCAAGAGCAGGCCTTGCCGCGTGTCCGGGAGGGTCGTGTTCCACCCGCAGCTTGCTAAACACTCGCTTGCCTCATAGAACTTGGTCATTTCTGCCCTGAGGCGCTGAAGTTTCTGGACCTGCTTCTCACGTCAGCTTTTGTCAACTTTAGTACTGAAGTAGATTTTTGCCCTGTGACTTTGCTTTCTGCTAGATTTCAGAATATTGTTGATTTTTATGTTTATTTTTCTTTCATTTTCCTTATGAAACACACTGTAGAGATGCCCTTAGCAGACTTCTGTACTGCATCTGGCCCGTCACGCCCAGCTGGATTCCTATTTCATATCTACATTTTAACTCTACTGAGATTCCCTAGAAGTTTGCAATAAAATTTACTCATAGTCTCAAACTAGTAGCACTTGCATCTTCTCTGTTAGTAATAATGAATTTTAAAATTCTAAATGTATGTGTAGAAACTAATTATGTGAGTAGAAATGTCCCTATCTCTTTCTAGCTCTTAAAGTGATATTCTGAATACTGCACTGTATCTTACGCAATTATTCTGCAATTTCACCATTCCAATATGTTTCAAATATAATCACATCACCTCTATCACTTTACCGATCTGTTAGTACTGGCATTTAATCATGGCATTAAAGCATGCAATAGTTCATGTATAAAGTCTGCAATATAAAATACAATAATATTGGTATACAGTTGTCATAATTTTTTAATAGTTATAAAACACAGCTGATCATGCAATGTTTTAGCTGACAAAGCAAATTCAACTTCCAACTTTCTTCTGGGAAGAAATTAAGATAGATTAATTTTTCACTTTTGCTCATAATGTTTATTTGAAAGTATTTTGATTGCTTGATGGGGATTGCTTTAGATTCAAGATCTTGTGGCGAAGAATATAAATGAATTCCTACTTGTGCGATAGAGTGACATGTGCAGCAGGAGAAGGAAGGCCTGTCTTAGTGAATTGTGCCCATTGCTGTGAGAAACACAAGAGAACTCCAGCAGTGGGGATGTGGCCAGTCTATGCCCGGAAGATCCTGAAACTCATTCCGTGTACTTCACGGGAATGTTCACAGAACCCTGGCTGAGTTCACTCTGTGGGACAGTTAAGGGAAGGCCATTTGGAAAGGCCACAGGAACATCTTCCTAAGCATGGGACCCAGAGGGTTGAGGAAACAGGGCGCTGATGTCACCTGCTTCTCCAGGCTTGGGGGCAAAGGGGACAATGCTTACGTTTGTCAGGAAGGGATGTGTCTGTGAGAATATTCAGGTAGCATCAGCAGGCAAATGTGATCGCTCGTGGCTCTTTCCTTTTCTCTTCACAGACAGATGGAATCCACCTGTCAGTCCCTCCCCTAATTTCTCTGTCAGGAGGGCAGATTGGGCAAACTGACCATCCTCGGAGCAGCTGGTGCCCACTTCCGGCCAAACTCCAGCCTGTATCTCTGGCAGCCTCAAGCCCAGCCATGGGGATGACCCAACCCGCCTTGGGTTCCCCCCTGGAAAACTCAGAGCAACTGAGGAGAATTTACTGCCTTCCTCAAGCCAGCCCCCGAGGAGGGGCTCCTGAACTCCCTTCTTAGAATATGTTTAAAAAGCACGCAGAGTCTCACAGCCTGACTCAGTCCTTTTGACTCAGTGCTTGACACTCACGACTATAAGGACAAAAAGATTATTTTGGGCTCACAGTGGGTACAGGTTTTAGTCCACAGTCAGCTGGCTCCAAGGCAGGGTGGCATGGCATGGGAGCCTGGCGGAGCAGAATAGCTCATGGCATGGTGGAAGGAACCAGGGAGGGATCAAGGGAGGAGGAGGGAGACACACCCTTCCAGGCCACGCCCCCGTGACCACCTCCTCCAACCAGGCTCAGTCTCCCAACACCACAGTCAGCTGTAACCTCAGCAGTGGACCAAACCACATGGAGGAGTACCACCCCCCACGGTCCAGTCACCTCCCAAAAGTATCACCCATGAGTGCACAAACCTTTGGGGGCATCTAGATATAAACCTTAACACCAATCAAAAAAATTGCAAACTCTGACAGCTCCAGATGACAAGAGGCAGCTGAGAACTTCAGGAGCTGGTTACTGAGGCAGTGCAGGGATGCCAGGTGCTGTATTAGGACCACAGTGATGCAAGATCAAATCCCTCCTCCCCCTCATTCACTTCTACCACTCTCACCAGGTCAGACCCAGCACCCTGGCCCAACCTGACCCTAACAAATCTCCAGTCTAATGAGATTGGAAAGCAAAGTAAAATCGTTTTCTTACACACATAAAAAAAGGGCTATAATATTTCCTTCATGTTTCGGTTGAAGAAAATGATTTATTCTTGTCTCAACAGGAAATTATAAACTGGGTGTGGTGACACATGCCTACAATCCCAGCACTCAGGCGGCTGAGGCAGGAGGATTGCAGGTTTGAGCCCAGTGAGCAACTTAGCACCTTAGTGAGACCATGCTGTAAAAATAAAAAGGGTAGGGTTGTAGCTTAGTGTAAGGACCCTGGATCCAATCTCCAGTACCGCACACACACACACACACACACACACACACACACACACACACACACAAGTAATGACTTATTTGTGGATGTTCTAGGCCAAAATGGAGAAGAGTTAGAGGAACAAGGTTACTTACACATTTTGAAAGCAGGCAAAGAGTTCACTGCTATATATGCATTGTGATATTCCGGATGCTAGGTGTAATTAAAATATACATGTTTGCATTGAAAATGAGTGGTTCTTTCTCACTAAGGACTCAGATTCGAACTGAATGGGGCCTGTGTGTGTGTGAGAACTTGTGCTCACTTTAACCCCTGCTACTTCAGAAGCATTTATTTTGGATTTAGACTAACATCACTGCATCTAACTGACATGGTTTTAGTTAGTGCCGGGAATTGTTCTCTTTATAAACCCAGGGAAGAAAAGCCACTTAGGTTAAGTCACTGGAAGAAATGCGGCTGAGACTGGGAAGCAGTCTGGGATCTGAGAATGGTGAAGGAGGCTAGCTCTGATCCCACCCCTGTGCGCAGTCTTCCCTTCAGGAGGGGAGGGAGGACTTGAGCGCCACATCGACACCATTCCTCCGCTCTGGGACCATCCCGGCTGCTTGCCCTGAAGTTGCTCAGATGTTAAAGGGAGGCTTTCTGGCTGGAGGGCATTTGGAAAGCTCAATATTAGTTCCTCTGGGGAACGGGGCAACTACATTTTTTCAAGTCATAAAGTGAAATGTTAGCAGTTTAAGGAGGCTCAAAACTCTTTAAAATATCGTTTTTTTTGCAAATATACAGCTGGGCTGGGCTCAGGTTGAGCAGCACAGCGGATCCTTGCCAAGGTGAGTCATTCTGCTCACACGTCTCTTCCTGCAGGCCAGAGGCTGGGACAGCGAGAGAGAGCCAGGGCCACCGCTGGAGACCTTCTCTCCACTCTGGAGAAGGGCAGGCTGAGCCAGCGTAAGTGCATCTGGTAGGTTATCAATTCTCTGTTAATACAGATTTTAAAAGAAAGAGGGACACGCGGATAACACCCAGAGGAACCGTGTTGCCGCTTGATTCCGCTGTTATTCCATGATGTACAATGCTATTCCTCGAAGCATTTGCAACCTCTGGCACAGGCTGTCAGCTGAACAGAGAAGACAAAACGGATAGCTCTATTTTCTCTCATAAATGACGGGGAGGCTGTACCCAGGATCACATTAGACTCAGCCTGTCGGACAGTGTCTTTGACAGAGTAGTTTTTAAGGCAACACGGTCTAAGTTAAGTTTCTGGGCTGTCTGAGGGCATTTTACAGCCTGCACATTCCCTCACGGAAACTTGACGGTACGCGAACAAATCTGCATTATGACAAAGAAACGCGTGGCTGTGGCACTGAGCTTGGACTTCTGCTGTAACCTGAGCTAAATAACCACCGGGAAGGACCCATCGGTCCGGGGATAGGGAAAGGCCGGAACTCCACACAGGACCACACACTGTAAAATGTCTTTCTAGCGTTCTTATCTTTTAAATCAATTTTTGGTAAAATATAGCAGCCTTTATGAAAATGTGCAGTAGAGTAGGACAGGTAACTTTGGGAGCAAATTCTGCGGAATCTGGGCGCTGCGGCACGCACGTGGAGAGGGAGCACGTCCATTCTGAGGCCGATCACACTGCAAACGGCCGGGGAAGACACGGTTTCCTCCGCAGAGCAGGTCGTTCCCTGACCAGGCCGAGGAAGACTGGCTGGCACCCCCGATAAGGAGGCTGGAGGTTTCCTGAACTGTTTGTTAAACCGTTGCACAAGCCGTCTATATACCCGACATCTGGGCCCAGTGCATGTCCCCAAGGAGACCTGGGGTCAAGAAACCAACCTGGGTGGAAGGACAATGACTGCTGAGCCAGGAGTAATAAAACCCTTTGTCCTTGTCCCCGGCTTCTTACACTATTTGTGAGCACCCGTAAAACTGCGTCTGGTTAACTTTTTAACTTGCAGGTAGAGAAAACAATCTCACACTCACCGCAGGCAGGGCCCTAAAAATGCTTTGCACAAAATGCAGACATAGAGTTTCCTCCTCGTCCAGGGAACACGCAGGATGGTAGTGACTCTCGGGAGGCGTTCATTCTGACCTTGGTGTGAGAGGGAAGTGACCCCTATGCTCGCCTCAGAGGTGGTTTTAACCACAACTCTCCCTGATACAAACTTATGCAAATCAAAATAAAACTCATAAATATAAGCTCAAAACAGATAAGTCTCTTATCTGTCACATTGTGATCATTTCATTGTTGTGATAATGTATTTTAAAAATTATTTTAAAACATTTGTTCCTTGTGCTTTGCCAGATACAAGTCAATTTGCTTTGCAAGCACTGATACTTAAAATAGCCACACCTTCAGTCATGGCACAGGAGAAGGCAGAGAGAAAAACCGTTTCCCTGAGGCTGCAGGGCTGGGTTGTGGCAGAGCTGGGGCTGAGGCTCCCAAGTGCAGAACCGGCCTCTGTGCTCTTAGCCACAAAGCCTTGGTGGGTTATTCGATGCTTAGTTTCCCTTCAATGTGGAAGTACAATATAGATTCTAGATCCTAGGCTACCTCTCAGATGTTTGATTGAACAGTCACCTGATTGTTATTGTTAATAATTATTATGATTATTAATGATAACAGTATTTATAATTAAGAAGCAACCAAGAAATGCACAAAGTTGGGATAAATTTCAGACATACAGAAGAGTCTATGACAGCATCATAAGACATTTAGGTTAGAGAATCAGAAATGTAGAACGAAATTGAGAAAAGTGATTTGAACCAGATGCACAAGTTTGCAAATTGCAATTTTACTCAATTAGCAAACTAAAGAAACAGTAATTTAATGAGGAAAAAACTATGCATTCAAACTTGTCCTTCCAGCTGGGAGGGAGTAATGGGCCTGAAGTTGGCCCCGGACATTAATGCACTGAGAACCTGACGTAATCATTGAAGCAACCCGTGGCTCAGTGAAGACCCGTGGCCCCTGAGAAGGACACGGGACACAGGCCCACCGTCTGGACAATCTGCCCAGAGCAGAGACGCTGTCAAATTCTCCCGAGAATCCGAGCAGAGTGGACATTAACGTGATTTCATGACACGGGTTGAGATCTGAGGATGTCAAACACATCTGAGAATTTCAGGCAGAGTATCAGAGGAGAGAGAGCAATACAGAAAATAATTTCCAAAGATCTAGCCAGGGGTTCCCTTGAATATATGAATAATTAAGACCTATCGATGTGCAAAGTAAAATCTTCAAGCCTGAGAAAAATGGACCAGAAAATTTAAAACTGGAAATTTTCCAAAGTTCACACAATGCTAGGATATTCAAATCTCACAAGCCACGTAGGAACATACTTAGTTAGATATCTGTATTCAGAAAAGACCCAAGAATGATCATGGCTCTTATAGCAGGGCGGGTTGACCTTCGAGGAAATGCTAATACCAACGAGGGACATAATCTGCCAGTAACTCAGCTGCCAGCCAGCCCCAGTGCCAACATTCCCACACAGAACAAAAGGAGACATAGGCTATTCAACATGTTTGGTATCTAATCGCATTTTTTATACCTTCGAAGGAGTCCCAGTATGTGTATCATAACCAGGACGAAGGTTAATCCACACAGACTAGAGATGAGAAAAGAATTTGAAAATATCAAAATGGTGGAAAAGCCACACACACACACACACACACACACACACACACACACACACACAGATACTGACTTACCAGTTCTCCAGGCAGCCTGCAAGCTAGTCCAGTGGATACAGTCAATCACCACAAGGGTATAAAAGTTCTCTATGATTTCTGCTCCTGGTTCCTGACGTAGAGCTCCAGAAACGCTATCGATAGGAATGATAGGCAAATCTTTCCAATATTTGTTCTTTGTTTTCTTTCCTTAACTCAGGGTTCCTAAGACCTTTGTAATTCTGAGAGTAATGCGAGCATCTTCCTTGGGACCGGGTGCCTGTCGGTAAGCTCCTGAACCCCCTCAGCACAAGCTCAGGTGTCCAGGGGAACCAACCAGGTGATTGGAGGTCTGGAACTTCCGCCTCGGCCCCCGGCCTCCTGGCAGCAGAGAGAGGCCAGAGAAGGAGCGGATCAACAGTGGCCGGTGGGAGTTCACTCATGGCTTTGGATTGAGGCCTCCCTGAGAACCACAAAGGGCAGCGTTCCGAGAGTCCTGCCTTGCTGATCACTGAGCAGTGCTGGATGGCGGGCTCCTGGGGGAGAGCAGCGAGCTCCAGCCCTCCCCACGCTCCTTCCCGGGCGGACCTCCACCCGCTGCTCACCTGTGTCCTCGCCACATCCTGACCGCGATGGGTGGCCCTAAGGTCCCCTTGTATGTTACTGAATAAGGGCGGAGACCTGCACCAGTGCAGGAGAATACGAACCTCAGAAACAAATCCACCTCTGTGTGGGCAATTGATTAGTGACAAAACTTTCAAGTCTATCTTTACAGGGCAAAGCCAGCCTTTTCCGTAAATTCTGTTGGAACAACCAGATATCCCTAAGGGAAAACACTTCACAATCTTCACCTCTTAGCAAGTAAAGAATTCTGCAGCACAGAGGGATAAACTTCTTGAAGGAAAATGGATTCACCTTGAGAACAAAACAAGTGAAATAGATCAGACATACGTGCTTAAATATTGCATGGTTTCTCTTACGTGAAAAACTATATAAATATAGTGCAAAAAATATAAAACTATGTAAATATAGTATAAAATAAAAGATGGATAATAGGAAAAAAGAGAGAAAAATTATCGTTACCTGGCATGGACAATGTTTCTAAAAGCTTACCTTGATTCAGTATAATTGTTTGATGTGTTTTATATGTTTTTGGCCTGCTAATCTGGTTATTAATCTTTATATATCAGCAGTGGCGAACTATGGCACATGTGCTAAGGGGGTGCTCGGAGCCCTCTCTATGGACACCCAAGCCAAGTCACCCCAGCATTGCCCCAGCAGCCAAACATTCATTGCCAGCACTTTGCTGTAAATAAGTGGGTTTTGGGGTTTGCAATTCAGGCTTTTGTTCTATAAAAGTTCTGATATCACTGGTATATAAGATAACTTACAGTGGCTTATAACATAAATAAATATGATGCCGGAAAGATAAAATGGGGATGGAGGGAAGGAGAAAAAATAATTGACATGTGTCATGTACTTGTACTAATCCCTACAATGAATGTAAACATTATGTACTGCAAACAGATACTAATAAAAAGTTTTAGAAAAGAATTGACTTGAAATGGATACAAAACCTAAATTCAGATCTATAAGTAGGAAATTCTACCAAAAGCAGTGATGAAGTTTTTGTGCTTTATACAACCAAATTGTTTTTAGAATACAAAGAGCACAGACTGGTGTAGTAAAGATCAATTTTACTGCACAAATCTAAACCATAAATACTGCAAATGCCCACTGGCTCATATCAGTAATGCTATACTGATGACTTTCAAGTGTAAAACAAATGAATTAATTTATTTTTGGAAAAAGATAATACAATTAATGTGCCAAAAGCAGAAATTTTACCAAACCATTAAACAAATTGGAATAATATTACTATTTTGAAATAAAAGAGGCAGTGCTCATAGAATTATGATAAATGTCAAGTTAGCAGAACAGTCTCAGGATGTAAGCAAAATGTTCTGTATCATGGATAAAGTTGGAAAACATCCTAATTCATTAGAGAACACCAGAATAACCTTGATACCAAAAACCGACAGAATGAACAATGAAACTCCAGATATATCTTACACTGAATGTAGTGCCAGCATTTTAATTTAATTCTAACAAATCAAGTCCCTCAGTACGTTAAAATTATGACAAAATACAATTTATTTCAAGAACGAAAACCTGATTCAAGGGAAAATGTTTTGTGTAATTTACAGTTACGACTTTGAGCACTTTCTAAAGTTCTTGCTCTCAGCACAGCATTTATGTGAGAGGTTTACATTGATTAAATTTATCCATTTTAAAAACTCATGAGGTGGAAGTGGGGAAGAATCCGAGTTAGGTGGAATTCTTTCCATCTCCTCCCTCCGTCCTCCTCTCTCTGCCTCTGCAGCGGCATCTCGCGTCCTGTCCTCTGTGTGCTCAGGTCCAAGTTACCTCGCAGTCTGCTGCTTGATTTCGTCCTTTCCTGAATTGCTCTCACTAAAGCAAGTGAAGTTCCTCCAGGTACGGCAACAAAAACTAGGAAGGACAGAGGGAAGGGGCAGGAAGGGAGGGAGGGAGAGAGAGGGAGAGAAAGAAAGAGAGAGAGAGAGGACCTCTTATATGATCATATTGTTCTCCATTAGCTCTGAACAGGTGATAATGGTCTCATTTTTTTTTTTTTTGTGGGTACCGGGGGTCGACCTCAGGACCTAGCGTGACAGCAGGCGCCCGTGCCACTGAGCGATATCACTGGCCCTTTTTTCGTATGTGGGTTCCGGGAGTCGAACTCAGGCCCTCGCGCTTGCCAGGCAGGCGCGCACGCCGCTGAGCTATCTCACAGGCCCATCTCATTTTAAACATTTGTTTCTTAAGTTCCCAGGAAAAATGTAGCTCAAAGATTGAAGGGATTGGTTTTTAAAATACTCGAAATCTTTCATGATCAGTACATACTATGTTTAGTCCATTCTCTAATAATCTTTGAAAATGTAATCTTACTTTGGTCCAGAAGCAATTTTAGCATCTAGCTTTTGGTCAAACTCTTTTTTAAATAATGTCTTTTGACATAAGTCAAACATAGCAAAAGATAAGCGCTTCCAGTTTGAGAGATACTGACAAGAGTTGTGTCCGTGTATGTGTCTCCTTCAACCCCGATTCTCTTTGTCTTAGTTCACCAAGGTGTGCAGGGTACCCTTCTGAACACATCTTTATTTCTTAGGGCATCAACTGTATCCCAGCCATGCATAACATCATTCCACACGTCTTAAGCTCCTGGATGCTATCATATTGCACGTGTCATTTTGGAATTACTTTACCTCGGTATTATTTTTTTCTGTGTTGACCCTTGGGACTTTACTAACGCATTTTCTCATTGCCTAAACTGTGGTCACACACTCATGTAAAAGCACCTACTTGACTGTTGACCACTGTAAGCAGGCTACACGCTCATTCCGTGGGCATCACGGGGTGCAGAGGCTCTGGCCTAGCTCAGGGGACAGAACATGCTTCTCCAGTGCCACCTGCTACTAACAAGTTTCTCTTCCTAAAAGTTGGGTAATTTTCATAAACTTCATCATGAGGATTTCCAACTGATTTTCTCCTTATACTTATCTTGATGAAATAGATGCTCCCAGTCATTCACCACTTCCAGGAAGTCTTTCTATTCCTTCCCCTTTGTTAGTCTGCGTCTGTGGTGCATAACAGTTGTATTCACTGTGGGGAACCAACACGCGTACACATCGCATCTCAGCCATTTTTATCTCCTCTTCCCCGCTGCTCCCTCTCTTCTCCGCCTAACCCCACATCCCCTCTCTGTGTCTATAAGGCTGCTTCCCTGCTTCCTAGCATTTATTATTTTTCTCCTAAATTCTTTATTTTGGGGGTTTCTCATAGGAGAGAAGCCCTGCAGTATTAACCCTCTGTGTCTGAGTTATTTCAGTTAACATTATGGTCCCAAGGTGCATTCATTTTTCCACGAGTGACTCAAGTTTATCCTTCTCTAGGGCTGACTAGTACTCCATCGCGTGTATATGCCGTGTTTTCCTCATCCATTCATCTGTTAAGGGGCGCGTGGGGGGCTCGCAACACTCAGGCACTGTGAGCTGACTGCTCTAGATGTGGGCCTGCGTGTATCACTGACACATGCTGCTGGGTATATCAAGTAGTGCAACCGCTGTGGAAAGCAGTATGGAAATTCCTCAGGATGCTAAAAATGAATTCCACTTAACCCTGCTCTAGGTTTTCTGGGTCTCTTACTGAAGAGTGAACGTCCTTCTATTTTATGGGTAGCTTTTTGGCGGCTGCTGAGCTGCGCTATTCCGAGAGCTGCGACCAGTACAGGACTCATCCGTCCTGCTTCTGAGGGGGAAGTGGGAGCGACAGCTGGGTTCTGAAGCACAGGGATTTCTCCAGTGCAGGGCTCAGGCAGTCAGGGTGACATTTCTTACCCATTCTCAATCTTTGCCAAACTGCTGCACCTGGGCTCAGCCTGTTTGTGTTTCAAAGCCTGGCGTCCCTGCTCTGCAGCTCTGCCCTCCTCTGCAGAAGGGCGACCTTCGTAGTTTAAAGGAACTTAACTGCTCACTTCTGCCCGAGGAACCACAGGTTCAGGACCCATTTCTCTTGATAAGCTTTTGTCAACTTTAGCTTTTGAGTTTGATTTTCACTTTGTGACTCCCCTTTTGATAGTTTAAAAAGTGTTATTTTTATTTGTCTTTTATTTTTTCTTTACTAAATACACTGGAGTGGCACCTAGTAAGATTGCTGTCACAGTAGATTTATTTTTTGTAAGTAGAGGAATTTACACCAAGATTTATATAATGTCTTAAAAACTCAAAAAGTAGAAGAGGTATAAGAATAAAAGCTAGGGCTGGTGAGATAACTCAGGGGCATAGGCGCCTGCCTGGCAAGCGCGAGGTCCTGAGTTCAACCCCTGGTACCCACAAAAAAAAAAAAAAAAAAAAAGAATAAGAGCTAAATTTTCAGTTTTGTAAACTTATGAAATAGCTTACTTTAACTTCATAATTATTTGCTCTACTTTTTCCAATCCAACATTTTATGTTTTCTAGTTATCGTGTCTATTTTTTCCTAGTTCTCATTTTATTAGAGGTAATTCTCCATAAAATGTTTTAAAAAGTAAAGAAAGTGGGCAGGATTTCTTTGGCCCTAATTCAGTGGTTATAACCTCTATTATTTCCTTCTTAATTAAGTCCCAATTTTGTAGAATTTGAGGCTGATATGTAGGTTAAGCACCTGCTAATCAGTTCCTGAGGGCTTTTAAGCAAGAACACTTAATGTTTTCTCAAAGCTTTCCAACATCTAAGGAATGAACATATACTATTTTATTGTATTTCCATTAAATTTTAGATTATATTAATTGATTAATGATCCATCTTTATATTCCTGTTGTTAACCTTTCCTGGCCACAGTGTATTATTTTTTCCTAAAATATTGCTGCAGTCTGCTTTATAATACCATGTTTAGGATTGTTGCACTGAATATTCCTGTGATACTTTGGTCTTATGTTCAATTTTGTGTGTTTTTTTTCAGTTTGAGTAAGTAAGATTATACTTAATTCGTAAAATAAATCAGAAGCATCTTTTTATTTTCCTGTCTAGAATGAAGTGCCAGTGGGATTACCTAGACACTGAAATCCTGGAAAAATTCCCTGGCTTCAGTGCTTCATCATGAAACTATTCTTTCAATATTTTCTCTTTCAGTTGATTTACGAAATTAACAATTTATATTAGGATAATGGGTTACCAAGGAAGAAAATTTCCCTCCTTTTATAGAAAAGTGTAGTTATCTTGGATAAAAGGATGGGAAGATGGAAATTAAAGATACAAGTGAATACTGTAATGCATCGCAAAACACTCTGGAAGGGCCAAAGAATTACGCATATATTTTTCTTTACATGGGGTACTTTATACTCATCCTTACTTTAGGAGTTGTGCCTGAAGACATTTTAAACAACACCATTCTTCTGATTGAAAAGTAGTTTATTATTAACATCTTACCCAAAGCCATATACACATTCAATATAATGCCTACCAATAGCCCAAGAGGATTCTTCACAGAAATCATTCTAAAATTTCTGTGCAGCCACTAATGGCTCTAAATAGCCACAAGAAGTTTAAGGAAGGAAAATAAAGCTGTACACATCACACTTCCTGATTTGTAGTTCAAGCACTATAGCTGTACAAGCTATAGTAACCCACAGACGCGGTCCAGGGAACGGCAAGACACCCAGGGATCAAACCCAGATACATTCGGTCAGCTTAACTCCACCAGGGCACCGCTGGAAAACAGAATCGCTCTCATAAGTGGTGCTGGGAAAAGTGGATTTCCAAACGCAAAAGAATGAAATTGCAACATTGTTTTACACCATATACAGAACTCAACTCAAGATGGAGGCAAACACTAAGGGTAAGGCCCAAAGCTAAGGGACACATTCAAGAGAATGCTGGGAAAAAGCTCTTCAGATTGACTTTTTTTTTTTTTTTTTTTTTGATAACACACCAAAACTCCAGGCCACTAAAGCAAAAGTAAATAAATGATACTACATGGACATCTAAAATATTTTGTGTAGCCAAAGAAAGAATAAAAAAGTTCAGTGGAAGCCCACAGACTTGCAAATCAATTAAAACAAAACAAAATAAAATAAAATAAAACACCTTGATTTTAAAATGGAGAAGGAATCTGAGTACACATTTCTCCAAAAATACAAAAAAAAAAAAAAAAAGGTAATGGGTCTGGGAAATGGGACCGCATATGATTAGTTTTGAGGAGATGCAAGTAGCCACCCAGCGGTGCCACTCACTGTTAACAGGGCTGCTGTAAAACCTCCGCAAACAGTGAACGTTGGGAAGGGCGGGGACAAAAGGCAGCTCCTGTGCACAGCTGGTGGGAAGGGACTTGGGCAGCATTCTGGGAAACAGGAAGTTTCCTAAATGAATTAAAAAGAAGCTATCGTATGACCCAGCATTCACTGTTCTGGGCACATACCCACAGGAAATGAAATCAGGACTTTGTAACGATAACTTCGGCCGCATGCGTATTGCACAATTAACAACGGCCAAGATACAGAAACATCCTAGGTACCATCAACAGAAGCGTCGTCACATCCGTGATGCATGCGTATTGTGACAGATGCAGATGCACACGCACGGTGTAGGGAGTATTGTTTTATACGGCCTTTACAAAGGAGCTCTTGCCATTTGCACAGACAGGGATGAATCCAGAGGACTTTACGCTAAGGGAAATAAGCCAAACACAAAAAGAAAAGTATTGCATAACCTCGCTTAACTGTTGAATACATATTTTTAAAAAACAGAAAATACGCCAATAGAAAATCAAGCAGTAGACACCAGGAGAGAGGAGGAAGGGCAGGAGGCGGAGAGGAGAGGACGGAGTCCTGTGGATATAGAGGCTGAGCGAGTGTGGAAAGCAGACCGTGGGAGCCACAGGGAAGGGACTCCCGCGGGGCGCACGGGTTTCAGCTGTGGCGCGACACACAGGGACGCGTAACTAAGTGAGTGTATGGACGGGTTGATTTGCTTCACCGTTGTATTTATTCTACCATCCATACACGTCTCATAACATCATGGTGCACACCTTAAATATACACAATAAATTTTATTTTAAGTATTTTTCAAGCATATCATTTTATCATATGTTATATTTGCTTTCATTTTTTATTATTTTCTTGTATTACCATATTGTAGGACTATTTCTAGTGTCACTTAAGGAAACTTCAGATTTCTCTGAATGCCAGGAAGGACAGCTAAGTTGCTCGCATATGCGTCTGTGATATTTTCTCTACATCAAGGAATTTGCTTACTCTACGGTGAAGCATGGTTTAGGAATACATCAATGACACTATTCTGGGGAAGGGCATAAATTAGGCCACTGGGCTCCCTTTCTTGGATAATTGAAAATTTTCAGTAAAAGTGCACTAAAAATATGTCTTTATTAAGAAAGTGCATAGTTTATTGGCTTTTCAAGGCTTTGTCAATTCTTCCAAATTTAATAATGGAAGAATCGTTTTCTTATATATTTAGAGGACACTACAGGGTCAACTGATAAATGAACATTTTATTGCAGTGTACAGTAGTGGTTACACATATCAGCTTCTTTTTTTTTTTTTTTTTGTGGGTACCGGGGGATCGACCTCAGGACCTTGCGCGCCAACAGGCACCCGTGCCGCTGAGCGATATCACCAGCCCCTTTTTTGTATGTGGGATCTGGGAGTCAAACTCGGGCCCTCGCGCTTGCAAGGCAGGCGTTTACGCCGCTGAGCCATCTCACTGGCCCCACATATCAGCTTCTAAAGCAAATAGTTTGGGTTTATGTTCCAGCAGCAGATGACTGAAGCTCATGAAATGCAAAACTTATTAATTTTTCAAATATAAGATTTTGGGGCTGGGCATAGTGGCGCACACCTGTAATCCTAGCACTTGGGAGGCTGAGGCAGGAGGATCACTGGGATTTTGAGCCTAGCCTGGGCCACACAGAGAGTTCAAGCCCAGCTTGAATTGCATAGTGAGACCATCTCAAAACAAGTAAAGAAACACACAAAACATATGGTATATCAAACAAATGATATATATAATATAATATATATGATTTTAAGGGTGAGTTATATTAAATATCTTAATTTCCACAAAATTTGATAAAAATAGTATCATGAAATCATTAAACAATATTGTTGTTATATGAAAAGAGTAACTGGTTCCTTATCAGCTCCCTTGGTTTTATCAGACATAAAATGTAGTCTTCCATTTAAATAAATGCAGTAATGTTGGGCCAGTGAGATGGCTCAGCAGCGTAAGCACCTGCCTGGCAAGCGCGAGGGCCCGAGTTCGACTCCCGGAACACACATACGAAAAAAGGACCTGTGATATCGCTCAGTGGCACGGGCGCCTGCTGGCACATGAGGTCCTGAGGTCGACCCCAGGTACCCACAGAAAAAAAAAAGCATATATATAATTTACTTAACAAGAATCTTTCTTTATCTATTATATTGATATTTAGGTCAAATTTAGAAGTTTAGATTATGCTAAATGTGTCCCTGGGTCTGGTGACACTGTGCTTCCTACATAATAACACATTCATACGGGTTCAGCTTTGAAAATAAAAGTTTCAGGAACATTTGTAGTTAAATTGTGCAGACAGACAAGAGGAAACCTGGGGAAATTTGAATTATTTTTATCACCAAACTACTAGTGGGGTTTTCTGTTTCATAAAAAGATATATAAGAACTCACACTTGGATTCATGGTAATTCTCAAGGCAGACTTTTTCTGTGTTTAATTTCAATTAATCTTGCAGTGGATAGGAAACTTCATGAGACTCACTGCACGTTACCTGCACAGGACTGGAATCATGGACTTGCTTTCTCTGACAGTCTGCAGAATGCCTTAGCAGCAGCTGGAAGATTTCTCCCTTTTTATTTTTAGTTTTGTAGCAGTGCTATGGTAGCATCAGGGGATGTGTTCAGAATGTTTATAAATAAGCAAAGGAAATAACTTCTAACTCAGCAGCTGTTCAGACATATGTGTGTTTCCATCACTCGATGCATGCATCTCTCTAATAAAAAGGGATTCTGAATATAAGCCAGGACCTAAGTGTTAGAAATAAGATACTACCTCTTTTGAAATGTTAAGCAAATTGCCAGAAAATATGCTCAGCTGGCCAAATGTTATTTGCTACTTTAGAAATACTACTGGAAGAAAGACGATGCAGAATATAGCATTCCAAGAAAATAAAACTAATTAGCTTGGTACCTGCACTTCTTTCCCCAGTGGACCAGATCCCCATTTTCTCACACCTGCACATGGATAGCAACATAAAATTAAAAATTTGATGTTTACATGTATTTCATAATGATTTATTTAATATTAAAATGTTGAACAAAGTATTACTTTTAGGTAGAGGTGGACTTAAGTACTCTTAGCTAAAAAAACACAAATGCTTTCACAAGGTGCAGGCAGGGGGAGAGAGAGGAGGGGAAGGGGACATAGGACCAGGGAAGACCCGCCTATGCTTGCACCACTCCTCGTGAGGAATGTAATCAGGATGTACTGCAGACAATGGTAATATAAATATCTTTTAAAGAGGACCAAAATACTTTAAACTGTGTGACGTGTCTGTACGGGGTTCTTAAATAAAGTATAATATGAGCAGAGATTCTGGGGAAGAAAGAAAAAGAGAAAGAGAGAGAGACACACAAACAGAGATTGAGATAGAGATGTTCTAAAGTACCACCCAAGACACCCAAGTACCAAGAAATTTCTTATCCTCTTGCCGTGGTGTTTCACAATGCATTGTTTCCAATGGGGAAAGTCATTCAACATCAGCGTGCAGCCCTGAGTCTATGCTGGCTGAGTTCACTGGTCTCACCATGCTCTCAAGCATTCTCGTGCATCTGGCTTAATGAAATTTGGATTGTAAGAAGAGTTACAGTGACAGGACTGCAGAAAGCTTCTCGAGAAGGCTGTAGGTGCTGTGAATTGGTGCCCAGTAAAGTCCTGTTTCTCCCATAGCCGGGATTCACAGTTCCAGGAATCAAGAAGTGGGAATGACAGAGGTACTGCTTCCTTTTAGCCCTGGAGATCCATTACCGAAACTCCCTGTTGACCTTAAGATTGCTGACCTGGAGGGCCTGGGCTAGCAGGGGTGTTTGGTCCTGGCTATCGAGGAAGACACTGGAGTATCATTCCTCAGTGGAGGTGAGGTGAAGTATGTCTGGCACAGAGGAGACCCCTTAGGGTGTCTTATTATCACTACCAACTCCCATGCTCTAAGTCAATGAAACCCGGGTGACCCCATCCAGGCAGCACTATAAATGGTCCAGACCCATCTCTGTGTCATTCCACCTCAGAAAAGTTCTGGGTTTTGTCCCTTATGGTCTTCCCTTTGGTCTACAAACCAAAGAAGAATGGTGATCACACCAAAATGAAATTGTCAAAATCCATCATTCATTTATGATGCAAACACCCAGCAAACTAGAGACAAAGAGAACTTCCTGTATTTCACAAAGAACATCTAGAAACCACAGCTCACTCTGTACTGAATGCTGAGACCCGTTCTGCAATGATAAGAGCAAAAGCCAGGATGTGAGCAGCAATCGTTTCTGTGAAACACTGTGTGGAAAGTTCTAGTTAGCACAATACAAGAAGACTATGGAGCTGAAAACCACGTGGAGAAAGAAGATACAAAGTTACTCATAGATGACATGCTTGTCTATGTAGAAAATTCCTGACCATCAACAGCAATTACAAACTCCTGGAAGCTAAGAAACAATTACATCAAGGTTATAGAACACAAGGTTAATATAAAAATGCATTTGTTTTCATATGTGTAGCAATGAGTATTTGAAATTTGAAATTAAAACCCAATATTATTTACTGTGGGAATAAATAATAAAATTGAACAAAGAATAAAAATATTTGTAAATTCACCTACGAGAAAATGCATTTTTGCATTAAAAGCTACAAAACATTATCATATGGAAATACCCCACTTGCTCATGTATTAGAAAAATACTATCGCCTAGGTGTCAGGACAACACAAAACAATCTCAGGTCTAATGTAAAGCGTGTTATTGAAGAGATAAAAAAAATCTCATAGGAATCACACTGAAAATCCAAAACAATCTTGAAAAGATGTACTAAGTGGGAAGATTCATGCTTCCTGATTTCAGAACTTAGTGTCTATCCTCTGCGTTTGAAGCAATGTGATACTGTAACAAAGCCCCACAGACCAAAGATGTAGAAGAGAGAAGAGAAATAAATCCTCACAAATGAAGACAGATCTACCAAAAACATATAATGGATAGAATTCACACTTTCAACAAATAATACTGAGAAAACTGGATATCTGTGTGCAAAAGAGTGAAATTGCATCTTAACATTATATGGCATGCAAATGAAAGTAGCTCAAAATAGATGGAATAAATAGTAGCTTTACAGCTACACAGCCCCTTAAAATACTGTGAGAAAAAAACCTTAAGAAAAGACCTATAACTAAAATTTCATAATGAATTTTTGAACATGATATCAACACAGGCAATTAAAAGAAGACATATGAACTGCACCTTAACTAATTTAAAACATTTGTAATTGGTTGATTTCTTGATGATAGCCATTCTTTCTGGAGTGAGATGGAAACTAAGTGTTGTTTTAATTTGCATCTCTCGAATGGCCAGTGATGTTAAACACTTTTTCATATATTTATTTGCTGTTGCATTTCTTCATCTGAGAAATGTGTATTCATCTCAGATGCCCATTTTTGGATTGGGTCTTTGAATTTTGGGGGCCTGATTTTTTTCAACTCTTTATATGTTTTAGATATAAGTCCTTAACTGAGGGACAACTGGCTATAATTTTTCCCACTTTGTGGGTTGTCTTTTCACTCTGTTGCTGGTTTCTTTTGTTGTGTAAAACCTTTTTAACAGGGTGAGAGCCCATTTGCTGATTCTTTGTAGTATTTCCTAGGTGGTCTGGGTCATAAAGTCTCCACCTACACCTTTGTCTTCAAGATTACAAATGCTGGGGCCAGTGAGATAGCTCAGCGGCATAAGCGCCTGCCTGGCAAGTGCAAGGTCCTGAGTTCGATTCCCGGTATCCACATATGAAAAAAGGGCCAGTGATATTGCTCAGTGGCATGGGCACCTGCTGGTGTGCGAGGTCCTGAGGTCAACCCCTGGTACACACACACACACAAAAAAAAAATGATTACAAGTGCTGGCGAGGCTGTGAGAAAAAAGGAACACTTCTTCACTGTTGTAGACTGGTGCAACCATTGTGGAAAGCAGTGTGGAAATTCCTTAAAAAACTAGGATTAGAGGTCCCATTCGACCCAGCTATTCCTCTTCTGGGTATCTTCCCAGAAGAATTAAAAACATCATGCCACACTGATTATAGCAGCACAGTTTGGAATAGCTAAATCTTGGGAACAACCTAAATGCCCATCAACTGAGGAATGAATGAAAAAGATGTGTTTTTTTTATATATAAGGGAATACTACTCAGCCATATAGAAGGAGAAACTCAAGACTTTTACAGGTAAATGGATGCAACTTGAGACCATAATCATAAGTGAAATAAATCAGACCCACATGTGTAAACATCGTATTGTCTCACTAGTTTGAGAAGCTGAATGAGTAAATAAGGTCCAAAACGTACAATAGATATTGTGAATTGAGAAGAAACTTCAAAAGAAAAGACAAACTATGATGGGGGAAAGGGAAAAAGAAAGAAGGAAAGGTAAAAAAATATATTTATACACAAGATAGTTAAGATAATTATACAGCTAGTTTCTCTCAGTTCATTGAAAAGAAAGATTTGTGCTAATATTGTTTGGACGAGATATCATGCCTGGGGCCGGTGCAGTAGCTCAGTGGCATAAGTGCCTGCTCACAAATGCGAGGTCCTGAGTTTGACCCCCGGTACCCACAAAAAAAAAAAAAAAAAGAAAGATATCATGCCTATATCTTGTACTCTGAATAACTACTATGAAGACAATAATACACAAGGTATTAACTATTGTTACTCTCCTATTAGCCTGATTTGAAACTCTGTTTTATTTTGTATCTATTTTTCTTCTTCTTCTCTTTAAAAATTATAAAAAATAAAAAAGAGAAACTGTCATGGGGGAAAAGAGAAACAAAGAAAGGGAAAAGAAAAAAATATATATACACAAGATAGTTAAGATAGTAATACAGCTAGTTTCTCTTAGTTCATTGAAATGAAAGGTCTGTGCTAATATTGTTTGGACAAGATTTCATGCCTATATCTTGTACTCTGAATAACTACTATGCAGACAACAATACCCAATGTACTAATTATTGTTACTGTCCTACTAGCCTGTTTTGAAACTCTGTTTTATTGTTATTTTTACTTTTTTCTCTTTAAAATAAAAATAAATAAATAAAACATTTGTTTTGGTAGGTGTGGCCATGTACATCTGTAATCCTAGCACTCTGGGAGGCTGAGGCGTGAGGATAGCAAGTTCAAGATCAGATTGGGGAACTGAACAATTTAGCATATTCCTGGCTCAGAAATATCAATAAATAAATAATGAGGGTGGGGGGTAGCTCTGCAAAAGGTCTAGAGTTCAGTCCCCAGTACTACACACACACACACACACACACACACACACACACACACCTGTATTACAGGATAGTACCAAGATCTTTGGAAGGCAATTAACAGAAAGGGAGGAAGTATTTGCAAATGACACATCTGTTAAGGCATTAATGTCTATCATACAGAAAAATTATTTCAATTAAACAACAAAACGCTGAAAACTCACTTCAAGAACTGGTTAGGGGCTCATGAGGCCATCCATAGAGCTCGGACAAGCTGCTGGTGAAGACGCGGAAGACGCGCAACATCACTACCCATTAGGGAAGCGAAAATCCAACCAAAAGACAAGTCATTTTACACCTATCACCATGGTGATTAGCTATTATCACACACACATGCAGACACACAAATGATTGCTGGCCAGGATTAAAACATTCCTGAACTGTTGGTGTAAATGTAAAATGCTGCAGGCGCTGTGGTTGCCTGGTGATTCTTCAAAAAACTGAACACAACCCTAGGAAATGATTCAGCAGGTACGTTTAGGTACAGAACCCAAGGACCTGAAAGCAGGGACTCGGAAAGCTATTTGTTCACCATGATTGCAGCAGCACTATTTCCAGCAGGGGAAGACAGGGGCGACCCGGATCAGAGTCTATGGCAGTTGGGAGGATGAGCGAAAGGTAGCACAGACTTACAATAGCAGTTTTCCAGTCTTCGAAAAGGAAGTTCCAATGCACAATAAACACGAGTGAACGCTGACAACTTTATGCTAAATGAAGCAAATCAGACCCCAAACGGAAGGCAGGTACTCCCTGCCTCTACTCCTAGGCTGTCCGTAGGAGAGGTGGAAAAGAGCATGGAGGTCCGGGGCTGGAAGTGAGGGTTCTCCATGGACCGCACCACGCAGAGATAAAAGAGCGCTTGTACTGAGAAAGGGGCAGGGAGGGATGACCAGGAAGAGCACAGGCGACTGGAAGGCAGCGAGGCCCTTCCGTGACTACTGCGGTGATAAAGATACACCCAAAACACACAAGGAATGCAACACAGAGTCAACGCCCGTGTAAACTATGGACGTTCGTGAGTAACAATGGGTCAAGAGTTTCTCATCCATTTTAACATATGTACGACACTAAAGAAGATGTCAATAATATCAGAAATCAAGGTTTAGTGCCAGGGGAAAGGAAAATTTCATTATTTTCCACTCAAAAAGTTTTTTTTTTTTTTAAGTACAACCAAGCATTCTTCAAAACAAGTGTATTAATTTAAAAAGGCGTTACAAGAGCCAGGTTAGGTGGAAGCTTTTGTTTTCCCCCTGGTCATAAATAGCGAAGGGTCACCAAGTCTGCCTTTGCACGAAGCCAGCACGCTGGGAATAAGAGCATGAGTTCAACGCCCCGGCTCCCGAGCTGGGTCTTGGATGTGACACAGGCATGGCGCACTGCACTTACCTGGCTTACACGAGACTTCGGGCGGCGCACAGACCTTTAAGCCAAGAGCCATGGTGTCGGGCCTCCTACGTCTGGCAGAGGAGCAGCTCTGTCTCTGCCTGTACAGTAGTCTGCTCCCTGCCGTCCGCTGATGGCGCCGGTCACAAGTTCCGGAGAAATCCCAGTCTTAGCTGCTTGGCTCGGTTTGACTGCACTGATCGTGTTTATGTACGTGTGGTTGAGTGATCGCCTTAGCCAATGCAAGTAGCGGCCAAATGAAGAAGAAACTGAGAAAAGTGAACTTATTTTCAGCTCGTGTTGTAAATGAGATGGAGAGTTAGTGACCTGACATTTAGCTTTCCAGTGTTCTGCAGTTTTCATAAACACACACACACACACACACACACACACACACACATAGAGACAGAGGCAGACAGAGACAGAGAATGAGAGAGTGCAAGCGAGAGAGCGACTGGGTTCTCAGCCCCTTTTACCTCGGTCGTCTTTCCCACAACCTGGAGCTCTTACAGACTTGAGGCCAGGCCACGCTTTGCACTGCTGGTGGTCACGCGTGTTGTCTTTGTATTTCTTTGATCCGGGCCTGGTGTGTAATAAACACAATGTGCCTTGGAAATCAGAAAACTGGAGTTCTTTAATTAGCCACCTAATAGCTATGTTCTTTAAAATTTTCCCTGTAAACGTCACTTGCCTTCCCAATCCATGAGGCTATCTTCCTTTAAAAAAAAAACAGGTTAATTACAGCTTGCATAATACCAAATACATACTCTACAGGTAAATTACACATGCAGGGAAGGACGCTGAAAGATGTAATTCAAGTATGTATAGAATTCTAATGGATTTAATTTGAATGCAATTCAGAAACTCTTTTCTTCCTAGAAATAGCATGGTATAACCTAATAAACATAAACTTCCTTTTCCTGTTCCCCTACCTTTCCCTAATGATAACGGGAATAGAAATTCAGGAGCCCCCTGCTCCAGCGGACACGTAGCATGTTCCGGTGTGTGAGGGAAAGAACTTCCGAACAGCGTGCAATGTGTGACAAATTAATTCCTAAGACATGGAATCTTTTACATGAATAGAATTTCTCAGACGGATCTTGAAGGAGACGCCTGAGGTAACTCGATCTGTGCTGTACAGTGCACCTCCTTCTAATATTGTAGGAGGCTGACATGGGAGAACCACGCTCTCCTTCCCGGTGAGCACCGCGTCCCCCTCGACACCCGCAAGTCCATCGCGTCACCAGCTCCAGGAGAACCCCAAAACCAAAGAGCAGCAGCCCGGACGGGGACGCGGACAGCGAGGCGCGGCCCGGGGCCTCAGGTGAGCGGGGTCGGGGGCGGACCCGGGAGGGGACAGGCGCCCGCGCTGACCGCCCCGGAGGCCTGCAGCGGGGCCTCAGCCCGAGCGCGCGGGGCGCTCCTTCCGCGCGGGTCTCCTGCTCTCGGGGTGGTGCTGCAGCGGTAAAATGACCCAAGTCAGCCTCGAAGACAAAACCGTCCGAATGGAACAAGAAAATTTCAAGTAAGGGTATATAATTTTGTAACCTATATAGCGTGTGCTTCTTCCTCTGAACGAATCACCGGTGTTCAGGAACTTCAGCCAGAATGGCCTCGCTGGTGCTGCAAGAGCAGAGTTACCGGGTAGCGAGCTCACAGCAATTTCACAGCGGAAATCAGAGGTCACTTAGTGGCTTCTGCCTAAGCCCCCGCTGCCTGGGATGAAGTTAGACTCAGCCTCGGCGGTCTGCGTCCAGCTGCGGTTTCTGGATAACGCGCTAGGTCGGCCTGACCGAGTCCAGCTGTGATGCCTGTGTTTTCCTCCCCACAAGGATGCGTTTGCAGTTTTCCAGCTCGCTTCAAGGACTTTGGGCCCGGAGCAGACCAGCCCACCAAGGACACGCTGAGCTTCACCTGCTCAGCTCAGAACCCCCCCTTTCCTTCCCAGAATGTTGTAATCAATTCTTTATAAGTAAGATTACTTAGAATAAGCCTGCCTGGCAACCTATGATTTAATTCATGTAACCAATCATGTAATAACCCGCAATCAGCTCGTACTTCCTGCTTGCTGAAATGTATTTAAACTGAACTCTAAACTGACTCAGGGCTAGTGATTTGGACTTGGTTCCCACTGGCCCTCTAGTGTCAAAATAAAGTCGCCTTCCAGCCTCCTCTGTGCAGAGCGTTTTCCTTTCGGTCCTGGTTTGTTTTTCTTCCACAACAGTACTACACTTGGCATTGTTTTCCAGAAATTATTTAAAAATTCAACCAACAGAAAATTCTTCTACTTCTTCAAAATTCAAATATATATGCTAAACTATTCTATTTTTCATCTGGCTCACACGCTATTTCACCACTGGGGGGAAAACCTTTTAAATCATACATTTATCTAGTTTGACATCCTGGAACCTTCACAAATATAACTATACATAACTATATATATATAACTATATATATATAACCATATATATATATATATATATATATATATATATATAAAACTATACATATATATATAGCCATCAAGGGGAAAATAACATGTGTATTATATACATGGTTCTATGTTCTATTTATGCATTCATATTAAAATAAAGAGCTAATAAATATATATTACATATATGTAAGTATTCTTATAATGTTCATATTTGTTTCATATAATAATAAGTATATATGTGTATATGTACTTGTATTTATAAAGATATAGGTATAGTGGAAATCTAAAATTATTTAGGCTATTCTTCCCCATGAATGTCACAGAAAATCATACTTTATTAAGATAACTAAACTATACTTTTGAATTTAAAACCTACAAAATTAGTCTCATGGTGCCAGTGAGATGGCTTAGCGGCGTACGCGCCTGCCCGGCAAGCACAAGGTCTTGAGTTCGACTCCCGGTACCCACATACGAAAAAAGGGCTGGTGATATTGCTCAGCGGCACGGGCGCCTACTGGCGCGCGAGGTCCTGAGGTCGACCTCCGGTACCCACTAAAAAAAAAAAAAAAAAAAAAAAAAATTGACTCATGCCCAAATACTTTTGGAAACTTGACATGTATTAATTTGCTTAATAATAAAGCTTAATAAGCATATTTAACGAAATCTTTTTTCCATTTCATTCCCTAATATCAAAATTCATTATATGCTTTTCAAACAATTATTCCTTGTTTGAAAATTATATAAAAGCTTTTAAACTACAAAGTGTTTATGTGCCCATAGAAATTTCTGGTAAACATTTGAACATTTTAAATATGCATTAATAACTAATGAGTGGGCCGGTGAGATGGCTGAGCGTCTTAAGCGCCTGCCCGGCAAGCGTGAGGGCCGAGTTCGACTCCCGGAACCCACATACGAAAAAGGAGCTGGTGATATTGGTCAGCGGCACGGGCGCCTGCTGGCGTGCGAGGTCCTGAGGTCGACCCCCCGGTACCCACAAAAAAAAAAAAAAAAAAACTAATGAGTGACACATACTTTGGGCCTACAAAAATGTGACATGGCATGTGATTAATACTTCAAGTCAAAAGTAAAATAACATGCATTCGTTTCTTTCCCATGCATCAAAATTACTTTTGATAAAGAGCATGATAAAGATCCCAAAGAAAGTCCAGCTGTGTAGCCATTGCTGTGTAGTCCTGAGGGCTGTGGGGTTGGAAGTCTGCTGATAATTTACACAATTACCAAGTGCCTGTTTGCAGCTAGCATGTTCTACAACACGTCTTCAGGAGGCCACACACTTGACACATGTGTCCATTGAGAATGTTAAAATAAAAGATTCCGTATCAACTGTCAAACCAACCCAGAGCCCCATGCATAGGGATTTAAATTTAATTCTTTGTTGTTTAATTCAGGAGGAATCCTTGAAATGTGCAGCATTCTTGGAGGTGCTTATTCTACAGACCAATCCACACTACTTAACCTAACACTTCTTCAAGCCTGAATCATAAAACTCCTTCGTTCATATCAGGAGCACCCTGAGAACAACACTTTGGGTGGAGCATTGGTTTTGTTTTTATTTTGCTTTGCTCTCCCTATTCTCATCTATTTCATTGGAAATTTCACAAATCTAAGAGGTCGTATGAGCCACTTCCTGGCACTGAGAGATAAAGGAGGAGAGGTTTATTTTGGCTCATGATTTCTCAGTCCATGGTCAGTGGGAGCCAGCACAGAAACAAGATGGCAGAGGGGCCTGGCAGAGGGAAAGCTGCTCACCTCATGGTGGCCAGAAAGCAGGGAGAGAAGGGAGGAGTGGGGAATGAGCACACCTTCCAGGTCGCAGCCCAGTGACCACCTCCAACCAGGCCCCGCCTCCTACAACACAGAAAGCCCTGGACTCACTCATGATGAATCCACTGATGAGCACAGCGCCTCATGGTCATCACCTTCCACACGCAGGAGATTTGGGGGGACAGTCTATATCTAAGACACAAGAGAGGCTATCACATCAACTCGTGAAGGTTCACACATACTTCATTTGTGACTATTATCCACTGATTTGGAGGAAAAAGAGAAAAAATATCCATGTGCAAAGGAAGATAATACACACTATCCTGAAGAAGTGATCAACAAAAAGGGAAAAGAAGAAAGAGGGGGAAGAAAAGATGCTTTATGTTTGGACAACAAGAAACATGTTTTCTGTTCCTACTTCCACCACAAATGAGCCTGGAACTTTATCCCTTCAGGGCTCATCCACCACCTGTGAAAACAAGGATGGCCCTAAGATATTCACCACTTCCTAGTTTTACAAGTTTTTCTGCAAATACACTATTTGCATCTTTCTGACTTTCTCATTCTTTCTATTTTTTTCTGAGCTTTTTCTTTTTTCCCTGCAGTGAACAATTAATTTACCTTAATTATGCTGCTAATTTTTGTAGGCGTTTGAAAGTCTTGATGTTATGTAGACACTGAGTCAAGGGGCAACTTCATGCAAAATCCTTGCAGACAAAGCAGGAGACAAAGGCTTGAATACCTGGAAGGATGTTTTCCAGCTGCTGTGTACAGAGTATGGAAAGGATGCAGGTGCACTGAATGTGCAAGAATATCAAACTTTTAAATTTCTAGGTATGGATGGCATTGGTAGGCATGTTGTATAAGTATAAATTAATTAGGAACAATGAATTCCAACTTTTTTAAAAAGAACCAGATGGCTTGCATTAGGACAATGTGAACAAAAAAAATTTTTTTTTGTACTGGGAATCGAACTCAGGACCTCATGCTTGCCAGTCAGGTGCTATGCCACTGAGCTGTATCCCTGGCCCCCAAAATTTTTCATGTAATGTTTAAAAACAGTCTTGCAAAAACTTAATATGCTCTATAGCCTGTATGTCCAGTTGACTTACAACCTGGGCATATCAGAGTGAGATTTGGCTTAAAAATGAAATTAGTTGGAAAGTAATGAATGTGAATGAGACAATGATCTGGAATAGTGAAGCAACAGAGTCGTCAGAGGGGCTTTATCAGTGTGTCTTGTGGGAGGGAGGATGAGAAAGGAATCCCCATCCAATTACATAACTGGGAAGCAAGCTGAGTGTGTGAAGATCTTCCAATTGTTTCATGTTCAATTTTACAGAAAAGGATCTATAAAACCACAGAAGTAAAGGAAAGGAAGCCTATACTTGGGGAAAGTGTCACTGTACTCCAAATAATTCTCTGAATAAAAAGGAAAAATAAGTGGAAATGTACGGCCACAGAAGGATGCCACATACTAGTCTATAATCCTTTTATAACTGATTCATTCTTGTACTCTTCCTGCATTTCACTGCATTTTCAACCATTTCTCATGTGTGAAGTCAGGCTAAAGTTCCTAAATCCACAGAGTAATTCTGTTACATGAATTACTTGACAGTTAATTTACAGTCATTTAACAATAATATTTAATAAAACCACTTTAGTAAAAATCCCTATACATATGCCACATTTCATATTAATGTATAGAATTACATATAATTATATGTATAAATTCTATGTATTAAGTGTAAATGATATATTATGCATATATACACATATTCTACCTACTGCATTGCTTGAATGTCTAAGATTAGGTCTCACTGCATTTTTCAGTAGGTTTTATAATTTATTGAATGATTTTCTTCACGTATAAACATTTTCTACTGTGTGTTTATAAAATAAATCCAAACAACATAAAAAGTTCATTTCTCATCCCACATCATCTCTAGCCACTGCAATTTCATTTCTTTGCTTACTTTCCCATCCATTTAGAAATCTTCCATCCATGTGCTATTCAAGTGCTTGTTTACCACTTACATATTTTATTGTATTTGCAAATCCACTTTATTCTGGATGTGCAATTAGTTATGTGCAGATCTTGTTGAACTTCACCCTAAGAAAGTATCAGGTACCCAAATTCTTCTGAAAAATAGTATGTTACCAACACCTCCAAATTCCATTTGAAGTTAATAAGCGATTATCTTCTCAAAGGTAATGGTTTAATTTTTTGAACCATATTTGCATAATGTATAAATGGAGTAATACACCCATGTATTCATATTATTTTTACATCTGCTTTTTAAGTTTTATTCCACGCCAGAAAGATAGAGGACTTGGCAGATCTTTAACTTAGGCAATCTTTTCTTAGGGTGCATGTTGAGGTCACATGTGAAAAAAAAATCTTCCAATCATTGAACTATGTGGAGATTTGGGGCTTGCAGAATTTATATTTATACTGGATATTCAGGACACAAACATACATCAAAGGTTTTTGTGCATTATAGAAAGAAGCAAAATAAGTGTCTCCCTCCCTCTCTCCCTCTCTCCCTCTTCTCTCCTCCCCTCCCCTTCTCTTCTCCTCTTCTTCTTCTTCCTCCTCCTCCTCCTCCTCTTCCTCTCTCCCTCCCTCTCCCTCTCCCTCCCTCCACATTAAGAGACCAGAGCACACACAGAGGCGATCTATACCTAGGACTATTTCAATATTATCGTGGAGGTCGTGACCCCTTGTTCACTTATGTAAATCATTATTATTACTATCTGTTAGTTAATTATAAGAGCCACAACTGTCATTTATCCCTTCTTTTAATTGATTGGCTTTATTTTTCCAGTGTTTGACTTGTCCAAATAATACTGTTAAGAATATTTTATCACTTTTATTTTATTGTTTGCTCGTTTGTGTGTTTATGGGTAGTGAGGATTGAGACCAAGTTCTCTGACCTGACCTCCATGCCCAACACTTTTTATAAGGTGGGGTCTCACTAAGTCACCAAGCTGCACTCAAACTTGTGAACATCCTGCCTCAGCCTCCCAGCGTGCCAGGGTTACAGGCCTGCAACACCAGGCCTGGACGTGTTACCTGTATTTCAGTGTGTAAATATACACTGAAAGAGAAATTATTGGACCATAGGAAGAGTCAGCTACAATAGATATAAGCACCTTCAGTAAATGTTTGGTATTTTCTGTTTTTTTTCCATTTTATTCACCTGAAAATGTCTAGAGATTTCACATCAGTTTATAATTCCATTTCATGATGTCCAATAATGTTGAGCACATTTTTCATTATTTATTTTTACCTTGTCTATCTTCTTTTGTGAAATATATGTACAAGTACTTTTCTTATTGGCTGGGCTTCCTTTTATCCTGGTTTATTTGAATTCTTTTATGTCATGGATGTGAGCTGTTTGTCAGTGTTACATATACAGATATTCACCCCTTCACCCTTCAGCTTGCTTTTATTTTTACCCTTTCTCTAATCGACATCATTTCCTGATTTTATTAAATATAATTATTTTCCCTTAGGGTTAGTATATTTTTGTTTGTTTGTTTTTGTTTTTGTTTTATGTGAGTACTGGGGGTCGACCTCAGGACCTCATGCGCCAGCAGGTGCCCGTGCCGCTGAGCTATATCACCGGCCCTTTATTCATATGTGGGTTCCGGGAGTCGAACTCGGGTCCTCACGCTTGCCAGGCGCTTACTCCACTGAGCCATCTCACCGGCCCCAAGGGTTAGTATTTTTGCAAGAACTTTTTTCTTTTTCACTCTCACTATTATATGTCCCTGTCTTATCTGCCAAATTAGTCTTGTTATAACTCTCGTAGTGGTTGCATAATACTTTCCACCTTAGTTTTTTTGTATGTAGGGTGAGTAACTAGGGTGCTCTTTTGCAAGAGCAACCAACTGATCTCGTTCCTTTCTTTAGCTTTCATGTCTTCTCGTTGCTGTTCTTGGGATGGAACCAAAATCTCTCGACAGGAACCTTCACCCTTAATTGCTCAGGTTCTGTAGGTAGCTCTGGTACCCAGCAGATCCTTTGTGTCCTTTCTCTAAATTGGCCACTACTCCCTTTGTGCTCGTGTCAGATTCTGGGCTAAGTGTAAGTTATTCTTTCTGTTTTTACTCCAAAGTACAGTGTGTGTGTGTGTGTGTGTGTGTGTGTGTGTGTTTGCGTGTGTGGTACTGGAGACTGAACCTAGAGCCTTTACATTGAACTACATTTCCAGCACTTTTATTTTACTTTGCTTTATTTTATTATTTTATTTTATTTTATTTTATTTTATTTTATTTTATTTTATTTTAAGACAGGATCTTGCTACGTTGCCCAGTTTGGCTCAAACTTGCAATCCTCCTGCCTCAGCCTCCAGAGTGCTAGGATTATAGGCATATGCCACCACCTTCAAATCATACTCTCTTAAGTATTGCATTTTTCTCATAATCATTAACATCCATATACTTTTCCAGTTAGTTTATCTTTTAACTTACTTTACAGATCTTTTGTGAGATAGGCATGTAATTTTTGAATTGAGTTCATGGAGACATAGTTCTTATGTACCTCAAGTCCTGCATTGTACACCATAATTATAGTTCTATGCACTGTACATGTATTTAGAATATTTATACCCCAAGCAATCCAGCGAGGCAGGCACTAGCACTGCCCTGATACCAGGAATGAAGAGACAGGGTCACAGTGACACAGGGACAAGTAGCATGAGCGCCTGCTCCCCCACACAGGTAGGGAGCGGCGGTCCTGGATTTGCCTCTGGGTACCTGACCGCCTGCTAAAGCTCTGCGGACCATGTTTTGATGACTCGTCTTTCACAGCTGCTTTTGCTTCCCTCTTCTGAGGGCTCTGAGGGTGAGCTGTTGGTTGAGAATGAGTTTAAGCTGTAGTAGTACTGGTAAGAAGAGCTGGGTTTGAGAATTCTTGTATTGGACCTAGTAAGTAGGGTTTACTATCAGATTTGGATTTAAGCTGAGAGGAAAAGTAAGAGTCCTGAGTGAAGATTAAACCCGGAGGCTGAGTTATAAGTGGACAAGTCCCCTCCCCGAGGGGACGAGAAGCGAGGGGCAAACGCACCTGTGTAATGGAGTGCCCAGGAAGGCAGAGTCAGGAAACCTCCAGACCACCGGACCAGATGCACAGGCAGGAATCCCGGGCTGTGTGTGAGACGCTGACAACGCTCAGATTAAAGGCGACCCTGAGGAGGAGTTTGCAGCTGAGAATGGCGCAGGGCTGTGCCGGTTAGCTATGGGAAGAGGGTGGTTGGGATTTTTTACGTTTCTCTCCTTCCTGTACTGGGATGCAGGAGGAGTGAACAATGGGACAGTGATGACCCCTATCTGGACCTGATTTAAAACAGAAAATCCGAACAGAGACGACTGAAATGAACCAGTCAGAAACAACCGTTACGGAATTGAGGCACGGACATTGAAAACTAGTGAAGATGTGGTGCACTACAAGGGGAAAAGAATGGAGCGGGGACAGAGGGAAGAAGAGTAGAGAGAAGGCGCTGAGGATGGAGGACCTGCAGCTGTCTGCAGGGAGGGAGTAGCCCAGCAGGGAAGAAGAGGATAATCACAGTAGCCAAGTGCAAGAAGGCCGAGAAGCCAAGGATCCACCACGCAGGGAAGGACTGACCGATAACTCATTCCTAGAATGGTTTCCTTTGTGCGTTTAGGGTTTATGTACCCTGAAAGTTATTTATGTGACTGGGCTGAGTTATGCATCAAAACCTATTTCTTTTTCAAATAAGTAATCAATGTTCTAAGACCACATCTGAAGAGAATCTTCCTTCTGCCACTGTTTTAGATGACCCTTTTATCATATTAATAGTGTGTATGTAATATTTTATATTAACAAATAGACTACTGTGTAGTTCTGAGCTGTAGGAATTTATCTTAATTATTATATTTTGATAATATATGGTTCCATATAGTCACTCGTCCTTTAAAAAATCATTGTCTTTTTTTTTCTTGGGCATTTATTGTTCAATATCAATTTAAGATTATAATTTTATTTAACTTTTATATAACGTGGATGAATTTGACATTTTTATAGTATCAAGTTTTGCCACTCATGAAATTGATGTATTTCTCCATTTAATCACAGCATCACAAAGGTCCACACTATTTTATTACCCCAGATGAACATAATTATAGTACATCAAGAAGCTGGTGGCCGGGTGTTGAAGAGTCTATAAATCATGTCTCAAGGACAAACGAATGCATTTAGTCTGGAAAATAGTAACTTAAGACATTTAAAATAGCTCTCCAAAGTTTTGTAAGACTCTTTCATTTTAAAGCAGGCTTAACTTTTTTTATTATTGCACAAGATAGGAATTAAGCAAATTGTGGGAAAGCAATATTTTAATCAATAAGAATAAAAATTAGAATGAAATTGACTGCATATTTACGTGATGAGGTTTCAGTCCTGGAACACACTGCTATGTGGAGAGAACAGTATTCCTGCACTGGGAAAGCTGATGCTTCCTGAGGTCAGGGGAGAGTCCATCGCTGGCTCACGCATCATTTGGACTGCAAATGATTTTCAGTGTTACACAGGGAGGGAAGGAGGAGATGCAGAATCACAAACAACCACAGGCAAACACATGAGGATGGAAACATGCTGAGAAGACCATGACGGGACAGTGAGATAAGCAGATACGCTAGAAGGTGTAGGCTGAGGATGTCATGGGCACTTGGAGTTGACTCTATAAGGGACACAGTTGCAGTGTTTCATTATGAGGTATTAAGACTTAAATTTGGATTCCTTCTTCAGATAGCTATAAGAGAGGCAGGGTTGGGGATTGGATAGAATTGTGATGATGTTTTCTAACTTTTGGGTTTTAAAAGAGATGAAATACTAAGGAAATTAATGGACATGTTTGAAGTTTGAAGATTCTGGAGGATTAAAGCTCTAAGTATAAATGTAGAAATATCCCTGGTGAATACTGATGCAAAAATATCTAACAAGGGACTAGAATGCAAAATTCAACAGCTTATTAACAGGTTACATACTATGACCAAGTGGGATTTATTCTTAGAATGTGAAGTCTTTCAATATACAAAAATTAATCTTAAATATCACATGGTTTCTCTTATATGAGAAACACAATGTAGAAAGAAATTAAGAGCAAAATAAATGATAGATAATAGGAAACAAGGAGGTAGATCTTTTGTAAATATGAAGGGGGCCAAGAGGAGGGGGTAAAATAAATGAGAATGTGTCACAGACATGTACCAACTCCCCATGATGAAAGTAATCACTGGGTACTACAAACATGGACAAACACAAATACATAAATAAAAAGAAAATCAATCACTAGTGAAATTAAAATCAAAATAACATTCTGTTTAGCACACACCCACACACACACACTTCACACTCTTAATTGGGATTTGTAGTTTGGGGAAGTATTTGAACTTCTCTCTATTTTCTATTAACCTCTCTTCTATTTTATTTGTGTTTCTCATATAAGAAAAAGTACACAATATTTAGGGTTCTGTGTCTGACTTATTTAACTACAAATTCCATTGTTTTAAAAAATATTTCAATATATATGCTAATTGGTTTCATTTATACTATTAGTTTATCTCAGTTTGTTTAAAAGGAAGATTTATATTATCTGTTTGTTTCTTTTTGTAAGGATATTTTTGTTTGTGTCCTGTACTCTGAGTAACTACTTTGAAGATAATAATACACAATATAATATCTATTGTTATTCTCTTATTTTATTATGAGACTTTATTTTATTTCTTCATAAAATAAAAAATAAAGGCCTCAATTGAGAAGACAAGAATATTAACAAAATTTAAAACATCTCATGATAAAAATACTAACACCTTGAGAATATAAGAAATCATATCAATAGAATAAAGCCCATGTAGGACAAGCCCACACTAAGCTCAAAATCAAGAGTGATTGCTGAAAACTTTTCATTAGATCAGGAATAAGACAAGGATTCTGTTTGTGTAATTCCCATTTATCTTATAACTGGAAGCCTAGCCAGAACAATTAGGCAGGAAAAAGAAATAAAAGTCCTCCAAATTGGAAGTGAAGAAGTGAAATCTATGCTTGTAGGTAACATTAGAATACAAAAGAAAATAGGAGATTTCATAGCCAGGAAAGACCAAAAGAAAGACAGGAATAAAAACACTAAGCCTATTCCCAAAACACATGAAATAAACACATGAGTGAGAGCAGGAATGATCCACGTTCACATAAAATATTATTTTAGATAAAAAAGTCATCAAAGTTAAAGGATGCAATAGCAACACCCAAATTCAGATTTTTTTCCTATACATTAACTGTGAACAATCCTAGAGGAAATTAATAAAGCAAATTCATCTATAATGACATCAGAAAGAATAGACTACCAGAGGGACAGCTAGAAAAATAAACACTAAAAATAATAACACCTCTGGAAGAAATTAAGGAAGTCAAAAAATATAAAGACATCTCATATTCACAGACTGAAAGTTGAGTATTGTTAAAATATCAATAATATATAAAGTTATCTACAGATTTCACACAATCCCTACCAAACACCCATTAGTACTCTTTACAGACATGCAATAATAGGTCCTAAAATTCATAATGTGCAGAGATTCTAAGTTGCTAAACAATCTTGATAAAGACTTACAAGGTGGACCTTGTGCGTACCATTCTGATAGATACGATATTATTACACTGCTACGGTAATAAAAAACAGTGTGATATTGGAATAAACATGAGAGCAACATAATAGAGAAATGAACCTGAATGTAAACCCCAGAAAGAAGCCCTCACAAATAGTGTCTAACGATTTTCAGGAAGGTTATGAAAACCATTCAGTGGGGAAGAACTTAATAAGAATTCCTGTTGGCATAATGGGCTATCCATACACAAAAGGAGGAGGTTGAACCTTTACCTTATACAACATACACAGATGCAAAATGGATCAAAGGCTTTAACATAAAGCCTGAAAATAAAGAATTCTTCACAGAAAACATGGAAAACACCTCATGACTTTGGCATTAAGAGACTTATTGATGTAACACCAAAAGTACAGGTTAAAATTTAAAATGATAAACTGTTCTACATAAAAATTAAAAACTTCATTAAAGGACACAATTGACAAAGTGAAAAGCCAACCTAAAAATGGGAAAGAATAAGGGCTTCAAATGGAGCACGTTTTTCGAGCTTTTGCAAATCAGTGAGAATAAAACCACTTGATTTTTAAATGGGCCAATAATTTAAGTACACATTTTTCTGGGAAGATATACAAAGGGTCAAATAAGGATACAAAAAAGATGTCAAATTCACTCATCATTGGGAAAATAAAACGCAATACCATATTAATATATAACTTAATGCCGACCAGAATGGTAAGTCTAAAAAGCAAATTAAAAACAAAAAACACAAAAGCAAAAAAACAGAATATATCAAATGTTGCAGACAGAAATCGAGTTACCCCTACTGCTATTAATTGAATCACAAAGTGAGCAAGAAACACATTTAATGTCCTAGCATGCACAGTAATTTGGTCATTTGTCAGCTAAGACAGAGAGTTTCTAATCAGCCTCTGCAAATGGAGATACCTGGACTCTGCAGGTTGCAACGCGGTGCAGCTGGTGTGGGAAACAGCATGAGGTTCCTCAAACAAACAAACAAACAAAATATATATATATATTACATGCATATATTACATATATATAATATATATCACATGTATATATTACATATATATATATAATATATATCGAGGTCCCGAAGAAATATGTATGCCCTAAAATTATCCTCATAACGGTGTAATTCACAACAGTCAAATGATGGAAGAAATCCGAGAGTCCATCAATAGATGGATGGGTTTTGTAAAACAGACCCATGGATAGCTTTGCATCTGGGAGTATTTTTGAAAGAAAGTGCTCTCTCTGAATCTGTGCATCTAGAGTTTTTCACCCTTGGAGAGGGAGGAAGTGGTGCAGGCGAGCATCTCGGTGCTGCTTACACTGCACTTGCTCAGCATCTGTGAGGCCCAGGGTTCTGTTTCCTTCATTGCAGAGAAAAGGAAGGGGATTTTGACACCTGCCACTCCTCTGCTTAATCTTCGGGACATTATACTAGGTGAAGTGAATCACAGATACCTTATATGAGCTGGAATGATGTGGCTTTGTCCTGAACTAGCAAGGGAAGCCCACGGCCCAGGGGCCTGGCAGCACAGGTTGGGAAACAGCCAAGCCTCTGAATTACTGCTAGAAGCAGAAATCCATCCACCCTGATTGTATTGTTTGAATGATGTTGTGAGCAAATGTACACTTCAAAGGAAAGCACCTGAAATTTAGACATTTATCAGATAACATATATAGTTCTGAGTAATACAAGCATCTTCACCCAGAAAACATTTAAAACTTCTGAGAGATTCGCACCTTCGAAGAAGAGTCTACCCTTGTCTAGAGGTCAAAAGTAGTCAAGTATATCTGTAATTTATCCTGGATTTCCAAAAAAGAAATATCAAGGAGAGAACGGGTCTTTTTTTCTTCTCTCTCTCTATATACATATATGCAATTACTTATTTTGTTTATTTTTAGGTGTATTTATGTGTGTATTTTATATTTATATATGTATTCAACATTTATATACTTGTATATGCTTATATTTATATGTAATCTGTAATAAATGAGTGACTTATTTTTGTGCAGAGAATCAAACCCAGGGCCTTCTGGATGCTTTACTATTTAGCTACACACACAGCCCCTCAATGGGTTTTCAATGACTGACCAGAATATTACTAAATTATGTCAAATAATAAGGTAGTGAAACACAACACATCAGATCTAAACCAACTTTTCCATATCTTATTTCCTAAAAATGCATGACTTATAGACTGTTTGAAACTCTAAGTATGAGGCATTTATGAAATGTGCCACGATACTAGTTTAGTATGCTTAGAACAATGATATTTTGCAAGACACTCTTGCAAATTGTTAATGAGAAGAGTTGCGACCTGTTGTCTTGGTACACTGAATGGATGACCTTAGAAACTGGGAAGAAAATATACATATTATATGGTAAGAATCCTGCAGTTAAATCATGTTATACATGCGTGATTGCATTTAAATGACGGATAGAATAATTAAACTCCAAAGAAAGCAAAAGGAACTGTACTTTTAAATTCACAAACACCCACATAGTTTGGGGACAGCAGGACATCGCAAGGTCAGGCTAGGCAGACTTCGTCCACTTGTACCTGGAATATAGCTTATGAAGAGGGATGCGTAGCTCAGATTCCTGCGATAAGGAAACGGCAGGAAGAATGCAAACATTTGGAGGAGAATCATCTTAGGAATGTATTATAATGCACAAGTCGAAGAATAAGAACAAAGAACAAATTCCTTAAAGAATAATAAATCATAAATATGCCTCTGAACGTGTTCTCAACATGTAAAGTTATTTTTTTTTAATTTGATGTAAAAAGAAGTTTGAAGATTTCTTGCATTCTGGCATCAATAGTAAAGACACAGACAAGTTTAATAGAATGAATTATCAAAGGTGCCTAAAATAACACCTAATTTCAGTAAGGAGGGTAAAATTCCATATTACAGGTTTCATATCACCTGAAAATGCATAACTTTGTCCCTTTCTTGCTTTATTTCTTCCCTCTTTCCCCTTCAGTTCAATTTCCAGTCTTACTTTCAGTATTTCCTCACCTCGTATATTCGCTCAGTATTACTTAATAAACTAATATAAAACATCGAGAGTAGTGTTTGATGCATAAGAAGTGAGCCATTCAAAGATAATGTCGACTGGTCAAAAATATAAATTACTGTGTAATAATACACCGACTCACGTAGCAGCCTTCTTCATGAGGCCTACGCCGGGAGGGCAATTGTCAAAAAGTATGGAATGACATTAACTATTTAAGATTAAAACCAAGTTCCGCGAGGCACACCGCAGTGACCGCTCTAGATGGTGCAGGAAGCAGTTAATAATTCTCCACATCTGTTAAACAGAGAAATAAATGAGAGTCTGAGCGGAAGAGAGGCTGGGGCTTCCCCGGAACCACACGCCCGGCCGAGGCTCCTCGCACTTACAGCTCTTCCAGAATTAGGTCAGTCAGGCGACAGCTTCTCTGCAAATACGGAGGGTGCTTGGAACCTCTGGAAAGAAAAAGAAGCTATAGCAAGAGAAGATGGAAACTCGTGCGTGGATGACGCGGCGTCTGGCTCTAACCCCGGACCTGGAGACCCGAGACGCGGTGTGCAGGACGCTGGTCCACGCCGGGCTCCTGCCCAGCCCCGCGCTTGCTCTTCGGGGCACTGAAGCCCGGCTCTTCTTCCTCCCAGAGCATTTTCTACCCGTGAACCGGGAGTGTGAGAACAATCCGATTTGACTTGTACAGAAGGTAATTAATTCTAAACTTGATTTTTTCCAAGATTTTCCATACACGTCACATTCAGAGCAGATTTTGCTGAATCCGAGCCTAATTAAGTTTCGTGAACATCTTAGAATCAGTGACAAATGACCCTACATAATTATATCTACTTGGCATGACATAAACCCGAGGTGGTTTATCCTATTATCCTTGACATCAAGTTTTAATTGGGTAAGGAGGAACTTCCTTACAATATAAATGTGCTACCTTTTTTTTTTTCTTTTAAATTAGGGATTCGTTTTATACCTGGTAAAATATGGGCTCTAGTGAATAGATGGCATTTGATTTTTAAACTCTTTTCATTTCAAGCTGCATCTTATTAAACACAGACTAGCATGTTGCTTAGAGGATTGAAACTCCTATTTTCTCTAATCTGTGAACAAATTTCAAGAACTATATGGAATAGCCTGTGCACCCCATTGTACAGGTGTACGTTTAATTGGATCTGCTGCTTTTTTTGTCTGTATTTCCACAGGAATTGGGCATCTTTGTGGGTTGTTTAATAAATGTCTGACTTCCCTTGAAACATTACATTTTGATGAACCATTTTCAACAGCTGGTTGATTCATGCTTCCAAGAGTGGAAAAGAGCTAAACAGCCATTTGGCTCTTTATTTTCAACTACATTTCTGACCAAAGTATACAGTTGTAAAATTAGCATGCTCTCATGAATTTCAAATTTTTTTTCATTTTTTCTAAAACTATTTGTAGAGCACCTTGCATTACTTGGAAACTGTTACATGAGAAACCTAAAATATGAATAATTTAAGGAGCAAAATGAAAAAGAAATGAGAGGAAACCCGGAGATATTTTACAAATAAGAAGGGGACCAAGAGATGGAGCGGTGGCGAGAGAAAAGGGAAACCAACAGAACTAAGATGTGTTTTGTACCAGCCCCTCAGGAGCAAGGTGATCGCGGTGCACTGCGAGCATGGACTAACAAAGATTATGAAAAGGAACCAGAGATGTGCAGTGAAATACCATGGGGAAGACGTTAACTGAGGAGGCCCAGGTCTGGAATCCCGATCCTAGCATTTAACCTAAACAACACAACAGCCTTTAAAACTCTGTTTTCTGTTTTGTTACACAACTCTCTGTAAATAGAAGTCATTTTAACAGGAATAAATGAGGTGATGGTTACAATGAAGGTAATTATTAGTATTGCAGTACTCTTTCAAAAGGGTTAGCTAAGGATTTGTCTCATCAGCTTTCTCTAAAGATTGGCCAATGGTAACGTGATGTTTTGTGTGGAAGGCTTACAGTGGGTCTGCCTGTTTGTTATATTTTACAAATAAATTAATAAAATAAATTTTACAAATAAATTAATAAAAATATTTAATAAACTGTATCCTGACTTATATTCTTTTTTTCTTCTTCTTCTTCTTTCTTTCCTTTTTTTTTGTTTTTTGTTTCTTGTGTCAGGAATCAAATCAGTACTTTGCATTTGCCAGGCAGGCACTTGTGCCGCTGAGCTATATCCCCGGCCCCTCACTTATATTCTTATTTTAAGAATAGTAAACAAATTTTAAAGCGAAGACAATTCGAGAGTTCGTGGATCATTCAGAAGACCTGGGTTCATGCATATCTCTCTTTTTTTTTTTTTTTAGTTTTTTATTTATTTATTTATTTATTTTTTAAAGACAACAAGTAAACATTCTCATGTATTAACAAACTCAAACATTAGAGAATGTACAAATACCTTTTGGAGAAAAATATTACTCAGTATAAGATTAAGCCATGTAAAAGCTAGGTAAAAATAGAAGACTAAGGAATGGAATAGTCACAGTGAAATTGCATTTTCATACTAGGGAGACAATACGATGTTTACAAATGTGCATCCGGTTTATTTCGCTTGTGAGTATTTTCTCGAGTTGCATCCATTTACCTATAAAAGTTTCCAGTTTATCTTTCTTTATGGCTGAGTAGTACTCCATTTTATAGAAATACATCTTTTTTATCCATTCCTCGGTTAATGGACATTTGGGTTGTTTCCACGATCTAGCTATTACAAATTGTGCTGCTATAAACATGGGTGCACATATATCACTGTGGTAAGATGTTTTTAATTCTTCTGGGAAGATACCCAGAAGGGGAATAGCTGTGTCAAATGGGACCTCCAACCCTAGTTTTTCGAGGAGTCTCCACACGGATTTCCACAGTGGCTGCACCAGTCGACACTCCCACCAACAGTGGAGAAGGGTTCCCTTTTCCCCACAGCCCCTCCAGCATTTGTTATTAGTTGACTTCTTGATAACAGCCGTTCTTTCTGGGGTGAGATGGAATCTCAGTGTTGTTTTAATTTGCATCTCTCGGATAACTAGTGATGTTGAACATTTTTTCATATATTTATTTGCCATTTGTATTTCTTCATCTGAGAAGTGTTTATTCATCTCAGATGCCCATTTTTGGATTGGGTCTTTAAATTTGGGAGGTCTGATTTTTTTGAGTTCTTTGTATGTTCTCGATAGTAATCCTTTGTCTGAGGAACAGCTGGTAAACAGTTTTTCCCACGTTGTGGGTTGTCTCTTCACTCTGTTGGTGGTTTCTCTTGCTGTGCAAAAGTTTTTTAATAAGATAAGATCCCAGTTGTTGATTCTTTGTGATACTTCTTGTGCGATGGGGGTTTTATTCATAAAGTCTTTGCCTACACCAATGTCTTCAAGAGTTTTACCTATTCTATTTTCCAGGAGATTTAATGTTTCTGTTTTAATATTTAGTTCTTTTATCCATTTTGAATTTAGTTTAGTGCACGGTGAAAGATATGGGTATAATTTTAATCTTCGGCATGTGTACAGCCAATTTTTCCAGCACCATTTATTAAAGAGGCTATCTTTCTTCCAGTGAATGTGTTTGGCACCTTTGTCAAATATAAGGTGGCTTAGTATGTCTGGGGTTGTTTCTGCATCTTCTATTCTATTCCATTGATCTTCAGGTCTGTTTTTTTGCCAATACCACACAGTTTTTATCACAGTAGCTTTATATTATAATTTCAAATCAGGGATTGTGATGCCCCCTGCCTTGCTTTTGTTGCCCAGAATTGCCTTTGCTATTCTAGGTCTCTTCTGGTTCCAGATGAATTTTAGGATTGTTTTCTCTAATTCTGTGAGATATGTTGTTGAAATTTTGATCAGAATTGCATTAAATCTGTATAACAGTTTTGGAAGTATGGCCATTTTCACTATATTGGTTCTTCTGACCCAGGAGCAATGGATATCTTTCCATTTTCTGATATCCTCTTCAATCTCCTTTTTCAGAGTACTGTAGTTTTCAGTGTAGAGGTCTTTTACTTCCTTTGTGAGATTGATTCCTAGGTATTTCATTTTTTTAGATGTGATTGTGAGAGGTGTTGTTTCCCTAATTTCTCTCTCAGTGAGTTTGTTATTGGTGTACAGGAAGGCTATTGATTTTTGAGTATTGACTTTGTATCCAGCTACAAAGCTTCAAAGCAAAGCTACTGAATTTGCTTGTTAAATCTAGCAATTTTTTAGTGGAGTTTTTGGGGTCTTCTACGTAGAGTATCATGTCATCTGCAAATAATGATAATTTAACTTCTTCCTTTCCAATCATAATTCCTTTTATTTCTTTCTCTTGTCTAATTGCTCTGGCTAAAGTTTCCAGGACTATGTTGAATAAGAGTGGGGACAGTGGACATCCTTGTCTTGTTCCTGATTTTAGAGAGAAGGCTTTCAGTTTTTGTCCATTTAGTATGATATTGGCTGTTGCTTTGTCATAGATAGCTTTTATCAGATTGAGATAAAGACCATCTATTCCAATTTTCTGTAGGGTTTTTATCATGAAAAGGTGCTGGACTTTGTCAAAAGCTTTTTCTGCATCTATTGAGATGATCATATGATTTTTGTCCTTGGTTCTGTTAATATGGTGTATTACATTTATTGATTTCCGTATGTTGAACCATCCCTGCATCCCTGGGATGAATCCAACTTGGTCATGGTGTATAATCTTCTTGATGATTTGCTGCATTCTGTTTGCCAGTATCTTATTGAGGATTTTTGCATCTATGTTCATTAGGGAGATTGGTCTGTAGTTCTCTTTCTTAGTTGGGTCCTTCTCTGGTTTTGGTATCAGGGTAATGCTTGCTTCCAGGAATGAATTTGGGAGTATTGCTTCCCTTTCAATTTCATTAAAGAGTTTCAGAAGTAGTGGTGTTAGGTCTTCTCTAAATTTCTCGTAGAAATTCGTCAGTGAATCCATCGGGGCCTGGGCTTTTCTTTGTTGGGAAGTTTTTAATTACATCTTCGATTTCATTGATTGTTATTGGTTTATTTAGGATTTTTATATCTTTTTGGTTGAGCTTTGGTAATTCATATGTATCTAGGAATCTGTCCATTTCTTCTGCATTTTCCATCTTATTAGAATACAGGTTTTTCAAAGTAGGTATAGACGATCTTCTGGATTTCTGCAGGGTCCGTTGTGATATCACCCTTTTTATTCTTAATTGCGTGGATTTGAATACTTTCTTTCCTTTTTTTAATAAGGTTGGATAAGGGTTTGTCGATTTTATTTAATCTTTCAAAGAACCAACTCTTTGATTCGTTGATTCTTTGTATTGTTTTTTTAGTCTCCAATACGTTAATTTCTGCTCTGATCTTTATAATTTCCTCTCTTGTACGAGCTTTTGGCTTAGCCTGCTCTTCTTTTTCTAGAAGTTTGAGGTTCACCATTAGGTTGTTTATTTGTGCTTGCTCTGTTTTCCTGATATAGGAATTTAATGCTATGAATTTCCCTCTTAGGACTGCTTTCATTGTATCCCATAAGTTCCGGTATGTTGTACTGTCGTTATCATTCAGTTGCAGAAACTGTCTAATTGCTTCTTTAATTTCCTCTGTGACTCATTGGTTGTTCAGTAGGGTGCTATTTAATTTCCATGTGTTTAGCAAATTCTTGTGTTTTCTTTTGCCATTGATTTCCAATTTCATTGCACTATGGTCTGATAATATACATGGGATAATTTCAATTCCTTTGCATTTACTTAAGCAGGTTCTATGAGCTAGTATGTGGTCTATTTTGGAGAATGTCCCATGTGCAGCTGAGAAGAATGTGTATTCTGATGTTGTGGGGTGGTACACTCTGTAGACATCTACTAAGTCCATTTGTTCCAAAGTTTGGTTCAGTTGTAATATTTCATTGTTGATGTTTTGTCTAGTTTATCTGTCTTTTTGTGACAGTGGAGTATTGAGATCCCCCAATACAATTGTATTAGTGCTTATTTGATTTTTCATGTCCATTAATATTTGTTTTATGTAGTTGGGTGCACTGGTATTTGTTGCATATATATTTAAGATTGTTATCTCTTCCTCTTGGATTGTTCCCTTTACAAGGATGTAGTGACCTTCTTTATCTCTCTGAATCATTCTTGGCTTGAAATTCACTTTGTCTGCGAAAAGAATAGCTACCCCTGCTTTTTTCTGGGTTCCTGTTGCATGGAGTATTGTTTTCCATCCTTTGACTTTCAGTCTATGAATTTCTTTTTGAATTAAATGTGTTTCTTGTATACAGCATATTGTTGGATCTTGCTTCTTGATCCAATTCGCCCGTCTGTGCCTTTTGATTGGTGAATTGAGACCATTAACATTAATGGTTAAAACTGAAATGTATTGACTTATCCTTGTCATGTTATTTTCTTGTTGTTGGCTCTCCCTCTTTTAATTTTTGTTTTCCCTCCCTCTCTTTAATCATTTGCTCTGCCTGGTGGATTCCTTCTGTTGGGGTTTCTGAAGTTGTAGTCCTTGTTATCCCTTTCTAGAATGTCCTTCAAAACATTTTGGAGTGCTGGTTTGGTGGTTATAAATTTTCTCAGATGTTCTTTGTCATGGAAGTATTTTACTTCTCCATCAGTTTTGAAGGATAGTTTTGCGGGGTACATCAATCTAGGTTGAAGATTATTTTCCTTTAGAACTTGAAATACATCATTCCAAGCTCTTCTTGACTTGAGGGTTTGTGCTGAAAAGTCTGCTGTGATTCTGATGGGCTTTCCTTTATAGGTGATTTGTCTCTTTTCTCTAACAGCTTTTAAGATTCTACTCTTATGTTGAATTTCTGGAATCTTGACTATGATATGCCTGGCTGAAGATTTTTTTTGATCGTGGCTAATTGGAGTTCTATAAGCCTCACTTATCTGAACGTCAAATTCTTTTTCTCTACCAGGGAAATTTTCTGTGATAATGTCTGTGAACAGTGTTCTGATGTCATTTATGCTATCTCCTGCTTTTTCATTGACTCCAATCAATCTTAAGTTATTCTTCTTTGCGTCATCTAGCAGCTGCTGGATTGATTTTTCATTGTCCCTTGCTGTTTTTAAGAATTCTTTCTTTTCATGATCACTAATTGCAAGCCTGTCTTCTATATCTGAGATCCTGTCCTCACATTGGCTTAATCTGCTACAAATACTTTCAATGGAATTTTTGTTCTCCTGGATATCTGCTTGAATCTGCTTTATGGAGTCCATTTCTTTCCTATGCTGAGCATTCATGGCTTCCATCATTTTCTTAAGCTCGTCTATCTTTTTGTCTGTGTCTGCTCTAGCGTCCTTAAGCATGGTCTTCATTGTGGACATTATCTCTGCAGTTATCTGAGAAATTATTTCTGATTTAAATTTTTCCAGAGCCTCATTCAACTGCTTTGTTGTTACCACTTCAGAGATGTCAGGTGGGTGGCTTTCGGTTTGTCCCACCTCACTGCCCCCTGGGTTTGCCTTTGGTGAACTGGATGTGTGGGGTTGCATCATGTTTAAGTGTCATCTCATTTTCTTTTCTTTCTTTAGTTTAATTCTTGGGATGCTGTTTGTAAATTACCTATGATAGGTTGCTTTATTGCTAGTATTTCAAACTCTTAGGAGATTCTTGGAATACCATGAAGAAAAGCGCCAGTCAGTGTGTCCCTCTCGGCTGGTGCTTCTCTGTACCACGGCGTCTCGCGTTACACCGCCGAGGTTCCCACTGTAGCCGTGGATGGAGTGGCGGCCGCCCTGAGTTCTGAGCTCAGCTGCTGCCCCCCCCACAATGGCGCCTGGCTAGTGGCTCTCGCGTGCCTGACGGCTGGGTGTCAGCACTCACCGCCAGTCAGTGTGTCCTTCACAGCCGCCGCTTCTCTGTACCGCGGCGTCTCGCGCTCCTCCGCAGAGGTCCTCGCTGGAACCGTGGATGGAGTGGCAGCCACCCTGAGTTTCAAGTTCAGCTGCTGCCCCCCCACAATGGTGCCTGGCTAGTCACTCTCTCGTGTGGGATGGCTGGGTGTCAGCACTCACCGCCAGTCAGTGTGTCCTTCACGGCCGCTGCTTCTCTGCACCGCCGCTTCTCGCGTTCCTCTGTGGAGGCCCCCGGGGGCGCTGGCAGTCATCGCGTGTATGTAGATTTGAACCGCTTCAGTCACGTCGGGATTCCCGACACAGGAAATGGTGCCGGAGGCCACCTCCTCCTTCTTTGTTGGAGTTTCTCTCTTCACTTTCTCCGTGGGCCCCAAACTGCGCTTCAGATCTTTCCTGGGTCCAGGGGAGCCACTTCCCTCTTTCTTGTCCTCCTCGAGTCACTATATTCCAGTGTCCGGATGGCGACTTTTGGAGAGGTTCACTGTCTGCTTCTTTCAGATCCGCCATGTTTTTCCGGCTCATGCGTATTTCTTGTACAAACATGAACGTATAATCAAATAACTTTGAATGCCTCTCCTATGTTTATACAGTGTGGGCAAAAAGTAAAAAGAAGCAGAGAATTTCTTTCTTACAACTATTTATTTGGAACATACTCATTTGACATTGTTTTAATTTCCCTTCCCAAAACATTATTGGTAATTCAAGTGAAATATTAGGCAAATATACATCAAAAGTTAAGAGAACACCAAAATATTTGACTTTTTCATAATACCTGGTGAATCTCAATTATAAAATCTTTTCCAACTCAATCTTCTTTTACTCAAACTGACAAAAATAGAAAATAAAATTTATGTTTACAAGAAAATACTCTTAGTTTGTGACTTCAAAATATATGAGACTGATTCTAAATTCACCAATTAAAATTTAAAAGTTGACTTCATAGGTTTAGAGAAAAGGCTTAAAAGTGGATTCGGTTCCCACTTCTTATACTTAGGGACAAAGAGGCAAATTTAATGCTCAGCAAAAGCTCATAGAAATCTTTGCAGATGGAATTTACTGGTCGGGGTGAAGGAGAAAGTGAGTCTTTTAGTAATTCCTCCGCGCTGATTACTTTTCAAAAATGCTAGAGTTTTTTTTTTCTTTGTGATAAAATATGTTTTTCTGAGACTAATGACCAAAAAAAAGAAAAACTAGAAAGTATTTGGTCAATTGCTCTTGACCCATGAATATTTAATTCTTTCAAATATCAAATCACACTCCAAAGAATTCACACTCAGTTAATTGTAAAATGTGTAGGAAATAGTTTAACATTTGATAATACCTCATAGAAAGAAGTAAAATATTGTAACACATTTGCCATTAAATAGAGTAACAGAAAATGAACAACGTAGCCATTGTTACATTGTTATATTTCATAACAAGTTCACTGTTACCCTTGAGCAATGATGTCCATGGGTGAGCCACTTTGCTCTTTTAAAAACGTGTCTCATTCAGGTGATGCCCTCCTTACCCCAGATAAGGGGTGCGTTTTACTCATCATGTAACACCCTCCAGGTTCGTGCACGCTGTGGCAGGATTTCCTCTTTTTTAGGCAAAGTGATAACCTGTTGTGTGCGTACACCATGGTTTTGTTTTGGTTTTACACTCACTCACCCATCAGGGAACACAGGCTGCCTTGGTATCCTGTCTGCAATGCCCAGGGCCGTGTCGATGTCTCCTGAGAACCCAATTTAAATTCTCTGGTGTAAAGTCGCAGAAGTGGGATTAATGGACAATGTAGTAACTCTCCTTTGAATACTACTTTCCATAGCAGCTGGGCCATTTTTCATTCCTGCCAGTGATATACAAGGATTTCAACTTTTCCACATTCTCATGAACACTTCTCTTTCATCATCTTGATAATAACATTTCCAACAGTAATGGTCTCCATTTGCTTTGTCCTCGTGATTGCTGATGTTAAACGCATTTCATATACCTGTCAGCCATGTGTGCATCTTACATGCAACAATGCCCCTTCAAGTCTCTTGCTCACTTCTTTTTTACTTAATTCTCTTTATTTTTTATTTTTTGGTATCAGGAATTGAACTCACGACCTCGTGCTTTCCAGGCAGGCTCTGTGCCGCTGAGCTATTTCCCCGGCCCTCTTGCTCATTTCTTAACTGAGATATTTTGCTACTTTTGCCATTAAGTGGTAGGAGCTCCTTATATATATTTGCAAACTATATATAAGTGTTTGAATTGCTAATCTATTTAGAATTTTTGCATATGGTATAAGTTAGACACTCAGTTTTGTGTTTTGCATGTAGATACTTAATTGCAATGACGTCTCGTAATTCTCTATTTTGAATATAAATTGGAATTTCTCATACCAGAAGTAGGGGTCAGTCACTCTAATAGGATTCCTAACTCCCCCTCTTCCTCTGGTCCCATGGTGTGATGATCCTGATGCCTTCCTTATGTTGGTGGCCACCCCTCTATGGGATGCTGGCTGCAGCTATGTGAGGCCACACTGTCCTCGCCCACCACATGGACCGCCCACTGCCCCAGTGACCGCTTCTCAGCCACAGCACGACCCCTCTGAGAACAGACAGGATCACTCTCCACCCCCAAGTTAACACCACGAGCAGGAAATGAGGTGGCTGCTGCCCTGGACCCCAGGGAGCCTTTGTCCCACTCCATCCATGGTCCTGGCCAGCTCCTCCCTCCAGGTGGCCCTGCTAGACTGCTGTTCTACTCCCCGGGCAACATGCTGCTTCTGTTATGTTGTGTGTTTTGTTGAGTTACCACCTTTGTGTCTCACCTGACCAACAAATCCAACACTGGCTGTCTCGGCTGAAATGAGCTGCGCACAGTTCAGTGAGTAGCTGCAAGTGTGTCTGCCAGTAAAACAGTGACCCAGTGGAGGAACACCTGGTCGTTTCTCACCTTAGGCCTGGTGCCATGTACCAGGATGAAGAAGCACCCTGGCAAAATCACACTGCAGCCTCCGAGGCCAAGCCTTCTAACCACCTCGTGACTGGAATGGGATTTATATTCACTCTCCTGTGACAGCTCTCAAACCCAAATTAGAAAGATCACGCCACCAGCTTTCTAGCACCTTTGGTTGAATACTTTTCTTTTCCTGTCGTGTGCCCTTGCGCTTCTGTGGAAGGTCACTTACTGCAGCTGTCCCCAGCCTTTGGACAAGCGGGACTGGTTTTGAGGATGGCGATTTTTCCAAGGACCAGGGGTGGGGGTGGGGGTGAGGATTCGGGCACTGGATTCTCCTGAGGAGCTTGCAGCCTGGATCTCCGCCTGGGCGGTCCCGGAAGATTTGCGCTTCGGGGACTACCTGATGCCAGCGACTGGACAGAGGGGAAGCTGGGCAAGGAGGGGAGACGCAGGGAGAGGTTGGAAACAGGGGAGCTCTGCTCCTCACCGCTGCTCGCCTCCCGCTGTGCAGCCTGGTCCCCACAGCCAGGGACTGGAAGCCCGGCCCACGGCTGACCTGGGGGACCCCGGCCCACGCCTGTGCGTGGACTCGTTCCCGGCTTTCTCTTCCGTCAGTTGGTCTGTGTGCCTGCCGTTACGGCACTGCCGTTCTGCTTTCTTTACTGAAGTTTGTACTCATGTAAAATCAGGAATGTCAGGCACTGAGCTTTCTTCTTTCTCAGGGTTGGTTTGGTTATCTGAGGCCTCTTCTTTTTTTTCTATTGCTATAAAGATTGAGTCTTAGTCTTATTAGACTGCTGTAACCAAATACCACACACAGGACAGGTATCTCCCAGTCCTGGATCCTGAGATGTCGAACATTTAATTTAGATGCTGTCAAATGTGGCATCTGGGGAAGCCGCCCTCCCTCAGAAGCAGCCGCTTTGTCCCCTAATGTCAAATGCGCAAGAGGCCTGCCAGCCCCAAGCAGCCTCTGATGGGGCACTAAGCCGATCACCCCCACCTTCGTGATTAGATGTCAACAGCTGAATTTGGGAGGTAGCACGGACAGTCAGAAGATAGCAGTGTGCTAGTGAAATTTTGATAGAAATCTCATCTGAAGGATTTTGATAGACATCAACCTGAAGATCTAAGGTATAAGCATTTTGGTAGTATTTAATCTTCCAATCCAAGAGCCCAAGATATCTTTCCTTTTTTATGTCATCATTCATTTTATTCATCAATGTTTCATAGCTTACCTTGCATGAATATTTCACCTCTTGGGTTAAGATTATTCTTAAGTGTTTCATTGTTTTGATACCATTCTAAATGAGTCTGTTTTCTGACTTTCCTTTTTGCATAGTTTTTAAAAAATAAAGTCCTTTTATTGTAACCTATCAAATTCTTATTCTTAAGCATTTCACAATATACTCTTTAAATATTCACTAAGAATATTTAAAACTGAGCTCTAGAAATACTACTGTTGCTATATTTTATCTGTATTTTTCAGATTTGTGACCATAAATATTTATTTCCTTCATAATCACACAAACTTATTTGGACATATAATTCAGTTTACAACTGGCAAACATTTTGAATTACTTATCATATTCTTTGTATTTCAGTGTTTTATAATTCTATGGGATGTCCATGAAGTGAAGTGAAATTAATGAACATAAACATTCAAGAAGGTTTGAAATGCTTGCGTAGGAAAGGAGAAAAGACATTTTGATCCAAGACAAATTGCTTCGCCACTTATTCAAATTTATATCAGAACGCAAACGTTTTGCTAATAAAAGGTGATTCTAAGGGCTTTACTCTCTGAATTGAATGAGATGGAAATATCTCACGTGCCAGCTAGTGTATAGCTTTTCAATCTCATATCCTCTGAATTAGTCATGTAATTTCTACACCTGTCATCTGAATTTGCTTAGGACTTTCAGAAGAATAGGTGGTGCTGATTTTGTTATTCTCTGCTTGAATTAGGACATTACCAGTTGAATTGTAAAGTAGAAGAAACCACAGGGCACATGGAAAATAGTTGAAACTGGCTAGGTGATGGTAAGGAAATAAAATAAGTATGAAGCAGCAAGTTAGAAAGTGTGTGCTAACTAGATTGCTATATTCAATACCAAATTACCACTGATTATAATTCGGTTGTTATTGTTAAAATCATTGAGATTTATGCCAAGCTCAGACACATGTTTTGCATTGATATTTGCAAAAATACTAATTCGAAGTGCATGTTTTACTTTCATATATACTGATGATATTCCTTGAGAATTTAGGGCAGGTAATTCAGTAAAGGATACAGAAAGAGTGTTTTTCTATTGATGCCTAAAAAATGTACCAGGCTTCTGCTAGAATAAAACAATATGTATTTATTTCCCATGGTTTCCCAGAATGAGGAGCGCAGGGTCAGGAGCCTGGCTCCGTCCTCGGCTCAGCCTCTCTGGGACACGGTCAAGCTTGGCCAGGGCTGCAGTCCCACCAGAGGCCGGGTGTCCTCTTCCGCCCTCCTTTGGGTTATTGGCTAAATTCAGTTCCTCGTACTTCTAGGACTGAGATTCATGGGCTTTTCCTGGCTGTTGGCTGGAGGTCATGCTTCACACCTCACAGCCCCTTTCAGGGCCCAGCGTGTGGCCCTCCTGTGGCATGGCGACTTGCGTCCTGAAAGGCCACAGCAGAATGTGACCTTCGGTGACCACAGTCTGAGGTAATGTAGCCAGGGAAGGGGGAGCCTGTGTGAAATCTGTTGCACGGCCCCGGCCACACTGTGGGACAGAGAAACACACAGGCCTGTGTCCTAATCCAGGGTGATCCTGGGGACGCCTCAGAATCGTGGTTGGGAGAAGATAGCACTTTGAGTGGCTAACACACTGATCACGTCAATCCGAGGTCAGGAGAGACAATGCCAGTCCAGTTAGAAGCCCCACTACTCCCGCCACGCAGGGTGAAGAGCATGAAAAGACAAGTCATGCACTATGAGGAAGTATTTGCAGTACATGTGTTTGACATCAGAGTTGTATACAGTGTTTTTAAGGAATTGTTACAAGTCAATAAGTAAGGCAGCCGAGTGAAAATGGGTTAAGGATTCAAGCACGCACTGGGAAAAAGAATTTTCAAGTGGTTAGCACATCCATGAACATCTACTCTGCTTCATTAATCATTAAAAAAATGCAAATCAAAGCCTTAATTGGATGCCACAAAATGCCCACAATTGACAAGGGGATAACACTGAGTGTTGGTGAGAACAGGGAGCAAATGGAGCACTCACACACCTGCGAAATCGAGACACAGTGTACCTGAGTGCACACAGAGATTTTGTCACCCTTCTCCTTCACACTCACCACCCATCGTCCCTGCCCATGCCTGACCACTGACCGCCCCCTGTAGGTTTGCCGTATCTTTAATGCAAGACATTGGCACATGAGTTTCCCTCTTATGGCAACTTTTATTTAATGTCCCAACTTGTGAAGCATAATGTTAAAAATCTTTTTGCAAATATTTTCTTATTGTCATAAGGTTTTTTTTTTTTTCTGAGAGACATAAGTAGGGTTTTGTGTAGGTTTTGAAAGAAATAAGTTTTAGTTCACTGACGTTTCTCCATCCTAAGTCATGCCTTTGCCTGGAGCCTTGGTGTTTGTGGGAAAAAGGGCCAGGTTTCCTGAGGACCAGATGATCACAGAGTAAGGACTGAGGTGGTGGGCAGTGGGGGGGACAGCGTCACAGCCCAGCCAGTGTGACCCAGGGACCACTTCATGCACATCGAATACGCTGTGTGCTCACAGTAGACCAAGCACAATGGCTTCTCCTTGGCTCCACATCTTTCCTACTCCCTGGTTTCCTCTGAGCATTTATCACACTGAATTATTCCAGACAAGATTTCCCATAATATCTCCTCTCCCAGGAAGTTAAAATCCTGGTGGTTGCAAGAAACTATTTTCCTCTTCAATTCTATCCTCAGTTCTTGGTGCACAATAGGCACCAAAAGAGGTAAATAAATAGATCAAATTGTGGAAGGTAGAAGTGCAGAGAGAGAACCGTTTAACCATTTTGCAAGGAAGGAAGTCCATTAATTTTCTTTAGGATCCACAACCAAATAATCTTCTCAAAACACAATTTAATTAAATGATGTACATAAGCTACTAACAGGATAAATCATTATTTTTCTATTAAAGCCTGAATAAACACTGCTTCAAAGAAACTCCTGAGAGATTTGGAGGGAGGACTGAGAACTCCTGGATGTCCCCGTTTGGAAGATAAAATGCAGCTCATAGAGGAAGGGCCCGGCACATCAGGTGCAAGATAATCAGTCACGGTGCCGTAGAGCTTACACAGCGTGGGTGCTTCTCTTCAGTTTGTTTATATTAATCTCATTTTTGACTCTCATGCGGTCTTTTTCATGGTCATGTTCTCCAATATTGCAGGTGACTGACTTCAGAGGAGAGTGTCAGAGGTCATCCTTTGGTAGCTGGGACAACTGGACATGCTTTTTCTCCCCTCTTATCTCACTTACTACCTTACACTGACCTCTCAGATGCTAATGGCCCAACTAAAACCTGGGAAAAGAGGAGGAATCCCCGTGCAGTATCCCTTCGCAGGCCCTGGCTGCTCTGAAGGCTAAGTTTAAGTGTTACCTTGACTGGCCCGAGGACTGCTCAGAGAGCTGTAAAGCATGATTTCTGAGGATGTCCGAGAATCTTGGGAAGATATTCCCGTCTGTAGACCTAGGAAAGAAGGTTGCCTTGTGCTCACCGATGGAGTCAGTGCTACCCGGTCATCTGAGGCCGCGCAGACCACCGGGGTGAAGGAGGAGGGACAGGTCCTGGCTTCCTGAGTTGGGAGAGAGCTTGTCTAGCAGGAGTGAGGTTCCGGGTTAGATCCTGAGCACCAGGAAGAAAATTATATTATTTCGTATTTAGATATTATCCTCATTGTATGCATCCATTGAACTGGTTTGAGGCCATGCATGATGGGTTGAACATCACCTAATTCTCTCAGAAGTGTACTTTATCCATTAGTTAAGTCAGTCTCTTCCTAATTTGGTACATACTCCTTTATAGTCCTATCTGAAAATGTAGCCAGGGTACCCTGTTCAATCCTCCTATCTTCCTGTAACAATTCTCTCCTATTTAAGTTTGACATCAAATGCCACTTCTTTGAAAAATGCCTTTGCAAGTTTATTTGAATGCCAATGACATATATATTACAAGTATTTTTCATTTTCTATGTATTTTTCCATCTGGAATACATAGATGAAATATTGCCAGTCATACCGGGAGGAAACTTTAGAGGGATGCTTTTCTGTGAAATTCTTGTTAAACATCATGAGTAACCAGAAAGGGCAGAAAGCTGCTGTCCTCCAGGGAAGGCCGTGGGTCACCGAGCTCTTCCGCAGGTGTCGCGGTCCTGGTGCAGTGGATTCCGGCCACAGAGAGGGGGTCTAGCAGTCTCCATGCTCCCCTGCCGTCCCTTCTTTCCTTTCTCCCTTTTCCTCCTCGTCCTCCTTCTTCCTCTCTCTCTCTCTCCCCAGGCACTACATTTTTACTGGGAAGAACTGTTTTATAGCCCTTTGCAGGCAGCATTGGCTTTGGACCCTGGGTTGCAGAATGTGGGGTTTCAGCAGGGCTCCGGTGTCACCCACGGGTGCCCCTCACTCTTCACACCTCTCCCTCCTGAGCCACAGAGGAGATTTCCTCGCCCAGGGCTCATCTGCCTGCAGTCCTTCAGCAGCTCTGTGGAGAGAGCCCTGGGGCTGAGGGTTCCCTGTGCCTTCAGTGCCCAGGGCTTCCATGCTCTCACGTGTGCACGCCTGTGCCTCCTGATGTCATTCATAATGTCACCAACCCAGCTGTCTTGGTTATTTTTCTCTAGTTGCTGGGAAAAAATACCCAAAGCCAAAATTAGGGAAGGAATGGTTTATTTAGCTCCCAGTTTGTGGAGGTTTCAATCCATAATCAGCTGGCTCCAAGGCAGGGTGACACATGGCAGAGGGCAACAGTTCATGGCAGTGGAAGACAGCAAAAGCAACAAGAGCAAAAAGGTAGAAGCGCAAGAGAAAGCAAGCCCCTTTCCCTCCCTTATATTGCATGCAGGCTACCAACCCCAGGGTGGGTGTAGCACTCACGCCCATAATCCCAGCACTAGACAATGAATCAATCATGAACTCTAGAAGCCCCCCCCCCCTTGACTGCATGAGGCTTTGGGGGGACATCTAGACACAAACCATAACATGGCCTTCCCCTCGCCCACCCCAGATGGCAGCGAAGGCAGTCACCTCCCTGGAGCTGCCGCTCCCTGGCTTCGCTTTTCAGCCCTCAGCCCACTGCGAGCTTGAAGGGAGTTAGGATTGTGCACCATCCCGCACGTGTCTGGCCATTGTTGTGTTTGTTATACAAGAGGAGCAATGTCTCTCCCAGAGTCCTGTATTCCAAGCAGAGGCCAGGCCAGGGCACTGCCAGAGCTCTGGAGCACCGTGAGTTGAACCTGATGCCAGAGGGGAAATCTCAGTCCCACCTTCCCAGCACAGAATCCGCACACATTTTGCTTCCTACACCTCAGCCACCGAGGCTCGCTTTGCTGATTTCTAGGTGCAGAATAATCCCCAGTACCACAAGAGAGGAAGGAGGAGGAGGGCAGGGAGGAGGAGGAGGACAGGGAGGAGGGTAGGAAGAAGAAAGTCTAGGCGGGAGAGCTGGTAGGGAAGTGATCTCGATGAACTTACTCTTAGGCAGAAGAGGCGCTTAGAAATAAGCGTGGATCCAGGAAATCCTCCCCAGGAGGCCTGAATGTGGCCCGTCCTCCACGAAGAACTGGAAGATAAAAGCTGAGATTTAGACCCTGGAAAGCTCTGGTCACGAATTTCTCAATGCATAATGAGGATGAAGCAAAGGAAAGTGGCTTTGACTCTGTTACCCAAAGCTTAAGATTTGCCCCTTTGTCGATTGTGTTTTCATTTGTCAAACATAACTTAGAGGGGAAATTTCCAAGTTCTGCAGTAAATGTAAGTACTAATGCCCATGTGCGGAATCACCATGCAGTGGTGCTTGGATTTCAGTGCCACATCTACAAAGAGCTATAGATTCACTGCAGAGATGAGCTGAGGAAAAAACAGTGCTCTTTCTAAACATTCAGTGAAGTCCCTAAATGGAACAGAGGATCAGAAATGTGGGTGTGGCAGAAATAATTTTTTACATTAAATTAGCATCAATTAATGGTGCATGACATACTTATCTTCATTTTTGAATCTTGAGCACAAGAGCTACCTGTATTTGTCAGCAGGAAGTAAATATATGGCTGATGAATTTCATGGAAAGAACATCTAAGGCCTATGGAGGACAGGGCTAGAGGGGAACTGCCCACAAGAAGAAAGGGAAAGGGCTGGTGAGATGGCTCAGCGGCTTAAGCGCCTGCCTTGCAAGCGCGAGGGCCTGAGTTCAACTCCTGGATCCCACATATGAAAAAGGGGCCGGTGATATCGCTCAGCAGCACGGGCACCTGCTGGCGCGCGAGGTCCTGAGGTCGACCCCCCGATACCCACAAAAAAAAAAAAAAAAGAAGAAAGGGAAAGTATAAAGAAGTCAGAAGGAGGTGGGGATTCTGAACATTAATTTCCATAACGTAATCTGAACTAGGGTGAAATTCTAGCTCATTTAATTAAAAAAAAACACCTTGGGGATTTAGGGGAGGTGGAGGTCAATACCTGGACATCTGTTTCCTCACCACTAAAATTAAGGAATTTAGATGACTTCTAAAATCTCCTTGAAATGATTCTTCCTAGGTCCATGTTTCTCATGTTGCCACCTACTGGGCATTTACAAGCTAATTGTCTAGGATTGATATCACAAGAAATATAGGTTATAATAGATTATAATAGATAGAAATAACTACTTATTACTTAAAATTTTATGTGATCAATCTTAATTTTAATAACCTATAAATGATTATTTAGAGTTTGATTTTGGTTCTTATGCTACTATCATTAGGGTTTTTTGCATGTAGTTGTAGTGACCAAATATACGAAGGATTGTTCTACGTACTAGAGGGGCAAAACAGAGCTACTGCTTCCCAGGATGCCCTTTCTAGCGAAATGGAGAAAAAGTGTTTACAGTGTGGTACTAATATATTCTGGAATTTTGGACAATGATTTGTGTGTTGAAAGACGTAACAGGATCACACAAAAGGCAAGAGACAATATTTTTCAGTTACAATGACCATCACATCCTAAAAGTGATCTTTAATTGTAAGAAAGTACAGATCTTGGGGTTCAACCCAGAGACAACCACTATATCATAATTTCTGCAGGTCTGGCAGGAAAACTACATCTTCAGTTTCCTCAGTTGCCTGACTTCCTGTGTGCAGTTATGTCCCACGACCAGTGCTGCCCTGCGTACTGTGCAACACCTTGCGCCGGTGGTGGGAAGCTGCTGGTTGCTCTTCTAGGTCAGAAACTCTCATTGGAGGACTTTTGTTTGTTCATTTGTTTTTTGTTTTTCCCAGTCCCAGGGAGGTGGTTGCTGTCATTCAGATATGGTATGTTTTCTGAGAGTCCTTGTGATACAGCGTTGGCCCCTATATCAGGCTATTGGGAATTGGTAGGGTCCTTAAGACGTGAGGCTTCCACTGGGCTTTGAGGTGCTCAGCAACAATCCCAGTACTCTGAGAGGCTGAGGCAGGAGGATCCCAAGGTTGAATCCAGCCTGGGCAACTTCATGACTCAGCGAGACCCTGTCCCAGTAAATGACAGAAAGGGCTGGAGAGGTAGCTCAGTCTGAAGGCTCTGGGTTGCACCACCAGTACTGAAAACAAGAAACAAGAGGTGTGACTTAGCGGGAGACCATCAGATCACTTGAGGGAGACCAGGATGCATGCAGTGGGACCCTGGTGTCTTCTATTTCTCTCATTTGCTTCTTGGCCTCAAGTTGAGCAGTCTGGCTTCCCCAGCACCCAACCACGATGGATCACCAGAGGCTGAAAGCAGTGGGGCATCAGTCACGGAGGGAACCCACCTTAACCGTGAGCCAAGATACAACTTCTCTCTTCATGAGTTGATTATTTCAGGCGTTTGTTACAGAAATGGAAACCTCGCTAACAGCGATATGCAGAATGTCAATTTTCCTTTGGAAGAAGGTTCCACATGTGTTTCTGTGGAAATCCTAAATAAAACATCCTTAAGTGTCTTGTGCAAATTAGTTGAATACACGTGTGACAGGAAAACCTGGCACTTCCATAATGCCACAACGGGGAAGCACATTGTGAATACCACACTGCAACATGCCCATTCAATAGGGAAACGGTCTCATTTTCTGACATTCAGAAGAGAAAACCTAGGAAGAGATTGAGATTTCCACAAGAAACAGACTTGAAAATTTCATATATTTGAATATATTCTTGAAAATTATACACTTCAAAATTAGAGCATACAAAGCCATTTGAAACCCATGGGTGGAGCGTGAGTTGCACACACATGTGGTACATGCCACTCCGCAGTCGACTCTGTGGTAAGTGTGGAGAGAACGAAGACGTCATCTCCACACCTCAAGGAGGAGAGAGTCAGGCAAAAGGGACGCAGGAGGAAGGGAGAGCAGCTGGTTCCTGATGATGGCAGCGTAGATCCAACCACATAAGAGTAGATTCCATGGTTCTTCCTGAGTGGAGATGTACTGGACAGAGCGGGGACACACAGCAGTCACTCCTGGCAACCTCACGGCAGGGGCTGGGATGAACCGGCACCCCTGGGGCTCCCAAGAGCTCATGGATTCTGGAGAACCACAGGGTTCCACAACACAGTGGCCCTTAGCTCTCAGACATGGAGAGAGGAAGTGTTGGGTCTAAGTCACAGAAAAAAATTGTTCAGCTATCTCTGGACACACCAAGACCCACCCAGTACATTTCTTGTGCCAAATGTGTAGGTGATTTTGAAATTTGGAATCCAGTAAAGGACCCAAGTACCTCACCCGCCCCACAGACTTCTGGTCAAACAACATGTTAGAATGGTATAAAAACATGTTATAAAAGCATGAGAGATTTAGGTATGTTACCATAAAAAAGAAAAACTAAAATGAATTTATCAACTGACAGTGAAGCTTCCAAACTAGTGAGTGATGAAATAGACAAAATGGGCCAAAAATATTCCAACGAAAATTAAATATTAATAAGTAAGCATTTGCAAATGTGGAAGAACAGCTTAAATTGGAAACCTTAAAATGGTAAAATGAGAGAATGTTCACATAAATCTTGTGTAGTCCAGAGCTCTTAGCAAGAAGGAGTTCCTTGTTTAAAAAAGAATACAGTAATGATGGTAAAAGCTTTCTCTAACAGCAAAAGTTAAACATGATTACAGCAACACTTCCAAGAAAAATCTGGAAAAGAAATTATAACATAGGGGTTTTGTATTTACAGTCTTCTTTCAAATTTAATGACTATAGAAAGGACAACTTTTGTTATTTTAGCTTTGACCAGTACATAAAAATTCTACTTATTTATGGGGAGCACTATGATATTTTGACACATGTATAAATTATGAAATGAGCATTGTATAGTTAGTATGCCGATCACCTTAACATTTATTATTTTGTGTGGTGAGGACATTCAAAAGCACCCTTTCTAGCTATTTTGAGATACATGAAATCACACAGTATTGTCAAATTTAGTCAACAAATTGTACAACATGACACTGACAAGACATGAGAAAAACAAGGAAAATTTTCCTCAGATGTCCATTTTAAAGAACTGGACATTTTCTTTTCTCCATTTTTTGAACTTTCTTTCTGAACTCCACAACCTTGAACACAAAGCTGTGATTTTAGTTCTCCCCAGAGGACGTTTTAAAGGGGGAAAACCAATTGTTTTCATGCTGCACATGGTCACCTTTCGTGTTCCCATCTATGTGGCGTGGTGACAGCCTGTCTGTCCTCTCTGGGAGCCCAACTTCTACTGTCTTCCTTTCCTCTTTCACCTCAGAAAGGCTACCAGGGAGACAGTGACCAGAGGGACATGGGACAGGGACAGGAGACGTGCAGGGATCTGCGGGTGAGAATCCCAAAGTGCAGAGAACTGTGAGTGGAGGAGAATGCAGGACAAAGAGGTGACAAGGACAGCGACATGAGAGACGGGAAATAGGAGAGTGGGAAATGTAAGATACAGGGCCAGAAGTTGTGTGGGCACACACAGTGTGTGTATGCTCTTGGTGGCATTGCCTTTATCTTCAACCTTGGAGTGAACATTGCTTTTCCTGCACGATGTCACTCATTGTAACTATACTTTGCTTTTTAATTGACAATAAAAGTGAGAGAGGAAACTGCGGACACTGGGCTACCCTGACAGCATGTGGAGAAATCCATGGCACTTAGTAGTTGCTAATCATTCTCCCTTTTATTTAATTTCATAATTTCCAGGAAATGAAAAATTCTCAACATTCTATTCCCCAAACTATATTACTCTAAAAATTCTTATCATCTTATTAACCCAAAACATGATTCTTAAAACCAAATTCTTACTATGAATTGAGCAAAGAAAAATACATACTAGTAAGAAGTTGTGTGCAATAATATTCACCACAAACCACTTTGTTTCCACATTTTCCCCATAAGGATTCAAAGTCCCGGACCTCAGCCTCCCTGGCTGTGCACTCCTCAGACCCTCACTGATGGGCTTAGGAGCCTCCTGCTCTCATCCCGCACCTCCCTGCTACAAGTGTAACTTACCTGAGTAAGAAACGTATCCGCACAGGAGTCCCAACTCCATTACTCCTTTGCAAAATGCCAGGAAGAGCTCTCTTGAGAAACAGAGCTAACAATACAAGAGATCCTCACCTGAAATAAAGCAAGTGAGAGTAAATATTAGTCACGTTTACAAAATTCCTTCTCTGCAACATCTAGATTCATGTCTAATGAAATCACTTGGTGATTCAGTGTAGCCAACCGAACACCAAAAGCATCACAATTATCATCAAAGTTGATGTTCTTTTATTTACAACTTTGCAAGACAGTTTTCTTTATTGATATTATTTGGTTGTGAGCAGTCCTCTGATTTCAACTTTTTGTATGATTATTCCTTTGCCTTGTAGATGTAACAAATGGTCCAGATGTTTTTATCTCCACTTACAACCCCAAATTTCTCAAACATAAAAATTTCATATTCCAAGGAACATTTTATTTGGGTATTATCTGGTCTGACTCGCTTGTGGAGAAGCAAAATATGTAATATTTTCATTTTCCTATAATAAAGAAAATTTTAGTAAAAAATACCATGACCTAAATCAGTTTTTCATGCATGGGCACATTTTACTAGTTTTTTCCTGCAAAATTTTCAGTTTTTATTTGATATATTTATACATATTTGTTGTAAGTTTTTCTATAAGCATGCTCCCTCATGCAAATTCAAGTTCCTTTTTAACTGTTTATTTTGTCCATTTATATTTGTGATCATTGCTAGTTTATCGGGATTTATGTCACCATTTTACTTTGTCGCTTTCCTTAAGCTATATTCCTACTTTCTGGCGTCCCCTGAATATGTTTTGGTATGCTATTTCTTTTGTTCCTTTTTCATTCATCATTTTGCTTTCCTTTCTTCACTGTGTTTTCTCTCCCTTTATGTGAAGGATACTCTGTCGCATGTCATGTCCTCCCCCCTACCGTCCTGAAGTTATAGACTCTATCACTGCCACTTTACCAATTAATGTGAAAAATTGAGCTCTTTTATTAAAAAGTATGAAGATAGAATATTATACAAGTCACATAGGGAACTTCATTCAATGTTTAATATGCTGTTGCTCCATATTTTAATCTTATTTTTACTCAGCAAATGTAGCAGTGAAAATATTATAAAACTAAATATCTATTTTTTGAACATTTATTTCCATATCTTAATTTAAAACTTTTTTTCTGGAAGATTTTTAATCTTAAAATATGTTTTTTGAGTTCTTTAGTAGGATTACTTTGAAAGTAAATTAACTCTTTTTAACAGAAATTATCTTTATTTTTCTCTCATATCTAAAATATTATTTTGTTGCCTGTTTCTTAATGCAGAGTTCTTTTCCATCAACACAGTGGAGATACCTTCCCACTACATACTGACTTCTAAATACAGATATGTGCACATTTATTTACTGTAATTTTTATTTTAACTACCTAAAAATGGTCTTTCTTCTTCCTGTTCCAGCAGTACTTTTCCATTTCATACCGATGTTCTGTTTATTCTTCTGGAATGTGCTGCTTTTCCTGCATGTGTAGGCTCCACATGCCATCAGCTCCGGAACTTTCCCAGCTACTGTCCTTTCAAAATCCAACCCCACTCCTTCCTGTGAGGCTCAAAAGATGCTTATCAACCTTTCCTCCTGGCTTTCTTTTTCTTTTTTTTTACTTGGGTACCGGGAGTCGACCTCAGGACCTCACGCTTGCCAGCAAGCACTTGTGCCGCTGAGCGATATCCCCAGCCTTTTTTTTCCTTTATGTGGGTACCGGGAGTCAAACTCAGGACCTCGCTCTTGCCAGGCAGGTGCTTATGCCGCTGAGCTAGCTCACCAGCTCTGGCTTTCATATTTTGGAGCTACTATTTCATGGATTCATCATCTCCTCTTCCCTCTCTGTGCATCCGGGATCATTTCTTCTCACCCATACTCCACTCCAACACATCGCTGTAAACAATGTGTATTCTGACATTTGTCTTTCTCATTTAGTATTTTATAATAGTTAATTAGTAGAATTTTACTATCTGGAATTTTAGTAAATATAAAGGTAAATAAACAAAAAGATTTATGTTAGAATAGGCCTGAAATTAAAAATATTAACTCTAGTTTACAAAATTTGCAATGTTAGCAGAAATTTCCATTCTGTACCCCAACAGAAAAGTGCAGAGGTGATTGGTGTATTTGGGTGGTGATTGGCTTTTTGACTGACCATCAGTTTTCTCCTTCACTTGCAGGATGTGGCTTCTTCAGGGTCCCGGAATCTGCTGATAATTATCCTGTAGTGTTTTTTGATCGTTTGGTTGGTTTGTTGGATTTTTGCCATTACAGCTACAACTTCCTCCTGGGCGTTTGTCCTCAAGCCGTCTAAATGTCTGGATTCACATCAGTGTTCGGCTCTCCCTGGGTTCCTCTAGTTGCGTGTTGTCTCAGTATCATTCTTAAACGTAAATCGAACCTTCTCAAGCCGAAGACAGGGCTCAGGCCCCGACACAGTGGTGTGTCATCCGCTGTCCACCCACCCTGCTCGGGGCTCTATGCCTCCTGGTGACCACCTGTGGACAGGGCGGCCGGACCCTGCACCCTCGACTCATGCCCTGCTCGGGACTCAGCATCAGCACCTTCCTGCGGAGACCTAGCTGAGTAATGCTGTGGACCCCAGTGAAGCCTTCTGCTTTCTCATCCTCTCTCTGTCTCTCTCTGTCTCTCTCTCTCTCTTTCCCCCACCCACAGATTTCGTGTGTGTCTTGGGTGGCTCGTGCCTCCTGGTGGCCCTTCTAGGCAGCCTTGGGGTTTTGCCACCCCTTTTCTGGGGCCTGTGACACACTGCTTCTGTTGTTGTTGTGTTTGTTTAGTCACCGCTGCTGTGTCTCACCTGACCAAAGCAAGCCAAATTTCCTAGCTGCTCAGGGTCCCCCAGAGCCTGGGCATCCTGGCCAGTGCAAAGTGACACAGGACGGAGGGAGCCACCAGGGCGGGTGCCGGCATAAACGATGCTCCTGCTGGAATATCAGCCCTTCACTTAGGCATCGAGCTCAGTGTACACACCTGCAACCAAATCGCAAAGAAAAGAAATAGCAAAGGAACAACCAATAATAATCTCCAGCTCATTTTGCTCTCTGCCATCTTTTCACAAGCTCAGCTATGTATGCAGAAGTGTGTCCTGTGTAAGTCATACGACACCGAAGTGTGTTTCCACAGACTTTTCATCTACCTCCTGCACAGTACTGTCGCAGGTTAAAGTTTTTTTATTAATTAGTTATAGACCTTGCTCATTAGGGATCTAGAAATTTAATCATTACTATCTTGAAAAAGCTCTAAGAGACCAACTTCCAGCTGGGAGTGCAGAAGTACAATATCTGAAATCTGTAAAAGAGATCAGTCAAGGTATGTTATTGGGTTCAGGGTGTCACGCAGAGGATTATTCTTCATGACTAAGCACACGCATACATTAGAAGACAGTTCCACAACCACTTCCAGATAAAATTTGAAACAGAATGAACATTTAGGTGGCTGTGCACTTTCAATTTTTGCAGGAAAATCCATTTCCATCTTTAAGGGACTCAAGCTCCTGGATAATAAATAGTGTAATTAAATCAAAGACTGTGGATCTTCCCTCACATCCAAAATCTCATGATTAAATGCTGCTGGTAATAAGAGAGACAAACTATTTTATCATTTCCTGTAGCAGAGTCTAATGGATTTTAAAGAATATGTAGTCTCAAATAGGTCTTTATGTAGGACATTTCTGAACTCTTTAAGCAAATGTGCTTGAGAAAGGTTCGGTATTTGACAGAGTTTGGTATTATTGTAGATATGGATGATGGCATTCCATTTTATTGAAGTTACTATTTCAGTGTTTGTGGTGCCATCTTGCTAGTTTGATTCCTGTCTTAGTTACTTTCTCTTGCTGGGACAGAACACACAAATGCATTCATTCAAGGAGGGAAGGTTATTATTTAGCTCATAGTTTGTGGAAGTTTCAGTCCATAGTCAGCTGGCTCCGAGGCAGGATGGCATGGCAGAGGGGCATCGCAGAGGAGAAACGGTCCCTGGCAGCACAGGCAGTAAGCAGCGTTCTCAAGGGAGGAAGAGGGATATATACATATATATACTCAGGCCACGCCCACAGTGACCCACCTCTTCCTACCAGGTTCACCTCTCAACGCCCAGCTATAAACCCACCCAATATCACACACCCATGATCCAGTCACCTTCCGAAAGTCCCACCCATGATCACCTGAGGCTTTGGGGGGACATTGAGACATAAGCCACAGCAGTTCTCTTCTTGGCCTACCATAAATGCCCAAATAAATTTACTTTAATCTTTTTATTATGTACTTGTCATAAATATTAAATGACATAAGCCACTTATCTCTTCCACATGTCATTTAAGACATTTTTAAAATAGTTGTTTGGGAACTAATATGGTGAAATTATGCTGGAAAATATTAATTCCTTCACTACTTAGTTGATGTATTGGCTGCATTAACTGTAATCACCGAGCAATGATTAGTGACACCTTCAAAAATATTTTTACAATAATCAAAAAGTCTTAGGCTGTAGAGAAACAGGAAGGTACTTCTGAGGATATATGGTAGAACAAATTTATATCATATATCCCAGTTTTGGGCCATATTTAGAATACAAATTATTCCTGTTTATATATATATTTCAAAACATGTATTGAAATATCTGCGTATGTAATTTCACCTTAAATAGTGACACCCTGCAATACGTGAATGTGTGAAAATACAGCTGTTTGGAGGATATCATGCTGAGTGAAATAAGCCGTTCACAGAAGAACAAATAACGCATGGCCCCAGTCAAGCTAGTAGAAACTGGAGGCAGAGGGATGGTTCCCAGGGTGGCCATTGGGGAAGGGCCGATGCCAGTGCAGGGCCGTACCTGCAAAGCTTCCTTTGCGCAAGATAAGAAGGTTGAGCTGGACATGGTAGCTCTGTGGTTGCACGTGCTTAAAAATGAGCAACTTCTAGAGATCAACGTGGAACACACGGTTGACAATGGTGTAGTGTGCACTTCAGAATTTGTTACAAGCGGTCTTATCACAATAAAAACTGCAATGAATGAATCAAAACAAATCTGTATCCCTACTACGAGGAAATAACCTTGGTGCCGGCGAATGCACACACCCAGAGGTCTCTGCATCAGCTCTTGGGTGCAGCGCCAGACCACAGATCGCGTGGACTCCAGGTCCCTGTGGGTGTGCATAGAGGGTGCTCACCAGCCAGTGCCCTGTGAACCTCAGAACCACGACCACCCCATCCCGCCTTGGACTCCCATGCCTGCTCATCTCTGCAGTGGTCATCGCTGCCTCTCATCAAGCTGAGACGGCTGAAAATATCCAGTGCAAGAACCCCCAGACCTTACCTGTTCCAATTGAAACACTTCGCATGGAACGTCAGGAAGAAGGAGGTCTTTGGGAGGGACAATTTGGGAAAGGAAAAGAAACAGAATGATCACTTGGTATGCCCAAGACAAAGTGGAAAGAATCCGCACAGTGATTTCCATTTTAAAATTTCTGAGTACTGGTGAAAGAGTGTAAAAATGTATCTCAAATGGATCCAACCCTCTTCCTTTTGTTGGTAAGTGTGGATGGACTCATAGTGATGGCAAAATAAAATAAAACCAGAGGAACCACTAATTACACACTTTAAGCAGTTAAATGTACATACATTTCACTTACAACTTACTATTAATGAGTTATAAAAATGCATGGATCATAGCAAATGAATATCGTATACAGTATAAAATAATAAGCATGATTTTGAGTACATTATGCTATTTGAGATTACATGTAGTTTTCTCTCAATAATCTTTTAACAAACAGAAAATAATTTCAATATTGAATTTTGAGAAGCCTCTGCTTTTAGAAAAATAACAATGTTCCCTAAGCTTTTAAGAAATTTAGCTCTGCCAGGCACCCCAGTAAAACACTCTCTCTGCTTCATCTTTTTATGTGTGAATTTTCATTAAGCTAAAGACAATCTTGGAAAGAGAAAAATGATTTTCAAGGAGGCCTCACAAGGAGATTTCACACTTCTAATAACAAATATGGACCAATGAGAAGCAAAGAGAAGTCCAACAGTAAAAATATCAACACCTTAAGAAGCAACAAATACTGCACTGAAGTTTCCTTGTAAAGATTGGGGTATAGCGGGGCAAACATTTAGTTTTTTAGCCTTGCTTAAGCTTTTAAATTGCAAGTAAATTATAGATTCGGTTATTTTCTAAAAGTTCATTTTTCTGGCAGGGTATAATTTTCCCCGAAAATTTGCAGGAGGGCTCTTGCAGGACTGGGTCCCCCAGAGGCCAGCTGTGACTGGCTCTGAAGTCTCATGGTGGATGTCACAGCGGCCTAAGCCTGGGCCTTGCTCAGGGCGCTGCACACCCTGTCCGGCTCCATGGTTCTACCCAGTCTTGGACAAGCCCTTGGAGAGAGGACACTCGGGGTGAACCAATCTGCCTGGAATCAAAGAGGAAATAATTCTGGGGGGAAATGTCTCACCAATATAGAGAGAAGAAAATAATTCTCTGAGCCCTCAAAGGGAATTTGTCTATGATATACTCAGATGGCGTTTGATGACTGTTGCTCGTTTTCACCATGATTGCCCAGGTGATGCCACAAAAGGAGACACAGAGAGGCTCAAGAAACCAAACAGGGTTGCACCGCAGGTCCCAGGTGCAGCACACAGATTCCCCCCAGCACAGTCCTCTTAGAGAAGCCCCAAGTTGGGCCGGGAATAGAAGGGGCAGGGACCAAGGGAGGCATCTATGTCATAGACTACTGAAGTTTAAAGATAAGTCACAGGGACAGGTGAGCCTCTGAGCTCGGCTGCTTTCCAAGGTTGTTGCAGCTCTGAGCTGCCGGTGAGGCTTGGTCACCTGGCACCTGGCTCTGGGAGGTTGATACGGGGACATCGCCTTCTGTGGAAGACGGGAGACAGGAAGTGGGGCTGGAGCTGAACATTCGCATGTCAGAGACACTCCCTTCACCTCAGAGAAGTGGTCACCAAGGATGGCGGTCCCTTCCAAACCAGAAAGGCATTTATGAGGACAGAATGCTGAATATAGAGAAAATGAAAAGCACAAATATCCCAGTGGCTTATTGTTTCATATTGGTCATTGAGACAGGAGGATTGTATGTTCTGAAATAATATTAACAAATAAAAGACCAGATCTGGGGTGTGATAAATGATATTTTATTGTTCAGTTCATCTTTCTGTGCATATGGAACTGTTAGTGCACTGCACCAGGAGAATCAGGTCATAGAGGGGAAAATGTTCAAATCCAAGCAGTGGCTATTCGCCATGGCTACGGCACAGAGGAGCTCTCAGGGGTAGGACTTCTAAGCCAGAGCTCATACGTGTAGGTTTACGGGCTAAACACAGAACCCCAAATGAGAAAGAGGTATGGCCTGCAGGAGCTTGTCAGTGAGCACTGTCAGGTGAAAGGGCTCTGTGACACCACTCCATCCCTATTCAGGGGTCTTTTCTGACCTTGCTTTGTAAATCCTTTCTGAGAGATTCTTGGGGAAGGTGGGAGAGAAAGCTCACAAGTAAATTCCTCAGCTGTTCCTGGGGTGCCCAGGAACAGCTGGGTTTTGTGATGGCTCCCATAGCTACATAGTTACTAGCTGCATAGTTACTAGCTACATAGTTACTAGACAATGGGAAAATACCACTGAGGAAGTGTATCTAAACTACATACCAAAAGTGGACAAAAAACTTGCTGTTCTATTCTTCTATAATTGCTAGATACCTTTGTAAGTTCCTTACATGAAAGCTGATGTACCGTAACCATTGTTCACTGTTCCCAGAATAGTTGATTTCTGTTCCAATCAGGATGTGGTTTTTGCTTTAAATTCTGTGTGTTAAACAGACCCGCGCTGATCTGTGATCTCCCTGCGTGGAGCAAGCACTTCAGTCAGCCGGCCAGCTTAATAAAGGCTCATCACACTTCTAGATTGGCTGCCTGGCTTTCTAGTATGAGTTTGAACCCATAACAGGTTTCACTTCCTCAGTGCTATGAATCACAATTATGTTTTGTGACATTAAAAAATGTAGAACTCTCATGTGAGGGATGGTTAGTAATGAGGGCCGCTTCCTCCTAGCGGTCCCATGATTGCGCTCCTGAGAGGCTCGGCAAAAGCTTATCACGGGAAGAGGTTACAGACTGTAGCGTCTTGGAAACTGAGTCACCATGTCATCCCAGGACAGAGTGGAGCCACTCCCAAAGCCGCAGGAAACCCTGACCCAGTCAGTGTACAGGGCACGTAGGGATAATTGGATTCAGATTCCACAGACCTCACAGTGAGGACTCTGAACACTGCACACATGGAGTCCGTGCCTCAGATCACGGGCAGCGTTACTATGATCTCTGGGGAGCTGGCCCACGAAACAACATGTTAAGCTAGGAGCAAAACGTCATTACTGTTTTCTTACAACCTCACTGAAAAATTGATGTCAGTGAACAAAGACGTAAGAACCACTGCATCTAGGAATAAGTGATCCATCCGATTACTGGAAGGTTTCCAGGGGCAAAGGCTTATCTGCTTCTCTGGAGACACCGTGGAAGCCCACAGTGGGACAAGATGGGCTCTGTGACAGGAGCTTCCTGGAATATTATCAGTCCTCCAGGTGTGGAATTGCTCCTGTGCCTGCCCCGTCAATGCAGCATCATCCTTCACTCTCTCTCCACAGAGGCAGGAACTGTTTCACAGAAAGGCAAGGGTGAGGAGGATCACGTAGCTAGTAAATAACACAAGCAGACCTAACTCAGCTTGTAGCCGAACTTTCACAAAGCCTAACTCACAGATGAGTCCTTTGCCTACCAAGGACTCTGGGCCAAGGACGGGACAAGGAGCACAGTGCCTGTCTCCTCCGGCCAGCACAGCGCCTCCTTTCCCCTACCCTGGCGTTTCCTTGGAAGGTCCCCAGTCTCTGCAGGCTGGCAAGCATTATCTGTGTGGGAGGAGGCATGGCTCCTCTGACAGGGACAGGTAGCACAGGTGCAGGTAGGACAGAGTCATCTGTATGACAAGAGCATGAGATTGAGTGTGATTGCTTCCAATTCAACACACCTGGTCAGTAATTCTCTTCAGAATCAGTATGAAGAGGGAGAGAAAGCCAATTTCATCTTGGTGAGAGTGATGGGAAGACATCAGGCTTTGAGAACATCTGCAGCATCGCCAGGTGCATCCACAAGGATGCAGTGTGTCCGCACCGTTGAATGGACTGTCACCCTGGAACAGAGCAGTTTGGGCCTCAACTGTCCCGTGATTTTCATATCAAGTGTGCCCGCCAATCTCCCCAGCCTGAGACCCTGGGCCAAGCAGGGCTTCCTCCTGCATCCTGATACAAACACTCTCTGCTTGACCTGTGAGGGTAAAAATCACGGTATCTTACCTAGCCCACTAAAGAGTAAATCCCTTAGCTGACCACAAGACCCGTGTCCACTAAGGAATTCTCACACTGCTTACTGAGCACACGCTACGTGTTGGGGACATCCTTGCAGTAGTACAAGAGACAAAGATGACTCACTCGGGGGCTATTTTAAAGAATCTGAAATCTGGTGGGAAACACACATAAAAAAGAGATTTGTGAGACAGTGAATTTAAATGTAAGTGGGAAAAAAGAAACAGACTGCTGCAAGAACTTGATGGAGGGTGATGACATCAGATCCTGGGAAGGGACTTTGGTGTAAAACACATAAAGATATTCTAAAATAATAATCATGACAATAATAATGAAAATGGTGAAAGGAGTTCTACAGGCAGAGGGAAAGAGGTGGGTGGGGAAAGAAAGGAGAATAAAAATAAGCAAGATGTGTTAGGTACATTTACCTACTCCCTATGATGAATGTAAACTTTATGGATTGCAAACACGCACTCATACAGTAAAATTAAAGAAAAATATATTTACAACTTATGGAAAAATGTACTGAAACAATATATTGTAAATAAGTGTCAGTGCACTGAGTGAATACGTGATTTAATTGCGAGAAGTCATAAGAAGTTTCTGGGAGATTAAAATTTATGTGCATAGCTCTAAAAAATGAGAAAAATCCAGGCACATTTAGAGAGCCAATAATGGCCCAGAACAGCAGTTGCCTGGGTAGAGAGGGGATTGCAAAAACCAGGGCCCAGCTAATGCAGGGGCCAGATAATCACGATCGGCATAAGCTGCTGGGGGATTGGAGACGAAATCGCTTCATCAGACTGAGAGCGGGATTAGCAGGCCTCCTGCGACACACAAATATGGAAACTACAAGGGATGAAGTCAGCGTAAGCTGGCTACAAACTGAGCATATTGATCATAATCTCAAATGTAAAAGTAGAAAGGTTTAATTCTCTCAGAAACCAAGGGGAATTTTTTACTCAGTTCATTTAATGACATGAAATAGTAAATTCCAGCCCTTGCTAAAACTCTGCAAAAAAAATGAGCAAACAGGGCAGAGTAATATCACAAAGCCGAAAAAAATCCAATGAGCATGATAGAGTAAAAAGAAAACCAAAAAGAAAAGCTACTGGTGTAAAAGTCAATACAGGGAAAAGAATCACATTCTAGAAGACATTGGCTATTTCATTGTGATAGAATTCAGAGAGAAATAAACTCCTCCCAACATGGTAAAAATGATTCTGTGAACAGAGGTATCCTTGCCATGTCACTAAACACTCTAGGACCACACTGCTAGGACAGCAGTTTGTCAGTGACGTGGGGACTAGGCTGTGAGAGTACTAGATGTCACCCTCATTTCCTCTTCCCCACAAGTCAAAGTTCTGATAAGAATTTCAAATTGTCACACTATTGGTCGGGTAACACTGCCCTCAGATGTTAGAAAGGACAGGCATTCGCATTAAAATGGGTGATGTTTATTTCCTTTCCCAATTTCTAGTAATCGGAATACTCAGGAAAATAATCCATTTCATAAAATCTCTGTAGAAGTTTAATAGGCACATTTGAGAAAACAAGAAAACCTGTCAACAGTTATGAAATTATATATACTTTTTTCATTTTTTAAAAGTATTTGAGCCAGGTGTGGTGGCATGTCTATAAATACAGCGCTCTGAAAGGCTGAGGCAGGAGGATCACAGATGCAAACCCCTTGGCAACTTCGCAAGTTAGCAGGACCCTGTCTCAAAATAAAAATTTAAAGTAAGGCTGTGTGTGTAACCTAATGTGAAGGTCCTGAGTTCAGGTCCTAGTACCCCAATAAAATCAATGAATAAAATTTGACCTGTTCCACTTATCTGAATGTATTATAGATGTTTTCTGTAAGGATGTTCAACAACACACCATTTGAAACTATAAAACTTGGAAGTGTTCTTGAGTTTAGCAGCATGGAAATATATCAAGAAATGTGTGCAGCGTGCTTGTGGGAGGAGTCCTGAGAGAGATGGAGCCGCAGGTGGTGGGGAAAACCTGATGTCATCTTCAGGCTTCTTGCATTGTCAAGAGAAAGGAACAATTTTAACTGCGATGTACACAGTGTTGATGGAAAAGCCTCATGGAACTGTTAAAGTTGAGTTTATCAGAGTGCTTTATAATTGGCCATTTAAAATTTTGTCATTTTCTGCATGTTCTACACAGGTAGAAAATAATTTGGAAATACTTACTTTTACATATACTGTATTTATTTATGTTAAAGAGCATATTAACCAGACATTTTATCTGACATCATTGTCTTCTTGTTTGCACTTTGGCATAAAATTATTTTATGGAAAATAATTAATGTAGAATTTAAATGGATTCCATCACCACCTCTTTAATGATGAAAGGAATCTTAACGTTCTCCAACTGCAGCACTTTCCAGCAAGTTCTGGATTACACTGTAAACATCTTGTAGAACTTCTGTGTCTCGCTGAAGTACTTTGTTTTGATGCTTCACAGAAGCGAGGTGCTGGCTGCCTGGCCGACAGGATCCTGCCAGGGAAGAAACAGCTGATTATCTGGTTCTGTTTAAAAAACACGGTCTTTAGAATTCTCTCCATTTCACATCCAACTTCCAATTTACTGCCAATAATTTGTGCTGGAGGCATGAATGATTATTATTACTTCAAAATTCTCCCAAAAGATGGAATAAGCCCTTTTCTTTCTTTTACTCTACCTAATGAGCTCATTGCAGATTCAGAATGGCACAGATTACCACAGACTATTTCTTTCATGGAACAAAATCACAAAAGGACAAGACAGAGCAGAAGAAATCTGACTGAGCTTTCCTTGTGGTCCAAAGGCTGAATATCTGAATTACTTTAACACTTCTGAGGAACAAATATTGATGGAATGAACTCATGGAAATTAAATAATGACGGAAGCTAAGTTACTGTTTTTTAGCATAGCTGGAAGTTTTTGAAATCCTACAAATTCTTGTGATAGCAAATGTTAATTTACTGAAATGCACCCGACGAAGATTTAAAGGAAGATTTCTTAAAGTTCGTATCAGAAGTCTCTAGACAATACAGTAATGCAAAAAGCAACACTGACAATGAGGTTCTAATATTTCCAGTTTTACGTTTTCCTGTTCCACGTGTAGCCCCTGTCCACTCAGTTTTTCTCCATCGCACGAAGCCCCCTTCCCTTCTTTGTTTCTTATTCATGACAGGACTTCCAGCAAATCCCCATCCTGCCCTGTCCTGTGGCAACGCAACCCCTCACGCCCCTTGTGTCCAAACCTTTGTCCCACCCCAAAGTGGCTCTTCAGTAACTCCACCCCTCCTGGGGACTCCGTCCAGGTTCACGACCCTTCATTCCCATCAGCAAATTGATATTTTGTTATTTTTCTTACCATGAAAAAAGAAAATTAAACCTTGTTGTTTCTACCTAAGCACTCATGCTCCACCCTGCTTTACTGACCTCCACATTCAGCCAAACGCTCGGGTGACATGGCACCATGGCCTCAAAATCCACACTTTCGTCTCCTTTCGGTCCTATTGAAAGCAGTGGTGCAGGTGCCTCATCCACTGGGTTTACCTCCAACTTTCCGAAGCCAATTCTATTTCTTTTTCCAGTACTGGGGATGGTACCAAGGGCTTTTCATTGAGTTACACCCTCAGCCGTTTATTTATTGTTATTTAGAGGCAGGGTCTTGTTAAGTTGCTGAGTTGTCCAGAACTTGCTATCCTCCTGCCTCAGCCTCCCAGGGTGAGCAATTCTTCATCTCTGTGTTACTTGGCCTGGTAACTATGTTTGGTCCAAGTGGTCATCTCCGATGAGCTAGAAACAGCAGCTCACACTTGAAACATCAGCTCTACTCTGCGATGTTTCCTTGCAGTCAGAGTATCCACTGAACTACAGATCCATGCAGCACAAGCCTCCCCTGCTTGAGCCCTGGACGTCAGGCCACTCTTCCTGCTCTACGTTGGATCTCCCTCCCAACCCATTTAAACAAAATTGCCCCCACTGCTGGTGCTGAAACAAATAGACAGCAAAGGCGGCCTCCTTTGGTGCACCTATTTCTCCCATACACTCCCATCCTTTAGGTGACAACTTCCAGTCCAACCAAGGGTGACCGATGTCCAGGACCTTTGTGACCATGGCCTTGCTTGAGCCTCTTCCCACATCAGTCACTTCCTGCTGGGGCCCGCACTCTCAGCCATTCCTGTCCACTGCATGCATCCATCTGGCCAACTGAGAGAGCCTTTCCAAACATCTGCACCTCAGGCCAGCTCTGCTGGAGAGAAGCTCACGGCCTTCTGCCTCACACAGGAAGAGGAACTCACCTCAACAACCCAAGGTCGATGTCTTCCTTACTTCTCTCTTGTTGCTGAGACAAAATGTCCAACGCTGAAAGTCAAGGGAAGAAAGGTTTATTTAGCTCACAGTTTGTAGAGGTTTCAGTCCATAATCAGCTGCCTCCAAAGCAGGGAGGCACATGGCAGAGGGAGAACAGTTCATGGCAGACATAGGATAGTGAAGCAACAAGGGCTGACCACAGCTCTTTCTATCCCTTATATGTTATGGAGGCTGCTCAGGGCGGGCAGCACTCACACCCTGAATACTAGCGCCCTTGGTCCTAGCATTGCACCATGAATCGGTCCCAGCGTCACACACTCTAGATCCAGCCACCTCTGAAAAAGCCCCACCTCTGAACGCCTGAGGCTTTGGGGGGACATCTACACACAGCCATGACACTGCATCACTTTACATGAATGTTAAGTCTGAGTGACATAAAACTGTTGTGCCTGGAAATGTTTAAACATTGTATTTGGACCTAGGAACATGAGATTTAAATTTTTTTACTTAGAATTTAAATCTCAACATTTTACTCATATTTAATTCCTTGACTACATTCCCTGACTGAATAATTTAAGGCATTTGTCATACTTTAATATAAAAATTCCCAAAACTAACAACTTCTCACTCAAATGAGCATAATACTATTGATCAGCCTCCATATGGAGTTAAGATCAGCAACAAATTTGAAAATACATAGAAGTAGGTGTGGGAAACACATTCATAGCCTAAAATGTCTGCCAAATTTTTCTATACAATAGCTGCAATTTTGTTTCCTATTAAAGCTCCCAGAAACCTAGATTAACTACATGGAAAATATTTAATTTCATTTGAAAATGAGAGTCATAGATTTTTTTTAATTAACTTCAATTATACCTAAGAAAGTTCTAGTTAGAGTGAAGGATTTAATGATCCAATCTATATAAAGCTTTTTCCAGGCCTACTGTAGTATTAATTTGGTAATAAAATCCATCTATCTATCCATATACATAAATACACTCTGTCTTTCTCTCCCTCTCTCTCTCTCTCTATATATATATATATGAAAATAAACATGTTATTCATACACTTTCCTGGGTTGCTCTTACCACTGCCCAACAGTGGACTCTTCTTCAATAATTTCAATTTAGTATTCTTAATTTGTTAGTGTCTCACTGTTTAATTTTTCTATAGCTAATAAAACACTCAAATTTTCATAAATAAAATACAGGAAGTATTAGTGTTTCAGTAAATAACAACGGTCAATAGCTAATAATTAGAAAACAAAAAATATAAACTTTGACATTCTTTAAAGATCATAATTTTTCATCAAGTGAAGGAGAGAATTTGGTATATGTCATAGCTAATTTTTTTGTTGCTGACACAAAATACTCAACACCCACAAGTTAAGGGAGGAAAGGTTTATGTAGCTCAGTTTGTGGAGGTTTCAGTCCATAATTGGCTGGCTCCACGGCAGGGTGGCACATGGCAGAGGGCAACAGTTCATGGTGGCAGAAGACAGCAAAAGCAACAAAAGCACAAAGGGGCAACCAGGCCTCTTTCTGCCACTTTTATCTTATCCAGACTGCGGGGATTAGGGTGGTGCCAATCCAGTCAGTGGACTGATCCAGCTATCTATCACCCACCCCTAACCCCAGCACCCTTAATCCCAGCATTGAACCATGAATCAGTCACAAACTCTGGATTCAGCTACCTCTGAAAAAGCCCCATCTAAAATTGTGCAAGGCTTTGGGGGGGGCAAGGGGCACCTAAACACAAGCCGTAACAGCATGCTTGTGATAATCCAATCACATGGCTCCCCCTCGACAATAAACAAGGACATGAAATAGGTCCACAGGTTTTGCAGCTCATGAGAAATCGCCTGTTAGCCCATCAGTCATCTGCATTCAATTTCCTGCCTCTCCGTCCAGCCCAGGAGGTGCTGCTATCAAAGGTGGCCAGGTGACCACCAGGTTCAGAGCATCAAGAATCACTGATTGTCCTCATCTGCGTTCCCAGGCATGAACTCTAAAACCACTGTGTCTCACCTCAGACCCAGAGAGGGAGAGGAGGCTGCAGTCCCCTAAGGAAATGTCTTCAGAGAGTGTTCACTTCCATGTAGAGATCAATGCACGCTTGGATAAGGACATATAGACATCGATATGCACATGGAAAGGCACATGTAGGGCTCAGTGTGCACATGGAAGGGCACATGTAGGGGTCAGTGTGCACATAGGTAGGCACGTGTAGGGGTCAATATTTACATGGATAGTCATGTGTATGGATCACTGTGCACCTGGGTGGACATACGCAGGGCTACATGCACACAGGAAATTTGCAGCAATGTAACCTTCTCCTAAGCTGAATCAGGAAACTGACCCATCAATCATATCATCGTGAGATTCAGCTCCTAGGATGCTTCCTGTTGCGTTCTGCTCTCCAGATGCACACAAACACAGCCCTGTCTTTGGTTGATTTTTCATATTTGGGGAACGAAGCTCAAGTGTTAAGATTATATTGCATCTGTGGCAAATGATCACATGAGTCAGGTTGTCATAGAAACACTAGGTTCATAGTATTGTAGTTGTGATAACAGCGTTACAGAAGAGATGGCTACCAGAATTACCTTGGACTGGATATTTGGGTACATGAATATTTACAGTAGGAAAAATAAAAAGAATGTAAGAGTGAAGGTGTTCTTAGGGTGCAATAGTGAGTGACGAGCAGAGCCTGGTAATGTCGCAGGCCTGTCATCCCAGCGTTCTGGGAGGCCGAGGCAAAAGGACAGAAATTTGGAGCCTAGCTGGTGCAACTCTGTGACTTAGGATGACCGGGCATCAAGGCATAAAATGAAAATTGGAAGGGGATGAGGCTCAATGTGAAAGCCCTGAGTTCCACCTCCAGTACAAAAAAAAAAGGGGGATGAGAATTTTAGACTGCAAATTTCCCCTTATGTGTTCTTTACTATAATTTCTGAAGTCATAAAAACAAATCTAAAAGTAAAAAATTTATAATTTTTGAAGAGAAGAAAAAGCGATCCCAAGGAGGAGGGCAAAGAGTGTTAGGCTCATTAAAAATACTCCCTTTGGGCCGGTGAGATGGCTCAGTGGCGTAAGCCCCTGCCCGGCAAGCACGAGGTCCTGGGTTCGACTCCTGAACCCACATACGAGAAAAGGGCCGGTGATATCGCTCAGCAGCACGGGTGCCTGCTGGTGCGCAAGGTCTTGAGTTCGAGCCCCGGTACCCACAAAAAAAAAATAATAATACTCCCGTCTTTTGTTTACAATCACAGGTCAAAATTCTGTACATTTACCATCTGTCTGTCTATCTCTGTCCCTGCCTATGCTCTTCACCCAACAAGAGTAGAATTCACAGTTAGGTGCATAGGGGACATTATTTATTCTACCCAGAATATAAGTCATATAAAACAAGTGTTTGTAACCTTGAATTAATTTAATTCACAGCATTGTATTTAACTACAGAGAAATTAAGATAGAATTTAATAGCAAATGTAACTAAAATATCTGGAAACATTTCAATGTTATTAAGCATATTTATAATTTTAAATACTTCCCCACAGTGTATTTCTAGAGCTGTTCACCCTCACACTCAGTGGAAAATCAGTACACGTCACCACACTGCTGAAACCCAGACGGCACCAGAACGGGCCGCCGAGCCACCTTCCATCAGACGCCCAGCACAGTCTGCAGAGATTCCAGCCAAACGCAGAACGGAGGTTTAAAAAGGACCAGAAATGCTCCTGCTCTCCAAGAACTCACCCTCCATGCGTCTGCCTCATAAAGTTTAGAATCTTTGCTCTGAAAAATACATTCCTAGGAGATGATGTTCTTTTACACTGTACCTCCCTGGATATAGTGTTATGGCTGTGTCTAGATGTCCCCCCAAAGCCTCATGCAGTCACAGGCAGGGTTTCTCAGGGGTGGCTGGATCTAGAGTGTGTGACGCTGGGATCGATTCATGGTGCAATGCTAGGATCAAGGGCACTAGGATTCAGGGTGCGGGTGCTACCTGCCCTGAGCAGCCTGGATAAGATAAAAGGGGCAGAAAGACGCTGTTAGGACCCTCATTTCTTCTGCTATCTGTTGGTGCCATGAACTGTTCTCCCTCTGCGATGCCCTTCAGCCAAGGCCTTGGAGCCAGCTAATTATGACTGAAACCTGTACAAAATGAGCTAAACAAACCTTTCCTCCTTTAACTTTGGGCATCGGGTATGTTGTCTCAGCAACAAGAGAGAAGTAAGGAAGACATGCAGTATATATGTCCTTGTGTGTTAGAGACTGCACATGGCTATTCACTTCATCAACACAACGAAGGCTATGTGTATAGCTGGAACAGAGATAAATAAATGAAAAAAACCCATGTTTGTGTGTCTATAACGTTTCTTAAGTTAGGTCCACAAGTGAAGGCAGAACTGTGTACTTCAGAAAACTATCCGTGATTTAATACTGGTTTATTACTAGTTTATTATTATTCAGTAATAAACTAAACCACTGTTTACTTTTATACTATATATAATATATATAATGATAATAGTATGATATCCATTGTGTATCGGGGTCTTGGCCTAGCCCCAGTCTCCTAAAGGAGTGGACAGCGAAGGTTTAAATAAATGAGACAAGTGGTATAATTTTAGGGCTCCAGGAGGATCAAAACACTGTAACAGAGTTCGAGACTCTCTGGGGGTTGAGACCAAGAACTTCTCTGGGCGGCCTGTATTTATTTGGTTTACAAACGAAGGGAGGGGATACTGAGGAAAACACGGGAACCTGAGCAGGAATTTGGGAGTGGGCTCCAGGACTTCTCCAAGCAGTAAATAATGTTAATTTAGGAGAACTACCTTATCTCCAGGTTGACATTTACTGCAGGAGTGAGACGCCTGCAGTTACAGTCTCTTGTAGTTAATTGAGGTTGGAGCCAGGTATGCTCAGCCACAGTTATCTTGACTTTAGAGCACCATGCATATGTTCTTTTCCAACACAGCCAGAGGTCCCTGTGTTTAGCAACTTAACCCTGTACAGCCCAGTCTCCAACAATTCTGGATTCTTATATTTGCAACCAAAATTTATAGACACAAAGAGGCACCGAATTTCAATTTCATAATAGGAAATGACCCCAAACATGTAAACTAAATCACATATTTTATAATTTAGAAATATGTGGTTCATGAGACTAATATCTTACCAATATCTCAAATTTGTAGTCTGTTTTAAAGAAAGCCCCAACCAAACACACTTGTTACCTTCAGTTCCATTTGTGGGGAAAGACCTGTTCCAAGTGCTTTGCGGTAGTTCTTTCTCATTTATAGTCAGCACGCGTAGCATCATCAGCAGTCCGCACACAGATATGGCAGGTTTCAACTTATTTAAAAAAGGATATGGTAATTTACTGGTCAGATGCATAAAAAATTGGCCTACCAATTAAATTCAAGATAGCTTTAAGTCTATTTAATAGACACAGTATAAATGAATTACTACCAAAATCTTAGAATATTATACCATAAGTATGCGCTGACTAACTGTGCCAGGCAGAATTGATTCTCATGTAATGGAAGCCAACAGGAGTGAGACATCGGCTAAAAGTCAATTTGTGTGACAAAGAGGAAGCTACACATTCCCTGACAGCTTTCAGTGAGTCCTCTACACTTTCTCTTACCATCGCTGAAGATGAAAGAGCATGAGATAAATGTCGAACACACACACACTGTGTGTCTCCAGGCCGTTCCATCATTTTCCTAAAAGAAAAATGGACCAGGAGGAGTGTTTCGGGGGTATCTTCACTCCTAAGAGTAAGTGAAAGAAAAACAGAAAATCCCTTATTTCAGGCCATTTGCACAGCAAAGTGTTTCCTTGTATTAAATATTCAAACCCCTTGTATTGATTAATTCCACGTGTTAACTTTTTATAAATCCACCTATCAACTTTCCAGACATTATAAATTAAGATGGAAACATCTTGGAATAATTGAAAAGGACTAGGTAGATGTGGATTAAATGGCAAAATTAAACATATTTATCGATTCCAACGGGGATCTGGATTTCGGTTCTTAACCTTGGTGTGGTTGCCACTTTGCGCCAGGTGTTCCTCTGTCCAGGGCGATCTCTCCTGCTTGGGAACCATCCCCTTAGGGACAAACTCTGTCCCAGGGAGAAGAAGCCTAGGCTTGTGGAATGTTCAGCTGTGTCTAACTGTTATTTTCACTGTTATTACTTATTATTACCTGTATTATTACTAACTGATGGAGTCTAGGATGATTTCAATCTTAAAGCTTCATGCCAAGTCCATCTTGTCCTATGACCACCCCTCATGTTGCCCTGGCAATTTTTCTCCAGCTGAATTCACACCTCCTACACGACTGTGTCTGGAGATTTCAGTTCTCCAATCATGCACAGCTGTCTGTCTCCCTTTGTCATGGCTAGAGAAACTCACGCAGCTCCCAGATTCCCATGGAGAAACACATTCGCCAATATTTGTCAGACCTCCCTGGGGCAGGTTAGGAGGCCAGGTGCTCTGAGTCCCGATCACTGGGAGGACTGTGAGAGAATAGGCTCCAGGCTCCATGCCCAGAATGCCCCATCCGGTAGGTCCTGGGCAGCAGTGAACACGTGCTTTTCTAAGCAGCTCCTGTGTGCCACCCTGGGAGCCACCGTTCTGCCATCTGTTTGAGGCTGGTGGATGGGTCAGAGGAACTATATACATAAATGAGAACACTACATGGCACCCAGTAATATGCACAATTTTTACATTTTTTATGTACCAGCGAAAAACGAATCGAATATTTTTAAAAATGAAAAAGATAAAAATATTTTAAAAACATTTTAAAAAGTTAACCCCTTCAATCATTGATAGAAGTGCCACAAGAAATGTTATTGCTCGAAAAATTGCTGTGCACGCCACTGAGATTTAGATTTGAGGGGAAATTCTTTCTAAAGAATTAGGGCATTATGTATCTGGTGCTATATTACCAATGAGCCCAAATGGCTTGTTTTCTAATCTGAATCTCATGTTTTTAACAGTTAAATTCAATTGTCACCTTGATTGGTGTGAGCACCGCCCAGAGGTTTACTGAAGCACACTTCAGGGTGTGTCCGGTCATGACCTTGGGTGCTATATTTGTCCCTGGCCCCTTCCTTTCTGGCACTGTCCTCTGCTTTGCTTCCTGGCCACCATGATGTAAGCAACTTCGCCCCACCATGCCCTTCCGCCATGATGCCCTGCCTTGGAGCCAGCTACCAATACAGGAAATCTCTGAAACTTATGCCAAATAAACCCTGCCTCTTTGAAGTTGTAGGTGTCCCTTATGTTCCCAGAGTATGGGCTAATACACATGTCCTGGGGTATTACTCAGCTGGGGCAAAAATGAGTCATCTAGAGCATTCTTCTCTTATTAAGTGGCATCTCCCATGTGTCCCACAAAATTGCCACATTTAGAGTGCCCTGACTGCCCCAAAGCACTGGCTACTCTTGCTAATTTAAGGGATGTTATTTGTGATCATTACAAAACTTCTCCTATCAACACAACTCACACTTAAAGTAACACTTACTACATGATAGGTGATTTGCATTTAAGTATTTTGGAATAGAGTGTGGTAGATATTATCATTACCACTTAATTCTGAAGAAAATTTAATTTAGGTTAATAGGGTCAGGCTACACACCCAATAATTCTGGTCATTACGTTAATTTTTCTCAAGGGGGAATTATTTTCCTCTTTAGTTGCTATGTAAATAATAATAAACACTAGGAGACATTTCCGCTTAGAAATTGGAACAGTTTATCTCATCTCTGAGCTCAAAGAAGATGGGAGAATATGAGACATCAGCACACCAGAGGCTTATCATTTTCTTATGAAATGGATTGTAAGATCAGTAAAAAGAAAATCGATGATATTCTTGAGGAATATTTTAAAGTACCCACTTTTCCCAGTATAGTTGCAGGCAAACATTGAAGGAACAAATAAGCTAAAATCCTCAGGCTTCTCCCAAGATTTTCAAATAAAATTTCATATTGAAGAAAAACCAGACAGACAAAAATGCAAGGCACAGTGGTTCACGCTTGTCATCCCAGCACTCTGGGAGGCTGATGCAGGAGGATCACCAGTTTCAGACCAGCCTGGGCTACTTAGCAGGACCCTGACTCAAAGTAAAAAATCGAAAAGGCCTGGGCAGATAGCTCAGTGGGAAGACCTTCACTTCAGTTCCCAGTACTCACAAGGAAATGATTTGGATTTTGAGAGAAGGTTACGTTGGCAGTTACTGTTGTCAGACCCCCAGTCTGCTCGTGAGGTAAGGCCAGCAACATCTGCTTTCCTGCCAGTGATGTGCCCATTCCTGCCCCGTTTCCCCAAACAGAGCACAAATCCTTCTCATTCCTCCTGGACTGCAAGAATAACAATGTGCATTTTATGTGCGGGAGGCTTTAATTCCATACCCACCACTGTGGCAAGGACGTGGGCATCGGTAAGTTGTATCCTGTCCTTTATCATCTTTTCTGCTGATCGTGGTGTGGACGAAGGAACGAGTTGTGAGATGCTTGTCTGCAATTGCATCGCTTTGAACATTGCTGATATTCTATGTAGTAAGCATGTATGCACCCATATACACACACAGGTACCGTGTACACATACGCATACACATACAAACACGCCTGCACATGTGTGTGCACAGCCTGCCGTTTCCATGGTCAGGTGAATACCCCACAGGGATAAACATCAGCACATTGATAAGTGAATTCTGAAAACAAAGCTGCTGAGTGATCCCGGGACCCTGAGGAGGCGGAAGTTTGAGATTCATCCACAGCTCTGCACCTGAAGAGAGCACAGGCGGGAAGACAGGAAGGACAGCACTGTCCCGGCCTGCAGCCTACGGCACTGGAAGACACCTGGGTTGTCTGGAAGCCACTCCCTCGGCTGACGCCGGGATTCTCCCCACTCTTGCTCCATGGAGTCAGGGAGTCAGGGCCGAGGCACAGCAGCATCGCCACGGGGCACCTGCAGACCCTCGGTGCCTTAGCAGCACCAGGAGGGAGCGTCTCCCATGGTGCTGCTCCGGCTCCTGGCCCTCAAGAGCCTCTCAGGAACCCGGTCGTGCAGAGCAATTTTCAGAGTAATATTACAGTTTCTCCCCTTCTGGCTCTCACTCGCACGTGGACAGTGGGCTTTGACTCAAGATCCACTGCAGGAGGAACAGGTGAGCAGCATCCTGATTCAGCCCTGGCTGCAGAGTGGAGGGGAAGCGACGCTGCTCTGCGTATTCTTCACTTTACAACGTGGTCTTTTTTGTTTTAAGATGGTATCATCTTAAAACACTTTAGCTCATGCACTTTTTAACACTTTAACTTCTGATATGGGTAACACTGACAGGAGAGTTCCTGATTTTTATGAGTGCCAAGGATCCCTGCTACCAAAATGTTGGAGAACTGTTGACAAAGACATCTATGTAGAGATTTACAATTTTGTTATTTTTTTAATGTATAGAACATTTTTCCATTTTAAAAAATATATTTTGCAGGCACAGAGAATCTTGGCGGTTACTTCTCCAAGAGCTAATCTGGTTAACTGCTGCTGCTGCTTCTTCTCCTCCTTCTCCTCTTCCTCCTCCTCCTTCTCTTCCTTTTCCTTCTTCTCATTATTTGGTACTGTAGATTGAACCCAGAGCATTCACACTGAGCTACATCTCCAGCCCTCTCTGTCTTTTCTGAAGGCTTTACATGAGTCTCATTCAGCCCAGACATTTTGCTCATCTCAGAGTAACGGCACCCCAGCTGCCTTCGCAGTGACCGTACTCTTCCTTCTCTATAATTTCACCATCTATGGACTCATAGTAAGTAAATTTGCCTTTCATTTTTGACTCAATATTAGGTATTTTTAATTGTCACTGTTCTGTAGTATTCTATTTTATGAATAATTTACAGTTTAGTCTATTCTGGCTGTGTAGACATTGCATTGTGTACAATTTCCATCTACTATAAGGTATACCTCTAAACACACTATGTTCATTATTGCTGTTAATATTAGCTTATTGCAGGGGCCGGTGAGATGGTTCAGTGGCATAAGCACCTGCCTGGCAAGCGAAAGGTCCTGAGTTCGACTCCCGGAACCCACATACAAAAAATGGGCCAGTGATATCGCTCAGCGGCACAGGCGCCTACTGGTGCACTAGGTCCTGAGGTCGACCTCCGGTACCCACACACACACACACAAAAATTAGCTTATTGCACAATTGCATGAGTTTTGCTTTTTGCTTTTTAGGTGCAGCTCTAAAATACAGGATCTCAATATCCCTTTAAAACTTAAAAGTTGCCAGTGAGATGGCTCAGTGGCGTAAGTGCCTTCCTGGCAAGCGCGAGGGCCTGAGTTCAACTCCCGGAACCTACATACGAAAAAAGGGCCGGTGATATCGCTCAGCAGCACGAGAGCCTGCTGGCGTGCTAAGTCCTGAGGTCGACCCTGGTACCCACAGAAAAAAAAACAAAAACAAAAACAAAACTTAAAAGTTATTGAAGATGTCAAAAAGTTTCCATTTACTTAAATAATGTCAATATTTGCATATCATAAATTCAAAAGAATAAGTAAAACTGTATGAAGCCACTTAAAATAACAACAACAATAATAAAACCATTATGTGTTGGTAAAAATACTATGTTATTTTTGGAGATATGCACATGCCCTCCTTTGGTAACTGCAGCACAATCAAAGTGATCAAGAGGTGGCCTCCCCTGAATGTCCATCAGTGGACGAATGAACAAAGATCTGTGGACCATATTCACAGGTAATGTGTAGGCTCAGACACTGAAAAAGAGAAAATGTCACTTGAACAGCACGATGAATCCGGAGGGCACTGTGTGAAGGCAATATTCAGTAACTGAGAGACAAACACTGTCCAATCTCACCTAGACCTGGGATCTAAAATGGTTGAGTCCATAGAAGTATAGACCAGCAGAATGGTGGTGGCCAGGAACTGAGGGGCGGGCTGGGAAGATCCTGGTCAAAGGGTGCAGGATTTCATCTAGAAAGAAGAGCACGTTTAAGAAATCTGTTACCCTACACAAGCCATAGCCAGTAAAGATGAGTCTTGTTCTGGAAAATCCTCACAGAGTGGAATTTAAGAGTTCCCACCACAAAGGTATAAGTATGTAGAGGGATACATATCTAAAAAGCTAAATTTATTCTTTGCATAGTGAATATATACTTTAAAACATGTTCTTCCCATTTGAATAAGTTCTTCCTACTTCCTAGTATCTGTCCTCCATTTTGCTTCTTATGTACACTTGGAGTTTCTCACACAAGAGAAACAAAGTGACATCTAAACTTGCATTTCTGGGTTTTTTCACTTAAGGTTATAGACTTGAGGTGCATCCATTAAACTAAAAAAAGGCTAAAGTATATCCTTAGTTATGGCAGAGTAGTATCGTACTGTAGTATTATATACTCCTTTGTATATAAATACCACATTTTCTTTATCCATTCATCTGTTGATGGGCGTATGGCTGTTTTAGAGATAAACAGAAGGGGGAGGAAAGGACAAAAGGATTTAAAGAAGAAAAAAAAGAATTGAAGAGAGAAATGGAAATAGAGCTTTTGTAAATGGGCAGAGGAAAAAGGATTGGAGGGACATGAAGTGGGCAAAATATAAAGATGTTTTATGTACATGTACAAATCCCCCATGATGAATGTGCTTATTATGCACTGCAAACATGTTCAGTGAAAAAATAAAGCAATTACCAGAGAAAAATTGGGTAAACTGTTATTTTTTTCAAAGTGATTGTGTATGAATTTAGATTATCTTCCTGGTCCACCAAGATGAGCATTGCGGCCGAATAAATTCCTAGTGGTTGGTTCCACTGACTCAAAATACATGTCCATTTATATTTCCATTGGATAGTGCCAAACTATCTTGAAAACCTCATTTCCAATATAAATTTTTATCAATAGTTTGAAAACAACTGATTGTCTACATCCTCTCCAGTGCTCTATATACTCAGTTATTTTTTTAAAAGTTGATTAAGCAAAACCCCCGATTTGTCCTTGCTTTAATTTTCACTGCCTTGGTCAATAGAGATATAAGCAGTTCCTCTTACATGGTCTTTTGTGTTCTTCTCTCCACGAATTTCATAACTATATGACTTTCCCTCCATGATTGCTTATTCTTCCTTACTACTTTGTAAAGCATTTTTTAATGTTTTGGATTTATTTATTTCCCTGCATTTTTCCATTTACATGTTTATTTCTAATATTTTAAATTGTTTAAAATTTCTTACTTGTAACATAATTTAAGTTTGGAAATTGTTTTCCTATTTCTCAGCTTTGTCTGATTTCAGAAAGCTCATATATGGAAAAATGTTGATATTTTTTCTAAAACTGTTTAGCTTTTTTTCTCCTTTGCAAATTAATCTCTTTGTGTTTACGTTTATGCATACTATGAAGTATCTTTAAAGAATTGACTGTCATGCATTTTGCTGCAATATCTCTTATGCATTTTCCACATAATATTCTGTATGATTATATTTAACTTAACAGACAAGGGAGGGGAGGGGGAGATGAAAACTGAACTCGTGTGAAAATGAATCGGTTGGGGCCGGTGAGATGGCTCAGCAGCTTAAGTGCCTGCCCAGCAAGTGCGAGGGCCCGAGTTTGACTCCCGGAACCCACATACGAAAAAGGGGCCGGTGATATCGCTCAGCGGCACGGGCGCCTGCTGGCGCGCGAGGTCCTGAGGTCGAACCCCCGGTACCAACAACAAAAAAAAAAAAAAGAAAGAAAATGAATCGGTTAACTCCAGAGAGTAACACTGTGTTTTCTTCCACAATGCTGTAATTTGGTGTCAACAAATAAAAACACTCCAGTGGACTCACCAAGTAGACCTGTTTCATTTAGTGGAGAGCAGTATTTAGAAATCAGGATAAGAAAAAGAGGCTTTAACCCTATTAAATCCTGCAACCATGTCTTATCATCTAGTTCTTTTTGGTGAGCAAGGCAGGAAAATACATTTTTAAGAAATCATGTATTTCTGTTACTCTCTTCAACTCACATTTACTTTCATAGTGTATTTTCCTACCTTTGGATTTTATATTTTCTAGCTTTTTCTTTATAGCACGACCTTGCTTTCTAAGGACATTAATGCATTCACTTAAGTGCTTTATTTTTCAATGTACATAATTTACAATACTAACATAACTGTTACCAATAAACCTTCTAAATGCAATTTACGATTTACTTGCAATTGTTTATATTCTTGAAACATATTCACCAAGAAAGGACATTATATTTGTTTTATTTTCTTAGAATAATTATTCTCCCTGGGTATATATACTGCTCGTTTTGTAGATTGCAAGGCTCATTTGTTCCTTCTTTATTTCCGGATTTGCTGATTTGTATTTTTCAATGAGTCATAGGTTTCACAATCAAAAGGCTACACCCCGCGAACTGGTAGACTCACACTCACCTCTCTGTCTTTCACCCATTTTATTTGTGGATGGCTTGCGTGTCTTTCCCAATACTCAGGACTACATTTTGCAAATGGTGCTGCAATGGGGAGCAGCCTGCAGATTCCGCTCCACGGATGAAGGTACCTGAGTTAGCTGGTTCTCAGTATCACATCAGCTCCCATCCAAGGTTTTTGTTTTTTTGTTCTGTATCTTGTTTCTGATTACTGTTCCTCCTATAGTAGAAAACTTTGTATTCTTCAACAATAAGACTCCTGGCCCTGCAGTTAAAATTTAGTTTTAATCATCTTTAGTATGATTGAGTCTATTTATCACCATTAAATATCTTTTGAGGATCAAAAATAGACACTTAGATATTTACTATATCTTCTTAATTCATACTTAAAAATAAAGCCCATCCTCTGACTCGCATGAAAATGAGTTGAGCTGATTTTGATATCACAAACCTGCACCCTTTTGTCAAAAGCTTTTTATCATGTATTTAGAGAATATTCTTTCTGTGTTTGGGATAAAATGCCTGACACCCACAACTTAAAGGAGGAGAGGTTGAGTTTGGCTCATGGTTTCTGTCTGTGGTCCGCTGGTTCCAAGGCAGAACCAGGATGGCAGAGAGGCGTGGTGGAGGCAAAGCTACTCACCCATTGTAGCCAGGAAGCAGAGAAGGAGCTGGGGGACAAGGGCACAGCCGTCCAGTCACACCCAGTGACCTCCTCCAGCCAGCGCCCCCCCGACACATTATGGACTCGTCCACTGGTGAGCACAGCACTCCATGTCACCTTCCACACACAGGAGATTTGGGGGTTGTTTTAGACCCAAACCATCACACTCATTAAACTTCACGTTTATAGCTCCCCGTCAGTCCTCACGGCAGTCTTCTCGAGAGCTCGTGCACAGTTATCCCCCCTTGTTCACTGAACACGACCCCTCCTCCAGTGCACAGACTTGCATTGTGTTCCGCAGCCTGATACCCAGCCTCAACAGTTCCACAGGAGTGAGAAAGTCTTCCTGATTATGCAAAACCATGTTCTCTCACTTTTTTCAATGAGGACCCACTTAAAAGTATACTGGCAACAGTAGAGGGTTTAAATAATACCCCGCAATTTCATGCATCCTGTTGAGTTTTTCTCATTTGTGAATGTCTGAATCATCCTTAAAGGCTACAGGTAGACTGTGAGAACTCCAGTGTGGGGTGGAAATTTCATATCACAGCTGTCTTTTGTTCAGCTAAGCTTTTATTTATTAATATTTATATGTATTGCAAGAAGAGTGTATTCTTCTACTGTAGAAAATCTGTGAAAAATGGGAAGAAAATCTTGGTGTGGGTCTCTCTCTCAGATCCATTTTTACAAATTTCTCTAAGCAAGTTTTGCCCAAAATTATAGTCTAAGAAAAACTGTTATTCAATGAATGAATAACTATCCTTTAGAAAAGTATATTGTGAAAAATCTGTGAAATGTTCTTACTCAGAAATGTGTGATGCCCTGCCTGGCAATTCCAAGCAACGCCATTTACCTCTGACCAACAGATCTCTTCTTAAAACCCGGTTAGCGCTGAGTGCTGCCTTCAACACGCAGCTGTGTAATCTCTTTATTCATTTATTTGAAATATATGCACTGAGTGTTGATTATGTATCCATTCTCCACATTCCTGGACAGTCCACAGCGGGCTGAAAATCAGATTTAGGTCTCAACTTCACTGAGCTATTGGTTTCTTCTCTCTCTTTTTATTTCCTTATAGTGTAAAGGCAAACTTACAGAAATTTAATAGCAGAAATTAGAAATCAATTAGCAGCCTCTGCCTAAGCTCCTGCTGCCTGTCACATAGTTAGACTCAGTGAGCCTTGACTGCCACACCAGCCATAACTCAGCGACAGTTCGACTCAGCCTCATCTGACTGCATCCAGCTGCACTGCCCGTACTTTCCAGCCTATGAACATATTCTGTTTTGCTTGCCTATTCCAGGAACTTTCCACCTAGGACAGAATAACCCAGTCAAGGACATGCTTACCTGATTTCACCGGCCCACTCAGACAGCCCCCTCTCTAGCAGAGCCTGCCCAGAACAAATCTGCCCGACAACATATGCCTTAGCCTATGTAACCAATCATATAATAACCTCCAATCAGCTTTGTATTTCCAGCTTGCAAAAATGTATTTAAGTTAAACTCTAAGCTGACTCTAGGCTGATGATTTGAGACCTGATTCTCAACAGCCCACTAGTATAATAAAGGTTGCCTTCCAACTCCTCAGGTGCAAAGTCTTCCATTTGGTTCGATATCAGATTTCTGTAACAATATCAAAATCTAGATTTTCTTCACAGCACTGTAAGATTTCATACAATAACAGACAATAAAAGCACTAGTAGGGCAGGAAGGTATGACTCAGTGGTAGGGAGCTTGCACTGCATGCGGGAGGCCTTGCCTTCTGTCGCTACTACCACAGATGAATAAAAAAAAGCAAGATAAACATGAAAATAGAAAATGGAAACCTTCTGAAATACTCGACCTTAAAACATCAACATGCAAGTAACAAAAGAAATGGTAATCAATATAAGTGTTTATAACTGGCCTTGTTATTTCTTTCAATAAGGAAATTGGCCTTTTTCAATGATATATGCCAAAGACACTTTGTTTTTCTAATTTTGAAGAAGAGTAACATATGCCAATGATACATTTTCCAAAGGCTCTATAAATTTCTTCCAGCATCTGTGAAATCAAATATTGGCTAAGTGTTGAAGGGATTCTTTTCTTTGACTTCCGGAATCAGATTTTCCTCCTCTGCTTTGTAAGAGAAAAATATACTGAAATATTCAAAGATTCTCCATGCTTCAAAGCTTTGAGGAGGTGAGATATTCCAGGCTGGTAGCTGTGAATTACCATATCAAAAATATTCAAAAATAAATTATAGACTTATTTTCTTTTTGCCTGAGGATAAAGAAGTGGTTTTATTTTATTTTATTTTATTTTTTTTATTTTTATTTTTTGTGTGGGTACCGGGGGTCGACCTCAGGACCTCGCGCTTGCCAGGCAGGCGCGTATGCCGCTGAGCCATCTCACCAGCCCAAGAAGTGGTTTTAAAATGAAATATTGAAATTATCGTTTTTATTTGTTATCATTGATAAATCCTATTATGTACTGCTTCAAAACAAAAAGAAAAGGCAAGAAAGTAAAAACAAACCATTTAATGTATAAGAAGTGGGTGCGTGTTTTATAGTTAGAGCTCTTTTAGGTACCAATGTTCATTTTCCCCTACAACTACACTGCTAATGTGTAATGAGCCCCCATTTATTCCATGTCCCCTAATTGCTCTTAATCTTTTCTTGGTAAATCTGGTCAAACTCAGTTTCCCCACTATTGGGCATTGTCCTTGTCCCTCTCACCCGCCCAGGAGCTCCAGCCACATGTCACCTCACCGTTCACCTGAAAGATCTTGTCCAGTGCTTTTATCAGAGGTCTCAATCCTCTGTTCCATGTGGAATTTGTCCATGTGCTCCTTCTTTGCATCACACACATTTCTTGAGAAGTAATTGAATGCTATAGTTTAGATCTTAAATGACCCCCAAAAGCCTCCTGTGTTCAGAAGGTGACTGGATCACAGGCACTGTGCTCATCCGTGGAGTCACCATGGGTGAGTTCGGGGCTGACTGTGCTGTAGGAGGCTGTCCCTGGCCGGAGGTGGTCGCTGGGGTGTGGCCGGGAAGGGTGAGTTCTCACCCCAGCTCCTCCCTTCTGTTTGCTTCCTGACCGCCATGGGGTGAGCATCTTCCCTTCGCCAGGCCCCTCTGCCATCCTCTTTCAGCTGTGAAAACAGCTGACCATGGACTGAAACTGTGAGCCAAAATAAATCTCCCTTCCTTTAAATTGTGGGCGTCCACTATTTTGTCCTAGGGGTAGGAAAGTGACCGACACCTTGAATCGTTGGAATACTGTGTACTTTTCCTCCTGATCTCGTGTTCTTTTGCTCAGGCAAATTGACCTTGGTATAAACCGCTAAGCCTCGACTTGCGAGCTGAAGGAGGAGTCACAGCTGTGCTAACTCAGGATCACACCCAGCAAGCTGACTGTCGCTAGGCTTCGCAAGCCCGTTCCTCCACTGTGCCTTCCCCCACACATCTGCAATGTCACCTGCGCGGGAGTGTGCTCCTCTGCACCCTAGGGGCAGGCCAGTGAGACCTGTTCAAGCTCAGAGAAAGATGTGTGCCGTCCTTCGCCCCAGGACACACTACTTGTGGGGACACGTGCTGCAGATGAATTTAGCTCTTTTCCCTCCTAGATGTGGTATTTAATTTAGATAACTCGATATCTCTGCTTGTTCTTAAATTGTTTCATTTCATGAACAAACCCCCAGAGCGGAGCTTCAAGCCTAGCAACCTCAGAGCCTTTGTTCTGCAGCACCTTATTACCTCTCCACCCTACAGTAAGTGGGGGTCCAATGGCCTCCAACTCAAAGCAGGCCTGAGTTCAAATAGTGCAGGTAGAGGGAAAACGCAGTTTGCTGTCACAAATCACTGCAGACACAGAATTTCATCCTGGAGAATTCTGTGTTTTATTCTCGGCTCTAGTTTCCTAGTGGCAAACATTCGATGGCTGATTTGCTATCAGATTTAGATTTATCATCCATAAAATAATAATGTTAACTGATGATTGTTTGTAATCACTGGGTTTGTCCTCTTGTTTTTATTATTGACGTCTGTCAAAAACCCAGGGAGATTAATATGATAAGCCTCACTTTGTAATATTTATGAAATAATTCTCCAAGTGCCACCCTGGCACATGATAAAGGCAAATATTGCAACAATTCATAACATAATTGTGAAACGAATTTGCATGGGGATCAAAATGCCTTAACATACATTTATCTGGGCCGTGTGTATTGACCCTGAGAGAGTTTACAGATAGTATCTATTAAAATATACAATGATTCTCCGGGTCTAATCATATCTATAAATGAACTATAATATAGTTTTGTTGGTTTATTCCTTGTTTCTCTTTTAGATGGTTGTTATGAAGCATTCATTAATATTAGTATACTGAGAAAAGTAAGAATTCTGTTACGAATTCCACATTTGTTTGATTTTTAATCTGCAGTTTATTTTGGGAGACTTATTTTTCTTAATCATTTCGCCTTAGGAACAAACTTACTTTTGGACTTTCAACATAGTTCCCTAACCTGAAATCAAGACTTAGGCCCCTCTTTGAAAACCCTAATCCGCTGGTGTGGAGCTGACCTTCGGGGTGGGCTGAGGGAGGAGTTCTGGGTCCTCGGGCCATCGTTCTGTAAGGACCGGGATGAGCCGTGGTGCTGCTCAGGGGCACAGGAGCTTTGGCTGGGTGGCCCTGGCGTTGGGGACCTGCAGGGCTACAGCACCCTCTGGCTAAATGATCCGTACTGACCGGCCTGCTGGTGGAGCTGCAGGAGTTTGCCTGTTTGTCTCTGTCCAGGGCTGTGCTGCTCAACCTGCACCCGACCGCTCTGTGGAAGCCCAAGGGGGCCGAATGAAGTCAGAGCAATATTCGTGTACTTGCAAGGGAGAGTTTGTTTTCCCTAACTACTGATAGCTGATTTAGCCGGTGCAATAGCTGGAAGAAGACCAGGAAAGCCAGGGATCGGCACTGTGTGGCCTTTGAGTCCCTCGCTGTGGTTTGGCGCTTGCGTGTACATCACGACCATTTCTTCCTGCACATTATGAGTGTGTCAGAGGACGAGCACACTGCTGATGGTTCAGATTATGTTGTCGCGATCTCTCTTCGTTGTTCTCAGGGAGTCCCACAAACCTCATTGCATGGTACTGTTTTCATCAGCTGCTGTCCCTCTATGGGACACTTCTGCCACCCTGGTATGGCATGTTTCGAGGCTCCTGGAGACGTGAAGTGAATTAAGCTGAGTGAGACCCGAGTGGAAATACCGTGTAATGATTTCATTTGTGTCCACACAAATGCCCCGCAAGCCGTATTTCCAATTTGAATTCCATGGGTAGGTTCAGGCTCTTCCCAGCCGACAGCAGAAGTAACAACACCCGTGGGTCACCTTCTTGCAGAGTTCAGCTGAACTGAGCATGTACTACACTTCTACTTTCCCTTACCCGCGGTCTGCCTCAGTGTGTTTGGGCTGCTGTAGCAGAATACCTGCTGTTGTGTGCTGTATAAAAAAGGGTTTGTTCGGCTCAGGATTCTGGTGGCTCAAAAGTCCAGACAGTGGCATGGCCATCTGGCTTCATCAAAGCCTGGTGAAGAAGCAGAAAGGGAACCGGTCAAGTGCAGAACAGCCGCATGTGAGAGCAAAGGGGCGAGGACCCGGGAGGGCCGGGCTCGTTCCTCACAGCCTTCCCTTGAACCGTCCTCTCCTGCAGGAGCAGCAAGAATCCCTCCCAGTGGACCCCACAGCCCATTACCATCCACCAGAGTCCACGTCCCACTTCAGCAGGGGACCGAGCACACGGCCTTCTTGGGAAATAATCAGCCACATCCACGCCACACCGGTGTCACACACCAGCAGAGAAGCATGATCAGGACACTCGCACCCATCAGAGAAGACAGGGTGGTGACTCACAATTCCTGGAAATGTGGCAATGGGCTCATTCAGGGCCTGAAGAAAAATTCCATGTTGTTCGTTGAAATTTCAGAGGCCAATTTATTAGAAATCTGCATAATTATGTCATGATAGTCTCTACATTTCGGCTGCCTAGTGATAGAACTAAGTCAAAATACCTATTGTGCTGGTTTGTATTTCTATTTATTCATTTATTTTTTCATTGTGGTAGTGAAGGCTATGGGTAGAAATCAGTCTGATTATGTTTGAAATCAGTTTCTAGGGATGACTTTGTGAAAGATATGTGGTATCCTGATTGGACAGTATATGGCATCTCCCATTGTGAAAGATCTGATTATATAAACACAGCCAATGTAAAATTAGAGTCATCTTAACTGATAGTGTTCTCTCCTGTTAGACAAAGTTTTAGAAGATGTGCTTTACTAAACTCACCAGTGAGAAAAAAGGAAAGAGCAGGTAATAAACAATCTATAAACATACTCAGGCAGGCAGTTTTATGTGTATTCACCATAAGCACAGCCCAGGCAGAAGCCTGAGATATGAAAATAAGCTGGTTCTTTCAAGATAAAAATCAAGTTAATAAATGGAATAAAAATTACTTGCATTTTAGAAAGATTGTCAAGCCTATTACTTTATAGATGAAAACAATAAAGAGTCCATTTATTAGACTTTCTGTTTAAAACAGGAATTTGGTCACAGATAAAAGACAAAACCAGCCATATCTGTCACATGGGCATTTCATTTATGGTCCTCATGCTGGGCATGGTGGTGCATAGCTGTAATCCCAGCATTGGGGAGGCTGAGGCAGGAGGATCACTGTGAGTTCAAGGCCAGCCTGGGCTACACAGTTAGTTCAAGTCCAGCCTGAACTATATAACAAGACCCTATCTCAAAAAAAAAATATAGGGGCCAGTGAGATGGCTCAGTGCCATAAGCACCTCCCTGGCAAGCGCGAGGTCCTGAGCTCGACTCCCGGTACCGACATAAAGGAAAAAAAGGGCTGGTGATATCACTCAGAGGTATGAGCGCCTGCTGGCAAGCGCGAGGTCCTGAGTTCGACCCCTGGTACCCACATAAAAACAAACAATAACAACAACAACAAAAATATGACCCATAAATCTATATGAAGCCCTTTTCACCTATCACATCAGAACGCGACATAGGACAGTTTGGGGGCTTAAAGAACAGATAGGCTTTGTCACCCTGACTCTTGAAAGAAGAATGAACAAGCTAACAAACAAGCAGTAGATACGCATTTAAAATGCTGTTTTACTGTGACTAGTCACTGAAGGGGTGTGCAGCAATTACAGAAATATAAATTTTTAATTTCATATGTAAAAATAATTTCTAGATCATCATAATTCATTAATAAAGACTTTAATTTGGTTAGGATAATTTAAATTAGAGTTTTAAAAGTTATACTCTAACACACTAATGATAACTAATCCTATATTAAATTTAAATCCTAAATTGAAAAATCAGCTGACTTGACCTTATCGTCAAAGGTGTAAAAATACATAAGCGATTTAACGGGGATACCTTGCACCCCAGAGCCAAATCTAGATGCATGAAAATCCAAGTGTAAATCAAGTTGAATTACATGGTAGTACTCCTAGAAGAGGTAGCTATGATTTTATAATCTCTCCGAGGGTATCAAAGCATTTGTTATCACTAAATTTTCTGGCTTATACAAGGTTACGTATACTTATAAATGTTCATTAACTACAGTTTTTATATCAAATAGTTAGCTTCTTGGAGAATGATCAACCAGATATCAGACAATTTTATAAGAACATATATGGCCACCATCAAATGAGGGCAGCGGAATTGAGAATATTAAATGACATGGTATCGAAGTGTTTCTTATTTGTCTAATAATGCGATTTTTCTTAAATGTGAGCATGTGCTCCTTCTTAAGCTTCTTTTGCCTCTATTACCGAGAGTGTCTATGATGCAGAGTTGCACGCTACTACTAGGCCAACAAAGATTTTCTCATGATTGTTGTATTTCTGAATTATAACGAGTAAATTTTGAAAGTACGGAGAGCAAAGCCCACTTATGTCAGTGTCGAGCTACGGTGAGCTTCACTAGATTTCAAGCAATTCATGGATAGTCATAGAAATGAAGCTTTACACGTTGTCTAAAAAGATGCTTAGCTTCGTGGGTGCAACAGCTCATCGAGAAGCACGGACGGGAGCCCGTGTCTGCGTCGCGTCTCTGTTGCTGTCTTGTGTGAACAGTGTGACACCATTAACAGCAGGGCAGGGCCTCGCACCGCCCCGACAGGGCCCGTTGTGGTACTGGGGACCTGGGGTGACCAGCACAGGCACAGTAGGAAAGTTCAGAGGGCAGAGACGCCGCTGCTCGGGGGAAATTGCTTTCTTCGTTTTCAACAGCACAGCTTGGAGAGGTTCACGACTTCCATGTTTCATAAGCCTGCTAAGTCTGCGACTCCAAGGTTGTGTCAATTGGATCTTGGCTCCAGTATTTGTCCCACAGGAACGCTTGATTTTCTCTGTTGCTGTTTGTTTTCTGATATTGCTGACCCGCGCAGCTTAATCAGAGGTGGTGCTGAAATGAACGCTTTCCTCAGGGAGCCAGTGTAGACCATCAGCTCAGTGGCCGGGACCAGGCCTCCTTCAAGAGTTATCCCCAGACCCAGGGTCCAGCCACACTGTCCCTGAGAGATCCCTCAGAAAAAGAGTTCAACTTCCATTCATACAGAAAAAGTGGGTCCCCCAAGCCCACTCACACTCCTAAGCAGCTATTACCTCATTTCTGAAAACGCACATTCCCTGTCTCTCTGCTTGCTGACGAAATATGATCTCACTGGGTTCTCCTTTTATCCCTCTGTTAGGACCCTCTAAAAAGGGAACCCCAAACCTGGATTGGAACCTGTTTGCTATTATAATACCAAAATGTCCTTGCTCTAGCTTTCTAGCTTTAAAATTTGAAAAAAAAAAAAAAAACAAGGGAGATAATCTCAATCGTTATTATTTAATAAAAGCCAGTACTGTAGACAGGTTTCAGAAAAAAAAAATTATTCAAAATCAGGCAGAAGTACTCTGAAATTTTTTTTGAAAAATTTTCACTTATCTAAATATGTTACATAAAATCACTCATATCAAAATGTTTAGACACTAACTTCATTTTTTTTTTTTTTTGTGGGTACCGGGGGGTTGACCTCAGGATCTCACGCGCCAGCAGGCGCCCGTGCCGCTGAGCGATGTCACCGGCCCTTTTCTCGTATGTGGGTTGCGGGAGTCGAACTCAGGCCCTCACGCTCACCAGACAGGCGCTTACGCCGCTGAGCCATCTCACCGGCCCACTAACTTCATTTTTATTATCAAATATTTATTGAATGCCCACTATGGACTAGGTACTATGCCAGTAAATAAAGCTTTGGACATAATGAAAATCAATGTAGCTTCTGTCCTTTTGGAAGTTTTAGTCTAATTTTTAATTTTTTTTAACTTATGGAAAAAAGTAAAACAAAATTTCATAACAAAATAATAGGAGAATAATTAATAAATATCTCCCCAGTCTCTTTTCTCAATCCATATCAGGTCCAATATGTTAGCAGTTTCAATGAAGAGATATTTTGTTTTCCTCAAATTACAATTTTATTGTTTTAGTTTTTAGAAACAGAGTATTATTTTTCCAGGTTGGCCTTGAACTCACTGTGGAGCCCAGGCTGGCCTTGAACTCATGGTGATCCTCCTGCCTCAGCCTCCCAAGTGCTGGGATTACAGGCCTGTACCACCATGCCCAGCTCTGAAACTACAATTTTAGTATCAAATTATATATCACCTCAGAGCAAACGATTTCTGAATAATAATCATATAACATTTTTTTTGCTTGTTTTTAGTTCAGGATTTAATGTCTCTATGCACTTAAACAAGACAAATATTCTTTATTTCTTAATTTTGAGGTGCATTTGAAAGAACTACATTATATTGTATATTACATACAAACTCTTTCTTTTTTTTTTTTTTTGTGGGTACTGGGGGTCGACCTCAGGACCTCGCGCACCAGCAGGCGCCCGTGCCGCTGAGTGATATCACCGGCCCCTTTTTCGTATGTGGGTTCCGGGAGTCGAACTCGGGCCCTCGCGCTTGCCGGGCAGGCGCTTACACAGCTGAGCCATCTCACCGGCCCCATACAGACTCTTTCTAAACATTACATCTGATTTTTTTCCCTAACAGGATTCTAAATTCACAGTGTTACATAATGTGTAATGTATATAATATGAAGACTTAATTTTTTAGAAGACTGAGCAAAAACAGAAGCTAAATTCATCACCTTGCTTTGTGTGAAAGCCCAAAATGACTTAGATATAACATACAAAGTTGGATTTCCAAATTAAGCAAATACAGAAACCCTAAACTGTTATTTTCTCTAATACTTATGTAGTACACCCAAAGTCATGAAAAAAGAAAAAAAAAAAAAACTTCAAGAGCAAACTTCATAGATTTTTAACAAATTCAAAATAGAATTTTTTCTTTGTCACAATTACAAAAAAAATTTAAAGACAAAATATCCAGTTTTGTAGAAAATATTAAATCATGTAAATTTGATAAGGAAATGAAGATAATTTAAGAAAGAGCAACGAATCCTGAGGAGACATTGAGAGGATTTATACACCTCTTAATGATACTGATACAAAAATTGAAGGAATTTAAAAAGTGAGATATTAGGAGAAAACCGAAATCAATAAAATACAAATTTTAGAGATGAGCTTACATACGAAGCTCATTCAACAAATGACAAATGACATTTAATTTAACAAATGACAAATATAAAACCATGGAGTATCAGTGCATGCAGTGAGAATGATCTTTTCAGAAATGTTCCGGAACAAGTGAATATCCAAAAGAAGGTTAAAAGTTCCTAGTGACTCCGTACCTCACACCTTATACCCATAGCATCAACTTTAGATGAAGACGAATCCTAGAACTAAACTTGGAAATTACAAACCAAAGAGGTAAAGGAGATAAGTGTAACACACATTGATTGGCGATTAACTTAGAATCTACAGCTATAATTTCTTATGCAAATAAGAGAAAAGCAGCTGTTCAAAAGGAGAAAAAGATGACGATATCCATGGAGTTGTTAAACACAAGGACAAGTGTTCAACATCAGTAATTACTCCTGGAATGCTAATTTAAATTAGTGACTGATACTACTGTCCATCCATCTACAAAGCTGAAGACGTAATGCTAGCTACCAAGTCTCAGTGAGAGTGTACAGATGTATTTTATTCACCTCTAGTAAGAGCCAAAGTTCGTTCAACAACTGTTAAAAACTTTTGGTGATACCTGCTGAAGATGAATATGCGTGTACACTCTAGGGCTCAGTTACCCCAGTCCCGGGCACACTCCCTAAAAACAACACAGGAACACCCCCCTAGAAAAGTACGCTGATGGCATCGCTGCCAAAGCCCAGTCATAAACTGGGAATAAACCCTGCAGGGTCGCACGCCTCTGGGCACGGGACTGCGCGTCACTGTTTACACAGCCACTCTGCCCCGACAGATGCACCGGCGTTTCAACTCCAAAACCTTCCCCTCCTCCTGTCATGAGCACCATCACCAAAACTGAGTGAAGCACATTCTGCATGTTTTCCAGTCTCTTTCACAATTCTCTCCTTAAATGTAAGATTAATCCACACCACAGTTGAATTCTTCAAGAAAGTCTCACCAAGTTTCTTATATATATATGGTACAAATGAACACATTGCTGTAACTTTTCTTTTCTTTCTTTTTTTTTTTTTTTTTTTTGAGACATGGTCTTGCAGTTGAGGCTGGCCTTGAATTCATTATGTAGCCAGTCTGGACTTGAACTCAGGGTGATCCTCCTGCCTCAGCTTCCTGAGTGCTGTGATTATAGGCATGTGCCTTTACTTTTCATCCTGCCACGATACATACTCCTGTACATCCAACTTATCAGTCTTCCCAAGACCCATATATGAGCATGGTACGTAAAGTAAAAATCATTTTTGTAAATGTAACTAAGAAGAGAAAACTGGCAGATAACAATTATATATGCTTTTTGGAGATTAAGAGTATGTCTGGGGCCGGTGAGATGGCTCAGCGGCACAAGTGCTTGCTGGCAAGGATGAGGTCCTGAGGTCGACTCCCGGTACCCACATAAAAAAAAAAAAAAAAAAAAAAGAAATAGAGTATGTCTGGACATGGTTTGACCAAAAGAACTTTCTGATTCCTTGAGCTGTGGTTGTGGAGAGAAAAATGTCTGCTGCTGTTCTTACCTTTATGAATGAAACATAAATGCTATAAATATCTTAAGGGTGTTTGTGCAGTGCACGTAGAAGCTGTTTTTTCCAGGAAATGCTTCCACTTTTTGTTGAAATGTGATTTTTTTCCTTGCTTTCTCTTACTGTTGCGTTATCAGTGTCATGTGTTTTGAAGGCGTTTAGTTTAAGCGTGTATTCGTTCTACTCTAGAGCAAGCGTTAGAAATTCTCAGTGGTGTTACAATAATGATCAGACGGATCACACCAGCCGGGCCTGCTCTTAATATTTCCTAGGAAGCCTATGGAAGGAAGGGGCCACAGGAAAAAGCACTTGGAATGGAGGAAATAAAATCCTGCAGTTTGGAGCCATCATTTACCCTAGAGAATGCCTAATTTGGTCCATGTCCTCTCAGGGCGTTTTCTCAGCATTTGTTGGCTTTTAATGGCTTTAGCCAGAGAGAGCTCATTACAGCAATAAGGATGGGGGGGCTGAGGAGCTGGGTGGCTCCAGCTGTTGGGGGTCCTCTTCGCAGTGAGTTATAATGGAAAGCAGGACAGTGGGGACAGGCAAGGACAGGGGACTTGTCCTGCTGCCTGAGCCACAGCCCCACCTGAGACCTACAGCAAACACTGGGCCGGGCCTGGACAGAGCCCTGTTCGGTGGGGTCAGGCTCTTTCCCCAGCCCCAGGGTGAATCAGAGCCAGGCAGGAGGGCAGCTTCACTCTCCCTAGCATCGGAGCACTGCTGTTCGCTGTGTGGTTGATCCCCGTGAAATGAGGCCCCATGGAGAGAAGGGCGAGCTGGGCAGGTGACCAGGAAGACCCCAGGCCAAGCAAGAAGCTTGGGTGACAAACCACAGACTTCCCAGGGTGTCTTGTTCTGTTTCCGCTCTCAAATCCTTGTAGAAATTTTCCAGATTTAGTTTTCATAAACGCTTTCTTGTCTTTGTGATCATTTTTCATTTACCTAAGACCATTTCATTTATAGGCATTTAATTTAAACCTATCATATGATAGTCACCTTAAAAGTTTGATTGTTAATATATGAATGAGGAAAATTATCATTTAAGGGCCACATAGTGAGCATAATATATGTCGAATTTCATTCTTTCTGTAAAGAAAACTTGCTATTCTAATGAAAAATTGGTGTTTTCCCATTACTTTCCTTTCCCCTAAAATGGCAAAATCTTTGGAATAATAATCTAAGGTCCTGAAACTCTTCTTTAAAAAATGTCTTTGTTGTTTCTAATACTCGATATCTATATAAAATAACCAATATATTAAAAATGACATAAAAGCCAAAACTAAAACAAACAAATAAAAAGAATTCCCTTAGCTGCTCCCCTCTCTGGTCAGGCCAAGTCACAGAATGAGACCCCTAGGTGCCCACGGATGTGCACATTTCCTGCTGCCTTCCCTCTGCTGGGTTCCACCCCATTCCGGGACCTGGCAACTGCCACCGATTTCCATTCCACGCGCTAACGCTCTCGGGGGCCAGTGGGAGAGCTGAGAGCCTGTGCCCAGGAAGCCTGCACACCTGGCCGTCAGGTGACAAGGAAGTCGATGCGGGCCTGAAGACAAGAGTGGGCGTGGGGGACCGCGGCGGCCGGGCCTGCTCGCGACTCCAGCAATGCTCCGGGCAGGGCCGCAGGTCCACGCAGCTTGCACTTCTGTGCTCGGAGAGATGTCAAGCAGTCACCATGCCGGAAAGACAAGAGCCTCTGGACACTGTGTATTGGTTGGTGGCTTTGTTGGCTTGTTAGCTTGTAGCGCTGGGGACTGAACCCAGGGCCTTCGCCCTGAGCTACATCCCCACCCTTTGCTTTGCTTTGCTCTTTCTTTCTTCCTTTCTTCTTTCTTTTTTTGAGACAGGGTCTCACCAAGTTCCTAATTTGCCCAGGCTGGGCTCAAGTTTTTAAGCTGCCTGCCTCATCCTCCCAGTGTGCTGGAATTATAGGTGTGCGTCTGACCTCTCTTAGTGCAGCCTGTTTTCCTGTGAGTGTTTGCCCCCATTTTCACTTTGACCTGCATGAGTTGTGATGCCAGGTTGCGCCAATTTCACCTCCGTATGCAGCAATGCCTCACATCTCTGAAGGCGTTTCCTCCTATTTTTCTCAGTTCTGTATAAGGATACAGTTTTGATGATCTGAGCTATTCCTTTCTCTCCCTCAAACGCGCACACACACACCCTTCCCTTTCCCTGCACCTTTCTAGAGGAGCGAGCTCCATCCTTCACTCTTGATCTCATCGTTGCCCAGAGGAAAAGTCAATATATTTACCAGATGGTGCTCTGATTCACTGTTAAGACTTTGTTCTTTATGAGTTCCTGAAGTTTTATAGAGCAGAGATTTGGCTTCCGTGGGCTGAGATTAAAGGATTGCTCTTGAAACTTGTCAATCCCCTTCCTGGTACCAGTGTAAAATTCCTCATCCCTCCCTGCTCTCCGCTCTCAGGTGAAATGTTTTATCTTTTGATTCCACCCGCCCTTTCCTGTACAATGTGCTTTCTCCCGAGATGCCCATGGAAACCTCTCGTGATGGACAGTCCTTGTTTCAAAACATTTTCAGTTCTCCCGTCCGTTCTTCTACATATAAGAATGCATCAAACTGTGACCCTGACATAGAGCTGGCATAGAAACAGTTTTTCTAGAATAATCCAGGAAGGCAAAGGCTCCTCCAATTTAATTCCTGTCACTCTGCTAATGGAGAGATGTAAAAGCAGTAGAGAGAGAGGCAAAATGGCTCAATTGGACCTAAGTCGCATGAGTGACTTTTTTCTTTTGGGAAAGCTGATTTACTTTACCTCAGCAAAATCTTCTGTGCTGTGATACAACTGCATGGAGGTAGAAAAGATTCAGTTAAGCCATTTTTATTTCTGGTGTATATATTCTCTTCATTTTGCAGTTTTTCTGAATCACAGACTGCTCAACAGATTGTACCGTGGGCCACATGTGGCGTGATTATTTATTACACTAGAAGACTGAGAAGCCTTCCCGCATCTCAGTGAGAAAAAGAGCACATATAATTCACTAAAACAGTAAAATATAAATGACATTTATTTTTAAATAAAGCCCATTCTGTGAGAAAGCAAACACCATCAGAATGATACATTTTCTTGAGTTCCTCAAATTAGAATATAAAAAGCAATATTTTCTGTTGCAATTGCCATTGTTGTTATTAGCTAACAAATCCCTAAAATGTTAATTTGTGATGCCAGGAGAAACCTCTTAACTCTCCACAGCCACTAGGACAATATTACAACATCTATAAATCTGTAGTAAATATTTGCGGATTCCTCCATGAATGCAGACCAAGCTCTGAATTGTGATGCTCAAATATCTTAAACATAAAGCGGGATATGCTTCCACTCATCTGTGGAGGAATTCTGCCGGGGTCTGCGTGGTGTACACATTGATGCTGAAGAGGTAGATCTCAGTGAGGAGCAGCTCCGCGGACTGCACATTTTCAGGGTCCATGGAACCTGGATCCAGCAGCGTCCACCCACGTCTCTACTGAGCACCGTCTCCAGGCCACTGTAGCTTTTGATCATGATTTCCTGCTGAGCAAACCTGCTGTAGACGCGGGACAGCTCACGTTCTGGGGAAAAACCCTGACAAAACATCTGCCTGCCTGTTTGTGTCAAACATGGAAGACAGTCAAGAAGGAGTCCTATTAGCCTCCCAAATTAAACAACCCTATCTCAATGCCACAGAAAATGCAGATTCCCAATTCTTTCCCATCTGCTTGGTAGAGATCCATTTTCCATTATGCACTTCATTAGTTCTAGAAATTAGCCCATTTCTCTCAACCAGAGAAGCTTAAGACCCAAACCTGAGGCTCAAAAGGAAAAAAACAAGATAGTGTAACCATTCTTTTCATCAGTTTTACATTTCCTTTGTCATATGATGCTCAGAAATGTGGAAGAGAGAACATGGCCCACAAAACCAGTGGTCATTCTGCAGGAAATGCCTTTGTCATAGGAAATGGACAAAATGCGAGAGAATCCCCCCACCAAAGCCTAAGATTTATTCCAATGACTTTCATCATTGATTTACTTTCTCACTATGAATTCAGCAAATATGGAGGCATCCCCCAGGGCAGTAAGTGCTGGCCGAAAGCAGGGGAGCAGCAGGCCAAGGGGCATCGACGTTCTCCAGGAACCACTTACAGTGAATGTGGGAGAAATTCAGCAAGCGAAAGGGGGATGATACATGAGCAACCAGCCTTTTACTTTCTACGTATCATCGGTAGTCAATTCACTCCATGTCAACAAATTACATTTACTCTGCATTTCCATGTTTTTATTTTCTTTCAAGACAAATTAATGAAGTCCTCATTGTGATCCAGAGACAAATGTACGTACACAAGAGGCACAAACGCTGCAGATAGCGTGGCACTAATATCTTACGTGAAACTGTAACGGTTTAGACCAGGACGCACAGGCAAAGAGCTTGCTTTGCTTTAAGGCCACGGCGGGGAAAGCCACGCGCCTGCAGGATGACTGGGCGGTAGGAATCCATGCCTGATGCTTGACATCGCTTGGCCTTCTACTGCTTCTGTTGCAGCTCGGAAGTCCGTAGACTCCGAAGGAGAGCTTGACCATAATTAAAAGTACTCTTGAGCTAAACACAATTACCAGTGTTTACCTCATTATATAATGATTCTGGCATCAGAAGCAGAGTTCAGACTAGTTTTCTTTTCTGCATGCTTGTCAGATAAAGTTTTAAAACATTGTCTAATTCAATTTTGTAACAGCAAGTACTAAAATCCAGTATGGAATATTGTTGACTTACTGATCAGGACACCAAATTACATCATTGTTCATGTCCCACGTCCAGTTCCCTGGGAACCAGGAAATCTCCAAGTTCAACCCTGAACATTGCAGCTTAAGGTCAAGGGATGTTAGCTTCTAAATCCTTATATATTCACACTGAAACTGCCCTACTGAAAACAGAGAGATTTATCACTCAAGAGGTTAAAAAAGTCACAAAAGAGCCCAATTTTGTGAAAACAATTACAAGGCTGATAATACTTTTATGAAAAGGAAAATATATGTATAAAATGAACATGATATCACAAAAGATAGACTTTCTTACTTTTTATTGAATTAAACGCCCTTGTAATTATGTACTTAATGTATGTGGTATCATGTGTTTTGCTTAGGAAACAAAAGGCTTTCAGAAGGACGAAATCATCCTAATTTGATTGGAGAGCGTTTTGGAAAATTAGACAGATGCGTAGCAACCTTCCTATTTATCTAAGTAGGTTCACGTTGTCATGGTGTTTTCCATATTCTTCTAGAAGCAAGAATGAAGTTTATTTTGTGTGGACTCAGCCTCTGAAAAGACAATAAATGGGAAATTGATTTATCCCTAAGGACACGCACGTCTATGTGGAGAAAGTGAACCTCTGCCCTATTTCCTAAATTCTTTGATACTTGGATGCTGCCGGTGACAGGCGCTCAACAGGCCAGGGTCAGAGGTGCACTCTTCCTCCATGTCTTGCTGTCTGTCTTCTTGGAATCCCAGAGCCAACTCCTTCCCACCATGCACCAGGCAAACACCACTGAGATTGTAGCACGCCTGGCAACGCCAACCTGATCTCCTCTGTACAGACTCTCTTCTTTCTTTTCTTTTCTTTTCTTTTTTCTTCTTTTCTCTTCTCTCTCTCTCTCTTTCTAACAATAATAATCTCAATAACTCTTCCTTCAGACCTATTTAAATTTTATCTCTTTGTTGGAAGTTCAATCTACTGATTATTTTATTATTTTTTTTTTCAATTTTACATTTTGTTTTTACTAAGCTGTGAACCCGTTGACCCCCTGGATGGCATATTTGCTAGTGTTGCTTTTCCCTTGTACCTTGACACCTAATACTTATCACATATTTAGTACCTAAAGGAACGCTTCAAAAGTGAATGCTATTAGATTATTACTCATTTATTAAATATTGCATGAGAGGATAGCATGACTAACATGACTCCTGAGATGATACCGTTAGAAGGTGCCAGTGCATGCCTTGACATTCTCTCCTTCTGTCCTCAAGAGCCAGCAAACAAAGAAGGAAAAGGTCACAAGAAAAAGTCATTTCTTCCATGTGTCAGTTTGTTTCACACCATGCACTGTAGAGTTCTTTGAGATGGAACGCAGGCTGTGAAAATAATTGCTTTCTGCAGGGCTGCTTAATTTTCAATTGTGCAGTCATTGCAGTTCCTATCCCCATAGTGCTAGAACATGTGGTAATTATCATTCTAGAGAATTAGAAATCATCAAATACAGTAATGTCCTATCATTTAAAATAGGTTCCTGTGACCCAAAGACATTCTGTTCCTATACGAGAGTATGACTTCATCCAAAAGTCACATACTTTATGACTTCTCATTTTCTTACTCTAGCAAAGAATAAAAATATTATTTATCTTCTCTTTACTAGTGTTGACTTTAGTTTACCCCTATGTGGAAGACTTCTGCTTGTTAACATTCTCCCGGATTCCTGGTATGCTAGACTCATCATGTTCGTCTTGGCTTCACCTTTTCTTCTCACAATTTTCATGTGTGGCCTAAATTTTTATATTCCCAGTATTCTGCATCTAAATTTATTTTCATCGGTGTCTGTGAAATCAATACTGAAGCCTAAGTTCCTTGCCCAATCTTTAGTCTTGAAAGTAAGATTTCCAAAATAGAATATACACATGTCAATTTTGCAAATCCATCCTACTCTCTATTCTTAATCTTGGCTACCCAAACTGCTCTCTATACATTTGCTGAGAGAAATCTCTCCTGACTTCCTCTACTTCCTCCAGCCTGAAATAGCTGAGCGTATTAATTCATCTTAAGCCCGGTCCACTCTCCTTTGTCCACTCTCTCCCTTCATTCTTTATCTCATTAGCAGCCTCGTTGTTGTTTGTCCCCCATCATTGCCCTGCGATGACAAACTCTGAGCCACCTCAGAGGGGACTTTTCTAAAACCCCAATGCGGCCATGCTCTTCCCTCTGCATACCTGGGGAGCCAAAGCCTTCTGTGTCCCTAGATGCTCAGCTCTGGCTCTGTCCCTGTCCTTCTCACTGCTTCTTTTCCTGGGGACACATTTTTCCTTCCTCGGCTTCCGTGTCACCAGGCATCCCACATGCTCCCTAGTCAATGTGTCTCCCCAGTGCCGTCACATATTGGGTCTGATATTAATATATTGCATGCTTTCCTCTGAACTTGGGGTCTCTGGCGGGTAGAAAGAGCGTGGTTATGTCTCTCATCACCAATGCCAGGCATGTGTCTTTGTACATGGTAGGTATTCAATATATATTAGATGAATAAATATCATCATATACACGAGAATTTATTTAAATAATATCATTCAATACGTAGCAACTATTATGCTTCTGTCACTCATTTACTTAGCAGTAAAACAGAAAGGAGAAAAACAGGCAACGTTTCTATAGTTACAGTGTTTACATGAAAACTCATTTCACAAGCAGTATATATATAATGCTTGCTATATACATGATTAATCTAATTTAATTTATAAGACTGCCCATGTCTTTCATGAATGGTGTGTGCGTATTGGAAATTACATTAAAATTAATTATCTATTACCAAAGTGAGGACTTGTGCTATGGTACTGACACAAATTGAGTTAGCAGTTGTGTGAATTATAATATGATTTATATTTAGAAAATTTTAATAACCTGGTATAAATCTCTATAGGTTGTGAGCATATAAAATTCATGGTTTGGATACTCCATGGATTTCCTGAGATTTGGTTTTAATGTCGTTGAATATTATTAATAAGGACCGAGTGCTCCTTTATGCATGACTACGATTTGCCTCAAGTGTAGTAAATCATGTTCTGGAATATTTCAGGCCAGAAATCAACATGAATGTGACATCTATTGTCCCCCAAAGAGCCCGCACTGACTCAGTCGTTTCATCCTTCTCTATTTCCATTCATCTCAGCCCTTGTGTTCTCTTTTAACTGTCTTCACTGAGCATCTACTATGTGGTTCTTACCACATAGTCTGCCAGGTGGGAAACAAAGAGGCTGCAAACAAAGAAAGAAGGCGTTGGGCAGAAGATGCTGCGACTCTAACAGCAGGGAGAGAAATACACACTGGTGTGGAATCTGAGAGCACAAATGGAATCCTGCTCGGCTTTGGGTGGTGGTGCGGTGTCTCCCAGGAGACTTTACTAAGGAAATGCTGTGAACTAAGGTAGGAAGGAACCATTCAGGGACAAGAATGAAGAAAGAGACACAGTGTTTATCACAGAGAGAAGAACTGCTGTAGGAAGCCCATGAGAAACGAAAGGATGTATACAGCCCTGGAAAGCTACACTGGAGATCGATTCATAGCTAGACCACACAGGGCTTGAAGTCTGCTGCCATTCGTTTTGCTTTGTTTTGTTTTGTGAGACAGGGAAGGGTCTTTGTAGTTCAGGCTGGCCTTGAACTCACTACGTAGCCCAGGCTGGCCTCGAACTCACAGCAATCCTCCTGCCTCAGCCTCTCAAGTGCTAGGATCACAGGTGTGTATCACCACGCCCGGCTATGCTGAGGACCATTCAGATCTTCATCCAGAAGCAGGTGGCGCACCACCCACACTTCCAGGGAGAACGGCCCTGACTGTGTAGCTGAAAGTTCATCCTCTAATAGATTAAAGGACTGAAAATGGAACATGCAGAACACATTTGAAAGCTTATGGCAGTGTCCAGGTTAGGGACAGGGAGAATCAGACCAGGAAGCTGAAGGAAGTGAACAGAATTAGGGACTGCGATAAACCGCATGTCAAGGACCTGTTTAAACATGGGGGAGGCAGGTGATGGGGAGACGGGACTCAAGGGGAGATTCTTTGGGATGTGTTTCACACAGTGGATGGTGACAGGACCACAGGATGAGAGTCAGATTTGGGTGAAAAATAATGATTCTCTTTGAAAATATATGAATTTTTACAGCTTGCAAGATACTCTTGCCAAAATGTGAAACAATGTCTACAGCACAGGAAAATCTGACGGGGATTATAACTTTCAGTATTGTAGGTATGGACAGTGCAGACATTTTTAAGGAGGCTCAATCTGACTTTCCAAAGTTCAGAGGTGGGCACAGAGGGGTCCCCCAAGTCAGGGTCTTAGTTACAGTCACTGGAACTGCCCAAGAGTTTGAAGAAATGGCACAGGAGACATTTTATTCATGTAAGTGAATATACCATATTTTCAACTACATGCTCCATTGTTCAAAATGCTACCTGTGCTGCCAAACTTGGAATAAAATTATAATTTTTCACCCTGTGAGTGAAAACCCCTTATTACTGAGTGAAAAGCAACTTTTAACACTTCTGTCCCTGTTAAACGCTTCTCCTCAGGTCTTTGGACATTCATATTTTCTTCTTTTCTTTTGCACACTAAGCCTCTCGGTTTCCTGGCTTTTTGGCTTCTTCTTCATCAGGGCCAACACTGACGATTAATTGGGATGCACCCAGAGCCTCACACGTGACAGGCAAACTCTACCACTGCACGACACGGCCCGCCCTTCAGTGCTGGATTTCAAGTGACTGGATCAAGTGTTACCTCTATCAGTATTTCTTTTTCATCATTTTCTTCTCACACTTAGTCACCTCTGGGCTACTGAGACCACTGTCACCTCCAAACTCCATAAGCTTGTATTGACTTCATTACATAGTTACCTCTCAGACATAATTTTTTAACATAATTTTAAGTTATTTTATAAAAACTGAATATTATGAATAAATATTCACAAACATTTGTAAATATTTTGGTTGTTATTTAATATATACACCTTTACTGTTCTTACCTATAATGTTGTATAACCTACAATTTCAGGCAAAAATGTAGAAAGGTATAGCAAAAAGAAAGCTAGGAATGGGCACAATGTAGAGCGTGGTGTCTCCACCTGCATAGACAATCCACGAACACAGTAGTTACACAGGCAACTTACACTGAGTGTGGGCTATAAACTTTGAGGGGTTGTAGGAAGCCCAGTTATCTCCAGTGCAGTAATTCTAGTGATCTTAGGAGTAGCTACCTTTTTAGGTTTATAGTCTTGGAATCGTACAGCTGATGAGCCAGAAGGATTACGTGGCATCAGGTGGTACCACGGGCAATGCCTGTCCTGTGGATGTGGTTGTCAGTTTCCTCAAAGGACAGATATTTCAGCGATGGATCAGGGGTTCACTGCTGGCCCATTTCCAGTGGAGAATTATGTGGTTCATGCCGTGCAGTCCAGTTTAGACTAAGAGGATTGTGTTTTACACAAATCCACGGATTCTGAACAAATCTTAAAGTTCGCTGTGAATTTTCCGTGAGGATTTGCAAAGATGATGTGACCTAGTCTGTAGTTTCTAGATTAAATGCTAATATATTTTGAATGTTAGGAACTTCTAAAGCAACCTTTTCTTGTGATGCATCTGCCTGAGACAACCTTTATTGTCTGGCAGTGTTTTAATTAAAGCGGGCAGAGTCGGGACTGAAATGATCCCGGGAGTTCATTTTCCTTAAAACCTAAGAAGTAAAAATTGTTTTTTACATTTGTGTATTTGACAGAATGTGTGTGTGTGTGTGTGTGTGTGTGTATGTGAACTTTGGTACTGAGATTGCCAGCAAAGCGATCACACTGGGAAGTTTCCATGTGATTTTCCAGCCCTCGACAATGGTGAATCTGCTATATTTTAAATAATGTAATGACATCATGAAAGACTTAGTCACACATCATCCAGGAGGCAAAAGACGCTCCTGCTATCTACTACATATGGACCCCAGAATGATACAGAATGAAAAAAGTAACTTTTTTCTCTGGGCTCTTAGAGCAGCAATGGGCGCAAAACTATTTAAGTCACGCTGCCACACCGCCCTCTCCCCCGACCAAATCAATACCTCATGAAATCGGTTCTTCCTGGACACCACTGCCTGGGCCGCAGCGGATAAAATTCCTGTCCCACGCGTTCCTGGGTGAGGAGCGCATTCGCGTTCCCTGTGTTTCCCTCGGCCACCTGGGTCTTCGAAGGCACAGCAGCTCAAGGGTGCCCCCTCGTTGTTCGGCGTCCCGGTGGCCCCTATCCCGAAGGCTGCTTTTGTTCCAACTGAGGGCTGCTCAAGCCACTCCAGGCATCAGCATCTGAGTTGCCCCGGGGCTCCTCCTCACTGCTGCTAGAATCAAGCTAGAGCGGTGAGATCTTTGCACATGATTCACCCCCTTAAAATGTTCAGTGGTGCTGGAAAAGGCAATCTAACCTAAATTACGGTATAACTGAGGAAGTGTCTAATACAAAATAGGACCATTTTGCCAGTAACTCCAAGTTAAAATGGACATTTTTCAAGAATATGAAACAACTATTACCTCTTGAATTAAACGGTAGATTTTTAAAAGGTGGATCTGAACAAAAAATTAATATACAACTTGAAACATGAAATGATTTGCAGGCTGAATATGCTCAGAATTCAATCTATAAATCTCTCTGAAACAAGAATATGTGCAGCAGAAATGTAAAACACTGATAGTCTTTAGAATTATGAAAAAAAGTAAATATTAGAAGGAAAAATTGTTGCTGGTTATATTCAGGGAATGGGAGTTTCGGCTATGAACTTCCAGTTTTTGCCTTTCTATAAAAAGAGAAGATAAAAAGGGAAATGCCAATAGAAAAAAAGAAATCCTTTTATTTGAGCTGTTAAAAGTTAATGTCTTGGGGCCGGTGAGATGGCTCAGCGGCTTAAGCGCCTGCCCAGCAAGCACGAGGGCTGGAGTTCGACTCCCGGAACCCACATACGAAAAAGGGGCTGGTGATATCGCTCAGCGGCACGGGCGCCTGCTGGCATGCAAGGTCCTGAGGTCGACCCCCGGTACCCACCAAAAAAAAAAAAAAGTTAATGTCTTAAGTATTCGAATTATACCATTACTGTTTTCTTGCATGTCTTAGGACGTGCCCATGCACGTGTGTGCACACTTGCAACTTGCTCTGCTCCCAGTGGCAGGCCAGAACCATGGGTCGTGCAAGCTTGGACCCACTTCTCACCAAACAAAAGTTGTCATTTAATTTTGTACCTTGCTCTAGGGAGAGAATGAGCTGGTCTTGACGGTCATTATCCTGGCTCTCCTGACAGGTAAGTTTTTCACTGTGAATTAGTAATCAGTATAGCAGTTCAGACTTTTAGCAATCCATGCTCATGCTGCTGACAAAAGATAGTCTTTGTTCTTTCAAGTCTGAATTTCAAATTATTAACAACATAATAAATATTTCCACCTGTGTTTATTTGGGTTGCAAACTTGTAAACTCCTATAGCATGAGCACACCAAACTCTACTTCACACTAATTAAAATTCTTCTCCCACATCGTGATGCTGGATTAGAAATGCTGGCACTAAGGGTCCCCACTGAGGCCTGCATGAAACCCTCAGGGTTCTTGTCTCCATAGGGAGGGAAAACCCCCACCGCTGCAGGTAACCTAGCTCTACCAATCTGAAAAGCAGATACAAAAAGGTGAAAATATTCCCAACTACTTTAAATTTGTTCCAGGGAAAAGAAAGCCTTAGTAATATTTACATAGAAACAAAATTATACAGACCCGAAAAGAAACAATTCACAGTACTTATCATCAAATCAAACATTAGCAAGAACACGTGACACATAAAAAAGAGAGAAGTTGTTTCATCAAAACCGATGCAAGAGGTTTGGTAGAAAAGAACATTACAGCCATTGTTACAGACATATTAGAAATGTTCAAAGGTGAAGAGATATGAAAGATGGACGAACTCCATCTAGCTTTCAGAGGAAAAACATTCCAGTTTTTCCACCATTCCTGAGGTGAGCCTGACCTCAGCGAGATGACCGCAGATTTGCAGTGGCGGGGAATAAAAGCAAACAGTCCAAAATAAATAAATAAATAAATAAGACGGAGAACACAGAATGAAAACACAATGAAAAGTTCTTCAGTGATGCATAAGACAATGTAAAAGGCCCAAATATATGAGTTATTAAAATCTCCTGGGTAGAAAAGGGCACCAAAGAAATTTAAATAAATCTTGGAGGAAAAATTTCCAAATTTGATGAAAATTATGAACTGAAACTAAGAAGCCCCATAAAACTCAAAAAGAAGGGCCGGCGAGATAGCTCAGCAGCATAAGCGCCTGCCTGGCAAGCACAAGGTACTGAGTTTGACCCCCGGTACCCAAATTAAAAAAAAAAAAAGCTCAAAAAGAAAAAATAAATAAATATGAAGACAAGTATGTCAAAGCAAATCAGAATAAAAATGCACAAAAGTGATGAGGGAGAAATCTTCAAAATAAGCAGGTTTCAGGGGGAACGTTACACAAAAGGATCAACCACACAAGTAAAGATCATTTCTTGTTTAAGACAATGCAAGAGAGAAAAGTGAGAAGCATGTTTAAAATATGAAACAAAAAATACAAAGACAGTATTTTTTTTAAATGAAGATAAAATAAAGACTTCTCAGACATAATTGGCCAAAGGAATTGATCATCAGTACAACTGGCCTACAAGCAAAGTTAAAAAGAACTCATTTGACGAAGAAAATTAAATCATACCAGATGGAAATAGAGAACTACAAGAAGGAATAAGGATCAAAAAGGGTATTTTAATTGAAGAATAATGAGTATTTCTCCTATAATTTAAATATTCTGAAAAGTAATTAACCACTGACATAATAAGTGCATTGTGGAGCTTACAAAACATAAATAAGCAAATAAAAATAATATGATGAGCTTGGGAAGGGAGGAGAAAGGCAGCGTGGTCAGGCTCTAACACAGCCAACTAAATGAATTTATCATTTGATGGTAGACTGTGAGAATATTTATTAAAAGAGGTAAAGATAACTAGCAAAGGAGACAAAATGTAACAAAATATCTTCAATTAAATCAAAAAAGAAAGAAAATTTGGGACAAAGAGTATACAGAAAAAATATAATACAAATAGATAATGAAATTTAGATAATTTACAGATCTTTAGATAATATACCTGATAATTTACTCACATCAAATATAAATCATAGACTTGCCCAAATTAAAAGGTACTCAAGATTAAAGCAAATAGGCATGGTGGCACACTGTTATAACCTCAGCACTGGGGAGGCTGAGGCAGGAGAATCTCTGTGAGTTTGAGGCCAGCCTGAATTACAGAGCAAGACCCTGCCTCCAAAAATAAAAATAAAAATAAATTTAAAAAATACTAAAGCAAGACCCATATTATCTTGATTACAAGGGATAGATTGAAAATCTAAAGACAACAATGGGATAAAAGTAAAAGGTAAAGAGAAACATGTGCCGTACCGGCAATAACTAAGAAAAAAAAAAAAAAATTCTTTTAATTTTGTAAGATACCCACAAAAAAGCCCCAAAATAATAGCAACAACTACCAAAGAAAAAGAAAACAAGTGTTGGTGAAGATGCAAAATTATAAATAAAAATTGTCTTGCTTTAAATAGTTTTTCCTCAACTTCTGAGTCCCAGCTGAGTTCCCTGTAACAAAAAACAGCTTAACAAAAAGAAAAAAGGAACGCAGTTTATCCACATGGGTATCTCCTTTGTACATAGGAGGAACACCCCTTATGAGTAATTCCCAAGAAACGGCTTAGAACCCCAGATTCTACAACATCGTCCACAGGGAGCGAGGAATGCGAGGAAAGGGACCCGCGACGGAGACCAGACCGGTTCTCCCTGGGCCGCGCATCTGGGCGCGGAGCGCAGGGCCGATGGTCGGTGCGGAGAGTTAGGAGTTCGCCTGTGGGTGCGTCCGGCGCCATCCCCCACGGACACAGGCGGGAACTGGTCTCTGCCGATCAACTTAGCCCGTCCCGCAGACAAGTTTACGCCCTGCTTTTAAGCAGAGGACGATGTTCATCTCTGCATCTTCTCCATCACCTGCTGCTGGACGCAGCCCTCCGGTGAGGCACCTGTTCTGCGGTGCTGTCCTCTGCCACCCTGCGGCAGCAAAATTCCTGACATGGAGAGCGCGGAGCCTCTCAGATTTCCGCTGGTGGAGGAGTGCATAAAAACGTGCTTTCCACCTACGGTCCAGTGCTGGCCTTAGAAAACAACTGAGCACGCATTCCAAGAATCTTTATGACGTTATTCTAACTGAGAGAAGCCAGGGAGGAAAACAACAAATGCTGTTTGATTTCATTTATTTGATACCAACCCCTGCAGTCATAAAAATAAAGTAACGGGACAGAGCTCCGGTGATGGCTAGGGCTGGGCCAGAGGGGAACGCACGCCGTCTCCATAGACACAGACGCCGCTGAGGAGGAGGAGGGTTTCTGCAGGGGCGCGGGGAGACAGCCAGACACCTGTGTTTCTGAAAGTGGGTAAAACGGTAGATCTTATGTTACTCATGTTTTACCACAATAATAAAAAGGAAATAAGTAATTGCTACAGATTAGGATGGGCATTGGGAGGGAGGGTAGTTGGATTGGATTGGTGTGTGCTGTGTGCCGCTATGAAAATATCACAGTGAATGCGCAACGCGTAAAGCCGGTGTCGATAAAAATGTAAATAAAAAAGAAAAAATATATTCAGTAGCACAGAAAACCATCAAGGATAAAGAAGGACATTGCTTTATAACTTGGGTCGATTCATCAAGATGTAGTTTATGTGCCTAGAAGCGGAATTTCAAAATAGATGAGATAAAAACACAGAAGGCTGAAAAATGGGGAGACAAATCTACAATTAAAATTGGCAATTTCAATAGCAATTTCTCACTATTTAGTAGGACACATTGCCAAAAAGTGATCAAAGACATAATTTGGTGCAGGTGACATCAATAAAACATTCTACTTAATATTACTTCAATGAACTTTTTAACTATGACATGAAATATTGATAAAGATAGATCAAATTTTGTCCAATAAATTATGTATTCTTAAATTTATATATGCAGACTCTACATAATAAAAATATCTGACTACCATCAAATAAAAATATGAATGGTTACCAAAAAGATTCTGGCAAATCTCCAATGTTAGAAAAGAAATATGCCACTAAGAAGTAATTATAAATTAAGAAATTAAAACTTAAGAAGTTTTTCTGAACAAACTAATATGCGACCAAAAATCACTATAATCTGTAGTAATGTAGATCTGTAGTAATGTAGTCATGTAGAAATGTAGATAAAATAGAATATTTAGGATATATTTTAGCACTAATTGTGCACACAGAAAGGGAGACATATCTTAAATCAATTAATTCAGATTCCATGGTAAGGAATTGGTTTTGAAAAAGAAAAAGCTTGAGCCAAAATAAATAGTGGAAAAGAAGAAAAAAGGAAACACATGCAATCACTATACCAGGTCACCATGATTGTTCTGAGTACACCTTTCTTTAGCTGATGCTTTCTCTCCATCAGACATCAAAATTCCTGTTAAAAAAAAAAAAATCACTACCCGATAACCCAGAAGGTACAATCCTACGGCTGCTGACTTCCCTAAGCAAGTATCAGATCTTTCTCAAGTGATGGGAGTATTTGCTGTAACATCCATGCATTTCTTAAACACTTCACATGTACCAAACTGTGCATTTAATATGTATAAAGGTTTTAAAAATCTTAATAAATTCCTTGGTTTTAAAGTTTACAAATTTTTGGGTTTTCGTTTGTTCGTTTTGCTTGTTTATTTTATAATTTGGGAGCTTAGCAGTATTTACCTAATAAACTATGTGAGTTCTGATGCATGATTTTAAATAACATGTAAAATTTTATGAAAACACATATTGTATCAAGTAGAAACAGAGCTGTAGTGGAAACAGAGAGCAGGAGCGATGATACATCCACAGGGGAGGGGCGTCAAAGATAAAATCCACCGTGTCTGCAGATGTACGAGTTTGAAAAGGCTGACTTTAATTTTATTAGTATTAGTGAAGCGTGTGTTTCTCTAGTCTTTTAATTTTAATGTACCTGGTCTTTAAAAATATCTTGGAAGTTGTTTCTCATAGACAACACAGAGTGTCTTATATTCTAACATGCTCTGACAGTCTGTTTTTTAGTTGATATGTTTAGACCATTCACACAAAATGATTTCTGAATCAGTGGATACACAATGTGTGATCAGGTACACAGTGAATATATAAATAAAGAAGTGTCACAGTAAAGGACATTGTCCTTAACACCCCTCAAAACATTTCCGCTTGCTTCAACACAATGATCCCATCGTTCTTGCCACTTTCTGAAGCACTTCTGGAGTCCTCTTTCCTGAGTGTCTTTCAGAGTTGTGAAAAAAAGAAAAACAGAAAAAAAAAAAAAAACCAGCAATATCTGCTGCAGAGTGCCATCCAGCAAGAGAGCAGGCTTGCCAAAACATTGCTGTGTCATCATCCACCGTACTGACTACATCTTCACCCATTAAATTTGAGTAGAATTTTTTCTTTTGTTTGAGGGTTAGAGTGACAACTTCCAAACTCTTTATACATTGAAGCTGAAAATTATTCCTTCTTGATTTAACTTTTATTGTATAACTTAAGCATTATACTTAATGGATGCCCATCTCCTCTGCCCTTAAGTGACTGTGTTTTATCTATCACCCCTGTAATGTTCTTCCAGTCAGGACCCCCTGGTTCTCACTCAGAGCTTGCTGCTGATTAGGATAATTGGGTGCAGTTTGCTTCCTACAAGAAAGCTCTGCACCTGGGCCCTTTTAGTTCTGCTCATTCCCTGGTCCGAGGTGTAGGTCTGGGAGGTAGCTCAGTGCATCTGCCCCCGCCATCCCAGCCTGCAGGGCTGAGGGACCAGAAGTCCTCTCCACCATCACGATGCTCTGGCCACCAGGGCACCCTCTGTAAGCGACACGAGCTTCAGCAGGATGAACTGACGGATTCTCCAGACTTAGGTAATAAAACTATCCAGGCAGGGCCATGTCCTGGACTCTGTCTGTTTATCATTGCCTTTTGATATTTCTTTTAGAAGATTTAACATTTTTAACTCATAATCATGGAGTTATCACTTCCAGGAACATTCCAGGAGCCACACTAGCATGTGTTAGGAACCCCCAAGATTCTTTATAAAAGTGCCACATTCTCCTCTGTGTCCTCCTCTTATTTTGGCCTTAGCTGAATTTTGCACTCCCTGTTCTCGTCGCTTCACCCTGGGGATCCAAGTGCCGACGTGTCTGCCCACTTCCTGTGTGTACCGACTGGTCCTGTGCCTCCTACGGCATCTACCGCGGGCCTTCACTTCCTGTGGCAAACACAGCACTTCCTGCTTGAAGGCACGACTGCTCGGACGGGTAGAAGCAGAGTTGGTAGCAGATGGAGTGGGTGGTTCTTGATACTGCAGGGCAAAAGTCTCCATCATCAGCAAGAAAGCAGGAGCCACCAGCTTGTATGAAGACCGTGAGCTACGTTGAAGGACCAGCAACCACAGGCCACACCTGGAATTTCACAGTTCTCACACACATCTAAGAAGATACAGTAGGCACCGTTGTCCGACACACTTCCGCCCAGTCACAGCCTCAGAGCTGAGTTTGCCAGGTTAAGAACTCACCATTCTCTGCAAACTTCCTACTTCGTGTGTGCATGTTCTTCTGATACACGGGACAGAACCTTCCCACTGAGCCACAGCCCTGACCCTTTTTTTATTTTCTATTTTGAGACAGGATCTCACTCATCGGCTAAATTGCTTGGGTTGGGCTTGAATTTAGGAAACGGCTGCCTTCGCTTCCCGCTGTGCTTGAAGTACAGGTCTTCGCCAACACACCCAGCTTCTTCCTGGCTTTAAAACGAAGCCCTGGTTTTGACTCTTGACACTCATTACCCCTACACAGCAGATTAGATGCCCTGACACGATTCCGAGGAGCTCTTGCATTGATAATGACACTCAGCCTGTATTTTTTGCAAAGTTTTAACAGCACTCAACAGGAGATGTTCAGTTGTGTAAGTTGTGTAGATTTTGTGAGATCTATTTCCCCTTACTCTCAAACACCTGAGACAGGGTGCCAACCACAGACACCCATCACAGTGCAACATCAGTGGAAATCTTACTAGTTGCTGCAGGGCAGCAACTCAGGATTATTTATGCTTTATCCACCACCAGCAATGGGCCCAGTTAACTGGTGCGTGATACAACTCCAAGCATGTGTTGGAGTTTTCTTTTTCTGCTCTTAGAACAAATTGTTTTAGAGCTATTTACTGGAGATAAGCACTGAGAGAATGAGGGCTTTGTGGGTGGCTTAGAGGAGGGGAGCCCCAGAAAACAAAACAGGTATGGGATGAGGGCAGCAAGACTGAACAGAGGATGGGAAACCGCATGATTAACTGTGGAGCGATGCAACATCCATACTGGGGGATTCTGCCGCAGGAGTGGCACCCTGAACCTGTCCTCCACTTAGACAACAGGTCTGGTCCATGCTTCCCGTCAGCTCTGCCTTGGAGGGCGCTGACTGAGGAACAGGGCAGCTTCTTAGTCAAAGCCCCAGAGAAGGTGCAGGAATCAACGTTCCTTCCAGCTGTGGAACAAACGTCCGCACTGTACAGAGGCGCTGGGAGGCAGAGCACAGCATCCATCGCTAATGCTCACCAAACGGACCTGCTCTTATTCTAAAGCTGCACTTGGAACCACATATTAACCAGGTGTAAGAGTTAGGCGTAAAGGCATGCAGCAAGTATATGATGGTTAATAGTTTTCAATACCTTCTGCCATATCCTAATCAACTTCTTGATCAATTCTCTTACCGCTCTCTCCCCGAGCCTACACTTCTTCAAAGATGACCTGGAGAAAAATACAGAGAAAGTACAAATGACCAAAACGGAGAGGTTTTGAACCCCCAATCATGCAAATATTCTTATTTACTTGCTGCTAAAGATATTTAAACACACTGAATTAATTTCACAACCAAGCCCCATTTGACAGAGAGGGAGGTTAAGCATTTTTCCTCATTTATACAAAGCCAAGAGGCCACAGGGTAGACGCTGAAATACAGGTGTGAGTAAACACAGCCACAGCCCTGCTCTTATTGCGGAGCTTTTAGGAATGTTCCCAGAGGTCATTAACTGGAATTTGCTTTCTAATAAAACAAATTGATTCCTGGAGTTATTTTGTGTTTCCTCCATTGCAGTTCTAAGTGGGTTCGAGCTTGCTCCAAGAAATCTAGATGTCCACGTTTTCTGTTCAGTGTTCTTAGTTGGAGAGAAGGCTTCCTGCACTCCCCATGCCACCTCCTAGATTAGATCCGAGTTTGTCTGCAGCGTCGCTGTGACTTCCCGGGACATCCATGCACTACCCCGAGGAAGGACGCACGTAGTAAAGGCTAGGATACGCTGGCTTCCCTCCCCCTGCGTGTACACCACTCTGCCGTCTGATAAGTGCCCGCAGAGAACCATTACTGTCACTTTTAATGGAAAGTTATTTCGTTGGAAAGATAAGTGCGACCCCAAGCAGATGGCTGTCAGCACAGAATGTGATTTAATGTGCTGTAAGGGGACACGACACTTTGCCATAGCACTTAGAACCTGTGCATGTGTCTCAGGCAAATGGAAAAGAAAGCAGGAAAAGTAAAAACGAGACTTTGTTCGTGTTTTGTTAAAGATCAAATTGTACTGCAAAACTAAAAATATGAAATCAGGGAAGCTGGCACCAGCCGGTAATCTCAGCACTCTGGGAGGCTGAGGCAGGAAGATCTCAACTTCAGCTCTACATGGGAAATTTGGGGACTTAAGGAGACCTTTTCTCAAAATAAAAAAACAAAAAAGGGCCAGGGATGTAGCACAGTGTGAAATCTATGGGTTCAAACTCCAGGACAGGAAAAAAAAAAAATGGAAGAAAAAGAAGGAAGGAAGGAATGAACAAACAAATGATAAAAGGAAGGAAGGAAGAGAAAAAAGAAAAAGTAGAATTTATTAGCAAGAGGAGAATCTAAGACTAGAAAAATTAAAATATTCTACATTCGTTTCATTTCCCTTGGTGATTCCTTGCATGAACTGGGGACATGGACTGACCGAGTTGGGCATATGTGCATGTATATAAAAGACTATAAATCAAATTCACTGATTCATAGGTTCCATTCACACTTGTATTATTGTGCTATAAATGAAAACAAATAGACATGGATGCTAAGAAAATAAAACAAAATTATTTTGGCCTGTGGGGATTTTTTGTTGTAGTTGATATTTTACAATGTCCGCTTTCATGAGGTAATTATTTTACAAATAAATTACTCTTATATTTCATCTACATATGCAAGCATCGAGTAATTTTTAAATTCAATATTTGTTAATAAAATCAAGACAAAATACATTCTTTGTCCGTACCCCTCCCACCAAGAATAAAGAATGGTGCTTTGCTGCAGGTTCGTGGACTAAGATTTTTTCAAATGGCTTCACAGAAACCATTTTATCCATAACATTAATTCTCCGAACTGGCCTTTTCCCCTCATGCTTCTTTCTCTTTACACACCATTCTCCAAATTTCACTTCCAACCCGTTGCAAATAAATCAAAACGAACCCCCGCAGTTCCATTCCCTCGGCTGAGGACCTTCGCTGGCCTTTCCCAAGTTCCTTTCATTGCGCTCGCATCACGAATGTCGAGTTAACAGCGAGAGGACAAGAAACAATCAGATCATTCATGACAGATATTAATTTTTTTTTTTTGTGGGTACCGGGGGGTCGACCTCAGGACCTCGCGCACCAGCAGGCACCCGTGCCGCTGAGCGATATCACCGGCCCCTTTTTCGTTTGTGGGATCCGGGAGTCGAACTCGGGCCCTCGCGCTTGCCGGGCAGGCGCTTAAGCCGCTGAGCCATCTCACCAGCCCGACAGATATTAATTTTAAACATGGAATGAGAGCCGCGGTGAAACAATGTTCAAAACGGTTGATTTCCTTCTGTAACGTGAAAATCGGAGCCTTTTCGATTTCCTTCGTGGATCTCTCTGGCGCCGGTAGACGCCGATGCGTCTCCACCTCCGTGGACGAGCGCACCATGAATCCGAGTGCGTGCATGGGAAGGGAGGGCGAGAAACGCTGCAAGGAACGCGGACTTCTCCTCGCTTCCACTCCGACCCGGCAGCTCAGGCGTGGCTGGGCCTCGACGTGGCTGCGCAGCGCTGGGACTGAGCCGTCTCCCACTTTGACGCGGCCCCGCGGGACAAACCCAGCCGGCGTGAGCTCAACAGCGATGGAGATGGCAAACTCGAGAAAGCCCTTCGCCGCCACGCGGAGCGCCAGCCGGGGACCGCTGCCGGGGTCCCACGCTCCTCCTGAGGTCAGCTCTGGCTTTCCTCTCCTGGGTAGAGGCTCCCGTGTTTAACATACCTTGCACGGTTTCTCCTCAACTCCCATCACGGTGAGGGACAGGTGCAAGGGAGACACAGACGCGAGATGGACTTGGAAAGATGGGGTGATGCCGTCAGTGTCTGCAAGGGTCCCCTAAGTGACGCAGTCGAATTCCGGTGCACAGGAGAAGGGGGTCGCTGAAATCTCTGAAATGAACGTGGCGAGGCATGATTGCCTTTCCAGATCGCTCCTGCTTCTCCACAGAGCGCTCCAAACATGCGACAGCAGGACCATCGGTCCGGGACATAATGACGGTGCTTAGACCAACCGGGGGCAGCGGTGCGGAGAAAGCGGAGGCTGGCGGGAGTTCGTAGGTCAAACCGACTCACTTGGGTTCGCTCCTGCTGCGCACTGAAACGTGGACCTGTGACACCGTGCGTTCCACCAGGCAGAGACCACTAAAGGTAAGAGCTGTGGCCACCAAGGGGACCCCTCGTCCCTGGCCTCCTGATGAGGGCTGAACGCCTCTTGGAGAACTTTCCTTTTCTTTTGTATTCTGCTGTGTGCCCGGTGTCTACGATGCTGCCTCTCAGTAGAAAAAATGATGAGGAGTGAAGAAATGCTATTCCTTTCATAAGCTCCTTCTAATATCTGTTCAGGTCAATTAGTATATGCATGCATGTTCACATGTTCATCGTATATGTGTGTATAAATACATATGCACGGGGCCAGTGAGATAGCTCAGCAGCATAAGTGCCTGCCTGGGAAGCGCGAGGCCCTGAGGTCGACTCCCGATACCCACAAAAAAAAAAAAAAAAAAAAAAAACACATGCATTCATTGCACAAATGTATAGGTTTCTGTGTGCATTCTCACCACTGGGAAGTACTGTATAGTGACGGTGGTAGGGACATTTAGTTCACCTTGTTCTCCCTTCTGATTCCTCCTGCAGCATCCTTGAAAGCCCCTACCCTTAATCCTAGAAGCGGATGGTGCACGTGCTTTATTTGCCTGAAGTGGAGCAGTTGAAATCCTAGCCTACTTGTTGTACTCATAGTAGGTCCCATTGTGACAAATGCAGATGTTCAGCACTGCCCTCGGCCAACGTGCTGTAATTTCACCTTTCCAGATCATGCCCCCTGCAGAATGATAAATCCTCATACAACCATCATCCATGGGAAATCCATGCTTATTAAACTTACTGATCTTTGGCACAGTCTATGCACAAATCAGACATTCACAGACTGTCAGTTGAGTGGATTAATGCTTATTTCTATCCCTTGCAAATGTTTTCAGTTTTCCTCTTCTCAGCTGATGATCGATCTAGATGTATAATCTCCAGGCTGTCACCTTACTCTCACCATTTTCTAGGTTTTCCTGTCTTTGACCACACACACAACCCAGCTTCAGTGTTTACTCCTCCCAGCTTCGCCTGCTCTAGAAACCTCTTTACAGAGGTTTCATAATAATCCTACTGCCTGGAGTGGTGGTGCGTGACTATCACCCCAGCTACTCAGGAGGATCACAAGTTCAAGGCCAGCCTAGGCCACTGAGCAAGGAAGAACCCATCTCAGATTAAAAATGGGTTGGGATGCAGCTCAGTGGTACAGTAGCATGACAGTACCACAAATAATAACCACCACCATCACCATCATCACCACCGCCATCATCACCACATCACCATAATCACCATCACCATCACCATCACCATCATCACCATCATCACCACCACCATCATCACCATCATCACCACCACCAGCATAATCACCACCACCATTACCATCACCACCATCACCACCATCACCATCATCACCACCACCATCATCACCGTTATCACCACCACCACCACCATCATCACTATCACCATCATCATCATCATGACCACCACCACCATAATCACCAAGAGCCTCACCCAGCTGGGCTCCGTGCCAGCAAATCCTTCTGGGAGAAAGTGGGCTCCCTTCCTTCACTCCTCACAGGACTGAAAAGTGGCCCTCTGATTCCCTCCTAGAAGTTCATAGCCGCCAAGGTGGACAAATGCCTAGAAGTGTGCCCTGGCACAGATTTCCCACACATGATATTGTATGAGGATTTATCATTCTGCAGGGGGCAAAATCTGGAAAGGTGAAATTACAGCACGTTGGCCGACGGCAGTGCTGAACACCTGCATTTGTCACAATGGGACCTACTATGAGTATAGCAAGTAGGCCAGGATTTCAAATGCTCCATTTAAGGCAAATAAAGCATGCGCAGCATCCGCTTCTATGATTAAGAGTAGGCGCTTTCAAGGATGCTGCTTTCTCAGAAGCCTTGAGCAATGCACAGCTCATTCAGAGAAACAGAAGTTCTCTTACAGATCGGGATCTTTTCTTTTCCTCTGTATTCTGCTATGTCCCTGGTGCCTACAAAGCTGCCTCTCAATAGAAAACAAATGATTAATGTGAAGAAATGCTATGCCTTTCATAGGCTCCTTGTAATCTTTTCAGGTCAGAAAGGAGAATGAGGTGAACTAAATGTCCCTACCACCATCACCGTACAATACTTCCCAGTGGTGAGAATGCACACACAGAAACCTACACATTTATGCAACGAACACGTGTGTATTTATACATACATATATGATGAACATGTGACCATGCATGCATGTACTGACCTGAACAGATATTAGAAGGAGCTTATGAAAGGCATAGCATTTCTTCACTCTTCATCATTTGTTTTCTATTGAGAGGCAGCTTTGTAGGCACTGGGGACACAGCAGAATACAGAAGAAAAGAAAAGTTCCCATTCCGTAAGAGAACTTCCATTTCTCTGAACGAGCTGCGCACTGCTCAGGGCTTCGAGGAAGTGTGAGGCCTGATCACAAGCAACTGCACATAAATCGGCCCACAGTGAATACATTTGAGGAAGAATCAAAGCTGATGATTCACAAGTTTTGTGGATGCTGTTAAATTTTCTCCCTTCTACTTTACCATTACTTTTTGTTTACTTGTAATCACATTAGAAGAGATTTTGGATGCAAATTTTTAATTTCTTCTCTTCTGTTATGTGTGATTCTTTTTTCTAATAGGTATAATAAAACATTTTAATTAAACTATTTGACTCAACACACTAGTAACATGAGAATTAAATCTGATTTTATGTGATCCAGAGTGGATGAAATTTTTATTCTGTTGCTCTTGTCACATCAATATTTTCTTTAAAAAAATTCCTTCAAATCCTATCGGGATACTTACATGTTTATCTGATTCACTGTGTAACTGCGGGAAGGATTCACCCCTGCTTCTACCTCTTCACGATGTAGCATCTTCACAATGTATTTTCTCAGAATTACTGGCCTTGAGAAAAATGAAATTCTTAAAATGATGAAAACTTTGTGCAGCTTGAAAGTTTATGTTTTCTCAAGAAAATTGTGCTGAGTGAAAGAAGCAGACAGGATGAAGGTGCAGCAGGAAAGGACGAGCCTGCATGCAGGCCCTGCAGCCGGAGTGTGGAGTGCACAGCTTTGCTGAGCTCCTTCTCAGCCGTGCCCACGATGCCACAGCTGCCCCTAGGACTCCACGTCCCCACGTTTAAAGCGCCCTACGTATAGTCATCTACGTTAGGAAACTTGTTTGTCTGCTGGTGATACACACTGGCAATCAATGCATGAAAACTAGTGAGAACACCTGGCCTGTTCTGATTACCTCACCTAACCTCAGAGGGAAACCTGGAAGGGGGCTTTGCTGAGTGACCTCAGGGAGTCCCCAGTACGAAGCAGCAAACACTTTTCATGTAGACACAGAGGGGCAAACAAGCCACAGGCTTAGCTGTAATTTGTACAGAATGCACTTTGCTTTGGATGGACGGATGCGCTGTCTCTAGTGGAAATCAGCTACTTGTGTTATTTGCAAAACACTTTCTCCTTACGGGAATGAAGTACGTTCTCCTTATATTCAAGCTGTGCTCTGTTTTCAAGATGCAAGATAAATGTTTGTTCTTCGGATCTAGGTGTATAAATAATGGTGTGTGTGGATTTACTCCCCATTATGTGTTGGAAAAATGTATGCAGATAGTGTTATAGAAGCAGAGAGGCAGATTTGATCCCCCACATCACTGAAGGTGCAACCCGAATGCAAAGACCAGCTGGACGAGACGAGCTGTAGGTGGTGCGCTTCCTTCTGATGCCCCACAGAGACCTGCTCTGAAGGAACCTCAGAGAAAGTTACAAAGGCTGCACACTGGAAATGCTGTGTTGACACCGCCTTCTCTCTCACTCCCCAGTGGGAAACAGTCACACAGGATGGAGTTAAGATGCTGGGACTGTTGGCGAAGAGCAGACGGCCTGGGATTGGAATGCTGTGGTTTCAACGTCAGTGCCCTCCAGTTTCGTATAGGCAAACTCAGCCCCCAAGGGTACAGCATAAAGCGGAACTGATGAGGTCATGATCGCTCCACCCTGGCGAATGCATGCTGCCTGCATGTCCTCCTGCCGTGGGACCGTACAGCAAGACGGCAGCAGCATCTGCACAGAGGACAGCAGGCCAGGCCAGCTTGGGTGCTTGCTGACAGCCCCGTGCCGGTCTAAGGCATGAACAGGAGGAATTGTGGGATGATGATGATGACGATGATGCCATAGTGAGAGTTAAACCAGGACTTTCCCACTGAGCTACGTCCTCTGCCTATTTTTCATTTTTAATTTGAGAGAGAATCTCACTAATTTGCTAAACTGCCCAGGCTGAACTCAAACTTGTGTTCCACCAATAAGTTTTGAATCAGTAGACACAACAGAAAATCTTCGAGTGCACCCAGAATCTTCATGGGCTCTTGAGTAAACGTGCACTTTTCTGGTGAATAAAGAGTGTTCCTTCGAAATTTTATTGATAATAATGCAGTTCTTGTCTTTTCCTTTTCTGAAGTGTGTGAACATATATGTGAGTAGGTTTTTTATTTCTTTAAAATATGGTGTTCTCTGGAAAGAGCAAAACATTTGTTCAATTTGCCACTAAAGGGGAAACTTCTAGAAGCAGTGTTTTGGAGAATTTGAATATAATATGCAAAGTTTCTCTTAGCCAACTGTGGAGTTGGACATGGATTTTTTTTTTTTTACTCTGTAATGAGAAAGCTTGCTATGTCACAAATAGGGGTTTAAAGATGGGGATCAGAACATATTTCACCTGCAAATCAGAGTTGGTTCCAATGAAGTTAAGTTAATGGAAAAACTGTGAACAAACTCTTGTGGCTTGTGGCTCTTGAAAAGAACTTCAGAATGTGGCAATGAGCAGTCTGTCCTTTCACTGTTGATCCAGTTATCTGTAAGTGGAAAAAAGACAGTCGAGCACACCAAACAAAATTTAACTAATGCAATATTTGCCATCTTTGAAGCCAATAGTTAGGAAAGGTTGAAAGCATGTGACTCTTGATGGAAGATGTTGTATTTGAAAACGAGATACTTCTGAGTAGCTCATTTACACTATAACTGACGACTGCCATGCTAAGTCTCTCAGGATCTACCCCTTGATTCCTTTCTGCATATCAGTCATCCACAGATGCACTCACAGCCTCGTTCTTCCCATCTGCTGGTCATTTCTTAACCCACAGAGGCTGACTTGCCGTGATTAATGGTTACAAGGTCCCTTGAGCCCCCGACACGGGCACGGATCCATGCTTCACTTCATGACATGACCACTTCTAAAGGCCCATGGCTCCTAATAGCAGAAGGGATTAAATTTTCACCATCTGAATTGGGGAGAGCACCACTTTCAGGACGCAGCAAACATGATTCTCATTGGTGAGGATGGCATCCTTATGATGTGGTTGACTTCCAAAGGCCCCTCTACTACCGGGGCTTAGGGTTTGGCTTGTAAATTAGGGGAGATGCAAATATTCAAGTCACAGTGCTATGCTTTAAACATCATTTTTGTCAACGACTCAGCTAATAAATGAGTATGATTTGATACCAGAGATTCACTGTCCAGGTGAGGAATAAATCAACTTATTAAACATTAGCTGGTGCTTTATCTAGTTCTGGATCAGTAGGTGTCTTCCACAGTAGGAGAAAATGTGTGTGGAGGCTGCTCGTGACATAGTTGAATTTATTCTGCTCTGCATTGCACTGTGTTAGTACTAATGACATTGTCATAATTACAGGTAACAGTGAATGCCTGTCAGATTTTTGAGTGTTTTGTATGACACATATTAACATATTCACACTCATGAGAGTACCGTAAAGCACATTCTGCTATTGTCACTTGAGAAATGAAGACACAGAGGCAGCAAGGGTGTGGACAACCTGCCCCCAGATCACCCATCTGGAAAGAAGAACTCCTGGGACTTGGTACGGGAGCTGCTAATCCAGAATCCAGGGTTTGGACCACTGAATTCTGTTCTGCAGGTGGGCTGCCTGCTGGGTCCTTGTCTGGGATGAAGCCAGTTTGTCTCCTCTGCATAACCCCAGAGCCTGAGCGGCCCAAACAGCGCGGGTTCTGTGAAGACACCAGATGCTCTGGGGGACCGTGCAGCCACCTCAGCTCACAGCATGGATGCGGGAATAATGGCCAGCAGCAACATGGGGTCAAGTGTTTCTCACCAAGTTAATTAAAGCTGCAATCCTCACTCTTAGTACTCCTGGAAGGGTTGTGTGTGCCCTACCAGGCTATGAAAATTCTATAATAGTACTGTTTTATTGGCTTAATAAAACTGTGCTACAAAAAGTCTGAAATATCATGTGTAGCCAACAGGAGCACTGTGCTCTCTTGTTTTCTAGGCCCTATTCAGTGGGAGTTGCCTGACAGGGAAATATCCTATTTTATACCTCAGGGTGTGGTACTGTGAAAGGAGAGGTCACGGGTTGGATATTACGAGAAACTACCAATGACATAAATCTAAATTAGTGACAAATTTAATACCTCTGACTGACAGTCTGCATGTAAGCCAAAAAATAGCCATTTCTGGAAGATTTCCCTTTTTTAATCAGAATCACTGTAAAAGTTTTCCGTTATTATACTGAAAGGGAAAATCTGTCCATGAGAAATCGTTCTTTTTCAAACTTTGTTCTTTTGAAACTGCCTAGCTCTGCTGCTGTTTCATGGCTCTGTAATCACTTACTTGACACCTGTAACCAGGAGAGCACAACCGAATGTGCAGGATGCCCGATGGTACCATTGCGCCAAGCTGCATAAACTGACGATCACTAATCCACCCTTGCAACCGATGATCCCACCCTGCTAGCTAATCGGAAGAACTGCCAGGATGTTCTGTCTTGCCCTCGTATCCCCTTTGTACCTCCTGCTTGTGCATCATATAAAAGTCCTAGGCCACCGGAGATCGGGGCCTGATATTCTGGGAATGATCCCAATCAGTGCTCGTTGACATAAATAAATCTGCCTCCGAATCCTGGGTGTCGTTTTGGTGTTTCTGCTTGACATTGCAATACAGTTACTGAGTCTGAAGGAAAAATCCCTTAATTTCATTTTACCTTGCATAATACAGAAGCAGAAAGTTTCTACAACTTAATGATTATTGCATCCATCTGTTCCCATTTGAGAGGAAAAACCAATAGGTGAAGTTTTCCATTTAAAATCAACTCTCAGCCAGGTGTGGTGCATACCTGTATTCCCAGCACACTGGGAGGCTGATGCAGGAAGATCACAACTTCATGCCCAGCCCGGGCAATTTAGAAACTTAGCAAAGCTCTATCTTAAAATAAAGTTTTAGAAAGGGCTGGAAGTGTAGTCCCAAGGCCCCAGGTTCAGTCCCCAGGACTGCAGCAAATAAAGAAAAAAGCAAACCAAAAACTCTGCATAAGCAAAAGCTTATCCATTTGACATCTAAATGGGAATGCAGGGGACACTGTGAACAGGAGAAAGGATGTGACACAGCTTCAGTGAATCACACCTGTGTGAGATGATTTATGCTGACTTGACACAGCAGGGCATGGAAACTTCTGGTCTGTTCAAACTGCCATTAATGGACACGAGAGGAGCATGGTTACCTCACATCTCACTTGCACAGACTGCAGCAAACGAGCAAGAAAACCTTGCTCTTGGATATCACAGACTACAATGCTGTGAGCGTCCTGTTGCTCTGTGCCTACCCATTCTCAACGTGGGGGCCAACAGCAGCGAGGCTCCATGCTCCTGACTGTGGCCGTCTGCCCCGGCTCCCCGCGGCATCAACAATGTCGCCTGTGTCTCCGTGTAGCCTGGAGGGTGGGGCGAGGGAGACATCTTCATCCCATGGTTCATCTCTGCCTGGGTCCTGCTTGCACAGTCCTCTATTCTGAGTTTCTTGACAACATCGCAACTCGACCCATGAGGGAGCAACAAAGCAGGGCAAGTCTCCACGCACACACACTTCCCATTTCCGGTTGTGTTATTCCTGTAAATGTCAAATTTACTGAAGAGCTCATAAGGCTGCACCCAGGATGCAGTGGCCATAGGCATCTGAGAGAGGACAACGGAGTGGCACGGCTTACTGAGGCCACCAGCGTCCTGTGTCACTCAAGGAGGAAGCCTGTCCCGACTGTAAATGGGGTCAGATCATCCACAACATCCTTCCTCTTGGCAGTTTTTATTTTTCTTTAGGGGATGCGTTACCTCAGTTCGCTCGGATTTTGAAAACAGTTCAGAAAAGCAGCCCCATCTAGCAAAGGTAAGAAAGGAGCCTGGATTCCTCTGATATCTTCATGTTATTGTGAAATTCAAAATAAATTAACTGTGTAGAAAACCTTTGTTACTGATGTGTGAGTTTTTGTGTTGAATCCTTTCCTAATAGATCCACAGGGCACAATGGGATGAGGTTTTAATCATTTTGTGGTGTTTAAGGCACACAGGATGCTTATTTGATATTTGACTAACCCCAAGACGATAAAATAACGATCCCCAGCCACGTTTATATCTTAATCCCGAGGACCCGTGAATGTGCTCCAACTGGAAAAGAGACGGCAAACCAACTAAGAACTGGGCACTGAGTGACTGTGCTGTGTAAGCTGACCTTCAGATGACCACAGGATTAGTAAGGGGTGACAGCAGCACAGGCCAGCATGCCACAGTGGATGCAGAGTCTGGGGGGACACATCTGCTGGATTTGAAGACGGGGGGAGGTCAGGGACAAAGGAAGTGGGAATGAGGATGAATAGCAGTAAAGCAGAGTTAGAAGAAGGAAGAAGGGGGCTATTGATTGCAGTGACCATAAACAACAAGGTATCACCATGTTTCACAAAGCTGAAAGAAAGGCTTTTGAATATCTTCATGGAAATAAACAATCAATGTTTGAGGATATGGATCTTTTTACCCCAATTTAACTGTTACACAGTGTGATGCTCCGGGTGTGGCTTGGTGGTAGAGAGGTTTCCTAACTTGTAGGACACACATCCTGGGTTTGATATCACCAATACTAAACCATAAGTAGATAAAACGATGTACACGTACATTAAAATATCACAACTATCATAAATTACAATTATAATGAGTTACGTATCAGTTAAAATAGATTTACTCAAAACTTAATTAAAGTGAAAGAAAAGAGAAGCAGTGTAGGAAACAGAATCTAAAATGTCAATAACAACTCCTTAAGAATTAGTAGTAAGCACTGAGAACCCAGCTGAAGAACAGGAAGAATGGAGAACGCCACTTAGTTCCTGAAGGACGTGGAGGAGGAGACAGCACTGAGGTTCTCCTCAGGCCAGCACAGCAGCAGGGGACTGAGAGAAAGGAAACGATGCCCTAGAAGTCAAAGACAAAATAACCTAACACAGGAAGAGACCTCAGTCAGCACCCGGCTACCGCAACGTGAACCCAAAGAGCAGCAGGGTGGAGAGAGTAAGGACGAGACCAGGACCAGCAGAGGGCAGCTGCGAACGCACTGCGGGTGTCCAGTAGTGAACGTCTCTCTAACGACAGGAAAAGCTCCAGGGAAATCACATGCACACACGTGTAAATACACGTGCACACACACACACACACACACACCATGTCATTGAAAAATAAGGGGAATGTTTTAATTTTAAACATTGCATTACAGTAAAAGCTCATTGCTCTGAATCCCCCTCAAAAACTTCCCCCGCTTTGAACACTCTCATCCCATCATCCTCGTCACTTTCTGCAGCAGCTCCGCAGTCCTCTTTCCTGAGTGTCTTTAGCTGCACTGTCCTCGCTGCCTCAGTGTCCTGAATTGACTCAAAATGTTCCCCTTTCATGGTCATTTTGACCCTGGGGAGGAGCCAGAAGCCTCATGTGCCAGATCCAGTGAATAAGGTGGATGAGGAGGCAGCGTCATGTTTTTAGCAGATGCCTTTCCCTTGGGCGGTGCTCACAATTCCAGGAGACGTTTAGGAAAGAAGAACTTTTCTTCAGAAAGTGGCAAGAACAATGTGATACACGCATGGGAAGTGATAGGGTGTGTTTTGTGGCGGATTAATGACAATGTGTCTGCTATGACAATAATTTGCTTGAAATGTAAATACTGACTTATAGTTTCATCACACCTTTACATATATTCATACTTATGTATTCAACTATAACAGAGAAAATTATAATGAAAGTATAATTTCATTTTCAGCCAAACTATGTTGTAATATAAGCTGAGCATATTTGTCATGGGTGAAAAACTATATGGCAGTAAATAAACTCAAAGGAAGAAATGGGAAGCAAAAAAGTATTGGGTGAAGATTTTGACAAAATAATGTTTGACAAAAATACTTTCATAATTCTTAATTGATGAATGAAAAGAAATAACAAAACATAAAAATCACTTGGTTGTGATAAAGAGAAATTGAAATCACAGGAACTAGGGAGTTAAGAGATAAGACAAATAAGGGTGAGTTTGGGGCCGGTGAGATGGCTCAGCGGCATGGGCACCTGCTTGGCAAGCACGAGGTCCTGAGTTCGACTCCCGGAACCTACGTAGGAAAAAAGGGCCGGTGATATTGCTCAGCGGCACGGGCGCCTGCTGGTGCATGAGGTCCTGAGTTCGACCCTCGGTACCCACAAAAAAAAAAAAAAAGGGTGAGTTTGGATCTTGTTCATAAAGGTCAGGAATACCGGGCAGCGGTTTTGGACCTCAGTAAAGTAAAAAGCATATATGAAAACCGTTTTGGGATATGTTTATTTATAATGATCTGTGGAAACAATTTAGCTATCTGAAAAAACAAACAATCTAGACTCCTGCCAAACGTTTTACGGTAAATATAATCTAAGTGGATCAGATCCTTTCTGTCACCAGTCCTACTTAGCACTTCCTCTGCATGCCGGCGCTTCACCAGAGTCTCCCATCTCCCTCCCAGCCGGACAGTGCTGAGCCCCACAGTTCCGGCCTAGGAAGGAGACGTCTTCATCCAAGAAGGCTTTGGGACTGACGCCCCTCCAGGACTGTAGCTGGGAGTGCAAATCTCTTTGCTAACCTCCTGTCCACTGGGCAGGTAGCTGACAATCTGCGTGGAGTCTCTGTCTGTCTGTGAGGACGGGCAGCCCTTGGTGTGCTGCGTGGTGAGGAAAGAGCTCGTTTCCCGGTTTCCTTCACTCATTGTATAAAAGGAACTTCTCCAGGAACACAGCTTATTACTTCCATTTCACTGCCTATTTGAACCTACTTTTCTTTTTCTAGACTTTCACATAGTTGTGCAATTCTCTACTTAACATTGTGAAGGCTTCCTTCTCTTTCCTAGTCTAAAACATTTCTAACTGCAGGAATATCTTCTTTAGCTTTGATGGTCTCATTAATACTTTGCTCAACTGCAAACTTGCTCAGAGCTGGGGTGAAAGTCATCAAACTGCAGCAGGGACCCTTGGGAGGCTCCACACACAGTGGCTTCTGCCACCAACGCACATACAGCGGCAGAGCCGGGGTGCGGAAGGATGCAGCCGAGATGACTCAGTGCATCGTGGGAGGAAGTGGCAAGAATCTGCCCCAAACTGAGGTTCAGGAAGGCTCCCCTGAGGATGTGAGCAGCAAAGTGACAATATAAAGAGAATAACTGAGGTATACCAAGCAACATTCCTGGAGCAGTTAGGGAGGAGAGCATGCCGTACTAAAAAGAAACACTGAAACCAGGCTCCTGAGGCCACAGTACAGAGAACCTCGTATGAGGGGTAAGGCATCAAAGCTGGGGGTTCTGCCCCTGAAACTAGAAATAGGAAGCGAAGGAAGAAAACCATGCAATTCTGTTGTCTGAGTATTTATATGTGTGAACATTCAATTAAATAAAACTGGTTGTACTTTTCTATTTTAAAATCTTAAAGAAGGAAATTTTACATTTCTATTTTAGAAGAACCATTTCCATTGTTCTCAAGAAAAGTTGATACCCCTGAAGAAGGATGTTTAGTTCTGAGTTTTACCATGGTGTCTGTGACAGAGCAGTGAGTATCACAATTTAACCTTCCATTGCTTGCTCCATCTTTGTGAATTATCATCCCAAGCATGGTCGCCACCGGGAGAAAGCACCAATTTAAAAAAACACGTGCTGCAAAATGTATACCAGATAGTATCAAAGAGGAAGAAAACGCTGAAATGGGGAGGGGAGCTAGAGAGGGGGGAGGGGAAAGGATGGGAGGGAAAAGCAAAAAACGAAAAAAGGAGGAGAAAATGGAAACAAAGCTTTGTAAATAAGGAGGGGAAGAGGGGTTGAAGGGAGGGGAGGGGAACAGGAAAAAGAAAAAAAATTAAGATTTATCATGTAGAGATACAAATCCCTATGATGAATCCCTATGGTCATTATGTATATCTAAATTGTACCAATAAACTTAATTAATAAAAAAAAGTGTTCATCACTAGGGGTTACACTGAGATTTGAGTAACAGATCATAGTTAATCACCCCATTGCCATTAAAAATAAGACATCACTAAAATATGTCAGTGTCCAAAGAGTGCTAATTTCACTGCATTACAAAGCAAAAGAAGTTGAAGTATACTTTTATAGTTAGAAATAATTGTTTTAGTGATTACATAATGATGGGGCAGAAGTCATAGGGTTTACCTGTATATCACACCCCGTAGCTGTGCACACACACGGACTGTGGACGAACGGGTGGACGCACTTCACCCGATGTAAGTGATCTTGCACACGGAAGTCTGGGAGGCTGAATCCACTGCACCGGCAGCGCTGCTCTCCGCGGGAGGCATGGAAATGAGTCTCCTTTGCCTTTCACGGTCTCGGGACACGGACAGGTCCCTCTGCGTGGCCCGTGGCTCTCACCGCCGTGGTGGGAGCTCTAATGGGTTCCACTCCACCTGGCTCTCGGCAGGAGCACTGCCAAGGACTCTGTTCTGCCCCCCGGCCATATGTTTCGCTATGTCTCTATTGCTATTGAAGCCAAACTCTGATGTGCTTCATAAATTTTTGGATGAACTTGCAGAATGTGAATTCAAAAATTAATGAGCATGGATTAACACTCTCCCTGGGCAGTCTTTGTTTATGTGCTTAACGCATTAGACCTGTGACCCATTCAGATCATTTTCATTGCATTATTGCAAAGCTATGATCCAGACAGGTGCAGTGCAGTGGGAGAAGGCTCGGTAATAAATAACACCGCTGTCCTCCCAGCCGCACTCCCCGGCTTGAAAGGTGTGAAACGCTGGGACGATGGGAAAACAGAATTGTCTGAGGTGAAAGTCAGTCCATACATCAGATCAAAAACTAGACTGGAAGTGACTACAAAGTACAGAAAATACATCTTCATGTTTTTAATGAATAGGAAGCAGGGAGATAGGTCTTTTGCAAATGGGAAAGGGACCAAGAGATGAAGGAAGGGGTGGGGGGGAGGGGAAGGGAAGCGGATAAATAAGGAATGAAGGTGACTTATGTCCATGTCCCAACTCCCTAAGAGGAATGTGATCTGCTGCAAATGTGTACTGATAAAAGTTAAAGGTAAAAAACAATGCAACAGAACGAAATTAGGTAGAGTGTGGGAACACTGTGAATGTGAAAATGACACCACCAGTACCCACACCCTTGGTATCTAGGGACTGGGGAAAGGAGGAAAAAATACAACTACAAACACCTAACTACTTCCAAAAGAAAATTTGGAAAAGGAGGCACACACGGGGCTGTTTAACGAAAAGCTACAGTGAGACGGTCACCCCACACACCCCGGCGGGCGGCCTGCTGCAGGGGCGGTAGACAAACCTTGCAGAAGGAAGTGAGGTCAGGTCTATTTCGGAAATTCGCATAAGCTGGCAGTTTCATCCGGGAACCACGGCAACGTGGAGTTGATCTGCATTTTAACAGTGTCCTTTCTCAGGCTCCCTTGCGAGTCGTGTGTGCCCACACTCCTGATGCCAGGGGCACCGAGTGGGCTGGGCGGTCAGAGGCGAAGAGGACTCTGGGAAGCGATTCACGTGAGCATCCTTTCCACGCTCAGTTCCACGGTTTTAGCTAATCGCAGTCCACATAGAAGATGTGTTTATCCAGCAATGGGGCTCAGCTGGGGCATGCAACTGCAGAGACCTAACCCGGGCAAGCGCTGATTCTCTTGACTGTTAAACAGACTCCCTTCCCACCCAGAAAGGGCAAAAGAATTTCAAAATACCGAAAATGGAGTGCAGAAGCTTTTTAATTTGTTATGATCCCATTTGTTGGTTCTCGCAACTATTTCCTGTGCAACTGGGGTTCTGTTCAGAAAGTCCTTCTCCTCGCCTATGACTTCAAGAGAGGCCCTTATTCTATCTTCCAGCAGATTAACATTTAGATCTGTGTTAACATTTAGATCTCTGATCCATTATGATTTTAGTTTACTACATAGTGAGATAAATGTGTCTAGAATTGATCTTCGGCATGTGGATGGCCCGTTTTCCTGACACCATTTGCTAAAGAGGCTGTCTTTCTTCCAGGTGTCCCTTTGTCAAAGTCGAAATAGCTGAAGTGCTGGGAGTGCTTTCTGCCTGCTCTGCTGTGATCCTCATGTCTATTTTTGTGGCAGTGCCATGCTGTTTTTATCACAGTAACTTTGCAATATACTTTCAACTCCAGTATTGCTATACATCCTGCTTTGTTCTTGTTACCAAGAACATTCTGGGTCTCTCCTGGTTCCATATAAAGTTTCAGGTTGCTTTCCTTCATTCTGTGAAGAATGCTGCTGGTACTTTGATTGGGATTGCATTAAATTTTTAAGTAAATTTTGAAAGTATGTCCATTTTGACAATATTGGTTTTACTTATCCAGGAATGGGGCAAAGTGAAAAGACAAGCTACAGAATTGGAAAAATATTTTACCAGCGACTCCTCAGACAGAAAACTAATATCTAGAATATAGAAAGCACACAAAAAATATTAGACCCCTCCAGTAAGAGACACAATGAAAAGATGGGCAAGCGAATTGCATAGATACTTCACAGAAGAGATGAATGGCCAACAAATACATGAAAAATGTTCAGCATCGCTGTCCATTAGATAAATGCAAATCAAACAGCACTGAGGTTCCAACCCCCCGGAAGGAATGGCCGTGTCTTAGTCACTTTCTTTGCTGCTGAGACACAATACCTGACACCCGCAACTTCAAGGAGGAGAGGTTCATTTTGCTCACAGTTTGTAGAGGTTTCAGGCCAGAGTCGGCCGCTCCAAGGCAGGGCATGGAGCAAATGGGATTGAAGGAGAAGAAACCGCTCTTGGCATGGTAGTGGGAAGCAGAGAGAGATCAAGGCAGGAGCTGGGAAGAGGGGGACCCACGCCATGCCCCAAGGGCCACCTCATCCAGCCAGATCCCACTTCCCAACAGCCAGTCACTGTTACCCGTGATGCAGTTGCCTTCCAAAAGCCCAACCTACGAATGTATGAGGCTAGGGGTACATTTTAGACATAAACTGTAACAGGCCACCATTAAGAAATCAAAGGTGCTGGGGAGGCTGTGTGGAGAAATGGCCCTTCTGCACTGGGGGTGGGAGTGTAAGCTGGCACAACCACTATGAAAGTCAGTGTGGAGATTCCCAAAGCACGAAAGCTAGAAATTCCTTTTGGCCCAGTGGTCCCTTCTGGGTATTTTCTCTAAAGAGTTAGAGACATCATATACCGAGATCCAGGCACACCCATGTTTGTAGCAGCACAACTCACAATAAGTAAGTCTCAGAAGTGAGCTATGGTGTGTGTCCATCAACAGACGAAGGAACCATGAAAATGCGATATTGATACAAAGTGGAGCACTACTCTGCCACGAATAAAAAGAAACTTGAGTCGTTTGTAAGAAAAGGGATGCATTTAGAGCATGATGTTAAGTGAAATAAATCAGACACACAAGCTTAAATGTTGCATGGTTTCTCTTATGTGAGAAACCCAAAATATAAATGAAGAGGAAAATTAAGTAGGAACTAGGCTGACAGATCTTACCCAAATTATACATAAAGAGCAAAATAAAAGAGGTAATAGGACGTAGGGATACAGATCTTTCTCAGGTGGGAAGAGGATCAAGAGATGGAGGGAGGGAAGGGGAGGGAAAGGAAAGGGGATGAAAAAGGCATTATGATGTATTATGTACAGGGACCAGCTCCACACAAGGAGTGTAAACATTACGTACTGCAAACACGTGCTATTAAAAAGAAAGAGCACAATACAACTCCGACTATTGTCTAGATTTTATGAACACGAAGAATGCACCTGGGAAATTATTTGTTATTTATGCAGATAAGTTCCCAATGTTACATTGCATTGATTGTAATCCAGATTTTAAAAAATGACAATAATTCATTCATCACAAGCTTCCAGGTGGAAATGCTGACAAAGACAATCAATGCTGTTTAAGCATAAATCAAACACCCCACAGGTCCGGGACGTCAGTCCCTACCGAATTCCCCAGTACTTCGTGCTCCTTGGACTCCTATTCATTTTCCAGAAACGCTTCTACGTTTGTGTTTGTTTTATGTTATCAGTGTGCCAGCTCGCGGTGTGTGCTGCCTGGGGAGTGTGAGCTTCAAATTCGGCAGATTTGTGCTGTTGTTAATTTCTAGTTGTTTTACCCACAAACTCATCTAACTTGAATCATTACACCCTCGAAATAAAGATTTGTGCATAGGGCTGCTTATTTCCCTCTGGGTGTTGTAGCCACTCTGCTTGAAAGTTCACTTCGGAGCACACATATGTACATATGTATGCATGTATGTATTTATGTATTTTTTATTTATTTAGCAGTATGGGGGATTAAACTCAGGGCCTTCTAACTGAGCTGCATCCCCAGCCCTTAAATTTCTTTGTTTTAAATTCTGAGGCAGGGTCTCACTAAGTCACTGAGTTGCTCAGGCCTCAGCCTCCCAGAGTGCTGGGATGAGAGCCGTGTGCTACCACAACCAGCTATGTGAGTGACCACTTTAAGAAGCCATGGAGAAAAAGAATTTTTCATCTGAATTTTACTAATAGGCAATCAACCCTTTCCAAATGTTTGGCTGAATATCAAAACATATGCAATTTATTTTCATCAGCAATATAAATGAATTGCTTTTGTAAGTTTTTGCTTATAAAATGGAACCTATGTTGCTAACTTTTTTTTTCTTTGTGGATAAACATAGGAGGAAATATGTTAGTTTTCTACTGTTTTTGCCATATTACCATAAAGTCCGTGTGGGGGAACACACATTTATTTATTTATTTATATATTTCATTTTTTTTATGTGGGTACTGGGGGTTGAACTCAGGACCTCGTGCTTGCCAGGCAGGCGCTTATGCCGCTGAGCCATCTCACCGGCCCGGAACACACGTTTATTATCCTGCGTTCCAGATTAGAAATCCAGGTGGTACGATTGCAATACCTGCTCAGGGTTTACAAACACTGAAAGTTGCAGAAAAAAGCTTTGGTCTGCTCTGTGTGCTGTGTGTTCTCCTCTGGCGTGAGGGAGCCTGAGACACACTCCTGCCGGTGCTCGAGAGACACCAGTCCTGGCAGCTGCAGTGAGTTCCCTGCTTTCTTCTCTGTCCCTTTTTCTCTTTGTCCCTTCCCTTCCCTTCCCTTCTCTTCCCTTCCCTTCTTGTCTCCTCTTCCTGCACTGCCTCAGCCTCCTAGCACGCTGGGATCACATCCGTGCACCTCCATGCTCAGCAGTTCCCTGCTTTCTCCTCAGTGCCTGGCTGGGCGCCTCTCCCACTGCTGGAGGTGACCATCAAGTTCCAGGCATGTGGCATTTTCGCAGCACAGCTGCTTATTTCTGGAGAGCCAGCAGACACTGCCAGTGTGGACAGTGAGTCCTCCACAGCAGGGTGACCCCACGGGGTCCCTGGCCTCTCCAGGGACCTGTGGCTTCAGGCTTGGTGGTTTGGGGAAATCCCAGCACTGAAGGATTCCTGAGTCTGACTGCAGTGCAAGCCGAGCTGATGAGAGATGCACCCTCTTACCAGCACCCTTCCTCCCAGCCGGCCCTCTGTGTTCCCCACACCTGCTGGACAAGAACTGCGCTTCCCCAGCAGCCCTCATGGTCAGCAGGCCGTGTGGGGGGTGCATCACGGGGGCCCTGCAGATGGCTCCTCTGGGCAACTTGAGACCCTGACTCAAAATAAAACATGAAAAAGAGCTGGCGACGTAGGCTTCTAAGCGTGAAGTGGTGTGGGGCATGAAACGCAGAGGGCCGGCTTCGCTCTGGACACTTGGTGGTGGGCAGGGCGCCCAGGGAGCGCAGGACTTGTAGGGCTCAGGGCTGGCAGTGCTCTTGGGCACGCCAGGAGGTGGAGAACATGTGTCCCTATTATGTGACAGCACTTGTCTCAGCACAAACCAAGGGAGTAAACAAGCCCAGCACGGGGGCACACACCGTAAATCCAGCGCTCTAGAGGGCACAGCCAGGCAAGTGTGTGACTTACCAAGAGCCGGTCTCACAACGAAAAACAAAAAGGTCTGGAGATGTAGCTCAGTGTGAAGGGTTCGATTCCCAACTCTGAGAAAAAAGGGCAGCGGAGAATATACCAGTGGGTTAGAATGTTGGCGGCTGTGTTCAGAAATCTGCCCAGCACAACGGCAAATCCACGTGGTCTATCGGACAATTCTCCCTCCGAAGTTTGGAGATTTTGTTTTCAGTGCGCTCACACCTTCCTTCCTTCCTTCGGTGAAGACTTAAGCGTGCACATGCTGTTCCGCGGCTGCCGGCCGGGGTTACTGACTTTGGAAGCACTGGGGACAGCTGAGCTCGCTAGTAGGGCAGAGAAAGCCTTCGGTGGAAACTGTGTGCAGGCTGGGTCTAAAGAGGAATGGGAAGGAAGAGAGAACGTGTGCAGGGGAACACTCCAGTGAAGCAATCTCCACGTACGAAATTTCCAAACAAAATGAAGCATGAAACAAGAGAGGAATGTAGCAGCTAAACTTAGTCTGTTAAAACAGTGAGACGTGACTTGGATAGGTAGGGAAGCAAAAGGCTGTGGAAAACGCTAAGATATTCATGAACACAAAACTCGGGAATCTCCACAGGACGTTCCGTGATGGGTCCCTGATCACCCGCGTGCTACGGAAATCCCTTCTCCCGCCCCAGAGGGCAGTGAGGCAGGATGGGGACAGTGTGTCGGCGCCCAGCCTGGTGAGAAGTGACGTGTGCCACTCTCTGTGGTGTTGGCAGCATACTGAAAATGAGGACAGCACGTCAGAAAGGCCCAGAAGGAACCATTTGGCACCTGGCCAACTCTAGTAAAATTATATACTTGGAGAACAAGAGGGGAGCAGGTAAGATCCTACTTTTCTGACCTAGGTACTAGGAGGCAATGGATGATACTGCAGGAGAAATCAAGGGACACAGACTAAATTCCAGGTGTGGATGCTGAGTTTGGGGAACTGATAGGCGCTCACGTAGCAGTAGCAGCAGACAGTTGGGTACGAAGCATGAAATCTCCAGATAGATGAGCGACAAGTAGATGGGTTAAAAGAATCATCAGTGAATACATGATAATGAAAGTCTCATCAAGAAGACACATAAAACAATAGTGTATCCCTGACAGACTTCTGAGAAATGTGAAGTTTTAAGGATAATATAGAAGAAGAAGCCTGACGCAAAGCCGCCTCCCGAAGCTAACTAGAGACACACACCCCCTTGGGAGCGAGCGCTGGTGGAGGCCAAGTCCTGCAAACCACGTGTGCTGACTAACCCGGCCTGTGAGGACTTGTTTGATTCGCAACTCAATGCTGAGGCATTTAATGAAAATCATTATTCTTCCCCCTTAGCAAGAAAGTTGATGATTAGAAGGAAGTGAAAAGGTAAAATGTCCCTGGGCTGTTGTTAGAATGAAGGAGATGGGCACCCAGGGGTGACCTCACATGGAGGGAGAGCAGGGTCCGGGAGGAGGAAGGACGTTGGCTCCATGGATTTGCTGCCCACAGCTCCCCACTGGAGACCTCACAATGGATCAGTTTTCGGGTTCTGAGAATTCGAGAGGGAAACCAGGTCAACGTCTTTAAACCAGAGGCTAAGAGATGAACTGAAAGGGGCAAAGATGCTACTATATCTGATGCGACTATATGTGCTATAGAGGAACTAGGAGAGGACTCACCTGGAGGGAAACTGCTGGCCCTGGGCGGGAGGAACGCAGCTCTGGCTGTGTCCGTGGGTGATTGACACGTTTGCCAGCAAACTGAGGGGAAGACCTGCCCTGAATGCGGGTGGCATCAACCAACAGGCTTGTAGCCCAGACAGAATTAAAGGGAAAGGAGGAAGTGTTGGCAGTTTTTGGAGAAGCCCCAGGCTTCACCATTGTCTTTGTATTGCTCTCCAGCTTCTTGAGCTTTCAGCACAGACTCTTCAGCTTCTAATGCAGACTCTTCGGCCTTGTGATGCAGACGCGCATGTGACTAAGGGAGCTTGCAGGCTCTGAACGTCTGACGGCGCCTGGACCCTCCGGCTCTCCACACAGACGGCCATTTAGGATTCTTCCTCCTCTGGTCCCACTGAAGGCCTTGTGGCTTTTCAGTAAGCTGGCCTAATACATCTTTCTGTATAATTGTACATATATTTACATGCCTCTGTTCCTTTAGAGAGCCCTCCCACATACAGATGGGGTTCAACAGAAACAATCTAATAAGTGGTGATCTCAAATGTCACATCTCACAGAAAACAGGAATAAATGTGAATGAGTCCACTGGAGGAAAGGCACAGCCAAGGGAGAGAGGCACACACAGGGCCTCCAGCAGGTCCTGTGGTCCCCAGGTGCGTGTATGCCCTTTGCCCAGCTCGCTGCCTCTGAGAATGAATTTAGGGTCTAATTTTACCACAGAAAAAGAGTCATTACACTCCACGGAGCTTGCAGTAGGCTTTAAGATTCTCGCTGAGGCAGTCTGTGGCACTCTTCCTCGGCCACCTCTCTGTTGCACAGCTCCTGCCTGAGTCTTCATCCAGGTAGACAATAACTCAAGGCCAAATTTCTCCTCCACCTGGCCTGCCTGTCCACCTGGGCCTTCTGTCTCTGCTGCTAGGATTAGACTTTACTCTGCCCAACCAAAGCCCGAGATCCATGTGACCACATCTTCCCTAACTCTGGCTGGGCTCCTCGTGCCTCAGACCGTAGCCACCTTAGCCTTACCACGGCACCTGCCTTCCCCAGCTCGGCTCTAGGGTCTCCTCCAGAGCTGCTGTGCCAGAACTGCTGCATCATGATCTAGTTTGCGCTGTCCAAAAGTTGAGCCAGAGAAAGGATCCGAAAAGTCAGCGGGCAGTCTGAGCCAGAGCAGGCAGCCCTGACCGAAATTTTTCGCAGTGTGAGAGGAGCATTCCTGAGCAACTTCTCAGGGAGGGTCCCGGGAGCAGCCACCCTGCCCGACGCCTAGTGCATGGTGCAGACCAGAATGCTGGCGTGCGGTAAGTTTGCCATTTGTCATTTCTAACATGAGAGCAACTCACATAGAGAAAGGTTATGACTGTCTTTGTACAGAAAGAAATTTATAATAACAGAAGCGACACAGCTCTCAAAGTGGAAAGTAATTTCTGTCCTGCTTAAATGCCTGCATACCATATACAAGCTATGATTGACAAATATGGTGAACGTTTAAATAAAAAAACTATTACAGGGCCGGTGAGATGGCTCAGCGTCTTAAGCGCCTGCCTGGCAAGCGCGAGGGCCCGAGTTCGACTCCCGGATCCCACATACAAAAAAGGGGCCGGTGCTATCGCTCAGCGGCACGGGCGCCTGCTGGCGCACGAGGTCCTGAGGTCGACCCCCCGGTACCCACAAAAAAAAAAAAAAACTATTACAGTAAAAGACACATTGCCACAAATCCCCCTAAAATCCCCCCTCACTGACACACTCTTTTTTTTTTTTTTTTTTTGTGGGTGCCGGGGGGTCGACCTCAGGACCTCGTGCGCCAGCAGGCGCCCGTGCCGCTGAGCGATAGCACCGGCCCCTTTTTTGTATGTGGGATCCGGGAGTCGAACTCGGGCCCTCGCGCTTGCCAGGCAGGCGCTTAAGACGCTGAGCCATCCCACCGGCCCCATGGCACACTCTTAAGCCATCATCCCTGCCACTTTCTGAAGCAGCTCTGGAGTCCTCTTTCCTGAGTGTCTTCAGTTGTGCTGTTGTGGCTGCCTCAGTGTCTGGAATCGATTAAAAACTTTTACCTTTTGTGGTCATTTTGACTTTGGGGAGGAGCCAGAAGTCACATGGTGCCAGATCCGGTGAATGAGGTGGGTGAGGACACAGCGTCATGTTTCACTAGCCTGCTTTTCTGTTGGATGGCTCTCGGCAGCAGCATTCACGGTATTTCTGATGACACTTTGTAAAGACACTCAGGAAAGAGGACTCCAGAGCTGCCTCAGAAAGTGGCAAGAAGGATGGCATAAATGTGTTCAAAGCAAGGGGGAAGATTTTGAGGATAATTAATGGCAATGTGTCTTTTACTGTGATACATTTTTATTTAAACACGCTGTATTTGCTGAGCAGCCCTTGTAATTATCTACTCGGACTTTTAAAGGACCATGTGCTCGTGACTGGCATTCTGTATTACCAGATTAACCAGCAGTGTTTCACCAAACAGGAAGGGAATTGGAGATGCCATGTAATTCAGAAGGGTGCCACAGCCCCTGCTCTGTGAAGGCTGCTATGCTAGCTTGCCTCGGGGAGAAAGTGCAGGGCTTGGGATGGACGTGAACTTCCGGGGCTACCTGGTCACATGCAGAAAGCCCCTAGATGGGTAGCAGCAGTGGACACTGACTCTCTCAGGACATACAGCCCTTGTCCTGCTGTGTTTTATTTCTAAATAATTTAATATTTTTTCCGGTCATTCTGTGCTCCCATGATACACATGCCTGTAAACTTTGTTCAGGATATCCACTAACCTCATTCGTACAGTACCCTGGGTGTCATCACAGTATGGCAGGATAAGGATTCCCATCGCTTCCCGTCTACTTTAGTGGAAATTCAGAAACTGATGGATTATAACGGACCAGGAATTGAAGTTAAATGTGCCATAAATCATCAACAACATGGAGAATGTCCTCATAAATTTAGAGGAAATAATAATAACAATATTGTAAATTTAAAGATCTTATTTTTTATCCAATATATTTCCTTTTCTCTCTATATATATATTCATATATATTCTCTCTCTTTATACTCATATATATACTCTATATATTCTGTCTATATATTCATATATATTCTATATATATTCATATATATTCTATATATTTTTCTAATTTGATATTCTTTCTGTATATACTCATATATTCTATAATTCATATATATTCTCTATATATTCATACATATTCTATATTTATTCATATATATTCTCCCTCTATATATTAATATATATTCCATCTATATTCATATATATTCTCTCTATATATATTCACATATATTCTATAATTCATATATATTCTTGATACACATTCATATATATATTCTCTAAATATTCATATGTATTCTCTATGTATTCATATATATTCTTTCTCTTTATATTGATATATACTCTCTAATTCATATATATTCTCTATATACATTCATATATAATATTCTATATATATTCATGTGTATTCTATATATTTTTCTACTTTGATATATATTCTCTCTACATATATTCATATATATTCTATAATTTATATCTATTCTCTGTATATATATTCATATATATTCTATATTTATTCATATATATTCTCTATATAAATATATATTCTATCTATATTCACATATATTCTATAATTCATATATATTCTCTCTATATATATTCATATATATATTCTCTCTATATTCATAAATATTCTCTATATATATTCATATATACTCTACATGTTTTTTCTACTTTGATATATATTCTCTCTATATATATTCCTCTATTTTGATGTAGGTAAACTAAAACAGTATATTACTCTCTGAGGGGATGGGGGAATTGTCTTTTATATATTTACTGATTAAAATTGCTCTCATGTGACTTTAAGCCTTAGCATATATATATATATTTATTTATAAATGTATATTCATTAGGTAGAGAATATATATATATTCTACCTAAAAAAATGTCCCTGCTGTTGCGTGTCTCTGTGTCCTTCATAAAAGATTCAACATAGTGCCGCTCTCTTCAAGGCAGCTGGAGGGTGAGGAGGTCTTTCTTCTCCCCAGGACGGGGTTTATAACACTGATGTCCTGGAACTGTCAGAGTGGCTCTTTCCGAGACAAAACAAACAAGCTAGTGCCATTGACATTTTACCCTAATATGCATAAAATTATAAATTTATCTATCTCAAGATCCAAAAATCTGAGATTCTGTGCGTTGATGCAGGGAGATGGGGAGTGGGAGATGCTGTGGGAGGCGCCTGCTTCTCCGGGTGGTTTTCATGGAGATGCTGAACCACCACCGCTTTCTGCACATTCAGGCATCCTGGTACCTCCGTGCCTTGCATCATTCCCAGAAAGCATTCCTCGGAACGCTGTTCGGACCATCTGTGCAGAGTGCCCTGATTATATTATTTTATTGTCATGGTATTTGAAGCTGCTTAACAGCTTATAGCTAAAATTTTTAAAGCGTCTACATTTGACTTCAGCCAAGTTGAAGCATTGGGCAAAGATATGAATTGAAAGGCTCTGAAATATGTTTCAAACCAAGTAAGCAAGAAATTATCTTAGTTTGGCCAGAATTGGTTTTCACATAAACAAAAACCATCTAAGAATTTCCAATGTCCAACAGTAAAATGAATCGGTGACATTGTACCTCCAAGAACATCTAAGCAGACAAGATACTGTGATTTTAAAACAGGGTTGAAATAAACCAGATGAAACCCTCGGCCATCGAAGCGTCATTCCACAATGCCATGAGTGTCGTTTCCTCTTTGGAAAAGGAAAAGATAGTGGCTGGATTTAGGAGACAAGATGAGGATTTCAATTTACCATTAGGAAATGAAATACAGAGTTATCAAATGATGCCAAGAGTTAAAAAAAAAAAAAAAGAAAAAGTTTCATACCATTGTGAAAATTTGTACAATTACACAAAAGTATATTCTTCCAATATATTGTGCTCACACACAACTCTTACGAAAATAGTTAGTATTACAACATTTCAAAAGGATGCCTGCCTGTAAATTGTCTTGTTGTTTCTACGGACATCCTGGTGATGTGGCATTTAGCGTAATTAAGAATCTGCGCCATGAGCCCCACATTTGTGTGCGGAGATCACCTCCCGGAGGCTCTTTCTGGTTCAGTCCTGGGCCATGTGTTCCAGAGGTAAGAACCGCACTCTTGCTTCTTCTCCATCAATCTGGGGGACCCAGCGGTACATGTTCACAAAGACAAAACTGAAAGTAGATCTTTTAGGAAGTAGAGGTGGCAGCATTTGGAAAGTAAATGATGAAACTATACTACAGTATTTCATATAAAGCACAAGGATTTGAACACACTTTATTACCTGCAATTTCTCTACTTTCATGTAAGTAAACTAGCACAGTACACCACTCTCTATGGGGATGGGGGAAATTATTTGTCTTTTATATATTCACCAATTAAAATAGTTCTTATGTGACTTTATTTATACCTTAGCTTATAGTTCATATTTCAGATCACCTTTTACTTTTTTATCTTATACTTTCAGAAAAAAAGTAGTTTTCCTGCAAGAAAGATACACTTTGATTTTGATAATGAAGCATAGAAGAAAATGAATTACAGGATTTGACTATTGATTACTTTTTACCTAATCATTTAAAATAATAGAATAAGTGATACCAAGACAGAAATTTGTCTTGAAGATCAATTTTACAGAGAAAGGATAACTTTCTGGAGCTAACTTATCTATAAAAATCATTCCATCATGGTTGACAAAGGTCTTATCGGATTGAATGTTTTTCTCCTAACCTGTCCCATTTTTTTCTTAAAGGTAAAAAGAACCAACATTGTAATTTTACATGCATATAAAATCACATATAAATACATATAATTAATTTAATTATATATAAAATGTTTATGTATATATATAAAAGTTGTTGAAGACCAACTGGAAGGGATAGTAATGTTATAGATTTAAAAGAGGTTCCAACACGTGGCCATTGAAACATAGGTTCTATAAAAATGGTACTATATTTTACCAGAAATTTGGAGTACTTATATCTATAAAAGGAATACCATGTGTGTACAGGGGGCCAAATATTAAGAATATTTGAGTTTAGAGATTTCAGCTTTTAGATTGTGTCATCAATTTTTATTGAATCCTGAGAAGCCAATTTTCTCATCAGTTTCTACCTGAATAATCAGCATCTTAACCTTTTATTCCTTTTAGACACACACACACACACACACACACACACTTAACTATAAAGAGGTGCACGTATTCATATGTGTGTGTGCATATGCATATTTTTGTATAAATCTATTCTGCATATATGTGTCCAAATAATAAGTAATTTAGTTTAATTTGCATTCCATTTCTGTGAAAAGATTGTTCTACTGTGTTCTTGCTCTTTTGCTTTCCTCTGGATGTTATTTTAACTCAAATCTTACTACAGGAAGTTCTCGGTCAATGTCATTGGATGGAGGCAAATCATTCACTGTGAATGGAAAGTGTTATTCTGTTAAATAATTGCCATGAAAAATGATTTAATAATCTACTGGAAAGCAGATAGGCTTTTGGATTATTCTGCACAGCCTGCCATGAACACTGTCTTATAGTCTGGGGCAAATATGCTATGATTCTTCTTGGCTCTTCATCCAGACATGGCTTTGCTCGCACATAGTGTAGAAATTTCAATCTTACTAAGTAATGCCAAATAACTTCAAAAATTCCTGTATAAGTGTCTCCATTAGTCTATATTCTAACATGATTTTAAGAGACATTTTCATTTTTACCGCTTTTCATGCATGCAAAAGAATATTACATTCTGGGTTTTATTTCCATTGCCCTGATTAAAAAGCATTTTTAAAAATCTACCTTAACTCTAACTGCTTGTGTTGCAGACAATATTAAACAGTATTAAATCTAATAAGTGTTATGGACAGGTTTTTCCTAGTTCAGCAAAAAGATACTATACCTTTTATCTAGAAATAAAGGCAAATAATAGATTTAGATTAATCAAAGCACAAATATAGTGATACTGAATTTATTCAGATTAGAAATTTCAGTTGAACTCTACTTAAACTCCATGTGGATAGAAATATATTTCACTCTCATTTATAAAACAAGATATTTCATCTGCTTGTAGCTATTTTATCTTGTGTGATGTAAGAAGCCACCAGTAAAATATTTCTTTATGTTTTTGCAGAGGTTATTTCTTCTATTCTTATTCTTCAGCTAGAGTGGTTCTGTGTTATGTAACATGCATTTTTCAGATATTACCTTCTATACTAGTTCTCTTGATAAGCATAGAAATGCATGTTATATAACATTTACCATGCAGAAGTAGTCCAGTGGAGTTAGAGGGTCTTTTCTGCCAGGCATATGGGGATGGGTTTAGTAAGACCTGGCCCCTGCTGAGTGGCCATGCTGGCAGCCTCATGGTCAACCAGACAGGAGAAGGGCACTCGGCCTCCTGGGGGATGAGCTCAGGGACAAGGACAGCCACAGCCTAAAAACACCAGGAGTAGTTGCCATCTGTTCGTGCCAGCAGGAAGTAGAGTAACAAATTATACAAAATCCGGCTCACCTAACCTCAAGAGAAAGGTTTGCTATCATAGCCTCCATCTTACATGAAGATTCTTCTGTTTTTAAACCGAATGGACTAAAACTCAGTGCAGAATATGAAAAACATGCACTTTATTACATTAAGTGAAAGACAAAAGAGTTGCACAGATAAAAACAATACCACAAGATAGGACACACATAGAAGAATGAGCAGAATGAGATGTGTCCATTTCCGTGATGCCATCAGGGCATGGTGATTTTTTTTCATCTTTTTGGTTTTATGAATTTTAGCAGAGTCAACAAAATCCAGACAATTGTTAGGACTGCAATCACTTGTCCAAGGCCACGAACTGAGCCAGCTGACCAAAAACCACATCTCAATGCAAACATGCTCATTAGTAATTAATACCATCGTGAGACTTTTGACCCCAGCTGAGATTTCAAGTGTGTTACTTGCATGCTGGAACTTGGTTAGAGACTCCAAGATGGGCAAGGAGTGGGGAATGGAGGTCAGAGTAGGTTTAGGATTATGACAGATTGGTGCCAGCATTTAGGAGATGGGATACATTAATTGTTGATACTCGCATCCCCAGCGATGGCTTGTTTCTTTATCCTTCACTTGCATTGACCATTGATACATCCCCCTCTTTCCTTGATCTCCAACAATATCCTCAAAGAATTTCTAAACGAGTGGTGGTGGAACTATGGCACATGTGTTATATGTCATTCTTTTAAAACAAAAGATGTTAATGTATGAGTTGTTTTGTCTAAATTTAAAACCTCAGTATTCAAGTTTAATTGCAGTGTTGGCACTTTGTGATAAATAAGTGGGTTTGGGGTTGTAGTTTGGGCACTTGTCTCTATAAGGTTTGGGCTGCCAAAAAAAGGTGCTATGTACCACTTGGCTTAAACAACAGAAATATGCTTTCTTACAGTGATGGCAGACAGAAGTGTAAGACCAACGTGTCAGCCAGGTTGGTGTCTTAGTCACTTTCCTGTCACTGGGACAAAATACTTGACACTCACAACTTACAGGAGGAGAGGTTTATTTAGGCTCATGGTTTCCGAGGGTGCAGTTCATCTACTGAACTGATGGGGTCCCCTGGTTCCAAAGCAGAAACATCATGGCGGAAGGACATGATGGAGGGAAGCTGCTCATCCTATGACAGCCAGGAATTAAAGACAAAAGGGAGGAGCTGAGGAGAAGTATATGTCCTTCCAGGTCACACCCTAGTGACCACCTCCACCAGGCCCCACCTCCTAACAGCACATTTAGTTATAAACGCATCAATGGATTAATCCACTGATAAGGATGGCACCCCCATGACTCAGTCACCTTCCAAAAGCCCCACCTCTGAGCACAAGAGACTTTGTTGGGGTTATTCTAGATCTGCACCCTAAGTTGGCTCTTGTGACGCCTCTGTCTTTCGTTTGTAGAGACGCGTCTGTTCTCTGCCAGTTTTCTGGTTCTGGGTCCTACTCTCCTCTGAGGGCATCAGTCATATCAAATGAAGTCCACTCCAGTGGCCACATTTGAACTCCAGTCTCTTTAAGGGACTTATCTCTAAGTACAATCACTTTCTGATTATCCACTTGGGGTTGGGATACAACATTTGAATTTTCAGATGACAGAATTCAACTCACAACACAAACCAAAGTCATTCAACTGTTGTAATGGATAAAATGGAATAAACAAAAGGAAAATACACTTTTGTTTTAGGAAAGTTGCAGTATCGGGCTATTGTAGATTAGCAACAGGACAATCAGGGGCATCTAACATGATCCTTAAATCCGGGAGAGGCAGCATGAGGAGGGGGAAGGTACGAAGCTGGGACTCAGATGCGCAGCTCTGGTCACACGGATGCAGCACTTTTAATTAAGCTGGATCAATGCACAGCGTGGCAGACAGAAGAGGACCGGCAAAGGTTAGCACACCCTCAAGAGTGGAGAACTTCTTCTCTTTTTCTCTAAGGCCTCATTTTAATGACCTTAAACCAATGTATTTTTATGTTTCAGCCCTTGATTTCTAAAGAAAATCAATTTGTGGAAATCAAACTATCTACCTGGAAACTAGAAAAAATTTACTATGGATAAAAGTTTACACTGCATCAGTTTCTTTTTTTCCATGCAATTTAGTACATATCATTAATATTCAAAGTTGTCTTATGCTTGATCCCCAAAGGAATTAGGTGATCCCAATCCTTGATTGCATTGGTGAATGACATTAACTGAATATCCCCATAATAATTATGAAATGCAAATTCCTGTTGCATAATATCAATTAGAGAAATATACTCCCCTATTTAGCCTCCTCTCGAGGCAAATACACTCTCCGCTCAAACACATAAGGATGTGAATGTTTGCCCCGAGATATCTTCTACAGCAGATATACATACATGCGCTGTACGGTCTGCAGCAATATCTTTGAGAAAAAATGGAAGAAGTGGTTCTGAAAGTTATTACATACTGATAATTTGAAATTCGTATGCATCGCCTTTCCTACATAAACCACATATGTTAGATTTGTGGTTCGAACACAGTGACTACAATTTAGTGCTTATCCTTTCAACACCTGGAAACCAAGAAAAAAGGAGAAAAGAAAACTCAACTCTATTTTAATAACAGGAGAGAAATTGACACATAAAAGCGTAAATGGTTCCAAGAAAGATTTCCTGCAGGAGGAAGTTGAGAAGCAAACATGTGTCAGCAAAATAATTCAGAGGGCGCAGGGCACGAGGAGCAGAGTGACACCCTTCCTCAGGGGCAAGGCCAGGTGCCAGTGAAGGGCTTTCCGCTGCTCAGGACACAGAGGTCACCAGGGTGCGTGGCCTAAGAGATGCAGACGGATGGCAGCAGTGCACGCTGGCCACAGACCAGCGCAGCACTCCTATGTCTCTCCCTGGAAGGGCCAAGTTCAGTTTCCAGAAAGTGAAATAAGTAACGAGAGAAAGTTTCCTTTGACAAAACTCGACAACTTGCAATGTGTCTCTGGCCTTCTCATGCTCCAGAAACTTCCTCCAAGCGAGACCAGGATAAATCCTGCTTTGAGAATAAATAATATTTTCTAGAAAGGGAGAGAAAAGAGCGTCTGTATGACAAAACCAAAAAGGGAAAAGCGCGGAGAAGGGAGAAAAAGTACATGCAAACCTATCAGCAGAACACATCGATGGAGGGCCGGTGAGATGGCTCAGCGGCTTAAGCGCCTGCCCGGCAAGCGCGAGGGCCCAAGTTCGACTCCCGGATCCCACATACGAAAAAGGGGCCGGTGATATCGCTCAGCAGCACGGGCGCCTGCTGATGCGCGAGGTCCTGAGGTCGACCCCCCGGTACCCACAAAAAAAAAAAAAAAAAAAAAAAACACATCAATGGAAAAGTGTTGGAAGAGGCACTTTTAAGGCAAAAGCAAACTTAGGCTCTTAAATATAATAATGATGAGCCAGTCAGATAGCAAAGCCAGATCGGATAGCAAAACAGATCCAGTGATCAGGAAACGAACTACTAACTTGAAACAATTTTAAAAAATTACAGACCAAAAAATGCATGTCTATTTTACCCTAAAATTGTGAATCACCGCATTGAAAGGTAACTGTCTCAGATTAGTCAATGTGGATATTTTTTCCATAAAATTAAAATGTACCCAAACACACAAAGCACTCCATACTCTACGAACAAACAGCTCGGTGAGTCATCAGGTGTGATTATCACCTAGAGTGAGAAATGAGACACAACTAGTCTCCAATTTTTACTCCTTTTCAGCCCTCAGAAATAAGCCGCTCACCTTGATTACAACACACTAGCCCAGTCTTACCTATTTTTGAGGTTTCGTGAGTGCACTTCCTCAGCGTCAATGTGTTATTTTGTGTTTTGTGTCTTAACCACAAGTGTTTTGAGGATCCGTGGTTGTCACAAGGCCCTCAGATGTATTCCTGTTTATCACTGTATACTATTCCCATACTGTTCCCATCCGGCGACTCCCTGGTAATTGATTTATTCATTCTAATTTTTTGCAGCCATTTGGACAGATTTCAGCTGTTTGCTGTTCCAAATACTGTAGCCATGAGCATTTGCATATATCACATGCTGTAGAGGTATGTGGATTACTTCTGGTGATGTATTTTAAAACAGTAAGATGTATAACCAGGAAAATATAAGCTTCATTATAACTTCAGAGAGTAACCACTTTGTGGTTATTACTGAAATCAATAATATGTAAATAAAAGATTGATTTCTTACAGTAATAAATTTTCATAAAAAGTATCATAAACCAACTAGGAAAAAAACATAAATTCATAAAAGCATATAAACCATAACTCCTCTGAACAAAAGGACACATTTTTAAATCCAGAATGTACTCCTGCTGATTAATTTCAAAAATAACCATTAGAGGGATTAGTAAATACAGGGGCAGGAAGGGAATTTATCTTCCTGTCCCATCGTCCCCCACCGTGGGGACAGAGATCCTAAAGCGCAGCACACCCAGTGTTGGGTGTAGGAAGAGTCGTGGCAGATCCTAAGAATTGCACTTTGGTGCAATTCCGTGGGACAGACACTTGTTAAAATGTCTAAGACGGTAAAACTCAGTAATCATATATCCACAATTTATCTCTCAGACACATAAGCTCATTTGTAAATATGACCTACGTTAAGAGCGATTTATTACAGCATTGTTAGCAAAAGTGTGCTCCCACCTCAAATAACGTCTACGTCACCAGCATACTACCTGATGAAAGTAACAATTAGAGAATATTTAGATAACATAGTATCAATTTCAGTGTATGAAAGAGAAAAAATACACTATGTCTGAATTTGCTTTTTTGTGAGTTATATAAAAAGAAGAATAAAGAAAAATTGGTTATTTGTGCCACCAAAACTTGTGGCTGACACATGAATAATCCCTTGTCTTTTATACTTTTAAACCATGAGAAGTTGAAATATTAATTAACCTATATTAAGAAAACTGTGAATGTCAACCTACAGCTCCTTCCTCTAGCTGTGCTAGACTGAGGAGTGATATTTATTTAGGTCACTGATTTATGCATACAGAGAGGCAGGTTCACCTGCAGAATTCTATGCTTTCAGAATGATTGCATCATCAGACTCTCTAAAAAAAAGTTCCACATCAGATTATTTGATTCTTAATAATAATAATAATAAATGTGGAGTTCTGACATCAATTGTGAATAACCCCAGGGCATAATGATAGTAGGAGCCATCAAACAAAATCAATTTAACTTCATAAGGAGCGCTCTGATACGTTCAGAACGGAAAGGTCATTCTCTCAAAATGATGATGCCCCTTGCTTTACAGACTGCTGGCCCGGTCTTCGCCTCCTCTTGTCTAATCTTAGCCAAAAAGGAAGGAAAGGAAAACTCAAGGGGCTTCAGAGGATGGGTGAGGCTTGAAGCAGGAAATAAAGCTTGATTGAACTAAATGAGGTTTGAAATAATCCAGGTTCTAAAGCACACTGCCCTAATTAGATAATTGCATATATTAATTATACATAATTTGGGAAATATAGAATGATAAAGAAAAAAATATCATTCCTAAACTCCCACCAGTTTAGGAATATCCAATACATGTAATAGCCAAAAAAGCTAATGTCCAATAAAGTAATATGAAACTATCATAAATTTGTAAGTTATGATAAGATAGCATATATAATCTTTTAAATAAACTTATGTAACAAATATTTCTGAGGTGAACAGATTATTTTAAAACCACAATGTTAAAATTATTTTCCATACATATATAACTGTAACTGATATAATCTTTTTTTTTTTAACACTCAGGTTGTATTTAGTTTTCCCTATCAGAAGTAAAAATTTGAAAGATAACTTTACATTTGCATTTGTGAAAATCCAATTTTGATGTTCAAATATTCTAAAGATTTCAAAATATTTTTACTTAAGTAGTGTGCAAATTAGATCTTTAAAAATTTACTGTTTGCTTTAGTTTTAGAGCAGTTTCAGAGTCACAGCATAATTGAGCAGAAACTAGAATTCCCACACCCCCCACCTTCCCGCCCTCCTGACCGATATCACCATGGTGGTTTGTGATGATCCGCAGACCAGCATCTCCACACCGTGCTGCCCAAAGCCTGCGTTAGAGCAAGGGCTCGAGGTCCTGTGCGTTCTGCATCTGAACAAACCAGCAGTGGGGTGCTCGCCATCATGGCATCATGCACGTCACAGTGTTCCTTGGAAGCCTACACATTACCTGTGCTTCGCCTGCCTCTCTCTCCTTCCCATTTGTACCCTGGTCTCCCACAGTGATCTTTACTCTGCCTCCATAATTTTGCCTTTTCCGGGATATCAGTGATTAGATCCCACAGCCTGTAGCCTGGACAGATTGGCTTTCTTCTCATCACAATACACACTTGAATTTCGCCCATGTCTTTCCAGGGCTCGAAACTCATTTCCTCTTAGAACTTAATCATACGCCATGGTGTGGATGTGTAATAGCTTTTTATGCGTTCACTTATTGAAGGACATGTTGGTTCCTTCCAAGTTTTGGTCATTTACCAACACAGTGATGCCTCAGTTATGGAATGGCTCCATGCACCTACTTTCCACTACTCTCAAACAGCAAAGTGCGAAAAAAAATCTACTAGCTTTTCCTAACTTTGCTCGATAGTTGAGCTGAAAATCTGACTTGAAAAAACCTGTGCAGGCAGGACTGAGTCAAACGTCGCATCTCACCAGGGACACAAAGGTGAGGCCTCAGTCTAAGCGCTGCACTTGCCCAAATGACAGTCAGTGCTGTGTTAGTGCATTGAAACATTCCTCGCGGTGCTTTTTCGTTTTCCGTACTTTATTTGCATAAAATATCATAACCATGACTCCAAAGAAAACTAGTGATACAGCAGTAAAGCTAAGAGGAAAACTGTGAGAACCACGATAGAGTTAAGGAAAGAAATCATTACAGAATTTGTTAAAATTCTGGAAAAATGAATTCATATGTGTCATTTTTGGGTCCCAGAACCAATTATTTGGTTTTCCATTGTTTCTTATGGGAAAAATATGTTCAGTTGTTGAATTTTTTGGTGTTCAAACATGAATTCGGTACTGAGTGAGTTGGATAACTGAGGCATCACAGTACAGCTCCTGAACACCTCTGGATGCAGCTTTTTGCGTGAGCATAAATTTCCAACTCATTTGGGTGATTACCAAGGAGCGTAATTACTGGGTTGTATGTTAAAAATATATTCATGCTCGTAAACTCTTCATATTTTCCAAAATTCTTGCGCCAGTTTTCATTTTCACTAGAAATTAATAGTAATTCCTTTTGCTCTACTTTCAGTCCAAAATTTGGTGGTGTGTATGTTTTGGATTTTATCCATTCTGATAGGGACATAGTGATAATTTTACTTGGAACCTTATACTTTCATGATACAAACATCTTTTCATACAGATATTTGATGTCCGAATATTTTCTTTTTGAGGGTCTGTTTAAATCTTTGGCAAATTTTTATTCTTGTTCATTTTCTTACTGTTGAATTTTAAGATTTCTTTGTTATGGTTTAGTTAATGCCCGGTTATCTAATAGGTATTTTACAAACATTTTCTTCTAGTATGTGGCTTATATTTTTATTCTCTTGATAGTGTCTTTCACTAACCAGAATGTTTTTATTTTAATTTCAATGATGCTCATCTTACCAATTATTTATTTCCTGGATCATGACTTTATTGTTGCACTTAAAATGTTATTAAACAATCTCAAGTCATCTAGACTTTCTCCGTACATCTTCTAAGAGTTTCACAGCTTTCTTTAGCACTTAGGTCCATGATGTATTTCTAGATAAATTTTACGGGAGTGCTGGATCTATGTCTCGATTTGTACACTTGAGCATGGATACACATGTGTTCCATTTGTTGAAAAGTCCATCATTTGTTAATGGAATGGTCTTTGCTCCTTTGGCAAAGATTCGAGTTGTCTGAGTTTATTTCGGGTTACCTATTGTATCCGATTGATCGAATTGTCTTTTCTTTCAGCAGTACCACACTGCTGTGATTACTGTAGATTCATAGCAAGTCTTGGTCTTTTTTTCAGTTTTATTTGGCAATCTGAGTCTTTTATCCTTCCAAATAAACCAGAAACAGTTTCTGAGTATGCACAAAATAGCTAATTGGGATTTTATTGCAATTACATTGAATCTAAAAGTCAACTTCAGAAGAACTAACATCTTGATAACAGTATTTCTAACCATGATATGGAATATCCACCCATTTTACTTATTTCTTTGAGTCTTTCATTAGAGCTTTGCCATTTCAGTCATGTAACTGTGGCATCTATGTTGGTAGACTTATAGTTAACTATTTCTTCATGAGAGGTGCTCCTGTAAATGACATTGTGATTTTACTTTGAAATTCCACTCTATAATTGCCAGTAGGAAAGCAACAAATTTTTATTAACCTTGTATCTTGTAAGTTTGCCACAGTTGCTTATTAGTGCCAGCAATTTTTGGTTTTGTTGTTGTTCTTTCAAATTTTCTACACAGGCAAATATGTTACCTGCAAAGAAAGACAGCTGTATTCCTTCTGTGTCTATTAACTAATTGTTTCCATTTTTGTCTTAATTATTACTAGGGCTCCCAGCCAGATGCTCTAAAGAAGTATTTAGAGGTGACATCTTTGCCTTGTCTCTGAGAAGAAAATGTTTTACTTTTTGCAAAACTCTTATTTACACTTGATTTTAATTCTTTAATCCGTAATTATGGATAGGAGCATTTTTAGTCTGCTTGCTTGTTCTGTGTTGCTAGTTAGGCATATTCATATATCCATACCTACCCCTATTATCACACATTTCAGTGTGTGGCATTCATCTGTTCATTTTTTAACAGCAGGAGTCAGGCTTTTGAAGAATTGCTAAAAATACCTTAGAATGCCGATATATGTTCTACCTGATAATTTAACATATATAGATATTATAAGAAGAATTTTTTAAATTAAAATTTTACTGTTCAGTGTAACCATTTTAATACATTGATTTACACAGACACACACATATATATATAATATATATATATTATATATATATATATACAGTCTTTATAACACTTGTATCATACAACCATACATATTCCATATAAACTAAATTTATAAATAATTATACGACAATCTCAAACATTCGAGTACTGTTTAAGCTTTAAATCAAACAAAGAATATCTGTTAATGTGAGCTTTTGTTATGAAAATTTTATAACAGGAATATTTTAATGTTTAGAATTACTTTGGTACAATTGATTACATAATTGAGAGGAAATAATCTAACTACGAATTACAATATTTGCTCTCTATTTCTAATAAAAATCTGTGATACACCTAATATAGAACACTTCCCTAATTCAATAAAAATGTCAATTAAATAAAAACCCAAAATAAGTACTTTCGGTCACAGAGTCAGTGTCTGGCAGATAACAGGCATTTGGCAAATTGACGAGTATTTGGATGAGTAATATTTGACTGCCGCAGTGACGGTATATTCCCACTGACTACCGGCCCAGGTAACCTCCGCCCTGCCGCAGACACGGGGTATTTACCGTCCTGCCGATGGCGCAGGCGGAAGTTAACACCCAGTATAAGCGGCAGACATTAATAGGCAACATTATCCTTATTCACTTTGTTAAAATTATTCAGAAAATCTAAAACCCCGACTGACGGACTATTAGAATTACTTACAGATTTCTTGGAAATTATGAAAATATATCAATAAATCAGATATTAACCAAATACAACTTTTTTATGCAAAAGGAAATTGAAAATCTAAAACACAGAGTTAACAGGAAAGACCTGTCGCTAATAACAATCTACTTAAAAGATAACTTTCGACGATGGGGCCTTGCATCAATTCCTGCTCTGACAGAGAAAAACCCAGCTGGAAAACATCCCTGGCTCCTGAGGGACTGGCAGCCTGCACTGCCGCTGCCCTGTCCTCCTTGCAGGTACAGTATAGAGGACAAGGCCTTGCCAATGGGTTTCCTCCTCTCACTGGAGCCTCTGAGCCCCGGGCAAAGGGATCTCTCAGTGGACTCTGGGCTGAGCTCCTTTTGCTTACCCAAGAGGATGGAGTGAATTTTATATCATAAAATGTAGTCAGGGCCTCATATCTACCCAGGGTTCAGTACCAAACTGACGCCCGTACCCACCAAGGTTGGCTGCTCAGGAGAAAATGTTAAAAGAGAAGCAAAGGAGTAAGAGAGGGAAGAGGACAGAGAGGAAAGGAGAGGGGAGGAAGAAGGAGAGAGAGGAGGAGAGGAGAGGAGAGGAGGAGGGGTAGGCTGCAATCCTAGAACCGCAGGGCTCTACGAAAAGTACTTGAAGCTTCATCTATCATTTGTTTAAAAACCTCCTCTTTTTTTTTGCATTTTCTCATTAAAATGTTCCTGCTAAGCCAGTCTTCTCCCTGGCTTCCAGGTGGAATCCAAGGCCGCTCCTGAGAAGGAGCCAGAGAGGAGAGGAGACAGCCCGGCCCTCTGTCCCCGCAAGGCAGGAAGAGGCCATCGTCTGAGTTGCAGGGCATCCTATCTTGAAATTTAGTGCCGTTAACCACACAGTGTACATGCGAGACATATCTTCTGAAGGAAACAAAAATGCAAAGTAACATAAGATGCTACATTTGGAACACTGCTAGGGGTGACTTTCTCCCCTTCCCAGTGTACGCAGCATGCTCTGTGAAAACACAGAGCATAACAATGTCTTGTTTAAAACAGGAGCACTGTTAGGGTCGCATCACATCCATGCTATAGGACTAGGGCAATTATTACCATTATAAAGGAAAAAGAAGAGTGTCCTCCTCTACCAGGGCACCACTCCTTGTGAAAAAGGAGTAATGTAAAGAAAAGGAGAGGAACATTTAGATGTCAGTGTAAAACTAGGCAAAAGATCATAAATTGAAAACAAAAGAACTTCATACTTTAAGACTCCAATGAGTGGGTGGTTTTTTATGCCTTCTGGCATGTTCAGAGAACAGGGAAGAAATGAAAAGCAATTCTACAATTAAATATAATTTTAGAGATAAAGAGATATCAAGTAATCTTGTATTATCAGAACTGCACTATCGAGAAAAACAACCAGTTAAAATTAAAGCATTTTAGAGACTTGAGATAATTTCACAGGTAATAGCAACAATAGCTGAGTCTTAACAGATTCTTTCTATACATAAAGTCCCCGGTATGATTTTATACAGACGTGCACACTCTCAAAACTGGGAGGTAGAGGCACCGCAGCAGGACCTGGTGTGGCTCCCAGTCCCAGCCTCCCACAGCTGTCCTCTTTCCTACCACTTTGTAGCTCCCATCACCAGTGGTTCACAAACAACTTAGGCTGGGGATGAGGCTCAGTGCTGTGACAGGACCTTGGTTTGATCCCCAACACTTCAGAGGAATTAAAAAAGAAGAAAAACCACATGTCATCCTATTTTGAGTTTCCTCAAAAAAATTTTTTAGGTTCCAGATTAAAAATGTTTTATATGAAATGTTTTATAATCATGCTTCTTATGCATCTTAACAATTCATGGCTAGAGACCTTGCATATTTTGTATTAAACTTTATATTTTTTCCACCTGTGAAGAACTGTATTTTTTTTCTTTTAATTTCTACTTAATCCTTCTGGATGAGCTGTTGTTTTCACATATTAATTTTCATTGAGCTCTAATCACAAAAGCCTTTTACATGCTGTATTACATTTAAAAATAATTTAGTTAGAGGTTATAAGAAAATTATACCAGACAAATCTATAAATAATTATTAATTATTCTTTTAATAAGAACCCTGGTTCAACATGTGTTTCTTTTCTTTTCTTTTTTTCTTTTTTGGATTGTCTTTCAAATTTGAGTAATTCTGAAAAGAAATAGGATGACTTGTTTCTGTCTTTGGGTATTTTTATCTTTATAGGTGCTATCTCTGTACCTTCCTGTCTATTTTCCTGAAACCTAAAATTGCTTTAAAAACATAAAGTTTTTTAAAAATCAGAGCTTGCTTTATTAATTATTTTAATAGTTCTTTTTATTTTATATCAAATAATTTTGCATGACAGAGAAGTTATCTGTTTCTATCAGTGCTAATGAAGTGACAAGGTAATTTTTAAGAAACCTTTACAATCTCTCCTTTGGCCACTGGTCACTTATCTCTCCCTGATGGCCCAGATGTGTCCGAACTTTGTCCTCCTAAAAATCCCTGTGTCAAGTCCCACCCACCAGCTTTCAGAAGGTGACCATCCACTTCCAGACAGGGTCTTTAAAAAGATGATTCAATTAAATGATGCTCTTAAGGAACCCCCAATCCAGCAGGAAGGGCACCATTACAGGAAGAGAGGGGAGGCTGCGAGCACGCCTGGTGCGAGGTGGCCACTGCAAACCGAAGGAAGCCTGGAGAAGGCAGGCTCCTGACAGCTTCGCGGTGGACTTCAGCCTCCACAACAGGGAGGGAATATGGCACCCGGTCTCCCGTACATAGTGATGTCAGCTCTAGAAAACCCCATTCTATGTTCTCTTGGAGTTATGTATCAGACTACTTTTAAACAATGACCCTGTGCTTGGTGAATCCCGTGTTCTCATCCCAAGGCGTGAATGAAAGTTAATGGTTCTGGTGGTGAACCAGCTGACTGCGCCTGGTGGTTGATGTCTTCCTAACAGTCACCACTGGGCTAAGCCTCTACCTACACATTTCTGTGAATTACAGAATTTATGTTAACAAGAATGTTTCCTTTGACTAATGGTTTTCTCAGGTTGCTCGGAGGGCCCCATCCAGGAGACTTCTCCCTCACATGCATGGTTGGATCCCTGGGAGGAAATGTCTAGCATGAGGATGTTCAACGCCCCTCCGAATCCAAGGGACCAGGCGCTGCAAGCTGACAGCAGGAGGAGTCAGATGGGGCTCCTGATTCTACCTCCCACCATCTCCCTACATCTCACAGTGTATAACTGAGATTTCCCAAGAGCAGCGGGGCCTCCAGCACTTCCTAGTAGCTATCGCCTAAACTATAACCTCTATTTTGTAGGCAAAGAAACTGTTCATGGTGTACATCACTGATGATATTTTTTATTCATGATTATATTTTTCCCTTTCAAATGGAAAATTAGGAAGTAAAGAGCCAGAACTGGGGTTTAAATTATGACATTTAAGAAAGTAAGGTCCTCTCTACAACATGAATTTTTTTTTTTCTTCTCAAAGTAAAGTCTAGGAGATGAAGAGTCCTTTAGGTTGCTAAGTATAAGGGCAACATTCCTGACTTTATTTTTGAAGCATTTCATCAGAGCTGTTGCTTTTATGTGTACTTATTTCATAAAATTTTTGCCTGTTCCAATTTTGCTATTTCATCTGTTGTATGATGTAGTTATTTTTAGCATTACTTTTGGCTTTTCTGCAGCCCTGCTCCAAAACAAACCTTTGTAATACACTTTCCTCTTCTTATGAGTTGAAATGCAATGATAAAATCTTTCATCCCTCACTAATAAGCTCAACGTTTGCCATCTGACAAAAACAGAAGCATGTTTTATGCCAAAGTTTTGGAATATTAACTTTTACCACTACCTTCCCTGCTTCAGCTGCCTTAAATAATAAACAGTGTGCTCTGTCTCTTGTAACATTTGTGTGTTCTCTTCTCTAACAAACAGGAGAGAATGATATTTTGGAAATCAGTACAAGAAGAGAGATGGAAGAGATGGTGACATCCTCGAAGAGGTTCAGCTCTCAGCTTGAGGCTGTATGTTGAGGGGCTGTTGGGGTCGGGTGACCGTTAGCCTGGCTCACTAGATGGCTGGGGTCGACACCTGGAGGAGGGGCATGTTGATCCACAACAATCGGAAACTGCCTTAGGTGTGGAATATGTGAATTTGGGGCCATGTTTGTGTTCTTTTCTGTACAGAGATATGGCTATAAAGCCATGTACAAAACAAAAACTGATTTAAAATATGGAGACAAAACAAAGACACTTAGGTGCCTCAGATATGTAATTACCTGCACCTTACTGTTTCGCAGGAGGGACGGCTGGATCAGTCTTGTCACTGCACCCTGAAGGAAAGTTTCCATGGAGACTAGAATCTGTCCATCTCATGATGTGGGGTGTGTGTGTGCGAGTGTGTGTGCGCTGCACATCAACTTGAATTTCTGTGCAGTTTCTTTCAGAAGAACTTTCAGTTTTATTAATTTATTTTCTAATACCGTAGGGTTCAGTTTTGGGAGTAGCTAAAAATAACGAAGTATAGTACATTATTAGTACAGTACACTATTAAGGTAATAAAGGTGATGGGTTATCATACTTTTAATAGGATTCAGTTACATTAGTGACGAGCCAACAAACCTACCATGTATGTCTTCCAAAGAAAGCAACAAAAAGTCTTTGTCATCAGGAGGGGACATAGGACAGTGTCCCTTCTGCTGTTCCCATGATGATACTTACAGGGCAGATGTCAGCTTCTCTTTGATGAAAGGGTCTTCCCACCTCAGGGTTTCTTAGAGTCCATGGACCCTGTGACTATTTTCTGTCAGAGCGTGGCAGAACCTACTTGGAGATTCTTAGCTGGAACCTTTAAACCTCTTGTTTCAAAGGCCCCCTCCTTACAAATACAGGTTTATAGGATCTGATTGCAAACTTTCACTTCCTGATGCTACAACTTTTCAAAAAATTGTTTAGACTCCAGCACAGATATTCCCACATCTATCTTGGTGTTTGATTTATTGCTTCTCTGTTCCCATAATGAATTCGTGTCTATTCTAAACAACATTGATGAAATCTATCTGCTGTTAAATATAAAGACAGAATTAAAAATAAATGGTAGTGTGCATAAATCACATATGTTAGAATATATTTGTACCATGTGTTAAATATTTAAAATAATCATGAGGTTATATGCATGCTTGTGAATATATATTATATTCTCACATGGGAATGGTGTAGATTAAACCTTATGACCTAGCTTTCAATACTAAGATTGAACCATATTTGCCTTTGTACCTGAGCTCTAGTATTTACCTGTCATGTTATGTTCTGAGCCTAAGAAATTATTACTGAAAATTATTATTGAAAATATCCTTAGGAAGTATAAATTTTATTAAAAAGTCAGAACAAAAACGTAAGACTGGCCCTGATGAGGTTACAAAGCATGCTGGAGGGAGAAGGAATCTAGTGAAGGAACCAGGTTACCATGCTTGAGTCCATGGGCTCCGGCCCTGCAGCAAAAACATGCTGTGGATTACACTGCTAGTTCAGCCTTTTCCTCCCTCCTCCACAGTTGGCGGTATAGGGACCACGATCATAGGCAACGTGTTTGCGATTCATATGACACACATGGTAGAGACGTAGAACAGAGAAGTTGACCATTTTAAAGGCCTAATGAAGGAAATGTACTTCAACCTTCACTTTAAATGTCATGGTAAGGTGGTTATAGTTTTAAAAAATGGTTAATGATTTTAAGTTTAAGATGATATATTTATGTTTGGATTCAGTTTAGTGAAAATTTCTGAATTCTAAGTAATGGAATTTCAAAACACTATTATGTATAGATAGAGGAAGAGACAAAGATAGATGCAGACAAATACTGGCAGATTTTGTAAGGCAAAAGAGTTAAGCAATTTTAATAGTGTTCCATGAGAAGTCTAACCCTTAGGTATCCAGTAATGTTACTGTAGCATATTCAAGTTATTCAGAAAAACCTTACCTGAGGTCTGCAGATTCCTTTATAAATTCTAACCAGTGATATAACTCTTTAGAAAACAGGAGAAAAAATGTACTTGCAAATCTACTGAAAAATGTGGCAATTCTACATAAGTTCAGCAATGAAAAACTGGCTTTCGATGATGCATATTTAAGGGGGAATTCCTTTTCCTGGACCAACTAAAATGGCATTTTGTTTCAGCTATTCTGTGTTTATAACCACAATCCCACAACTAGACATTGATGTGAGATGGAACTAGGGTTTCTTTATTACTTTTCATATTTTTTATACAATGCCATGCATCACAGAGGTATGGAGTTAAGTGAACTAAATCAAAACAGTAGAAGTCGGTAGTTTTTGTGCTACAAGCCTCTCCCTCCAGAAAGTGCAGGTCATTAACGCTGTATTAGGGGGCAGCAAAAGGTACATGTTACACAAAGTCAGTGAAATTAGACAGGATTGAAAGTAAATCTTAAAGTCCATACTTACAACTCCATTATATTGCACAAGTTTACAATCTCTGTTAGTGTCCATCTTCTCATCTTACCTGAGATGATCCCTACTTCTAATGAGCACATTAAGTCCTGAAAGATGAGTTACACAACTTCAAACTCTGTGCATGGTAAGGACTCAGTTTAGGACAACTAATATTTAATACCTTTCAAAACATTTTAAATTAACCATGGTAAAAGAAAAATTATTATTTCTTTATTAATAGTTGATTTCTTGCAAAATACTTAAATGGACATTCAGATCTTAAATTCATCAACTGGCTTTTTTTATGAAAGTGTGCAACATAACATATATGTGGATATAGATAGATAGACGATAGGTAGATATCAAACAGAACCAGGTGATTATAGTCTAATAGAAGAACAGCTAAAATATTTCATATTAAATGAAACAATAAAGTAAGTACTAGTTCATTTGTAGGAGTGAGGTTCTTTCTCTTTTTGTTTTTATTTTGTGGTACTAAGGATGAACCCCAGGGTCTTTCACTGAGCTACATCTCCAGGACCCCTCCTTTAAATTTTGAGACCAGCTCCCCTAAGGCTGTAAATGGCCCAGGGTGGGCTTGAACTTGCGACCCCCCCCTCAGCCTCGCCAAGGGCTGGGATTACAGGAGTGAACCACCACACCTGCCTAGGAGTCAATATTTTTTAACGTGTATATTATGTAATGAAAATAACAATATTCTACTGTGAAAAAGAGAAGTTCGCCAGGTGTGGTAGCACACACCTGTAATCCCAGCACTCTAGGTGACTGAGCCAGGTTGGATGCAGTTCAAGCTCAACCAGGGCGGCTCAGTGACTTAGCAAGCCTGTCTTAGTAAAAAAAATAAAAGAGACTCTGGTTCAATCCCCAATACCTTCAAAAAATTACTTTAAGCAGAAAATGTGGCCTTAAATAAAAAATACATTTATTATTGTCAAAGAAACTAAATTTTTAAAAAGTCTTACCTGGAAAGAATTAAAGGAAATATCAAGGAAGCTAAAAATATACATGGCATATAAAGAGCAACAGAATGAACCATGTCCTACCGAGCCAATTATTGGTCTCAGACAAAATGTATTTAATACATTCAAGTAATAGAGAGCATTGTCAATATGGGTAAGGAAAAAAAACTACCATAAAAGAAACAAAACAAACAAAAAACCCAATAGGAGCCAATTCTTGATGGCAGAATAAGCCTCTAAAAAGTCCATTCATCCACAAGAGCCATGAAAACACTGGTAAGAACTGTCTAAATCAAATTTTCAAAACTCTCAAAATTAACCACTTTCACCAGCTGAGAAAAGTATAGTGGAAAAAAATAACAGAATTTTGACAAGAAAAGTTGGACTGGGGGCATTATTTACTGGCTTTATTCCTTCTTATCTTCCCTAACTCTGTGGAAACTTTGAAAACCATCAGCCTTGCAGCCCTGGTGTCCAGAAAACCAGTTGCCTCTGACTGCTGGAAATGTCATATGGCTGGAGACTCTGAAAAGCCAGTCCCTCAGTGCCCCAGAGCTGTCGCCAGTTCAGTGGCTGTCACTTACTTGGAAACTCCCATCTCAGCAACTGGTTTTATTTGAAATGAAGTAGAGCTCAAGCAAGGAAAAGCTTTACCTCAGGTGTTTCAAAAAAATCTCTGGCAGTTCCTTGAGGTGACAGATTCTTCAGGTATAGGAAGAGTGGATGCAAACAAGAGGCTGACGACAGAATTAGAAGGAAAAGCTGAGGGCTGATTCAAAGCCCTTAGGATGATTTACAGACTTCCCTCTGGGAGTCTAGAAGGCCTCAGACATGCGTGGGACTCTGTGCATTGTGGGGAAAGACAGAGAAGACCTAAACTCTCTTCACTCGGGGACTCTGAGGCTCGGAAAAACAGGAAGTGAAGGAGGAAGTAGAGCTCTAAATGCCTGCATGAGCAGGGAAAGTGTGCCAAAAACACGTATATCACCGCTCGGCAGGACTAGGACACCACGCATTTCCAGATTTTAAGAAATCTCTATTGCTTTACTAGCTAAACAATAAGCAAACCAGAGATTTCAGGTGAGATATTTGACAAAGAATACAGGATTTACAAAATTAGTTCAGAAAAATTAGAAAACGTCACACCACCATCGTGAGCAGCAACCGTCCAGTCTTAGCAACATAAACATAAACCATAGACATAAACAATTAACACACATAAGCACACATAACATATAAACACACATGAACACACATAAACACATATAAACATGCACAGACACATCAACAAACATCAGTATATATAAACACATATAAACACACATAAACACATAAACACACAAACACATAAGCACACATAAACACATAAACACACAAACACATAAACACACACAAACACATAAACACACATAAGCAATAAAAACACAAGGCAGAGGGAGAAACCAGATTTCTAGAATACCCATATTTCACGATTATGATACCCAGTTTTCAACATATAAATAACTATTATTAAATGTGCAAATAAGCAGAAAATTACAGCCCATGCCCCATAACAGGGGAAGATAACAATGAATAGAAACTGAGAAAGCTCAGACATCGGGATTACTGACCCTGGGTTTTTAACTATTTATGATGAAAAGTACAATCAAAACCAGAGGGAACCATGCCCAAAGAACTGATGACAAGTAAAAGAGTGAAATATTACTAAACAAGAAGAATGAATAATGATACAGAAATTATAAAGATAACCAAAGAATAATTCTTCAGTTGAAAATGTAATACTGAAATGAAAAGTTGTAGGTGATCACTCGCAGATCCCAACTGGCAGAGACATAATCAGTAAACAGCAAGTTAGGTCTGACATTACTTAGTTCAAAAAGTAGATAGAAAAAGTATTAACAGAGACATATGAGGAGCCATCAAGCATATTAACCAAAATGGCGGTCAAAAAGAAGATACAGAGAATGAAACTGATAAAAATAAACTCAAAGAAATGACAAAATTTTTCAAATCGATGTAAAACATTAATATGCCTATCTGAGACAATCAGCACATTTCAAACAGGATAACCTCGGACACCCTTGCACAGATACACCATCAACTCTTTATAGCCAAATCCAAAGATGGAATAAGTAAGGAGAAAAAGAGGTGCAACTAATGTACAAGGGACTACCAGTGAGACTGATGACTGAATTTTCACCTGTAATTATACAGGACAGAAGTTTTGAGAGAAGCTCAGGCTGTGACTCCGTAGTAGAATTCTTGTATAATTCTTTAATAAGAATAAGGTAGAATTCTTTAATAAGAATAAGGCCTTGGACTCAATCCTTGGCAAGGAAAGAAAAGAAGGAAAAGAAGAGTGAAAGGAAGGGAGAGAAGGAAGGAGAAAGGAAGGGAGGGAGAAAGGAAGGAAGAGAAGGAGGGAGGGAGGGGAAGATGTTAGCAGTGACTATATTCTAACTTCTGAAATTAAATCCTGTCAAGGAAAATTATATACAAAATAAAATATCTTCAAAAATGATGACTTAGGTCATTCTCAGATAGATCTCAACTGAGAAATAATTGTTAGCTGATGTGCCTTACAATAAATAATTAAAAGAGTCCTTCAGCTTTAATTGAACAGACCCTAGACAGTAACTGAAACCTATCCAGTGAAATAAAGATCACAGGAATGCATAACTATGCTAGCTCAGTGTAAGAGGTTGAAAGGTGAGAAGTACAAGTGTAAGTTTATCTGTAATTCTTTTCTAATCCTAATTTTAGTACAGTTGCACAATACAGTAATAATGCTATGCTGGTGATAATACAATATAAAATATATGATTTGCCTCAGAATAATGTGACAGTGTGGAGAAGAAGGGAGGTAGCTAAATCAGGGCAATGCTTTTGTATGCTTTTGAAATCATTGGCATGAATCTAAACTTAAATGGTATCACTCATGATGTTAGTTGTAACCCCAAAATAACCACTAAAAACTTACTGGAGAAAAGGTAAAAAAAAATGGGAATCAAGGTGACTCCAGCAGGATACCAATTTAACACAAAGAAAAGAGATGAAAAATACACAACACAAATCAAACATAGGTATTAAAAGAATCGATCACTACACTCTCTCCCTTATCAGAAATCACACGGATTAAACCACGGTAAGATTTCACTGGATATTCATTAGTGTGGCCATAATTTCAACAGTTAAAGGAAAATCATGTGTTGGAAAGGATGTGCAGTGTTTAGGAACTAGAATGGTAAGAAGTGCAGCCACCAAATGACACAATTTAATGCCCGCAAAACTTAAACAGAACAACTTAGGAACCAGCGATTGTGTACTAAATGAAAACATGTGTTCAAATATAAACTCTATGCGTGCATGTCTACTGCAGTAACTTTCACAGAAACTAGAAAGAGGAAATAGCTTCATGTCTGTTTCATAAACTGAACAACCAAATATGACATATCCACTGCTCAGAAAATGGTTCAGTCATGAAGGGGAATGATACACTGATAACTGTTATAGCATGGATGATTTGTAAAATAATTAAGCTGAGTGAATAAAAGCCAGAGAATAAAAAAGGCTACATATTGTAAGATTGCATTTGCACAAAAATTCCAGAATAAACAAACCCATCACATCACCAATAAGCATAGAAAACATTATTCAACTTCATTTGTCATTTGTGCTTTGAAAAACTGAACAACAGTTAGGTACAAACAGACACTAAATTAGCTGGAACTAAAAAACAACTCACCATACCTATTGCCAGTAGAGATGAAGAGTAAGAGAAATGCTCTTTCATTGTCGCTCGAATGCAATATGTTATAGCAACTTTTAGAAGACAGTTCAGGGGTTTCAGACAGAGTTAAACATACCTACCATGGTGGGCACCCCCTGTCTTCCTAAGCATTTGCTAAACTGACTTGGAAACTTGTGTTCACACAAAAACCTGTGAGGAAATGTTCCTAGGAACGTAATTTATGCTCACCAAATATTGGAGGCAAGTAAGATGCCTTGCAAAAGATGAATAAATTAAACTTTATCACAATCGTATGATGAAATTTTATTCAGCAATAAAAAAAATAAGCAACCAAGGCATGATAGGGCATGGATGGGTGGAGTAAAAGTGGGTACAGAACCCCATCTAGCATGAGGTTCTGAGGAGGTGGAGAAGCTCCTTACTATTGGAGAGGGTGGTCGCAGAAAAGCAAGGAATGCGATCACAGTGCTGCATGTGGCAATGCAAAAGAGAGATTGGTATGGACTCTTTACTACTCTAAAGCTGTCAAGCTCATCAAGGGAAAGTCAGATCTAAGACCCCGTCAGAGGCGAGAGGACGCTCGGTGGACACGGCTAACTGTAATGGAGTATCACAAATGGGATCCTGGGGCCAAAAACACGATCAGGTAAAATCCAAGGAAATCTGAATGGAGTTTATTTGAATCAATACTATTTCACTATTTTTTATTGAAATGACTATAATTATTATGTAAAAATAATTTTAAACAATAGTACCTAATATCTAATGGGCATTTACTACTTTCCAAGCATTGTACTAAGGACCCTGAATTCATCACCAGTGACTTCCCAAATCTTTTTTTTTTTTTTTTTTTTTTGGTGGGTACTGGGGGTCGAACTCAGGACCTTGCATGCCAGCAGGTGCCCGTGCCGCTGAGCGATATCACCAGCCCTTTTTCCGTATGTGGGTACCAGGAGTTGAACTCAGGACCTGGCGCTTGCCAGGCAGGTGCTTATGCCTCTGAGCCATCTCACCAGCCCCCCCAAATGTTAACTCCAGGGATCCATGGTATATTTAAGTCTTCTGTTATACAACACACCCTAGTACTCTATGGCCTGCAGTCCTTCAGAATTAAAAAATGTATTTTATTAACTGTAACATACGTGCCATGTTGACGTAAAATGTGAGTTACAGGGAAAACTGACCCTGAATAGCAATATCTGCAGCCTTTCCTTTCCCATTGCTCTATCCCTGTGCACTGTGAATCAAGGACCCGTTCTTTCCCAGAACTTCACTATCTGCAATTCTCCTTGAAGTCCGAAACTATCCTTGAATAAGATGCTTATTGTGGTGATTTAGGTCTAAAATGTGCCACCCCCAAAGTCTCATGTGTTCAGAGGGGACTTTTGGAGGGCAAATGCATCATGGGGTGCTGTGCACATCAGTGGATTCACCCACAGGTGGGTTCAAGGCTGACTGTGCGGTAGGAGGCGGGGGCATGGTTGGAGGTGGTCACTGGGGTGTGACCTGGGAAGGTGTATTCTTGTCCCAGGTTTCTCTCTTTACTTCCTGCTTCCTGGCCACCTTGGGTTGAGCAGCTGTCTTCTGCCAGTCCTTTCTGTAGTACTATTTCTGCCCTGGATCCAGGTGACTCTGGACTGAACCTCCTGATCCCATGAGCCACTAAAACCTCTCCCAAGATGCAGATGTTCAGTATTATATCCAGCAATGGAAAAGCTATTTAACATACTTATTTAAAAATATACACAAGATACCTGGTATTTACACTCAACAGCACATTTAGTGCTGACAAAGGCAGAGCTGGCATATGGAAAGTTTAAGGGAATAACCATGTGTTTTAAAAGTTGGAAAAAAATACAGGCTGTTATATGGAGATTGACCGCCCCATCCAGTGTTCTTTTAAGGGCAAATTTTGGTGGACACACTGGGAATGTACTCAGAAGATGAACTGCACCTGTCATATTTTCAGAAATTGCCTCATCTGAGAGGTGCCAAGTCCTTCTGATATGACCCATGACCCTGTTAGGAAGGCCTGACAATCTTGACCCAACTCAGGACAACTGTGCAGGGTCCTCCTCATCCTCAGGTCCTGGTTCACCTATCAGTTCCACACCATGGGGCAGATTCCCTCTCCATCTAACCACCTAATGATTCCTCTACCCTTCTCCAGGGGTGGAGCCCCAAGGCATCACCGTACAAGTATTTGCACATCAAGCCTCTGCCTCAGAGTATGATGCCAAGAAAAGACAACTTGTAGCAAGGGATATGATTAGCTGAAAAGTCCAGTTATTGAGTTTTAGGGACATCTAATGGGAAGGTAAGCACAAGCACAGCTTGAAACTAGAAGGGATGTTGTGTCTGCAAAAATCAATCAGCGTCTTATGATTGCTGGATCTCTTGGTAAATCTGGCACCATCTGCATGGAGGATCTGATTTGTGAGATCTGTACTGTTGGAAAACACTTCAAAGAGGCAAATATCCTCCTGTGGCCCTTCGAGTTATCTTCTCCCCCAGGTGGAATGAAGAAAGAGACCGCCAATTTTAGGTGGAGAAGCTGGAAATAGGGAAGGCCAGATCAATGGGCTTATTAGAAGGGTGAACTAAGATATCTACCATGGTGTTTTTATGATTTAATCAGTAAATAAAAATTGTCGGCTTCCAAATTGAAAAAAAAATTGATCAGCTATCTTTTGAAGAAAGAGAAATCATGAGTGAGATAAAGACAATACAAATAGCTGGAAGAAAAGAAAGTTGTTATTAGAGAAGCTATGGGAAAATGAACACTTAAAATAGAGAAGTTGCTGCCCCTAACGAGCAAGTGATACCAGGAGGGCAGCTAGAGGGGAAGGGATTCGAGGAATCAAGGAAAGAGGAGGCCAATGCAGGCAGCAAGTGACGCTTTCTTCACTTATTGATCTCTGTATAGCCAATATTTGGCGCTCAGTGCTTGGTATGTCCTGGGCCCTTGAAGGAGATATGATGACGAATAATGTACAGCGTCTCTTTTATTGTAATAATCATCTCGTGACAGTCTGGCTTAAGATCACTCAACGAAGGGAGGTACTGGGAGCTACTGAGATAAGTGAGGGAATCAAACAAGGATTTCTTTTTTTTTTTTTTTTGATAAGTTGATTTTGAAGAAGGACACACCTAGATATGATTGGGAGGAATGTACATGGAAGGCACCAGAGGCACCGGTAATTTAGGTATAGGCATTGTGTTAGAGGGGAGGAGAGCAAAATAAGAGGGGTGCTGGCCTCAAGGGAGGGGTGCTGGCCCTGGGGGCAGGGCTCATGGAGCTGACCCAGTGACATAACGTTGTAGAGCTGGAATCTGTCCCAGGTTCCGGTTGCTGAGTGAAGGCTGAATTGTTTTCTGTAATGAACCTCGGATTTCTCAAATCATCCAGGACTCATTCTCGCCCCAGGAGAATTATTTTAGGGCATTGCCTAAGTATTCAGGAGAACAGAAGTTAAAATTCAAAGCATAAAACGTGGTGTCGACTTGACCACATGGTTATTTGATTTTTTAAATTTGTGACATTTTTGCACGATGTCAAAAGTTTCAATGGTAAAATTAGAATATTTCTTTTTTCCCCAAAAACTACTGCCTGTAATTTAAAAAATAAAATGTCATTTGTTCATCCACTTAAAATGCATCTGAATATTTTCCATAAATGCTAGGCAGTGTGAGATATAAATTCTGATTAACGGTTATCATTACATGCTGCCGATTAATGAATGCAAAGCGCCTTTATTTTCTAGTGCCATTTTATTTCAGTAGCACTAAGATGTTTTATCCTACAATGTTAGAAATAAATGTGATGGGTTCCCCATAGCACTTTAAAATTATATGTTGTGATTGAGAACATAAAGTATTTGCCAAAAAGAGACTTCTAACGGCACTTTTAACCTTCTCACTGTCATCGTGCTTGATGAACATAATATGTCTTTCCTGCACTGTTGATTGATGGTCATAATTCTATTCTAAATGTGTCATAGATTTCCAACATATGAGTTAATATTAAAAGAAAGTACCTGTCAATAAATTTTATATTCAGAGTCAGTTCTTTAGAAATAATTCATTTAAGGTGAACTTCGGTTCTGGAAAATAATCTAAATTTTATATAACTGAAGACTCAATAACTTTTCCAAATCTCATTCAAAACTGGTTATTCAAATTATGCTTAAAATATTAGGAATAAAGAACTCACTACTTCTTAATTGTTAAAAATAATATATTTTACTGAATTTTGGAGAATAAAAATATGGTTGCCACACCCGATAAATTACAAAATTTAAATATCTTTGTGTGGTTTTCATATGCTGATGGATTTGGACATGTATGGACGTCTTAGATTGCATTCTTTCTTGTTGATTGCTTCTATATTTAATGATATTGACTGTGGCAAAATGAATATCTGAAACTGATTTTGTTTTTGCTTCACTGTAATTAGCATCTTGTTTTATTGAGAACAGTCAAAAATTTTTAAATATCTTTTAAAAGGAATTTCCAGGTGGTGATTTTTGAATATTTGCCTGGAAAATATGAATTTCTCTCAATGTAAATTATCAGATTTTGTGTTAACCAATTTTCCACCTAATTACTAAAATTCTCACATTAGGCCACTTGAGATAAGGGTCCCATTTTGTACCAAAGCTGTGTTTGATGGAATATTTAAGAAATATCTGGGGCTGGTACAGTTGAGAACTTGGGTTGGGGTGTTTTTTCTCTGAGTGACCAAGAGCTTATGGAAGAAAAACATAGCTAGAGCATAACAAGGATTTAGAAGGACTCATTTAAAAGTGGAAGTGAGAAAAGACAAGGTGTTTCTGAACACTGCAGCAAATGTTTGAATTTTCCACGTGGAACAGTCACGTTTACTCACGCGTCGGTCGGAGTGAGGTACATGAAGTAAAAGTAGGTGAAAGTTAAAGGTGAGCTTGACTCTAATTTTCAAGTCCTCACTGCCGCACGGCCGAGGTGTCAGACCTTCTCCGCTTAGTTCCTCACTTCTGCTTATAGCCTGAAACAGGGCCGCAGAATGCTTGATAAATAGGCAAACTGCTTGGTAGTCAAATTCATTCATTAGCAGAGTGATTATTTAACTATTTGGGAAAGATAAAAGTGTGGGCATTCAGTGTTCTACCCTGGACCTCAAGGGACAGCAGGCACTGGGCTGGGACACGGCCTCATGAGGCATCGTGGCTGTCACCAGGACCGGCGTCCTCAGTGGATTCCACAGCATCCCTGTCCCTTTCGGTGCTGGGAGTGGAAAGGGACAGCAGCACAAATGACCTGATCGGAGAGGAGTTGGTGAGCTGCCACACTGAAGCAGTGACAGGAAGAGCTCAGAAACGCAGAGTTCCAGCCTCACCGCAGGGTTGGGAACCTACGTTAGGGGTCTTGGGAGATAAAGCTCTATTTTACGTGAGGATCGCCTGCTTTTGATCCCCAAGTGAAGGTTCTGCAGGAAGCACGTGCCATGTCCACACCTGTGATTTTCTTTGGATGCTACCATTAGTTGCCACCAACATTTGCAAGTCGCACACGAAGTCTCCTGCTGATGTGTCCTGCTGGCCACCTCCCTTCTTTCCACAGTTTATTCTTCTGTCTGCTGAGGCAATGTTTTACAGCTTTATCGTTTGCTTCAAGTTTTCTTCAAGTTTGCCTTCTGCATGACAGGTTCAATTTTAGTTTAGTGTATTGTTGCATTGAATTTATTTAAACTAATATGTGATCTATGGCCATTTTCCTTTTGTTGAAATGTGAAAAGTAATGAATATGTAAAACTTAATCTACAGAGCGCTTTTAATGGTTATGTAAAAAATGAATGTTTACCTTGATTTAGATACTCATTATCAATGAAAGCTGAACAATTGTTTGGTTTTTATAATTTAATAGCTTAGTTTATGTTTCTCTGAACTCGAAAATAATGAACTTCACAGACTGAAAAACGAAAATTATGTTAATTATAGTAACTCTTAACTGCAAATAATGCCCAAATTTCCAGATTAGTATATTTCTCCCCAATCTCTTGCTTTCGTTTATCACGTCTCATTTTCAGGTTTCCTGACTCATCTCTCCATTTGATAAATGAAACCCAACCATCTACTACTGATAAATCACACAAGATAGTTGATCTACCTCAACCCTCCATGCACACGAGCGCCTCTCTGCAAACTCTCGGCATATTGGTGTTTTTGGTTTTGTTTTGTTTTGTTTATCTCTTTCTTCTTTTTCCTGTTGTCAAGTCTCTACATGATGGATTTTTGTAATATGCTTTCTATAGATAAGTATGAAAATGTGATAGAGGATAGTAACCGCTATTCCATTCATTTGGTATGGAACCAAGTTCTTTATGTTTTATTAATTCGGTTTCTGCAGCACTCTCTTCTCTAAACACTAAAGCTTATTCCTGAGGGATATTGGTCTTTACTTTGCTTTTCTTGTATTTTGTTCATCTGGCTTTGGAGTGAGCATAATGTTCACCGACATGTTAACCTGAACACCACTTTCTTCTTTCTGTGTTGAATCACATGTGCAGAATTGGCTTTGTTTTTCTGCTTCTGACTGCCTTAGAGGAAGGTATTTGTGAATCCTTGCAGTTCTGTCAGGGATCATGCAGAGCCCAGCACAAACACACCTTGCAGATGGTGTGGGTTCAGTTCGACTACCATACAAAAGTAAATACTGCAGAAAAGTGAGTCAATTGGCTGTTCGGACTTTCCCCAGGTTCCCATCATACTGCAATCTATTGTTTGATAACATTGTAAATGAAAGGCATGGACTTTAATTAAACATTACCTTATTTTCAAGTAGGCTGGCCCTCATTGAATTGTAATATTTTTGCTGGTGTAGGTTCTTGCCTTGATGTTGGTGACTGCTGACTAACCAGAGTGTGGTTTCAGAAGACTAAGGTAACTGTGACAGATTCTTCAAATGACAGAGAAGTTCACTGCAGACTGTCACTTCCTTTAGGGAAAGGTTTCACTGCAGCGTGCTATGCTGTTCAATGGCGCTGTGACAACAGTACAATTTCTTTCACAATGAGAGTCAGTGCTCTCAAAACTTGCCATTACTTCATCAATTAAATTTATGTAAATTTCTAAATTTGTTGTCATTCCAACTCTCTTCACATCTTCACCAGGAATAGATTCCATTCTTTTCTCACCCATAAGGAGGAACTCCTTAGCCATTAAAGTTCTAAAATGAGATCACAGTAACTCAGTCACGTGGTCAGGAGCCACTGTTAGTCCTCAATTTCTGTTACCACCATGTCTTCAGTCACTTCTTCCAGAGAAGTGCCTTCGTTATGGTTTGGACATATGTTCCCCCAAAAGGCTCCCTGGGTGCAAGGCTTGCTGCTGATAAGCTTTGGGATGATGATTGGATCATGAAGGCTTTAATTTCTTTTGGAGTAATCCACAAATGGGATCAGAATTTGATGGTGTTATTGGGAGGTGGTAGAAACAGGAGCTGTATCCTGGTTGGATGGAGTGGGTCATGGAGGCTTGACCTTGGGGTACCTCTTGTCACCAACCCCTTCCTCCCTGGTTCTTTCCCTTCCTCTCTGCTTCCTGGTTGCTGTGAGGTGAACAGCTTTACTCCACTTCATCTTCTTCCATGATGTCTGTCCTCACATCAGACCACAGTCACGGAAGTAGCTGACCATGAACTGAAACCTCTGAAACTGTGAGCTGAATAAAACTTTAAGTTAATTTACGGCAGGTTTTTGTCACAAGGGTGGAAAGCTCACTAAAATACCCTCAAAATCACTTATGAGGGTTAGAATCCACTTCTTCTAAAACCTTGTAAATACAATAATGTGAACATCTGCCATGAGCCACAAATACTCTAATGGTCTCTAGAATCATACATTCTTTCCAGAAGTTTTCAATTGACTTTGTCTAGATCCATCAGAGGGACCTCTAACAATGGCCGTTATTGCTTTCCAACATGTCTTCCTTAAATAATAAGGCTTGAAAGTAAAATAAAAAACAAATTTCTGTGTGGAGTTGGTACATTCCTTCACCCAGAACCTAAATGTCATGTTAGCTGGCGCCACGGTTTGGTAGTGGATGGTGTCTTGCTAAAGGGTCATATGTCAAAGGCGTGACCCTGGAGTGGTATTCATAGGTAATGCCGTGGGCCCCCAGGAGGTGGGGTTTTTGTGGGGCTCATAGGGTACCAGCCGTGTGCCCTGAAAAGGGACGTGGACCCTGGAGATTTACTTTCTCCTTCATCCTGAGAGAGTGGGTTTGCTCTGTCCCTTGCTTCTGCCACGCAGTGCTGCCATGCTGTGTTGCCCTAGCCAAATATTCTACCTTTTTAAGTTAACTGTGAGGTAATAATTTCATTGTACTAATGGGAAGCTGACTAATACACTAGGCATAGGAACAATATTAATTTTGTTATACATATTCATCAGCACTCTGGAGTAACCAAGTGCATTGTCTCTAAGCAGCGGTAATTTGAAAGAATTCCTGGAGCAAGTTTTAACAGTGGACTTGCTGTATTTCACCACCAGGCTTCCATTTCATTCCACTTACAGAACATAGGTCTGGTGGATTTAGCAGAGCTCTTGGGCTTTTGGATAGTGGGTGAGCCCTGACTAAGTTCAAATCACCATGTGTGTTAGCCTACGGAGGGAATGAAGTTTGAAGCCAGGAATCGACTTCTGTTCTCTAGCTATGAAACTCCTACAAAGCATCTTCTTCCAGTAGAAGGTTGCTTCAGAGACACTGGAAATACATTGTTTACTCCAGCCACTCCAGCCCATTGGCTCATCTAGACCTTCTGAATAATTCACCGCAGGTCCTCGAAGGAGGTCTGCCTCGCCTTGCACTTGCATGCCGTACACACGACCTCTTTCCATAAACCTCGTGAACCAACCTCTGAGAGCTTGGGACTCGTCTTCAGCAGCTTCCTTGTCCTTTGCAGCTTTCACAGAAGTGGAGAGCATTAGGGCTTTTTTCTGGGTAGGGCTTGAGACTATGGGAATGCTAGGTCTGACACGACCTTCTTTCCACATCTTTACAACATGCACCACATCAGAAGGCTACTCTGCCTTCTTAGCATCTGCGGCTGCCCTGGAGGAGCACTTTTGATTTCTTTCAAGAACTTTTCCTTCAGTTTCACAGTAGAGTATGACCAGAGGCTCCACATTTGGCTTCTCTCTGCTTTCAGTGAGGTTTCTGGGGTGAGCTTGATGCTTTCTATCTGCCGATTTAAAGAGGCCTGCAATACTGCTTTTCCCTTGAGCAGTTAGATGTCCATTGTAGGGTCATCGGTGGGCCTAATTTCAATGCCACTGTCTCAGGGAGCAGGGATGACTGAAGAGAGCGAAGGACGAGGACACAGGCAGAACACTCGATCAGTTAGTTCATGTCTCATCCAGAGAGGTGTGGTTTGGGTTTCACTTGCTCCTTGAAGGCCCCTGTGTAGTTGCTTGACTGGCAGCATGTGGAGCAAGCAGGAGGTGGGGGAACCTTGGGGGGGTAAGGGGAGAAATTTAGGAAATTGGAGCTGCACTGGAGAGTGTATCAGGACCTGGGCTCCATCTGTTTCTGTTTCCAAGCTGAGCGAGTGAGCAGCCGGGCCCCTGTGTGCCTGTCCCATGATGTTCTGCAGCACTGTGGCAGAAGATGCCCCCCCCAGGCAGTATACTTCAGTTTCCCAGGTGACAGTTCCTGTTCCAGTTCAGGCTGCTTCTGTCTCCTAGGAATGGCTGTCACTGTGATACACAGCTGGTCACTGTGGTGCACAGCTCGTCACTGTGGTGCATAGCTGGTCACTGTGATACATAGCTGGTCACTGTGGTGCACAGCTCCTCACTGTGATGCACATTGTATAAACCAAACCCAATTGACAAGCCATTCTGCCTCTGTACTTCCAGCTTGCTTATCCCATGTAAACCCTAAACCACCAGAGATTGGGGCCTGATGTTCTGGGAATGATCCCTATCAGTGCCCATCAACGGAAATAAATCCACCTCCAAATCCTGGGTGTCGTTTTGGTGTTTCTGCTTGCCATAGCAGCACCACAATCCCAAAACCATGCAACCAATGGCCCATGGACTGAAGCCCCTGAACCATGTATAAATTTCTACTTTTTAGGTTAAGTGGGGCTATTGATGCCTCCCTAAACAGTGATGACATCAAAAGAAAGATTCCTGATCACGGGATACCATAACAGATGTACTAATTACAAAGTTTAAAATATGGTGAGAATTACAAGAATGTGACATGGGCATGGAATTAATGTATGTGGTTAGAGAAACAATGCAGATCAACTTGTTCCATGAGGGCTTGTCAAGAAACACTCTCGTAGGAAAGGCTGTGCAGTGTATTTCCAAAGCAAAAGGAAGCAAAGCCCAATAAACCCCATATGCTTGTCTTAATCCTATGGTCTACATCCCTCAGAGGAGGCTACCACTGCTCTCTCCATTTTTCCTCTTACTGGTCCACAGCTGGGCCTCTCTGCTGTGCGAAGCCACATCAAGGTGTCGATTCTCCTACCCGAACAGCCACAATGGACTTCTACCTGTGTTCTTTACACACACTCAGGAAAAAAGAACACAGGTGAGTTAGAATTACAGTCAAGTCTGTCCCCTGATGAGACTCCCCTGTTTGAAATGTGAAAATCCTTCCCATGGCCGGCAAGGATCTGCGCCATCCTTACTGCAACTCTAGTCTTGGCTTCTTCCGTCTCACCCTCTTCTCTCTGTGTTCTTGTTACTTTTGCCTTTTCTCAGTTCCTCTAAAAGATACAAATTTCTAGCTGTCACGGAGGTGCCTGCCTGCAAACCCAGTACCCTGAGAGTTTGAGGTAGGGGAATCGCAATTTCAAGCCCAGCCTGGGCAATTTAGTGACTTAGCAAGATCCTATCTCAAAATTTAAAAGAAAAAAAATTAAAAAGCCTGGAGATGTAGCTCAGGGCAAAGATCTGGGGCTCAATCCCCATTACTGCATAAATAAACAGATAAACAGACAAACAAGCATTCTCCTCTTCCGTCAGGACAATGGGGCAGCATTACTCCAGGCAATGTACCCAACCTTGTAAAACTAACTCAGTTTCCTGAATCAGCCTGTGATCTTTGGTCCTAACCATATCTTCACTTTCCAGGACCAGTATGAACACCCACCTTATATATTCAGTTGCCCTCTCTATCCTAGTCTTAGCCCTGGTACAAATGGGTTACCTGGTATCCACTTTTTCTGATTATGTAAGTAATTCTTCCCCATTCTGACAATAGAATTCATGATGGAGGGCTCGTGCCTACTGGCTATTGTTTTCCTCGGTAGGTGTTACGGGCCAGCCTTCCTCCTGGGTGTCACTGGCTTTATGTTCCATTGAAGAGAGAAGGGAAAGCGGGAAGACTTCCTCTTGCCGGGACCACCACGGCTTGCACTAGGACAGTCCCAGAGCAGGAGAAGCGATGAGGAACCAAGAGCAGCCGATGAGATGCGGGGAGCTCAGGGACTCGCTTGCTGTGGCTTCAGAGGGGATGGACGAGAAGCTTCAGGAGCTCTGGTTCGGAGGACAGGAACCAGGTTGCCCCTGTTAATGACTCCTTTTCGGTCACCATGGCTGAGGTTGCCTGGTCTTCAGCTCCAAATAAATGGGTGAATCATGCATACCCAATATCTAATTTTTGTGCTACCCTCTTTTTACTCAAAACTATTTTTAATATGCATCTTTGTTATTTTCTTGCTTTTACATTCTTTAAATTTAATTTGTGTTTTCTTCACAAGCTCAAGTGAAAGTACAGCTACTTGGTTATTAAATTTACAAGTCTTTTGGGATCTTCTATGTAGAGTGATAATTTAACTTCTTCCTTTCCTATCTTTATTCCTTTTATTTCTTTCTCTTGTCCAATTCCTCTGCCTAATGTTTTCAGAACTATATTGAATAAGAGTGGTGACAGTGGACAACCTTGTCTTGTTCTAGATTTTGGGGTGAAAGCTTTCAGCTTTTGTCAATTTCGTATGATGTTGGCTGTTGGTTTGTCATAGATAGCTTTTATCAGGTTGAGGTACAAACCATCTACTCTAATTTTCTGTAGGGTTTTTATAATGAATGGGTTTTGGACTTTGTCAAATGCTTTTTCTGCATCTATTGAGATGGTCATGTGATTTTTGTCCTTGTTTCTATTGATGTGGTGTATTACATTTATTGATTTGCATATGTTGAGCCATCCTTGCATCCCTGGGATGAATTCTACTTGGTCATGGTGTATAATCTTCTTAATGATTTGCTGCATTCTGTTTGCTAGTATCTTATTGAGGATTTTTGCCTCTATGTTCATTATGGAGATTGGCCTGTAGTTTTCTTTTTTGGTTGGTCCTTTTCTGGTTTTGTTATCAGGGTAATGCTTGCTTCTAGGAATGAGTGTGAGAGTATTGCTTTCATTTCTATTTCATTAAAGAGTTTCATCAGTAGTGGAATTAGATAGTCTCTAAATGTCTTGTAGAATTCAGCAGTGAATCTATCAGGACCTGGGCTTTATTTTGTTGGTAAGTTTTTAATTATATTTTCAATTTCATTGTCTGTTATTGGATTATTTAAAATTTTTATGTCTTCTTGATTCAGTTTTGGCAATTCCTATATATTTAGGAATCTGTCCATTTCTTCTGTGTTTTCCATCTTATCAGAGTACAGGTTCTCAAAGTAGGTATTGATGATCTGGATTTTCACAGGAGCCATTGTGATTTCACCCCTTTCATTCCTAATTGCATGCATTTGAGTCTTTTCTTTCCTCTTTTTGCCAAGGTTGGCTAAGGGTTTATCAGTTTTATTTAATCTTTCAAAGAACCAACTTTTGATTCATTGATTCTTTGTATTGTTTTCTTAGTCTCAACTGCATTAATTTCTACTCTTTATAATTTCCTCCCTTGTACAAGCTTAGGGTTTGATTTGTTCTTCTTTTTCTAGAAGTATGAGATTCAACATTAGGTTGTTTATTTGAGCTCATTATGTTTTTCTGATATGAGAATTTACCGCTATGAAGTTCCCTCTTAGGATGCATCCCAAACGTTCCAGAGTCAACAACTCGACACTGAAAAATCAATAGCATTCCTGTATACAAACAACAAACGCACTGAGACAGAAATTAGGGAGACAACACCGTGCACAATAGCTTTGAAAAAAATGAAGTACATAGGAATCAATCTAACAAAGGAAGTAAAAGATATGTACATTGAAAATTACAGTACTCTGAAAAAGGAAATTGAAGAGGCTATCAGAAAATTGAAAGATATCCTTTGCTCATGGGAAAGAGAACCAACATAGTGAAAATGGCCATACTCCCAAAATTCTTATACAGATTTAATGTGATCCCAATCAAAATACCATTAGCATACATCACAGAACTAGAGAAAACATTCCTAAAAATCATTTGGAACCAGAAGAGACCTAGAATAGCAAAAACAGTCCTAGACAACAAAGGCAAGGCAGAGGGCATCACAATCCCTGACTTGAAATTATACTATAAAGCTAGTATAATTTATACTGTGATAAAAACAGTATGGCAAATACAGACCTGAGGATCAGTGGAACAGATTAGAAGATCCAGAAACAACTCCAAACACACTCAGCCACCTTATCTTTGACAAAGGGGCCAAACACCTTCACTTGAAGAAGGACAGCCTCTTTAATAAATGATGGTGGGAAAACTGGCTTTCCACATGCCAAAGACTAAAACTAGACCCGTGTTTATCACTATGTACCAAACTAAAATTGAAATGGATCAAAGGTCTAAATATTAAAACAGAAACACTAAATCTACTGGAAGAGAGAATAAGTAGAATTCTGAACACATAGGTTTAGACAAAGATTTCATGAACAAAATCATACAGGAAATAATACAAAGAATCAACAACTGGGATCTCATCCTATTAAACTGGGATCTTACCCTGTTTGCACAGCAAAAGAAATCACCAATAGAGTGAAAAGAAAACCCACAGAGTGGGAATTTTTTAGCCAGTTGTCCCTCAGACAAAGGACTAATATCTAGAACATATAAAGAATTGAAAAAATCAGACCCCCCCAAATTCAAAGACCCAATCCAAAATGGGCATTTGAAATGTACACACATTTCTCAGAGGAAGAAATACAAATGGCAAATAAATATATGAAAAAATGTTTGATATCACTGGTCATTCAAGAAACACAAATTAAAACAATGCTGAGATTCCATCTCACTCCAAAAAAGAATGGCAATTATTAAGATTTCAACCAATAACAAATGCTGGCAGGGCTGTGGGGGAAAAGGAACCCTTCTCCGCTGTTGGTGGGAGTGTAGACTGCTGCAACCAGTGTGGAAATCAGTGTGGAGATTCCTCGAAAAACTAGGACTAGAGGTGCCATTTGACCCAGCTATACCCCTTCTTGGTACCTTCCTGGAAGAATTAAAAAAATCATACCACTGTGATGTACGTGCACCCATGTTTATAGCAGCACTGTTTGTAATAGCTAAATCTTGGAAACAACCCAAATGCCATCAATCAATAAATGGATAAAAAAGATGTGATTTTTTCATATAATGGAGTATTACTTAGCCATACAGAAGGATAAACTTGAGACATTTCTAGGTAAATCAATGCACCTTGAGACCATATTCTTAAATAAAATAAATCAGTCACTGATGTGCAAATATCACATTGTTTCTCTGGTGTGAGAAACCTTCAGTACAAATAAGGACCAAAGTGTATAATAGGTATTGTGAAATAGGAAGAAATGGTTCAGAAGAAATTGTTCAAAAGAAAAGGGATCTGGGGGGGAAGGAAGGAATGGAAAAGAAAAAAAAGATAAGAGAAGGATAAAATGGAAACAAAGCTTTGTAAATAAGGAGTGGAAGAGGGGTTAAATGGAGGGGAGGGGATTGGGAAAAAAAAGGGAAATCAATATATATAATATACAAGTTCATATTCCCTATAATGAATATGATAATTATGTATATTTAAATCGTACCAATTAACTTAATTTAAAAAATGAAAGTACAATTTTAATTTAAGACTGAAACATTAATTTTATTTTTTTCTTTTACCAGTTTAGCACTTGGGTAATTACATTTCTTAATTGATACTGCTTTAAAATGTATCATTTGTTTTAACTTTTTAAAATGTTCACCAATGTGTTTTTCTGATTCATGATTTATTTACTAATACATAGCCATTTTCAAACACTTCAGTTATTAACTTCTGTGTTGCTTCCTTTCAGGCAGCATATGCATCATACTACTATAAATTAGAAAATGACAGGAACTCCCCTTACGGCCTAGTCTGTTGCTATTTTAGTGAGTGAATTACAGGAACTATTGTTCTACAAATGTTATTTTTAAATATTTTCATATGTTATTCAGATATTTCATATCCTTACCAAGTTTTGTTTACCTTATCAACCATTGAGAGAAAAGCAGCAATTTTTCAAGTTTATTTAAATGTGTGTTTCTCCCTTTATTCTATTAATTTTTCCTTCAGTTTGAATTTTTATTAGTTACATAATTTATAATAATGATGAATTGGACCTTTTATCATTATAAAATATTCTTTATCACTATCATTTTTCTTACAATAATGTGCTATGTCTTGTGGACATTATATCTTGTAGCCATAACAACTTTCCTATTGTTACATTTTGAATGATATGCCTCATTTTCTAACATTTTTGTTTTTTTGTTTCATTTTATTTTGTGGAACTGGACATCAAACCCAGTGCCTTTGCACTGAACTACATACCCAGCTCTTTATTTATTTTTAATTTTGAGGCAAGGTCACACTAAAATCACTATGCTGTCCAGACTTGGCTCAAATTTACAGTCCTCCTGCCTCAGCCTCTCAGAATGCTGGGATTAGAGGCCTGTGCCACCACACCAAACTATCAGTCACATCTATAACTTTTCATTTAAATTGCTTTTCTTAGATATAGCATATGGTTAGGTTATATTGTTGTTGTTTTACCTTTTTGGCAATCTCTGTCTTGGGACTGGAATTTTATCTCATTTACATTTAATGTGCTATTGACCCAGTAGAATTTAAGTACACTGCTGTGTTTAGTTTCTATATATCCCATTTTCTTTAGTTTCAAGTTTCTTGTAGTACTATTATAGTATTCCTTTACCCCAATATGTCCTCTTATTAATCCCCAGAAGGTGTGAACATGATCTTACTCCTATGCTGTGAAGGGAAATTTGTAAATGTGAATTGTTAAGACGCTGATACGGAAGTATGACTGGATTTTCCATGTGGGTCTTGTGGAATCCCAGGGGTCTTTATGAAAGGGACTCGGGTGGACTCGGAGTCAGGGAGACACGGTGAAGACAGATCCAGAGACGGCGAGGTGGCCGTGAGCCACGGTGCCCCCGCCAGAACCTGAGTCTGGAAGCGGCTTTCCCGGGACCCCCAGCAGCCTCGGGCTGCGCGAGCCTGGAGTTGGAGGCTTCTTCAGCCCGGCTCAGGACCGCCGGCTTCCAGGACACGAGCAGAATGTGTTGTGCCGTTCGAAGCCAGGAAGTGGGCCATAATTTGCTACCGCAACAATAGGAAATTAATTTATTCATCTTCATTCCTAGCTTAATAAATAATTTAATTCATATATCACAGTTTAGTTATAGATTCTTTATTATTTTTCAGTGTTGCAATAAAAATTAAAGTGGTTTGACTTACGTATCCTAGTCTACTCAGGGCTGGTAATGTACCTTTCATATAAAATATTAAAAACTTACAGTGTAATTCAACCTTTCATTTTCATGTTATTGCTGAAAGTTTTTGTATGTACGTGTTGAGCATTCTGCGGCATTATAATTGTTACTTTATACTATGAGTTGTGTTTTTAAAAATTAATTTTTTTTTTTTTTTTTGTCTTTTTGAGACAGGATTTCACTATGCAATTCAGGCTGGACTTGAACTCTCTTTGTAGCCCAGACTGGCCTCAAACTTGCAGCAATCCTCCTGCCTCAGCCTCCCAAGTACTGGGATTACAAGCATGCACCACCACACCCAGCTTAAAATAATTTTTAAAAATACATTTTATTTGTAGTTTTTCATTTCATGTTTTCTCCATTTGTTCAAACAGAGTCTCATCAGATGTCATTTCCTTCTGATGGAGAAATAACTTTAGTATAAATATAGCCTTTCAATTTTATCAATTTTAGTTTATCTTGAGATAATGGTTATGCTGGTTACCTGGATTTGAGCATTATACTTTATGTACATGTACACAATAATACACTATGTCCCATAAAATCACAATTGCATGTTAATTAATAATAATAAAATAAAAATGCTTATTTTACTTATTTTTTACAGATATGTTCACAGAATGTAGAATTCTGGATTAGCTGTCTCTCTCCTGCCCTTTCAGCTGTTTAAGGAATCATTAGGTCTTTTCCCCCTGGTGTGCACTGTTTTTGAATAGAATCTGTTTGCATTCAATTCACACTACTGATCCTTTAAATCTAATGGATACTTTTTTCGCTGATGGTTTTTAAAATTTTTTCTGCATGGTGGTGTACAGAGGAGTGACTGTGGTGTAGTGAGTAAAATCCTAGTTTTCGTCGTTTCACTGAGTTTCTTAGATTTTGGGTTTGTCATATTTTGCCAAATGGAAGAATTATTTAGCAGTTTTTTCTTCAAATATGTATTTTCCTGCCTCACTCTATCATTCTCTGTCTTCTAAACTAAAACTGTAGCAATGAAGGCCTTTATTTTACCTTCACACTTTTAGAATGCAAAAATTCTAAGAAAACAGTCAAATAGACAATGGCTCTGACTGCCTGAATTAGTGTGGAAATCAATTCTAACTGTGAGCAGTATGCATTTTCAAAAGATAAGCTCTGTTTAATAATTAAGAATAAGTTTTGCCAGGGTTATAGCTCAGTGGCACAGCACCTGCCTGGCAAGCACAAGGTCCTGAGTTCGATTCCTGGTACCAAAAAAATTAAAAAAAGAAGAAATTTGGACATTTGCTCTTTTGGTTAACCTCTGGAATGGTGGCATCTGTTATATGAAGATACTTTTGCCACTTTTTTGACCTTGTTTGTCCCTGCTAGGAGACTGGATTGAATACTGCCATGAACATGTTTTAATACAGAAATCATGTTAGGTTATACCTGTATATATGTAGTGGTACCTCGATTTGCAAACTTAGTGTGTTTTAAGATTCTGGAGAAGACACCTGTGTTTGTGTTTGTGTGGGGAAGACAACTGTAGTCATGCTCGTCATCCGATACAGAATTTCCAAATAGAAGCAAAATTTTGCCGAATGCTTTTCTTTGTGAACTGAATTGTTTGCAAACAGAAGCATTCGTGAACTGAGTCATGCATATATACTAATTGCAAGATTTATGTAATTTATATAATTTATATAATTTTCCAATTAGCAGTGACATAAGCATCACAAATTGTTGCAATAGGTGTAAAATACTGAGCCCTTCCATGGATTTTTTAAATATTGAATTTTATCTTATGTGCTTTCTATTTTAAATATAATCATCGATGTTTTTAGGTGTATTTTTTTCTAGACTGATAGCACATAATTCAGACTGCATATGAGTGATTCTTGCTATTAGCCTTATGACAATCAACATATTCAAATCTCAACCATCACCACGTAACCTTGAAAACAGTTCCACTTATTTATTCATTTCCACAAATCTGTTGAGCTAGTAGGCGCAAGACAGTGTAATATAGAAACAAAATTAAGAAGACATAAAATTGTATTGCTTTCATGTTTCCAAATTAAAGGACTCAAAAGCATTAAAACTTCATAAAGCAATCACAGCCCTCCAACTGCACCCTAATTCCACGCCCCTCAATCGAGAGTGTGAACCTAAATTCCCAACAGGATACGCACACCGCGTTCCCATCTCCTGTCTCTCACTCTTGTGGTCACGACACTTGATCTACTGAAATTTTCCTAAGGGGTTAAATTTGCTCTTCAATCTTGAGCCTTTCCGGAAGCGGGCAGGAACTTCCCCTCATTAATGTTCACTTGGCCAGTTCGCCCTGTCATAGCATGGCGGTTCTGAGATGAGCCCACCACGTATCCTGGCAGAAGGGAGTGACTCACTTTCTCAGGGACTGCGGACACCTGCAGCTGCCACCTCCTAGGAAGGGCTTCACCCAGAGCCATGGCTCTCAGGGCAGGCGTAGCTAAGGAGGGAAGAGTGTGGGAGGGTGGACTCACGCTAGCTCACCAGTCTCCAACCCCCGCGAGGGTTTGCTAACCACTGATTCTTTAGGGACAGCACAGCAGGTCACTTTTATCCTTATTTCCTTCCTGCAGGTTCCCGTTCTAAGAAGATCTAGTAAACTTCTTAATGCTGGATTTTTTTTTTCAGAATCAGCTTTGTAGAGAGCACAAATTGCAACAAAATGCATTAGTAAATTACATTATAATTTACTCTTGCTTTTCTTAATTCTGTACTGAGTCTATGTGTATTTGATTCTCATGGCATATACTGACTATTAATTCCTCAATAAAATTTATTTCTTTCTATGTCTAGCATGTAATGTCTTCATAATATGTAAGATGAGACAGAGCTAGAGGAATGTAGTAAATATTTCAACCCCTCGACTGAAATCGTCTACTTTGTGTTTGACATTGTATGATATCGCACAAGTGTACTGAAGAAAGGAGGAATTTCTACCTAATTCCATTTGAATGGGGTGGGACATAAAGAGAGAGAAACTTTGTTTTTCTATACATCACTATTAGAGATTAAAATAAGGTAGCAGAATAGGAGAAATTAAAGTGGAAAATATTGCTTAGTTCAAAGTAATTTGAACCACCCTAAAAATGAAGTGATAACTATCGTAGCACCCATTCCTGGTGTGAAGCAATAGCGTGATTAATCATGGTCCCATTGTAGCTGGGTTATGTTCCTATGAATTCAAAACAAAATTCATTCACTTTGGATGAAAATATATAACAACAATTGGTTATAAAACTAGTTTATGGCCAGTTAATATTAAGCTCTTTCTGAAAGTATGACCCGGGGTATTTCTGACAGTTGCAGAGAGTTCCTTGTCATTTGTTATTAAAAGCTGTACATTTCTGCTTTTCTTACTGTTTGTCTTCCTCCTCTGAGATGCTCGTGTTGGCCATGAACTCGTGCTGCTAAACTCTGCTGATGCATATGGCGGTCGCCTCCCTACCTCATTTGGTCTTGTAAGTCACCAAAAATCCCACCTCCCTCCAAACACACGTTTCTTGAACTTGAAACTGCGTTCGTTAGAGCCACTAAATGAAAACAATTGGCCCCATTGCATGCTAAGATGCACTCAAATCCTGATCAGGCACCAGGCAGCTGCAGACAGCTCCACTCCACCACGTCACCTCCCCCAGTCAGCCCAAGTGGGCCATTGTCACCTCTGGACTGGAGACTCATCTGTTCCCTGCTGCTGCAGAGCAGAACTGTCCCTGCTTTACATAAGGGCACACATGCTCACTATCCAACACAGTGAGGCTCCACACTTGGCCCAGCTGTGCAAATAAAAACAGGTTGTGAGTAGTGCACCGATGTCCTACTGCAAACCTTCAGCATTTGTGTGTGCATCCGTGCGTAGACAATTGAAGTGACAATCAAGCCAGGAGCCAGAGTGGCTTGGCCTCTATCTTCATTCAAGAATAACTGAAGCTTCAAAGACAATGTGTGGGCTACATAGTAAGCAATTAGGCATGTAAAATTAATGAAGAAGTAATACTTAAGGGTGTTTAAAATGAAAGGAGGAACAATGACCTTTTGATCCAGACACATTATGTAACAACTGATAAGTTAATGAAACACATAAATTATGAACACATGAATGGAAAGGTCTTGCTCCAAAGAACTGAGGGTGTATCCCAGGGGAGACACCACCCACCAGCATTACCAGCAATGAAAAATGTAAAAAGTATATAATAAAACTTGCTGAAATGCAGTGATAACTGGGCTTGCATTTCTAACTGATGTTAGTGACAAAATATTCTTTCCACCCAAATCCTGAGTTGATACAAGTTTTAAACAGCTACTATGGGTACCTGAGTTTCAATAATATGTGTTTGATCTTCAAAATAGCACATTTTGGGGCCGGTGAGATGGCTCAGCGGCTTAAGCGCCTGCCCGGCAAGCGCGAGGGCCCGAGTTCGACTCCCGAAACCCACATACGAAAAAGGGGCCGGTGATATCGCTCAGCGGCACGGGCGCCTGCTGGCGCGCGAGGTCCTGAGGTCGACCCCCCGATACCCACCAAAAAAAAAAAAAAACCAAAAAACAAAATAGCACATTTTTATTACTTACCCTTTAATAAACGTGTTCGACATGAAATTTGGCAAGGAGATTTCTCAATTAAATTCCTCCCGCAACTCTGTGTAAATGTAGATTTAGCAGCAAGCTTCATTCAAGACAGGTTCTTTCGGCTTTTGAAACATGGAAGCTTGAGCTCGGTTGACCCTCGCGCATGTAGACATGACCTACACATATTTATGTCTCTATGGAGGAGATTTGTAAGCATGGATAGGATTAATAATGACAACCAAGCGATTGTAATGCCATAGCAAAATACCTCAAATTTTACCCATTCTGTCATAATGTACCAAATCACTTGATCTCTATTATTTGTGCTTAAAATTTCCTGACTTTGGAGTTGTTCAAAGCCTGCTAAAACCTTCCCGGTGAAAAGTAATAGGCAATATTTCAATTTCTGGGTATTGTTGTGAAATCATACTTATGAACCCATTATAAATGTATTGTAATGATTAATACTTTTCCTAATAGTCATGCATTTTTTGTTCTATGGAGAAGTAAAATAGATTTCATTTAAAATAAAAATCATTCATAAACAATAAAAATTTTCTTAAAAGTGTTATTCAATCAAATGGATAATTCTGGCTTAAGCATATATAATGAAAATATATGCCAGTCACGCTGAAGTGGCTGAGGCAGGATGGTCACATATTCAAGGCCAGCTTCTGTAACTGAGCAAGACTGTCTTAGAATAGAAAATAAGAAAAGGTGGAGATGTATCTAAACAGTACAGTGCCCTTAGACTCAATTCCCAGTACCACACACACACAAAAAGCATGCAAAGATAAATTCCCCTAAGTTATTAACACCAGTAATTAAACAGAAATGATAAATGTAGTATTCATTACAGAGACAAAACAAAATGTGAGTATAATTGCTCACACTTGGTTTAAAATCAATTATTATTAAATTATTTTGAAGTACCAGTATGTATTTTTTAATTTTTATTTGATTCCTTGTTATACTTCTGTTGTTTATTTTAAATAATTTTAATACTTATAGGAAGTTCAATGAAATGAAGCTCACTTCTGTGTTTTTCTCCCTGTTGTTGTCATGCATTTCATAGTTAATTCATTGACTTTTGTCAAATGAAATAAATACAATGAGAATTACCTGCCTCAGATCTCAGATACATATATGTATTACTTGAACATAATACTAGTTAATGAGTTGAGGCTTTGGGGGCAAATTAAGTCTTAAAAATTACAGCTTGAAAGAAAATTAACACAGTCCTTGTTATGGGGTAAGGATGATGTAAAGGCTTATACTAATTGTGCATTTATTTGTACTGACGATCCTTTCCCCAAAGATCATTTTAAACACAAGCATAAAGTAAACACTCAGACATGTACCACATGGTTCATTGTGGTATTACGTGTGACACTAAACCCTGGGAAAAATCAATATCCATGTTGTGTACGTATAGCCATGGAAAACAGCAAGGAAGTTACTTATGTCTGATACGAAGGAAGTCATCACCGGGAACAAAGACAGATGGGTGGGGGTCAGGGTCCTGGTCTCCCCTTTCAGGACAGGTTCCTGAAGACTGTTCCTCCCGCTGGGCTTCCTCTTGTAAAGGAGTCGCCACCACTCAACGACACAAAGGAGAGGACCACGCCTCCAGCACCTGACCTTCCAGACCCAAACTAGAGCAGTCCACGATCTCCACCATCATGATTGGAAACTGGTGGTTATCTTTGACTCTTTCCAATTTTAACCTTCAGAGAACCAATAGGTTTTACTCACTGCTGCCGCTACCATAACATTATTACATTCAATATGTACCTCTCAGTCCAGTCTTAGGCATCTGTGAAATTTCCCTATGCCATTTTTTTTTTGTGGGTACCACGGTCAATCTCAGGACCTCGCGTGCCAGCAGGCACCCATGCCACTGAGCGATATCACCGGCCCTTTATTCTTATGTGGGTTCTGGGAGTCGAACTCAGGACTTCGCGCTTGCCAGGCAGGCACTTATGGCGCTGAGCTATCTCACGGGCCCCCTATGCCAGTTGTTTAGTTCTATGTTTCATCATTAATTATTACAATGTTTCCTGTGTTGAAATTATTATTATTTTTTATGTGGGTACCGGGAGTCCAACTCAGGACCTCGCACTTACCAGCAAGCGTTTGTGCCACTGAACGATATTGCTGGCCCTTTTTTTCCTTTATGTGGGTACCGGGAGTCGAACTCAGGACCTCACGCTTGCCAGCAAGTGTTTGTGCCACTGAATGATATCACCGGCCCTTTTTTTCCTTTATGTGGGTTCTGGGAGTCGAACTCAGGACCTCATGCTTGCCGGGCAGGCGCTTATGCCAGTGAGCCATCGTATTGTCCCTGAAATTATTTTTCGCACATTACACATTCTCTCATTCTTCCGCTTCTCCTGTGCTCTGCTTCTTTTCAGATATTATTTTATCTTCTGCACCTACCCTAAATTATTCCAGCTAAAATCTATTCACTTTAATATACTAGCCTAAAATTCTCTATTTTTCAACTCTATTCAAAATGATAATCATAGGGTTTAGTGCGTTCTTGTTTTTTCGTATTTCCTGTCTATTCAGCTTTAGGTGTTTAAACAAAAGAATTCTATCAGAATCCTTCTTCTATGTGATTAGAGTCTCGACCATTGTCTTAGCAACTAACAAAAGAGAAAAATAGTTTAACAGCTAAGTTTAACTCTATTCCTTGATCCTAAATAATTGCCTCAAGATCAATAGGTAGAAATGTGGGAGATTCATTCTCAAATACCATTAAACTCCCATTCTTTATTGTATTTTTATTAGTATTAACTTTTTTTAAGCATAATAAGCAGCTAAAATTATATTATGTTCTAGTAAAACATTTTACATTCTCTAGAAGTATTAGAATATTTTTGTTTCCCAAAAATTTCTTTCTCATAAATTTTTAAAAATTGGGATGCTATAATACTACTTAATTTCATGATTATTTAGATAAGAACTTACAATGTTCAAATCAAAATACTTAAGAATATTATCTTGGATCTTGCTAAGTGCAAGTTGATTAAATTTTGTCAGAGTTCTTTTAGGATGGGGGTGCCTAACTCAAACTTGATGGCAAAATATATGGCTTAATAATTTAAGGGAAAAATGTCTAATAGTTCCTACCCCTCACCTCAAGCAATTGTAATAGGGAAGAAGAAACAGACAAATACATAAATGTCTACATTTTAAAAAATATGTTGCTATGAAGAGCAGAAATTTTTACTTTTTATTTACTTGTGACATAGCATATCCTTTCAAAAAGTCTACTTTTTCACAATATAAGTAAAAGGAAAGTGATATGGCAGATATAAGATAAAATAAGCAAATAGAGATGAAAGGCATACTGAAAAACCTGGAATCTTTTATATAAATATGAAACCATTTATGAAAAATAAAGATTATTGTCTTTTGCATGATATACACTTTAAAATTAAATTAAAGCTCATATTCGGAGTGGCACTTTATGTCCCGTAAAACCTGAAAGTAAGCTGCAGACCTGCGAACAGATAGGTTATGACTAAGTGATTCCTGAAAGCAAGTTGTAATAACTTTCTTCTCTTCTGAGCTTCGCTTTTGCACAAGGGAAGTGGATTACTACATCTTCAGAGAAAACTCTTAGGCAGAAATAGAAAAAATGCATAACATGCTCTCGAAGTGGGAGAATGTCAGCATGAGTCCAGTCTCATGGGAAATCTGCAGTAATGCTGCAACTGGAATCAGAGGTGGACAGAGGCACTGTGAACAGGAAACCAAAAGCCTCCAGCACAGTCTACCCCTTGTACCGCTCAGATCTGCTCGTGCTTTGTATTATGCCCTATTACTTCCAAGTTTTAAAGTGGACTAGCACCTAGCATTCATTTTTCTCCAGAGAACCAAACTAGTAGGAAAGGGAGAGGATGAGGGAGAGAGCAAGGAAGGAGAGGGAGAGAAAAAGGGAGGAAGAGAGGGAATAAAAAGAGAGGGAGAGAGAGAAGGAGGGAGAGAGAGATAATAAAGTAATAAGGAACTGGCTAACATAAATGTACGGCTGAAGAGTACCACAGTCTGGGATCTGCCAACTGGAGACCCAGGAAATCCAGTGGTGTAGTTCAAAGACCTGAAAGTGAAGGTCAGGCATCTCGATTTCGGTCTGAAGGCCTATGAGCCATTAGCACCAAGGGCAGCAGGTGTAAGTCCCAGCTCTGGCAGTCAGGCTGAGTGGAAATTCAGTCTCTCCCTTCACACAGGAACACAGTGGTTTGAATGAGGCCAGTCTACCGAGGGGAAGACAATGTCAGCTCACCTATTAAACAGCTAATCTTAACTGGGATCACCTTCACCTAGAAATAGGTAATAATAGGGTCGTAGGTAATAACAGGCAACAGTATGTGTATTCCATGGCCCTTTCAAATTAACATCTCTTAGTGGTTCACCAGGTTCTTTTTAATATAAGATGGAGTGAAACTGGCTACAGTCGATGCTGCTGCAAAGGATTTCAAGGCCACAACTGATATCTACTGTGTTACTCTTCAAATTCAGCAGTTCAGCTGGTCTCGGTTCTCTGATGGGAAGGAATAGACTTCTAACTGTAGGTGGTCACCATTATTGTCAAGGTAGATGCACCGAGAAATGCCTAGATGAATCTCCCAATTTCCGAACATACTTCTCTTAGAATATATTATGTAGTAGCAGCCTCGATCCTCCTAGTAATCAGGGTTAATTACTTCCATTATCATACTCTCTTGATTTAATTAATTATTTTTGCTCTGTGCTACCATGTTAACACCAGACGAACCAAGCAGCCATTGTAGTTTTAGTCCGAGTGGAAATTTCTCTGTCTACTTTTCTCTAGACTCTAATCCAGCAGAAAATAGAGTCATGGGGAAGGAAAGCAAAATTATGCCTACCTGTGCACCACTGGTGCAATATGGACAGCGACCCTCTAACCTCTACTTCTTCCTGTCTCTGTTGTGAATACCCGTTTCAGAGATTCACAGTCCCCTATGCAAATTCTGGCTAGATGTATACCCCACATTCTAGAAGGGGAAATGCCACGTTGGCAGAGTTTTCACAGGCTTTCCCAATGTTCTCTGATGCTTCCCAGGGTACGTTTTATGGTAGAGCCATGGGATGCCATCATCAGGTAGGAAACAGCGCATCCTTCGGCATGCATGCATCTTCTGGTCAGAGGATACTCCGTCAGCTGATATGTCACCCTTGAGGACTTTCGAAGGGTGGAACCAGAGAAACATCGAGTAGATCAACAAAGCCACATCTGTGGGCTAGCTATGGATTCCATTTCCAACTGTGTGCAGACCCAACGCTGAAGAGCTGCGAGTGACCTCTCTGCTGCTCAGCGACTCTCAGTCTTCACTAGGGACGGGTGTGACAATGAGCAGGCCAAGGCAGTCTTGGTAGGAGTGGCCCTTTGGTGTAGAGTCTGTGTGGCATCCTTGTCACCATGGCTACTTCACTCACAAGTACATTTGTGAGCATAAGGAGCTAGAAGCAGAATCAGGCTAATCTCCTTGGAACGGGACAGCCACATAATTACTGAGTCCTTCTTCAGTAGTATTTCCAAAAGTCCACTAAGTTTTGACTGAGTAACTACAAATTATAAATCCACTTTCCAAACTGTCCACTTGTCCTGTCTTATTTTCACCTCAGATCTCCTAACCAAGTTCTTCCTCTTCCCCTGAACAAATGGCCAGAAAGTCTGAGCACAGGCACGCTCAGAAGGCACGTGCACAGTTACCTCAACGCATGTGTCCTCAATCGAAGAACACGGCCGCCGCGCTCCTCACCTTCCCTGGCAGGAGACTGTCGCCCTCCCGCTTCGACTCTCTGTTCTGACTGCAGGTTAGTGCAGCATCGCTCTGACCAGATCCTCCAGCACACACGTCTCCGAGCCAGGCCTACATTTGCTCCTATCTGCTGCCGATCACTGAAGTCGTATAGTGAGCAGGAGGAGATCCTATCGGGATTGAGGCGCAAATATACTTGCACACAATACCTCTGGTCATTACCTCAATAAAGAAAAGGACAGGAAGTATTTCTTCCTAAAACATTAAAAATAAAAAGCAGTTAAAGTTGAAATGCCTGAATAGAGTCATGTGAATGAATGACACTTGGAGTTGGGGAAATCAGTAATTTAATTTTCTAGGGTCCATTCAGGAAGAGAAGCAAGAGTTAAGAGATACTTCAGGATTTAGCCAGTACCAAGGAAGACACACACCTGAAGGACAGAAAGGGGGTGGGAATCCCATCAACCAGCAAGAGGAGCCCCGGGAGTCCTTGGTATTCAGGAGTGAAAGTGTCAGCAGAACGAAGGATCCTCAGGTCTGTCAGAAGGATGCCGAAAGAACACTGTTCCTAACTAGAGTTAAGTGCCCTGGTTTATCTCTGGGTCAGAGCAAAGAAGTACTCTTCAGAATAATTTAGTTACCTCTGCAAAAGAAGGGTAAGACTCTGAGGTCAGAAGTCCGCATCAAGATACTACTTAAGGTTGGCATTTGGTTATTACTATGAGGTCCTACGCATTCTTTTCTAAAACGTGATCAATATTTTAAAATGTCTTCATATATCTGAGCATATCCCATATATACCTTAATCACTTTTAAGTAAGAAGATTTATTTCAGTATTTCCTTTCTGATAGTCTTGGCTGACATCTCCTGTGTCATGTCACATTCCCACAGCACCAGAGAACTTATTTTTGGATAGGATCATGGTAGCAAAATCATAGGACAGGTAATGTCTACATGAAATGATCTGTTACAAGCCCAGTTACCTGGCCAGGATTTGGATGAGACCTGCATTTCATTGATTGCGATCAGAGGCAGCTCAGAGCAGCAGTGATTTCTGGGAAAGGGCAGCAGATCTTCACCATCCGCTTCGGAGAAAAGCCAAGGAGGATGAGTTGTTGTGTCTCACAGAACTGGGAAGTTAAAGTCAGACTGCTAATGTATAAGAAGAGAGTTTTACTTCAAGCAGAATGGCAAATTTCAACAAATTCCTGCCTGGGGTAGCACATTTGACTTTGACCTATAAGTTAATGTATCATTTAATTTCCATGAATTAGACTCAAAAGGTAATGGGCCAAAAAAATGTTTGGGGCACTTGAAATTTAATCAGTTAGTATTTCACAGGAGGTGACTGGGAAGCGTCCTATCCAGACAAATTCTGGTTTATTTGCATTCGCAGGAGACATCAAAGGCTCTCAGTCCTCACGGATGAGCAGGAGAACACAGGGAGGACGTGTTGTTGGGCCATCTATCGAGCAGAAGGAACCTGGAGGAAACTGAGCAAAAGGTTGCTTTTAATTAATTTTTAAGAAAGGCTACAGGGGCTAGTTGTCCTCTAGTCCTTCCCATCGAAGGCAATTGCTTGTTTAGGTACCAAAATAACCTTCTAGAGACTTGTAGCAGTGAAGCTACAGATTGAGTTAATCTGGGCTTTATGTTGTGGGACAGCGGAAGAAAACATAGGGAAATAAACAGCTTAAATAGCTTAAATAAATATAGGGAAATAAATAGCTTAGAATTGTAGTATAAAATTACTACAACATCTTGAAGATAGTTAAAGGACTACTTTAAAATATACTTATATATCTATTATTAACTCAAACTGAAGCATAAAGTACTCCACATTCGCACTGCTTAAAAGTTTCCTTATAGGGCCGGTGAGATGGCTCAGCGGCTTAAGCGCCTGCCCAGCAAGCGCAAGGGCCCGAGTTGGACTCCCGGAACCCACATACGAAAACGGGGCAGGTGATATCGCTCAGCGGCACAGGTGCCTGTTGGCGTGCGAGGTCCTGAGGTCGACCCCCCGGTACCCACAAAAAAAAAAAGTTTCCTTATAGAATTGATCACGTTTTGAACATCTACCGCCTTCCCATGTGTCTTTTGAAGGTCATCTTTATGCCTCTCTGTCATTAAGTCCAACACAGACACGCATAGCCTCTGTTCACATGATCTCACTTGCACATCTCCTTAATGTGCTCCTGCTGCAACGGTGAAAGCTACCGTTGAGGTGAATATGCATTTGACATCTGACAGCACTGCTCCATCATCTGTGGGCCCAGGGGAATGTGGAAATCATGTAAACCTGTAAATCTCTGTAATGCTCTGTAAACCTCTGACTAATGCTCTTAGTACCTGAATTGTGAGTGGGCAAGATGCCGCCATGGAGTTGTCTGTCAAACACACCATGCCCCTGTCAGCTTAGGATGGAATGGTCACTGCCTTGACCACCCCAGAAATCCCCCACCCTCCTCTGAGCTCAGTTCCCCATGGGGGTCAAAGGGCAACTGCAGAACCTGCCTGTTCATTCTCCATATCCTTAGGACTCTAGATAACCACTCTATGTGGAGGGCAGCAGGAGCCCCACAGAAGGACAGAGGGAGGAGGCCTGATGTCTGATGCAGACAGGAAGCAAGGTAGGAGGCAGTGAGAGTCTGGGCTGGGCGTGGGCTGAGGCTCCAAGCCCCATGCAGGGACTCCACTGTTCTATCAGAGTTACATTATAGCACATGAGTTTGTAGATATAAGTATGTAGCATTTCAAGACAGTGACCACGGCAGATCTGGATTTATATTCAACATCATCTTAGAAATGTCAAAATGTCCTCCAAAGCAATCCTCAGAGCATGGACATCACAGTTCTATTGTGAGTCTCTGAGAGGTATTGTTGTACACTCAACACATACTTGCTCTGATCTCTTCAAATGCCACAACACAAGCTCAGACTTTAGAACCTGTATTAATGGGAGTCATCACTAGGTGTAGACACTATTTCCCACACTTGCAGGTTTCCCATTGCTGCAACAAAATAACTGACACCTGCAACTTAAACAAGAAGAGGTTTATCTTGGTTTATGGTTTTGGAGGTTTAAGTCCATGGTCCACTGTTTCCCAGGCAGAACCATCATGGTGGAAGGTATTGGGGAGCAAAGTCACTCCCTTCATGGTGGCCAGGAAGCATAGCACAGAGGAAGAGGTAACAGGGACCAGGTAGATTCCCCAAGATGACACCTCCATGCTGCACCCAGGAACACCCAGAAGTGTGCTTTACTAATCCCCTAGGTGGCTTCCAAACCAATCAAGTTTGCAATCAAGATTAACCATCACACAAACTGTAATCACAAGGCTACTTCAGGCAAAAGAGAATGCAGGTCTTGAATCATTCAAGTAGCTCTCAACATTAAGTACTTCCAGATCATTCACAAATCAGCACAAACTTTTGCAATCCCAGAGCAGTTGAAAACCAAATGCATTGCTTCCATGGGGCTCTCCACTGGCCTTGCTCAAGCTCTGATGGGTGCACAGCCTCCCAGCTGAAGTCTTGTCTACACAGTTCTGGCTGTTATTGTGTCTTCCATGTATTCACATTAATTTTTCTTATTAACTTTAGCTTTCTGTCCTCATTCTGCACTGCAAAATCATACAATAAATTTGTTTTTTTTTTCTTGTGAAAGCCATTTAAATACTTAAGGAGAGGTAAATATCTTCTTTAGATTAACAAGATGTTTTATTTAATAGCCAAGAGATAATCAGTTAATTCATTCTATTAACAATTATTGAGTGTCTCCTCTTTGTCAGTTTGTGAAGATAAAAATGATACACTAAAGAAGCATTGCTCTTGTTCCCAGAAAGATTGCAATATTACCAGTTAAACAAGAAATTCTTCAAACCAAACAAGGGGGCTCAGGGGGGTGGGTGGCTTCATGGAGTCCAAGGAAACACCAGACATGAGCATCAAATCCACGCACGCCCAAATGTCACCTGGGTAGCGATGCCTGGCTGCAGACAGGGATTGTGTGAAGAGGTCACAGGAGGGCTGGGAGGGTACCAGAGGGACAGAATGTGCTGAAGAATTCTCACAGCAAACAGGAACATGATAAGCCTGGCACATAAACCGATATTTAGTTTTATCTACTAAATCCATGCATAAGACGAAGTGACGGAGCAAAACCTGGAAAGAAAATGAGACTGGACTTTGCAGAACATTGTAAAACATTTTAAGAAGTTCAGCTGTGACTTGGAGTTGAAGAATGTCATTTGCAGCTGGGAAGAGGACCCAGAGAGGGTAACCTACCAAGAATTAAGACGTGCTTATCCCTGTACCAGCTCCCACGAGGAATGTGGTCACTATGTACTGCAAACACGGACTGAGAAAAATAAATAAATACATAAATAAATAACAAAATTACATATTACAAGGAAAGAACATCACTTCCTTGTTTTTAATGATCTATTATTTCTTTTTTACAGGTAGATCACTGAGGATTCCTTATGAACCAGGGGCAGACGGAGACAATGCTTGAGGCCGTGAGAGCAGAGGTTTGAGCGCTGACAGAATTAGTGAGAGGCTGTGGGTCCTATCTGAAGTCCAGTGGCAGAAAACAAAGTGGGTAGATGCAAACGCTTTTAGGATGTACAAATTGCAGGGCTCGCGATTTGATCTTGAAAAATAAAAGGGAAGAGTTAAAGATAAAATCCTTGATGCTAATTTTGGCAAACTCATTAATGGTGAGGACTTTCATTAAAATAAGGAATTCCAGAAGAGTATATTTTAGGAAAAATTGAGCTCAGTTTGGGACAGATTGAAGTGGATCTGTGCCGTGGTTTAGATCTGGAATAAGACACAAATTCTCGTCCATTTATAGGCAGGGTGCTTTGGATGTGGTTGGATTTTGAGGGTGCTATGCTCATGGGGGGAATCATCCAAGGCTGTGTTCAGAGGCTGAGGAGGTGAGCCCTGGTCTGAGGCGGAGGTCATTGGGTTGGGACCTGGGTGGGTGCATCTCCCGCCACAGCTCCTCCTTCTCACTTTTCCTGACCTCTGTGATGTGAGCAACTTCTCTCCAGACCCCTTCCCTGCCTGGAGTCACCAACCACGGGCTGAACAATTGGCCGAGGCAAACCTCTCTTCAAGTTGTGAGTGACAGGAATTGTGTCTCAATGATGAAAAAGCAACTAAGGCAGTGAGATTCATGGAGTATGAAAGCAAAAAGGCAGCTGTGGAATGGAGATCAGGCTCCATGAAGAGATCGTGCTGGGAGGGCACCATGGGCGGGTTGTGAAAAGCTCGGGACATGGGCACAGGTGAGACCAGTTCAGGAGAAAGCCAGGGAGAAGACAGAGGTCGTGTGGCCAAAAGGAGGAACCGCTGAGGCTTTGGTCAGGCTCAGGACGCACCTGCAAAGAGCACACTGAGGAGAACAGCAAAGGGGGAGGAGAGATGGCACCAACAGGGAAATACAGTGGTTCTGTCAACTTGGGGAGGATTAGACCCACAGGGAGGAAAGACGACCCCTTTGCAGAGCAGACTCCTGCATGGTATCATGGGAGGCAGGGAGGGAAAACGCACATGTAGGTGATAATGTAGCTCTGTGAGGTCCTCCAAAACCCCTATCACTTGCAGAGACATCGAGGTCATTCACAAAGAATGAGAAGGGGATATTTCAGCTAGGAGTTTGGAACCTCCGTGTTGATTTGAATCTGGAAAACCCGACAGAAACAAGTTATATACACACACAGAAACATGTAGAAATAAAAAATACTGGGATAAGATTAGAGAATCATTTATACTTCAGAAGGAGAAAGTTGTAGTAGAGGAGAGGCACGGTGTATCCACGGCAGCCCAACACCAGATTGCACGGGGCCACTGGTGATGAGGGTGACAGGCTCGGAAGGAAATCGATTATTGCAGGGGCAACCAGGATCTCATCTGCAGTCGTTCACCACTGAGGTGAGGTAGCAGCCGATCTGATTGTCTGCTTAACAGGACCGCTCTGGTAGCTGTACTGAGCACAGATGGAAAGAGATGGCAAATGGAAAAAGATTCAAAGACACAAGCAGATAGAAAGATGAATCCTCCGGCTGAGGTTACAGTCTTATCTGGCGTGAGCATTGATCAACCACGGTAACAGGGGAGAAGCCAGGCTCTTCTGGAGGGGATGGGGCGTCTATTTTCTCAATGAAGTAAATAGTGACATTTTCTACTAAGAATGGGGGAAGCAGTGTTGTGAGTTAGATAAATAAAATACTGGAGGAATGAGTAGAGAAAGAGCACAATTATTGGCAGAAACAAGCACAATAATCACGAATTTACAAAGATACTTTCAACATTGTTAAACGTTTATCGTCACAATAGCAGTCAGGCCATAGGAGATGGGTGGTCAAAAATAGGAATTTAAGTAGAATTCGTATTTCCCTGTCAAGGAGAAGGAAGTCTCGATGGTGAGGGAAGTGGTAAAGGACTGAGCGTTTAGACTTGGTAGATTAAGTGGGTCGTGTGGAATCGGGGGATGTGGTTATGACGGCAGACACATCTGTGTACTGAATATCATTGGCAGCTACACGTTGGTGAGTTGCATTGCATGTGGCTGTGATATGAAAAGACAGACATCCGTAGGAGAGAATAATTTTGGGAATAATGTTCTGGGAGCCTGAAATCAGTAATGATGAAGTCCCAGAGAATGAGCTTTGGAGTGTGTGGCTGTCAGCCGGAGGGGGAATGACTGCGGGAGAAGTGGCGGAGGGCCCACCAGGAGGGGCTGCACGCCGCTCTTTGCTGTGTGAACAGTAAATGTGAATTCAGAGCCTCGCTGGAGCGTGAGGAAAGTGTGTGAGCCCGGTTGGTGCCCAGTCTCTCCAGCCCTGGGACAATCCAGTAACTTGTCTAGACTTTACGTGGTGCATCTTGCTTGAGAACTTGGTTTTGATGCCATGCAATGGCTAAGACGATGCATTCACACGTGTTTGCACTCACGGGAGCTTCTCATTTACAGAGAGCAGAGAGAAACAGCAGTGTGCCTGAACCTGCGACGCTAATCAGGCGTGACGAGCTACTGATTGTGAGTTACTGCTGAGAATGACAGCGCGTGATGACACAGAGCCTGGCCGCTCCAATCGCCATGGATTTCTTTCTGCATCAAAGACTATAAATTAATTGTATCTGATTAACTGGGCAATCCATTACATGAATTATTACCAACTCAAACTGTTGCCAGAGGTTAGTTTCAAATTAGCATCGGAAAGCCACGTGCATTTGGTTTCTTCAGGGAAACACATACATCCTGGGCCAAGTAACCCTTGGGCCCAGCATAAAAAGAAAGTCTCAGTTTTAACAAAGTCCTGCTTCCTAGGAAACTTCCTAGTTCCTAGTTTAAAAGTGAAAATAAGCAACAAATGTAGTTAACGTAGTACTTTCCATGTATTAGAGATTAAAAAATGTTTAAAATAGAGGATTTTAAAATTTGGCTTCCTATCTACAAATAGCATGAAAAATTATGCAAAGGGACGTAAAATTCCTGTGGGAATATAGTTGATTACATAGATATTCACACACTAGCATATTTTTTTTCAGATTTAAATTTAACATGGAATTGATACAGACAAGTTGTAAAATTAAAGATGACCCACAGTAACAGTTTGGCAACACGGCCACAGAAATATGCTTTGAAGCTGTACGAATTTATCCTTCTCGGCTGTCCAAGTATACATAGAAAGATCAGTGCAACAAAATAGTGAAGAAATAAACTCAAGGCACTTTTACACGACAGTGCCCTTGCTTCAACTGAGTTTCATACAGCAAGATGTGTTTAGAAAAATATCTTAAATTAATTCCTTATATCCAAATTAATTCTATAAAAAAAGTTAAAATGTTGACATAAAATTGCTAAAAAATAAATTATTGCAGCTTTTTGATATTTTCGAGAATGTCCAAACGTTGTGCAGAAGCTAGGACTTAAAAGGAAAAGGCTTAGGAGGAAAGCTTTGTTTATGGTATAATTAGTAAATAAAATTTAAGAATTCTTTACTACCAAAAATATTAAACACTATATCCAAAGGCAAGCTTGGAAAACAGTTTACACAATTGTAAGAAATTATTAATTTCCATCCTATAAAAGTGACTCTTATGAAACAATAACTTAAAAAGATAGTAGAAAAGTATTTTAAAATTTGCAGTATAATAATGTATACAATTAAGATGCTGATAATTTATTAGATAAAAATGTAATGAAAACCAGTGTGGTGGAGCATGCCTGTAATTCCAGCATTTGGGAGGCTGAGGCAGGAGGATTGCCAGAGTTCAAGGACAGCCTGGGCTACATAGTCAGTTCAAAGCCAGCTTGGACTACATAGCAAGACCCTGTCTCAAAAAAACAAAACAAAAAAAAAAAGTAATGGAAAAAGTATGCTTATCAGTTTGGTAAAATATAACGTGGAAAGACCTCACATGGTGATATTCAGGGAAAGCAAATGGATATTGTAATCTCACTCACTGTTCAGGGGTGCTGTCTCTTCAGAAGCCGAGTTGATGTACTGCAGCATTTAGTGCAAGTATTGTGACCCAGTGAGTCACCTGTAAGCCGTATCTGGCCTACAGGAGCATTTGTTATGCCTGGAATCCAGAATGTCTCCCACTGCTCCTTAAGTTGCAGACTGTCTTGCTGAAGGGCTTTGGTTAAATGATTGAATCTTGTGGCCTCCAATATCATCTGCAGATCCACCGAAGATAAAATTTTATGTCATTATAGCAAAGAAATGGTAGCAGAAGTTAGGGCCTACTTGAGGGAGTACATGCTGGGGACTGTAACTGTCCCCAGCCCTTCTCCTCCAGCTTTTTCTCTCACACTGTCTGCTTCCTAGCTGCCAGGAGGTGAACAGCATTACCCCACCATGCCCTTCTTGATGACATCGTGCCTCAACTCAGTCCCTAGCAATGGAGCCAGCTGACCATGGACTGACGCCTCTGAAACCGTGAAGCAAAGTGAGCCTCTCCTCCTTTATGTTGTGTTCTCAGGGGTTTTGTTGCAGTGAAGGAAATCTGAGGAACACAGTGTTCAACTACAGATGTGAGAAGGTTTCATTGCATGATCATTGCATGGTAAATCTGCATATGTATCGAATAATTAAAATTACAGTGAAATATTTTAGGTATGTACGTGCATCCATGAAATAATTCTTACCAGATGTCAAAAACCAATTATAAACAAAATGTAGAACATTTTAAAAATATTTTATTTAAAATCCAGAAGACAGTTTTCAGGATACTGTGTATTGTGTTTGTAATAGATCCTAGGACTGGGCATCTCGTATTAACCAACAATTGGAAGGAGGTGTCCTTGGAGAAATGGTTGACTCTAGGACTCAGCAAGAAATACCCAAGATCGGCCTGGAGCATACTGTCACCTGTGACGGCAGAAAGTAAGGAAATGCTCAACACACAACACACACACACACACACTCGTGATGATAGCTGATGTCCAAGGGACACAAGAGCCCACCACACTATGAGTTCCACACATGCAGTCAAAGCAACCTAAGAAGTAACATTACAATGGAATAATTGACGATTATGAAAAGCATAAAATAAATGTTCGTGAATCCATACTGATAAAAGTAAATGATTGAACAAATGGAGAGAGGAAAAAAAGATGAAGATCTCACACCCCCAGGAATTCCAAACGACTTATGTGCACATTTTGCTCTCGAGGGAGCATGGCCTAGCCGACCTTTCCTTAATTCCAGGCTGTGCATGGTTCCTGCCTTCCTGAAGCGCAGCATCTCCTGGAGGAAAACCACAGCAAACGTTGCCTCGGCCAGCAGAGCCGAGTCAAACACACCCAAGAAAGTGCGGCTGATAATCTTCACCCTTCCACAGTGTGAAGAGAACTGCTCTTAACCTGTCAGCTTATTCCCCAAACACATCATTAAAGGTAACATAGTGTCCCAAAATGGGAAAAAAATGGCAGCAGGTAAAAATGAAAGTAACCTGAATAAAGTATGCACCATAGTTACTAACTAATCAATACTGGTTTTTAAATATAGCGAGTGAACCCTGATCGGATAAGCTCTTCATAATAGAGGAGACTGGGTACAAAATATAGAGGAACTCTCTGTAATTCTTCACAAATATTCTAGAACTGAAACCTAATCTAAAGTTTAATAAAATTTAATTTGGCACATATTGATATTAATAGAAAAATAAAACAGAGCCAAATAATGTATAAGCAGAAAAGTGAAATTATACACATACAAAACAGGAAGTCAATGCAACCTCTTAATCTTCTGAAATGAGAATGGTAAGAAAGAAATTCTTACAATAAGATTAATTTATAGCAGCACAATTTGTAATAGCCAGATCTTGGAAACAACCCAAATGCCCATCAACTGAGGAATGGATAAGAAAGATGTGGTATTTTTATACAATGGAGTACTATTCAGCCATAAAGAAGGATAAACTGGAGACTTTTATAGGTAAATGGATGCAACTCGAGAAAATACTCATAAGTGAAATAAACCAGAAGCACATGTGTAAGCATCGTATTATCTCTCTAGTATGAGAAACTGAAAGAGTAAATAAGATCCAAAATGTACAATAGACATGGTGAATCAAAAAGAAACTGGTCAAAAGGAAAGAGAGACTGGAATAGGGAAAAGAAAGAAGGGAAAGGGAAAAAAAATTGTATATATATATATATATATATAAGATGGTTAAGATAGATACACTACCATTTTTACTTAGTTCATTGAAGAGTAAGGTTTGTGCCAATAATGTTTGGACAATTGAATGCTAATGTCTGGTGTCCTGAATAACTAACTTAAAGATAGTAATACGTAATGTATTAACCATTGTTACCCTCCTATTATGTTTGTTTGAAAATTTGTTCTTCTTTTGATTTGTTTTGTTTTTTCTTCTCTTTAAAATAAAAAAAAAAGATTAATCAAAATAAATAAACACAATGATAAAAGAAAATTAGTGAAACGCTAACAAAAATAAAAATGGAGACATCATCGCCAGCCATGTAGATATTCTATGAATCATAAAAATTCAGTGAATTACTTAAAGTCAGTAAATGTTAAAAAATCAAGCAAATAGAAAAATTAAAGAAAAAAGTAGGCAATGCTCAAGAAGGTTTGAAACTCTTGAACGTCTTGTAAGGTTTCGAGATAGTAGGTGACAGCAGGGGAGGGCAGATGGGAAGATGACCTCCTTCAGAGACATAAAAGCAAGTGGTCACACCCAAAGACAGACAGGGTAAAGCATGGTTTCCAGACGTCGGACACTGGGCAAGGCAGGGCGGTCACCCTGGAAAAGGGAACTCGCAGTGAGCTGCTCAATTCTCCCAGGTAACTTCTCAGAGGGGATCGTCGGGGACCACCAGGAAGGGGACGCTCAAGTGGAGACCCAGGACGGTCTCCTTGACTGGAAGAACCGAATGGGCATCCAGGAAGGAGAGATGGGCTGAGCACCAAAGACCAGAGAACCACACCGTGAAGATGCCCGCGGAGGCCTCTGAGAGAAGGCCTCACATTTGCTGGGACAGGACAGCCCTTGAGCTGCTCCCTCAGGCTGGGACAGGACCCATGCAGAGGCAGGGACACTCTGAGCGTTTACACCGACATCACTGATGCCCCACACCGGTGTGGAAAGCGCCATCGTTTCGGCAGCACTGGGCAGAGACTCAGAAGTGACTTCCTTCAGTTCCGGTGTAAAGTGAGCCTCATGTGAGAGAGATTCCTTGTCCTGACTAAAAAGTTCCCAGTAGAGTAAAGTTCACAAGATTCGGTAACTGCTGAAAATATAAAATCATTCAACAATAGCAGCAGACATTATATTAGCAGCCTCGTGTATGTGCATAACGTATACGACTGGCAACAAATATGTTTCTGATATTTTTATTGGATGTTTGCTTTCAGTAATCATATTGGAGGCAGAAGTTTCAGCAAAAGTTTGTAAACATTTCTAGGTAGGGGACAAAGAATTATGCCGTGAAAAGGAATTTTCAGATTATGAGGAGAATATATCAATCTGAATTTGGCATTGGCAAAAAAAAATTCATGACAATTGTCTTTTGTTGTATATTTGAATGTGCTGATTTTGTCTTTTAATTTGTCATTATATATTTCTGTTTTCTTCTCTTGACTTCCTTTATTGATTTTTAAAATTTTTATTTTATTTCTCAAAATACTTTTCTTTCTTAGATTAGAAACTATGAACATATTTATCCATTTGATGGCTTCAGAATTTTTGGAAACTGTTTAACTTAACTGAGTTTTTTATTCATAATTTTCTAGTTGTACTTGTCTAATACAATAAGGACTCTCTTCTAATCTTATGAGTGATGGTTCCAACTTTTATTTTGATCTTATTTATGCTATCCAAATTAGGCATTGTTAGTGTTATCTTGCACAGGGATTTTCCATTTTTTTTTTTTTTTTGTGGGTACCGAGGGTCGACCTCAGGACCTCGCGCGCCAGCAGGCGCCCGTGCCGCTGAGCGATATCACCGGCCTTTTTTTCGTATGTGGGTTCCGGGAGTCAAACTCGGGCCCGCACGCTTGCCAGGCAGGCGCATACGCCGCTGAGCCATCTCACCGGCCCCACACAGTGATTTTCTTAACTTTACAATTTCTGGCTTGTGTTGACCATTTACAACTGTAGATTGTAAATGTCTGAAGCAACCATGATCTGACAAGAAATACTCTACGTGGAGGCGTGTTTCTTAGCACGGAGATTTAGCTTATATTCCACTGGAAAGATCTAAGCCAAGTGCCTGGGTCCGTCTGTTAGGGTCGGGACGCCCGCCGCGTGAAAGAAGACTCCAAGAAGCTTTCTCTCATGCAAAAGGCAAAGGGCTTTTATTGTCCAAGCATGCGTGGGGCACACTGAACACACAGGAACAGTGGGCCCCGAGGCCTGCCTGTGCAGGGCTTATATGTCTATAGAACAAAGGGAGGAGGGGTCTCAGCAAGCGCGGTTACAGAAGCAGATAGCATTGGTTAGTTTAAACAGATTTTTACATTCATTGGGGAAGATGTCTATACGGGGGGTCTAAAGGCTGGGAGGTAATGACCACTACCTAATATGGGCTGCGGATGGTCCGGTAATGACCATTACCTAATATGGGCTACGGATGGTCCGGTATAGCGCATCCTGCAACTCTTGCAAATTCCTTAGCTCAGGGTCAGTCCTTATCGGGTAGCCCAGTTCCTGGGTCTGAAGTCAGCTTGTTCTGTTTTATCTATCTGGGGCTGCTTTTTGTAACAGCTCAATTCTCAGAACACAGGAAGGAGGGGAACATCATGATTTGTACATTCCCAGGAGGAAAAATTTCTCTCACACGTCTATGCCAACCATGGGCAGATCACTCCGGCTGGAGGCACATAGGGCCACATTGGGTGAGAAAAATACTCACAGGGCAGGCCAAATGTCATAAGGCCATTGACACTATGAAACGTGACCAGGGACAAGAAAAGTATCAGCCATAACTTATCATCACATCAGCCCTTAAGTAGGTTTTTAAAAATTTTTCTCCATTTTCCACATCTGATTAGGACTAAGCTGTCAATGGGGATGCCTTCCTCTGCCTCTCCTTCCGTGGCTTGTCCAGAGCCACCTTCTCCTTGGGGCTCCACGGGACCGACCATCTGCCTGTGTCCTTACCTCTCTTCTCACAAGGACTTTAGTCACATTCCAGGCCACACACCAAACCCTCATCTTAGTGCTTTCCTCCAAATCCAGTCATGCTGGGAGGGCCTGGAGGTGAGGACTCCCACATCTAAACTCGAGGAGCCGGAATCCAGCCCGTCACAGGACACTCCAGGCTCATTGCATCAAGCAGCCTGTGTGAGGTCAGGAAAAGCTTATAAATCAGGCAGCCAGGATTCAAACCCAACTCTGATTTTATGATGGAAATGCCTACTAGCTAAGACTCATGTTTAAAAAAAAAATAACTTAGTAGAATACCATAGATAAGACAGATTAAAATGCATGTTCATCTAAATTTATAGCCATTTTACACACTTGCTCTGTGAAGCAAAATATAAATATATATATAAATATAGATTATATATATATGTATATGATTACTATTACTTCTAATGGCAGGATAAAGCTTCCTAAAGAAACTACGGGCATAAAAGCAGCAAAACTTTCCCCAATAGTCATTTTGTGGAAAGGATTATTCTGTGGCTTCTTCATTTTCGTATATGGAGTACAAGTTTATACACATTTATGTAGCAAGACAGTGATAAATTCATTTTGAGAAACTAAATTTATCTGAAATCCAAACTGTTTACATTTATGGGCATAGTTTATGGGCTCTAAGCATTGCTTTGATGTTTACTTATCTTTGTTGATCAAAGATACATGCATTTATTTTCCTCATTCAGTGGTTTTATGCTGCCGTTTTTCATGTCATTTCTGCAATGTGCGAGCCTTCCTGGAAGTCGGGTCAGAACTCCCTGGGCCTCCCCCAAGCGCCGGGCCTGACTTCCAGGGCGGAGGAGGCCTGGGAGCTGCGGTTTCTCCACCTCAGCACCAGGCTCAGCCGCTCAGTGTGCACCCTCTCCTGGACGAAGCATTGTTCCTCTGAGTATAGCGTTTATCTGCGTATACGCACAGTCCAGAACTATTGCACTCTTTTAATTATCTGTCCAAATTCAGAACTTGCTTTGGATTTTATTTATTCTGATACCTCCATTGCAAATCTCATTATTAAGAATATAGCTTATTGAAGACACTTAGATGAAGGACCAGGGATAAAAATAAATAAATAAAATCACATTTTACAGAAATCCATACTCAAAATAAGCATTTACATAACAGAGAACGTGACCCTTCATAAAACCATTGCTACCTCAAATAAATTTAAGTACAGCTCCCATAAGAGCAGTGCGCAGTGGAGATAAGATGAACAGAAGGTGAGAAAATAGAGGCCGTAGCTAAAGTCAAAAGATAAGGTGGTTCTCGGGTGCTTTTATTCTGAGTTCTAATATTCCCGCTCGTCCCCGAGGACTGAACACACCCAGGCAGCGGCCTGCCGTCTCCAGAGGGCAATGCAGGACATCTGAGCGTGCACCCCGCCTTCCAGCGGATGCGTTGAACCTGTGGGCCCCAGCGGCTGAGATCCAGCACCTCTCCGGACTGTCTGGTGCCCGGTGCATTGAGCTGAGATGGGCAGCCTTTCATCCCAAGAAGACCATCACCAATGTCATTTTGGGGCTTCATACATTAATAAATTATTCTACATTCTCAAGCATTCTACATTCTCTTACATGATTATAATTCAACTCTTTTCGAAAACTGCATTATTGTAACAGTTTACAGTGTATTTAATTTAGAATAAATCTGAAGGGTAAGGCAAATTCTACGTTAAAATCCAATTGCATGGTAAAATGCAATATCCTTATACTTGTATTTCCCTTTATTTTCTTTAAATGTGTATGATTTTTTTACTGTAATTCTCTTTAATTTTTAAAATTTCCTAGAGTAGCTTGCACAATACTCAGATCCTGTGTATTTTACCTTCCTGTGTTTTCTAAAAAGTTTAAAAGCTGTGCACAACGGTGGAAGTCTTCTATTTCTCGAATGTTTTCGAAGGGATTCTGCCACTCTGGGCATTCCGCGTGTTCCTCAGTGAAAGCTGAAAAGCCATGTTACAGAGCGTTCTTCCCTAACCTGTGCTTGCTGCTCAAGCATAGGAATGCGGGACCTGAGAGCTCCGTCTCATTCCCCTGAAGGCTTGGTAGGAGAGAGCGGAGCCCGGCTACCGGGTGAGGAGGAGTCACTGTCAGAGGCGCCCTTTGCCTGCAGCTACTGCACCTATGTGGGGAAAAGAGCCCAAGGTGCCTGGGCCCCGCACAGGAACTGCAATGTGCAACGCATAAAGGGACGCGTGGTTATGACACAGCCCTGGAAGTGGAAAGATCTCTGTGCACCCGAGATGATTTTCTGAATGAACCTAGAACACTGCATAAATGGCCTATGCTGTAGTGTTATCTTGGTTTAAAACAATCAGGACACTGTTACCTACGGGTGAGGTAAGGTAAGTTCAGATACTGACAGTAGCACTATTGTGCACCCCTGTAATCTGAGCACTCTGGGAGGCTGAGACAGGAAGATGGCAAACTCCAGCCCAGCCCAGGCAACTCTGTGACTTGGAAAGACCCCGTCTCAAGATAAAAAATAGAAAGCACTGATAATGTAGCTCACTGCAAAGGCCCGGAGTTTATTCCCCAGTAGGGGAGAGGGAGAGGGAGAGAGAGAGAGAGACCAGTACCACTGGAATTCTGCCAAACGGGAACGTGTCAGCTGTTAAATCTACAGTTAGTGTTCATACCACTGCCGATGCTCAACGCCCCACTCTTCGTGTTTTAGTGTGACAATGCTTGCAAAATATAAACCGGAAGTAATAAAACTCAACAACGGTCCTGCTAGTGAACAACATACTGCGTTTGTCCTCCTGCAGACCACGGAGGACACAAAACGGAAGGAAGGACCACGCCTCTGAGAACTGGGACAGAGCAGAACTCGGTGTGGATGACCGCACGGGCCTTACTCCAAGCAGGTGTTTCAGACGCTAAAATGAGGGTACAGCTGCCTTCTCAGTCCCGGGCTTGCTGACACCCATCACCATGAGTAGCCACCTTCCACAGGACGGAACGAGATGCCTCGCCTTAGCCGATTTTAAAATTTTTTTGATATTCTTTCACTATGCGGAGTACTTACCAAGGAAAAAACTTAAACAGAGTTTTCTTTTCAAGACAACAGATTAAGAGGTCAGTTTGTAAAAATAGTCAACTGCACTCAGTGAGTTTTTAGAGTCTTCAATAAACTGACACACAGTTGTTATTCACTTGATAACATTGATTTGTCTTTGCAAACCGTATTTCACTACTTCATGATGCGTATTTTGTCAGATGTTTCACCTAGCACTGTCAGTTTTAAAGTACACCGTACACAGCCTTGGAGGTGTCGCCATTCTTACCACCTGGACGGCAGCTCCATCTTCAGAAAGGGTATGCCATATGTACGTACTGGTTTGGCCACTTTAGAAGAAACAGGGAAAACTACTGTTTTAAAAGATGTTGGGGCTGGTGAGATGGCTCAGCGGCATAAGCGCCTGCCTTGCAAGCGCGAGGGCCCGAGTTCGACTCCCAGATCCCACATACGAAAAAGGGGCCGGTGATATAGCTCAGCGGCACGGGCGCCTGCTGGCGCGCAAGGTCCTGAGGTCGACCCCTGGTACCCACAAAAAAAAAAAAAAAAAGATGTTTAACAAAATAAAGCATATATTGAAAATTTATAAAATGTGTTGCAGATATATCCATACTCTTTCTAGGAACAATAAAAGGAAATAATTGACCAGCTTGGCTTTTATATGTTAACGCATGTCTTTCCACAGTTAGACTATTGTCAGCCAGACACACACTGAGAAGGGCAGCCGGAAACGCCATCCTGACGAATGCAACCCCAACGTCAGAGCCAGGCCTTTGAGTCGTTTTTAATCGTACGTGGCAAGGAGTTTGCAGAAATCATGCCAGGACACTAAGGGTTATTAAGGTCAAAAGAGTAGGTAGAGCAAGATAAACCTGCAGCATGTGTGGATCTATAAAAATGCTAAAAGATAAGGTCAAAAAATACCGTCAGAACTTCCAGCTTCTAGTGAATGTACAGATATATGGAAAAAAGTGTCCTTTTGTATAAAATTTCATGAAAAATAATTGGGTGATACAGAAACTCACGACTGTCTATGCCGCGTGGACAGCTGTCGTTTGAGGGCAATTACATAGCTTGAAAGCTAGGAGAAAGCGGAGCTTCCTACAGGGCGAAAGGCCAGCTCGGGTCACCCGGGAAGGAACACGGCAGGAAGACAGCGACGACATCTACAGAGATGGGAGGAAGCTTGCTGACATTTCTGAGTGGATTTCAAAGATCATGTACAGCTTGGTGTCAAAATTTAGTAACCCTTGTAGCCACAGATGCAAGGGAAGTTTCTTCCTTTTGTTTTTTGTTTTTTTGTTTGTTTGTTTTTTTGTACCAAGAATCGAACTCAGGACTTTGCGCTTGCTAGGCAGGTGCTGTGCCACTGGGCTATATCTCCAGCTCTTCCTCTAGTAGAATGTTCTCAGGGCCAGCCCCAAAAAGTGGAGTTAATATTAGGTGATGAGCTGGTGCATCTCGCACTGCTCCATCCTCAGAAGAGACTTCAGAGGGTCACAGGGGGCGACGAATGCATTTTGTACTTAGAACGATGGGATAAAAAGCAGCTGCTTCTAGATGCCTGTGGGGTGCCTGGGTCCTGGCACTCTCCTCTCCATGGGGTCCTCCCTTTCACACCTAGACCGGACCTCACGACTCATCTCCAGTGATTAGAATATGGCAGAAGTGAAAAGCTGTTAATGCCAAGACTAGGCTTCAAGGCATGTTCCTTGCTTATTGCTTGCTAGGTCTCTCTCGCTCTTGCTCTTTCTCACTCTCTCTCTCTCTGGTTCTCATTCTCTGGAAGTGAGTTGGAGGGGCCAACAGCTCATAGCACTGCAGGAATTCCTGGGTCTGGTGGCACCAGGAACTGAACCACCTGCAAGACCCTGGACCCTGCCCAGGAGTCTGAGGGAGCCGAGCCAGCCCACTGGAGCCTGTAGGTAAAGCAGCAGCCCCCAACATCCTGTGCTCACAGAGCTGTGCAGTCACATGTGAGGGTCCGATGCTGAGGTTAGGGTGCTCTACGATGGAGTAGGAGATGCCCACAGAGCAGAGGGGAGGTGGGGAGTAGGAACCGGGTGTGGCTGAGCAGGCTGGTGACCCTGGAGTAGACGAGGAGGAAGAGCTGTGGGGACCCCTCCCCAAGAAGCAGAGGCCTCCAGCCCTCGGGCGCCTGTGGAGACCAACTGAGGCTGGCCAGAAGGAAGAACGGGCCACCCATCCCAGAAGACAAGGGAGAGCTGCCAGAAAGGAAAAGGAAGCAAACATCAATGATTAAAAATAAATTAAAAAATTAATACCGCATCGGGTGAACCCAGAAATAAGGGAATTTATTGGTAGCCGTGGTGTACTATGAGCAACAGTATAGACACTTAGACAGAAACCAGATCTACACAAAAGGTAGAATGTCCTTTGGAATTGTCAAAATAAAGGTAAATTGAACCAAAGTACAATGGACTGCAGGAAACAAAAATAGTAGAAAAGTTTCATGATTTCATAGCATAAATGTAGGTAAAATACATGAGGAAATAGCATAAATAATGCAATAGAGGATTTGGGAGCAGGCTGTAGTAAGATTTTCACAATGTGTATGAAGGAGCATCATGTTACTCTAAGGTCAAACAAGCTTAAATAAAGTGTAGATTGTAAAGCACAAGCTAACAGAGAAAACTTCTGAAATTAAGAGGCAGGAATAATAAGCAAATAGTAGAGATGTAGTGGAACCATAAAAATTATTAAATACAAAATAGCTACGGATGTAGCTTAGTGGCAGGGCACTCGTAAAGTGGGTAAAAAGGAGGAAAACGGATTTCAAAAATACGCAAGACTACGCGATGGTGAATATTGGATCCAGTAAAAGGAAGAAAACCATATGAAATAAAATGATCTAAGCATATAAATTTAAAACAGAAATTTCCAAATAAAATGCTTTGAACACCCAAATACATGTTATTTAAGGTAAAACTGCTATAGCAAAGAGACAGATAAGCAAGAAGGATGGGAATGGCTACAACACACAGAAATTAACCAAAAGCAGCAGTTACAAGACCGAACGCACTTCAGAACCAGGACGTTGGTCAGAGGCAAAGGACAGGACCAGGACGGAACATAAGAAGTCGACTTACCAAATGAATCCTTGTCCTAAATGTGCGCATGCCTAACCACAGAGGTGCATGATATGAGTAAAAAACTCAAGAAATGGAAAAGAGAAATGGACAGTTGCCCAAAAATATGTCATGTTGTTATGGTTTATTTTTATTAGTAAGTGTGTGTGATACATAAAGGATGCATTCATCATGGGAAGTTGGTCCATATACATATGGCATCGGAGCCCTTTTTCCTTCCCCTTCCTCTCCCCCTCTCTGCTCTACAATGCCCCCCGCCCAGCCCCCTGTGTGTGGAGGGGACTGGGTCATGGACGCTGTGCTCATCAGAGGGTTCATGATGGGTGAGTTCAGGGCTGACTGTGCTATAAGTAGCTGCAGCCTGGTTGGAGGTAGTCACCGGGGTGTGACCAGGGAGGGTGCATTCTTGTCCTCAGGTCCTTCTCTCTCTCCTTGCTTCCTGGCCACCATGGGTAGATCACCTTTACCCCCTCCATTCCTCTGTGCCGTCCTGTTTCTGCCTTGGAGCCAGGTGACCACGGACTGAAACTATGAGTCAAAGGGACCTTCTCCTCCAAGCTGTGGGCGTCCAGTTGTTGTAGCAACTGAAGGAGGCTGATGCCCAAATTTTCTTATTGTAGGAACACCAGGCTGTTAGTAATGAAAGGCTCTCTATGTCAATGACTAGAAGACAGCACAAGGTGCAGAAGTGGTCAGACTCATATACGGCTGATTGGATTTAAACCAAGATGCAAGCATAATTCCCAATTAAAGAGTCTTTCCAACAAATGTGCTTGAGCTTTTGGATATCCATGTATAAATAATGAATCCTGATTCATATGTCACAGTTAACATAAAATCCGATCTGAAGTGTATCATGCATCTATATGTAAATGCAAAATAATTAAACAAAATCCTTTCTGCCTTGAATTAGATGAGAATTTCTTAGAAGACCAACAACAAAATCCATGAAACTTCTAAAAGAGTGATCCCACTGGACATCATTATAATTATGGTATTTTCATTAAGTCAATATTAAAAGTGAAAAAATTAAAAATAGGAAAAAAGACATGCAAAATATTCCTGAAAACAGGTCTCTCTGTGCATATCTTGGGATGGGGTGAGACGCTGGCAAATTCTTGGCCAAAGCAGGACCTGGTTGTTGGGAAAGAGGACAGGAGGGAAGGCGCTAGCCAGGCGGAAAGGGCCCAGTGCTCACACTGTTTGGGAGGGTCTATTCTGAAAAATACGAACTACAAACACAAAAAGATGTGCTGAGCCTGGGGATGGAAGGGGTCTTTGCCTGGAAAAACAGACGTGTGAAGTCTGCACCTTCAATCCGATCCTGAGACGGAGATGGTACCACTGAGCTTGGGATCCTGACTCTGAATGGGTTTGTGCGTGGCCCATTATTATTCTACACTGCCCACCTTTTGTTTTACTGTACGTGCACAGAAAAAACAAAAATCAAGAGGTGCAGTGGGTGCAGTTTTTAAACTGGTACTTGTTTTCATGTGAAAAGACAAGAAAGATCTAGAATAAAAAAGATTAAATTGTTTTTCTCAGGGTCCCTGGTGCGCTGCTTTTGGTATTAACTCATGTTAATCCTCATCAAAACCTGTGGGTTCATTCGCTTCATCATACATGCAAGGCTGAAAGAGGTTGAGTGATTTATCTGAGGTCCTAAGACGGATGCGGAGGGATGAGAATTAGACCGGAGACTTCCGAGTGGAGAGTAACTCGTGCAGTGCGACCCCATGGAAAACAGGCCCCCGAGAAGGAGACTGTTGATGAAATCTTGTAACTTTCTTGGAAATAATGTGTGAAAGGGAATCCAGGAACCGGGAATGTGAATGAGCAGCTGTGAATCTCACGTGTGCCACGGAATAAACTGATCTGTGAGCAGCAAACCACTGGGGACTTGGGTCACTGGGCATGGACCGCAGTGCCTTCCAGACAAGCGTCGCTGTCCATCAGAGTACTTTGCATCCTTTCCTTTCATCCATTCTTAAACAGCACGAGTGTCTTTAAATGGCATCTGCAGTTTTCATTTGTCTGACAAGGTCAGTGAGCATATCTAGAATTACAATAATGGATTGAATTCCAGAGACTGCTTGAAACTAAATCCAACACTTATTCATCTTTGTAAAGTTAGTGTCTTCCTTGTCACTGTTTTCTCTGTGTATGGGAACACATGCACACACACACACACACACACAGATGGGTGCAGAATTCCTGGTAATTTATGCACAAAATAACTGCCACTTATGTGCATTATATAACTGTGCCCGTTTTGGCTCTGATTAGATCTGGCTCTAAGTAAAAGAATATATACCACATTATTCAAAAATAATAAATATACTCTTAGTAATATCATTTTAAACCTTCATATTGTGCCACACACTGTGATATATTATTAAAGGCTTTCAGTGCCCCTTGAAGGCAGGTGCTATTACTTTTTTATAGAGAAAAAACAATGGCTTAGAGAGATGAATTAGCATGTCCAAGTTCCAACAATTATAGGGGCAGAGAATGTGACAAACTGTCCAGAAACTGAGACAAATATGTTAGTACTAGGGCTGAATTTTCTTTAAAATATATAAAGCCAACCAACACCAAGGTGTCCTAGGAATATCCTTATAAAAATAAAAATGGAATGCAGGATTCACTTGAACTTTAGACACCCCAGAGAATATTACATAACATGTTATTAGAAATTATTTGCTGTTATCATTTTCTCCAAGAATTGCTAGAGGGCCAGTTAGATGGTTCAGCAGCGTAAGTGACTGCCTGGCAAGCGTGAGGTCCTGAGTTCAACTCCCGGTACCCACATAAAGGAAAAAAAAAAGGGCTGGTGATATCACTCAGCCGCACAAGCACCTGCTGGCAAGCGTGAGGTCCTGAGTTTGATTCCTGGTACCCACATAAAAAAAAAAAGAATTACTAGAAAGCTAAAAATGAGTAATATTGTAATTGTTTCCAAAAATTCATCAATCATTTGTATAATAAATATTCACTACTTTATTTCACATAACAAGGCTATCTCAAGATTTTATTTTCTGCTTTTTAATCAAACTCTAGCATTTTTTATTGGCCGTAGACTAACTAGCCACTCCGAGATGAAATTGTAACCAGTAGACTTGGAGGAGTAATATTTATGCTGGTTGCTAGTGCATAGGGATTTCCTGGGAGCTCAGCTGGGAATATTCACATTTACACTGAATGAATCTGTTTTGATACATCGCTAACAAATGCTTGGAGGCAAAACTAATCTCAACTCCTGATGCTAGGTTGATGGTTGTTGTTGGCCAAAGTGGCACTGGGCAGTCAGACGGGAGATCCCAGGTGCTGGTCTGCTCTCACTTTCTAGCTGCGCCGGCTGCATGACTGAGTTCAGTTCTACAAAATTCACCCGAGCCTGTTAGCACTGCGCAGAGGTATATATCAATACACCATTTTCCGTTCTATGTTAAATTTCAATTTAAAGATTTAGAAAAGATGGAAAGGAAAAAGCTTCTCTTAAAAAGTTATTTCATAAGAGATCATTCTGACAGATTTTTAAGAAAACCAGGTGACTCCTTGACAGGGAGATCTAGCAACCCTTTTGACAGGTGGCACTCAACAATTCGCTCACATTACAATGTTACTAGACTTTAAATCTAAATACAGACTATGCATGACTTGATTTAATTTTCCCACTTTCATCTTTGTGACCTTTGATCTGTGACCTCTGCTATGGTCACTATTAAAATCAAGTCAGTAGATATATAACTGAAATTAAATTTTTCTTCCAAGTCTAGTTAGAGAGACTGATGGCAGCTGTAAGTTCCCAACACTGGTGAGAGGCAGCATGGAGGACGACCAGGCTGCCTCCTTGGAGGGACCGAGTCATTCCTATCGCCGCGCAGTCTGATCAGTCCTGACAATCTCCAGTGTGGACCTCCCTTCTACGAACCAGAGCCTGGGGCCTGTTTTCACCCTATACTCGAGTACCTTACGTTAGGAAATAAAAAGATGACCCGAGGACTTCCAATCTTATCCCTCTGAATCCTGACCGACCTGTTTGTTTTCCCCTTTATTCCACCCACAGACCGAACCCAGACCCTCGGTCCTTTCCCCGTCTCTCCCCTCGCACGGCCAAGCCCGCCCAACCACCACTCAGTAGCTTCCCTTCCCCGGCCCTTCCTCCAAACGCCGCTCCTCCTGTCCACTTGGACGAGCCCACCCGGGAAAAGTTCATCCTCCTGTTTCCTCAGCACTCGATTCTTTCTCGTAACCCCTGCTATTCTTCTTTCCTAACAATTCGCAAAATTAAATTATACATGGTTCCATTTGCCTGTGTCCCAAATTGTGCTATTTACTTAATGTGCGTCCTATGTACGTGTTTATGCGTAATGCATGCTATGGATAAATACGCAAGCATACTCGTAACCATATGTACAAATTGAACATAAGCATATATTACGTATATTCATGGGACTATATATTTCTGTAGGTATATTTACTTATACTAAATCAACTATATGTATTATATATATTTATATATGTATTCATACTAGTTCTGCCTCTTTGGAGAACACTGCCTATCACAGTTAACATGTTCAGGAACTGGCTGATTTTGAGTTTCAAGTTGGGCTTGAAGATTTTACTCTGACTACAAATGCTTTAGAGAGGAGATTCTATTCCTTGAGAAGAGAAAGACAGGAGAAATATTTTATCTGAAGGGAAGTGAGTCTTGTGCCAGTCACAGTGTGAAATAAAACAGCTTGGGCAGCTCTGGAGTTACTGATCCACATGGCTGCCATGCTAAGGACCCACTGGGAGATGAACACAGTTGCCTGATGCTGGACGTCCGCCCTGCCAAGACCACAAGTACAAATAGGTGAAGCCAACCCTCTGGGCCTAGTACCCCAGGCCACCTTTATGTGCCGTCTTAGTCACTTTCTCCTCTCTGGGACAAAATACCCAAGACTCACAACTTAAAGAAAGGTGTATTTCACCTCACAGTTTTTAGTCCGTAGTCAACTGGCTTCATGGCAGGAAATGCATGGTGGAAGGGCCTGGCGGAAGAGAGCTGCTCACATCATGGTGACCAGGAAGCAGAGGGCAAAGAAAGAGCCTGGCAGGGAGACAGACCCTCCCAGGTCATGTGACCCATCTCTCCCAACCAGGTCCCTCCACTTAATAGCATATTAGCTATGGTTTCCTCAGTGGATTCAGCTACTGATGAGTATAGTCCCCCAGATCCATCAACTTCCACAAGCCACTTTTGAACTATAGCTAAGTAGATAGATTTGGGGACATCTTAGATATAAATCATATAACATGTGCTTACTTGTGCTTTAAGGTAATCATCCCCTAAATGATGGTCTCCTTCACAAATGTTGAAATTAATCTGCAAATCCACTGCACACGATCATGTCAGGAGAGGAACAGTGGACATCAAATTCAAATTTAATAACATCCGCACTATGAATATTAAAGTGCTGAGACTATTTAATAACTTTATTATTGAAATAGGGTATAAAGGTATAGAAGTACATATGTGTTGCATTATTTAAGCAACCTTAATACATTTATAGCCCTTTTTGAAGTACTTAAAATTCATTTTTAGGTGTAAAAAAAGGTGACAAAGAATTGCTAGCAGGGACTTTACCTAGACTTACGGGGAAAATATTAAAGTACCAATATTAAAATTTCATTTATCTGTCATACCTTGTAAAGCAAATGGCAAAGATGAATGTTTCCAGCATACAAATAAAGATACAAGGTGCAGAGAATTTCAAGATCCTTATCCACTATGAGCCAACTTGTCATTGCCGAAGCCGAGGGACAGAGGACACACCTGTCGCTGAGGCTGGTGATTGGCACTGCCTGTGCTGAATTCCAGTCATGAGGACCGCAGCTGCGGCAGGCTGAAGGAAGCTCACGAGGAGTGCTGGCCTGGGTAGAGACCATGCGCTCAGCACATGCTTTTCACAGATGCTGTAAACCTGTCGACTGGGCCGCTTCACAAACCAGACAGCATCTGGTCCATGATAACTTCACCTCTTCGGCTGAATTAAGCAAGGGCTTCTTTGATGGTTCACCCTGCCTGTGTAGAAGTCCCTCATCAATAATTGATGGGAAAGGGTGAAATGGCATCTGTACATCATTCCTTTCTGGGCCCTAATTCCTTCTACTTTATGGGAAAACAGATGTGCATCTTAGAATGACTCATAGTGGCAGCTAAAGAACCCACAAAAGCAAGAACCTGCAGAGAGAAGTCGGGTAGGCGAAACACACTGGATTTTCCGAGTTTGACTCTTGCTGTAATTAGTAGCTCACAATGGAAGTGAAAGCAAGAGTTCCCCCAAATCATCTGCTGAGTCAGCAGGTCCAGCGAGCCCCATGATAAGGACATCGGCAACACAGCCTGCAGGATGCTGAGCAGTGAGTGCGCACTCTTGGCATAGGGACTGCATTCTGGAAGTACTGGGGGAACACAGTGTGTTTTGGGGACCATGAGATGGCTCTGGACGAGGCCTAGGTGAGTGTCATTTCTGGTGATAGAAAAAGAAAGATTAAAGGAATTCCCCGAATTTCTTTCTGCTTCCCTATTCAGAGTGTTGTTTTCACTTCGAAAAGCCTGGTCTTAGGTTTCTCTCTGTGTATTTCTCCAATTATGGCATTTTTGGCAATTATGAAATTTCACAACTAATTTATGTTCAGCCAACTGCTTAATACGTGCACCTTGAATGAGTCTTGTAATTAGCTTCTCCTTCTTATTTCCAAGCAGGGAGACTGTACTGGAACAGGGAGTGGGTGCAATTCAAGGTCCCGGATGGCCAGTCACACAGGCAGAATGCAGGACGTCGAACAGAATAAATGAGGAGCAGCCGGAGCCCCGACGCCCGAGGAGGAGGAGCCACAGAGCCTGGCTGGGGAGACCCCTAGCAGAAGTGGCTCTCTGCAGGGAGGCTGGGATTGGGTCCTGGGAGTCAGGGTCCTTCCCGTCTTAGACTGGGGGCAGGGCACAAAGGAAGGAATCCCAAGTCATCATTCGAGGCAGCAGCTTGCAAAAATAATACTCACACACACAGGCACAGCACACACAGGGGACCTGGATGTGTGGAGCCCCGGCCTGTGACCAGGGAGCAAGATATTCAGGGACTGAAGCTCAGGAGACCGTGAGCATTGTCCAGCCCTGGGACCAGCCCAGGGGCAGGTGGGGCCCTCACAGTGCCCGATTCATGACAGCTTAGATTTTTCAACTCTACAAGAGTGTGAAGCACAGTCCTGTACCCATCCTGGCCTCGTGTTCAGTGCAGCATTCAGTGAGTCACACGGGACACCCAACACTTTATTATACAGCATGGCATAAGATGACGCTCCCCAGCTGTAGGCCAAGATGAGAGCTCTGAGCACATTTAACTAGGCTAAGCTATGAAAATCTGGAAGTTAGGTGTGCCAAGCGCAAGTTTGGATCATGAGATTTCCATCTTCTATAGTCTGCAGTGCTATAACCTTGTCGTACACTGAGGAACACCCGTGTTCTGGCCGAGGTAAATACTAAGCATGACTCAACTCAGAGTGCGACGCGGTAAGTATTCTCACGGAAAGGACACTGCCTGTCTGAGGCTCAAGGAGTAGTACAAGAGCTTTGCAATCACCTCGGCAAATTTTACCAGGATCACACTACCAAGTAAGCAATTTAATATTTTATTGCAAATCAGAATTATTTGAGGACTCTTTTGGGAGGCAGAGGAAATTTGTGTGTGCACGCGTGGTAGCAAGATTTATAGGCGCTCACTTCTGCATTTGCACAAGCTCCCTCTCATCTGCCCACTGGAACGTGGAGAGACAGAAAGCTGGTGCAGTGCATTCAGGAGCTTTCTCAACTTTTTCCAAAGAGGCATAAAAGGACTTATTAGGCAGAAATTTTAAAGTACACACTCAAAGAAATAGAGTGCAAGCCCTCTAGAGAGAGAGAGAGGAGCTGGAGCTTGGAGCTGGGAATATTTGGTCTTGGTTTATGGGAAGAGGGTGAGGCGTGAGTCTCACTGATTTTTTTTTTTTTTTTGATGGATAATCTAAAATGTTTTGCCTGAAAACATTCTTTGAACTCTCTCAATCTGTTCTTTGGTTTTAAGACCAGGTTTCTACCCTTTACTTTACCAACTAAGTTAATGTGTGGGCTTAAAGTAGTGGGGATGAACCCATAGCACGTGTGCCGCAGCGGGCTGTTTGCATCACTGAAAGCTCTAGCAGGTTTGCCATCACTGGCTTACAGCGTCTTTAAGAATTTTCAGTGTTATGGGCCTAGAAGAAAAATAGCACAAAGAACTGAAGGAGGAGCCAGGGGTATAGCTCAGTGGCACGGCGCCTGCCTGGAAAGCGTGAGATCCTGCATTCAATTCCCAGTTCCAACAACAACAACAAAAAAAAGAGAACCAAGGGAATGCTGATATGGGCAATCCTGGGTAGCTGACTGTGTTCTGCAGTTGCAGTCTTAAAAATCCAAGTTTTTAGTTATGGTTTCCCTGGTCTCCTTTTTACCTGTCTTCATTTCTGTTGTTCTGTGTCATTCTCCCCACCAAGCCTTTGATTTCTTATCCTCAAGGAGTGCAAAGGGGCCAAGAGTCCTTCTTATAAGTGCCTTAGGCTGAAGAGGGGCATCGATCTTGCCTAGCCAGAGATCAACTTTTAAATGTATTTTACTAAAATCTTTTCACATACACGAAGACAGGCATTCAGGACCCTTCTAGCTGGTTAGAGAACAAAGGATGCCTTGTCTCTGACCCTCGAGTTCTCCCGGGTACTTTGTCTTCTGCTCCCATCTCTGGCAAGGCAGAGAATCAGGACGACCCTGGTACGATTATCACCTGAAGAGAATATTACTTGCCAAACCAGCACAAAGGCTAACATGGTGACATTGTTTCTGAGAAAATGTACCCAAGGCACTTATCAGACCAGACAACTGTATTCAAATCCTACTCAGCTACTTTAAGAACTAATCGAAGCTCTCCATTCACGAAGTTGCTTGGAAGAGTTTTAGTAGAGCTACTTCTTACTTATGTTGATTATTACTCGTTTACATTTGCTGACCCTTAGCTTCTTGACAAGAACATAGCATGCCTGTCTCTAGAGATGAATATGACTCCACCATAGGTCCCAGGCCACATTATTCCAAGTTTTCCATCTTTCATTGATCATTACTCCCTTTGGGGTTCTCCTTTGAGGTAAGTTCATTATGATTTTCTTTTAAAAAGTCTATTCTATCTCAGCAAATTCTTAGGCCCTCTTTATTGAAAACTTCAGAATTCCTACACCTGTGCTGGCTCTTATCTTACTCTATGTGCTGTCCTTATCTTCTCTTGGAAAATGAGCCATTTTTAGGGCTGTATTTTTAAGTCCACCTTACCAGGGTTATAAGTACAGATGAAAGAGACATCTGAGAAATATTTCATTAATTTTTTAGTGGTTATGGAGTTAGGGTAGTATTTTTTACTGTGCATGCTGAACTCCATAGGATCCCATTTATGACAATTTAAGACAAATAATAAAACCAGGGGCGTATGAAAAGTGTCTCTCGTTATTATTCACATCATTTTTGAAGTAATGGTATTTTGACAAAATTTGTCCCATACCCATAAAGATTACATTCAATGTACATTAAAAATGAATCTATGATGGCACAGTAATAATGTGATGCAAAATTCTGTGATGCAAAATTATCTGTGGTAAAGCCAAGTTCAAATTATGTTTAGCATACTAACAACCACGACAAGGTTGATCGTGTTTTGATTCTACAGCTCCCAGTGAAATTTATTTAAAAATTTGAACTTGAGATAAACAATGGGTTTTATTCCTTCTCACTCTGTCCTTTAAAATCCAACTTGTCCCCGTTATGCTTTATATCTGGATGTCCCCCCAGGGCCTCATGCATTTATAGGTGGGGCTTTGGGGAGGTGCCTGGATTATGGGGGCTCAGAGCTGACTGTGCTATTAGGAGCCAGAGTCTGGTTGGAAGAGGGGGTCACTGGGGGTGACCCGGAAGGGTGCGTCCTCTCCCTGGGGCTCCCTCCTCTCTCTGCTTCCCAGCCGCATGAAGTGAGCCCCAGGCTCTGCCACCAACCAGGCAAGGACTGAAACTTCTACAGCTTGAGACGAAGTGCCTTTCTCCTTTGAATCGCAGGTGTTGGGGATTGTGCCTCCATGATGGGAAAGTGACTAAGACGTTACTCAGCTAAAATTAACCCAAAGAAAATTGTAAATAAAACAAAACAAACAACAGCGAAACCTGGCAGCCCCAGAGTTGGGAGCCTCTGAGGGGGCTGCCGGGATGTCATGGGCCATGCTGGACTGCGGAGGGGCCGACCGGTGTCACACCAGCAGTCACGATGCTACACAGCAGCAGAAGCATCACCTACTGGATGGCAGGGACTGTGACCCTGGAGCTGTAACACAGAAAGGGTTTGCTAATTTCCTGCCTCAAACAACAAACGATTTTCAAACTAGCACTCAGAAGGCTCATGCTGTGGCTTTGGCATACCGCGTGTTAATACTCCACAGTGGGACTGGGCATCGGGCATCCATCCGGCCAGTGCTCTTCCACGCTGCTACACATCACCCAGACGGGGCCGCCCAGAGAGCGACCCCGGGAGCCACCAGGTGAGACCATGTTTTGGCCTCTTTTGCTCACTTTCTGGCTAGTGGGAGATCTGTAGTGTAACTTGTGTGCCTTCGTATGTGTGTACACATACATATCCATGTATACACATGTGTATTCATATGTGCATACATGTGCATGTATAGATCCAGTGAATCAATTATCTTACACTGGATCTTAGCCAACAGGCTGAGAGGTGACTCAGTTACCTAAACATGGTCACGGTAGAGAGGCCAGTTACAGTCATGGTGAAGTCGTTCTTTAACTTGGTCTCCAAACACCAGATGCTGTGAACACGACAGTTACCAGCCTCACCCATCATGCTGAATCTATCTGCAGGCCCAGAGCTGAATAAAGCAGCTGGAGTGCATCTCTAACTGGGAGATGAAAGCAGCTCTACAGGCCCTGTCAGGGAAGGAGGACCCTTTCTGGCGTGGTTCTCCCTTGCTCCCATCACTGTCCCTATTTCCATAGATTCCCCCGTACAATTCTAAGTTCCTTTGATCCCATGTTGGGAAAGGGCACCAGGTGATAAATTGTTCACTATTCAACATGCAGAGCTCCAAAACACAGTGTTTAACAGAAACACATGGTGAAAGGTATGAGTAACTTTTATAATATTAATATTAGCGTCAATCTTAAGGACTGCATTTTTTAAACATCATTGTCAATAACTAACATTAGCATTTTCTGGGGCTCTTCGGTTTAGAAAAGAGAAGTGTACATTGATTAGCCCATGTTTCTGAAGCAGTTGGCGGGTTGAAAGAGCCAGCGTTTTTGAAAGTATATGATATGGATGACACTGACAGTCTCTCCAGTGGTATTATTATCATTTCAGTATCAAAGCTGAAACAACAAAGAAATGAACTCTTGGTTCACAGGACAACATGGATGAATCTTAAATGCGTGTTGTTAATTGAAAGACACTAAACCCAAATATATATGGTGTGACCCTCTCTCATCTATGATGGCAAGAAAATTCAAAATGATAGAGGCAGAAGAAACATCTCAATGGTTAATGAGAATGAAGGGGTTAACTACAAAAGTCCACACAGGGGATGCTTGAGGGTGAAAACACCAGTGCACACGGTACTGGGGTGCTAGAAAACTGTATGTGTTCGTCAAAACCCATGGAAATATACAACACAGTGACTGAACGTTAGGCAAACACATGAATAAGAAACTGAAGAAGAAAAGGAGGAACTGGATGAGGAGGAGAAGGAAGAAGAGGAGGAAGAAGAGAGGAAAAGTAAGAGGAGGCAAGGGGAGAGGAATTAGAAAACAGGTTGCCAGCGGATGCTAGGATGGAATTGCAGAGCAAGAAATGAGTCTGAACGCATGAAAAATGTCACTGAGGGGACCGTGAGGAAAGATGACCAAAGAGCCTTTAGGACACAGAGCCAGGCTGGGTGTGTGAGGCTGAGCGTGAAAGGAACTGAGCACGTGTATGCAGTCACGTGTGTTTCTCACCGAGTACAGTTTACCAATTCTCAGAGTACACTGCAGATGTTCTCACACTCGAAGAATAAGTCACGTCATAGAGATGACAGGAAGAAGCCACTAATAAATAGGCGTGGATGCGCACACTGAATCTGGTGGCCTGAGACGTAGCTCAGAGGCACTCACCGAGGAGCGCTCGCCCGGGAGGACTCGCCTAGGAGCGCCATCCCGGGAGCTCTCGCCTTGGAGCATTCGCCTAGGAGCACTCGCCTAGGAGCTCTTACCTGGGAGTCATAAAGCTGTAGCTGAGACCCCTAGCAACACCAACGGACAGAAAACAACCCAAAGAACCCGTGTGGCAGATCGGTTTAGACAGGCCAATGAGAATGTGTTTCTCTAGCACACGTTCGTACAGATGCACACACACAAACACGAGCGTGCGTGCGATTGCCACACTCCTGTGTCTCTGCTCCGTGTGCAGAGAGGGCAGAGCAGCCTTGAGGTGCCCAGGAGCTGTGCGCTCAGCCAGTGGCCAGATTCCGGTTTCTGAATTCTGTCCTTCATTGAAAAGAAACCGGAACTTCGAGAAATCGCTCGTGCCAGGACTGCGACACATCAAGGCAAAGGGAAACAGGAGCATTCCGTGTGTTATCCCAGAAAGCAGAGAACATCTGTCTGTTCCTAAATGAACAAATGCACCCTGCAGCTTACCTGAAAGGTCCCCTAATAAACATGCCTGGAGTTTGAACAATAACAATTAATACAAGTAGTTTTAAATAATGTGTAAGGAATGAAATAAACATGTATAAATTAATGCTGTCGTAAATAAGTGATAGATAAACATACTTGGCAAAGTCACATTTCCATAAAAATCCCAAAGCTATATTCTCCCACCCTGTCAGGAATAGCTTGACTCCTTCCCCCCGGAGTGTGTTCGACAGTGATTCTCCTCAAAGTTGTAGAGTCTGTAAAGTTACAGCAGTAACTTCGCAACAAAGAAACGGGCGACAGCCCTTCACTGGAGTGAGAGGGTCAAGTGAGACACCGCGTTGCTCTGTCACCTGCTCTGCATTGTATGATGCGCACACTTCCTCTCTGCGATTCCTTCACGGAAGTCTACGCCCCTGGTCTGGCCAAGACAGCACCTGAGAGAGCCCTGAGTGAGAAAGGTGTTGCAGATCGGTGACCGGTACTCTTCAAAATGTTTGAGGTAAGAGTGAGAAAATTTTGGTCAGGAGGAGACTAAGGAGACAAAATGACCAACCGAAACTTGGTATCCGGGGTCCCATCCTGGAACAGAAAATGCTCAGTAATGAAGAAAGTTGGGAAATTCAAAGAGTTTTTTGTTAGATGACAGTATCACACCAATGACAACTTCCTTAGTCTTGATAACTGTGTCACGATTGTGTAAAATATTAAATTAGGGAAGGTGAGTGTTATGGTTTGTGTCTAGATGTCCCCACCAAGCCTCATGCACTTTTGGATGGGGCTTTTTCAGAGGTAGTCGAATCTAGAGTTTGTGATTGATTCATGGTTCAATGCAAGGATTAGGGGTGGGTGATTGCTGGGTCAGTGCACTGATTGGATTGGCACCGCCCTAATTCCAGCAGTCTGAATAAGACACAAGAGACAAAAAGAGGCTTGTCTGGCTCTGCCTCTCTCTCTCTCTCTCTCTGTGCCCCCTTGTTGCTTTTGCTGTCTTCTGCTGCCATGAACTCTTGCCCCTCTGCCATGTGCCACCATCCCTTGGAGCCAGCCAATTATGGACTGAAACCTCTACAAACTGTGAGCCAAATAAACCTTTCCCCCTTTAACTTTGGATGTTGGGTATTTTCTTTCAGCAACAAGAAAAGTAACTAAGACAATGAGGAGGGTGCATGGGAACACTGTACTATTTTTGCAATTCTTCTGTAAATCTAGCATTCACAAATAGAAAGTTTAAAATTATAAAGTTCTTATATAATAAGCAATGCATATTCATAATTTGAGAACCTTTCGATATGCAACATTAAAATGACCTCAGAATTGATCATCCTGCACATTCAGGGCCTGAACTTCATGCATTAAATCTTCTGAAGAAAGCAACTATAAATATTAATCAAAACTCCCCTCTGACCTGCATCAGAAAACATAATCAATCGGTGTCCAAATTCCGTGGGCAACACTTCTTGTGAGTCTCCCGAACCAACCCCAGACACAGGCAGCTTCCATTATCAGATGTTAGGGCAGAAAATCTTTTCATAGAACTAACACAAATACTGAATTCATTGTTACCCACCCTGTCATTCTCAAGCTCTTATTTTGACAGGAAATAAATGTAATTAAATAGCCGTAGCTCTCTCGTATGTTGACATAATCCCAAGAATTCTTTCAAGAATACTCGTTTATATAAACTATGCTTAAAAGCCTTTGTGTACCACTCACAATATCTTAGAACTAGAACAAAGTGTATCAGATCTAGTGTGGTGTCATCAACACAGATTTAGAAGAAATGGAAACCTTTCATCGAAATATATTCATGTGGTCACAACCTAAACTCCTATAAACCAATCACATCACTGGATTGCAAAATGTACCCTTCAACTTCTTTACATGTGATTCCTATAAATATACAGACCCCATACTTTTTAATTTGTTTCTCTAGGCCGAATAAAAGTTTTAGTTATTATTATGATCCATTATCTAGTATCATGATCTGAAGAAACTTATTGTTTTGCTCTCAAAACTACTTGAAATTCTTCTTTATTTAATACAAAATGTTATCAGTGTCCTCCATAGCTCAGCCAGTGATAAAAATGATAAGCATAGGAGAAGACCAGAATTACAAAATCAATTTCATGCAATTCTCATCCAGGTTAAAGTCTAGTGCACTGTCCTTCACCAAGAATGACCAGTACCAGGGCATCTGTAGTGTACATTCTTCCATCTGGCTCAAAAATCTGAAAGGATTATCCAATTCAGTCATGAAATTCAAGTTAATTTGCCTACCAGACATATGTCTGTTAGTGTTGATCATGAAATTGCAGAGTATGAGTTAAAGGTGTGTGAATTCGGAAAACATCCATATTCCAGGGGTGTGGAGTGTGTGTAGCTGACTGCAAGAGACTAGGGAGGACCCTGAGGAAGCTTCCTACGAATGCCCAGCCCCCTTCGGTAGAGGTCAGATCATTCATGAACTATGGTGAGGTCGGGCCGCAGTGCTTTGCAGGCACCTGTGGGACCCCTTTGTCTCACACGCGTGGCTCCCTCGTGGCCGGTGAGCAAGGACACGAGGACGTTCAGGCTCTTTCTCAATCTGTCCTTGAGCAATGGACTCTTTTTGGTTTACTTCTCTTCTTTGACAGTGTATGCAATGTTGGCCATATGCAGTTTGCTACTTAAATTAATGAAAGGAAGTATGTGATTTTCTTTTTTCTCTAACCTCCGTATTTTAATTTTGTATCTTAACGTGTCTCTCTTTCCCATATTTGTGTTCTGCTTCTTCCAACACTTTAACCTGGCAGTGGGACAGAGGATATTCTGCATCTCCTGCGTTTGAAATCCAAGTTGGAAATGCACTCGGCATCACTGCAGTAGGACCCATCTGAGCACTTCAAAATTGATAGGACTTCACCGAATCAGATTGTTTCCCGTACAATTTAGTACCACGAGGGTGTGTTTATTTTGTCCGCCTCAGGGATCGGGGCATGCTTGCTACTTTTATTTATGGATTATCTTCTTCACAGAGGAAAGAGAAGGTTGGTTTCTTCAGAAGAGCGGGAGAATGTCTTCTGACCTTCAGCAAATGCTACTGCGGGCTTTTTAGGACACTTGCTCACCCTGGGATGGTACCTTGTCCAGAGTGATGAGCTGGACATGGTTCAAATTAAGGCTAAAGTGTGAAAAACATTAGTATGTACGGTGCAGCGGAGTGGGACTGCTTAAAGCAGCAGTTGTCAAGTAGAGCCCTTCTATGATGGCGGAGGTTCCAGCGGGTTGGGACAGCGGCTTCTACAGCCTTGGGCACGCGTGGTTTTCAGCACCACTAAGCACATGAGCTTCTTATGCAGGACATTCTGGGGTTCGTTGTTCTTTGAGAAATGAGGCAAATAATCAGAATACTATCCTTTGCTTAATTTGATAATATAATAAAATATTATTGCAGGGTATTATAAATATATATATAATAAAATAATAAATTTTAATATACCAAATAATATATAATAGTATATAATAGTATATATAGTATATAATAAAAATATTGTTGCAGGGTATTATATTACATTGAATGTTATATATTATCAATGTTATATATATTATCTAATATACATTTCACTATTCTATGGCAATATATTATTGTACTATATAATTACAATAAGTTACATTACCATAACTTGTAATGATATATATTACTATAATATATAATTATGTATATTACACATATGTATATTAAGGGATATATGATAGCACATGTAGTTCTAATATAATGATATTATAATTACATATGATATACAATATTTTATACAATATATTAAATATAATATGCATTATATTAAACACATTTTCTTTTAAACCCTCACAGTAACTCAGCTAAACGACTATGATACCTGTGCCCAGAGCGGCTCGACTCCACCAAGAGGCCCTGCGCCCCAAGAGCGGAGCTGACCAGACTCCACTGTGTCCACCATATCCACTGCCTCTGCCACCCTGACGTTAGGACAAGCAGAGCAGAACGACACTCGTGCTTCTTCTCCCGTGGGCGTCTTCCACTCGGAAAGGAAGCTGCAGGCGTGAGCTGCCTGCCTGTACGAAGCCCCCAAGCCCAGGAGCCACTGCTGCGCGGGGGTCAGCGCCCTGAGACTGGATCTCACTCTCCTGTCCATCGCGACTTCTCAGCTACTGATTTCGAGATCTGCTTTTTGATTTGGACAGAAGTAGGAGGATCTTCAAAGGGAGGGTGAGGTGCAAGAACAGCGCACCTGTTCGCCTACACACTGAACAGGTGGCTGCAGCTGAACTGGGACTGAAGCCTGAGGGAGCTGCGTGATTCCCAGAGAGTCGGGTGGAATTGGGAGGCCGACAGTGGCCACTCCTGCAGGGGTGGAGGCTTTGTCCCGGCACCTGTCCCGGGACTGTGGGGAGGGCGGCGAGGAGGGTGTGCAGGATGATGCCAGGTGCAACCCAGATCCGACCTGCCCTATGACTGAACCTGTCCTTGCGGGGAGAAATCCTCCAAGGAAGCCCCTTGTGCACCCCAGCTGTGCTCTTGCAGGGTTCTGTGGAGTACAATGCCGACACCATGGCACACACCTTTGAAGACACATCTCCCGAACCCATGACGATATTCACTTTAGTTAACACAAACTCTATGCCCGAATTTTCTATCCACTGAGACATTAAATGCATTAGTGGAAGAAACCATATTATCTCAAAGAAAAGTGCTTCGGAACCGTAGCTGGGTCCTTCCTTTAAGTCACTGGGGCAGGCTGAGGTTTGTCACGTAAACTCGACTGTCTTTCCAGCATGCTCGTAACTATATTTTGCAGAATATTTCTGAGGTTTTTGTATCACATTCTTATAAGCATCTACCAATCCTTCTGCTCCATTATGCCACAGAAAATTTTTAATTTGAATAGCTCGACTCTAGTTTTTCTCTCACATAGAAAAATATAATCTGGTCAGGTGAGAGGTACAGAAATTTAGGAATCTCAGCGGAGCACACAGGGAGACCAAATTCAAGGCGGTTTCCTGTGTGTCCCCCTCGCATCTCACTCTCAGTGAGGCAGCCAGAACTTCTCCCACTTCCCAGCACTGCACATCTGCCCTGAGCGCACGGGCACACTGGAGAAATGCTCCTCCCTTTGCGCTGACTACTCCCTGCTAAGGCTCCCTGGTCAGCAGCAACTTTGGTTAAACCACTCACCATCTCAGCTTTGTGCAAATCTCCATCCCCTCTGTGTGACTCTGGAGGAAGCGAGGCCAGGACACTGAGAAAGTGACCACGCTGACCTCCTGATCCATGGAGCTATGGGAAAGACAGGCTCTTTCCCCATTTCTGTCTCAGAGTTTAGGCAGTGAATGGTTTATCCTGTCCTGTGCAGAACAGAGCTGGGAGGCAATGCATGCCTGTGACCCCAGCACTCTGGGAGGCTGAGGCAGGAGAACAACATGTCCAAGCCTGGGGCAAACGACCTAGCAAGACTCTGTCTCAAAATGAATAATAAAAAAGGGCTGGAGATGTAGCTCAGTGCAAAGGCCCTGATTCAATCCGCAGTACCAAACACAAAGACAAACAAAACTAAACCTGGGTGGTAGTTAAATGTGTATATTTCAGAAAATTTCCTGTTCTATGTATTATCAATTTACATCAAATTAGAAGCTAGTATTTAGAAACTGTTTTTGGGGAAGAGAGGTAGAAAAGAGTTAGATGAGAGGCTTCAAAACAGTTGGATGAGAGGAATGAGTTCTGGTTTTCTACAGCACAGTAGGGTAACTATTGTCTACAATTGTGTATGAGATATTTCAAAAGAATGAGCAAAGACAAGTACGAAAGATCCCAACCCGTAGAAAGGACTAATGTTTGAGGATAGACACGGTTCTTACCCCAATTTGATCATTACACGTCATATATATATATCCGTTATCATACTGCAACCCATAATGGTATAAAATAGTTTGTTAATTTTAAAAGGGAAACAATTGTATAGAAATATTAATACATTAATTTATATATGTATAAATTAAAAGTTGAATTATATAGTATAAGTAAAAGGAAAAGTACAAATCCCTTCCCTAATCTACCCTAAAATAACTCTCTCCATAAACACCACTCTTAGAACTTTTGAACAGGTGACGTGTTTCCTTCCAGCTTGTTTGTTTGCGGTACTAGATATTGAACCCAACATGCTAGGCAAATGCTCTATCATGGAACTATGTCCCCAGCAATTTTTTCTTACTTTATTTTGACACAGGATTTTGCTAAATTGCCCAAGGTGGCCTCAAATTCATAATTCTCCTACCTCTGTCTCCCAGAGGGCTAGGACTACATGCGTATGCTACCACGCCCGCCTGCTAGTCTTTGACATGCAAATACCAACGTAAACACCAAATCAACATGGTAACACACACTAACCCAGTGATAAAACTTGCCTCTTTCTGCTGAACATACACTTTGGCGTTTCTGATTTTCACAGACATAGCATTACCTTATTTTGTCTTAAGGCTACAGTCTTCCATTATATGGAAATGCTATAAATCTTAAAAGTATCTCTCCATTAAAAGTACAGCAACAGGTTTTCACTGTTCACTTTCCACATAATTTCAAGCATATTTAGTAGTATAAATGTTGCATAGTGAGTACCCTTTTATTCACTTAACTGTGTGTTTGGAAACAACTCCAGTTTTGTAACAACTGGAGCAATGGATATGTCCATTTCATGTTTTGATACATGTTGTCAAATTGATCTTGTTTTATAGCAAGCCTTTAAAAAATAGTTATAACTGTTATTATTTCATCAGACCCTTCACAGAATTGGGTGCAGTTAATCCGTGTAAGCCTTTGCTAATCTGAAAACTAACACCTCATCCATGTTTTATACTGAGTTTAATTAATTAAGAGATTGAGAATATTCTAAACATAATTAAAACTTAGAATATTTTTACATGATTTTGTTGTTTGTATCTATTGCCAATTTCTCTTCTGGTTCAATGAACTTTTCCTTAGTGATCTATAAGAATATGTTAAATAACTATTAATGGAATTTTTAAAAGTCAATTAATGGATGTTTCAGATGAGTTATTAAAGAAAGCATCAACCCATGTTCAGAAAATGGTTCACTCACTGGATGTTTGATGATAACAAAAAATGACTGTCACATTGTTAAGAATTTTAATGATGCAGTGGTAATGTTCATCGAGAAGAGTTTATCCTCTAAATACCCATGATGTAGTACTTACAGAAAAACAAATTTATACTGTAGAGTTTGTTCCAAACAATCTGCAGAATAGAAATAGAAAGAGGATTTAAACTACATAAAGTGAGACAGTATATGCTCAAATCTTTCTAAGTATAAATAGTTCAAAACGTAGAAAAAAATTCCTTAAATATTACCAGGAAAACAGACTATTCACAGGAAAAAAAAAAAAAAAGCAGGCTGATTTCTTGCATGAACTTGATTTAAGAAAAAAAAAAAAACTAAATATCACAAATCAGACAGTGTGTAATAAGCTTAATATATCATCCATTTTCTCTAATTAACGCATGTGTGGTTCTGTTCTTAGGTATGAATGGTTCCCCTTTCCGTATGACAAATTCACCTTCAGCTCACTTTCTAACTCTGTTCCCTGGGGGACTGAGGCAGAGGATCACCCCGAGTCACAGCCAACATCAGCCGGAGGACTAGGTTCAGTTCGACTGACAGCCGCATGGCAGAAACCATAACTGACAGAAGGTACAGGCAGCTACTCTCTGCCTCCCTCTTCTTCCTCCTTCTGGGTCATGTCCTTCAACAAATCCCTTGCATGTCTAATCTGGTATTTGGATCTAGGGGGCAGAAACCCCAAACTAGCACACATGATTGGTGAGAGAGATTGTCTTTGAAGAGGGTTGGTGAGATTGGCCTTTGTGAATCAGCCATTCCCCGTCTAGCAGCAGCAAGAATGCCACACCATATTTACAGGAAGACACAGAGCATTCTCGGCACTGGTCAGCAGGATGATTGCTAATAACTCATGCGAAGTGACCTGGACCATGGTCCCAGGAAGAGGAGAAGAGCGACAGGTGTGGTGTTCCAGGCAGTCGACCAAGACGAGCCTCAAGGCCAGCCAAGATGTGCGAACCGCGGGCTACTGTTCAGTCGTCCTGATGCAGCGCAGCGAGCTCGTGAGTTTATCTCCACCCCGACTCCGTCCCTCTCTCCCTGCTTCCTGACCACCAGGATGTGAGCAGCTCCGCGCCAGCAGACCTCCCCCTGGAACTTCCTGCCTTGGACGGAACTCGTTCTTACTGTGAGCTGAAATGAACCCCTCCTACTTTAAACTGTGCATGTCCCAGGGATGGGAAAGTGACTGAGGCAGCCCCCAGATCCATCTCCACACTCCTACTGACGCCTGCTGCCCTACGCTCCCCCTGGTTGTGCTGCAGGCCTCCCCTGAGCATGAGGGGCACGCTTGATTCTGCGGCTCTGCAGCTGAAACTTTTTTTCTTCAGCTTTATTTCTCCAGCTCTTTTTCACATGTGATTCCAAGAGATGGATGGATGGATGGATGGATGGGTGGATGGATTGATTAATTAACTGACTGACTGATGGATTGATTTTTTGAGACAGGGTCTAGCTATGTAGCTCAGGTTGAACTTGAACTCACTATGTAGCCCAAGCTGGCCCCAAACTTGATGCAATCCTCCTGCTTCAGCCTCCTGAATGCTGGGATTACAAGCATGTGCCGTGACGCCCAGCTCTTTCTCAGTTTTTCTGTCTCCTTTTTCATTTCTTGACCTAGACATTTCTCCCAACAAGTTTTTTGCCCATGACTTCTCATCTTTGAGGCTGCTTGTCTAGGGACTCAAACTGACCCAGCAGGACATTCCTAGGCATGGCACAGTGTCCTCATGTCCCAGTTCGCACAGTCTTTTCAAAGGGACATGAATGGAGCATGACTTATTTATTATCCAACGAGGCCATTTCATTTACAAAACATTTTCCAGAAAGCCATGCTCCATAAGTCAAAAATTCCAGATTTACTGCCCCAGAGAGACCAGGTATATCCATAGACAATGCCTCTCCTTTATCTGTCACCACTAAATCATATCAGGAAGGGAGAAGAATCACAGAGACATCCACCAAGGGCCCTATCTGGAATCCAACACATTTATCACCTCTGCTACTGGGTTCTGTGGGCTTCGCCTGATCGCTACACTGTCCACAGGAGCAAGGGAGTGAAGCTCCATGGGGAGAAGCCTTGAACAGTAACAAACGGGCCTGTGGATACGGTTTTTTTCTCATTTTCCTCTCCCAGATAAAGTATCCAGATACGTGATTTATGTAATTTCTTGGGGACAGGCCCGAGAGAGAAAACAAACAGATTCACTTATCCAATTTGACAGCACAAGCTCTTGAACCTTACTGTTCTCCGTGGCCAATGATACTGGGGTAGTTTTAAAGTTCTGGCCATGTTCGATTTCTTTTCCTCAGTAGTATTACATACCAGGCTGTTTTATTAGTTCATTTTCATTATACATCTTTTTACTGTCCACAATATAGGTGCTGTATTCCTCAACAAAAGCAATTTTTAAAAATTGCATGTGACCTCAAAAATAACATTACTTAGAAATAATAGAAGGTGCATTTGATTTATTAAAACATTATAAAACTAATAAAATGTGGACTTGACTCATAAAAATATAAGGCTTTACTGGAAGACACTAAAGAAGACATAAATAAATGGAAACAGTTCATATATAGGAAGATTAAATATTATAAGGATACTAATTCTTTCCATATTGTTTTCTATACTCATTGTGGTTCACTAGTTGTAATAACAGATACACATTGTAATTAGAAAATTGATTCTGTAAATTATGTGAAAAGTCTACAACTTTAGGAAAAACAGAGTAATCCTGAAGAGAGAGGGAATACACGGAGAGAATAATAAAAGTAGGCAAAATGGTCTAGTAGAACATTATAGTAAAATAGTGTATTTCTTGGGTACACGGATTAAATCGAAAAGTGGGATCCAGTCAACAGAGCAAGAACAGAAATATATGCAAATGTGGAATGTAATAAATTTGACAGTTTCATTTTCTGGCCCGTCTAATTCCAAAGGAGGAAAATTACACTGCACCTCCACAGGGACCAAGTTAAGCAAAAACTTTTGAAATTTTAGAAGTAAGTACAACACTTATTTTGTGGCCAGGGAGAAATTCTTAAATAAGATGTAATGCAATCAATAAAAATTTCAGGGCCGGTGAGATGGCTCAGCGGTGTAAGCACCTGCCTGGCAAGCGCGAGGGCCCGAGTTCGACTCCCGGATCCCACATACGAAAAAGGGGGCCGGTGATATCGCTCAGCGGCACGGGCGCCTGCTGGCGCGCGAGGTCCTGAGGTCGACCCCCGGTACCCACAAAAAGAAAAATAAAATAAATAAATAAATAATTGATAAAACTGGTTGCATTAGAACCAGGAACTTTTATACAGCAAAGGAATCCTTGTAAAGATTAAATAGACAAGATCAAAGTGAATGAAGAGACACAGTGTAGATATAGTGACACCACAAATATGCAGACACATATAAATAATATGATAGAACAAATAACGTATCACCAGCAAAGCTTTAGTTTCTGGAATAGGAAAGAACATAGGATAATAAGCAGAAAACAAATACACCTGAAAATGATCAAAAATTAAGTGGATGTTTCACAGATGAGGAAATGTGAAAGTTGAACTATCACATAAAACACATATGCTATACATAGGACCATAGAGGAGACAGTGATGCCTGATGTGCATTTATTGTTACAAAGGTGAAAATATGTGCTCTAAGTATTTTTCAAACAGAAAAAGATGAAAATAATTCATATTCATAAAGTGACTGACCAGAGAATAAAATACAAAAGCAAGTTTTTATTATATGATTAATTGGATCTTCAGAAAAGCAGATGGAGGATTATTTAGGTGACAGATACATGTATGCAAACGGAAAAATAGGTAACAAAGAAAGTCAGATTTTTTTTGAAAGTCAGATTTTTAAAAGTGAATACTATAGAAAAGATCTTTAATATTACAAAAATAGATTACAACCAGTCATATATTTTCTGAGAACACAAAAATTGAAACATTTGTAGGATATTATAAAATGTAAAAGATGAAATAAAACCCTCCATGAAGGCAAGTTTTTGAGGTTATTTTAAATCTAAAACTGAATTCAGATTTTACACATAGATAAAATTACAACCCATTCAGACATATATGTAGACTTATAACAGATATCTACACACAGACCCAGAAGGATACACTTAGGATTGTATTCATCTCAAGCTCCTTGCCTCAGCAGGGAGTAGAATTATTACACTTCTGTCATTGGAGGATAAGTTAGCAGGATGCTGCAGAATAGATTCTCCATGAAACTATTGCTATGGACAGAAGGAGAATTTGAAAATGTAGATATGAGTGAAATAAGATGGCAAGAGAGGAAGCCCACTTCCATTTAAATAAATTTAAAATACAAATAAAACCATGGCACATGTGTCACCAGAAAGGCCTAAATGAGATGTCTTTATCAAATATATTTGAATATTTGTCTGCAGAAGGGAGGGACTCAACTTCGAGAATGGAGGGTTTTATTTACTTTTCTCATAGCTGGGGTAATACCACACACTCACAACTTAAAGAAGAGAGAGGGTTATTTTGGCTCATGGATTTTAGAGGATTCACTCCATAGCTGTCTGGCTCCAAGAGCAGAAAGCATGGTGGAAAGCATGGAGAAAAGCTGCTCAAGTCATGGTGAGCAGGAAGCAGAGAGAAGGGAGGAGCCAGGAGGAAGATGGACCCTTCCGGATCACCGCAGTGACCACCTCCTCTCACCAGAACCCACGTCCTACAGCAAGTCCCCATAGCAATCCCGATCCAAGCGCCTTCCCCATATGTGTGCAGCCACTGGGGCCAATTTAGATCTAAGCCATCCACGGGGCAAGGGAGAATGCCTTCAGGGGAACACAGACCCGTGAGCAGAGCGGCTTCCACTGAGGGAGATGATAATCTCAACTGTGACCTTATGTTTTAAAAGAGAAAACAGGGCCAGTGAGATAGCTCAGCACCATAAGCGCCTGCCTGGCAAGCGCGAGGTCCTGAGTTCGACTCCTGGTACCCACATAAAGGAAAAAAAGGGCCGGTGATATCGCTCAGCAGCACGGGCGCCTGCTGGCAAGCTCGAGGTCCTGAGGTTGACTCCTGGTACCCACATTTAAAAAAAAGAGAGAGAGAAAACAAAACACAACACAAGAGGTGTGGAGAGCAATTCAAGTTTGCTAGAGGTTTGAAATCCATGGTGAAACGTGTGACGCTGTGTCGTGCCACGCCTGCTGTGCTGGGGCAGAAGGACAGGCTCATGTTCCTAGGCCGTGGTGAATATGTGGAAAATCAGAACTCACGTACTCTACTTTCATTATTTATACATTTTATTTTATGGACACATTTAATATCTTTAACTGCATAAAAGACTTCATTTCAGAAAACAATTTTGAAGGGAACAGTTTTCTAGACCTACCAACAAAATAAACATTTTTCTCAAATGCATACAATACAAATATTTATAATATGAGTTACTTTAGCATCCTTTTTCTTTTTCTTACAAATTTCCTCCATAGAAGATAATGTATGTGGCCAACAACTTAAACTCTAATTCTTAAGAGGACGTATAGGAATTTGGTTCATAGTTCATTTTGTGGCATTAAGAAATTGAAAACTAAAATCTTGGGGAAGAGTTTGAGATCATCTAGTGTATCACTCAGAGCCTCCACAAAGAATTGTGTCAGAGAATTATGGAAGCTGAAAAGCCCAATGTCTACAGGAGGCAAGTTGGGCATGCAGCGAGCCAGGGGTCTAAGTTATGGCCTGGGGTAGAAGGCTGATGTCCCAACCCAAGCATTCAATCAGGAAAAATTCTCAGTTACTTGGACTTTTTTTCCTATATAGGTCTTCGACTAGCAAATGAACACCATGTACTTTGTATACTCAGTGAGCCAGTTCAAATGTTGCTCTCATACAGTACACCCTTAGAGACACAACTGGAATAATGTTTGAGCAAAACATCTGGGTATCCAACGGTCCAGTCATTCTGCAATATAAAATTACTCATCTTTCCTCAGGTATTTGAAAGTATTCATATCTAATGAGACAGCAAGTCTACCAGTACATTTGTAAAGAAACTCTTGCATTTGTGCACCAGTCAATTCAAATACTTATCAAGAGAACAGAAAACTATGTTGAGATGTCATTCAGTAGAGCATTAGAAGCAGTGGAAATGAAGAAGTGGATTACCTCGATCAATCAACATGAGTGAATATCAAGCTCACACACTGACAGAGAACAAGAGCATTTCACAAAATAAGACGTATGGTCCTATTCCAATTTAAAACACTGGGTCAAGACTGGTAACGAGAGAAGAAGAGTGGAAGAGAGAGGAGGGTAGGAGAGAGGATGAAGGAAGGAAGGGGAGAGGCAAAGACTGAGAGATGGAGAAATAAAAAGAGAAACAGAAAAAATAAGAAGAAACATTTCAACAAAGTAAGTCAGAATAACACTGCCACGACTGCCTCTGTGAGCAAAGAAAGGAGGTGATGTATATGAGGACAGGCACAGGCCAACTCACGGGGCACAGTTACGAGATACTTTTCTACCGGAGTGTTAGGAATATGATGTTCTTTTTAATATTCTTTAAAATATGCACCTGTGTTTTATAGTCTTTTATGAGCCCACTCTATGTTATACAACACCTTTACAAAATAGCATTTGGGATACCAGGTTAGATTATTTGTGAGGCTCTTTCGGAATCAAAACTTGTTAAAAGTCCTGTGTAATATTTATTTGCTCAACTTTAAGGTAATTTATACCTCAGTGCAGCTTCATGCAGGCTATTCACTAAGCAGAATGGAATTAGGTTTCAGTGGAAAGAGTATATTATTCACTTTCACAGCCAAACCCCTCAGGTGGCTCTGTCTAATCTTGACCATCCCGGCGGCTGGCAGAAAACCTGCAACGGTGCGATCTTCACAACAGCCACGCAGGAGGTACATTATTCTTGCTTCTTACATGCTGACACGCTGTTCTCTTTTCATATCCATGGTGTTAAAATATTAACACACACATGAAAATGTGAATAGCTTGTGCCTGAAATTCATCTCTAAGGCTGGAACAATCACAGCCCACCAGTGGCTAGCAGATCGCTGGCCACACCGCAGTAGAGGAGAGAGAGGTCTGTTATGACCCGCTGTCCTCAACTGATTCAGACTCATGTTTAGACCTCAGCACAAGACTTCCCTTGTAAAAACCAGTGTTGAATATGTGGGTGTATGTAGCAATTTTTTAGTACAGAAGCTTATTAAAATTGGTGAGACTGGTGTTGGTAATAGATACATGCTTACCAATGAGACTTTATTTTTAATCGGAACTGACAAAAATATGGAATAACATTTGGTAATATCTTATATACATAAAATAGTTATGCTTTATCACATCTGTATCTTATGCATTCCCAGATCTCTCTTTTTCTCAAATATATTTTATAAAGGAAGCTATAGAAGAGGTCAGAGGGTACATTTCAAAATGTTAAAGCAATGTAAACATAAACATCTTTTATGAGGCACAAACTGATAATCATTAATAAATTGTATAAGAAAGTGACAAAAATGGGCATCTGAGATGAATATGCATTTCTCAGAAGGAGAAATACGAACAACAAATAAATATATGAAAAAATGTTTGACATCACTGGTCATTCAAGAGATGCAAATTAAAACAACATTGAGATTCCATCTCACCCCAGAAAGAATGGCTATTATCAAGAAATCAACCAATAACAAATGCTGGAGAGGCTGTGGAGAAAAAGGAACCCTTCTCCACTGTTGGTGCGAGTGTAGACTGGTGCAGCCACTGTGGAAATCACTGTAGAGATTCCTCAAAAAGCTAGGATTAGAGGTCCCATTCAACCCAGTTATTCCCTTTCTGGGTATCTTCCCAGAAGAATTAAAATCATCATACCACAGCGATATATGTGCACCCATGTTTATAGCAGCACAATTTGTAATAGCTAGATCTTGGAAACAACCCAAATGCCCATCAACCGAGGAATGGATAAAAAAGATGTGGTCTTGGGCCGGTGAGATGGCTCAGCGGCGTAAGCGCCTGCCTTGCAAGCGCGAAGGCCCGAGTTCGACTCCTGGATCCCACATACGAAAAAGGGGCCGGTGATATCGCTCAGCGGCACGGGTGCCTGTTGGCGCGCGAGGTCCTGAGGTCGTCCCCCCGGTACCCACAAAAAAAAAAAAAAAAAAAAAAAAAAAAAAAAAAAAAGATGTGGTCTTTTTATACAATGGAGTACTGCTCAGCCATAAAGAAGGATAAACTGGAGATTTTTATAGGTAAATGGATGCAACTAGAGACCATATTCATAAGTGAAATAAATCAGACTCACATTTGTAAACATCATATTGTCTCCCTGGTATAAGAAACTGAAAGAGTAAATAAGAACCAAAATGTGCAACAGATATTATGAAATGGGAAGAAATTGTTCAAAAGGAAAGAGGAACTACGGTAGGGGAAATGGGAAAGGAGGGAAGGGAAAAGGAAAAAAATACAACATAGTTATACTACTAGTTTCTTTTAGTTTATTGAAAACAAAGGTTTGTACTTATATCATTTGCAGAATTTTTTATGACTATCTTGTACTCTGAGTAACTGATTTGAAGCTAACAATACATAATGTATTAACTATTGTTATTCTATTATTCTATTATGAAATTTTGTCTTATTTTTCCATAAAATAAATTTTAAAAGTAGATTTTTTTCTACAAATATCGATTTTACATCAAAATGAAGTGCACACATCAACCCTTTTCAGGATATTGTCTGAAATATGCTTCTTTTAAGTAGATAAATTGTTACTAATTTGATTAAATGGACACATCTTGAAATGTCACATAATGGACCATTTAGTTGAAAATATCTTTAGTAAACTGTAAAACCCAGCAAGATACCTTTTTTCTGCTATGCCATATTTTTCTGAGCTGCATTTTTTTTTTTTTTTGTGGGTACCGGGGGGTCGACCTCAGGACCTCGTGTGCCAGCAGGCACCCGTGCCGCTGAGCGATATCACCGGCCCCTTTTTCGTATGTGGGATCCGGGAGTCGAACTCGGGCCCTCACGCTTGCCAGGCAGGCGCTTAAGCCGCTGAGCCATCTCACCGGCCCTTTCTGAGCTGCATTTTAAAAGGCTGTTAAGATTGCTATTTGATGAAGTTTTCTTTCTCTGTTACAATGGATGATCTGTACTGCCTCTTCAAGTCCCGAACGTATTATTTTTCCCCAAGAACTTCAGGACAATCAAATTCAAATAAAAATCTAAAAAGCACATTGAAAATCATCTTGTTCCCTGATCCTCTTTGTTCTGAATAAAGGGCATTCTTGTCTATTCCTTTGGCAGGAATTTCTAGCACTGCCTTTTTAGAGAGGAAAGGGAGAAGCCGCAGCGCCTCGTCTGCCGCCCCACATGCACAGCATCTCTCGTATCCTGCTCGTCCGTGGAGTGTTTCACTGAAACGCGTCATAGAAAGAGAGGGCGCGTGGCCCTCGAGGGCGTCCTACAGTCATGCCTGGCACAGGCGCATTTTCCGGCTCCCCTAAGTCACTGTCACACCCCCGGGCCAGGACGTCCAGCTCTGCTCTGCATCCGTGAGTGGGCAGCGGACAGGACAGGAGGTCGGGGGCCAGGACTTCCTCCTGTGTGAAGGGCGCCCGGCTCTGGCCAGGGTCTCCCTGCGCTCGGGGCTCAGCAGAAAGCAACGAGTTCTCTGTGACCCGAGGGCCACCGGCCGCACCTTCAGCGTGGTCCCCGGTGGGCTGTCCTGGGGCAGGGCAGCCACTGGAGGGCCCGTCTGCGACTGCGGGAGCAGAATCGCGCAATCCTGTCAGACATTGTGAAGACACAAGATGTCCCACCTTGCTGAACAAAGGCACGCGCTGCCACAGGTGTTTTGCAGAAAGCCCAGACTGCCTGCACCTGAGTGTCCCCCTTGGAAACGGCCCTGGAACACACCTTTCCTCCCTCACACCGGACCCAGGTCACAGAACATCCACTGCTGCCCCAGTGCCAAACAGTGTCCGACCTCGAGTCTCCGGGCTAAGATCATGGGTGATCATCATAATTCTGTGATCTTGGCAGGCTGCACAACCTTTTAGTACTTATAATTGCTCCTCCATAAAATGCCAGTAACCATTAACTCATGGAGTTTTGTGAAATTTCTGATATAACGTGGATGAACATTTTTGCACGGCACTCAGTCCATAGTAAAGTAAAATACAAACTATTTGTTATCATTTTTGTTGCTAGTTTCAATGCTATGAAATCTAATTTTAACCCATAATTTCAAACTTTCTCAGGGATATCGTTTTTGTACTATCTGCTGAAAAGACCGTGCTCCAGAGTGAGCCAGGCGTGAGCATCAAGGGTGCTGTGGAGGGGGGCCGGTGAGATGGCTCAGTGGCGTAAGCGCCTGCCTTGCAAGCGCGAGGGCCCGAGTTCAACTCCCGCAACCCACATACGAAAAAGGGGCCGGTAATATCGCTCAGCGGCATGGGTGCCTGTTGGCGCGCGAGGTCCTGAGGTCGACCCCCCGGTACCCACAAAAAAAAAAGGGTGCTGTGGGGAGAGCAAAAGGGTCACTGCTGGAGCTTGCACTTGGCAGCCCAACCACAATGACAAATGACTGATCTTTGACAGCGTATGGGGGCAGCCCGAGTCCTCCAAGCAGATGAGAAAGGGCAGCCTCGCTGTGCATGGGATCCACTCGGCAGCATTTAGGCCCATGACGTGCTGGCGTTCACCTTGCTTCAAGTCCCCTGCTTTGACATCAGAACTTTGTCCCATGTTGTTTTTCAGTTTTTGCAAATGGAGTGTTTAGGACACACCCCTACCCTGTCCCTGTCACCAGCATTCCACTGCACTCCACCAGCTGGGAATTAAACCATTATTAAAGCAATTATGAAAGCACCAGCATTGTGCCCAAGATGTATTAATTGTACTGCTTATTAGATACACTACAGGGCAGGAGAGTGGAGGCAAGTATAGAAACTGGGACGCTATTTTGATAGGCAAGCAAAATGTAATGAACTTGCTACCACACAATATGACCTGAGACCTCCTCTCGGATATAACCATTTGTATAAGTTGCTTTAAGGAGGGAAGAATATCACACTCTAAAACTGGATATTGGAAGGTGGTGCAGAATTTTAGAATTAGAAAGGCATTTTAAAAGCAGAAACAGATTTAGTAGATCTAGAGAGTTCTGAATTTTTAATACGATGAAGTTCACATGAAGAAGTGAGCACAACTATGTGAAAGCCTCATATCATGCAAGTCAAGAAAAGGAACAATGTGCTTTGAAAAATAGCCTGAAATAGATTGCACAGTGAAGACGTAGAAAATTGATGAATGGGGCCGGTGAGATGGCTCATTGGCGTAAGTGCCTGCCTGACAAGTGAGAGGTTCTGAGTTCGACTCCCAGTACCCACATTAAAAAAAAAAAAAAAAAGTTGATGAATGGAAAAGCCCCGTGAATCTACCTAATAAATGTACAAATGAAGTTTTCAAAGAGTTTTGGGAGAAAGGACACAGCAAATTGTCACAAAGACATAGGGTATAAAACTGGAGAAGGGAAAGTAGAGTGGAAAGAGAGAATGGCATATCTCAATAATAATAAGATACCACATGTTATCAGGGCAAATCCCTTGAAAAGGCACGAATGCCAAGTATGAAGGTGGAAAAGTGAGCCACACATGCTTCACACAAGTGACATTTCCCAGACTGGAATCCACTGGTTGGATAGGCTGCTGCTTGCAAGACACATTACGAGTGACTCCTCGAAGGAAAATTCAGAGGTGAAGGCAAAAATTAAAGGGTCACATGGACAATATGAACAGGCCTGTGTCTTGTAGAAAAATGTAACCCATAACTGATAACCTTCCGAAACTAAAACACCAAGCATGACAGGTTCACTGAGGATTGCACCAAATATTTAAGGATCAAATTTTACCAGTTCTCTACTTTCTCTTTCAGATGCCAGATGTGAGGGAATATTTCCTAACTAATAGTTCTGTAAAGAAAACGTACTGATGACAAGTAAAGCATATGGAGAGGTGCTGTGTACCAGAGGAAAAAGGCAAATTACAGCTGCAGTGTGATGCCACCACACTCCCATTAGGAAAGGTAGAATCTGAAACACTGGGCTGGAAGCAGCAGGAACTCTCATTTCTACGTGCAGTCACACAGGAAGACAGGTTGGAGTTTTCCACCAAACTAAACATCTTCCTTGACACAATGTCACGACTATACTACTCAACATTCACCAAAGGGGTGCAAAATGTGTCTCTGCACATCTATCTGCATGCACATGCTTGTGTCACTCCTGCGCATGATTGCACCATCTTGAATGCAACCAAGCTGCCCTTTGGTAGGGAGACAGATAAACAAGCTGCGGACGAGGCAGGCAATGGGACATCGTTCAGCACTGGAGAGAAGCAAGTGCTCAACCCAGAAAAGACCTGGAGAAACTCAGGTAGGTGCATGTTACTTAGTGAAAGTGAAATAAGCCACTCTGAAAAGTGGCCCACTCCAGCTCTACGGCATTCTGGAAGAGAAAAGTAATAGAGAGTAAAACTATCCAGGGGTGCCGGAAGTTGGTGGGGGAAGGAGGGAGGGATAATTAAGCAGAGGACAGAGCACTTTTTCTTTCCCTGCACTACTGGAGCTGGAACCCAGGGGTGCTCGACCACTGAGCTATACCTGCAGCCCTTTTTAATTTTTTTGTTTTCTTTTGTAACAAGATACAGCTATGTTGCCCAGGCTGGACTTGAACTCATGATCCTCCTGCCTCAGCCTCCCAGGTAGCTAGGGTTAGAGCTGTGCACCACCACACAAGCTTCAGAGGATTTTCAGGGTTGTAGAAATACTCAGCATGATACTGTAATGATGGATACATGTGCAAACTCTGAGTGTACAGCATCAAGAGAAACCCTGATGGACACTAGGGTCAGTGCGGTAGGTCAGTACAGGCTCAGCCGTTGTAACAAATGCACCACTTCCGTAGAGGCCGCTCACTGTGGACGATGCCATGCACAGTCGTGGGCAGGGTATATGGGAAATCTCATCCCAGTTAGAGCAGAACAAATGAAATTTGACACAAGTACCTCGCTTGTTTGTTGTAGTACTAGAGGTTGTACCACGGACCATCTCACTGAGCTACCATCCCAGCTCTGTTCCATTTTCTGTTTTGAAGTAAGTTCCTAAGTTGATGTGCTGCCCGGGCTGGGCTTGTGAGCTCCCTGCTTCACAGGGTGCTGGAATCCCAGGGGTGCACCCCTACACCCGCTAAGTAGTTCACTTTTTGAAATTGAGTCTCATAAATCATGTGACCTCAATCATTTGGTTTCCAATTATTTTTGTTAGTAGACAGAATTATTTTTTTTCCATATATGGATCGCTTGACCTGCAGACTTGCTGTGGTCACTCAAGAATGAAAGGAGGTGCTTTGCAGGTAGATGCCTGCTCTTCTACGTACATTCTTGTACCATCTACAAATGTGAATGGTTTTACATCTTTCGTTTCTGTTGGATTTCCATTTATTCATTTACTTACTTTTCCACTATTCCATATGCTGGTGCACCCGACATGACGAGGATTATGCATCTGGTTTTAACTGGGACATAATAATGGAATGAACTGGTGACCTACCAAGAAATGTTTCCATACCTGCATACCCTGAGAAATGTTAATAACAGGTTAAACATATCTAGCTCCTTCAACATTTATCATTACTTTTTGGTGAAAACTTTCAAAATCCTTTCTTCTAGCTTTTTAAACGGCACAGTACTTTGTTTCTTCAGTCACACTACTGTTCAATAGCACACAGAAATTCTTCCTCCTCCCAGCCTGTAACTTAGAACCCGCGGCCCAGCCTCCCTGTACCTCTCTCTCCACCATCTCCTCTCTGTAAACATGCTTGTTTTCAAAGAAAGCAAACTGTCATCACTGTGTATGATTTCTTCATTGATTTGGTGTAGATGTCTCTTATCAGTTAAGGAATTCCTTTATAATTCTAATTTATGAGTATTTTTTAATAAAAAAAATCATTCAGCTTTTCTCATTTGGGGAGCTAGCTGTTTAGAAAATAAGCAGTCGGATGATTTCTTTATAGGTAACTGTACCAATAATCATAACAAATGTAAGTGATCTAAACGTTCTAATCAAAAGGCAGAGGCACTCAGATACTGTTGCCTTTGAATAACTTTGCTCGTGTATAAAACAGCAAACTCCACATGCAACCCACAAGAAATGAATCTTAAGAATAAAGACACAAAGAGCTGATAGAAAGAGGATGTGAAATTATGCAGTGCTAGCACAAATCAAAGCTGCAGTGGCCATGTTAATAAGAAAGTAGATTTTACAGCAAAGAATATTAATACAAATCAAAAGAATATTTAATGATGAAGTGCTTCATTCATTAGTAGAAAAAAGTCCCTAGATATTCATGTACATAAAACAGAAGTTCAAAATACTTAATGTAAGAGCTGCTTAAAAGAGTTTCTTTCCTATTTCATACAGTACAGATCACTTTGTTATTTATTCTTTGAAACATTCTTGAGCTAAAACATACCTAGGTTGCCCTTAGTTGTGAAAGACATTTTGCTGAGTGTCTGATTACATGTTTAGGAGCAGACATCTCTTTTCTTTCACTATTGAACATGCTGCCCATTTCCTCGTCGCATTTTCTTCAAGGGAGAAACCCGGATCCACCCTCGCTCCCCACCACTGAGCAGGGCTGTGGCCGAGGCTCAGTCCCCAGGTCCATGTGAGGCCCTTTCTCATCACTGGCTGTGAGCAATATGACAGGGATCTAAGTTGGTACAATTTTCCACACTTTGCATTTTCATGATGTTGACCCAGCACCTAGGATCCATGACCAGGATTTTCATTACTTTGGAAATTTTTCAGTAATTCTCTCTAAATATTTTATTTTTTTGACCTCTCCTTTCCTTTTGGGACTCCAGTGACACCAGGATCCAGAAACCACGCTGCACGATGCTATTTCAGAGCCGCCCAGAGCTCTGCTGCTTTCTTGTCCTGTTTGTGGTGAGTTGAACTGGCTTGCTCTCCATGTGTATTATCTGGATAGTTTCTATTGCTAGGTATGCAATTTGACAGACTTCCTTTTGCAATGTGTAACGTATCATTAATACCAGCATCTTGTTTTAATGTCAGGCATAATTCTCATCTCTTTGACTTCTAATTGAGTCTTTTTATATCTTCCACATCTCTACTTTCATTTGTAGTATATTGTAATGCAGATATTTTCACTGTGTTAATATGCTTTTCCATGAATTCTGAAATTTATGTTGATTCTGATTTATTTTCATTCTTTTTAGGGCCCCATTTTTGCTTCTTTTGTATCTGTTAATTTTTGCAGGTAGCTAAGACACAGTGGTTTCACCTTGTCGGACACCTTGTGTTCACATGAATGTTCTAAGCTTTGTGGTAGGACACAGGTCTGTCGCTGGAAGACACTTTGACCCATCCAATCCGCGTTTATGTTATGACTTATTAGTCAGGTCCAGAGCAGAGCTGGCCCAGGGCTGATTAGTGCCCCATCCAGAAGCGAGATTTCCTGGAAACTATGCCCAGGCCCTGGGACTGCTGGATTTCAAGCCTAGTTGCTGACACCAGGAGCTATTCCTGCTCTGTCAGCACAGCACCTGCAGTTTGCAGTGGTATCAGGCTGTTCTTTACCCAGGCTCAGGAAATCTTCTCTCATGTATGTAGATATCATGCATGCATGTATCATCATGCAGATATCATGTGTGTGTATCAGCATGTAGATATCATGCATGTAGCTATCACATGTGGGTGTATCAGCATGCAGATATGCATCATGCATGTGTGTATCAGCATGTAGATATCATGCATCATGCACGTGTGTATCAGCATGTAGATATCATGCATGTAGCTATCACATGTGGGTGTATCAGCATATAGATATGCATCATGCATGTGTGTATCAGCATGTAGATATCATGCATCATGCATGTGTGTATCAGCATGTAGATATCATGCATCATGCATGTGTGTATCAGCATGTAGATATCTTCTCTAGCTAGCTCCTTCGTGTTCTCTCTTTAAGCAGTTTGCTTCTCTCTGGCACTGTGCCCAGTGAATTCTAGCTGCCCTGATGTCCCAGGCTCTTGTCTCTGTCCTTTAGCCCTGGGAGCTGGCCAATCCTGGTTAAAATCTGTCCTTTGAAAATTTAAGGGGTGTTTTGATTTCTAAGTACGCACTCTTTGCTTGCCTCAGGTGGTCCTGAGTTGTCTTGCTGCACTGGTGCAGACTGCTCACGTGCCCAATAGCCTGAATTCTTCTCCGCTATTGAAGAGTTAATCACAGACTAACCTGCACCATGTCGAGCAAGGCTGAGTACTTACCTGCACTGTGGTAGGTACCAGCTGCCTAGGAAATTTTCAAGGGTCAGATACTGAGGTTAGCTTTGAATAACTTGAAGAAATGAGAATAAGCAGAGAAATGCTGGGTCAGACCTTGCATGTTAAAATAACTTTCACTGAGAAAAACATCACCATCACGAGGATGAAAGCAACCAGAAGCATTTATGGCATGTCTACAAAACTAGCACGCGGTAACCCGAAGGTCGATGGAATGCATTAGGATGTCTCCGCTTCTGGAGAGAAAAAGAAAATAAATGTTTAGCCAGAAAAATAAGACACAAAATCAAACCTCTGCATACAGTATTTTAAAGACACAGGATTCTTTCACATCATTTCTTAAGTCTCTGTTACTTACAAAGCAAAAAAAAAAAAAAAAAAAGTTTTTTAAAATTTGAATGGGATTTTATTTTACCTCTTATGTTTGCCTCATAGCAAATGCATGACGCGATTCAGGGTTTTGTGTTTCCGGGTGCTTGTCCGTGGACAGTACCTGGATCTCAAGAGCAATGAATGGATTTTGGGTACTGTTGGTCTCTAAACGCAGAACGCACACTTTTGTGTTTGTTTTCAATCTAATGGCTTCCAGCATTTTCCATGCTGGTAAAATGTGGTAGAATGTGCAAGACAGCAACCTTGCTTAGGTGGCCACAAACAAACCCCAAATGCAACTTAAATCTGATGTTTCCTAATGTTCCCCCCCGCCACCTGCAATGACAAGTGGAACGCTCCACGCCTGCCTCCTGGGCTGAACAGCATCCCCGAAAGGAAATGCCCACGCGTGTTCCCACAGTGCTGTCTCGTTCAGGAACTGGGTCTTCGCAGAAGCAATTCGGACAGCACACTGTTTTAGGGCAGGCGCTGGCTCCAAATACGGGTGTGTTGTCCTCTTGAGTTCTGTGACGAGACACTCCAGGCAGGGCACTTTGTAAAAAAATGATGCTGGCTTAGCTCACAGCTGTGCAGTCTGGAAGTCCAGCATCGGCAACCACATCTCTCTGGGCTCTGATGAGGGCCTCTGGCCCCTTCCCAGCACGCGGGGAATGTGTGTGGGAGAGCACGTGGCCTAAAGGAAGCAGCGCACTGCTGAGCAGCTGGGCCTGCTCTTTCCTTGTAACTTTCCGCATCGGGAACTAGTGGACTCCTGCGGGACCCAGCCCACTCTGTGGTAGCAGCGTGACTCCTACCCAGGCACCTCCTTAGACCCAACGTCAAGGAAACCACCTCTCCGTCCTGTTACATTGGAACCCAGGAGCTAGGGGGATGAACCGTGAGCACCCCACACCAAGGGGAGCCATCTCTACAGGCCAGGAGGGCACAGGCAGAGGCCAGTGCAGCTCAGCCTCGGGACCGGAAGCTGAGGACCGGCCTGATCCAGTCCCGCCCATGGGCAGTGCCCCACCCTGCTCCGGGAATAAACTTCTGCTCTTTTAAACCACCCAGTTCGTAGTTATCCTGCCCTTCCTAGGTCATTAATGTAGCATACTCTAATTGCACTTAAAAATTAAGTTGACTCTACCTCCATTCTTTTGTAGAAACGTTGTATAATCTAATTTTTAAATCACTCTCATAATGAACATAATTCATTGTTTCCTCTCTCAGAATTATTTCCAAATATCCTTGCTCAGCATGGTTATTTTCTAATGAGAAAATACACAATAAACGACATTGCGAGATGTGAATAAGTCCTTTACAATTTTTTTAAATAGAAGAGCCTGCCCTTCGAACGTCGATTTCCACGTGGTCTGCAAGTGCGCCCCCCAGTGCCCCCTAGAGGACGGGGAGCTCACGGCCCAGGCCCGAGGGTGGGTAACGAGCTGCTCTCAGCTGCCACCGCTGAGATTTCCGCTGAGAAGGAAACCGCGCTGCCCAAGCCGTGCCTGTCTCTTGGGAGAAGCCCACGTGGAGTACTCCAGAGTTACTGAAATCATACATTCCCTGGTAATATAAAGTCAATATAATGGCATGCATCTACTAAGAAATACAGCTAACATTCAGCTGCAAGTGTTAACATAGTGCAATATCTAGTTTTTCACTATAAAATAAATATGTGACACAAGAGACAGAGGGACATAAAGATAGAGTTTTTTTGAAAAAAACAAAAAACATTAAAACTTTGAGTCTTAATACTGTTACGGTTCAGACCTAAAATGTCCCTCAAAAGTCTCCTGCATTCAGAGGTGGGGCTTTGGAAGGTGAGGGACCCTGGGGTGCCTGTGCTCGTCCGTGGACTCATCACGGGCGAGCTCAGGGCTGACTGTACTGCCGGAGGGGACTGGCTGGAGGTGGCACCGGGGTGTGACCGGGAAGGGTGCGTTCTTGTTCCCAGTTTTCCTTTTCCTCTCTGCTTCCTGGCCGCCCTGAGGTGAGCAGCTTTCTTCTGCCAGGCCCCTCTGCCATTCCATTTCTGCTTAGGAGCCTGCAAGCTTGGACCGCATCTTCTGAAATGTGACCCAGTATAAACCTCTCCTTCTTTAAATTGCGGGTGTCAGATATTTTCAGCAGAGGGAAAAATGGCTAATATAAATACACATTCAAACTTCTACAACTTGTCTCCAAAGTAGACAATGTTAATATCGGTACAATATTAGTGAGTAACTCACCCCAAACCAAGCTGATCTTTGCTTTCCAGTCTCTCTACTCCAATCTGAAAGCAATGAGAAATATAGAACAGAGAAACATAAGTAAATTGATTGTTTGCATAGTCACTTTTACTGTAAATGAACATAATCTGAACAATACTAGATACAAATTATATAGGGGAAGCTACATTTTTGAAAGTGGTTAGTACATCAGATTTTCCTTCCAATTCATTACAAGTTTTACAGAATAAACCTGCCTTCAGACTAGATTGTTCAACAGGTAAGGGGTGTAATTTGCCTGGTGCAGTTCCGGTGCTGAGAGGAAATAACCATGCATGGTTGACATTGTGTACCTAGTCTTCTACCCATGGTGAGCTTTAGGATAGATGTTAAAGGTGACCTTGTTTTATTTAGCTGGTTGGTCCTTAGATACTTTATGCAGTTCAATATTCTAGATTGGTCAGAAAAAGAAAGTTTTAATGTCCTTAATGGGGTCATTAGTGATAATACTGAAAGAAATTAAACTGAAGGACAATCTCAACAAACCTCTTTTTAGTACTAATAGTGTACCCCTGGGAAAGTTAATAGCTAGTGTAAATTGGTGTCTATTTCCTTTATCTCATTTTCTTTATCTGGCTTAATAGATAACGGATGATTACATTGAATATAAATTAGAAGCATTGCCTGTTTTCTAAACTTGACTCTTATAAAAATAAAAGCATAGACCTTTATAAATTCAAGGAGAAATTTTATGGACAGTTGACAGTACTATTTAAAAGTTGGTACTTTTTATGGACAATAATAGAATTGTATCCTTTTTCGAAGTGGAGTGACAGTGAATTTATGATTCAGGCTTTTACTTCAACTTTGATTTGTGACTAATTACCCCAGGCAGTGAAGTCTTAAGAATCTCAGGTCATCAGAAAAGAAAGCTTAATCCAAAGAGCTTCCTACAAGATGAGACAAAGGAAAGAATCCAGGAGACCATGGAAAGAGCTTAGAGGAAGACCAGCGACTGCAGACTCTCACCAGACTTGGACAAGTACTAAGGGACATCGCCACTGAGCCTCACTCTGCTGTGCTTTAATTGGAGAATGGTTAAATACACCTTGCCTGTTCTTGTAGAAATCAAATCAGGTAATACATATGAAAGAAATCTATAAAATAATTCATTGACAAAAGAGATTTGAGAGTTATTACTGTTTCATATTCCAGTCTCTGTTTACCTTGTGCTTCTAACCAGCAGAAGAACCTTTAGTCACAATGCTCCTTTGTTTTTTATATAAATGAAACAGACCCAGGATTTCCACTGCACCTTGTAGCTAGACCTGTGGGCTAGAAAATCAACTTTGAGTAGTTCGTACATGCAGAGAAAACTGGAAATTAGGATGCACAATGATAGATTCAATATAAATTCATAATTGAACCATATTAAAAAGAAAAATAAAACATGAAAAAGCATACTGGAACTATTAAAACAAGTTTGAAAGGTCACAGGATACAAAACCAATGTGAAAAACTAATCCCATTTATGTTAATATCAAAGGGAATAAAATGGTTAGGGATATATTTTACAAAAGAAATGTGATGTTGGCACACTAAAAACTACAAAGCAGTGATGGGAAAAACAAAAGATCTAAATGAATCAGAAGGAGTTCTATGTTCTCAGCTAGAAGACTCAATTTTGATAAGATACCATTTCTACTCAAATTGACATATAGATTTCAACTGAATTACTATCAAAATCTCTTCAGACTTGAGGGAAAATTTGAGAGAAACTGAAAATTGATACAAAAATTCTATATGAAAATGAATCATATTTGAAACCCATTGAAGTTTTGAAAAGATGCACAAAGTAGTAGAATTCATATTACCTGATTTCAAAACATAGCATAAAGGTATAATGCTCAAGAACCTACAGAATAGAGAAACAGCAGGCCAGGTTAGTGGAACAGAATTCAGAGTCCAGAAATTTACCTTTACCTATTGCTTTTTGACCAAAGTGCCAATATAATTAATTGGGGCAAAGGGTGTTCTTTTTGATAAATGATGGCAGAATGATTAGACATCTACATGAAACAGATTAAAGATGAGAAGCAAAGGAAAAAGGAGCTGTATTACTGCTTCACCCTACAAATGAAAATAACTCACAATGTATCATAGACCTAATATAAAAGATAATATAAAGCTTCTAGTATAATCTTCATAGATAATCTATGAAAAAAGTATTAATGCTTGTGTTAGACAAACATTTCTAAATGTGAACCAAATTCATTATTGATAACAGAACACAAAGAGGTAAATAGTATTTCAATAAATAAAGACACTTTCACATTTCAAAAATATAGAGAAAAGGGAAAAAAATCAATCACATGCTAAGAGAAATATTTCCAGAGCATATATCTAATAAAGTAATTAAAGCCAAAATACATGTCATTTATAAAACTTTATATCTTAATAAGACAAACAACTATTTTTCTAAAAAGTTTTTTTTTTAATAAAGACATAGGCATGGCTAGTAAGCATGGGTTAATCAGCTTTCTGTAGCTGTGATAAAATGCCAGATGTAAGTCAACTTGAAGAAGAAAATGATTATTTGGGCTCATGGCTTCAGAAGGTTCAGTCCATGTTCAGATGCTGCATTGCTTTTTGGCTGTGCAAGGCAGAAATATCAGGGAGCCAGGGTGAGTGGAGGAAAGCCGCTCAGCTCATGGCAACCAGGGAGCAGAGATGGAGGGAAAGAGCCAGGGAGGAAGGGTTGGGGGCCAGATATTGTAGATATTGTGCTGTGGTTCATGTCCCCAATTCACTCACTCCTCTAAGTCACCTGCCAATAATGCCACTGCCTTATGACCTCTTCAGTGGACTCATCCCCTTGCTGTAGTCAGAGCCCTCAGGATTCAATTGCCTTCCAAAACCCCCATCTCTGAACAAAGGAGGCCACTGGGGAATGTTTTAGATCTAAGCCGTGACAAGCACATTAAAAGATGTTCAGGATCATTAATCAAACCGGCAATGCAAATTATAATCACACTAAGATATCACCGTATGTCCCTGGAAAGACAACAACAAAAACAAACAGATAAGACCAAGTTTCAGTGAATGCAGAGAAGCTAAAATTCAGACATTACTGGAGGGGATGCAAATTGGCAGAATCAATGTGGATTGTAATTTGCCACTTCTTGAAAAGTAAAACATAAACTTACTATGGAACCCTGCAGTTTTTCTCCTAGGAATCTAATCAACGGAAAACACATATCCACATAAAGATTTGTATGTGATTATAAATTGGGAAATTATTCCTATTAGCCAAAATACAATGTTTCTAGTGTCTATCAACTGATGAAACACAGTGTATTCATCTAACACGATACTATGTACTAAAAAACGTAGGAACTACTGATGACGTGGATAAGGTTAAAATGTGCTTGGCAAACTTATTCTCAAAGGCACAGGTATTAAATACTTCAGACTTCACAAGCACACAGCTGTTGTGGTTATGTCTCAGTTCTGTGGTTCAACCGAGGAAACAAGTGTAAATGACACCTGACCAAAGGGACACAGCTGTGGTGCAAGGAAAGTTTATTTACACCAACAGGAAGCTGCTCGCAGGCCAGGGTGTGCTGACACCTGTACTGAGTCAGGAAAGCAGATACGAAAGTCTGCCTGTGATCTGAGTCAATGCACATTAAATACCCAGAGAAGACCCTCACAGCGACGGGTAGCTGCTTTCCTGGGGCCAGATGTGGATCCAGGACTGACCAGGAACGGGCTTTAGGAAGTTGCTTAAGAATGGGATAATATCGTAAAACTGAATTGGGGTGATTCTGGCACATAGATAAATATACATATTAAATATCCTTGATTGTCCACTTGCAACGGTGAATTTTGGAATATGTAACTTATATCTTAATAAAGCTATAATGAATAACCACACACAAAAATCGATCTAAACAGAATAAATTCATTTCCCCCAAATTGCAAAATGGCAAAGTGATTTCTACAACAAATAACTTTAATATCTGTACTCTTCTTCCTGGTGAAAAACATTCCAACTATTTGTAGTTAATTCTGAAGATGTTCCCCATGGACACATGACCAGAAATAGAAATTTCGGAACAAATCTGCCTGCTTCTCTTCTGACTGATTTTTCTGCTTCTAAAGCATCCTGCCCACAGCTCCTTGATGAGGGACTTAGGCCGAGCTCTGCTGACCACTGTCCTCAGCCCTATTGTAGAATATCAGGTGCAGCAGAAGACCTGGGTCTCCCCCAAAACATGATGAATTTTGGATGAACAACTGTGTTGAGGTCTAATGAGGCTAGTAGCGATATAACTGGCCCTTTATTTTTTTTTTTCGTATGTGGGTTCTGGGAGTCAAACTCAAGACCTCGCACTTGTCAGGCAGGTACTTATGCCGCTGAGCTATCTCACTGGCCCTAAAATTTTGATTAATATCTGTTAAAGTTGAAGCTAAACTCTGGCATTCTTTCTTGAAAGCGCATGTAAGTATACATTTATAAAACACACTCACAATACTGCATAAATTTGAAAGATCCAAAAAATAATGATAATTAAGCCCCAGGAAGTGAGTGGAGGGTAACTATAGTGTACTTCAGATCGCCATATGAATGCTGAAGAAGGTCTCCACAGTTTTAAGGCTGTGGGACTCCTGCCATCCTGGTATGATTTTTATGTGCCTTAATTCACTCTCACAAGTGCCTTGGTCTGGAGACTAAATTTTATGGCCCCTAACACATGAAAGAGCACTTTTCTTGTCTTCTAAGGGTAAGGAGCTATGAAGGATGATGACCTAGGATCCCACTGTGCAGGTCTGGCGTGGGGGGAGCACTGTCTCCTTGCTGCTGAGAGGTCTGGCCAGGGCCACAGGCAGGCCAGCTGGGCGTGCGGGGAGGACCCACGGCGGCAGGCAGGGGTCTGCTCACGCTGAGCTTTTGCTCTGCATCGCAGCTCACGTCCCCCGGAGATGTGCAGAGGTGCATCTGCTGTCCCACACTCGGTGAGTGTTTAAATGGACACTGACTCTTTTTTCCTTAAAAGGGGAACCTTTTGTCCCCTAAAAAATTTGCTAAAGGACTGTGCTTTAATATCCCCCTTTCATGCTTTGTGATACTGACTTCGGAATTCAGTGTTCAGAATATCCAACTATCTGTTTGAATATTTTGAAATGCTGTGCAAATACAAAACACTCTACTTAAAAGTGCTTAAATCTGCTGAATGCTTCAAAATTCAGCATAATTCACTATTAATATTATAGTTTCCTGCCACAGTGTCAGTTATGTAAGTAACTTCAATCTCATGAAAAATTCACAGGCAATAACAGGACTCTGATTGGAAGGAACAGCACGAGACAGCTGAATCAACTAAATGGCTGGAGTCTGGCTTCTCAAGCAATTTTTAAATCAGATACATTCTAATTTTTGTTTTTAAAATACTTTACATATGAGAAGACGGTTAATCTCTCACCACATGGTGGGGAAGGAATTAGTGTTAGTTAGCAACACTATGTCAGACAGCATTTACATGGTATCTAATTTCATACTCTCGGTGGCCTCAGGAAATACATTGTAACTCATTTAAAGAGGAAGAGACCGAGGTTCATAACTGCTAAATAACTTGCCAAGGGCTTTCAAGCAGTAAGTGATAAAAACAAAGCAAAACCAGTCAGCCCCACAGCAAAGCACATTTTACTGAAATTAACTCTTGGTTGCTGTTTACAGTAAATATTTCCCTGTGTGGTCAGTAGATAAAGAGCTCAATTTAAGAAAACAAATATTAGAAAGTGTATTCCGTCCACTGTGTTGTAACTTTTCATCTCATCACAACCCTCCTGGGCGGTGCTGGTGATGAAATCGTGATGGTGCTAAAAACTGGCCAGGAGACTTAACTCACCCAAGGGGACCTGCTACCTGCTGTGTGCCAGGGCCAGGGTCCTGTGCAGTTCCCGAGTGCAGAGGAGGGAAATAAATGCCTCAGGGCGGTCCCCTGGGTTGCCCTGGACATTGATTGGCTGGGACAGTGGGGTGAGGGCCCCTCTCAGCAGCATGCTGCAGCACTTGAAGGTGTCCTAGCTCCATGGGGACCACAAGGCTGGTGACCCCAGGAAAGTCTACCAGCTGAAGCCCCAGCTCAGCAAGAGGCCCTTCCTGCACTTCCCCTGCCTGCGGGGGGCAGCTCTCTCCCACCTGCCTTGGAGAGCAGGTCACACAGGGGTGCAGCCGGGCACAGGAAGGGGTGCCGCCCGGCGGGCTCTGTGGGAGGGAGGGCACGGGAGATCCATGTGTGCTCCGCTCGCTGACCACCTTGGCAACTCTGCTTGTTCGTCCTTATGCGATGCTTTTATTTATTCATTCTCTTCTGTTTGAAAAGTGTGCCTGTGTCACTGCAGAGTTGACAGCCAGCCCCACGGTAGGGTCCATGGGAGCCACAGACCATGTGGTTCTTAGTGATGGAGCAGGGATTCGGGTCACAAACTGAATCACTCACTGAGGTCACATTAAACTCATGCAAAAGACCAAACATAAGCTATTGGACACAGCAGTGATTTCTGCTTGCTTGAGATGATATTAGCATTACCAAGTAAGAGTTGAAAGTTTAGAGCAAGGGGAAACATAGAATGTGAGAAGCTGGGAAAAGACCAGAGGCAGAATTTTTTTTTCCCCAGGAGAGATACTACAAAATCAAACCCACTGGGAGAGACAAAAGACACCTGAAATTTGATAATTAAGAAAATTAAGACAGCTGAAGGGTCAAGAGTTAGGGAAATTAAAATTAAAATTATGGCTTCAACTCTAACTGTGTGAATTTGGTCAGTTATATTTCCCTACATCTCATTTGTTTTTCAGAGTGGGATGGACAATAATATTTATTTTATTGAGATGATTAAGGAAAAACAGTGTACATGAAATTTTGAATATCAGGTGCAGCATGTGATATACCTGAGAACAGTTATAACCAGTAACGTCACTCATCGAAGCATATTCAGTACAACCAAGTAATATCTAAAAATTACAGAGTTCCAAGAAAATATTACTATTAATTAGTTTTCTGGTCTCAAGGTGGTAAAACTAATTTTTGCACTGCAACTTGCGTATAGTTCTTAGCAACTGTTGTGTAACTTATTGTGTAACAAATTTAAAAAGTAGAAGGCAGCTTTTGAAGACACTTGCAGACAGAAATAACACTATTGTCCAGATACCATAATATTCAAAAACAAAAATTAATTGATTTAGACAGTGTTCTACTTAATGAAAGTCTAAAGTAATATAGTTCAAAATACATGCCTGACTGTTGCAAAAACGTATCAGCCTCAAACTATAGGCGGGGATGGTTCTTTTTGGTAACTCCCGTGCTTCCTGCAGGAGGAGCTTTATTTATCGAGTCATGTTCTAAGAATGGTTTCAGTTAAATTCAACATTCTTCTACACTGATGACCAAGATTTTTCACCTCTGCAAATGAGAAATACTGTCTCGGCCTATAGCATGATCTAAAAATTGTTTCAAAGAGAAGGGCACATCTGAACAGGAAAGAACTCAGACAGAAAAAGAGGGCATTTCACTTTCTGCTCCGAATGTGGCAATGTTAGAAATAGTAAAAAGATACAGAAAACACATGATATTAATGTGTTGTTTTATCATCTTTTCATATATTGTACTACTTTGCACACCACAGAAAGGATGATACTGAATTTTTCTTTGAAACACAGTATACTTATGCATAACTTCCCTTGTGTTGGAGTTGCTGTTAGGCTGGCCCATTTCTTTCCTTAACTGATTGTATTCAAAGAACCCTGTGGAGTCTGTGGAAATGAAAGTCAATAAGAACAAAACATTACGCAAATTGTTTTATTTTGGTTATGACCGTATTGGAAAATTGTCTTCTTAATCTCATAGATTTTTTTACATAGCAATGTATGATTTATTGCATATAAAAATTTATGGATTTAAAAAAATTATGGATTTTTTGAGTGTTGGTTAAGTGCAACTAGAACCTCATTTCAAATGAAATATTTTGTGCATAGAAAAGATTACACATTTAGCACACATAGAAGTCTTATAAATTTGATTTTTATTGATCTGAATATGCTAAGAAATAATATTCAGCACTGTTGCTACTGGATTAATAAAGCTATGATACAAGAGCCTAGCAACTAACTGGGTAGTTTGGTGGAAACAGCAACAAAAATATCCTTAAAATGAATATGTTTTGTCACATACATGGTAATAGTAAGTTTTTGTTACTATTTACATTAAAAACCCTACTGTTAGATGCCTATACAACAATGGAAATTTATTCAAAATATTTTGCATTTAAAACTATAATTTTTGGGGGGCCGGTGAGATGGCTCAGCGGCGTAAGCGCCTGCCTGGCAAGCGCGAGGTCCTGAGTTCGACTCCCAGAACCCACATACGAAAAAAGGGCTGGTGATATCGCTCAGCGGCATGGGCGCCTGGTAGTGCGGGAGGTCCTGAGTTTGACCCCTGGTACCCACAAAAAAAAATAAATAAATAATGTAAAACTATAACTTTTTCATCTCAAAACACAGAGGTAAAATATGGCCTGATCTTAACAATTTATTCCAGACTCCAATTTTTTAAAAAATGTGGAAAAATTCTTAAGAAGCTGGAAATGTTAATTCTATAAAAAGTGACAAAGTATTAGTCACAGATTTTCTTTTCATCTTACCTTTCATAAAATTAATCATAAATTACTTTTTCAGAGTCAAATTAAATGAGTCACTTGGCCCCCACGAGGGAGGGGGTTGATTATGTTTTATTGGGATTTTCATGACCCATTCCGTGGATTCACGTGGAAATTTCCACTGGCTCATTTCCCGTGGCCGGACACGCTAAGCCAATGCTACAGAAAAGTGTGGCCATTACCTGGGTACTTCACATGGTAAATGCTTTTGCTTCACCGTCTTTATTAAGACTGTGGTTTTTTGAGTCACTACGTGTGTCCCCTCTCTACGCTGAGCCATGCTTACTGCACGGGGGAAGTTCCACAGTGGGAAACGCACGGGCCGGGTCCGCCGCCGCCTCTGCCAGGTCGGCGCTCGCGACGAGTTTCCGCTGTGAGACCAAAGCTCCGCGAGGGCGGAGCTCGAGGTTGATTCCCCGCTCTTCCTTCATTGGCCGTTATATTTTCTGCCAGAAGTCATAGTTTAAAAATGAGTTTTTGATTTAACAGAGTCAAACATTTTTGCCATATTTTAAGCCTCAATAAAACTTCCTATTTTATACAGATTTATAGATGCAATGTATATATCTATTCATTTGACAAACGCTGGTGGGATACTGGCTACCATGGCTGCAGTGACTTACAGATGATAAACGAATCCATTAAAAATATAAAACAAAACAGAAAACACAAAAAAGTGGTGATTTACATAGCATAACGTTTTTTAAACTTCCACTTTCTAATAAATCAAAGGAAAGATGCTCAACCTCGCACATAAATAATACAATTTTAAATGGATATTTTTCCCATACTAAGAAAAGGAAAGTTAGTTATCACCTAAGTTGGCAACTAGTGAAAGACAAACCAGTAGCCATGGGTAATCCTGGGGCATACAAGATTGGAGCTCCGTGGAGCGCCATGTGTACGATTCAGAAATTCACGGATTTCATTGCTTTGCAAGTCATTTTGTGATAGTTCGTCTTCCTGTGAATTTTTGAAATGTGTGTTTATGTAAATACAAGGATCACATTTGAAATATTTTATGGTTATAAAATACAAAAAAAAAGTCTATCAACAGATTTTTCAGACAGTGGTAATATATCCATACTGTGAAATTCAATGTAAGAAGTAAAAACTCAGTGCTTTAGGAGTTTGGTTTGTAATAGCAAATACTTGATGTTTCCCAAATTTCTGTAGACATACTCCAAAAATGTCATATTGAACACATATGAAAGATAGCTGATGAATTTATTATGATTATAATACAAAAGTATATTTGTTAAGATAAAAGAAAATAATTCTTTTGACGTTTTTTCAGTTCAAACTTTCCATTTTAAAAAAATATTTTTCTTAGTTAAAATTTGATTATAATTCATTTGCTTGTGATAAATTCCTACAAAATTCAAATGTTCTGAAGGTATTTTAACACATGTTCCTAAAAAATTGCTATAGAAAGTCAAGAAGTTTTTAAGAACATTATTTGCAGGATAAAATTTCACTCAGGCCAATAGCAAATCACCTGATGTTCTGTGCATTATAAAAAGATTACAGTCTGGGATTAGTTGGATGGGTGCTTTTTATGGGTTTGGAAATTTCACAGGTGTAATCTGAGTGAGCTACTTGGATTTAGCTTTCAATGAAATTAGTACCTCTGTTAATCTTTTTTTTTCTTTTTTTCTTTTTTGGAGAACTTGGTTCCTTCCCCCTCATAAGTGAGCATGAAGCAGAAGGAAGGAACGGGAGAGGCCACATGTCTTTTTCTAAAATCTCCCTACAATCTGGTTGAAGAGTAGCCTACTCAAGAACTATTTACTGAGCCCATTGATAAAAATATAATTTTCTGAAAATTTCAAACACTTTAGAAAAATGACCTATATTCTTTGATAAATGCACTAAACAAGCCAAATTTCTTCTGTGAAAGAAGATTATTTTTCTAATTCCAAAGAAAATTTGACAGCTATTGAATGACTCGCAATCAGGTCATGTGGCACCTGCTAAAATGTTCATTTTGCAGTTTTAAGATACATGTTCTGGGCCAGCATGCGCTGCACACATTTAGTATGTCTGGGTGTGCACAGTTAATTAGCGGTTAGCCTGTCACTGCCCCTCCTGTGCTGGATTCTTCCTCTCCTTTTGCTTCTGTCTTAGATCTCATCCTGTTCGCTTAGTACCTAAGTATCTACTTATTTAATGTCTGGCTTTCTCCAGTAAACTATAAATTTCACAGAAGCAGAGAATTTTGCTCACAAATAAATGTCTAATAACTGGATGCGGCATTTGAACCGCGCAATCTGGTTGATAAAAACATGTGTCTAACAATGTTCCCTTGATGTCTGAGTAATACAGATTTTCCAAGAATAGAAAATAAACTCTTAACAATTTCTGAATTCCTTACTTAGCTACAAAAACTTTTGGATAACATTTACGAGATGTCTTCCTACTGTACTGATAATAATACTCTCATATATTTATAGGGATGCTATAAGGATTAATAAAGTAATACACCTATGTCTTAAATATATATAAAATCATTTCATCTAAATTCATCAACAATTTGCTTAGTGTAATGCAATAAGTTTAATGCAATGAAATTTAATATAAGAATGGCTTTAATAGAGTTATTCAAACAACCATGTTGATTTGTGGATAAATTCAGAGAAAGAATGACACAAAACTGTGGGAAATTATTTGGAATGGCAAAAAGACCATTATAGAATATCTGCCAGACAAATCATGTGTCATCGTGATCATTTATCATGTTTCGGTCTAAGTTGGAAAAAGTATCTTTGCTTAATTCTCCTTAGTTACATGTCCAGCTCCCAGGTCCACTATGCTGGCTATATAAATACACAAGATTTTTAACTTTTGCAAGGTTGTTTAATACATCTGTCCTCAGTAACCTCATTTGTAAAAGTGGTCTAACTGTATACCCATCCCGAAGGATTTGGGGGAGGATCATCTATATTAGGTAAACACTTTAAAAGCATTATTCCTGGGAGGCAGCAGAGTCTGTCTTGTTAATGAAACTTAAATAAATACCTTTATTGCAAACCCAAACTGCAAAGTAGCAGGCGCTAAAAAAAAATCGTACCTCAGTGTCCACAGTAGGACATTGTCAACATAGACCGTCAAAGAACACTGCACTTTCAGACGATTAAAGACAAATAGGAAACATTGTACATCCACCAAAGATCATGGAATATATTTAAATAGAAAAGGTTTTAATTAGTGTATGTGGCCTACTTCTGTTGGTTTATTTTCCAGTTTTGTTTTTTGCAGTGTAACTTCACATTAATACACTACAATCTAGTCACCAGTTCTGTTAATGGTATTCAGAAAATTTCCAATTTTCAGCTATTCTGAAGACACCTGTTAAAAATATAAGTAAACATAAGGAAATAGGCAAATATAGGAAGCAAAAAATAGAGTACAGCTAAAAAACATAAGGTTATGAAACACAATTGTTTTATGAAACACAAAACAAATATCATTTTATTACAATATATGTAAATCCACTAATATATTCTATTTTTGTAAATGACAAAGATTATTGAATTGCATCAAAACAAAGCACTTTGACTCTATTCACACTTAGCTAAATATTTTAAACATGCTTTAAAAGACTTCATTGTCAATTGCACCCCCAAAACATTTATATCTTTCGTGCCTCATTTGAAGTATCAGAGTTTATCTTTTACATTATTTGCTTGTTATGTCTTCTGAATATTTTGAGTCATGTTGTGATATGTAAAATTCTATGGATTTAAAACTGTGTTCGCGAATGAAACCACGGGGCACCATCACGCTTGCCCGCGTTCCTGGCGCGCATCGCTGCTTCCCGGGACACCGCGAAGGCATCGCAAGGCTCCTTGGTAGAGCTGAGCATCAGAGTGGGAGAGTGCGGCCCATAGAGCTGAAATCCCTATCTGGTTCCTTGCAGGAAACGTTTGGTAGAAACTAAGCTTTACCACTTTGTCAGCAAATACTTTCATACCATAATTTTTTGCACAAAACAAATTATGATTCCTAAATTGCAACCTCTTGCTTAATTTAAATATAAACCCATGAGATTCTAGAAGAACTAAAGTCAAATTAGTTAGTATCTACCTCTTGAAAATAGTCGAATGAAAGAATAGTCAAACCTCTGCCACCTGGAACAAGACCGGAAGGCAGGAAACAGAATGCTGAGCTACAATGTGATCTAGGTCCTGAAGTCGTATTGGAAACAAAAAGTCAGTGAAAAAATAAATTCTCATTAATGCTAACCAAATCATAGGAAAAAATACATGAAGGAATAGCTAAGCTCCTTGGAGAAGGCAAGGAATGCGGCACAGTAAGTGTGGCTCTCTGCTGAGGCAGGGAGGGGACGGGAACCCATCTTTGCCAAATCCTCAGGAAACGAGGAAATCAAAGCACGGGGCTGTTGCGCCTCTAGCGGGGGGTTAGGGTTCAGACGTAAAGTGTGCGCGAAAGATATAGATGTTCTGGGGGTGCAGTCGACAATGAAGTCCTTTAAATCATGGATTTTTACCAAATGAAAGAGTAAATGCACACAAAAGAGACATTACAACACAACATTCATTCCTGATTTTAAATGCAATGACAAATAAAGCCAAGCCCTTGAAGAGAAAGGATATTCAACTCAAATATTCGTACACTACTTAAACAGAATAGAAAAATAATCGTTAAAGAGTAAAAAGGAAAGTTCCTCAGCAATGCTAAAATGGTTAAAGACCTTCAAAGTCAATGAAAATATTATGTACAGCTGTTAGGAGGAGAAGGACAAATACAATTTGTATATGGTGTTATTGACTTCATGAAAGAAAGACACAAAATCTACAAAAATTAATATAATGATTCAGTATGTTGACTGATTATAAAATACATTTCAGTCTTTCCCCTCGTACCAGTGTTAGTAGAATGAGACATACAAGAAATACAGACAGGGAAAAGATGGATGGTGGAGAGACAAGTAGCCTCTCTCAACTACTCCAACAGCTATTCAGCTATTTGAAAAACATTTTGGAAATGATTGAAATTAGGTCTTTGGTATATTACAGAATGATTTTTAAAATTAAATGTAAAATATAAAAAGTCTCTTCTTTCTTTCTTTCTCTCTCTCCCCCTTCCATCCTTCCTTTCTTCCTTTCCTTCTTTCTTTCTCTCTCCCAATCTCTCTCTCCCTCTCTTCTCTCTTCTCTCTCCCTACTGCAGACTAAATCCAAGACCTTTCACTGAACTACACTCCCAACACTTTTCTAATTTTTATTTCCAGGCAAGATCTCACTAATCTGTCCAGAAAAGACACCCATTTATCATCATTCTGCTTTAGCCTCCCAGATGGACGGAATTGCGGGTGTACGCCACTACTCAAAGATCTTGCAAATAATATTTTAAGTAGGTAATTTGGATTAATTTTTCTCTTTAAATGCTTCCACATTCAGAAACACTTCTTATTTTTTTTGGGGGGGGTCCTGTTTTTCTATTTTGCCTCACATCTGAATAATTCTGTGAAAATTTAAAGGCCTCCATTGTATCCTTGGCTTTTCTAAGCTGTTACTTGTAAGATTAACCCATTTTTTCTAAAAATGTGCACTTTTGGGGCCCATAATTCTAAGATATGAACCTAGCTGGAGTCCTGGAAGCTGTGATTCTAGATTATGATGAGCACATTATTGAAGTGTCAGTCCCTTTAACAGCATCCAACCCAGCTGACTGCTAAATACAATTCATTCTCAGCCCACCTCAGATTCTGTCAGGCTGAGCCCTCTTAATTGAGTCCAGTTCTGTCAGTGTAGGACACAGCCAGTCTTGGACCCAGCACATCTCGCCAGTGACTGACTCTTCAATAACCGCACACCCCAAGATCACATGCCCTCTCCCAACACAAATCCCGCTGTCAAAAGCCAAAAAATAATATATTGCCCCTTAACCTACCCAGTGCTCTTAACTGGGCATAATCCAATAATGGGCCAGTACTCTGGACCGCCCACAGTTTCTGTCTGATCCAATCAGACTGAGAGTCCTTTTAATAGAGTTCAATTTAGTTCAGCAGGAAATAAGAAGGTGAGAAGAGAAAGAGTGATGGCTCAGATGAACAAGAAGCGCTCTGAAGAGGAGCTGAGCGGCGCTCAGGGTCCGGGAGGCCCCCTGCTCTGCCAGCAGGGCCTCAGGGGTCCTGGGAACCTCGTGGGTTCACTCTGCTCCCGGGGCTGCTGGGGCTCTGCTTCCGTCCTGTTGAACACACAAAACTGTTAGGAGAAAGCCTGACATCGGTCAAATTCAGCCGTTTCCTGAGCAGGACAGAGGTTCAGAGCTGAGCGTCTCTCCTGAAGAAAGGCGGCTCTGTGTGTTCCTCTCACAATCTGGTGATCTGCTTTTAGGACCAGAAAGACAGGAAATGGCACACAGAGTTTTGATTGGCACAGTTTGGCCTTTGCCCTGTTTGGCCACAATCTGGTAGTTTGGATGGACTAAGGGGTGGACTGCAGTGACTACCTGAGGCTCAGCTGTTTAGCTACAAGAATATAATCCTGGATCAGGTTAACACTCTGCACATCCCCCTAGGTTAAGTTCACTGTTAACAGAAGACATTCTGGTCCATATTTATTGTTCAACTATGGAGGCTGCTTTAGGCCAAACTTATTCTAGTTCAATAACACCATACATTTCATTCTGTTCATGCACTTGTCTGTCTCTTCGCACTGTCATTCTCTCCCACTGGTGTATCCAGTCCATCCTTGAAGTCACAAACCAATTGCCCCTTTTCTTTTCAGCACAATTCTGTCCCCAGAGCAGAGTTCACCTTTTTATGCTGCCATGCAGCAATCACCCTGTGTTTTTGAATGATTGTTTTTTACGATGCCCGTCTCTTCTGTGGGCACCTGGGGAGAGGAGAACACATGGTTTATGCATGAGGTGGGTGCAACGTGTGCATCCATAGCAGAGCGCTGCTCAGAGAGCCAGCCTGGAGCTCGGCCAGTTTCACATTACTGATTATCAGTGCAACTTTGATTAAGTCACTGGCTGCTCTGGGTTTATTTCCTCACCTTGAAGGTAAAAGTACAAAAATAGACAACAGAAAGTTGTGAGAATTGAAGGAATGGCTTTATGCCTAATGCAGACTATGGTACCCAGCATAAGTTACGATAGCGATAATTTACCTTTTCTAATACACTTATTTTTCTTGCAAAATTTCTTATATGATAGTAACACTAGTATAAGAGCTACTGTTGTATAGTAAAATGTTTTCCAAACTTCATTAATTTAACTAACAATTACATAATCTTGCAATAACTGTCTATTGCATATAATCCACCTAATGTTGCTTTCCTTTATATTGACTCAATTTTAGTTGTGTGATATACTTAAAATGAAAGTTTTATGTCATAAACATTAATTAAAAACCAGTAACACTTTTCATAAATAAAGGATAACACATCAATGTTGTTAAATGAATATTTAAGTCATAAGATAAAAATAAAAACTATAAATTACAAAACGTATCCAAACAATTGTGAAATGCTTATGAGAAAATAAGTTCTTGAATGAGGAGACTTGAAATATTTATGATTATTCAGTAACAAAAGAATATTTGAGCATCATTGCTTTGTTAAATATTCCACCATGGCTCTATAGTGGAGAGAAAATTATTTTTAAGTTTTTTGATGCTCATATGTACTGAAGGAACACACACTCAGATGTGTAGTTTAGCAAAAAGAAGGAAAATACTGCAAGCATTCCTTGAGAAAGCTTTGTACACAGAGCCAAAATACTCAGATAAAATAAGACAAATGACCTTTGATTCACAAACTTTTATTTGAACATCTCATCTTCCAAGAGAATCTTTCATATTATACATAATCTTTCATATTAAAGGATTTAGTTAAAGTTGTTAAAGTTTGTGAAATACCAATAAAATTAAAAGGCTTCCCTTAAATCAATAAATCAATAAACTTCAAAATAAATCAATTTAATTTTCATCTACATATTTATAAAGCTCAGAAAAAAACTGAAATATTCAGTAATCTTCACTTCATATGGTCAGCAATTACCTGGCTTTAATTAGTACATGCACATGCTATAATCCCAGCACTGAGGGAGGCTGAGGCAGGAGGATCAAAATTTTGAGTCCTGTCTGGTCAATTTAACAAGATTCTGTCTTAAAATTTATAAAAGAAAAGAAGAGAAAAGAAAAGAAGAAAAGAAAAGGACTGGAGATGTGGTTCAGTGTCAGACCACCCTGGATTTGATCCCCAGTACTGCAAAAATAAATACTCACATGCAAACACACATATCCTGAATGATCACACACAATCGGCCAGAATGCTCTCCGATATTAACACTGTGAACATGAGGGGCGAGAGCCTCTTGACAAAACAGCTTGCCATTTTTATATTCCTGTGTGTGACATTGCATTGCTTCAATGCTATGATACTGTATAAAAATTGTGTCTCCAGGCAGGTGTGGTGGTGCACACCTGTGGTCCTAACACTCTGGGAGGCTGAGGCAGAAGGATCACAAGTTGGAGCCCAGCCTGGGCAACTTAGTGACTTAAGGAGACCCTGCCTCGATATTTAAAGTTTTTTTGATGGTTTGGGGTCAGGTGTGGTGGTGCATGCTTATAATCCCTCTGGGAGGCTGATGCAGGAGGACTGCAAGTTCAAGATGAGACAATCGAGAGGCTGAGCAAGACCTGGTCTCAAAATTCAAAATAAGAAAGGGCTGGGGATGTGATTCAGTGTAAAAGTATGAAGAGTGGTGGGTTCAATCCACAGTATGAAAAAAAATTTATCTTCATTTACACAAATAAAAAATATTGGTATTTACATCCCTGGGCTATTAAACACTAAAAAGATTTTCTGGGTTCACAATAAAACATGGTACTGATTTTTGTTTACAATACAAATTATAACCTTATCTTTTGGGGTGTCCCTGTTCTATTATGCATGGTGATTTTTGGATATATGCCTTATCAGCCAATTTCTTGCTTTGTCCATGATTAGTTTTGCCATTTTTCACGGTAATCTTTTCAATTCTTTTGGCATCTCTAGCCCTTGAAATTAAATGTGGTTGCGTGAATAAAGCTTCATGGAATTTCAGCGTTCAGTTTCTGCATGGAACATTGGTTTGTAGAACATCTGAATATCTTTTGCTTTTCTTCAAAATTTCAATTTAGTTTTGCTTGAAATTTTTTGTGTTTTCATGAGAAATTGAGCCTTGAGGAATGTTACTTCCACTGCATATTGTCTACAAACATATGATGCACAATGGAATAATTCAATCATACCTGCAGAAAATGGAAACACAGATTGAAAAAACAATCAGCACCACATTGTTTTGATATTTTCATAGCTAGAAATGTATACATAGCTGATTTAATCATACTAATATATGTATTTTATTGTAATCTTCAATATTGGGCATTAAAGTGTGAGATTTTAAATTATGAGAGGAGAATGTATGTGTGCCTGTGTTAGCGTATAAATTTCCACCAAATTGAGCCCTTTTTTGTCTTTTTCAAAGAATCTATCTTCTTATTAATATTTTGCCTGCTTTGTCAATCCCTTTTTAAGAGAAATTTATTAAAATTTTCACCTTCCACTGTGGAATTACTTTTTCTTGTATTTCTATACATTATAGAAATATTTTTCTGTATATTTTACTTTAGAGCTGGAAGTGGTAGTGCATGCCTGAAATCCCAGCATCCTGGGAGGCTGAGGCAGGAGAGTATTGAATTCAAGCCATATCTGGGCAACTTAGCAAGAGCCTCTCTCAAAATAACTAATTAGGCTGGGAATGTAGCTCAGGAGGCTGGAGATGCCAGGAAATGGATCACATACCAAGGAAAACTTCAGCCCGAGTGGAGACAGCCCCAGAGAGCAGCCTTGTGGGCTGCAGCAGGCAAGGTCAGAGCAGTGGGGACACCCAGGCCCTGGAGCTCACAGCTCTCCACCATTGCCCGGATCCAGGATGTGCAGCTGCAGGACTCGATGTCTGCCTGGCTGGGCTTCTGTCTTGCTTTGGTCCTAGTCTGTTCTATCCCCCATTTGTCCCCTCTGGAGTGGGAACTGAGCAGTGTCGCCCCACCAGGTTCTTCTACCCCGATGCCTCTGCCTCAGAGCCTGCTTACCATGGACTGAACTCCCTGAAACTGTGAGCCACCTTAAACCTCTCCTCCTGAAAGTTGTGGTGTCAGTTGTGTCCCGGGGACGGGACACCTGACTAATCCAACCACTAAGTCCAAAGCTTTGGGTCTCAGTGAGATACATACAAACGCAGAGTGAGCGGCTGCCTTGGTGACCCACATACTCTACTGCCAACTGCATGAATGTTGGCTGAGTGGATCCAGGACCTCTTTTCACAAACATTTACCAGGTGAACTACTTGTGGAAAGGGGCTTCATGCAACAAAACCTCCATTTTCCTGGTAAATGGGAGCGGTGACACCTTTCTATCTCATGGGGTTATTTTGGCTGTAATTACAAAAGTCTGTGTATTGACCTAGAGGCCTGCATGTACCCAGCGTGGGTAGAGAGTAATTGTTTGTGTACTACTAATCTCCAAAACACCTATTGGGCGCCTGCTTAATAACATCAGCTCTGTAGGATTATGTTTTCCAGAGAGACCTCCATGGCTATTTGCTGTAAGAGCTGACTGAGCCACGTCAACCCCAGGGGGAGGAGACCAGTGGAAGAGGACTACTGGCCTGAGCCAGCGCCAGGCCTTCTGCAGGGACAAATGCCACCTTCGGGGAAAATCATTGTGACTCTAGAAAGAGAGGACGGAATTCATTCTTACTAAACTTAAATGCTCACCTCTCACTTTTCCCCAAGAGTTTCCTGTTAAATGTTAAATTAAAAAGGGTTTAAATGTGATCATTTTCTTTCAATCAGGACTCAGTGCTGTGACCACTCTGGATGTCACTTGACTGGCATTTTCCCATCACATCGCTGAGTAAATTATCAGGAAGAAAATTTAAAAATGAACCTTAACCTGGCCATCCTGGAAGTTCCTAGATCATTACGTTTTCCGTGTTGGAAAAGTCACTCTATCTGCGTACTTTTCATTTCTCTAAATTACAGCAATCCTGAGTGGTGATTTTATTACTGTTTACAAGGAAGTGATTATATTATAACTATGGAAATATGTTACCGTAACAAAGTGTAGAAGAAGTAACAGATGGATATCCATTACAGAACAATTTTGCCTTCCTTTAAATGTGCGTATAGTAAAAGAAAGAAATGGAGTTTTAAAAATACATGAGTAAAACATCTCTAAGAAGAGTGTTTTAAATATTTATCCATTAAACATGAAATGGCCTGTTTTGTTGTATTTCTGCAGAACATTAAACTTACGGGTGTTTTTATATCTACAGATCAGAGTTCCTGGTTGCTGTAAGACTTGCTGTAAGTAACCCCACTAATCACTTTGTTCAACCTACTTAAAGATTAATAAACACAGCCCAAGGAAACATCATGCTGTCCCACAGTTCCCAACTAATAATTGTGAGCAGCAAGTTTAGAGCCAAGATATCTTGGCTCCAAGCCTTTCCCATTTTTCTACACCAAATACATTAATTCTACTCTTTATTTAAATATATATTAATTTTATGAGTTGTGCATAATTTAAGACCACAAATCATGCCATTTTTCTGACCACACAATATTTCTTACAAAATTTGGCCCATGTCGCCCCTCACCCCAGCCCTGTCAGTGTCACTGTGTGGTGGCAGAAGTTGATGAAACCTGTGACCACGGAGAGAACATACCTGACCCATGCAGACCCTGAGTTTGCATAGGGAGTGAGTCATTTACTGTGGCTCAAGGAGACTGGAGGGAGTTGGAAGCCAACCATGAGAGTCCTGCTGAGGAAGATGGAAAGAACGCTGGGGTGAAATCGAAAATCCACCACAAAGCGGGAGCCATGAGTTTTATATGGGATTCATTTGTCCAGTGATGTGACATTTCCCCAGCTATCCCATGGCCTCAAAAAAAGTGAGAAAGGAACAAAGATAGGATGAGCATGTTAGACATAGACTGAAAAACTGGCAGGAATGTTTACTCCTCTAACTCCCTATCTGTTATGATCCCTTAATCCTGCCCCTCTTACCATCAGGACCCAGAGTGTTTCTCCTTTCCATTTGAGGCTAGGCTTCCTTGCAACCTGCACTGCTCCACATAATGCAGCAGAAATGATGCTTAGGCTATGTGACAAGGCTACAAGGAATGTTCATGCATTCTCTCTTAGAGCACCTGCCCGCATTGAGACACTGGGTGTAGATGAACCACACGGAGAAGGAAGATCAGCATCAGCCCAGCTGCTTCAACTGAAGCCCCCAGTGATGTGACAGAGAACACAGTTACATGCAGGAAAAACATCTGTCAACCTACTACTGAGTACAGAGCATCAAAGCTGGCATTCAGTACCAGACTCCATTACCAGCATGATGAACATGATAAAAATAATGGATTGTATTTCTTTTCACAGAATTTTAGGTGCTTTGTTACACAACACTAGCTAACTGATACAGAGCCCTTACAGTGTTTATGAGGGAAACAATTTTGGTAGAATGGTGTCTTGGTTACTTTTCTCTCGTTGCTGAGACAAAATACCCAACACCCAAAATTAAGGAAGGAAAGGTTTATTTGGCTCACAGTTTGTGGAGGTTTCAGTCCATATTTGGCTGGCTCCAAGGCAGAGTGGCACATGGCAGAGGACAACAGTTCATGGTGGCAGCAAAAACAAGCAAAAGCAAAAGGGAGGAGCGTGAGCGCAAGAGAGAGACCAACCTCTTTCCCTCCCTTATATTACATGCAGGCTGCCCGCCCCAGGGTGGGTGTAGCACCCACACCCATAATCCCAGCATTAGACCACAGGTCAGTCATAAACTCTAGAATCCCACCTCCATGACTGCGTGAGGCTTTGGGGGGACATCGAGACACAAACCATAACAAATGGGAAGTGAGGTAAGAACAGTAATGATGAATTCTGAGAAGCTGAACAAATGCTGTTAAAAGAATATCAAAGTAAGTCATTGAATACAAAGAAAAAGTTAAAAACCAGGCACTGAGGGAGTGCTGTGTTATGATAGGAGACTTCCGCTTAGGTGAGGACTTGTGATTCCTCCTATAATACCTTGCAGTTGCATTCTTCAAGCCTCTTTCATCCTTAGAGTAAACTTTCAGAAAAGCAAGTGTGTCTTCCACTGATGAACCCATAATCGAGTCCTCTTGGGTCAGTTTTTATGACCCCACAGCAATCAGCGGAGAGTATATTACATATATTAGACATAGACCTTTCTGAAGTCACATGAGTGTCATATAATAGGGTGTGACATGACTGTATGTGTCCAAGTACAGGGCACCATTTATCTAAATGACAGAATGTGGGAACTTCAGGAAGGTCGAAAACATCTACTTAGAAAAAATGAGAATGAGGGAGGCGTAAAGTATAGGTAATGTGGTTAGTTGGCCTACATTTGAAGAAGGAAGGGTTGGATACAAAAATTCTAAAAATATGGTCTAAAAGACACTGGAAATCAGTGGACACATCGTCCAGGATGGGGGTAACGGGAAGGAAGGGTTTAAAGGTGAGGAGTCCTCTGCCAGTCCCGGTGGGTCCAGGCTCAGCGGCAATGGGCACAGTTGCCCAGTGAACTGAAAAACCAAGCCTGAGACTGCAATCGGCTGCAGGACCAGGAAACCCTGATCCCAGAAATGTGCACCTCTTAAACATGAGGATGTAGCTACAGCCACCATTTCTTATTTCCTCCTTGTGTAATATCTTGTTTATTATTGGAAAAAAAATGCAGAAATAAGAGTTGATAAGATTGAAGTAAGTAATAAATAGAAGTAAGCCTGGAAATTAATAAACAGTAGTACTGGCAATTATACTTTCATAAACATTTGATTTGAGCCAGATTAGGGACTACTCTAAACTGCGCACACACACACACGCGCACGTGCATGCGCGTGCACACACACACACCGTGCACAGGGGCCTACTTCTGAATCCTCATATGGTTTGGGGAGGTAACATTGCCTGATGCTGGCCGTGGTATTCTCTAGATGAGATAATGAGGAAGAACGCGTGCGCCAGAGCCAATCTAGAACACTGGGCGGCGGGACTGGACAGACGAGCTGTGTTCCCAAGCACGTGCTGCGCTGTTCTGTGACCTTCCCCGCATTTCTTGTGTGGAAGGGAAAATGAATATTTTGTTTTTAAAAATCATAGCAAAACATGGCCTCTGACAAGATGAGATAATAATCTAGAGAAAGTGTAGTATTTCGTAGCTTATGTAATAGATGGTGAGTTGTGCTGGGTGCTCATGGTGAATTTGTGATAGTCAGTGACTTTGTGGAATCTGGAAAGAGAAGGCCCGTGTTAGACTCTGTATCCTGTCCCTGGGTTATAGATTAGATCTAAAATACTCCCCAAAGCCTCGTGTGTTTGGAGGTGGGGCTTTTGGAAGGTGACCGGATCACGGGGCTCTGTGTTCCTCAGCGGATTCATGCATGGAATGTGCTGTGAGGAGATGGGTCTGACTGGAGGAGGTAGTCATGGGGTGTGACCTAGAAGACTGTGTTCCTGCCCACTGTGGCCCCTTTCTCCCTCTCTGGCTCTTTCCCCATCTCTCTCTGCCTCCTGGCTGCCCTGGGCTGAGCAGCTTTCCTCTACCGTGCCTTTCCGCCATGATGGTCCTGCCTTGGAGCCAGCCAGCCATGGACTGAAAGCTCTGAAACCGTGAGCCAAAATAAACCCTTCTTATTCTTCTCAGGTGTGCATGTCAGGTATGTCGTCCCCGTAGGAGAAACGGGACTAATTCATGGTGCAGATTCATGAGATGCTGTCTCTCCTCTTCCTTATTTGTGAAATGAAGCTACTAATGGAAACCACGCAGAGCACCCGTGTGAATGACCATGTTCAGTGCAATGCACACAGCAAGCTCTTCATAAATGCTAGATTTCTTATTACCTAATTAAACACATCTCACATAATTAAGATCTCCTCAGGCTGAGAGCATTATTGAAGGCTAAAAGCAGAAAGTTAAAGGAAGTACAAACAAAAGTTCACATGAAAGTGAGTTTTGAGAAACATCACTAGAAAATCACATTAATATCAGGCATGAGAAATCTAAGTCACATGGTATAAAAGTTAATGGAGGTTTTGGTATTTTTTAAATTTAGAAAATAAAACCAATTAAAATTCCATCCGAATTTTCAAATGGATGATAACAGTGACCCAGGATAAAAGGTTAGTAGTGTCAGGACCGAGACCAGCAGTCCAAAGCTACTGCTGCAGGACTGATATGAATTAATGAGACCTGAACAAGGGATGAAGGAGGAGGCTTCCCAGGGCCTCCAGATTCAGGAGAACAGGGGGCACCAGGGTTTGCAGAAAAGGAGATAAAAGGAAAGAGGATGAAATCTGAACACCACTGCAGACTTCTTGTTTTGGGAACTTTGAGAGGTCAACATCTGGATCTGAGGTTAAGATTACAACACAAAAGATCACAGGTTAAAGGAAAATGAAAGTCCAAAAGTGGAAATTTGAGGGAGTCCGTAGACA